>CM025983.1:4388176-5588176 GCA_014839755.1 Sylvia borin
GCGCCCCCAGCCCCGAGCCCCGATCCCCGAGCCCCGAGCCCCGATCCCCGAGCCCCCAGCCCCGAACCCCGAGCCCCGCCATGCGGCCCCCCGCCGCCCCCATGCCGGGCTACGCCGAGCTCCTGCAGCGCCTCTACGGCGCGCTGAGCGGAGCGGCGCGGAGCTGCGCCGACTGCGGCTGGGAGCTCAGCAAACGCACCTGGGCCCGCAACGCGCACCTGAGCTGGGCCGAGGTGCTGCTCTGCGCCATCTGCGCCCTGGGCTGGACCGCGCTGCGCGCAGCCTGCTGCCGCCGCATCTTCGCGGTCAGTGCGCGGAGCGGGGAGCGGGGGGATTGGGGGGATCGGGGGGATTGGGGGCATCGGGGGGATCGGGGGGATTGGGGGGATTGGGGGGATCGGGGGGATTGGGGTGGGATTGGGATTGGGATAGGATGGGGGTGGGATCAGGATCGGGATAGGATCGAGATTGAGGTGGGATTGGGATGGGATCGGGATGGGGATGGGATGGGGAGAGGACTGGGATGGGATCAAGATCGGAATAGGATCAAGATTGGGATGGGATTGGGGTGGGATTGGGATGGCATCGGGACCGGGATAGGATCAGAATTGGGATGGCATCAGGACCGGGATAGGATCGGGATTGGGGTGAGATCGGGATGGGATCAGGATCGGGATGGGATCAGGATCGGGATGGGATCAGGATCGGGATGGGATCAGGATCGGGGTCGGCCTGGGATCACGATGGGATCGGGCTCGAGGAAAGGGGAAAGCAGCGCCCGCCCCCGCTGCGGAATTTGGGAACTGGGGGGGGGATGTTTTTGCGTCCCGATTTCCATCCTGGATTTACATCTTGGATTTACATCCTGGGTTTTTTGGCATCGGGGAAGGGGAGAGCAGCGCCCGCCCCCGCTGCGGGCTCTGGGGATGGGGGAGGATGGTTCTGCGCCCCGATTTTCCTCCTGGATTTCCATCCTGGGTTTCCATCCTGGGTTTCCATCCTGGGTTTTGGGGGGTATTTTACGCCCTGATTTTCCATCTGGATTTCCATCCTGCCTTGTTTTTTATTTGGTGGGTTTTTTGGGGTTTTTTTTGCGCCCCGATTTTCCATCTGGATTTCTATCGTGTGGTTTTTTGCGCCCCGATCTTCCTCCTGGATTTACATCCTGGGTTGTTTTTTTTTTTTTTTTTCCGCCCCGCTTTTCCTCCCGGATTTACATCCATGAGCATCCTGAGGGAGCCATGAACCCAATCCCCCGCTCCCTCCGCCTTCCCCCGCGCCGCAGCTCCGCAAGGTTCAGCGGGATTTTTCCTTCCAGGTTATTCCCGGGCTTGTTCCGCGCCGTCCCTGAGGATGGAGCATCCTCTGCCTGCTCCATTTCCATCCCCGGATCCATCCCCGGATCCATCCCCGGATCCATCCCCGGATCCATTTCCCCGGATCCATCCCCGGATCCATCCCCGGATCCATCCCCGGATCCATCCCCGGATCCATCCCCGGATCCATTCCCCAGATCCATCCCCAGATCCATCCCCGGATCCATCCCCGGATCCATCCCCGGATCCATTCCCCGGGTCCATCCCCGGATCCATCCCCGGATCCATCCCCGGATCCATCCCCGGATCCATCCCCGGATCCATTCCCCGCATCCCCACAAGGCTGAGGTGGTTTCTTCCCGGTTATTCCATTTTTTTATTGTTTTTTTTCCTGCCGTTCCGTGTCTTTCCCAGGGTTTGGATCCTGCAGGATTGAACATCCCGGAGCTCCGGGAGATCCTCCCTCTGCTCCTTTCCCCTTATTCCCATCCCCACAAGGCTCAGGGATTTTTATTCCCGGTTTATTTTTGCCTTTCCCGGTGCAGTATCCCGAAGGATTTGATCACCCCTGAGCTCCCCCTGCTCCTTTTCCCATTACTCCCATCCCCACAAGGCTGAGGGATTTTTATTCCCGGTTTATTTTTGCCTTTCCCGGGGCTGTATCCCGAAGGATTTGATCACCCGGATCTCCCTCTCCTCCTTTCCCCTTATTTTCCATCCCCACAAGGCTGAGGGGATTTTATTCTCGGTTATTCCCAGTTTATTTTTGCCTTTCCCGGGGCTGTATCCCAAAGAATTTGAACATCCCGGATCTCCCCCTGCTCCTTTCCCCATTATTCCCATCCCCACAAGGCTCAGGAGGTTTTATTCCCTGTTACTCCTGGTTTATTTTTGCCTTTCCCGGGGCTGTATCCCGAAGGATTTGATCACCCCGGATCTCCCTCTGCTCCTTTCCCCATTTTTCCCATCCCCCCGAGCTCAGGGATATTTTTCCCCCGCTCATTCCCGTTTTTCCCGGGGCAGAGGAAGAACAGGGGGCACGTTCCTGCGGGGTTTTTTTGGGATAAAATCTCCCGGAGCCTTGGGGGACGTGAATTAAATCCTTAATTTCTGGCTCGTTGGTGGCGCAGCTCCTTCCTCCGCCTCCTCTTCCTCCGCAGGGTTTGGAGGGAAATCTGGAGGATTTGGGGGGTCAGGACACAACCCCGAGGTCCTTTTGTCACCTCCCGGTGCCACCAAAGATTGAGGAGGCTGGGCCAGGTGACCCTCGTTCCCTGCTGCTGTCCCCCTAAAGCCCCCCATAAAGGCTTTATTTTATTTTATTTTATTTTATTTTATTTTATTTTATTTTATTTTATATTTTATTTTATTTTATATTTTATTTTATGAATCTCCCCCATCCCCTGGCTGTGTGTGAGGGGTCAGAGGGACTTTGGGGGAGGAATTTGAGGGGAATTTTGTGCTGGATTTGGATTTCCCCCATTCCCTGTCTGTCCATGGTGCCAGGCAGCTCCTGGCAGGTCCTGGCAGCTCCTCACAGCTCCTGGCAGGTTTTGGCAGCTCTTGGCAGCTGAATACAGCTCCTGGCAGCTGAATACAGCTCCTGGCAGGTCCTGGCAGACCTTAGCAGCCCTTGGCAGCTCCTGGCAGCCCCTGGCAAACCGTGGCAGCTCCTGGCAGCTCCTGGCAGCTGAATACAGCTCCTGGCAGGTCCTGGCAGACCCTAGCAGCCCTTGGCAGCTCCTGGCAGGTCCTGGCAGCTCCTCACAAGTCCTGGCAGATGCTCACAGGTCCTGGCAGGTCCTGGTGGACCCTGGCAACACCTGGCAGCTCCTGGTAGCTGCTCACAAGTCCTGGCAGGTCCTGGCAGCCACTGGCAAGCCCTGGCAGCTCTTGGCAGCTCTTGGCAGCCCCTGGCAGCCCCTGGCAGGTCCTGGCAGCTCCTGGCAGCTCTTGGCAGCCCC
The DNA here is from genome assembly GCA_014839755.1 of Sylvia borin. Lineage (NCBI taxonomy): Eukaryota > Metazoa > Chordata > Aves > Passeriformes > Sylviidae > Sylvia > Sylvia borin. The sequence goes on from CM025983.1 coordinate 4,391,457, forward strand.
TGGCAGCTCCTGGCAGCTCCTGGCAGGTCTTGGCAGCTCCTGGTAGCTGAATACAGCCCCTGGCAGGTCCTGGCAGCTGCGAGGAGCCGCTCCCTGGGGAAATGGGTCACCGCTGTAACCGCAGACGGGCGGCGGGTCCCCGCGGTGTCACCTTCCCCCGGACAGGGAGGGGTCACGGGTTTGGGCTGTTGGGGAGTAAAAACTGGCCCAGGATGGCACAACTTTGGGTTTCTAGGAATAAAAACTGACCCAGGATGACAGAATTTTGGGGTTTTAGCAATAAAAACTGACCTAGGGTGGCAAAACTTTGGGTTTCTAGGAATAAAAACTGACCCAGGATGGCACAGCCTTGGATTTTTGGGGATAAACTGACCCAGGATGGCAAAACTTTGGGGTTTTAGCAATAAAAACTGACCCAAGAAGGCCCAAACTCGGGTTGTTTTTGGGGCTAAACTGACCCAGCCTGGCACAACCTCAGGTTTATAATTCACACCGTCATCATCAGAAGCCAAACTATTGTTTAATTACCGAACCATTCATTAGCATTCCTTGGCCTATCAGCTTCTGCCACACACCGCTGTAAATGCCTTAAAGCCAATAATCTGAAATCACCCAAACTATTGTTTAATTGCAAACTATTTTTTAATGAATGACAAACTATTTTTGAATGACGAACTATTTATTAATTAGAAAACTATTTATTAACCTTCCTTGGCCTATCAGCTTTTGCCACACGATGTTACAAATGCCTTAAAGCCAATAATCTGAAATCACCCAAACTATTGTTTAATTACAAACTATTGTTTAATTACAAACTATTTTTGAATGACAAACTATTTATTAATTAGAAAGCCATTTATTAGCCTTCCTTGGCCTATCAGCTTGCTCTGAGGAGGGAAAAATTCTCTTTTCGGTTGGCCCAGGGCGGGAGGCGGGTGTTTGTGCCCACGTTTGTGGCACCAGCCCAGTTTTAGACTAAAAGTTGAAGGTAAAACTTGAAACTAAAACTTTAAACTTTTAAGGTTTTCATCACGTGATATTTCACGGTTCTGTTCAAACGCCACACCCATGATCTTAGTGCTTTATGGTCAATGTATATATATATTATTATATATTGTTGTTATATTATATATTTCAACATATCTTTATATATTTCATATGTATATTATAGACTATTTATATATTATAGTCTATTTATATATTATAGTCAATTGATTAATTATAGATTATTTTTATAGTATAGTCTATTTAGATATTATAGACTATTTATATATTACAGTCTATATATATTATAGATTATATATCACAGTATATGTATTATAATCTATATATTATAATCTATATATATTATAATCTATATATATTACAATCTATATATTATAGACTATTTATTTATTATAGTCTATATATATTGCAATCAATAGATATATTATAGATTATAGATTATAGACTATTTATATATTACAGTCTATATATACATTATAATCAATATATATATTATAGTCTATATATTACAGACTATTTATATATTATAATCTATATATATAATGGACTATTTATATGTTATGGACTATTTCTTTATTATAGTCTATATATATTATAGATTATATATTATAGTTTTTATATATTACAATCGATATATATTAAAATCTCTATATATTAAAATCTATATATATTTTATAGACTATTTATGTGTTATGGACTATTTCTTTATTATAGTCAATATCTATATTATAGATTATTTATGTATAATTATATTCTATCTCTATATTATAGTCAATATCTATATTATAGGTTATTTATATATAATTATATTTTATGTCTGTATTATAGCCAATATCTATATTATAGGTTATTTATATATAATTATATTCTATCCATGTATTATAGCCAATATCTATAATATAGATTATTCATGTATAATTATATTCTATCTCTGTATTATAGCCAATATCTATATTATAGGTTATTTATATATAATTATATTTTATCTCTGTATTATATTCAATATCTATATTATAGATTATTTATATTTTAGAGCCAGTTTTGGGAGCCTTTTTTACAGCCTCAGCTCCAGTGCAGCGTTTCCTTGAGGGGTCAGAACTTAAATTAACACAAAAATAATCCAAATATTCAACTTCCAAACTCGCAGCCAGGCTCTGCCTTTTCCTCCTCCGAACACAAACCCTGGGAACTGCAGAAAGGCACAAAAAAACCAAAAAAACCACAACAAAAAGTTCTTTATTCGCTGCCTGGGCTGCAGCAGCTCTGCCAGGGACACGGAATTAAGGGGAAATTTAAACAAAATAATAATATTATAATGGATTTTTTGGTGAGAAAATCGCTTTTTTTTCTGGAAAACGTTGTCCGGAGCTTGGGGAAACTGAGGCACGGAGCTGCTGCTGGGGTCGGGGTTTGGTTCAGGGCAAATCTGGAAGAAAATTCTTTAAAATTTGGGTCTTTTTAAGGAGCAAACTTCATTGGCTCCTCCTTTAATGAGTTGGGGAAAGAAGTTCCGTAGGAAAAAAAGCAGAAAAAAACCTTGTTTGTGGAGCGAACAAAGTGCTCACGAGCGTGAAAAAAATTGAATTATGTAAAACAATAAAACCTCTTGTTGTTCTGAAGTGAGGTGGTAAATTTGGGTCAGTTTAGGCCCCAAAAAATTGAGGTTGTGTCATCCTGGGTCAGTTTATCCCCCAAAAAATGAGGTTGTGCCTTGTTGGGTCAGTTTATTCCCCAAAAAATCGAGATTGTGCCATTCTGGGTCAGTTTATTCCCAAAAAATAATAAGAGCCAAGAGCCCCAAAATTTGGCCCCCTCAAACCCCCGAGACTCCCAAATTTGAGTGGCCGAGGCGGGAGCAGTGTCCATCCTGGGGACACAGGGGACACAGGGGACACAGGGGACAGAAGGGACAGAGAAAAAACTGGAACTGGGTGATCCCTGTGGGGTGAGCAGGATGATCTCTGTGGGGTGAGCAGGATGATCCCTGTGGGGTGAGCAGGATGATCCCAATGGGGATGGGCAAGATGATCCCTATGGGATGATCCCTATGGGATGATCTCTGTGGGATGAGCAGGATGATCCCTATGGGGTGAGCAGGATGATCCCTGTGGGGTGAGCAGGATGATCCCTATGGGGATGGGCAGGGATGATGATCCCTGTGGGGTGAGCAGAGGTTTGAGGATCCCAAATCCACCCTGGGACTGTGGAAAGATGGAACAGGATGATCTCTGTGGGGTGAGCGGGATGATCCCTATGGGGTGAGCAGGGTGATCCCTGTGGGGTGAACAGGATGACCCCTATGGGGTGAGCAGGATTATCTCTGTGGGGTGAGCAGGATGATCCCTGTGGGGTGAGCAGGGTGATCCCTGTGGGATGATCCCTATGGGATGATCTCTGTGGGGTGAGCAGGGTGATCTCTGTGGGGTGAGCAGAGGTTTGAGGATCCCAAATCCAGCCTGGAACTGGGGAAAGATGGAACTGCATGACCCCTATGGGGTGCACAGTCTTTGATGTCCCCAACCCGCCGAGGGCTGTCCCCATGTCCCCAACAATCCTCTCCCCTGCCCGGGACTTTCTCTCTGTGCCTTTTCCATTCTCTCTCCCAGTTTCCTCCTCTCGTTCCTGCCTTTGGAAAAAGCCTTTGGCAGAGAACTCGGGAGTTTTTTGGGCTGGGAGCCCCTGGAAAAGGCTCAGCCCGAAATCCGGGCCGCAGCCTGGGGACAGCTGGGACCTTAAATTAGGAGCAGAAAATGCTGAGCCGGGGCAGGGTCCAGTTACTGGGCAGGAGTTTTGGTTTTCACCTCCAGCTCACCGGGAGGTTCTGAGCGGGGGGATCTGGGGGCTTTTGGGGTCCCCAAAACCTTCCCCTGTGCAGTGTCCTGGGGGGTCCCTGGCCTGAAAGGGGAGGCAGGAACGGGATCTGGGATTCCAGGGTTTGGAGTGGTTCAGCTGCCAGCGAGGGGCAGGGAAAACTCCCTGTCCGGAGATCCTGGGAGCACACGGGGAAGGCAGAGCCCCCGGCTGCGATTGTCCCCAAAAAACCGGGCTGTGCCTCGAAGGGTTCATTTATTCCCAAAAAATCCGGGGTGTGCCTTGAAGGGTTCATTTCATCCCCAAAAAACCCGGGCTGTGCCTCGAAGGGTTCATTTATTCCCAAAAAAATCCGAGGTGTGCCTTGGAGGGTTCATTTCATCCCAAAAAACCTGGAGTTGTGGGGTCCTAGATCCGTTTATTCCCAAAAAACCCAGGCTGTGCCTTGAAGGGTTCATTTAATCCCCAAAAACCCGGACTGTGCCTTGAAGGGTTCATTTAATCCCAAAAAACCCGGGCTGTGCCTCGAAGGGTTCATTTCATCCCAAAAAACCCGGGCTGTGCCTCGAAGGGTTCATTTATTCCCAAAAAATCCGGGGTGTGCCTCGAAGGGTTCGTTTCATCCCAAAAAAACCCGGGCTGTGCCTCGGAGGGTTCATTTATTCCCAAAAAATCCGGGCTGTGCCTTGCTGGGTTCATTTAATCCCAAAAAAATCCGGGCTGTGCCTTGAAGGGTTCATTTAATCCCCAAAAAATCCGGGCTGTGCCTCGAAGGGTTCATTTATTCCCAAAAAACCTGAGGTTGTGCCTTGAAGGGTTCATTTATTCCCAAAAAAACTGGAGTTGTGGGGTCCTGGATCTGTTTATTCCCAAAAACCCGAGGTTGTGCCTTGCTGGGTCAGTTTATTTCCCAAAAAACTGAGGTTGTGCTGTGCTGGGTTCATTTATTCCCAAAAAAACCTGGAGTTGTTCTGTGCTGGATCCGTTTATTCCCAAAAAAAACGGGGCTGTTCCTTGCTGGGTTCATTTAATCCCAAAAAAACTGAGGTTGTGCTGTGCTGGGTTCATTTATTCCCAAAAAAACCCTGGAGTTGTTCTGTGCTGGATCCGTTTATTCCCAAAACCTGAGGTTGTGCTGTGCTGAGTTCATTTATTTCCATTTATTTCCCAAAAAATCCAGGTTCTGCCTTGCTGGGTTCATTTCATCCCAAAAAACGGAGTTTGTGCCTTGCTGGGTTCATTTATTCCCCCCAAAAAATTGGGGTTGTGCTGTGCTGGATCTGTTTATTCCCAAAAAATGGTGTTTGTGCCTTGCTGGGTTCATTTATTTCCATTTATTCCCAAAAAATGGTGTTTGTGCCTTGCTGGGTTCATTTATTTCCCTTTATTCCCAAAGCCTGAGGTTGTGCCTTGCCGGCTCAGTTTATTTGGGGCACTTTTGGGCAGGTTTTTTCTCCTTTCCTCCGTTCAAACACCACGAGGGTGAAGGGAATAAAAAAATCCCAGCGGGATTCGGGGCTGGAAAATCCTCTGGGAGCACGGCGAGGGTGACACAGCCCGGCCCTGGTGGCACCTGGTGGCACTTGGTGGCAGCGCCAGCCTGTCCCGGGCTCTGCCAAGCTTTTCCCTGCACATCCAGAGGATTTTTTTTCCCGGCTCCGTCTGCCCGGGGTAATGTTGTTAAAGCTCCTCCTCCTGGCGGTTTTTTTTTTTTTATATTTTTATTTTTATTTTTTTTTTTTATTTTATTTCTATTTTTACTTCTACTTTTTTTTTTTTTTTTTTTTTTTTTTTTTTTAGTTTTTACTTTTATTTTTATTTTTGTTTTCAGTTTTACTTTCTTTTTTTATTTTTATTTTATGAGCTCTGTGCTCCACGCCGCCGCAGCCAGGATGAGCAGGACGGGGGAGGATGGTCTGGGCACCACTTCCACTGCTCCAGGATCCTGATTTTCCCTTCCCCAGCACCTCAAATCTGATTTTCCCTTCCCCAACTCCTGATTTTCCCTTCCCCAGCCCCTCCAACTCCTGATTTTCCCTTCTCCAACCTCTGATTTTTCTTCCCCAGACTCTCAAATCTGATTTTTTTCTCCCCCGGCCTCTCCAACTCCTGATTTTTTCTTCCCCAGCCTCTCCAATCTGATTTCCCTTCCCCAGCCTCTCCAGCCTCTGATTTTCCTTTCTTCAACCTCTGATTTTTCTTCCCCATCTCTTCCAGCTCCTGATTTCCCCTCCCCAGCCCCTCAAATCGGATTTTCCCTTCCCCAGCCTCTCAAATCTGATTTTCCTTTCTCCAACCTCTGATTTTTCCTTCCTCAACCTCTGATTTTCCCTTCTCCAGCTCCTGATTTCCCCTCCCCAGCCCCTCAAATCGGATTTTCCCTTCCTCAACCTCTGATTTTCCCTTCCTCAACCTCTGATTTTCCCTTCTCCAGCTCCTGATTTCCCCTCCCCAGCCCCTCAAATCGGATTTTCCCTTCCTCAACCTCTGATTTTCCCTTCCTCAACCTCTGATTTTCCCTTCTCCAGCTCCTGATTTTCCCCTCCCCAGCCTCTCCAGCCTCAATTCCTGCGGGACAGACGAGGCTCCCAGCCGCCTGGCCCCACCTGAGCTCCAGGAATTCCGCTCCTCCCCACCCTGAGGATGCTCCTTTCCCTTTCCCTGATAAAATCCCCATTTTTTTTCATTTCCCCCGGCAGCCCTGGGGGGAATGGTGCCAGCTGCGGCCCAAGGATGCGGCCAAGATGCCCGAGAGCGCCTGGAAGCTGCTCTTCTACTCCTTGTCGTGGTCCTACGGCGCCTACCTGCTCTTCGGCACCGACTACCCCTTCTTCCACGACCCGCCCTCCGCCTTCTATGGTGAGCAAAACGGCAGGAAAAAATCCAATTTCACATTTTTTTAATTATTTTTTAAAAAATCAGAGATGGCGCGAGGAGGTGTCTGAGAATTTCTGTCGCTCGGTGGCGGATGGAGGGGCTGGGGAGGCAAATCAGGGAGCAATTAATTAATTGATGGGTTGGGTCGGGTTGGGAAGGGTCTTGAAGATCAGCTCGTGGTCGTGGGGAGGGGCAGAAAATCAGGGTTTTAAAATCACCTCGTTCCAGCCCCTGCCCAAATCAGGGGTTAAAAATCACCTGAAAATCACCTCGTTCCAGCCCCTGCACTAGGACAGGGAATAAAAATCACCTCGTTGTAATCCCTGCCTAAATCAGGGTTTAAAAATCACCTCGTTGCAATCCCTGCCTAAATCAGAGCCTAAAGATCACCTCATTCCAATCCCTGCCCAAATCAGGGGTTAAAAATCACCTCATTCCAACCCCTGCACTAGGACAGGGAATAAAAATCACCTCGTTGCAATCCCTGCCTAAATTAGAGCCTAAAGATCACCTCATTCCAATTCCTGCACCAAATCAGGGTTTATAAATCCCCTCAGACTTTGGTGCCTTTGGGGGTTTTGGTGCCTGGGGCAGAGTTTGGGACTCACCCAGCCCCTGCCTCCCGTGCTGGGCTGGGAGGGACCTGCCACCCCCTGGGCCCCGCTGGTGGCACCTCCACGTCCCCAGGCTGATGTGACGGGTGTCCCTGAGCTGCTGTGACCAGTGTCCTGCTGTGACCAGTGTCCCCAAATGCTGGTGTGACCAGTGTCCTGATGTGACCAATGCCCTGGTGTGGCCAGTGTCCCCAGGCTGGTGTGACGGGTGTCCCTGAGCTGCTGTGACCAGTGTCCCCAGGCTGGTGTGACCAGTGTCTAGTGTGACCAGTGTCCTGGTGTGACCAATGTCCTGGTGTGACCAGTTCCCTGCTGTGACCAGTGTCCCCAGGCTGGTGTGACCAGTGTCCTGATGTGACCAGTGTCCCCGGGCTGGTGTGACAGGTGTCCCTGAGCTGGTGTGACCAGTGTCCTGGTGTGACCAGTGTCCTGGTGTGACGGGTGTCCCCAGATTGATGTGACCAATGCCTTGGTGTGACCAGTGTCCCCAAATGCTGGTGTGACCAGTGTCCTGATGTGACCAGTGTCCCCATGTAACCAGTGTCCTGGTGTGACCAGTGTCTGGTGTGACCAGTGTCCCTGTCCTGCTGTGACCAATGCCCTGGTGTGGCCAGTGTCCCTGAGCTGGTGTGACCACTGCCCTGGTGTGACCACTGCCCTGGTGTGACCACTGCCCTGGTGTGACCAGTGTCCTGCTGTGACCAGTGTCCCCATGTAACCAGTGTCCTGGTGTGACCAGTGTCCGCTGTGACCAATGTCCCTGTCCTGGTGTGGCCAGTGTCCTGGTGTGACCAATGCCCTGGTGTGGCCAGTGTCCTGGTGTGACCAGTGCCCTGGTGTGACCACTGCCCTGCTGTGACCAGTGTCCCCAGGCTACTGTGACCCATGCCCTGCTGTGACCCGTGCCCCAGTGTGACCCGTGCCCTGCTGTGACCCGTGCCCTGGCGTGACCAATGTCCCCGTGTGACCGGTGCCCCAGTGTGACGGGTGTCCCCAGTGTGACCAGTGCCGTGCTGTGACCGGTGCCGCAGTGTGACGGGTGTCCCCGTGTCCCCCAGACTGGCAGCAGGGCATGGAGGTGCCCAGGGACATCGCCGTGGCGTACCTGCTGCAGGGCAGCTTCTACGGCCACTCGCTGTACGCCACGGCCTACATGGACACGTGGCGCAAGGACTCGCTGGTCATGCTGCTGCACCACGTGGTGGCCCTGACCCTCCTCGCCTCCTCCTACGCCTTCAGGTGAGCCCCAGAGCGCCCGGAGATCCTGGGGGAGCCCCACCGGGGTCCTCTGGGGGAGGTCTGTGTCCCTCACCCCAATCCCGACCTGCTTCCGTGCTGGAATTTCTGTCCCTGATCCAAATCCCCAAGTTTCCCTGCTGGAATTGTGTCCCTCACCCCAACCCCGACCTTTTATCTGCTGGATTTGTGTCCCTCACCCCAATCCTGACCTTTTATCTGCTGGATTCGTGTCCCTCACTCCAATCCTGATCCCCTCTGCTGGAATTTCTGTCCCCGAGCCAAATCCCCAAGTTTCCCTGCTGGATTTGTGTCCCTCACCCCAATCCTGACCTTTTATCTGCTGGAATTGTGTCCCTCACCCCAATCCTGACCTTTTATCTGCTGGATTCGTGTCCCTCACTCCAATCCTGATCCCTCCTGCTGGATTCGTGTCCCCGAGCCAAATCCCCAAGTTTCCCTGCTGGAATTGTCTCCCTCACCCCAACCCCGACTTTCTTCCATCCTGGAATTTCTGTCCCTCACCCCAATCCCGACCTTTTCCCTGCAGGATTTGTGTCCCTCACCCCAGTCCCAACCTGAGTCAGGCAGGGAATGACAGACTGGGGGTACTGAGAGCCAACATCAACTCTCCTCCCTCTCTGCTCCCTGTTTTCCCTCCTTTTATCCTGTTTTTTCCCCCTTTCCCCCTCTTTTTCTCCCTGTTTTTTTCCTCCCACTGCTTTCCCCCTCACCCTTTTTTCCCTGCCTTTCTTCCTCCACCATTTCCTCCCCCTTTTCCCCTCCTATTTTGCCCCCATTTCCCCCCTTTTCCCCCCTTTCTTTTCACTTCACCCTTTTATCTCCACCCTTCTTTCCTGCCCTTTCCCCCTCACTTTTTCCCCTTTTTCCCCCCCTTTTCCCCATTTCCCCCCCTTTTTTCCCCATTTCCCCCCATTTCTCCCATTTTCCCTCCTTTTTCCCCATTTCCCCCCCTTTTTTTCCCCATTTTTCCCCATTTCCCCCCCCGTTTTTCCCATTTCTCCCATTTTCCCCCATTTTTCCCCAGGTACCACAACGTGGGCATCCTGGTGCTGTTCCTGCACGACGTCAACGACGTGCAGCTGGAGTTCACCAAGCTCAACGTGTACTTCAAGCACCGTGGTGGCACCTTCCACCGCCTCAACGACGTGCTCTCCAACGTGGGCTGCCTCACCTTCGGCCTCAGCTGGTGCGTCTGGGCCTCACCCTGCTCCTCACCCCGCTGGGGGTTTGTGTCCTTCATCCCACTGAGGGGTTTGTGTCCTTCATCCCACTGAGGGGTTTGTGTCCTTGATCTCAGTCCTGGGTTTGTGTCCTTCATCCCACTGATGGGTTTGTGCCCCTGATCCCACTGAGGGGTTTGTGTCCTTGATCCCAATCCTGATCCTAGTGCTGGGTTTGTGTCCCTCATCCCACTCCTCACCCCTCTGGGGGGTTTGTGTCCTTCATCCCACTGAGGGGTTTGTGTCCTTCATCCCACTGAGGGGTTTGTGTCCTTGATCCCAGTCCTGGGTTTGTGTCCCTGATCCAAATCCTGGGTTTGTGTCCTTCATCCCAGTGCTGGGTTTGTGTCCCTGATCCCACTGAGGGGTTTGTGTCCTTGATCTCAGTCCTGGGTTTGTGTCCTTCATCCCAGTCCTGGGTTTGTGTCCCTCATCCCAGTCCTCACCCCGCTGGGGGGTTTGTGTCCCTCATCTCACCGATGACTTTGTGTCCTTGATCTCAGTCCTGGGTTTGTGTCCTTGATCCCAATCCTGATCCTAGTGCTGGGTTTGTGTCCCTCATCCCAGTCCTCATCCCGCTGAGGGTTTTGTGTCCTTCAACCCACTGATGGGTTTGTGTCCCTCATCCCACTCCTCACCCCTCTGAGGGGTTTGTGTCCTTCATCCCAACCCTGGGTTTGTGTCCCTCATCCCGCTGATGGGTTTGTGTCCTTGATCTCAGTCCTGGGTTTGTGCCCCTGATCCCAATCCTGATCCCAGTGCTGGGTTTGTGTCCCTCATCCCACTCCTCACCCCACTGAGGGGTTTGTGTCCTTCATCCCACTGAGGGGTTTGTGTCCTTGATCCTGGTCCTGATCCCAGTCCTGGGTTTGTGTCCTTGATCCCAGTCCTGATCCCACTGATGGCTTTGTGTCCCTGATGCTACTCCTGGGTTTGTATCTCTGATCCCAATCCCGACTCTTCGTGGTGGGTTCAGCTCCCTGATCCCACTCCTCACTCTCTTCCCTTCTGGATTCGAGTCCCTGGTATCAATCCTGACCTTCCTCCCTGATGGATTTGTGTCCCTGATCCAAATCCCGATCCTCCTGGTGGATTTCTGTCCCTCTGATCCCACTCCTGACCCTCCTGGTGGATTTTTATCCCTGATCCCACTCCTGACCCTCCCTGGTGGATTTTTATCCCTGATCCCACTCCTGACCCTCCCTGGTGGATTTGTGTCCCTGATCCCACTCCTGACCCTCCTGGTGGATGTTTTTGTGTCCCTGATCCCACTCCTGACCCTCCTGGTGGATTTTTATCCCTCTGATCCCACTCCTGACCCTCCCTGGTGGATTTATCCCCCTGCTCCCACTCCGCACTCCCCTCGCGGTTTTTGGGACCCCTCCCCGCCGTGTCCCGGGAATTTTGGGGCCGGGAAGGATCCCGGGAGGGGCTTTGGGCCCCACGCTGGGCGCGGAATCCCTCTGTAGTGGCCGGCGTCTGTCACCGCCCGAGCGCCTGTGAAACGCTGCGACACCGCAGCCCCTGGCACCCTGTCACCGTGTGTCACCGTGTGACAAATGGCCCCGGGCGGGGACGGGGGGGGAGGAGGAGGAGGAGGAGGAGGAGGGTGCGAGGAAAACGCCCCGGGGTGGATGGAGGGATGGATGGAGGGATGGATGGATGGATGGATGGAGGGAGGGATGGATGGAGGGATTTGGGTGCCAGGGGCAGATATCGGGGTGCCAGGGGCAGATATTGGGGTGCCAGGGAGCGAATATTGGGGTGCCAGGGGAGCAGATATTGGGGTGCCAGGGGCAGGGATTTGGGTGCCAGGGGCAGATATTGGGGTGCCAGGTGAGCAGATATTGGGGTGCCAGGAGCAGATATTGGGGTCCAGGGGCAGATATTGGGGTGCCAGGGGCAGATTTTGGGGTGCCAGGGAGCGAATATTGGGGTGCCAGGGGAGCAGGGATTGGGGTGCCAAGAGCAGATTTTGGGGTGCCAGAGGAGCAGATTTTGGGGTGCCAGAGGAGCAGATTTTGGGGTGCCAGGGAGCGAATATTGGCGTGCCAGGGGAGCAGGGACTGGGGTGCCAGGAGCAGATTTTGGGGTGCCAGGAGCAGATATTGGGGTGCCAGGGGGGCAGATATCGGGGTGCCAGGGGCAGATTTTGGGGTGCCAGGGACAGGGATTTGGGTTCCAGGGGAGCAGATTTTGGGGTGCCAGGGGAGCCGGGATTTGGGTGCCAGGGAGCGAACATTGGGGTGCCAGGGGAGCAGGGATTGGGGTCCAGGGGAGCAGATTTTGGGGTGCCAGGTGAGCAGATATTGGGGTGCCAGGGGCAGATATCGGGGTGCCAGGGAGCGAATATTGGGGTGCCAGAGGAGCAGATTTGGGGTGCCAGGGGAGCAGATTTTGGGGTGCCAGGGGCAGATTTTGGGATGCCAGAGGAGCAGATATTGGGGTGCCAGGGAGCGAACATTGGGGTGCCAGGGGAGCAGATTTTGGGATGCCAGAGGAGCAGATATCGGGGTGCCAGGGAGCGAATATTGGGGTCCAGGAGCAGGGATTGGGGTTCCAGGGGCCCAGGAGGCTGTGCCGGCTCTGTCCCCTGCCATGGGGACACTAAACCCTCGCTGTCCCTGTCCCTGGCAGGTTCTGGTTCCGTCTCTACTGGTTCCCCCTCAAGGTGCTGTACGCCACCTGCCACTCCAGCCTCCAGTCCGTCCCCAACATCCCCTTCTACTTCTTCTTCAACGCGCTGCTGCTCCTGCTCACCCTGATGAACATCTACTGGTTCCTGGTGGGTCACCCCGGCCTCGTGGGTGTCACCCCCGGGGGTGTCCCCTGCCCAAAGCGGGGCTGGGGACAGCAGGAAAGGGTCCCCTCTCCTCGGGGTCACCTCGCTGCTCTACTGGGATGGCAGCGGGGGAGGGGGTTTGGGGTTCAGGGGAGATTTGGGGGGTTTAGAGGGGGTTTGGAGGGTTCAGGGGAGGTGATTTGAGGGGTTCAGGGGAGGAATTTTGGGGGTTTCAGGGGAGGTGATTTGAGGGGTTCAGGGGAGGTTTGGGGGGTTTTAAGAGAGGAATTTTGGGGGTTTCAGGGGAGGAGGATTGGGGGGCTGAGGGGAGGAGGGTTTGGAGGGTTCAGGGAAGGAATTTCGCATCTTTCAGGGGAGGAATTTTGGGAGTTTCAGAGGAGGAGGTTTTGGGGGTTTAAGAGCAGGAATTTTGGGGGTGTTAGGGGAGGAATTTTGGGGGTTTAAGGGGAGGAATTTTGGGGGGTTTAAGGGAGGAATTTTTGGGGTTTCAGGGGAGGAAGTTTTGGAGTTTCAGAGGAGGAGATTTTGCACTTTCAGATGAGGAGGTTTTGGGGGGTTAAGGGGAGGAATTTTGGGGGTTTCAGGGGAGGAATTTTGCGGGTTTCAGAGGAGGAGGGTTTTGGGAATTGCCTTTGGAATTCAGACCGTCTGCCGCCCCGGGGGATCCAGAGGGAGGGAGCGATAAGAGCAGTGGGATCGCAGAGACGTGTGAACGCCCCTGGGAATGTCCCCTGCATCCCGGGAGCTTTGGGGAGGGGTGAGAAGGAGGAACCCCACGGCACAGGACAGGACGGGGCAGCTGATTCCATCACCCCGTGGGATGAGATCAGCGAAAAGCGAGTTCCAGGAATTCTCCTCCGAATCTCACCGACCGCATCCCGCCGCTGTCACCGCCCCGAATGTCCCCAATGGGGTGGGGACAGCAGGAAAAGACCCCCCCAAAGCCTGGAGCTGTCCCCTGAGGCTCCGTGTCCCCTTGTCCCCGCAGTACATCGTGCTCTTCGTGGCCAAGGTGCTGCTGGGGCAGGTGCAGGAGGTGAACGATGTCCGTGAGTACGACGTGGAGGAGAGCAGGAAAACGGGGAAGGAGCCCGGGATCCACCTGCCCCAGGCCCTGAAGGAAAGGTAAACGCGGAGCTCCAGGAGGGTTTGGGTTGGAAAACACTGAAAATTCCATCCCTGGGGTAAATTCTCACCCCCCCGTGCCAGGGGCTGCCCTTGGGCATTGCTCAATTCCAGAGATTCCAGGGAATTCCAGCCCAGTCCTCGTCACCCTCACAGCCAGGAATTCCCTCCAAATATCCCACACAAATCCCCCTTTTCCCAGTTTGGAGCCATTCTCTGTGTCCTGTCCCTCCATCCCTCACCCCAAATCCCTCTGCAGCTCTCCTGGAGCCCCTTCAGGGACTGGAAACAGCTCCAAGGTTTCCCTGGATCCTCTTCCCACTTTCCTTGGACATTCCAGAGATCCAGGGGCAGCCACAGCTGCTCTGGGAATTCCATCCCGGCCCCTCCCAGGCAGGAATTCCTGCCCAAAATCCCACCCAGATTCCCCTTCCCTGTGTCCTGTCCCTCCATCCCTCACCCCAAATCCCTCCCCAGCTCTCCTGGAGCCCCTCCAGGCTCTGGAAACAGCTCCAAGGTTTCCCTGGAGCTTTCCCTTTCCAGCCTGGCCTCGAATCCTCGCAGGGAGGAATTCCTTCCCAATCTCCCATCCCTGCCTCTGGCCATGGGAGCCACTCCCCGTGTCCTGGAATTCCACGTTTTGTCCCCAAATCCCTCCCCAGCTCTCTCTGGAAGGGGCTCTGAGCTCTTCCTGGAGCTTTTTCCCGGTGGGAACGCCTCTGGATCAGCCAAACCTCTCCAGCCTGGGGCTGGGGGAACGAGGGAGGGGAATTTCGGGGGGTGGGACAGGAATTTCGGGGGGTGGGACAGGAATTTTGGGGGGTGGGCCGGGAATTTCGGGGGGTGGGACAGGAATTTTGGGGGGTGGGACGGGAATTTTGGGGAGTGGGACGGGAATTTTGGGGAGTGGGACAGGAATTGGGGAGGGTGGGACAGGAATTTGGGGGGGTGGAACGGGAATTGGGGAGGGTGGGCCGGGAATTTGGGGGGGTGGGACAGGAATTTCGGGGGGTGGGACAGGAATTTTGGGGGGTGGGCCGGGAATTTTGGGGAGTGGGACAGGAATTTTGGGGGGTGGGACGGGAATTTCGGGGGGTGGGACAGGAATTTTGGGGGTGGGACGGGAATTTCGGGGGGTGGGACGGGAATTTTGGGGGGTGGGACAGAAATTTTGGGGGGTGGGACAGGAATTTTGGGGGGTGGGACAGGAATTTCGGGGGGTGGGCCGGGAATTTTGGGGGGTGGGACGGGAATTTTGGGGCTGACCAGGGGCTCTGCTCTTCCCCCCTCAGGCTGCACCTCAAGAACGGCCTCGTGAAGGACAAGAGGTTGTGAGGCTGCCAGGACCTGGCACTGCCCAGGACCCTCCAAAGGACAGGCCCCGAGGAGAACTTCACCCCTGAGCCCCCTGCCAGCCCTGCCACGGCCGTGTCCCTCAGGGCTGGGCCCTGTCACCTGTCCCCTGGGGCTGGGGGATGTCACTCGGCCTCAGTTTGGTGGCTTTGGTGGGGTTTGGGGTTGGGTTTTTTTTGTCCCCTCATTGATGTTCTCTGCGCGTTCTCAGCCCCACTGTGATCCCCTCCTCTGATCCTCCTCCAGCTGCTCCAAACCAGGGCAGGGAAAAGCCCCTGGGGAGGGGAGCCCGAGGCCAGCTGTGCTCCAGCTGCCACCCAGGTGACCCTCGGGGGTGGCACTGTCACCTGCAGCTCCCAGGGGTGGCTCTGCCTGGGGATCCACCTCGGGAGCTTCGCCCCAGCCCCTCTGCAGGAGGCCCGGGAGGTTTAACTGGCTTCAAAACAAAAAAAACAACCCCGTGGGGGTCTTGGGGTGGGTTCAAAAGGGTCCTGCAGGTCCCCAGGACTGTCCCCTTGCTGAAGGAAGGGCAGAGAATTCCTGTTCTCCAGGCGGGATTTCCAGGAGGAACAGAATTCCTGCTCCTCTGGGTGGGATTTCCAACAAGAACAGAGAATTCCTGCTCCTCTGGGTGGGATTTCAAAAAAGAACAGAGAATTCCTGCTCCCATGGGTGGGATTTCCAGGGAGAAGAGAGAATTCCTGTTCCCTTGGGTGGGATTTCCAGGGAGAACAGAGAATTCCTGTTCCCTGACTAGAATTTCCAAAAAGAACAGAGAATTCCTGCTCCCCGACTAGAATTTCCAAAAAGAACAGAGAATTCCTGCTCCCATGGGTGGGATTTCCAACAAGAACAGAGAATTCCTGCTCCCTTGGGTGGGATTTCCAGGGAGAACAGAGAATTCCTGTTCCCCGACTAGAATTTCCAGCAGAACAGAGAATTCCTGCTGAATTTCCAGGCAGCTGCAGCCCTGCAGGTTCCCAGTCGTGGGCAGCCCTGTGGGTTTGGGTCCCTCAGACCCCGCTGTCCCCTGGCTGTCCCCTGGCTGTCCCCTGGCTGTCCCCTGGCTGTCCCATCCCCACAGCTCCCTCCCCGAGCAGCCAGGAGGATCCAGGGGGCTCATTCCAGCTGGGGGGAATTTGGGAATTTCTGGGATTTTCCCCACGTTTGATGTGTCACGTCGATCCCCCTCCAGCCTCGCTGTGTCTGAGCCCCAAAGGGGCCGCTGGAAATGTCCCCAAGCTGTGACAGGCCTTTGTCCCCTCTCTGTGACTCTCAGGGTGTCAGAGGAGCAGCCCAGTGCTGGAATTCCTGGGTTTTCACTGGGATTTGCAGGGCACGAAGGGAATTGATCGCCCAGGATGGGCCGGAGCAGAGCTGGGGGGACTTGGGGAGGATAAAACTGAATTTTGGGGACAGCAGCTGGTTTTGGGGGTGTGACATCGATGTGGTTGGTGGTGGCAGCTCTGCTGTGATGGCCACGAAGGGACAGGGGACCTGGGGGTGCCTGGCTGGGGCAGGGACCCAGCGCTGGGTGGGGACTGGTGGCTTCAGGGCTGATTTTTGGGGGGTTGATGGTTTTTTGGGGCAGATGGTTTTGGGGCCGATGGTTTTTGGGGCCGATGTTTTTGGGGCCGATGGTTTTTGAGGCTGATGATTTTGGGGCCGATGGTTTTTGGGGCAAATAGTTTTTGGGGCCAATGATTTTGGGCCTGATGGTTTTTGGGGCCGATGGTTTTGGGGCCGATGATTTTGGGGCCGATGATTTTGGGGCTGATGGTTTTGGGGCTGGTGATTTTGGGGCCGATGGTTTTTGAGGCCGATGTTTTTGGGGCCGATGGTTTTGGGGCCGATGGTTTTGGGGCAAATAGTTTTTGGGGCCGATGTTTTTGGGCCTGATGGTTTTTGGGGCCGATGGTTTTGGGGCCAATGATTTTGGGGCCGATGATTTTGGGGCCGATGGTTTTTGAGGCTGATGGTTTTGGGGCCGATGGTTTTGGGGCCAATGATTTTGGGCCTGATGGTTTTTGGGGCCGATGTTTTTGGGGCCGTGTGGAGCAGGACTCTGATGGTTCGATGCGCTGGAGGTTGATGGCTTTAACAGAGAATCGTTGGACGCCGTGATTGAGTTTAAAAAAGGGAATTTTGGGGCGGCTCCTGCTCTGCCCCCAGCTCCGGGCAGGGTTTTTGTATTCCCACCCTCACCCCTGAGCCCACGGACCGCGCTGGATCCCAAACGGACTCTGGGAGCCGCTGAAAGGGTTAAGGGGTGCCTGGAAGGGATCCCACCCTCTCTGCCCAATCCCGCCGCGCTAATTAAGCCCCGAGCTCATCAAAGGAGGGGAATTAACACCCGGGGCCGGGCCGGGCTTTGTCGGGACCAGCCGAGCAGCGATGTGGCTCCTCCGCAGCGTGGCCTGGGCTCTGCTGAGCCCCGTCCTGGCCGCGGGGCTGAGCGGGCACGAAACCTCCCTGCTGAAATCGCTGGGGCTGAGCTCCAAGCCCAGCCCCAAAAACCCCGGCCCGGTGCCGCCCGTGCTCTGGAGGATGTTCCACAAGAGGAAAACTCAGCCGGACAAAGAGCTGGATTCGTGTAGGGTGGAGGAGCTGAATGTCCCCGGGAACATCGTCCGTGTCTTCGCTGACCAAGGTACGCCTTCGGGCCACCGAGCCCTGGCTCCGCTCTTTTCCTCTCCTTTTTCCCTTTTTCCCTTTTCCCTTTTTCCTCTGTCCCCTTTCCCTCTTTTCCCCCCTCTTTTCCCCCCTCTTTTCCCCCCCCTTTTTCCCCCTCTTTTCCCCCTCTTTTCCCCCTTTTTTCCCCCCTTTCCCCCCTTTCCCAGGCCGGGGCAGCGCCCGGAGCCCCATCCCAGGAGAAACCCTCTGTGAAATCCCTGCGGCTGCCGGAGGGGACGGTCTGTGGGTTTGGACCCCCGGGGTGCGGGGGGGTGACCGGGGGGCACCTGTCCTGGAGCCCGGGAATCCCTCCCGAGGTGCCGGGTCGATCCCGGTCCCGGTCCCGATCCAGTCCCGATCCCAGGCTTTGGGGTGCAGCAATGGGATCAGCACCAGCTCGGGCAGGGTCGGGATGTTCGGCTTGGGCTGTGTCCCCCCCTGTCCTCATTGTCCCCGCGGCACATCTGGCCGACCCCCCCGCGGCACATCTGGCCGACCCCCCGCGGCACATCTGGCTGACCCCGCGGCACATCTGGCCGCCCTGGGCCGTTCCCAGCCCCCCGGGGACTGTTCGGTGGCTGTCCCCGAGCTCTCGGGGCACCGCGGAGTTCTTTCCTCTCGCGGTTCCCGTTTGTCCCCGGGGGGTTAAACGGCAGCTCCCCAAATTCGCTGCTGTTCCCCCTCTTTTCCCCGTCCGTCAGTCCCGAACAGCGGGGATCCGCAGGCAGAGGAGGGAAAACAACTCCCCGGGATGCGGAGCAGCATCCAGAGGAGATGCCGCAGTGGTCCCGGGGTCACGGCCGGGGCTGGGTCCGTGTCTCTAGAGTTTCCTGCAGCCCCGGCTGGAGCTCTGCTGGGAGCCCTGGAGGGATCCTGCTCATCCCAGGGGATCCCTGGAGCTGATCCTGCTCATCCCGAGGGTTCCCCAATCCCTGGAGCTGATCCTGCTCACCCCAGGGGATCCCCAATCCCTGGAGCTGATCCTGCTCATCCCAGGGGATCCCCAATCCCTGGAGTTGATCCTGCTCATCCCAGGGGATCCCCAATTCCTGGAGTTGATCCTGCTCATCCCAGGGGATCCTCAATCCCTGGAGCTGATCCTGCCCAGCCCGAGGGATCCCCAATCCCTGGAGGGATCCTGCCCAGCCCGAGGGATCCCCCAGCCCATCCCTGGAGCTGATCCTGCCCAGCCCAGCCTCTCATCGCTCTCTCTGGTCCTTTGCCAGGCCGTTTCGTCCCCGAGGGCCAGCCCCGGCCGTGGCTGTGTCTGCGGAAACTCCTCTTCTTCGACCTCTCGGCGCTGGAGGAGGGCGAGCGCTTGACCACGGCGCAGCTGGAGCTGCGCTTCCAGCACAACTCCTACGGGTCCCCGCGGCCGGGACAGGCGCTGGAGCTCCGGCTGTACCCTCTGTCCCCCCGGGGGCTGCCCCAGGCCGGCCGGAGGCCGCTGGTGGAGCGCTCATTTGTCCAGCTGCACAAATCCCTCCTGTTCAACCTGAGCTGGGCGCTGAAGGACTCCGAGATTCCGCGCAGGAATTTCACTCTGATGCTGGAGATGTCGGCCAGCGGCGGCGCCGGGGACAGCGGGACACTGCGGAGCATCTGCGCCACCACCGACGCCTTCGAGGCCACCTCGCTGCTGCTGGTGACACTGGGCCAGCAGTGCCAGACCTCGAGGAGGAGGAGCAGGAGAAGCCCCCCGAGCCCTTCGGTGACCCCCAGCCCGTTGTGCAAACCCCGCCGGCTTTACATCAGCTTCAGCGACGTGGGCTGGGAGAACTGGATCATCGCGCCGCAGGGTTACCTGGCCAACTACTGCCGCGGCGACTGTCCCTTCCCGCTGGCCGCCGAGCTCAACAGCACCAACCACGCCGTGCTGCAGACCGTGGTGCACTCGCTGGACCCGCGGGGCACCCCGCAGCCCTGCTGCGTCCCCGTGCGCCTCTCGCCCATCTCCATCCTCTACTACGACAACAGCGACAACGTGGTGCTGCGGCACTACGAGGACATGGTGGTGGACG
The DNA here is from genome assembly GCA_014839755.1 of Sylvia borin. NCBI lineage: Eukaryota > Metazoa > Chordata > Aves > Passeriformes > Sylviidae > Sylvia > Sylvia borin. The sequence continues at coordinate 4,411,219 of CM025983.1, forward strand.
AGTGCGGCTGCAGGTAGCGGAGGGGATAAAGGGAAAGGGATGGGTGGGATAAATCCTCGTCCTGTGAAACCCCCCGTCCTGTGACACCCCCCCGTCCTGTGACACCCCCCGTCCTGTGAAACCCCCGCCCGGTGAAACTCCCGCCGTGTTTCGGGGCTTTTCGGAGGCTCCGCTTTGTTTTCCAGGTGTTGGTTGGTGACGGGGAACTTTGGGGACGAGGGATTTAGTGTTGGGGGCGGTCAAAAGGCGCTGGGAGGTTTTTTGCCTACAAAAAAAAAAAAAAAAGAAAAAAAAAGAAAAAAAAAGAAAAAAAAAAAGAAAAAAGGAGATTTTACCAAAAAAAAAAAAAATTAAAAAAAAAATTAAAAAAAATTAAAAAAAAAATTAAAAAACCCTCCTGGGTTGGGGCCGGGGTTGGTTCAGGATCACCTGGGCTGGGGTTATTACGGGGTTATGAGCGAGCTCGGTGCTGGTTCCCTTCTGTCCAGGGGCTTGTGGCACCGCGCTGTGAATCCCAAATTTCCCCCTTTGCAGCTTTTTTTTGGGGGGTTTTGGGGCTGAACTCTGCAGATTTCTCAGGGCATAAAGGACTTTGGTGGGTGAAAAGTTTGGCCGGGGGGTGACCGAAGCCCTTCCCGGGGGAGGCAGAGCCGGGCAGGACTTTCCCCTTGTGCTCCGGGAGCTTTTTTCAGGCTGTGGATGGTGATGGGGCGATTTGGGGACAGGATTTCTGTTGGGTGGCCGATTTTAGGAGGTTTTGCCTAAAAAACCGGAGATTTTACCTTTAAAAAAATGGAGATTTTACCTTTGAAAAGCCCCTGGGAGCCGCGTGCCAAGGGCAGGATCCTGCAGGGAACGCGGCTGAGGGATGCAGCGGGGTGCGCTGGGGTCAGCGGCATCTCCTCCCCTCCCAGCTCATTTAGAGTCAGTATTAATTTACCTCATTTGCATATCGATGAGCACGGAGCGTCCCCGGGCAGGAGCCAGGTGGCAGCCGAGCCTCAGGCGAGGGCAGAGCACAGAGCACAGCTCTGCACTTTTTATTCTTTGCTTTTTTCCGGGATATTTTTGGTTGATTTGTTGGTTTTTTGGCAGCCCCGCGGCCTCTGTGGTGTCGCTGGACCCAAATTTGGGCCATTTCCTTGACCTTGACCACTTTTCTCCGCTTCCATGGGCTGTGAAATCGCCACCTGAGGCTTCCCTGCCCCTCCGGGGATTTGGGGGGGACTCAAAAGGAATCCGAGTTACACTTGAATTTATTATTTTTTTTTTTTTTTATTTTAAAACTGTGAAGGCGTAGAGCAGCTTTGGGGGTTGTTTTAGGGGGTGTTTTTTTGCTCTTTTCCTACCGGCGTTGTGTCTTTTGAGGTCTGATGAAGTTTCCCCACCTCGTCTCCCCGGAGAGGTTCACCTCTGGGGGGTGATGGTGGTTTGTGTTTTTTTGGGGAGGTTTATTCTTGTTTTAACACCCAAAACGTGGAGCTGAAGACCGAGCCCGGAGCAGCTTTAGCTGGATTCGAATTTCCCCAAATCCTGGCGTTTTCCCCGTGTTCGGGGGGGGGGTTTAATTCTCATTTCAGATGGGCACAGGAATAAAACCACGATTATTTCTGGTTAACTCAGCTCTGAGCCCCCAGAAAAACCACTCCTGGGCTCCTGCAGCTCCCAGCCTCGGGGCTTCCCCCAAACCCTGGGGCTGGAGGAGGGTGGGGGACAATTCCCAGTTCTCCCAGTTGTCCCAGTTGAGTTGCTCACCCCCCTCCCCTCTGCTATGCACATCCCCCCCACTTTTGTACTAGTCTTGTGTTGGAAAAAAAAAAAAAAGGAATAAACTTGAAGTTTATACAATCAGACTAAAGCTTTAATGAACGTTTGCATGGTTTCCTCATTGAAACGTAAGGGGCCACCTTGAATGCAAAGAGCTGTTTATTCATATTTTTTATTTTTTTTTTTATTGATGACAAACAGGTTTTAAAACAGAACCGAGACCCCCAAAATAAAGAAAATTAATTCATTAAAAAAAAAAAAAAGAAAGAAAAGAGTTTTGAACACCGTGCTAGCACTGATGTCTGGATTCATAAAACTCAAAAACGAGGTTTGAACTGCTACAAAAGGGAAAAAAAAATAAAAATAAAAGCAGCACGAAGCAGAGGCAAGCATTCCCAGCAGTGAAATCCAGGGTGGGGGGAGAGGAGGGGGGTTACATTACTCATGGAAAGCTTTGCACAGAGGGGTTCAGCTTAAACCTACCCGAAAAAATCCTACGTCACTACTCAGCCCACGACGTAAAAAAAAAAAACCACAAACGAAACAACAAAATTAAAAATAAAAAAAAAAAGGAAAAGAAGAAAGCCCTTGGGCAAATGTTAATAAATAAAACAAGTCCATCTCAGAGGAAGGAAGGTGGCCTGTGTCTCCGTTCTTTCACTGTTTGAGAACTCTAAACTCTGGAGGCTTTGGATGAGAAAAGAATGGGGTTAGTGAAGGGGTTTGTGGGGTTTATGTTTATTTTTTTGCACATCCCTCCTGGGCTGGGGTGTTCCACACCACGGCTGCTCTGGGGCCAAATCCAGCAAATCCAGGGCAGGGAGCTCCAGGAAGGAATTCAGAGGGTTTTTTCCCCTTCCCCGGGTACAAAAATGAGATTTGGAGCTGTTTGAAGTTACATTCAGATGAGAGGTATTTTGAGGTTTTTTTTTTCCCCCACTCCCCCCAAAAATAAAATAAAATAAACCAAGGACTAGAAACACTTTTAGGAGCCCTTTGAGTGTAAAGCTTCACTCCAGCCCGAGAACAGCCAGGTCCTGGATCAATCTCTGCTGCTGCTGGCCAATGGGGAGGTAGAGGTTATTCTACTTCAGGATCTGCTTAAAAAAACAACACACCAGTGGGGCTGGAGGAATCAATTCCCTCTCTCTGTGCTGTTCTAAAAAACACCAAGGTCCTGGCAGAAAGGAAAAGCTCCCACGTGCTCCCTGGGGGTGTTTGTGACACAGCCACACTCAGGATGTGGGTGGTTTCTCCTGTTCTCAGTCCTGACCCCTCAGCTGGGCTCAAAACTCGGCATTTCACAAAGCAAAAAAAAGGTTTTTCTTTTCTTTATCCAACCTTTTTTTTGTTGTTGTTGTTTTTTCTTTTCCCTCCCTGAAAACACCTCACTCTGTCCCTCTCCTGCCTCCATCACCCCAAAGCCTCGACTCATTGTCCCCAAATCTCTCTCTGAGGCCACCACACCTCCCACCACCTGCCTGCTTTGGCCGTGTGTCCATCCTGCTCCTTGAGCTTCCCCACCTGAATAATAACAACAGCAATAATCCCCAATTTCCACTGCTCCTGTCCTCCCCCAAAACCAAACCAAAGGACCAAAGTACAGCCCTGGGCCCCAAAGCACATCTCTGGGGACCAAAGCACAGCCCTGGGGACTAAAACACAGCCCTGGGGACCAAAACACAGCCCTGGGGACCAAAGCACATCTCTGGGGACCAAAGCACAGCCCTGGGGACCAAAGCACATCCTTGGGGACCAAAGCACATCCTTGGGGACCAAAGCACATCCTTGGGGACCAAAGCACATCCTTGGGGACCCAAAGAACATCCTTGGGGACCAAAGCACAGCCCTGGGGACCAAAGCACATCCTTGGGGACCAAAGCACATCCTTGGGGACCAAAGCACATCCTTGGGGACCAAAGCACATCCTTGGGGACCCAAAGAACATCCTTGGGGACCAAAGCACAGCCCTGGGGACCAAAGCACATCCTTGGGGACCAAAGCACATCCCTGGGGACCAAAGCACATCCTTGGGGACCCAAAGAACATCCTTGGGGACCAAAGCACATCCTTGGGGACCAAAGCACATCTCTGGGGACCAAAGCACATCTCTGGGGACCAAAGCACAGCCCTGGGGACCCAAAGAACATCCTTGGGGACCAAAGCACATCCTTGGGGACCAAAGCACAGCCCTGGGGACCAAAGCACATCTCTGGGGACCAAAGCACATCCTTGGGGACCAAAGCACATCCTTGGGGACCAAAGCACAGCCCTGGGGACCCAAAGAACATCCTTGGGGACCCAAAGAACATCCTTGGGGACCAAAGCACATCCTTGGGGACCAAAGCACAGCCCTGGGGACCAAAGCACATCCTTGGGGACCCAAAGAACATCCTTGGGGACCAAAGCACATCTCTGGGGACCAAAGCACATCCTTGGGGACCCAAGCACAGCCCTGGGGACCAAAACACAGCCCTGGGGACCCAAAGCACATCTCTGGGGACCAAAGAACATCCCTGGGGACCCAAGCAGGCCTGGCTGCACCTTCCCTCCAGGCCCCAAGGCACAGGAGCCCGTTCCCCTTCCAAGCACAAAGTTCATCTCACAAGAAAGGCTGTTTGTTTGGTTTTTTTTTGCACAGAGCAGAGTCCAGACAGTTGCCAATTAAAGCAGACAGAAAACACTTTGGGAACCCTTCCAGCTCGAGCACGCAGGGCTCCTCTCACTCTAAACTATCCCAGGTAGGAAGAAGAGGCTGATTGCTGCAACTTGAAATCACACTGAAAGTTCTCAAGGATGGTGCTCTAATTTTTTGTTTTGAAACTTTTTTTTTTTTTTTTTTTTTTTTTTGTTTTTTTAAAGGTTTTTTTTCTTTTTTTTTTTTTTTCTTTGTAATATAAGCTTCTCAGAACAAGGGTCTAAATCTTCCCAGGTCCACCACTAAGAATTCAGAGACAAAACTTCTTTAAAAAAATTCAGTGCTCCTTTTGGTTTTTTGTCTTTTTTGTTTTTTTTTTCTCGAAAGAAATCTCTTTAAAACCACCTCGTTCAGAATGTGGGCGACACGATGACAACAGAATTTCAGAGCCAGTGTTGGACAACAAAACCTGCACCTCAGAGCTGAGCAGCAGCTGGATTTCTGCTTGGCTGGCTGTCACCCAGGCAGGGATTTGATTTGATTTTTCTCTCTTCGTTTGGCTTTTTTTTTTGTTTCCCCCCCTTTCTCTCAGATACTCTGCTTTCTAAAACACAGCTTTCAACAGTTCTGCTAAAAACTCCTTTTTTTTTCTTCTTTAAGTACCCGTCTCAAAGACCAAAATAAAGCACGAGCCCAACTCTGAGGTGAGGGTTTTCCTCTCCCCACCCTGCTCTGAAACATTTCAATGCCCTGCTCGCAAAGAGAAGTTACGGAATGAAGTGAAACCTGCTTTTGTTGTTGTTGTTGGTTTGGTTTTTTGTCTCGCTGTTGTGTGTGTTGTGTTTTTAAGGCCCTTCTCCGGAGCTGGGGGGGACTGGGGGGACTCAGCTGAGCACTGCTCTTGGGTGGGATCCTCTCCCCGTGGGGCTCCAGCCAGTCCTTCAGGGCTCTCTCTCCTCTCGGTCGCTCTCCTGGTCTCAGTGAGCTCCAGCAGTGGCTCTCGTGCTCCTTTTCTCTCTCTCTTCTCTCCTCTCTTCTCTCCTCTCCTCTCCTCTCTCTCTCTCCGTTGGTTGGTTTCTTTCTTTCTCCTGTTGCTCTCTCTTTCTCTCTCTCTCTCTCTCACACAGTGGTGCTTCAGTTTTAGCAGTGGAAAACAGGTATCCATTTTATTTTATTTTTTTTATTACCCAGAATAAAATGCTGATGAACTAAGCTCCACGCAAGCTTAGCTCTTCTTCCTCAACCTGCAGGGGACAGAGGGACAGAGGGAGAGTTTGGTCAGGGCTGGGGCTGCTCACACGGGCAGGGCAGCAACAGGGAGGGGAAGGGTTAAACCGGGCAGGGGACAGTTCAGTCAGGGAGGGGACAGTTTAAATTAAAGGAGGGGACAGTTTAAATCAGAAGGAGGGGACAGTTCAAATCAAGGAGGGGACGGGTTAAATCAGGGAGGGGACAGTTTAAATCAGAAGGAGGGGACAGTTCCATCAGGGAGGGGATGGGTTAAATCAAACAGGGGATCAGGTTAACTCAGGTTTGGGGACAGTTTAAATCAGGGAGGGGACGGTTTAAATCAGAGAGGGGACAGTTTAAATCAGGAGCAGGGAACAGTTTAAATCAGGGAGGAGGCTATAAATGAGAGAGGAGACAGCTTAAATCAAAGAGGGGACATATTAAATCAGGGGAGGGGACAGTTTAAATCAAGGAAGGGACATATTAAAATGGGAAAGGACAGTTTAAATCAAGAAGGGGACAGTTTAAATCAAGGAGGGGACAGTTTAAATGAGGGAGGGGACAGTTTAAATGAGGGAGGGGACAGTTTAAATCAGAAGGAGGGGACAGTTTAAATCAATGAGGAGACAGTTTAAATCAATGAGGGGGCAGTTCAAATCAAGGAGGGGACAGTTCAAATCAAGGAGGGGACAGTTCCATCAGGGAGGGGACAGTTTAAATCATGCAGGGGACAGCTGAAACCCGAAGGAGGGCACTCAGGGCTGCTTACACTCTAATACTGTGACAGTCCCGTCACTCCACCATGTTGATATGCTCGTTCCCCCTGGTAAGTTGAGTCCTGTGACAGCGCCACGTCAATCTGGGATTTAAACTCATCACCAAGGTAACTGTCCTGCAGGGGGAAAGGTCAGGGAAGCCTCAAAATCAGTGTCCAGTGAAAAGTGAAGAGCAGAAGCAGGTTAATGATAAAGCTGAGAGAAATCTGCCTTTTTTTTTTTTTTTTTTTTTTTTTTTTAATGCAGAATTTCCCCAATCTAAGGGTTTGTTTTTTGTTTTTTGAGCTGCTCATCAGCTGAAGCAACATTTCACTTTCCTGCCCTCAGCAGTGCAGGGTGTAAATGCTGCAGCTGAGTCACTGGCAGCACTTTCAGTTTCATTTCCCTGAGGAAGGAGGAGGTGCAGGCACTGATTGTCACCTCATGGAGACAAACCCCAGGAAAACCCTGTGACACCCCAAAATTCCATGCTCACCTGGGATAATTCGGGCTGGGAGAGCCCAGGCTGGCTCATCTGTGAGGGCTGGCTCATGGAGATGTAGCCCTGGGTCAGGGGGCCCTGGGAGAAGGGCTGGGACACCACGTCCTGGCTGGCCTGGCTGTTGGGGAGGTTGGACTGGCTGCTGCCAGGAATCCCAAATCTGTTTTTCTGTCTCCCTCCACGGCCCGTCTTCCCTTTGGGAGCCCCACGACCTGGGGGAAAGAGCTCACACTGAGAACTTTTACACCCACAAACCCTTTTTTTTTTGTTGTTTTAATTAATTTGATCCCTCCCAGGTGGTTTTTAAGCCCTTTCTCCCCCTCTTTACCTGCAGCAGGGCCGTTGGCTTGGCCAAAGTAGCCCGGGGGAGGCATGGGGGGCATGACGAGGTTGAAGGGGATGGGAATGTTCATGGCAGTGACGTGGCTGGGGCCAGCACTGATCATCCCAATCTGGTCGTGGGTCTGGAAGTACATGTTGGATGGACGCCCTGGGAAGAGAAACACAAAGGCTGGAGGAGTTCTGGGTGTTTCCAGGTCAAGCCCAAGCCCCTGGAGGAGGTGGTGGGGAAGGTGGAGCTGCCAGAGTTTGTGCCTCGTTGGTTATTCCCACCTGGGAATTCCATCAGGTGGTTTAACACACTCTCAATGCCACAGTTCCCCCTCACAGCTCCATCTGAGATTCCTGAAATGATTCTCACACTCTTTTTCCCCTCCTTTTGCACTTGCTCTGCTCATGTCAGGTTGGGATTTTATCAACAGAGAGTAAAATCCAGGCTGAAGATTGTCAGCCCTCAAACGTTTTCAATTGTTAAGTTAAATCCCAAATAATTCAGCCTCAAATTCATCCTTAAAATTCATCCCAAACATTCTCAGCCCTCAAATTCATCCTGAACATTTTCAGTCCTTCAATTCCTCCAAAGAATTTTGTAGTCCTTAAATTCATCCCATTTTCAGCCTCAAATCCACCCCAAACATTTTCAGCCCCAAATCCATCCCAAACATTTTCAGCCTCAAATCCACCCCAAACATTTTCAGCCCTCAAATTCCACATTTTTCTGTAGTTGGAAGTTTAAATCTTTCACAAATTCAGATTTTTTTCCCCCACAGGTTTAAAAGCTTTTAAGGAGTTTCCAGGTTTGAAGTGTGTAAGATGTGACCCCTCAGGGGGTTGGTTAGTGGGAAAAAACAAACCCCTACAAGTGAATTTTTGGGGATTTCCTTTACCTTGGCTGCTGCGGTCGTAGACAGAGCCAGGGATGATGGCCTCTCGTGCATCATACATGGCAGTGGTCATGAAACGAGCACCCTGCAGAGATTTGGGCAATCAGACATTCATCCTCGTGGTTTTTTTCCCCAAAAAAACCTTGCACTGCAACCTCAGCGGCAGTTATTTGGGGTAAAAATCCATTAAACCCCACAGATCACGGCAAGGGTTGAGGAAATGGATTCATTCTAACACAGAGAAAAAGTTTAACTGGTTATTTCAGCCACGTCCTGAACACCAAAAATAAGGTTTTGCAGCAGCTTGTCCCAAAGGGTGAAACATTTGGTGAGTTTTTAGAGGGTCTGGTAATTCCCTTACTCCATTCACTGTCCTGTGGTGGCTGCCAAGATCCCCCAATAATGATTTATCTTAAAAACCAAGTATAAAACTTGAGGGATAAAAGTGATTTTTCCCTTTCTACATAAACCAGCTCCTCCATTTCATTCCCCTCAGGGTTTACCCCTCAGATAAAACCCCTGCAATTAAAAACAACTAACAAGTCTGCTCAGCTTTGGGGGACAGCAGCAGCTGCTCCCCCCCTCAAGTCACGCTGCACCAAAATTAGACAACTCCCGGGGGGTGTGAGGCAGCGTGGGTGGCCTCATTCCACCCATGACTGATTAATTAACCCATCAGGGGCTAATTGGCTGCTGTCAGGGCCCCGGGAGGGCAGGGGCGGGGCACTCACGGGGTTGATGGTGTTGACGAGCTTTCGGGGTTTGCTGAACTGCATCAGGCTCTCCCTCAGGTTGTTCAGGGGCCCCTCCACCAGCACCTTCTGCTCCTTGTAGTAATTCAGGAGGTGGTTCCAGAGGGGCTGCTTGGACAGGGCTTTGGGGTTGCCCACAATGATCACCCCGTACCTGGCAGCAGCAGAAGAGGCACAGTTAATCTGGGGAGGTTAAAATCACCTCGGTGGCAGAATATCCCCCCCGAGTTCTTCCCTCTGGCAGCAAAATGGGAGCTGCAGGAGGAGCCTGGCTGGTTCCAGCCATCGTTCCAGATGTGGCCCAACAGCTGGAAGGATGCAGCTGCAGCCAGTTTCTCCAGTTTCCTCCTTGAGGCTTGCTCTGGGTTCAACCAAACCCACCCCGTGCTGGGTTTGAGGCTTGCAAACACATCTCTCAGCCTTTTTGGGATCAAAGTCGTTAAAATAAAAAAGCAAAGTGGGCAAAAAAAAAAAAAAAAGGTTGCTGGAAGTGACAAAGCAGCAGGTGAAGGGAAGGGATCTGGGCTGGAAATGGGAAGGATGTGGTGACTTTTCCAGTTCACTGAGGTCAAACGGTGACAGGGGCTGAGGTGAGCAGATAAAAAGGGCACAGAAGGGTTTTGGGTTGGAGTGGACCTCAAAGATCACCCAGGGACACCTTCCCTGCTGCTCCAACCTGCCCTGGGACACTGCCAGGGATGGATCAGCCCCACCTCCTCTGGGAATCCCACCCCAGCCCCTCCCAGGGAAGAATTCCCTCCCAAAATCCCACCCCAGCCTGCAATGTGGAACCCCATTCCCTGTGTGCTGCCCAGTTCCTTCACCTGGCTCTGGTCAGGGCCACGTTGAGCCTCCTGGGGTCGTTGAGGAAACCAATTCCCTGGTGCTCGTTGGCCCTCACACAGGACAGGATGATGAAATCCTTCTCCCTGCCCTGGAAGGCGTCCACACTGGCAATTTCCACTTCCTGCAGCACAGGAGGAACACCTCAAACCACGCAAACACAACAGTTCTGCCAGCACCAGGCACTGCCAAAAGGCCCTGGCCACGCACTGAACCCTCCATCAGCTGAGAAAAATGTTGGTTTTGGAGTGAGGAATGGTTTGGTAATTCCTCTGGGCACTGAGCAGCTTCCCCCAGAGGGGAACAGAGAGTCTTAATTTAAGAGAAATTTCCTTTCATGTTCAGAGCTTTGTGGTTCTCCCGTTTCCCCCAAAACTCTGCAAAGCAGCTCTTCCCTCTGCCAAAAAAAAGTTCTGACTGTCCCAAAAATTACGTAGGATGAGAGGTTCCAAATGAGCAGCCTCAGTGAGAGGGACACATCATTCCTGGCACAGGGGGAAAAATATTTCCACCGAGTTTCCCTGCAGTGAAAACACAGCTCAAATTCTCAACTCTTGCAAAACAAGAGCAGATTGAACCGAGAATTGTGCTGTTTGTGGCAGCTCATGTCTCTGTTTGCTGCAGGAGCTGCCCTGATGGCAGGATGTGTTCCCAAGCCAGTAAATCCACCAGGATTTATTTGGGTTGGTTTCCTGCACGTCCCTGGGCACGGAGGGCTGAGGAAGGTTTTCCACAGTGACCTGCTGTGCCTCAGAGGGTTGGTTGGAGCTTCTTGCCACACAGATTTGAGCAGAGCTTCTTCCTCTTTTCCCTGTTCCCATTGGTATCTCCAAAGTCTTCTTGATTTTAACCAAAACCAACTTCAGAATTGAAAACAAAAATTCATCGATGTTAACCAAGACCAACTCAAAAATTCAAAAAACAATCCATTGACATTACTCACAACCAACTCAAAAATTAGGGAAACCCAACATTACCCAAAACCAACTCAAAAATTCAAACAAAAATTGATTTGATGTCACCCAAAACCAACTCAAAAATTCAAAAAATAATCCACTGACATTACCCAAAACCAACTCAAAAATTAGGGAAAAACCCCAACATTATCCAAAATCAACTCCAAAATTCAAACATTGACACGGACTGATTCTGAAGATAGAATAAACATTTAAAAAACCTGAGAATTCCCTCATTTTTGGCTCTGAGGCTGCAGTACCTGGTAGAGTTTGGTGTGCAGGGAGCCACTGAACTGCATGTACTGCACCAGGTAGGAGCAGAACCAACTCCAAAATTCAAACAAAAAAATCCAACATTACCCAAAACCAACTCCAAAATTCAAACAAAAAAATCCACTGCCATTACCCAAAACCCACTCAAAGATTCAAACAAAACCCAATTGACATCACCCAAAACCAACTCAAAAATTCAAACAAAAATTAACTGACGTCACCCAAAACCAACTCCAAAATTCAAACAAAAAAATCCAACATCACCCAAAACCCACTCAAAAATTCAAACATTGACACGGGCCCGAGGCTGAGGATGGAATAAACATTTAAAATGACCCTGGGGCTGCAGTACCTGGTAGAGTTTGGTGTGCAGGGAGCCACTGAACTGCATGTACTGCACCAGGTAGGAGCGCTGCCCCTCGTAGGGGGTGATGATCCCAATCTGGTCAGGCTTGGCCCCAGCCTTGAGCAGCTTCGTGGTGATCTTCTCCACGTTGGCAGCTTCAGTCCTGGAAGGGCACAAAGGCTCAGGGTGGAAGGGATCAGGTGGGTTTTTGAGGGAGTTTATGGGATTTGGAAGGTGAGTTGTGAGCTGTGGTTAGTTCGGGTCCAGCTCCTCGCTCAGGAGGGATTTGGGTCAAAACCAACATCTCAAAAACCTCAGGAGGACACAGGTTTTTACCTCCAGCTTCTCACAACAGCCAGCAAAAACCTCCTCAGCTCCAAATGGAATGTCTTGCTGGAGGTTAAATGCACATTTTTCTCTTTCTGATTATCATTCCAAACATCCCCCACATCCTTTGGTTGCTTTATCTTAAAGCTTTAAATATAGAATGTTTTGAAATGTCAATGTCCTCCTATCAGCCAACCATTGTGCTGTTTGTTTGTGCACAATCTGCTTCACTGTAGCCAGTCTTGCACATGCTGTTCAGGAAACAGACTGGAATTAAAAATATCTCAGCTGATTATTTTGGGGGTTTTTCACAAGTTGGGCTGGTTTCCCTGCCAGGCACGTGGACAATCACGACCCAAGAGGAGCAAATTTTAAGTTTATTTGTTGAAAAAGAAGGTGGAATGTGCAGAAAAAAAGGATAAGGAAAAAAAAAAAAAGTTGATTTCCATCCCTTTTGGATTAAATCTGAGATTTAGGATTCTGCTTGAGGAGTTATTCAGAAATGTGACTTGATCAGCATTTCTTGCTGGCCCAAATTCATCCACATCTGGCATTTTATCACACCCAGAGAGGGAAGAACTCCTCCACACAACAATCCCAGCCCAGCTCTGAGCTGCTCCCACCTGCTGCTGCCTTCTCCTCATGGTTTGCTCTCAGAGGAGGAGAGAAAACCAACTCTGCAATGCTCCTCCCCTGCTGGAAGCTTTCATTAAAGCTGGATTTATTCCCTGAGGAACTGATCCCTGAGGAATGAGGCCAGGTGCAGGTCTGAGGTTTGCTCACCTGTTCAGGTAAGAGGTGCCTGAGCTGGCAATCTCCTCCTGGCCCTGGGTGACGTAGAAGAACATGGGTTTGTCAGGCTGGGGCCACTGGAAATCAAAGCCTTTCTTCACCCTGTCAGCTGAGGGGAGCAGCACAACGCATCAGCACCACCACTTGGCAATTTCCATATCAAAGAGCCTCAAAATGAAGCGTGATGCAGATTTTTTTATTAAAAAATGCCAGCTCGGATGAGAACACTCCTGCTTTGATCCCTGCTGAAGATGTGCAGCTCTCCCTGAAGGCTCAGACACCTTTAGTGTCATTCTCTGTTCAGATGATCATTTTTATATAGAATCTTCACTCTTCAGGTTGTTTTCAACTGCACCAACACCTTCCAGGCCATGGAAACAGGAACTAACAGGGGTAACCCCAAAATGAACAGGGCTGAGCCCAAAATGAACTGGGGTAACACCAAAATGAACAGGGCTGAGCCCAAAGGAACAGGGCTGAGCCCCAAAATGGACAGGGGTAACACCAAAATGAACAGGAGTAACCCCAAAATGAACAGGGCTGAGCCCAAAATGAACAGGGCTGAGCCCAAAATGAACAGGGCTGAGCCCCAAAACGAACAGGAGTAATACCAAAATGAACAGGGCTGAGCCCCAAAACGAACAGGAGTAATACCAAAATGAACAGGCCTGAGCCCCAAAACGAACAGGAGTAATACCAAAATGAACAGGGCTGAGTCCAAAATGAATAGGGCTGAGTCCAAAATGAACAGGGCTAACACCAAAATGGACAGGGCTGAGCCCAAAATGAACAGGGCTGAGCCCCAAAACGAGCAGGAGTAACACCAAAATGAACAGGGCTGAACCAAAAATGAACAGGGGCTGAGCCCCAAAACGAACAGGGCTGAGCCCAAAACGAACAGGGCTGAGCCCCAAAACAAACAGGGCTAAGCCCAAATAAAGTCAGTTCCGTTCCCATTATGCACAGGGAACACCTCTGTGAGCCCCCACTGCCCACCCCCCTGCCACATTCCCCAGCTCCATCTGCCCAGCAGCCCCAGGCCTGTCCCCGTGAGGCCCCCCGCAGCCCCTGACCTGCCGTGACGCCGTTCTGCAGGGAGCCCTCGTAGAAGATGTTGGAGGGGAAGGCGCTGAGGGCGGGGTGCATGCGGTACTGCACCTGCAGGCGGATGGGCCGGATGCCCAGCACCACCAGCCGCTCGAACAGCGACTGCGACAGCCCCGCCTTGGCTGCCTTCTTGCACATCACCACGGGCCCCAACTGGCAGTGGTCGCCCACCAGGATCAGCTGTGGGGAGGAACAGTTGGGGGGTGGCTCAGTTTGGTGGCAGGGGTTTGGTCAGAATAATAAAAACACGCAGCTGGAAAATCCAGAATCGCGATTTGAGGACCTTAAATAACACCCGGTGCCACCCCATGGACGCTTCCCACCATTCCAGGTGGCCCCAGCTGGCAGTGGTGACCCTCCAGGATCAGCTGTGGGGAGGACAGTTTGGGGTGGCTCAGTTTGGTGGCTGGAGTTTGGTCAGAATAATAAAAACATGCAGCTGGAAAATCCAGAATCGCGATTTGGGCAATCTCAAATCGCACCCGGTGCCACCCCTGGGACACTGCCCACCATCCCAGGTGGCCCCAGGTGGCAGTGGTGACCCTCCAGGATCAGCTGTGGGGAAGGACAGTTTGGGGGTGGCTCAGTTTGGTTGTTGGGGTTTGGTTTAGAGTAATAGAAATGTGCAGCTGGGAACTCCAGAACTGTGATGTGGGATTTGGGAGATCTCAAATCACACCCTGTGCCACTCCTGGGATGTTTCCCACCATCCCAGTGGCCCCAGCCCGGCCTCGGGCATTCCAGGGATCCAGGGGCAGCCACAGCTGCTCTGGAAATTCCAGCCCAGCCCCTCCCCTCCCTCACAGGCAACGATTTCCCCTAAATTTAAAATCCAAACCCACTCTCTGTCAGCTTAAACCATTCCCTGACATTGGGAATTAATTATTCCAACTTGTGATAAACTTCAGCTCTCCCCAAAGGCTCAGAAACCTTTAGTGTCACTCTCTTTTCAGGTGATAATTTGAATATAAAATCTTCTTCACTCTCCAAATTGTTTCAACAGCACCAAGACCTTCAAGCGCATGGAAACAGAAACTAACAGGGCTGAGCCCAAAATGAACAGGGCTGAGCCCAAAATTAATGGGATTAGCCCCAAAATGAACAGGGCTGAGCCCAAAATTAATGGGATTGGCCCCAAAATTAACAGGGGTAACACCAAAATGAACAGGGCTGAGCCCAAAATTAATGGGATTGGCCCCAAAATTAACAGGGGTAACACCAAAATGAACAGGGCTGAGCCCAAAATGGACAGGGCTGGCCCCAAAATGAACAGGGGCTAAGCCCAAAATGGACAGGGCTGGCCCCAAAATTAATGGGATTAGCCCCAAAATGAACAGGGGCTAAGCCCAAAATGGACAGGGCTGGCCCCAAAATTAATGGGATTAGCCCCAAAATGAACAGGGCTGAGCCCAAATGAATGGGACTAGCCCCAGATGAAGTCAGTTAGGTTTATATTCTGTGAAGGGAACGATTTCTGGCTGCTCAGGGCTCCTCCCAGCTGCGTTCCCAGAGCCCCCCGAGGAGGATTTCCCTGTCCATGTACCTGCTTTGCCCCCAGCACCACGGGCACCATGCACTCGGGCTCGGTGGCCTGCGTGCTCTCGTCGATGAGGATGGAGCGGAACTGCATCTTGGCCAGGCGGGGGTCACCTGCACCCACACACGTGCAGCAGATCACGTCGGCGTTCTGGGGGGCAGAAATGGGGTCTGGGGTCAGCAGTGGGGACAGAAATGGGGTTTGGGGTCAACAGTGGGGTTTGGAGTCAGAAATGGGGACAGAAACCAGCAATGGGGTTTGGTGTCAGCAATGGGATTGCCCGTGCCCACACACGTGCAGCAGGTCACGTCGGCGTTCTGGGGGGGCAGAAACGGGGTCTGGGGTCAGAAATGGGGTCTGGGGTCTGCACTGGGGTTTGGGATGGCAGCAATGGGAGCAGCACTGGGGTCACCTGCACCCACACACGTGCAGCAGATCACATCGGCGTTCTGGGACAGGGACAGCAGGGTCAGAAATGGAGTCTGCACTGGGATTTGCACTGGGATTTGGGATCAGCACTGGGGTCTCCATTGGGATCAGCCCTGGGATCCAGCACTGGGATTTGGGGAGGCTGTACACGGATCTGGGGAGGCTGTACAGGGATCTGGGGTGGCAGCACTGGGATCTGGGATGGCTGCAGGGATCTGAGGAGGCTGTACAGGGATCTGGGGAGGCTGTACAGGGATCTGAGGAGGCTGTACAGGGATCTGGGATGGCTGCAGGGATCTGGGGAGGCTGTACAGGGATCTAGGGAGGCTGTACAGGGATCTGGGGAGGCTGTACAGGGATCTGGGGAGGCTGTACAGGGATCTGGGGAGGCCGTACAGGGATCTGGGGTGGCAGCACTGGGATCTGAGGAGGCTGTACAGGGATCTGGGGAGGCTGTACAGGGATCTGGGGAGGCTGTACAGGGATCTGAGGGGGCTGTACAGGGATCTGAGGGGGCTGTACAGGGATCTGGGTGGCAGCCCCAGGCCTCACCATCAGCAGCTCCCTCTCCGCCGTGCGCTTCAGCGCCCGGTAACGCTTCTCATCAGCAGAGGAAAGTTCTCCAGTCTCATCCTTGAGCTGCTGCAGCTTCTGAAGCTCTGGCATGCTGAAAAAAAAACCCCAAAAAACCCAGGAATTTTGCTTTACAGCCCAAAACAACTCTGTAGGATTGTAGAGACTGAAAAGTGATTTTTAACTAACACAAAACCATGAGAACAACGGTGCTGCGGTGACAAAACCCCTCAAAACACTCAAATGAGCACCCAGAATGGAGCTTTTTCCTTATCCCTCACCTGTCCATGTTCCTGATCTGGTTGTGCAGGGCCAGGAAGGACACGGGGGAGTCGATGGCCTCACGGCTCTTGGCACACAGACGAACCACCTTGAGGCCAGTCTGGTGGATCTTCTCCGTCAGCTGATCCACGGCGATGTTGCTGGGGGCACACACCAGCACAGGCCTGCAGAAATCAGCCAAAAGTCAGGCAAAAACCAGCCAAAAGTCAGCCCAGAAGTCAGTCAAAAACCAGCCCTAAAGTCAGCCCTAAAGTTAGTCAAAAACCAGCCCAAAACTGGCCCAAAAGTCAGTCAAAAAACCGGCCCAAAATCAGCCCAAAAGTCAGCCAAAAACCAGCCCAAAAGTCGGCCAAAAACCAGCCCAAAAGTCGGCCAAAAACCAGCCCAAAAGTCGGCCAAAAACCAGCCCAAAAAGTCGGCCAAAAACCAGCCCCAAAAGTCGGCCAAAAACCAGCCCCAAAAGTCGGCCAAAAACCAGCCCAAAAGTCGGCCAAAAACCAGCCCAAAAGTCGGCCCAAAACCAGCCCAAAAATCAGCTAAAAACCAGCCCAAAAGTCGGCCAAAAACCAGCCCAAAAGTCGGCCCAAAACCAGCCCAAAAATCAGCTAAAAACCAGCCCAAAAGTCAGCCAAAAACCAGCCCAAAAGTCAGTCCAAAACCCAGGCAAAAACCAGCCCAAAAGTCAGCCCCGAACTCTCAATAAACTGCAATATTTTTCTTTCAACTAGACTTGCCATAAAATACAAGTACCACCACATCCCCTGCAAACACCTGGGGAAGGGTATTTCAGGCAGATGTCCCCAGAACACACAGCTCAGTGACACGAAGGACCCCTGCTGTTAAAATGGAGCCCATCCCGAGGCCCAGAGACAGCAGCTCTCACCCATTGCCCTGCCTGGCCAGGTGATACACGATGGTGGCTGATGTCACTGTTTTCCCAGTGCCAGGGGGACCCTGGATAAGGCTCAGAGGACGCTGCAGGACTGTCTTGACAGCATAAACCTAAAAAAAAAAAAATAATAATAAAGGTCAATGTTAACGGTGTGAGGGGAACAAAAAAAGCTGCAGCTCTGTGAGAGGAGGTGGGTTTTTTTTTGGAAAGAAAAACTTGACCACAGAAAAGGTGAGGAGTTCCCCAAATGTTTTAAGCTCTTAAAAACCTCCTCTGTGAGGGTGTTTAACACTCCAAGCACAGCCCTTTCAGTTGTTCAAGGTGTGTTTGAACAACTGAAATGGCTGTGGGAATTCTGTTACCAAGGGAATTCTGTTGCCCCAAACTAACAGAATTCCCTTTGCTGCACAACTGAACTCTGCACAAAGGGAAAAGGGTGGGAAAACCAGAATACAGGACTTATTTTGAGACAAAATGAAAGCAAAGGGCTGGTTTTTAAATAAATCAGAGGTGTTCTCTTACCTGCACAGCAGAACCACCACGGAGTCAGGGAAAAGGGTGAGAAAATCAGAATATAGGACTTATTTTGGGCCAAAATGAAAGCAAAGGGGCTGTTTTTTAAATAACCAGAGGTTGTGTCTGACCTGCACAGCAGAAACCACCACGGAGTCAGGAGAAAGAGTGGGAAAATCAGAACATAAAACTTATTTTGGGCCACAATAAAAGCAAGTTGTGTGTCAGCCTGGGCAGTGGGAGGAGATGAGGTCACCTGAGAGTGGTTGAGATCAGGGAGGCCCTGGGCTGTGAAGCGTTTTGGCAGCTGGCATTTGATGATGACATCTTCCACCTCGTGGCCCAGCAGTTTGTGGTAAATGTACCCCGACACCGAGGTCTCGTCCACTGCGAATGTTTTCAGGGCACTCTGCATCCTGAAATGAAGGGAAAAGCAAGGAAATGAAACCCCAAAGGTCAGCGTGGCCTCAAGGGAAACACCCACAGGTGTCCTGGCACCAGGTATCAGACACTAACAGGAAACACAACGACAGCCAACAGCTATTAGCAGAATTAAAATGACAAAAATCACATTCTGACAACACAAGATTTTGCTTTTTTCCCCAAGGGAACATCACAAGGTGTTCCCAGGAAAACGTGGAGAGTGACGCCAGCCTTTGGTGACAGAATCTGTGACTAAAATTTGAGGTGCAAGAAGCTGGGACAGGAGTTTAGGTGCAAGATTTGAAGGAAATTTGCAGCCACAATGAATGAAATAATAGAGGAGGTAACAGGATGTACTAGTAATAATTCTAGGAAAACATTAGGAAATAAATTTAGGAAATTATTAGGAAATTCTAAGGATAGGATAAGAAGCCAACTCATGTCTTAACAAACACTGACTTGGCTGAAGCCTCTGGGCCCCACAGCCAAATTTTGATATTTTAACTGTTCAAAGCAATTTCAGGAAGCTGAAGTGTGAAATTGTTTTTCTTCTTCTGTTTCAAGTACGATTAAACCCAAGGTAAATTTCTCCCTTTGATGCTTTTGCAACAAACCCTTCAAAATGAGGGGAAAAATTGCCCATTTTAGGCCATTAATCCCATTTCCAACCCCTGTGACCCAGCTGCTCACCACACACACTGAGATTTCTGACGGGTGCTGCCAAAGCAGGACCCAATTCTTTTGTTTTTGTTGTTCAAAAACCCTCAGTGAAGGCAAAAACCAAAAACTGGTCTGCCAGTACCTGTCAAAGGAGGTGGATTTCCACACAAAATCCACCTGGAAGTTGTGAGTGACCTCCACAGGAGCTCCCACGCTGCTCCTCAGCTCGATGGCAATCTCATCACCATAATCTGTAGAACCTCGTTAAGTAGTAATTTCGAGCAAAAATTTGGATTTTATTCTCCCCCAATTATTTTTTTTTTTTTGGTGATTTTTTCTTCGGCAGAGCTCGACCCCTCCCCCTCCCCTCAGAGAGATTTTTGAATTAACAGAGAATTACTTTTGGAGATAATAAATGAGGGTTTTTTGATGATTCCAGCTGGGGCTGGCCTTGCTGAGGGCTCTCTAAGTAAAGGATACTATCAGGAACTTTGATAACGTGCCCAATTCCTTTCCAGAGAGGGGCCAGGTCTCCCTTGTACCTCAGGCAGATCTCGTCTCCCTGCATGAGGCGCATGTCTGCAACAAAAAAAAAGGGGAAAAAAAAGCTCTGAACAACCATAAAAACCTTCCAGAGCCACCCCAGGCCAAGCCTCAGAGTGCTCTGAAGGATGATTTTAGTCAGAAGGCAGGAAAAAAAACAACTGAGGAGGAGACAATGCAGGTGTTCTTACCTGAGTCAGTCTTTGGCAAAGTGAAATAAGCAATTCTCTTCTTGTTCAAGCCCAGGTCCCACCTGACTGTGATGTTATCTTGGGTCTGAGGGTTAAAAAAATATTGTTTTCTTTGAAAAAAAATCTATTATTTTTAAAATTTGTTCTTTTCTTGAAGAGCTGTTTGCTAACCACCACAGCCCTGAGCTTCAAAACAGTGGAGAAATCACCAAATCTGCTGTTCCAAAGTCACAGAAATTCTGTATTTATTCTGTATTTATTCTGTATTTATTCTGTATTTATTCTGTATTTATTCCTGCACCTGCAGGAGGTGAGCTCTGTCCTGGGGGTTGATGGTGAGAAGCCAAGTGCTGCTCAGCAGCTGTGGAATTCTCCCCCATTTCAAACCCTGAGTGTTTCCAGGAGCTCCCAGAAGTGCCCTTTCCTTTGCCAGGGGAACTGCAGCTGCTGAGGGGAACAAAAAGCTGCAGCTCTGCGAGAGGAGGTGGGGTTTTTTTGGAAAGAAAAACTTGACCACAGAAAAGGTGAGGAGTTCCCCAAATGTTTTAAGCTCTTAAAAACCTCCTCTGTGAGGGTTTTCCCTCTGCTCTCCCCATCACACTGATTTCCCAGAGCTGCCACACCACAGCAATTCAAACTTGGATTTATTTCACTCCAGCTTTCCTTTCTTTTTTGTGCTGTGATTTTATGTTTGACCCCCTCAGGACTGCTCAAGAGTCCCTCAAAGCAGCAAATTTCCCACATTTTACCTGAGATTCCTTGAGTTTCTTGTCATAATCTGCCTCAAGCTTGACCAGAGGACCAAATATATTCTGGTATTGATAAGCATCTTCGTATCTAAGCAGGACGTGCTGGGGTTCCTCATCAACACCAGGTTTCTCCAAGTCCTCGAGGGTTGCAGATGGATTTTCCTGGCAATTAAAGCAGAGATGTTTTGTTTCAAAGTCTGAAGAATAAAAAAAACTGACAGCAGGACTAATAAAAACTGTGTTTTATTGATACAGGGAGTGATAGCACCCTTTAAACTACGCCAGGGCATCACAAATTATATTTAAATTTTAAAGGATGCACAAAAAAACCTCCCATAAAGTGAATGAAGCAACAATTCCCTGCTCTGCCAGGCAGCACTTAAAGCAGAAATATTTGCAAGTCTTGTTATGAGCAAGGAGAAGTTGTTGAAAGCTTCACCAAGCTGAAAAAAAAATAATTAACAATTCCCTGAATCCTTTGACCAATTCCCTGTGGCACAGCAGGATTTAAACCTCGTGTGATTTTTGCTTTTGCAGAGGTGCTAAAAGTCTCGTCCTCTTCCAAAAAAACAACCCAAAAAACCCCCTCAGAAATGGTAAAATAAACCCCCAAAAGTTTGAGGCTGTACCTTCCAGAGCTCCTCCAGCTTGTTGATTTGCTGGGCTGTGATCTGCCTGGCCCGGAGCTGCTCCTGCTCAGAGGGGATCTTCACCAGCCAGGAGAGGAAGCAGCGGTCCTGGATCAGGGGCTGCCACTGGGAACTGTCCCAGTTGATGTCCTTGAGGCTGCTCTGGCTGGCACAGGGCTGCCTGCAACACCAGGACACAGCCAGGGTTGTGAGGGGTGACAGGGTGAGATCAGGGCTGTGTGTGCCTGAAATGGGCTCAAAAATCACAGAAATCCAACCAAAACACAGCCAGAACTGTGAGGTTTGACAGGAGGGAGGGGAGGGTTGGTGTGGAGGGTGAAATCAGGGCTGTGTGTGCCTGAAACGGCTCAAAAATCACAGAAATCCAACCAAAACACAGCCAGGGTTGTGAGGTTTGAAAAGAGGGAGGGGAAGGTTGGTGTGGAGGGTGAAATCAGGGCTGTGTGTGCCTGAAATGGGCTCAAAAATCACAAAAAATCCAACTAAAACACAGCCAGAACTGTGAGGTTTGAAAAGACGGTTTCAAAAGAGGGAGGGGAAGGTTGGTGCGGAGGGTGAAATCAGGGCTGTGTGTGCCTGAAACTGCTCAAAAATCACAAAAAATCCAACCAAAACACAGCCAGAACTGTGTTTGAAAAGAGGGTTTCAAAAGAGGGAGGGGAGGGAGGGGAAGGTTGGTGTGGAGGGTGAAATCAGGGCTGTGAGCTCCTGAAATGGCTCAAA
The DNA here is from genome assembly GCA_014839755.1 of Sylvia borin. NCBI lineage: Eukaryota > Metazoa > Chordata > Aves > Passeriformes > Sylviidae > Sylvia > Sylvia borin. Next base: position 4,432,895 of record CM025983.1, read on the forward strand.
AATCACAAAAAATCCAACCAAAACACAGCCAGAACTGTGAGGTTTGAAATGAAGGAGGGCAAACTTGGTTGTGCTCCTGAAACTGCTCAAAAATCAGGAAAATTCAATTTAAACACAGCCAGGAACTGTGAGGTTTGAAAAGAGGGAGGGGAGGTTTGGTGTGGAGGGTGAAATCAGGGCTGTGAGCTCCTGAAATAGCCCCAAAATCAGGAAAATTCAAGCAAAACAGCCCCAGTCTGCTGGGAAAATTCATTTTTTCAGCTCTTATTTCAGTACTGAAGTGTTGCTTGGGTGTTCCCAGGAGTGAAAATGCATTTAAAATATTAAATGTGGCACCTTTGGAGGTGGTTCTAATCCATAAAGTCTGTGCACACCCAGATCAGAAAAAGGAGGTTATTTCCCCAACAGAACTTCCTCCACAGAAATACAATTTCCAGTGGCAAACACAGTGACAGAACTGAATTAACCACACCAGAATTATAAATTTTCACTTCTGACTGAGCCTGTCAGAACAATTCCTGATTTATTGTGGCCTCAAATGATTCTGTGAGCTCAGAGAAAAACACCCAGAGTGAGAGTCACTTCCTGTGGCTCTTCCAAAGCTCAAAAAAAAAAAAGAGAGAAAAACACTTTTCTTCCATTAAGGAATGGGAAAAATTAGGGAAAATAAGTTTTTTACAGAACTGAGATGTTTGCCCAACGTAACAGAATTCCCTTTGCTGCACAACTGAACTCTGCACAAAGGGAAAAGGGTGGGAAAACCAGAATATAAAACTTATTTTGAGACAAAATGAAAGCAAGGGATATTATTTTTAAAATAAATCAGAGGTTTTCTCTCACCTGCACAGCAGAACCACCAGAGAGTCAGGGAAAAGGGTGGGAAAATCAGAATATAAAACTTATTTTGGGCCAAAATAAAAGCAAAGAGCTGTTTTTTTAGATAAAGCAGAGGTTTTGTCTGACCTGCACAGCAGAACCACCACGGAGTCAGGGGAAAGGGTGGGAAAATCAGAATATAGGACTTATTTTGGGCCAAAATTAAAGCAAAGGATTATTTTTTTTAGATAAATCAGAGGAGTTCTCTGACCTGCACAGCAGAACCACCACGGAGTCAGCCTTGGCTGGGATGAAGCCCAGCAGGAAAACGTTCCTGCAGCCACAGTTGTAACACTCCAGGACAGTCTCCCCCAGGGGCCCATCCTTGTGCAGGGTCACCTCTTTGCACTTGGCTCTCACCAGGTGATTCACGATGTGGCTGCAAGGAAACAGCACAGACCCAAAAAATCACACTGATCAGCAATTAGCACAACACTCATTTATCTGCTGGTGGATTGGTTGGATCTGGTTCTTTCCATCCACCTTTGGGAGCGTTTCCATTTGTGCTCTGGGTGTGAAAGAGCAGGAAATGGGTAGAAATTTGTCCTTTTTTCCCCCCCATTTACCTGCCAGAGGTGTTGCCACGCCCGTTGCAGAACCATTTCTTGCTGGTGTTGCAGTAAACCACACAGGCAGGGTCGTGGATCCCACAGTAACTGCAATTCCACAGGGGAAAAAAAGGAAAGGATTAGTTATTGCTAAAAAAAAGAGGAAAGGATTTGGTTATTGCTAAAAAAAAAAAAAAAAAAAGGAAGGGATTGGTTATTGCTAAAAAAAAAGAGGAAGGGATTTGGTTATTGCTAAAAACAAAGGAAGGGATTTGGTTATTGTTAAAAGTAAAAGGAAGGGATTTGGTTATTGCTAAAAATAAAAGGAAAAGATTGGTTATTGCTTAAAAAAAAAGGAGGGGATTTGGTTATTGCTGAGAGGAAAATCCAACCCCAAGCTCTAACTCCATTGACAGGGCACCAAAAATAAGGGGAAGTGGAAATTTGGGGAACAATTCCAATTCTCAGCGCTGGGAGAAGCATCAAAGAGGAGGCAAATTTTTCGTTTGAGTCACCAATATTTCCCAAGTTCCCATGGCTGGGGGGGCTGAGCCTGGGATTTATCCCCCAGGGAGCTCCAAATTTGTGTCAGAACCCTGAGGGGAGCCCAGGGAGAGTGCCCAGAGCCCCCCTCTGCCTCCTGCCCTCTGGAATTCTCACCTGCAGGCGTGCACAGGGAGATCCTTGGTGTAGTAAGTGTCCTCCTCATCCTCCTCAAAGTTGAGCTCTGCCAGGAGCTGGCTGGTTTTGGCCACGTTCTCATCCACTGCTCCGTTCTGCAGGATGCCATCAGGACCATTCACCTGGAAATCAGGGGGTGAACACCCAAAATAAACCCCAAATTCCTCCTCAACCCATCAGGATCCCATCAGGACCATTCACCTGGATATCAGGGGGTGAACACCCAAAATAAACCCCAAATTCCTCCTCAACCCACTGAGATCCCATCAGGACCTGGAAATCAGGGGGTGAACACCCCAAATAAACCCCAAATTCTTCCTCAACCCATCAGGATCCCATCAGGACCATTCACCTGGAAATCAGGGGGTGAACACCCAAAATAAACCCCAAATTCCTCCTCAACCCACTGGGATCCCATCAGGACCTGGAACTGAGGGAGTGCAAACCCAAAATAAACTCCAAACTCCTCCTCAACTCCTCGGGATCCCATCAGGACCATCCACCTGGAATTGAGGGAGTGTAAACCCAAAATAAACCCCAAACTCCTCCTCAACCCATCCGGACCTGGAATTCAGGGTGCAAACTCAAAATAACCCCCAAATTCCTCCTCAACCCACTGGGATCCCATCAGGACCATTCACCTAGAATTTAGGGAGTGCAAACCCAAAATAAACCCCAAATTCCTCCTCAACCCATCAGGATCCCAGCAGGACCATCCACCTGGAATTGAGGGAGTGCAAACCCAAAATAAACTCCAAATTCTTCCTCAACCCATGGGGATCCCATCAGGACCTGGAACTGAGGGAGTGCAAACCCAAAATAAACCCCAAACTCCTCCTCAACTCCTCGGGATCCCATCAGGACCTGGAATTGAGGGAGTGCAAACACCCAAAATAAACCCCAAATTCCTCCTCAACTCCTCGGGATCCCATCAGGACCTGGAATTGAGGGAGTGCAAACACCCAAAATAAACCCAAAATTCCTCCTCAACCCCCCCAAAAAAATCTCGTGTGCCACTGAGAAACCTCCAGAGGGAAAATAATAAAACCAAAAGCTGCCCAAGAGTTGGAACACACCCACTGTGTAACCAGGCCCTGCCTCATGGAGCTCCTGTCGTCCAGGATTATTTGGAGCCCAGCTGCTGAGTTGGGATATGAAGTTTCCAGGAGGAGATTGCTCTCCTGCAGGTTGTATTTTTCCACACAATCCCCTCCCCAGAATCAATACCTGCTCCACCACCACCTCCTGTTGCACAGGGTTATTTAAACTCCAGCTGATAAAGCAGGGGAAAACAAGGAGATTGCTTTCCTGCAGTCACATTTTTTTTCCCACAGCCTTATGTAACGTGAAATTCCATTTCAACAATTCCAGAGGCTGTTCCCTCAGCTTTTCTCTTTTTATTCCAGGGGAATCTACCTGGAAACAGGAATTTTATTTTTTTTTTTTTACTGCACAGGATTTTCCCCCACTTTATTCAGAATCCTGGAATTCTGCAACATTTGGTGCTGTCTCAGCAACTCTGCCACCCCCAAGGCTTTCTCCTGATAAAAATAACTCCATTTTTGGACACTTTTATCACCAGGAGGTGTGGATGTCACGCTGGGATTTTGGCAGGTGTTGCCCTTTGGGCTTTTCAGGTGTCCTGGTTTCATTTTCCTCCAGTCCTGAGGGGGTTTCAGCACCTCGATATTGAGTTGGGGAAGACCCCAAAAACTTGGTTTGTTCTCTGCCTCCTTCAGCCAAGATCCCAGCAAAAGCTGAGCAGGGATAAATTGATCCTAACCCATGTTAACTTTGAGTGGAAAATGTGGCCAAGGAGGCACCAAAGTGATTGGAATATTCACAGCACATCTGAGGGGAGTGGTTTCCCCATCACAGGGATAATTGGTTTGTAAAGATGAGATTTATTTCTAAATTCTAACCAAAGAGCACAAAAATCACTCAAGGCCTTTGTCTATGAAAATAATATTTTAACAACTCAGATCGAATGCAGTTTATCTGGGAGGTGCAACTTGGCTCTGAGAGAAAGCTGCTCCCAGGGAGAACACAAAACCTTCAGCAAAAGGAATCAAAAAATAAATAAAGAGTTGCCCTTCTCCAAGCTTTAACGAAGCAATTCACATTGAGGAAGAGCCCACATTAAAAATTAAAACTGCAAGAGTTAAAACTCCCAACCAAACTTCCCCCTGGCTGCCCTCAAAGCCACCAGGCTTCTGCCAATGAAAACGAGGAGCCTTTCAATGAAAATAAATAAACGGATGGACTTTTTTAATTGCTGCTATCTCCCAGCAAAACAATCAGCCCAAAGGGAGAGAAGTGCAAAAAGGGGAGATGGATAAACACGGTCTGCTGGTGGCACAGGGGGGATTCCAAAGCCTGGAGTTGATCTGAGTTTCCTCACAGCCTTTCCCATCTCACAGCTGGGTTATTTTAAGGTGGGTTGGATTTTAATGCGTTTTTGGGGTGCTCTTAAAAAGCCCTTTTAAAGCTGTTTTTAACAAAAAAGCAACAAAGTTTGGTTTGGGATTTTTGAAGGCAGAAAGGGGACAAATGTCAGGTGCAGGGTTTGGGTTGGGATTCTTCTGAGGAAGAAAAGTCAGGCGCAGGGTTTGGGCAGAAAATAAAGAACTGCCAGGTGCAGGGTCTGGTTTGGGATTTCTGAAGGAAGAATTGCAGGTGCAGGGTCTGGTTTTGGGATTTTTTGAGGAAGAATTGCCAGGTGCAGGGTTTGGTTTGGGATTTTTTGAGGCAGAAAGGGAAGAATTGCAGGTGCAGGGTCTGGTTTGGGATTTCTGAAGGAAGAATTGCAGGTGCAGGGTTTGGTTTGAGATTTTTGAAGGCAGAAAATGCACAACTGCCAGGTGCAGGGTCTGGTTTGGGATTTCTGAAGGAAGAATTGCCAGGTGCAGGGTTTGGTTTGGGATTATTTTGAAGCAGAAAATGCACAACTGCCAGGTGCAGGGTCTGTTTTGGGATTTTTTGAGGAAGAATTGCAGGTGCAGGGTTTGGTTTGGGATTATTTTGAGGCAGAAAATGCACAACTGCCAGGTGCAGGGTCTGTTTTGGGATTTCTGAAGGAAGAATTGCAGGTGCAGGGTCTGGTTTGGGATTTTTGAAGGAAGAATTGCCAGGTGCAGGGTCTGTTTTGGGATTTCTGAAGGAAGAATTGCAGGTGCAGGGTCTGTTTTGGGATTTTTTGAGGCAGAAAATGCACAGCTGCCAGGAGCAGCAGGGGCTGTGCTGTCCCTGCCCCCGGGGAGGCAGCAGCGATGTCACCTGCCCTGTGAAATGCAGCCCCAGCCCTTGGCAGGCAGTGCAGGAGGAAACGATTGTTCCAACCCCTCCTGTGATGTCAGCCCTGTGTGCACTGCATTAAAAACCTGGCACTGGCAGCTCTGGTGGCAGGAGAAAAAAAATAAATAAATTTAAAAAAAAAAAAAAATTTGTTGGCTGCAATTTCTGGCACGGCGAGTTTGGCAGCTCCAGGGCTGAGGTGCCACAAAAACTACTCCCAAAAACTCCCCGAGCCTTCCTGGCTCCTCTGCTGCCCTCCAAACATCCCCTGGGAGCCAGAGAGCAGCAGGGGACAGGGCAGCCGTGGCTGCTCCACCCCTGTGCCCCAGGAAAGGTGGACAGGGAAACCTTGGAGCTGTCTCCAGAGCCTGGAGGGGCTCCAGGAGAGCTGGGGAGGGATTTGGGGATAAAAACTGGAATTCCAGGACACAGGGAATGGCTCCAAACTGGGAAAAGGGGGATCTGGGTGGGATTTTGGGCAGGAATTCCTGCCTGGGAGGATGGTGAGGGGCTGGGCTGGAATTCCCAGAGCAGCCCCTGGATCCCTGGAGGTGTCCAAGGCTGGAAAAGCGAAGTTCCAGGGAAATCTTGGAGCTGTTTCCAGTCCCTGAAGAGGCTCCAGGAGAGCTGCAGAGGGATTTGGGGTGAGGGATGGAGGGACAGGACACAGGGAATGGATTCAAACTGGGAAAAGGGGGATCTGGGTGGGATTTTGGGCTGGGAGGATGGGGAGGGGCTGGGCTGGAATTCCCAGAGCAGCCCCTGGAATGCCCAAAGGCACTGGACAGGGTTTGGAGCACCCCTGGGACAGTGGAAGGGGCTCCTGCCTTTGGGAATGTTTAAGATTTGAAGTCCTCCACCCCAAATCCTCCCAGAACCCTGCTGCCTGTGAGTCCCTGGAGCAGCAGCCCCAGAACATTCCCGTGCCCAGGGCTGCTCCAGGAGCCCCAGGTGAGCACACCTGCAGCCACCTCACCCACCTCTGCCTTCCCAGCTGCACCCAGAACTCCAAATTACACTCCACCAGCTCCAGACACAAACCATACAACACATAAAACAGATTAACTCTGCTGGAAAAGCCCTGTCCTGAGAGTTCTGCTGGATTCCACCACCACAGCTGAGGGAATTCCCTCAGTTTCAGCCCCAGCTGAGGGGATTACCCCCCAGACCCCAGAGTTTTGGGGTTGGGGGCAAAGGCAGCTGCTGCTCTTTGGGTTTTTTCCCCTCAGAGGGGTAAAGCAGAGGCTGGGCTGGGATCCCCGAGTGAGGGAGATTGCCTCTCCCTTTCCCAAGGAGGAAGTCAGGGGAAAAGCCTCGCCCCTGGGAGGGAAGGACCAGGACAAAACAACCTTTGTTAGGGCTGCAAAGGAGAAAGGAAATTAAACCCAGCCTCTCGAGGCTGGACCCAGCCCGGGCTCAGCCTCCAGGAGCAGATTAATCCACACTGAGGGTCCCAACAGCCAAAACAATCCCAGCCAGAGCAGGGGAAAAGTGAGGCAGGAATGAGAATTCCAGAGAAAAGACCTTCCATGATCCTTTGGATACTCCCAGGGATTTGGAAATTCTTCTTAAAATGCTTGGAAAAAATAAATAAAATAAAATCGATTCTTATTTCATCCAAGGAAACAATGGGAATAGAATTTTCTGTAGGAAAAAAAAAAGGCCAGTGGGGAATGTTTGTGCTTTACTCCCACTTTGGTCAATTGACCACTAATCAATTATAACGTTGTTAATTAAGTATCTTGGGGAAGGAAGTTGGTTTAGACTAAATCCATCGAGTTTTCCTTAAAAAAAAACCAAAATGAGGTGCCCTGCGTTGCTCAGCTCATCTTTTTTTAAAAAAGACCCCAAAACCAGCAGAAGTTTCCATCTCCTACATTCCTCAGCTCCAAATAAAGTTATTTACTTCATTAGCTTTAATTATAATCACAGGGCTGATACTTTAATTAACAAAACCTGATCAATGTGAGAAGTTATCACTGAAGATGCCCCTTTGGTGAGGGCAGCAAAAAAATTTTGCCCAGAACTTTTTTTTTAAAAAAAAAACCCACTTAATTTGTGATTTTATCAGCCCTGAGAGGGGCAGGTCTGAGCAGCTCCTGGGGCTTGTTTCACTTCACTCAGGAGGAAAAAATGACATTTCTCACATCAAAATGAGCACCAGGATGACCACAAAAGTTGGCAGAAACCTAAATCCACCCTGATTTATAAAAAAAAACCAATATAAACCCCCTTTTAGGCAGGAGACAAACCCAGTACCTGAACGTGCTCCCCAGAGCTTTTATGGTTTGGTTTGTTTTAAACTTTGACTTCAAAGGTTTTTCCAACATGTTTAGACAAAAGAAAAAGGCCAATTAATAACCCTCTTGTCTGGACTTTCAGCTTATGAGGCTGATTTTGGGGTGGTTTTTCTTCTCCTTGGCCACAAATTCTCTGCTGGGAGCTCTGCAGTGATCACAACCCACTGAAGGATTAAAATGAAACACGATGAAAATTCTCTTTTTAATGTCTACTCAGAGATCTGACTACTGGCAGCAAAGAATTCTGACCTCTCCATGCCCAAAGTGGATAAATTCTACCAAATCCAAAAAGCTGCAAACCAACAGAAAACAACCCCAAATTGTTTTCTGAGCCCTCTGCCTCACAAACACAGCGACCTGAGCACAGCTCTGCTCTCACTGAGCACTCTCAGGCATAAAAACACGGATTTGTGCTGGGATGAACCCCCGGGACAGGATAAATCCTCCCTGCACACCTGTGGAGCTGCGGGTGCTCCCTGCTCCACTCACAGACACAGCTGGGGTGGCTTTTGCAAATAAAAGGACAAAAAAAAACAGATCTAGGATGTTTGGGTTGGGTTTGGGGGATCAAACTCACCTAAAGCTTCTCTGGTTTGGGGATAAAACTCACCTAAAGCTTCTCTGGTTTGGGGATAAAAACTCACCTAAAGCTTCTCTGGTTTGGGTTTGGGGGAAAAAAAATCAACTAAAGCTTCTCTGGTTTGGGTTTGGGGGATCAAAAGTCACCTAAAGCTTCTCTGGTTTGGGTTTGGGGATAAAACTCACCTAAAGCTTCTCTGGTTTGCGTTTGGGGCTAAAAACTCACCTAAAGCTTCTCTGGTTTGGGTTTGGGGCATAAAAACTCACCTAAAGGTCTCTCGACCCCTCTTTAAACTCATCCCTTAACACGTGGGTGATGCAGAAGCACTGAATGGTTAATAATGGCATTTCAGGAGTCTGGGAGGAAACTGAATATTCCCTGATCTCTAAACTGGAGAAACGTGTGGGGTTTTTTGGTTTGTTTTTTTTTTTTTGGTAAAACACAGGCGAGTTCTCGGGTGTTTTTGTTGTTTACTACAGGCACACTGAGATTGTTATCTTCGTTTGCAGCTTTTCTTGGGAGCTGTAATCCTAATTCCTGCCCTGCCTACGAGCTGTGAATTGCTGAATAAATCCAATTTCGTTGTCTTTTCGGTACCAACCATCAACCGTAACAATAAAAAAAAAAAGAAGAAGAAACAAAACTAAAACCTGTTTTTTTAAGCCACGAGGAAGCAGAGCTCAGAAGTTGTCCCAGGCCCGTCCCTGCCACACAACCCTCAAACAAACCAGCCCAACAACCGTGCGGCAATAAAAAAAAAAAATCCAAGGAAAAAAAAAAAAGCGGAAATTAAAATAAAAAATTAATATCTACAGCAGTAACAAAAAGAAAACGACGAGTATTTTAGCGACAGGAAGTAAAAAAAAAAAGGCCGAATTTCCTTCAGCAACCAACTTTCGATCAGCAACCACCACCCCAAAAGCAGCGTTTGTTTTAAGGAGAAAGAGCCTGAAGTGACACGCAGCCCCGCTGGCGGGGTGGGGGGTTTTTTTGCCGTTTTTCACGACACAACTATCGCGACTCGGCCGGAGTTTCCTGCCGGGAAGAAGCGGCCGCAGTTCCGGCGGCCGCCCCGGGAGCGCCCCAAGGCCGGGGCCCCGCTTCTCCCCCGCCTCACGACCGCCGTTACCTGCGCTTCCAGCGGGCCCGGAGCTCCCTGCCCCGCACCGGGGGGCCCTGGGGCCGCTGCCGGCCCCGCCTGGCCGGGCCCGGGCGGCGTCTGCGTCTGGCTGGGGAGGGTGAAGTCGGTGAACTCGAACTCGGAGCCCTGTGTGTCTGCGCCGAGCAGCTCGGCCTCCTCGGTGTCCAGGAAGGTGAGGGTTTGCGAGCTCGGCCCGTACGCCTCCACGCTCATGGCGGCGTTTTCCTTTAGCTACCCACCCCCTCCCCTCCCCGAGCCCGGGCCTCCCCCTCAGCGAGCCCGGGCGGCCGCGCTACGCCAGCGGCGGGATCCGCCGCGCGCAACCAGGCCGCGAGCCCCCCCCACACACAAAAACGAACCCGCCGCCGCCGCCGCCGCCGCGCTCGGGCCGGCTCGCCGGGGCGGGCCCGGAGCCGACGGGCGGGAGAAAAGGAAAGAGAGCAGCGGGGCCGGGGCCGGGTGCGGGGCCCGGTGTGAGTTGTCCGTCCGGCCGCGGCCCGGGAGCGGTGACGCGGAGCGCGCGCGGGGGACGCGCCGACGGCAGCGCGCGCGCGCGGGAGGGGACGGCGGGCGGGGGGGGGGTGACGCACACGCAGCACGTACGGGGGAGGGCCCGGCGCGGCCGCCAGGGGGCGCGCTGCTGGCCCCGCCTGCCTCGTGAGGGAGAGGCGGGGTTTGGATCTGAGCGACGGGTGCGGCGGCCAATGGGTACTTGTGGTGAGTGGGGTGCCCGGTGCACGCGGTGGGAAGGGGCGGGGTTTGGGTCTGAGTGATGGGTGTGGCGGCCAATGGGCCATCGAGGTAAGGGTGAAGAGGGGGTTGGGGGCGTGTCCAGAGCCGCCTGGAGCGGGGGATGCACTCCCACACACACGGGGAGGGGCGGTTTTGATTCTGAGTGACAGGTGTAGCAGCCAATGAGGGCGAGAGTGCGGTGGGTGCGCGCCTCACCCACCATAGCACACGTTGATGGGTGGAGCTTAGCTCTGAGTGACGGCCCAGCAGCCAATGGGTTCTAGAAATTAAGTGACGGGCGGGGCTTGGCTCTGAGTGACGGCTGTGGCAGCCAATGGGACATCGAGATGAGGGGCGGGGGCTGTGGGGGCTGAGGTGGTGGAGAGGTCACTGAGATGGATGTGGTGACCCTGGCCACTTGTGAAGGGCTGAGGTGGTGGGCAAGTCGCTCTGAGGGAGATTTGGTGGCCCTGGACTCTTGTGAGGGGCCGAGGTGGTGGACAGGTCACTGTGAGGGAGATGTGGTGACACTGGACACTTGTGAAGGGCTGAGATGGTGGACAGGTCTCTCTGAGGGGGATGTGGTGGCCCTGGACTGTTGTGAGGGGCCGAGATGGTGGACAGGTCACTCTGAGGGGGATGTGGTGATACTGGACTCTTGTGAGGGGCTGAGGTGGGGGACAGGTCACTCTGAGGGAGATTTGGTGGCCCTGGACTGTTGTGAGGGGCTGAGATGGTGGACAGGTCTCTCTGAGGGGGATGTGGTGGCCCTGGACTGTTGTGAGGGGCCGAGATGGTGGACAGGTCACTCTGAGGGGGATGTGGTGGCCCTGGACACTTGTGAGGGGATGGAGGAGCTGTGGTGGGTGACCCTGTGGTGACAATGGAGTCACTTGGTGCCCTGTGCCCACCGTGAGCTGCCAGCTCTGCCTGTTCCTATGGGACTGATGGGAGGGATACAGGAGGTTAAGTGGGAATTAAGGGTCGGGAATTACAGTAATACCTGCTCCAGCCATAATTCCTGTCACACCTGTAATATCCCAGAGCCCTGAGGGAAAGCTGAGCTGCTCTCAGCGTGCTGGACTGGGGGTTCTCTGAGGTCAGGGTTGTGCAGAGAAGGCAGCACCACATTTTTACCTTTAAATAAATAAAAAAACCAAAACCCTTTGGATTTACCCTCATTCCATTCGATCAGCACACAATAAATCCCTTTTAAGAGAATTTTTCTGTGTTGGGAAAGGCTGGATACTCAGTCCCTCTTCCCTACCGTGTTAAGATGCAAATGTGTATCTTCTCTTATAAATAACTTTGATTTTATATTCTTGCTTTTGGTGTAAGATAAAGCCTGTGGCCTGGAAACAACGTGTACCAGATCTGCAGCTGGTGGGCTGAAGACATGGAGATTGGAAAACATCCTCGTCCTGGGAATATTGTGAGGCAAAAAGAGGGGGAAAATACAAGTCCAGAGAACACAGGAGTCACCACTTTCTGCAGAGAGACTGAAGTAATCTCGTTTTTAAGCTTTTGAGTAGAAGAAACTGTTCAGACCAAAGCAGAACCGGGGTGAAAAAACGTAAAATAACATCCGAGGATATAAAAGTGGAACGGTGAGAGAGGAGGCAAAAAAAAAATTAAAAAAAATATAAAACATCCAAAGGCAGGTGGCTGCTCGCTTCGAAGGCTTTTATTTATTAATAAACACGACGCACTCCAAACGTTTGGCTGCTCGACAGAATCCTCAAAAGCCTTGGAAAGGGATCAAAGTTCTGCTGCTCCGCCGGGCTCTTTTCACACTGCCGCAGCTCGGGGAATAACAGCGCCTTTGAGGACGAGCGTGGAAATGTCCCTGCTGTGCCCGCAGGACGTGGCTTTGTCCCCTCGGGGTGGCCTTGGGGACACTTGGGTGCTGCTGTCTGAGGTGCTGAAGCTGCAGATTCCCCACCGTCACCTTCTGGAAAAGCTGGAAAAAAACCCAAACTGTGTTTCGACTGAAAGCCGGAATTCTCTTTTGTACCAGCGCGGAACAGAAACGTTTGGATTTCGGGATGGTTTTGCGATGCTGAGGGGGTCACTTGGAAGCTTTGAAGGATAAAATGGATCCACACCCGGGCTGCAGAGCTCCCAGACTGTATCTTTGGGGGTTTTTTTTGGGTGATTTGTGTAAGTTTTCCCCCTCAGCTCCGGGCTGCTGCAGAGGGAAGGCGCCGTGACTCACCGGGCAGCCAACACGGAATTTAAAAAGGCAAAACCTGGCACGATTCCCTGAAAAGGGTGCTGAGTTTCCCCGTCCTGCACATCAGAGGCTGGGATTCACAGCACGGAGCCACGGGGAGAGGAGGAAACGTCAGCGAATTGATGTTTGAAAAGGCGTTTTCTCTTTCCAGGAGGTGACAATGTGCAGGTGATCATCCCGAGGGATAACCCGGCAAAGCGAGGGGGCAGCTGGAAGTGCTGGGAGGAAAAAAATCCCAACCTCTGGGAATGAGGAGAGGCATTTCCCTGAACCTGACTGGAACTCCAAAGGCCCAGCAGCTCTGGGATTTGCTGCACTGGGTTGGATTGGTCTCCAGGAATTCCCAGGGATGGGATTTATTGGATTGGTCTCCAGGAATTCCCAGGGATGGGATTCATTGGATTGGTCTCCAGGAATTCCCAGGGATGGGATTGGTTTCCAGGAATTCCCAGGGATTGGATTCATTGGATTGGTCTCCAGGAATTTTCAGGGATTGGATTAATTGGATTGGTCTTCAGGAAGTCCCAGGGATTGGATTCATTGGATTGGTCTCCAGAAATTCAAAGGGATTGGATTTGTCTCCAGGAACTCCCAGGGATTAGATTGGATTGGTCTCCAGGAATTTTCAGGGATTGGATTGCTCTCCAGGAATTCCAGGGATGGGATTCACTGGGAATTGCTCTCCAGGAATTCCAGGGATTGGAGCCACTGGGAATTGCTCTCCAGGGATTGGAATCACTGGGAATTGCTCTGCAGGAATTCCAGGGATTGGAATCACTGGGAATTGCTCTCCAGGGATTGGAATCACTGGGAATTGCTCTGCAGGAATTCCAGGGATTGGAATCACTGGGAATTGCTCTCCAGGAATTCCAGGGATTGGATTCACTGGGAATTGCTCTCCAGGAGTTCCAGGGATTGGATTCACTGGGAATTGCTCTCCAGGAATTCCAGGGATGGGATTCACTGGGAGTTGCTCTGCAGGAATCCCCGTGAGGGGGCAGAGCCAAAGGAGCCCAGCCTGGCCCAATCCAGGGGAAAAATCAGGATATTTTCATGCTGGGATGGAATCATTGGGATCAGGGTGGAGCAGGGATCACGTGGGGAGGGAGGAGCAATTAAAGCATCCAGGATGTTCATTAAGCAAATTAATCACTTCATTTCCCCCCTGCTCTGGTCACATATTTATGACTTTATTTATTTCATGCTCAGGGAGCTCAGAGTGTTTAAAACTCAGGAATTCCAGGATACTGCAGGTTGTTCCAATAATATTTAGTTCATCATATCTTAAAGGTTTTATAATAAAGAATTTCATCCAAATTCTCCATTTTCTTCCATTTTTTCTCTCTCTTTGTTTGCCTTTTTCTTCCCTTTTTCCTTAAATCCTGAATGAAAAATCCCTTAAAATTTTGCTCCTTTTCCCCACACCCAAATACCAAGAAATGAAACAACAACAACAACAACAATCCCATTTTGTTAAATAAAAATAACCAAAATCCCATTTTTTTAAATAAAAAAACCCAAAAATTCTCTACGCTGACCAAATTCCAACAAAATAAATTTTTTTTATTTCATTTTCTTTAAAGGGCTTAAATCCATAGGGGAAAAATAAAATCATTTAGGAATGAGTTTCTTTATTTTTTATTTTTTTTCCCCAGTGCAGCTGAGCCGTTTCTCCTGAGCCACCACGAGAGGGACACAGAAGGAAAGCCAAAGGAGCTGGGAGAGGAAAAGAATCCAAGGAGCAGCTCGAGCCTCGGATCACAGCATCACATTTCCCTGTGCCTTGGGAATTTCTGCATCCCCACGGCTCCTGTCATCCCTTAAAACCCCCAAAAACCCTCACAGGGGATGGGCTGAGGGATGTCAATTGATTTCTTTATTTCTTGCTGATTTGTTTTTTAATTGGTTCATTTCGATTGATTTGTTAATTTTTGTATTTATTTGTTAATTTATTTTGGGTGGGGTTTTTTTGTTTTTCTTTTCCCCTCCAGGATTTCCTGGTTTTTGCCCTCAGTTTGTTTATATTTTTCCCTTTGGAATGTCAGGGCAGGGAGAGGTTGAGCTCCTTGGGATTTGATTCCAACTCCTGGAGCAACAATCCCCCAGGATTTTGTGGAGGTTGAGATTTTTCCTCATCCCTCAGGGAATTTTTTTTTGTGAAGGTTGAGATTTTTCCTCATCCCTCAGGGAATTTATTTTGGGGGGGAGGAATTTCTGTTGATTTGATTCCATCCCCAGCTCCTGGAGCAACAATCCCCCAGGATTTTGTGGAGGTTGAGATTTTTCCTCATCCCTCAGGGAATTTTTTTTGGGGGGGAGGAATTTCTGTTCATTCCCTAATAAACAGCTGATGATGCAAACGTCAGGAAGTCCCAAAATCCCATCAAATTCCTGCCACGGAACAAAAGCCCCATAAAAACCCTCCTTGAAGTAAATATTGACTATTTCGTGGGGCTTTTTGTGGAATTAAAATTCCCGGTGCTGAAATGCTCCTGGATTGGAATTAATGCAGAGGGGATTTGGAGGATCTGCCCTGGATTCATGCTGAATGTCAGCAGAGCTTCACTGCTGCCCACTGGCCCCAAAAACTGGGAAAAAGGGAAAGAGGAGGGGAAAAAACACTTTATTTGTTAAAAATTATAACTGTGTAGTCTTTAGGCTTCCATTTCTGTGGCAGCATTTGGACATCCCATTGAGAAATCCACTGAGTGGATTTTTAAATATATTTCTATAGAAATAGTTCTGTATTTTATATAGAATTATACAAATTATATTAAATTATTATATAAATAATAAGTTAATGGTATACTATAGAATAGAAAATTATATTGTTTATAATTATATAATTATATGTTATTTTATATATTTCTCTATAAATAATTTTATATTTTAGAAAAATATTTATATTTTCATATATTTCTTATATTTCATATATAAAACTTTATATTTTCATATACTTATTTGTATATTTACATTTCTATGTATGCTTATTTTTATGTTTACATTTCTCTATATAGCTACTGGTAGTTTTATATCTTTTATACCATTGTATTTTTTTATATTATTGGATTTTCCTAATTTTATAGGATTGGATTTTTCTGGTTTAGTATCTGATAATTTTTTTTTTCTTCTTTTATCCTTCAGCAAATTGTGATAAATCTGATGAATTCTGATTTATTTACCTGCAGTTTTCATTGAGGATAAACATTCCCAGAACAAGAAACTCCATGGAGGAAAAGGAGAAGGAGAAGAAGATTTTGGCCAAAATCCAGAGATTTTGCATGAAGAAAGTTCTTGGAAATTAAAAATGGTGAGTGACATGAGAAGATAACAGGTAATAAAAGATAATAAAAGATAATAAAAGGTAACAGCAGGAAGTGAAAAGCAGCAAATGAAACTTGGTGATTCCAAACCAGCTCCAAATCGACACTAAAAATAAATAAATACAAATAAAAATGTAAAAAAATTCCAATAAATTGGGGTTTAATGTTAAAATAAGAATTCAAAATGCTGAGTTTCAACAGGAAACTTGAAATTTTTCCCTCCCAAAATGTGTTAAAACTCCCATTTCCTTCAAAAAGAGCTGAGACAAAAGGACAATCCTGGGCTGAAGGAATTAATGCAGGAATAAAAAGGCTTTTCATGGCCACTTTTAAAAGTTGCTTTTTTAGCTGCAGAATCACCAGGTGAAGTTAAAACCCACTAAAAAAAAATTACAAGAGTTCCTAAAATCTAAGGGAAAAAAAAAAAACCAATTGGAATTCTTGAATTTATTCAAGGAGATCTTTTTTTTTTTGGGAGGGGATAGGGATCTGTTTAGATCTTTAATATATTGATTTTTAATAGGGGTCTGTTCCCTATTAAAGCTGCTTCTGGAAGGAGCAGAGTTGATAAAAAATCCTCAATTTCCAAAGGACCATCAACAGCTTTGGAAAAAAACAGCTTTGGAAAAAAATAGCTTAATAATAGTAATAATAATAATAATAATAATAATAATAATAATAATAATAGTAATAAATAAGGGGGTTTTTTTTCCAAAGCAGATGTTGTTGGAACTGAACTTAAAAAAAAACCCCAGCAAAATAAACCCAAATTGGAGCTTTTTGATGGGCTCCAAAATGTCCCTGTTTGTTGGGATTCTGGCAGCTTTCCTGGGCAGATGGAGGGGAATGTGGAGTAATGGAAAATCCAGGCTTCCCACAGGGCTGGAGATCCTCCTCCCCAAAATAAAATAAAAAAATAGAGGAAAACAGGGGATTTTCAGTTTATCCCCTGGAAATTTGGGGATGTCTGGAGTTTTAGCAGGTTTTTTGGGGTTTTTTTTTGATGTGGTGACAAGATGATTTTTCTCCTCAGCTTCTTGGTGAGGAGAAAATACAAATTCTTTTGTCTTTCAGTTTTGGGTGAAGGGATTAACCTGAGGGTTGGGGGTTGTGTCTTCGAAGAACAAATAAAATAAAATAAAATAAAATCAGTTTAAAAATCATCATTTAAAAATAATCCTTTAAAAATCAGGAATTTTGGAGTCCCACCTTGGGTTTGGGGGGTTTTTTTTGTGCTTTTGGCATGAGGGAATAACCAATTTACATTCTCTGCTTAGAAAATAAACCGTGCCAAGGAAATCTTTCTTTCCTGCTCTGGGAGAAATCTTCATTTGGGCTCTCAATGATGAAATAATGAAAGGAATCAATAATTTGGGGGGTTTGGCTCAGTGTCCCAACGTGTGTTTGGACTTCCAGAACCAAACACCCTCATCCCCAAAAAACAAACCTCTGAAACAGGAAAAAAAAAATCTTCTTTTCTGGCCTCCATCCCTGAAGAACTTTCCTTTTCAGTCTTTTTTTGGTGTTAAATTCACCAGCTTGGCCTCCTCTTCCTCTTAAAACTCCCCCAAGTTTGGGACAACGAGGAGTGTAAAGTCAGGGTTTTTTTGCTTCCCCAGCTATAGGAAAAGTTGTGATATTCCATCAAGTCAAAGTTCCTTTTTTTTTTTTTCTTTTTCTTTTTCTTTTTCTTTTTCTTTTTCTTTTTCTTTTTCTTTTTCTTTTTCTTTTTCTTTTTCTTTTTTTTTTCTTTTTCTTTTTCTTTCTTTTTCTTGTTCTTGTTCTTGTTCTTGTTCTTTTTATTTTTCCTTTTTCTGTTCTTTTTCTTTCCCTTTCCCTTTTCCCTTTTCCCTTTTCCTTTTCCTTTTCCTTTTCCTTTTCCTTTTCCTTTTCCTTTTCCTTTTCCTTTTTCTTTTTCTCTCTTTCTCTTTCCCTTTCCCTTTCCCTTTTTCTTTCCCTTTTCCTTCTTTTCCTTTTCCTTTCCCTTTCCCTTTCCCTTTCCCTTTCCCTTTCCCTTTCCCTTTCCCTTTCCCTTTCCCTTTCCCTTTTTCTCTTTTTTCCCTTTCCCTTTCCCTTTCCTTTTCCCTTTCCCTTTTTCTGCTTGAATAACACTTAACCCCAAGCTCCAGCCGGCAGGAGGGAGCCCCGGAGTGTTGGCTGTTGGCAGCTCTTTTGCAGGCCCTTCCCCAGGAGCTGGGCTCGGGTTTTTAGGAAGGGTGAGGAATGTTTTCCTTGGGTTCCGTGGATTTGGGGAGGACTGCGGCCTCGGGGCTGTGAATGGTCGCAGTGTGGCTGTGTGAGGCCTTCCCAGAAATGAGGAGCTCCTCGGGGAGGAGCCCGGCGGTGTCACCACACAGCCCCAGGGGCAGCATCAAAGGGCTCTGGGCTGCCGCGATTCCCACAGGGAATGTTCCCATCCCAGGAGCACAGAGACCCTTCCCCTGCCTCTGCCCCAGCTGCTGGGAGGGTTCCCCTCATCCCACCCGGCTCCAGCAGCCCCCAGGGGCTTCCCTGGCCAAGGGTGATCCATTTCCCTTTTTCCAGAGCCTCGGGAGGGATCCTGTCCCTGCCTCAGGCCAAGGGTTATCCATTTCCCTTTTTCCAGAGCCTCAGGAGGGATCCTCCCACCCCAAACCACCACTGCTGGGTGCTGTCACAGGCTCAGGCCAAGGGTGATCCATTTCCCTTTTTCCAGAGCCTCAGGAGGGATCCTGTCACCCCAGAATTTGAGTGCTGGGTGCTGTCCCTGCCTTAGGCCAAGGATTATCCATTTCCCTTTTCCCATGTGGTTCCAGAGCCTCCGGAGGAATCCTGTCCCCACCTCAGGGCAAGGATTATCAGTTCTCCTTTTTTCCATGTGGTTCAGAGCCTTCTCCCACCCCAATATCTGAGTGCTGAGTGCTGTCACAGGCTCAGGCCAAGGATTATCAGTTTTCCTTTTTTCCACGTGGTTCCAGATCCTCAGGAGGGATCATCTCACCCCAAAATCTGGATGCTGGGTCCTGTCCCTGCCTCAGGCCAAGGATTATCCATTTCCCTTTTTCCAGAGCCTCAGGAAGGATCCTGTCCCTGCCTCAGGACAAGGGTTGTCCGTTTTCCTTTTTCCAGAGCCTCAGGAGAGATCCTCTCCCCCCAAACTCCAGGAAAGCAGCCAGCTGGACAGGGAATAACCACTGGGAAAGGTGTGGAAGAGCCCTGGAATTTCAGAGATAAGGAATTTCTCCGTGGATTTTCAGAGATAAGGAGTTTCTCCGTGGAAATTCAGAGATAAGGAATTTCTCCGTGGAAATTCAGACAGAAGGAGTTTCTCCGTGGAATTTCAGAGATAAGGAGTTTCTCCGTGGAATTTCAGAGATAAGGAGTTTTTTTCGTGCTGTTCCCTCCAGGAAGGGTCAGAGGCTGCCACAGGTGCTGTGGTGGGAGTGGAGCCTGGTGGGATTCCTGCATGAGCAGCCCAGAAAAAGCCCCACGGAGGAGTCTGGAAACTCTGAACTGGGGCTGTTTTCACTGAAAATGGCATCACTAAAAACGGCCCTGATTTATGAGCAAACAGAAGTTTGCAAAGTGCTCCAGAAATCCATCAGCCTGATGTCATGTGGACAGGGCCCAGAACACAGAATTATTTTTATGGGCTTGTTAGCAAGCGTTATGAAGAAATTGAAATGCTCAGTTGGAATTTTTGTTTTTTGTTTTTTTGTTGTTTTTTTGGCTATAGGACGAGGGCAAAAAGTCCTGGAATGGATGTGGACAAGACATTCCAGTTGTAGGCCACCCTTCCTGGCTCCAGATGAGAGCACTGGCATTGCTGGAAGAAGGAGATTGCAGAGAGGGGATGTGAGGGAGGTCTGGAGAGCAAATCATTTCAAACAGCATTTCAGCCATGATGTCATCCCAGCTGAAAAATAATGTTCAAGTTTGGGCAAGAGGAGCCCGGGGCCGACAGCCAGGGTGGGGAGGAACTGCAGCAAAAAATGGAAAAGTCCAAAGCCTGGAAGGTCATGGTGGAAAACCAAAACCAGAACGACCCTGAGGAAAGGTGGATTAAAAAAAAAAAAACCAACAAAACCTGGAATTGTCTGTGAGCGTGAGGAGTCCAAGGAAATGGAGGAAGATGTTAAAACCTTGGGCAGGGTGGGGTTTTTTCACTCTTCTGTCTCCCAAGTCAGAAGGTGAATCTTGGGGGAGCTGGAGCACAGCTGAAGGGTTGTTGTGACCCCAAACTGGGATCTCAGAGTGATCCTGAGCTCTGCTGCTGGGATTTAACCCAAATCCAGCCCAAAGCTGCACCCACCTCCCTGCCTGAGGAGGCCAAAGGGCTGAAACAGCCCCAGGACGTTGTTCAGGTGGATTTGGACATCCAAAACATCATCTCAAAGCTGCTTTGTGAGGTTTGAAACGGAGCATCACCCTCAGGCCAGGCTGTAGCATCAGGGAGCTTGGAATGAATTCCCACTAATTCAGCCCTAAAGAGCTGAGCCTTGGTCAGCCTTGGATAAAGCACATTTTGTCCTTTTCTTGTTCCACCACAAACCACAGCTGAGGGGGAAAAAAAAACCAAACCCAACAAAGCAGCAAAGGAAGGGGCACCTGCAGCTGGAAATGACCCAAAGCTCCTGTTTTAGGAGGAGATTTAGGACTTGGATCTCCCCAGGAACAACTTCTCTTCCCTCTGTGGTGGGAGCCAGCGATGAGCTCAGGCTGTGAGATCAGGTTTTGCTGACTCTACAAAGGGCTGAGCCTTGTTCATTCCTCTTCTCCAGAAGTTCCCCTCTCCGAGCCGTGCCTGGAGATTTGATTTTCTCAGGAAATCTCGGCCCTTCTCAGCAGCTTCTGCTGCATTTCGTGTCTGGGACACTCAACTCTGCCAACAGAGAGAAAAAAAAAATAAAATTTGCTTTTGTCATTCCCATTCCTCCACCTGAGGCGTGGGGTTCCTGGAATTGTGTGAGCTTTTCCTGGAAGAAGTGGTGGAATGGTTTGTGCAGAAATCACTCCAGGCCTGCAGAGGTGTCCAGGAATTCAGGGAGAGCTCCTGGAATCCTCTCTCCTGCTGGGGGTTTCTCCGGCTGTGGGTGTCACACCCAACGTGCTCTGGCTCCAGGGGGGCTTCAGGGAAGAACCTGACCCTGTGCTGGCCAAAAGGAATTGGAATTTTATAGAGGGAACACTGAAAAAAAAAAAAAAAAAAAAAAAAAAAAAAGCAGAGGATTGATCTTGTTTCCATCTGGGATTAAAATTAAAGGACTTGGGGCCATCACAATCAGACCAAACCTGTGCCCTTTGGGGTTTTTGGGGTTGGCAGAGCAGTGGAGATGAAGCAAGGAGTGACTATGGATCTCTCCCAGAGCCCACGGTGCTGGAAATGATGCTGGAAAAAGAGCAGGTTTGCCCTCGAGGCTGTTTTTCAGCTGGGTGGGGTCAGGAGGCACTGCCAGCACTCTCCAGAGCCAGATCATCCCTGGGAGATGTTCTGGGAGCTGAGATTCTTTTCTGGAAAACTCCAGAGGTTTGGATCCGTCTCCATCCTCCTTCTCTTTCTGGAGACCTTCCCGCCCCTTGTGAGGCTGCACACGCCGTTTTTCCATCTCTCTGCAAGGGACCAACAACCCCAAAACAACCCCAAGAGCCTGGATGATGCTGATTTTTCCTCTGAGCTCATCGAGGATGTCCAAAGCAGCGCCATTGACAGATGGGGCCAAGAATCTGTAACGTCTCAAAGCTGAGCAGAAAATAAAATGTCGTGTGAGAGAAGAGATGGGTGATGAAGGGGAGCTGAGGGGGTGGGAGCCAGGAAAAAAGATGGATTTGGGAGCCAGTGGTTGTCCCAAAAGCCGTGAGGGGATGAACTGAGCATTTCCACGAGTGCAGCTCTTTGTTTGGACCTCTTTAATGAATCGGTTTGATTTGCATTTATTAATTACCTTGAGTTTCCCCTCTGTTCCCCAACCCCTCCAGGGTTCTACTTCTGGAAATTCTCCTCTTTTCTTCTTTGGACATTCACCTTTTTATCCGAGGAAACTCTTTCTTTGAGGAGAGACAAAGTTCTCCTGCTGCCGAGGGTGTCATTGTCCTTGCTCAGAGCATCCCTGTGGGTTCATCCTGGTCACAGGCAGGGTTATCCTGGCTGGAAAACCCTCGGGAATGCCTCAGGAAATCCCTGGGGAAAGGGGACACGGGGGTGAGGGGGACACACCGGGATTGTCCTGGGATTGTCCCTCTCTGCTGCAATTTGGGAGCTGTCCCCAAAGGAATTCAAAGCTGGTTTTGGGGAAGAAAACTTCCCTCTGGTTTGCTGGGGCTGAAGTGTCAGCTGAGGATGTCAGGCCAAGAGGATGGAGACAAAGCTCTGCTCCAGCACCCCCAGAAGAGTTTTCTTATTCGAGGTTCTCCTTTTGACGGAGGATAATGAGAGCACTTCAAAGGACAACGTGGGAAATTTGCTCTGTGTTTCCTCTGCCCCTCTTTTCTTCCTGTTCTTCACAGATCTCCTGATTCCACGGGAGAAAAAATAAAAAATCCCCACTTCTGGAGAATTCTCACTGTCATTCAGAAAGGTTTTCTCCCCCATTCTGAGAAAAAACCCTTTTTCCTCACACAAGGATGAAACGACTCCTCTTAAAACCGAATCTCAGTGAATTTCAGTGAATTTAATCTCTTCCTGACACAAGACAGAGAACGTTACATTCAATAATCAATTGATTTCCCCCCTCCTTTTCTCTGTCCCGCTCAGTATTTCCAGTTTGGGAGGGAGGGAATTAACACACAGCGATCGATCCTTTCTTCCTCTCCTTACAACTTAAATCTCATTTCCAGCAGGGGAAAAAGGTTTCTGTCTGCTGCCAAGAGCTGGCTGCAAAACCATTTGTACAGAGCACCTCTTTGATCGCTGGTGTCCTGAAAAGACCTGATTTCACTGCGTTTGCTTCTTTCCAGCTGTTAAATTACCCCGGATATCTCCCTGCTGCATTTGTTGAGGTGGTTTTGGGGGGCTTTTTAATGGAAGAAAGGGGAAAATTGGGAGGGGAAACTCAGCCCCCTGTTACAGTCAGTGAGAGGAAGAGGCCAGACAACTGGCATTAATGTTGGATTAATTAATTAGGAGTTGTTTGGGTTTGTTTTGGGTTTTTTTTTTTTCTGGGTGTTCAGGAGATTTGGTTGTTTTTAAGCTCTGCCATCCCGGGGAGAGTTGGTTTTTTTTGGGTTTGGTTTTTTTTTTTTTTTTTTGGGAAGGCAGAGCAGTAAATCTGTGTTATTGTCATTACGGCTCTGCGAGGTGTTTTTCAGGAGAAAATCCTTTAAAAAAAAAAAATTTAAAAAAAGAGGGAAATCGCAGCCAAAGAGACTTTTTTTAGTGGGAAAACCTGAATACTCGGAGCGTGAATGTCCCAACAATTCCCAGCAAGCCGCGATGGCTTCACCCTCTGCGCCTCTCGCAGACAAAACATCCCTCCTCCTCCTCCTCCCCCGAGTTTCCAGCGCAATCCCAGTTAATTATTCCCGGTTTCCTCGGCTCGTCTGAGCTCCCGCTGGCCGCCGCAGGACGAGGAGCTCATTGTTACAAAACGACCTTCATCCAGGGCCTCCAAAAACACAAAAAAAAAAAAAAAAAAAAATCTTCCTTGTGCCCCCGCTAAAAAAGGGCCGTGAATAGTGAAGGAAAAAATGCGGGGCCGTTTCCTGCGGGGGTTTTTAAACACCCTCCTGGGGCCGGGATTGCGCCACGGATGTGGAATCTCTTGGAGCAGCATTCCCACATCCCCGGCTCCATCTGGACAGGCCGGGGAAGGACGGGAGGATCTGCCCCATCCCGGCCCCTTCGAGGGGATTTGTCACCCTTTGTCCCCTGCCGAGGGACGGGGACGGGTTTTGGGGATCTTCCTCCAGGTGAATTCCAGGTGTTGAGTTGAGATCTTCCTCCAGGTGAATCCCAGGTGTTGGTTTGGGATCTTCCTCCAGGTGAATCCCAGGTGTTGGGTTTGGGGATCTTCCTCCAGGTGAATCCCAGGTGTTGGTTTGGGATCTTCCTCCAGGTGAATCCCAGGTGTTGGGTTTGGGATCTTCCTCCAGGTGAATCCCAGGTGTTGGGTTTGGGATCTTCCTCCAGGTGAATCCCAGGTGTTGGGTTTGGGGATCTTCCTCCAGGTGAATCCCAGGTGTTGAGTTGGGGATCTTCCTCCAGGTGAATTCCAGGTGTTGGGTTTGGGATCTTCCTTGGCCTCCAGGAGAATTCCAGGTGTTGGGTTTGGGGATCTTCCTCCAGGTGAATTCCAGGTGTTGGGTTTTGGGGATCTTCCTCCAGGTGAATTCCAGGTGTTGGGTTTGGGATCTTCCTTGGCCTCCAGGAGAATTCCAGGTGCTGGGTTTGGGATCTTCCTCCAGGAGAATTCCAGGTGTTGAGTTTGGGATCTTCCTCCAGGAGAATTCCAGGTGTTGAGTTTGGGATCTTCCTCCAGGTGAATCCCAGGTGTTGGGTTTGGGATCTTCCTCCAGGTGAATTCCAGGTGTTGGGTTTGGGATCTTCCTCCAGGTGAATTCCAGGTGTTGGGTTTGGGGATCTTCCTCCAGGTGAATCCCAGGTGTTGAGTTTGGGGATCTTCCTCCAGGTGAATCCCAGGTGTTGAGTTGGGGATTTCCTCCAGGAGAATCCCAGGTGTTGGGTTTGGGATCTTCCTCCAGGTGAATCCCAGGTGTTGGGTTTTGGGGATCTTCCTTGGCCTCCAGGAGAATCCCAGGTGCTGGGTTTGGGATCTTCCTCCAGGTGAATCCCAGGTGTTGGGTTTTGGGGATCTTCCTCCAGGTGAATCCCAGGTGTTGGGTTTGGGATCTTCCTCCAGGTGAATCCCAGGTGTTGGGTTTGGGATCTTCCTCCAGGTGAATTCCAGGTGTTGGGTTTGGGATCTTCCTTGGTCCCCAGGTGAATCCCAGGTGTTGTCCCGGGCCAGGACCCCTCTGACAGGGGTTTTGGGAGGGGTTGGGATCACCGGGATGGGATCAGGAATGTCCCACAGCGCTGGGAGGCACAGAGGGGATCCTGGATCCTGTTTGGAAGCAGGGTGGTGTCCAGGGTGGTCCCTGGGGCTGTCACCTGCTGCTGTTCCCTGGAGGATTCCCGGGATGTGGGGCAGGTGACCCAATAACCCAGCCCAGGTGGGGGCTCCCCAGGGGCCTCCCCATTCCTCCCTGAGCTCTGGAAATTCAGGATCAGCCCGGTTCTCCCACTGCTTTTTCCTTTTCCTTTCCCTTTTTCCTTTCCCTTTTTCTTTTCCTTTCCCTTCCCTTTTCCCTTTCCCTTTTTCCCTTTCCCTTTCCCTTTTCCTTCCCTTTTCCCTTTTCCCTTTTCCCTTTTCCCTTTTCCCTTTTCCCTTTTCCCTTTTCCCTTTTCCCTTTTCCCTTTTCCCTTTTCCCTTTTCCCTTTCCCTTTTCCCTTTCCCTTTCCCTTTCCCCTCTCCCTCACAACCTCTGCCATGGGAAAACACTGAAAAAAGAGGAGGATTTTTGTTACATTCATCCCCAAATCAGTGATTTTCCCTGGAAATGGCCCCGTTGGGAAGGACACGGGACGAAGCCGGAATCCTGAGGAGCATCAGGGTGGGAACTGGACTTCAACAAGAGCAGAAAATAATCCAATATTTCAATATTAAAGAATATAAAATTATTGCCCAGCAGCAAATGGGCTTTAACTTTACCGAGGGTGGGGTTTAATGGGCCCTTGGGAAGGAATTCTTCCCTGGGATGGGATTCCCAGATTTCCTGTGGCTGCCCCTGGATCTGCCCAGGGCCTGGGGCAGTGGGAGATGTCCCAGGGGTGGAACTGGGTGGGATTTAAATCCTTCCAACCCAAACCAGCCCGGAATTCTGTGCTCAGACCCCCGCCACTTCCCTGGGAGCAGATCCACCAAAAACCCCGGAGAAAAACCCCAATTTCACACTTCAAATTCCCAAATTACACCAAAATACAGAAACAACCAGACGCTGCAGCTGGGGGCAGGAGCCTCCTTTTTGTGCCCCCAGAAAAAAAACCCCACACTAAATCCTGCTTTTAAAAAATTACCAAATTACCCCAAATTACCCCAAATACAGAAATAACCAGACACTGCAGCTGAGGGCAGGAGCCTCCTTCTTGTCCCACCTTTGTGCCTCTAGAAAAAAAAAAAACCAAAACACCAAATCCTGCTTTAAAAAAATTACCCCAAATGACCCCAAAATACAGAAACGAGACACTGCAGCTGAGGGCAGGAGCCTCCTTTTTGTGCCCCCAGAAAAAAAACCCCACACTAAATCCTGCTTTTAAAAAATTACTAAATGACCCCAAAATACCCCAAAATACCGAAATAACCAGATGCTGCAGTTGGGGGCAGGAGCCTCCTTCTTGTCCCACCTTTGTGCCCCCAGAAAACAAAGAAACAAAACACCAAATTCACGTCTAAACCCTGCCCAGGGGGACATTTCCCAGCTCAATCACATTCCAACCCCCATTTCTGCTAAACCCCAACCAACAGACCCCCCAAAAAAAGGATCCACTTGGAGCAGCGCCGAGGTCACGAGGCTTTAATTAATGATGGAAGGCAGCAGAGGGATGGGTCGAGGTAAACACCCGGAGGGAGGCAAATAAATATCCCAAAAATCCCAAATATCCCAAATATCCCAAATATCCCAAATAAATATCCCAAAAATCCCAAATGATGCGTTAATCCCCGGAGGAAGGTGCGGATCCTCGCGGCTTTGGGCGGCCCCAGGCTGCTGCAGGCTGCTCCGTGTCTCAGCTCCGGCCTCCTCAGGACATCGGGGCCCTGGGGGCCTCTGAAAAATCACTTCAGGGACTTTGTTTTGGTTTGTTTTCCATGTCGTTGGTGAGTTCAGGCTGGAGGCAGCTCCATTGTGCAATTTATCCTTCTTGGGTTTTTTTACCTTTATCATTTTTTTACCTTTATCATTCTTTTTTTTACCTTTATCATTCTCTTTTTTTTTACCTTTATAATTCATTTTTTTACCTTTGTCATTCATTTTTTTTGCCTTTATCATTCATTTTTTTACCTTTATAATTTTTTTTTTGCCTTTATCATTCTTCTTTTTTAACCTTTATCATTCATTTTTTTTACCTTTATCGTTCATTTTTCTAACTTTTATCATTCATTTTTTGGCTTTATCATATTTTTTTTACCTTTTTCATTCTTTTTTTTACCTTTATCATTCATTTTTTTACCTTTATCCTTTATTTTTTTTACCTTTATCATTAATATTTTTTTCCTTTATCATTCATTTTTTTTTACCTTTATCCTTTATTTTTTTTACCTTTGTCATTCATTTTTTTGCCTTTATCATTCATTTTTCTAACTTTTATCATTCATTTTTTGGCTTTATCATTTTTTTTACCTTTATCCTTCATTTCTTTACCTTTATCCTTCATTTCTTGCCTTTATCCTTCATTTTTTAACCTTTATCCTTCATTTTTTTTATCTTTATCTTTCATATTTTACCTTTATCATTCATTTTTTTTTACCTTTATCTTCAATTTTTTCACTTCAGCACTGATTTTTTTTTTCGTTCTTCCTTATTTTATTCTTTTCATTCTTCTTTATTTTACTCTTCCTTTTTTTTTTTTTTTTTTTTTTTTATTCCCCTTTAATTTTTTTTCACTCTTATCTTTTATTTCTCCAGCTGTTTTCTTCCCTCTTTCTGGAATTTGAGCCGTGGCAAGGCCCAGCCACCAGCAGAGGAGGACAGGGGCTGGCACCTTGACACCAGGATGGTTCTTTCCAGTAACATTGGGCTTCCAAACATCGTTTTTATTGGGATTTATTGGGATTTTTTGGGATTTTTTGGGGGATTTTTTTGGATTTTTTTGGATTTTTTTGGATTTTTGGGGGCTTTTTTGGGGATTTTTTGGGATTTTTTGGGATTTTTGGGGGATTTTGGGGGGGATTTTTGGGGAATTTTTGGGATTTTTTTTTGGGATTTTTTTTGGGATATTTTGGGATCGGGGAGGGGGGATTTTTTGGATTTTTTTTTTATTTTTGGGGGGATTTTTTGGGATTTTTTTTGGATTTTTGGGGGGATTTTTTGGGATTTTTTGGGGATTTTTTTTATTTTTTGGGATTTTTGGGATTTTTGGGGGATTTTTTTGGCATTTTTTGGCATTTTTTGGGATTGCAGGATCCTAGGAAAGAATGGAATTGCAAAGCAAGTTGTCCAAACTCCAATGAAAGGAAAAAATCCACTCCTTGAGTGAAATAAATAAATAAAAACAAAAAGAGGAATGGGTTTAAATGACATCCCTTAAAAGAGTGGGAATTTCGCCTGGATCCCCCTGACTGGAAACATGGAAAAAAATCACCTTTAGGAGCCCAAATTGTGAGGAAAACGAGACATTTTTGGAAGTCTTCCCTTAGATCTCCTCAATAATTCGGGTTTTTTTCCCTCACCCCATCCCCAGAGATGTTTTCCACTTATTTCTAGAGCCTGACCTTCCCCCAAAAATGAAAAATAACATTTTCCTTCTCCTGACTTTTGTCCTTTCCCTTGGCAGAGGCCCGTTGAAAACAGAGAAATGGAAAATATTTCCACTTTGCTCTCGGTGGGTTGTTTGTGAGCTCCGGGCAGGGAAAATAAAAAGGTGTAACAAACCTGCCGCTGCCCAGACCCCAAAAAACCACCCCAAATAAACATTTTCTGCTCCATATTTTGATTTTTTTATTTTTTATTTTAATTCAATCAAAGCTTTAATAATTCTGCTCCAGGTTGGGTGATGTTTCCTTCTGAATTTTTGGGGTTTTTTGGGGGGTTTTTTTGGGTTTTTGGGGGTGTTTTGGGGTTTTTTGGGGTTTTTGGGGGGTTTTTGGGGTTTTGGGGGGTTTTTGGGGGTTTTTTGGGGGTTTGGGGGGGTTTTTTGGGGTTTTGTTGGGGTTTTGGGGGGTTTTTTGGGGTTTTTGGGGTTTTTGGGGGTTTTTTGGGTTTTTTTTTTATTAAGAGGAAGAAGTTTTCTGCTCTGAGGGTTGGAGGTGATGGACAGGGAATTTCTGGCTGCGTTTGGGATCGGTGGATCCAAGGGGATGGAGGAGGAATGAGCTGAGCTCCAGGCGGCAGGGATCAGCTCCGCGGGAGTTTTGCTGCTCTCAGTGGCCAGAGGTGATCCTCACCTCCAAAAAAAAAAACAAACATCTGGAGTGGGCCTAAAGGAAAAGTCCTTTGGGGTTTCTAGAAGGGTGAAAATGAGGGGGAAATAAAATAAAATAAAATAAAAAATAAAAAATAAAAAATAAAATAAAATAAAATTAAAATAAAATAAAATATAAAATAAAATATAGAATAAAATAAAATATAGAATAAAATAAAATATAGAATAAAATAAAATAAAAAATAAAATAAAAAATAAAATAAAATTAAATATAAAACTAAATATAAAATAAAATAAAAAAATAAAAATAAAAATAAAAAAATAAAATAAATAAAATAAAAAACAAAAATAAAAATAAAAATAAAAAATAAAATAAAAAATAAAAATAAAAATAAAATAAAAATAAAAAATAAAATAAAAAATAAAATAAAAAATAAAAATAAAAATAAAACATAGAATAAAATAAAATAAAAAAATAAAATAAAAATAAATAAAAATAAAATAAAGATAAAATTAAATATAAAAGAAAATAAAATATAGACTAGAATACAATAAATAAATAAATAAATAAAGTTTGAAAAATAAATAAGATAAAATGAAATTTTTTAAAATAAAATAAAATAAAATATAAAATCTCCTGCAGAATGTGGATTTTTTGGGCTCTTTTTGCTCCTCCCACTGAGCAGATTTTCGGTCCCTTGTCCCCTGAGGTGACCTCAGGAGTGACCCTTGGCCTCTCCTCATTCCACGGCTGTTACACCCCTTTTCTCGCTGCATTTTATGACTTTTCCACAGGTTTTTAAAAAAATAAACTCCTTTTTTTTTTTTTTTTTTTTTTTTTTTTCACCAACACTTGGCAGAAAAAACCTCTTTTTCATTCCCGTCCTCTCAGGCCTCTGGTGAAATAATTTGCTTTTCCTTCCCCGTGCACTGCCCTGACAGCGGCTGCTGCTTTTCCTTGGGCTGGGAAACGTGAAAAAATCCGCATTTTTGTGCCTTTTCCCCGCTGGACACAGCCCAAATGTCACAGCTCTGGGCCGAGGGAGTCTTGGGTTTGTGACTGCGAAATTTCCATCAGAAATCAGATTTCCCAAGACATCAGGGGGAAAAAATCCTGTTTCTTATCTTTGCTAATAAGAGTAATAATGATTATTATTATTTCAGGGGGTTGATTTATTCAGAAATGCTGAAAAAATTGGGAAATTCCCAAACTTTTAATCCCACAAGGATCAAACTCAGCAGAGGCACTCAAATGTCACCGAGTGACAAATTCCTTTATTCCCAGGGGGAATTGGCTGCAAAAAAACCAAAGAAAAAGGTGTAAAACTCCCCAAATTCCAGCGTTCCTGGGCCACCGAAATGGGAATATTCTGTTTATGTTGATTTCTCAGGACATCAGGGGGAGGAAAATCCTATTTCTTATCTTTAATAATAATAATAATAATGATAATGATAATAATGATAATAATAATGATAATAATGATGATAATAATGATGATAATAATGATGATAATAATGATGATAATAATGATGATAATAATAATTTCAGGGGGTTGATTTATCCAGAAATGCTGAAAAAACTGGGAAAATCCCAAACTTTTAATCCCACAAGGATCAAACTCAGCAGAGGCACCCAAATGTCACCGAGTTACACTTAATCACTTCACTCTGATTTATTCCCAGGGGGAATTTGCTGTAAAAAACAAAAAAAAAAAAGGTGTAAAACTCCCCAAATTCCAGCGTTCCTGGGCCACCAAAATGGGAATATTCTGTTTGTGTTGATTTCTCACCACAGGGACCAGGAGCGTGGGAGGTCTGAGGTAAAAGCCGGAAAAATAAATTTTAAAAAAATCTCATTTTTTTCTGTAAATATCCCAAATTCCTGCTGCTCCCACATTTAAAGACTGAGCTTCTGTTTCCTGGGGTTTTTGGGTGGGTTTTTTTTTTTCTCAGCCTCTCCTGGGAGGATTTTATGTTGAATTTCCAGCCGAAAGTGGAAAAATGTGCCAGCAGGGATTTGTCTCCAGATTTGGGGTTTTTATTGTCACCTGGATTTTTTTTTTTTTTTTTCTTGGGAATTGGGAGATTCTTGGAAGTTTTTCCAGTTTTTCCTCGGCTGCTCCTGGGTGCAATTTTCTGTGTTTCCTGATGGGAAATGCTGGATAGAGAGAAAAACCTGCCGAAATTCCCATTTCCCCCCTCATTTTTTCCCCTCGTTTTCCCCTCATTTAAAAAATTTTGAAAAAGAGAATTCTGGGGTTTTTTTCTCCCTTATTTTAACTCCCCCCCCAAAAAAAACCCCAAAACCTCCTCAAACCCCCCCCAAAAAAAAAGACCCTCCAACCCCCCCCAAACCCCAAGAACACCCCAGAAAAACCCCCAAACCTCCCAAAACCCCCCCAAAACCCCAAAAAACCCCGCAACCCCCTCCAAAAAAAAAACCCCAAAACCCTCCTAAACTCCCCCCAAAAATCCCCCAACCCCCCCCAAATCCCCAACCCCACCCAACCCCCCCTAAAAATCCTCCCCCAAAAAACCCAAACCCTCCAAAGACCCCCCCAAAAAACCCCCAAAACACTCCCCAAAACACCCTAAAAATACCCCAACACCCCCAAAACGCCCCCAAAACCCCCAAGCCTCCCCCCAAAAAAACCCCAAAAAACACCCAAAAGCCCCCAAACCCCCCCCAACCGCCCCCTCAAAAAAATCCCCAAAAAAACCCCCCAAAAAAACCCCAAAAAACACCCAAAACAACCCCCCAAAAAAACCCAAAGAAAACCCCAAAAAACCCCACCCCAAACCTCCCCCAAAAAACCCCAAAAACCCCCCAAAGCCCCCCAAACCCTCCCCCAAAAAACCCCAAAAGCCCCCAAAAGTCCCCCTAAAAAACCCCAAAACCCCAAACCCCCCAAAACAACTCCTCCAAAAAACCCCAAAAAACCCCCCAAAAACCCCACCCCAAACCCCCTCCCAAAAAACCCCCAAAAAACCCCCAAAGCCCCCCAAACCCCCCCCCAAAAAACCCCAAAAACACCCCCCCAGCCGCAGTGTCCCGGGCGCGGTGCCGGTCCCGGGCCCGCCGCCCGCCCTGACGCGCCGGGGGGAGGCACCGCCGCATAAAGAGCGGCACGGCCGGGACCAGACGGGCTGAACCGAGCCGGGATCAGCCGGGATCAGCCGAACCGAGCTGAGCTGAACCGGGCTGAACCGGGATCAGACGGGCTGAACCGAGCCGAACCGGGCTGAACCGGGATCAGCCGAGCCGAGATCAGCCAGGCTGAGCTGAACCGGGCTGAACCGGGATCAGACGGGCTGAGCAGAGCCGAACCGAGCCGAGATCAGCCGGGCTGAGCTGAGCTGAACCGGGCTGAACCGGGATCAGACGGGCTGAGCAGAGCCGAGCCGGGATCAGCCGGGCTGAGCTGAACCGAGCTGAGCCGAGCTGAGCAGAGCCGGGCTGATCCGAGCCGGGCTGATCCGAGCACAGCCGAGCCGGGCATAGCCGAGCCGAGCTGGGCTGAGCTGAGCTGAGGTTCCCCGAGCCGAGCCGAGCCGAGCCGAGCTCAGCTGATCCGAGTTGAGCCGAGCTGATCCGAGCCGAGCTGATCCGGGCTGAGCTGATCGGAGCCGAGATGGTCCCGCCGCTGCCGCTGCCGCTGCTGGTGCTGGCGCTGTGTCCGCTGTGCTGGGGGCAGCAGAGGAGGATCGGTGAGCGCACATATCCCCGAGGGCATGCTGAGTTACTGCTGACCGTACCCTGAGCTAGCTCTGAGTTAACTCTGATTTTATGCGGATTTAACTCGGATTTAACCCTGAGTTAACGCTGATTTAACCCTAAGTTAATGCTGGTTTTACTCTGATTTTACTCTGATTTTTCTCTGACTTAACTCTGAGTTAATGCTGATTTTACTCTGATTTTACTCTGATTTTACTCTGATTTTACTCTGATTTTACTCTGATTTTTCTCTGATTTTACTCTGATTTTACTCTGATTTAACTCTGATTTTAGTCTGATTTAACTCTGATTTTTCTCTGATTTTACTGAGTTAATGCTGATTTCACTCTGACCTAATGCTGGTTTAACACTGATTTTACTCTGATTTTACTCTGATTTTTCTCTGAGTTAACTCTGAGTTAATGCTGATTTTACTCTGATTTTACTCTGATTTTACTCTGATTTTTCTCTGATTTCATGCTGATTTCACGCTGATTTCACTCTTATTTCATGCTGATTTCACTCTTATTTCATGCTGATTTCACTCTTATTTAATGGTGATTTAACTCTGATTTAACTCCGATTTAACTCCAATTTAATGCTGTTTTACTGCTGATTTAACTCTGATTCAATTAGGATTTTTGGAGGTTTTTTTTTTTTTTAGGCCGCCCAGAAAATCCTGCGGGGAGGAAGGGGACAACCAGGGAGGATGTTTCAGGAGGGGAATTTTGGGGGAAAACCCTGTCAAACCCTCCATGGGATTGGGGTTTTTTCCCCCTCAGTCCTGAGGAGTGAAGCTTTTTTTTAAAAAAAAAAAAGGAAAATATTTTATTTTTGTAAAAACCCTCCAGAGACGCTTTGCATCAATCTGAATTTTCCATCTGATTTAAATAAAAATTAAAAAAAAAAAATCCCCAAAATTGGGTTTTCTGCTCAGGGACCTGCAGCAATGGACAAATCCCACTCCTCCAAATCCTATTTTTATTTTGGGAATTCTCACCTCCAGGAGGATTTGTGGGGCTCCAAATTATTCCCAATCCCAAAATTTACCGGAGAAATTACAAAAAATTCATCAAAATATTCTTATTTTTTTATTATTTTGAGGAAGATCCACGAGGTTTCTGGGCTCGTTGGTCACGTGGAAAGGAGGAAAGTTTTAATTCAATCAATTCTTGGGAATTTCTTCCTGCAGAACCCAAATTCCAGTGGATTTTTCCCCCTGGACACACAGAGGGGGGGTTTTTTGGGATTTATTCCTGGTTTTTTCTCTTCGCTGTAGGTCAGGTGTGGTTTCTGTGAGGGGACTGGGAAATCTGGGGGGAAAAAGATAAAATTATGGAGAAAATTAGAGAAATTAGAGGGGGGAAAAAGGAAATTAAGGGAAAAATAGAGAAATTAGGGAGGAAAATGAGAAATTACAGGGGGAAATCGAGAAACTATAGGGGAAAATCGAGAAACTGTAAGAAAAATGGAGACATTATTGGAAAAAAATGAGAAATTATAGGAAAAAATGGAGAAATTATAGGAAAAAATGGAGAAATTATAGGAAAAAATTGAGGAATTATAGAAAAAAATGGAGAAATTATAGGAAAAAATTGAGAAATTATAGAAAAAAACGGAGAAATTATGGAGGAAAATGATAAATTATAGGGAAAAATAGAGAAATTAGAGGGGGAAATAGAGAAAATAAAGGAATAAAATGAGAAATTAGATGACAAATTGAGGAATTATAGAAAATAAACGGCAGAGAAGTGAGGTTGTGCATCCCCACGGCCAAGGAGGACGTTGGCGCTGGGATTTGGGGAGAATCCCTGAGTTAAACTCCGTGCCCAGGGCCCTTTTCACTCCGGAATTATCCCTAAAAACCGCCCAGAGCACGAGCTCCATCCCTCCCTGCCCTGGGGAAATCCCCTTTTCCAACATTCCTCATTTTCCCCTGGAGGTAATCCTGGCCCTCCAGAATTCCTGATTTTCCCCTGGAGTTCCTCCTGCCCCTCCAGAATTCCTGAATTTTTTCCCTGGAGTTCTTCCAACATTCCTGTTTTTTTTCCCTGAAGTTCCTCCAGAAATCCTGATTTTTCCCCTGGGGCTCCTCCTGACCATTCACCATTCCTGATTTTCCCCTGGAGCTGCTCCTGCCCCTCCAGAATTCCTGAATTTTTCTCCTGGAGTTCCTCCAGAATTCGTGATTTCCCCTGGAGTTAATCCTGGCCCTCCAGAATTCCTGTTTTTTTTCCCCTGGAGCTGCTCCTGACCTTCCAGAATTCCTGATTTTTTTTCCCTGGAGTTCCTCCAGAATTCCTGATTTTCCCTTGGAGCTGCTCCTGACCATTCACCATTCCCGATTTTCCCCTGGAGCTGCTCCTGGCCCCCCAGAATTCCTGATTTTTTCCCCTGGAGTTCCTCCAGAATTCCTGATTTTCCCCTGGAGCTGCTCCTGACCTTCCAGAATTCCTGATTTTTTTTCCCTGGAGTTCCTCCAGAATTCCTGATTTTCCCTTGGAGCTGCTCCTGACCATTCACCATTCCTGATTTTCCCCTGGAGCTGCTCCTGCCCCTCCAGCATTCCTGAACTTTTACCCTGGAGTTCCTCCAGAATTCGTGATTTCCCCTGGAGGTAATCCTGGCCCTCCAGAATTCCTGATTTTCCCTTGGAGCTGCTCCTGACCTTCCAGAATTCCTGGTTTTTTTACCCTGGAGTTCCTCCAGAATTCCTGATTTTCCCCTGAAGTTCCTTCTGATCATTCATTATTCCTGATTTTTCCCTGGAGTTCCTCCTGGCCCTCCAGAATTCCTGATTTTCCCCTGGAGCTCCTCCCGCCCCTCCAGAATTCCTGATTTTTTTCCCCCGGAGTTCCTGCAGCATTCCCGATTGTTCCCCTCCCCGTGTCCTTTGTATCCCAAGATCCCAGCCGGCCCCTCCAAAGCGCCGCCGCCCGCAAAGATCCCGCCTTCGGCAGAATTCCAGGGAATACCTTGGGAGCAGGTGAGAGGAGGCAGCCGCCCCCGGGATCCCTTTTCCACACTTGGGGGAATTTCCCAGCCCAGAAATCCAGGATTTGCTGCTTTTTTTTTTTTTTTTTTTCTTTTTGGAGGCACCAAATCCTTTTCCCAAGTGTGAATTCCAGAGGTTGATCCATCCCCAAATCCCAGCCCAAAAAATAATAAATAAAAAAACCCCTCGGGGCGGAGGCTGAATGCTGAATTTGCCATCAGCTGGATG
The DNA here is from genome assembly GCA_014839755.1 of Sylvia borin. Taxonomy (NCBI): domain Eukaryota; kingdom Metazoa; phylum Chordata; class Aves; order Passeriformes; family Sylviidae; genus Sylvia; species Sylvia borin. The sequence goes on from CM025983.1 coordinate 4,468,655, forward strand.
ATAAATTTGGGATTTTCCTCCAGTGATTTTGGAATTATTGTTAATTTTTTTTTTGTTTTTTTAAGGAGGAGAAGTGGGGCCGGAAATGCTGCAGGAAATGAGGGAAACCAACAGGGTGCTGCTGGAAGTTCGGGATTTGTTGAAGCAGCAGGTGGGTGAAAAAAAATCCCAAATTCCTGATTTTCTGAGCTCTGGGAATTCTCTGCTTCTTGTGTGAGAAGGAAATTATTGCTGCAGAACAGAATCCAGGGGTTGTAATTGGGGGATGAAGTTGGGGAAAAACTCCTTCAAGGTGAAAAAAAAACTCCTTCAAAGTGAGGAAAAAGTCCTTCAAGGTGAAAACCAGGATTTTAATCAGGATTTTAATCAGGATTTTAAAAAGGATTTTAAAAAAGGGTTTTAACCAGGATTTTAACCAGGATTTTAACCAGGGTTTTAATCAGGATTTTAAAAAGGATTTTAACCAGGATTTTAACCAGGATTTTAACCAGGGGTTTTTTTGCCCTCCTCTCTTTGAGGGCACAGAAAGGTCCCATTCTGCTGCTGCTGCTCCAGGTGGGAACGGAGGGATTCCAGAGGCAGGGAGCCGGAATCCCACAAAAAGCAGCAGAGCTCCTCTCACATTCCAGGGCCCTGCACATAAAAACCCCAGTGTTTTTTTGGGAATTGGGGCAGCCAGGGCTCCTGGCAGCCTCCAGCCGTCATTCCAGTGCTCCTTTCCAGCAGATTTTCCTGTTTGTTCTTCCCCCTCCTGCCACTTCTTCTTTTATTTTTTTAATATATATTTTATTTTCAATCTTTTATTTATTTCATTTTGTATTTTATTTTTTTTTAAATCCACGTTTTTCTCAGCAGCGGCACCCCCAAACCCCTTCCTCAGGAGCCAAACTCTCATTCCTAGGCGGGAAAACGAGGTGGCAATTCCTCCGTGTGGGCAAAGATTTCCCCCAAAACCCGGTTTTTCCTTTTTTCCTCATTATTTTGGGATGTTGGCAGTGAGGATTCAGTTATGAATGAAAGTGTCCTGAGCCAAAGGCTGGAGAATCCTTGGAAATCCGTGGAATTCTGGATTCTCTGCTCTGTCTCACATCCCCGATGGGAAATTTGGGATCTGGGAGTTGGGATCAATCTCTGCACAATCCAAAATTCCAAACACACCCTGAAAACTCCATCCTTGGAGCTTTGGCCGAATATTGGAGTATTCCTGGAGCTCTGGCAGCTTTGGGAATGTGACAAATCCCGTCTCCCTCTGGGGAAGAGCCTGTCCCTGACCCCCAAATCCCCGACACAGCTCCAGGAATATTTCACACAGGAGCCAGAGCAGCAGGGAAATTCAGGAATAGATTCCAAATTCCCGCAAGGAACAGCAGCAGCAGTGCCCGAGGTTATTCCCGAGGGAATCTCCTGCTGCATTCCCTCTCCAGGAGCGCTGGATCTGCACCCCCTGGGGCAGAAAATGCAGTTTTCCCTTTTTTTTTCCGTGCACTCAAGTCGAGTTTCCTCCTCTGTGAGAGACCAAGTGTGGGAATTACCCAGGGAATGGATCCCAAGGGATGAATCCCCTCAGTTCCCAGGGAATGGATCCCAAGGGATGAACTCCCCCAGTTCCCAGGGAATGGATCCCAAGGGATGAATCCCCTCAGTTCCCAGGGAATGGATCCCAAGGGATGAACTCCCCCAGTTCCCAGGGAATGGATCCCAAGGGATGAATCCCCCTGAGGTCCCAGGGAATGGATCCCAAAGGATGAACTCCCCTAGTTCCCAGGGAATGGATCCCAAGGGATGAATTCCCCAGGGAATCCCGGGATTTTGGGGCAGGAGCTGCTGGGTGGGAGCTGAACAGGCTCAGCCACGATATTTTGCTTCCACCGGGAATCCTCAGATCCCAATCCTGCCCTGTTCTGGTACCGGGAATTCCCAGATCCCGATCCTGCCCTGTTCTCCCAGCCCCGGGAATCCCGGATCCCAATCCCAGCCCCGGGAATCCCGGATCCCAATCCCAGCCCCGGGAATCCCGGATCCCAATCCCGGCCTGGGGAATCCCGGATCCCAATCCCGGCCTGGGGAATCCCGGATCCCAATCCCAGCCCCGGGAATCCCGGATCCCAATCCCAGCCCCGGGAATCCCGGATCCCAATCCCAACCCCGGGAATCCCGGATCCCAATCCCGGCCTGGGGAATCCCGGATCCCGATCCCGGCCTGGGGAATCCCGGATCCCAATCCCGGCCCCGGGAATCCCGGATCCCAATCCCGGCCCCGGGAATCCCGGATCCCAATCCCGGCCCCGGGAATCCCGGATCCCAATCCCAGTCCCGGGAATCCCGGATCCCAATCCCGGCCCCGGGAATCCCGGATCCCAATCCCGGCCCTGGGAATCCTCGATCCCAATCCCAACCCCGGGAATCCTCGATCCCAATCCCGGCCCCGGGAATCCCGGATCCCAATCCCAGTCCCGGGAATCCCGGATCCCAATCCCGGCCCCGGGAATCCCGGATCCCAATCCCAGTCCCGGGAATCCTCGATCCCAATCCCAACCCCGGGAATCCCGGATCCCGATCCCGGCTCAGCCCGGCGCTGTTCCTTTGCAGATCAAGGAGATCACGTTCCTGAAGAACACGGTGATGGAGTGCGATGCCTGCGGTGAGTGCGGGGCTGTCCCCTCGTCCCCTCGTCCCCTCGTCCCCTCGTCCCCTCGTCCCCTCGTCCCCTCGTCCCCTCGTCCTCTTGTCCCCTTGTCCCCTCGTCCCCTCGTCCCCTCGTCCCCTTGTCCCCTTGTCCCCTTGTCCCCTTGTCCCCTGCCCCTCTGGCTGCCAGTGGGGAGAGGTCACAGCTGCTGCTGCCGAGCCGAGCTGCTGGCCCGGGGACAGCCCGGAGCTCCGCTGGTGGCTTTGGGACAGCCCGTGGTGACTTTGGGACAATCCAGAGCTCCGCTGGTGGCTTTGGGACAGCCGGAGCTCCACTGGTGGCTTTGGGACACCCCATGGTGGCTTTGGGACACCTCAAGTTGTTCTGGTGGCTTTGGGACACCATGTGGTGGCTTTGGGACACATTGTGGTGGCTTTGGGACAGCCGGAGCTCCGCTGGTGCCTTTAGGACGCCCCGTGGTGACTTTGGGACACCTCAAGTTGTTCTGGTGGCTTTGGGACACTCCAGAGCTGAGTTGGTGGCTTTGGGACACCATGTGGTGGCTTTGGGATATACCAGAGTTGAGTTGGTGGGTTTGGGACACGCCAGGTTGTTTTTGGTGGCCCTGGGACACCGCAGGCTGGTTTTGGTGATCCTGGGACATCCCATGGTGGCTCTGGGACACCCCAGGCTGTTTTTGGTGGCCCTGAGACACCCCAGGCTGGTTTTGGTGACCCTGGGACACCCCATGGTGGCTCTGGGACACCCCAGGCTGGTTTTGGTGACCCTGGGACACCCCATGGTGGCTCTGGGACACCCCAGGTTGGTTTTGGTGACCCTGGGACACTCCAGGCTGGTTTTGGTGACCCTGGGACACCCCGTGGTGGCTCTGGGACACTCCAGGCTGGGTTTGGTGACCCTGGGACACCCCAGGTTGGTTTGGTGACCCTGGGACACCCCAGGCTGGTTTGGTGACCCTGGGACACCCCAGGCTGGGTTTGGTGGCCCTGGGACACCCCAGGCTGGGTTTGGTGGCCCTAGGACACCTCCTGGTGGCCCTGGGACACCGCAGGTTGGTTTTGGTGGCCCTGGGACACCCCAGGCTGGTTTTGGTGGCCCTGGGACACCCCAGGCTGGTTTTGGTGGCCCTGGGACACCCCGGGTTGGTTTTGGTGGCCCTGGGACACCCCAGGCTGGTTTTGGTGGCCCTGGGACACCCCGGGTTGGTTTTGGTGGCCCTGGGACACCCCAGGCTGGGTTTGGTGACCCCAAGACGCTGTGCTCAGCCCGCTGTCGCCCCGCAGGGATGCGGCCGGAGGTGACAGGTCCGGTGATCACCATGACCCAGTTCAATCGCTGCGTGCCCAGCCCGTGCTTCCCGGGCGTGCCGTGCACCGAGAGCGGCGGCGCCTTCCGCTGCGGGCCGTGCCCCGCGGGCTACACCGGCAACGGCACCCACTGCGCCGACATCAACGAGGTAACTGCCTGCCTGCGAGCGGGGAAAGCCGCTGGAGCCCTGCAGGAGACGGGATTCCCTGCCCGGTGTCCGCTGGAATTCCTGTAGGAGCTGGAATTCCGTGCCCAGTATCCGCTGGAATTCCTGTAGGAGGTGGAATTCCCTGCCTGGTATCCGCTGGAATCCCTGCAGGAGCCGGAATTTCCTGGCTGGCAGACCCCGGAATTCCTGTAGGAGTCAGAATTCCCTGGCTGGCATCTGCTGGAATTCCTGCAGCCACGGGAATTCCGTGCCCGGTGTCCGCTGGAATTCCTGCAGAAGCCAGAATTCCCTGGCTGGCAGACCCTGGAATTCCTGTAGGAGCTGGAATTCCCTGGCTGGCATCTGCTGGAATTCCTGCAGATGCCAGAATTCCCTGCCCGGTGTCCGCTGGAATTTCTGCAGCCGTTGGAATTCCGTGCCCGGTATGCGCTGGAATTCCCGCAGGAGCCAGAATTTCCTGGCTGGTAGACCCCGGAATTCCTGCAGAAGCTGGAATTCCCTGGCTGGCAGCCGCTGGAATTCCTGCAGCCACGGGAATTCCGTGCCCGGTATCCGCTGGAATCCCTGTAGGAGCCGGAATTCCCTGCCTGGCTCTCCCCCCGAGGAGGGTTTAGGGTCGGTCCAGTGGGGATTTCTCTCAGCAGAATAAATCCCGAGGTTTGTGGCACACAGGGAGAGGAGCCTGGAGCAGAGCGGCCTCCTCTTGCTGAGGGGTTGTTAGAGATAAGATTTATTTGGTGTGGAACGGGATCAAACACCTCCCAAATAATCCTTGAAACAGCAAATCTTGACCACAGGGTTTTGTTTCTGCCCCTAAATCAAACCTCGCTGGACAGACACCAAGTGGGTTTTTTAGGAAATTTTCTTTTTTTTTTAGGAAATGTGGCATTCCACCAATTTTAAGCTCTGTGTGTGCCCAAAGCTCTGCTCATCCGTGGATTTTATTTTTTTAAAGCTCCTGAGCTTCCCAAACCGTGTCCCTAAGCTCGATTATCCCGCTCTTGCACAGCCTCAATTGCATTCCAATTTAAAAACCTGCTGGAGGCTCCCACGGGAGATTTTGGGGCTGTCACTCCAAAATATGGGATCCACCGTGTTCCTGTGACAGAGCACAAAAACCCAGGGGAAATAACGAAGTGTTGGAGGGAGCAAAGCATTCGGGGCAATTGTAGAAATCGAGTGGTGAACAAACAACTCCTGTTGTGTTTCAAGGCCAAGGGGAGGAATTGTGCAGTTCCCTGAGCTCTGAGGATTCCTGAAAGGAATTGTGCAGATTTCCCTGGACTCTGAGGATTCCAGGAAGGAATTGTGCAGTTCCCTGGGCTCTGAGGATTCCAGGAGGGAATTGTGCAGTTCCCTGGACTCTGAGGGCTCCAGGAGGGAATTCTGCAATTCCCTGGGCTCTGAGGATTCCAGAAAGGAATTGTGCATATTTCCCTGGGCTCTGAGGATTCCAGAAAGGAATTGTGCAGTTCCCTGGGCTCTGAGGATTCCAGGAGGGAATTGTGCAGTTCTCTGGGCTCTGAGGGCTCCAGAAATGAATTGTGCAGTTCCCTGGGCTCTGAGGATTCCAGGAAGGAATTGTGCAATTCCCTGGACTCTGAGGGCTCCAGGAGGGAATTGTGCAGTTCCCTGGACTCTGAGGATTCCAGGAGGGAATTGTGCAGTTCCCTGGACTCTGAGGACTCCAGGAAGGAAAAGCTGAAGCAGGAGCAGCTCCCTGGTGTCACCTGAGGAGAATCAGAATCAAAATCAGAGCTGAAATCAGGGCCTTTGTTTAATTGCAACCCTCGAGGAACTTCTGTGCTGTTTTATCTTCCTTAAAAACTGAAAATACCCAAGAGCTGGACGTGCCCCAGTGTTGCTGTAGGACATAAAAGAAAGATCAGAGACTCCAAATATTTCAGAAGGGCAAAGAGCACAGAAAAAAAGGCTTTTATTGGAAGAATTATTCAAAAATAATAACACCTTTTATAAGGTGTTACAGACGTAAGGTGTATACGGACTTAACGTGGTTGGGGAATAGGAACAACACTTTTCTAACCCCATTATTTAAACTAGAGAAACAGCAAAACAACCACCTGGAGAAAGATTGTTTCTTGCAAAGTTTCGAGAAGAAACTTTCTTGAGAAATTTTTCCTTGGGGCAGGGGAAAAATAGTCAGCAGCTGCTTGCAGGCTGAAAAAAAAAAAAAAAAAAAAAAAAAAAAAAAAAACCTCTCTGAATTCTCTGAATTTCACTGAATTTCACTGAAATCTCGTTTTCAGTGCAATGCCAACCCCTGCTTCCCGAAAGTCCAGTGCATTAACACCAACCCCGGCTTCCGCTGCGACCCCTGCCCGCCCGGCTTCACCGGGCAGCTGCTGGAAGGGGTGGGGCTGGCCTTTGCCAGGGCCAACAAACAGGTGAGGAACGCCTGGAATGTTCTGTGTCCCTCCAAGGCCGGGAATTCCCTCCCCTGTGCGCCTGGGAACGGGAGCTCTGCTCAGGAGCGGGAGGGAAAAGCCAAGTGCTGGTGGGTTTCCTGAAGGGATTGTTGGTTGGGAGGGTGGGGAAGGGGCTGGGAGGGAATTCCCATCGCTGGGAGCGGCCCGGGCCAGCTTGGAGCACCCTGGGAGAGGGGAAGGTGTCCTTGGAAGTGGGGATGGGATGATTAAAGGTCTCCCTCCCGACCCACAGCGGTTTGGGGACTGTGATTGCTGGGATGCGGGGAGAGGACAGTGCCCCAGGCTGTGCTGGCACCCAGAGCCACCCGCCCTGTGCCAAACTGGGGCTGGACACAACATCCCAGCGCCTCTGGGGCCGTGCAGCCACCCCGGGGATGGGGATGGGGATGGGAATCCTTCCTGCAGGGACACAGAAGAGTTCACGCCGCTGCTGCCACCCCCCTCCCGGCTTCTCTGACAGCTCCAGGCAGATTAAAAATCCCAACAGCTCGGCCTGATTGGGGTTTTTAGGGATAATTGTCCCACACGTGGCTCTGGGAGGTTCGGGCTGGTCGTGGGATGCAGCCATGGAGCTTCCAAATCCATGGAGCCTCTTCCACGTGAGGATATCCCAGCAGCTCAGCTCAGAGCTCAGCTCTGTCCCGGGCTGGGATCTGTGCTGGGATCTCCTCGGCCTTTTCAGCAGCAGAACTCACGGGTGCTGGGCTGGTGAGGTGTGCCAGGGCTCTGCTTCTGCCCAGGCCCGGGGGTTGGGAGATTTGGGGTTTTGGGGTTTGGGGGATTTGGGGTTTGGGGATTTGGGGATTTGGGGTTTGGGGGGTTTGGGGTTTGGAGGATTTGGGGTTTGGGGTGGAGGTGAAGGCGTGTCCTGTTCTCCCCGGGCAGGTGTGCACCGACATCAACGAGTGTGAGACTGGAGCCGCCAGGAATTGTGTCCCCAACTCCATCTGCATCAACACCCGGGTAAATCCGCGGGGTGTGGGGAGGGTCCGAGGGCTGGAGCCCCTCTGGAGAGCTGGGGGTGCTCACCTGGAGAGGAGAAGCTCCAGGGACACCTCAGAGCCCTTGCAGGGCCTGAAGGGGCTCCAGGAGAGCTGCAGAGGGACTGGGGACAGGGGATGGAGGGACAGGACCCAGGGAATGACTCCCACTGCCAGAGGGATGGGATGAATGGGAGACTGGGCTGGAATTCCCAGAGCAGCTGCGGCTGCCGCTGGATCCCTGCAGCGCCCCGGGGATGGTGAGAGGTGTCCCGAGGAATGGCTGCAGCGGAGATTTACCGGGATTTGCCTTGGCGTTCCCGCCCCGTTTCCCCGCAGGGATCGTACAAATGCGGCGCCTGCAAGCCGGGCTTTGTGGGGGATCAGACGAGCGGCTGCCGCAGCCAGACGGCGCCGGGGACACGGCGCTGCCCCAACGGCGAGATCAGCCCGTGCCACGAGAAGGCCGAGTGCATCGTGGAGAGGGACGGCTCGCTGTCCTGCCAGGTGCGGCGACACCGGTGCCACCCGGGCAGCGGGCATGGTGCCACCCGAGCGGGATTGGGCTGGGGTCCCAGCCCTCTGTGAGGTTTGGGTCTGGTCTCGCCCTCCTCCGATCTGGCTTTAATCCCAATTTCCCCGCAGTTGGGGTCCCGAGATTGGGGTTGGGTCCCACCTCCTGTGAGGTTTGGGTCTGGTCTGACCCTTCTGTGGTTGGGGTCTGATATCAACCTCCCGAGACTGGGGTCTGATCTCAACCTCCCGAGATTCGGTCTGATCTCACCCTCCCGAGGTTGGGGTCTGGTCCCATCCCCTGTGAGGTTTGGGTCTGGTCTCGCCCTCCTCCGATTCGGCTTTAATCCCAATTTCCCCGCGGTTGGGGTCCCGAGATTTGGGTGGGGTCCCACCTCCTGTGAGGTTTAGGTCTGGTCTGACCCTTCTGTGGTTGGGGTCTGATCTCACCCTCCCGAGACTGGGGTCTGATCTCAACCTCCCGAGATTCGGTCTGATCTCAACCTCCCGAGGCTGGGGTCGGGTCCCACCCCCTGTGAGGTTTGGGTCTGGTCTCGCCCTCCTCCGATTCGGCTTTAATCCCAATTTCCCCGCGGTTGGGGTCCCGAGGTTGGGGTTGTGTCCCACACTCCTGGTCCGATCCCCACCCCGGGATTCGGGTCTGGTCCAATCCCCCCAACAATTGGGGTCTGCTCTGATCCCCCCACGATCGGGGTCTGCTCCTGTCCCTCTGCGCCTGGGGTCTGCTGTGACCCCAAACGCCTGGGGCTGGGCTCGGGCTGCTCTTGCCTCACCCCGCGCTCCCGTCCCGGGTGTGTCACTGCCCTCTCCTGGAGAGCGCCCTTCCCGAGCCATCCCCGCCGTCCCCTCGGCTCCTCCCCGCGCTGCTCCCGCTGGTTTGGAGGGGTTTTGGTTTTCCCCGAATCCATCGGGCACGGAATTCCCTGGAGCTGAGCAGGGAAAATCCAACCTCAGAGCCACCTCCTGCTGCTGCCTCTCCCCGGAGAGTCGGAGCTGAGCTGCTGAAATTCCAGAAAAAAACATTCCTCCCAGGCGTTACTATTCCCCGGGCGGGTGTCACACCCCGGGATTTGCAGCGTTTCTCTGGTAACCCCTCGGGTTTCGGGGGGACCCTGGGAGAGGGGCTGATTTGGGGGGTGTGTGTCCCCTTGCAGTGCCTGGTGGGGTGGGCAGGGAACGGCTACGTGTGCGGGAAGGACACGGACATCGACGGAGTCCCCGACGAGAAGCAGCGCTGCTCCGACAAGAAATGCCGCAAGGTGAGGGCGCGGCTCTGCCCCCGCTCAGGAAATCCGGGAATTCCATCGCGGCCCCGCTCCAGGACGGGCCTCGGGCGCTGTGCCCACCTCGCCGTGTCCCTCTCCTGACAGGACAACTGCGTGACTGTCCCCAACTCGGGCCAGGAGGACGCGGACAGGGACGGCATCGGGGACGCGTGTGACGATGATGCCGACGGGGATGGGATCCCCAACGCGGAGGTTTGGGGCTCTGCCGCCCTTCCCAGGGCTCCTCCGGCTGGGCAGCACCTTCGGGGGGGGCCCCGGGCTCCCAGTGGGAGTTTAGGGGTCCCAGTGGGAATTTCGAGGTCCCAGTGGGAATTTAGTGGTCACAGTGCGAATTCAGACGTTCCAGTGGGGATTTAGTGGTCCCAGTGGGAATTTTGAGGTTCCAGTGGGAATTTAGTGGTCACAGTGGGAATTCAGAGGTTCCAATGGGAGTTTAGGGGTCCCAGTAGAAATTCAGGGGTCCCAGTGGGAATTTAGGGGTCCCGGTGAGAGTTCAGGGGTCCCAGTGGGAATTTAGAGGTCACAGTGCGAATTCAGAGGTTCCAGTAGGAATTTAGGGGTCTCGGTGAGAATTCAGGGGTTTCAGTAGGACTTCAGAAGTCCCAGTGGGAATTTAGGGGTCCCAGTGGGAATTCAGGGGCCCTAGTAGGATTTCAAGGGTCTCAGTGTGAGTTCAGAGGTCCCAATGGGAATTCAGAGAACCCCGTGAGAATCCTGAGGTCCCAGTGGGAATTGGGGAGTCTCGGTGTGAGTTCAGAGGTCCCAACAGGAATTTTGGGGTCCCAGCGGGAATCCCGAGGTCCCAGCCTGGCCTCTCTGGTGTCCCCATCCTCTCAAACCAAGCAGGGAACCCCCCGGGCCCTGGGGCCGCGGGCAGCGTGTCCTGGGTGGGGACACCTTGGGGACAGCCCGAGGTGGCGCCGCTGTCCCCAGCGCTGTCCCCTGTCCCCGCAGGACAACTGCGTGTACACCAGGAACGCGGACCAGCGCAACGCCGACAAGGACAACTTCGGGGACGCGTGTGACAACTGCCGCCAGGTGAAGAACAACGACCAGAGGGACATCGACGGCGACGGCAGAGGCGACGAGTGTGACGATGACATGGATGGGGACGGTGAGAGCCAGGCAGGGCCCCACCCCTGCTGCCATCAGGCCCAGCTCAGCCCCGGGGGTGACAATCGGGGCAGTCCCCGTGTCCCCGAGCCCTGCAGGGCGGAGCCTCTGCTCACGACTGTGGTTTATTGTCACTTCTGTCACCCACGGTCACACCCAGCCTCGTCCTGAGTGTCTGTGCTGAGTCTGGAGGGAGGAATTTGGGAATGTCCGAGCTGCCAGAAACACACAACCCCAGAATGATTATGGGGAGTGTTTTCATTGGAGAGCTCTGGGAACCAGGGCTACAGGACACAATCCCAGGTTTGATTCCCACGTGGATTCAAAATGGGTGTTTTTATACCCTTTCATTACACGATTACGTATTAATTATTAACCCCATATTATTTTATCGTATGAATTTCCATCAGGCCCCCCAAACATCCCTTCTCATGATTCTTGTTTAGGATAATGATCCACTTCCATCCCCAAACAATCATTACAATGAGCAGTCACGTCCCTGGCGGGATGATGATAATCCAGGTGCAGTTCTCTTCTGTACACGACCCCCTGAAGACAAAACCCAACCTTTGTTTGCAGGGCTTCAATAGTCTTGGTTCCTTTCCCAGACTTATCCGGGCCCAGCCTTTTTTCCACCTGCCCTGAATCTATTGTAGACAGATTTTAGACTCATTTTAACCGATTTTAACCCAGCAGCAGCTCCTGGCTGGAGTCTGGGGGGCTCAGGGCTGTCCCCTGGGCTGGGACCACCCCAAATCCTTGTTTTACCCGTGAATTCACCCCTCTGGGTTTTTGTGGGTCATCTGTCCCTTGTTTTCCAGGCATCAAAAACCCCGTGGACAACTGCAGGAGGGTGCCCAACCCTGACCAGAGGGACGGGGACGGGGACGGCGTTGGGGACGCCTGTGACAGCTGCCCCACCCTCAGCAACCCTGACCAGGTACAGACCCCCCAGGGACATTCCTGTCACCTCCCAGTGACACTGCCCAGGTGACAGTGACAGCTGCCCCACCCTCAGCAACCCTGACCAGGTACAGACCCCCCAGGGACATTCCTGTCACCTCACAGTGACACTGTCCCACCCTCAGCAACCCTGACCAGGTACAGACCCCCCCAGGGACATTCCTGTCACCCCACAGTGACACTGCCCAGGTCACGGGACATTCCTGTCACCTCCCAGTGACACAGTGACAGCTGTCCCACCCTCAGCAACCCTGACCAGGTACAGACCCCCCCAGGGACATTCCTGTCACCCCACAGTGACACAGTGACACTGCCCAGGTCACAGGGACATTCCTGTCACCCCACAGTGACACAGTGACAGCTGCCCCACCCTCAGCAACCCTGACCAGGTACAGACCCCCCCAGGGACATTCCTGTCACCCCAGAGTGACACAGTGACACTGCCCAGGGGACAGTGACATTCCTGTCACCTCCCAGTGACACAGTGACACTGTCCCACCCTCAGCAACCCTGACCAGGTACAGACCCCCCCAGGGACATTCCTGTCACCCCACAGTGACACAGTGACACTGCCCAGGTCACAGGGACATTCCTGTCACCCCACAGTGACACAGTGACACTGCCCAGGGGACAGTGACATTCCTGTCACCCCACAGTGACACTGCCCAGGTGACAGTGACAGCTGCCACCCTCCTGGGTGCCACAGAAGGAAAGGTTCTCCTGGTGACCACCAGGGAGGGAGGGAGTTTGGCACTCTGGGCTCTCCCTTCCTGTCCCGCTGCTGCGATTCCTCAGAATCCCCCCAAAAACATCCCCCAAACTCTCCTGGTGCTGGCAGCTCCCTGTTCTCTCTTCCTCGCCTTTTCCTCGGGAAAATTTAAATTGTTCTTCCTCTGTTTTTCCAGAAAGACACCGACCACGATCTGGTGGGAGATGTGTGTGACACCAACCAGGACAGGTGAGCTGCAAAAATTAAAACTTCTGTTTGTTTGCATGAAATCTTGGGGACCAAAGGGGCTGTGACAACCTGGCTTGGCCTCACCCTACAAAAAATGGAGGTTTAGAGGCAGAATTTTCTTCAGACTTCACCAAAAGTGAGCACTGGGAGCGAGGCCAACCCCAGAGCTGCCCACACATCCCAGCAGGAACATCCCAGACCCGTTCTTGGTGTGACCAAACCCCTTTAAGGCTGAAATCCCCGAATCCTGCTGCTCCAGCTGAGCCCGCAGCCCTGGGGGCAGCTTTCTGTGGGTCCCCGTGGGTCTGTCACCTTCTTCTTTCCTGTTGGAGCCAGAGTTAACACCAGGGAGACTCAGGTTTTGTGTTCAGACTTTTATTCATTCTGATCCGTGTTACAGTCTCACCAGCTGTGAGTTCTGGCAAACCAAGTGACAAACGGCTCTGGCTCTGTCCCTCTGCGGGGTCTCCTAAGCCCAAACTGCCCCATTATGAAATGGCACCTAAATTACTTTTACTTTTAACCCCAAAACCAACCGCCCGTGGCCCAGAGTGGGGATTTTGTACCCAATTACAAACCAGAGCCAGGAGCCGGGAGGTGGAAGGGAAGGACTGGCCGAAATCCTCAATGCTCCATCTGGCTTTAGATGTGTGTTACTATAAATATATGGTATATAATATCCTATATTAGATATAGGATATAGTCCATATAATGTATATAATGTATATAATGTATATAATGTATAATATATAATATATAATATACAATATACAATATATAACATATAATATATTGTATAAAACATATTATATATGATACATTATATATCATATATAATGTATCATATATAATGTATAATGTATATAATGTATAATGTATAATAAATGCAATATATAATATATGCTATATAGTATATAGTATACCTATAATATACAATACATATAATATACAGTACATATGTTATATACTCTCTATATAACTATACTATATATTATACACACTGTATATAACATACACTATATATTATATATATTACTATATTTTAAGACGTTAAACTCCGAGTTTTGCAGCCTGTGACGTCACACACTTCTATCCAGACTCCGCCCCCGGCCCCAGGGCTGTCCCTGGGTTTTGGAGGCCTTTCCCGTGTCCCCAGGTCTGGGGTGTGCCCGGGGTCGGTGCCCAGCAGGTGACGTGTCCCTGTCCCTGTCCCTTCTCCCCCAGTGACGGGGACGGCCACCAGGACTCTCGGGACAATTGTCCCACGGTGCCCAACAGCTCCCAGGTGGACACGGACAACGACGGGCTGGGGGACGAGTGTGACGAGGATGATGATGATGACGGAATCCCCGACTTCAGACCCCCCGGCCCCGATAACTGCCGCCTGGTGCCCAACCCCGGCCAGGAGGACTCGGATGGTGAGGGCCGCGTCCTTGGGGGGCTCCGGGGGGCTCCTGGGGGGGCTCCCAGCCCCGGGACCCGCAGGAATTTGGGGTTTCTCAGGGCTGACTCGAGCCAGGCCTGTGGCACTGACAGATGTCCTCAGTGCCAGCTTGGGGTCAGGTGTGGGGTCAGGTGTGGGATTGCATTTGGGATCAGGTGTGGGATCAGGTGTGGGGTCAGGTTTGGGGTCAGGTTTGGGATCAGGTGTGGGGTCACATTTGGGGTCAGGTTTGGGGTCACGTTTGGGATCACATTTGGGGTCAGGTTTGGGATCAGGTGTGGGGTCAGGTTTGGGATCACATTTGGGGTCAGGTTTGGGGTCACATTTGGGATCAGGTTTGGGGTCAGGTTTGGGATCACATTTGGGGTCAGGTTTGGGATCACATTTGGGGTCAGGTGTGGGGTCAGGTTTGGGGTCAGGTTTGGGATCACATTTGGGGTCAGGTGTGGGGTCAGGTTTGGGATCACATTTGGGGTCAGGTTTGGGGTCAGGTTTGGGATCACACTTGGGATCAGGTTTGGGGTCAGGTTCTCTCTCCCACAAGTGCCTGGGACTCGAGGGGTTTCTCTGCCAGCAGCAGGAGCCTCCAGGTCTCCGCAGCTCCTCGGGGTGTCCCAGCCCCTTGGTGCCCTCAGCTGCTCCTGGTGCTGAGCAAACCCAGGGCAGGAGCTGCTGCTCCAGGCTCCTTCCTCCTCCTCCTCCTCCTCCTCCTCGTGCCCAGGGGACGGCGTGGGGAACCTGTGTGAGGACGACTTCGACAGGGACATGGTGATCGACAGGATCGACGTGTGCCCCGAGAACGCCGAGGTGACCCTCACTGACTTCAGGGCCTTCCAGACCGTGGTGCTGGACCCCGAGGGGGACGCTCAGATTGACCCCAACTGGATCGTCCTCAACCAGGTGGGGACGTGGGAACAATCCCGGGGGTTTTCCCTGAGAGGCTCCGGGGCTCTGCAGTGCCCAAATCCCGGAGTCACGGCCCTGGAGCAGCACAGGAGGGAATCTGGTGTGTCTGGAGTTGCACTGAAGAGTCAAAATTCCTCTTTCCCAGGGCATGGAGATTGTCCAGACCATGAACAGCGACCCTGGCCTGGCTGTAGGTGAGGAATTTCCCTTTGGGAAATCATCCCTCGCTGCAGCTTTCATCAGCCACTCCTCAGCGACTCCATCCACTGCCTCCTGTAGCGCTCAGAGCCCCGATTCCCCTGGGCAAATTCCTCCTCCCCGGCGGAACCGTGGCTCTGTTCTGTGCTGGAGCGCAGAGCCTCTGTTGTGCTGCCCCTGACAGGGTACACGGCCTTCAACGGGGTCGACTTCGAGGGCACCTTCCACGTCAACACGGCCACGGACGACGACTACGCCGGCTTCATCTTCGGCTACCAGGACAGCTCCAGCTTCTACGTGGTGATGTGGAAGCAGATGGAGCAGACGTACTGGCAGGCAAACCCCTTCCGGGCTGTGGCCGAGCCTGGCATCCAGCTGAAGGTGAAGGAACCCCGCAGAAGGAATTCCCTGGGTGGATTTTTGCCCCGGGATTTGGTTTTTTTTTGCTCTGTTGAATCCTTTCCTGCGCACATTGAGCGGGCTCTCCTCCGTGCCAGGCGGTGAAATCCAAAACGGGCCCCGGGGAGTACCTGAGGAATTCCCTGTGGCACACGGGGGACACCACGGACCAGGTGAAGCTGCTCTGGAAAGATCCCCGCAATTCGGGCTGGAAGGACAAGACCTCGTACCGCTGGTTCCTGCAGCACCGGCCCCAGGTCGGCTACATCAGGTGAGCCGCAGGTGGGACCATTCCCAGCGGGAAAAGCAGCCTCAGGATGGTTTTGGAAGGGAGCTCTGCCCTGGGCAGGACTCTCCCGCTGCCCCAGGCTGCTCCAGCCTCCTCGGGTGGAGCATCCCCGGAGCTCCCGTCACTCCTGCCCCGTTCCCCTCCAGGGCTCGGTTCTACGAAGGGCCCGAGGTGGTGGCAGACACTGGAGTTGTCCTGGACACCACCATGAGAGGGGGACGCCTCGGGGTCTTCTGCTTCTCCCAGGAGAACATCATCTGGTCCAACCTCCGCTACCGCTGCAACGGTGAGTGTGGGCAGTCCCCCGGGGAATTCTCCTTTTCCCAGCCCTGCAGAGGCACGGGCACGGGGCAGCAGAACAGCTCCCGAGTCCATTTATGCTGCTTTTCCTGCCGCTGAGCTCTCCGTGCTTTCATCCTCAGACACCATCCCAGAGGACTACGAGACGTTCCGTGTCCAGCAGGACTAATCCCCGCGGAACGTCCCCGTGCCCACGCCGCACAGCCTGCCCCAAGCGCTGCCCTCAGCGCCCCCCGCTCCCCTTCCCCAAGCCCTGCAAACCTCCCACGGACCCTCCGCCAAGGGCACAGGTGGGGACAGTGTCACCGGAGCCCGAGCTGCTGCCCGGGGCCGCGCCGGGAGCTCCCCGCAGCAGCCGGGATCGATGGAGGGAAGTTCGGCGTGGACCATTCCCGGGAATCTTCTCCCTGCTCCGAGGCTCCTGAGTGTGAATGTTGGGTGTTTTTTTTTGTTTTGTTTTTTTTTTCCTTTTCAAGACCTGCTGCAAAGCCAAAGCCAGCACGAGTCTGAGAAGGCGGAGCAGCCTCGGTGCGAGTTGCTCGTTTTAATAAATGAAAAAAAAAGCACTTTAAGGAGAGTTATCTTTGTTCTGGAATGCTGGATAATGAACACGTGGAATGCTGGATAATAAATTCTGGATTTCTCCTTGGTCGTGCGTGTGTTCTCTCCACGGATGTGGAGGGGAGGAACCCTCCAGGAGCTCGGGGGGCTGAGAGAGCCCTGGATTGGGAATTCTCCTGGAAATGCCAAAGGGAAACAAATGCACCTTTTCCTCAGGGACCTCCCCCTCCTCAGCCCTGCCCGCTTCTTGCTGGAACAACAAACATCTCGTTTTCCCACGGGATTCCTCCCTTCTTATTCCACGGGATTCTCTCCTTTTATTCCACAGGATTCTCTCCCTTTTTTCCACAGGATTCTCTCCCTTTTTTCCACAGGATTATCTTCCTTTTTTCCACAAGATTTTCTCCATTTCCCCATGGGATTCTCTCCCTTTTACCCACAAGATTCTCTCCCTTTATTCCACAAGATTTTCTCCATTTTTCCCATAGGATCCTCTCCCTTTTTTTCCACAAGGTTCTGTCCCTTTATTCCACGGATTCTCTTCCTTTTTCCCCCCAAGATTCTCTCCATTTTTTCCATAGGATTCTCTCCCTTTTTTCCACAGGATTCTCTCCCTTTCCCCCCAAGATTCTCTCCCTTCTTTCCACGCCTTTCCCATCCCACCCCTGGCCCCCCCCGAAGAAAAGAGCCAGCGGCTTTTACCCCTTCAGGCCTTTATTTTGATAAAATTGGTCAAGCCCACATAAGGCAACGCACACACGGCTCCGCCCGCCCCCCGCCCGCCCCGGAGAATAAATAACACAAACCGAGAGAGGACTCCATGTAGTGTTTGGCTTTGCAGGATCGAAATTCCACACAATGATTCTGTCGTGTTGCTGTTGTTTGGGGGGGAGGTTTGGTGTTTTTTGTCTGTTTGGGTTTTTTTTTTTTTGTTGTTGGTTTCTTTTTTTGTTGTTGTTGGTTTCTTTTTTTTTTTCCTTTTTTTTTTTTTTTTTTCCCTGTTTAAAAAGGTAAAAATGATTTATAATACACAGTCAGAATGTCGTGGTGCCCGCATAGAAAACCGACATGCAATCCATGCCTACACTGCGCCGTATAAATAAGATGCAACTCAAAATACAAAGGACAGGAAAACACTACAAAGTTTTAATTCTATGAGGGAAGGGAGTCGGGGGTTTGGGGTTTTTTTTTTTTGGGGGGGGGAGGTTTTTTTTTTTTTTCTTTTTTCCTGGTTGTTTTTTAAAAAGGACAGAGACACGTAACAAAGGCTACCTGCGCTTTCACATTGCCATCACAGTGACGGGGGGGCCGTTGCTCCGAGGAATAAACGCGCTGGTTTGGGGGGGGTTCTCCCAAAAAAAGAAAATAAAACCAGCCAAGGTGGGGATGTGCAGGGGAAGGAGGGGCCTTCCTGCTTCCTTCCTGTCCAGAGGGGGTTCCCAGGCTCTTTCCTTAAGGAAACAGCTCAAGCTTGAATTGTTGTTTGGTAAAAAAAACGAGTTTTTAGGACCGAGGGTTTGTTTTTGAGGGAAGTTGAGGTGAAGTGCTTTTAGATAAAGTTTTGCTCTTGGAATCGAGGTGGGGGAAAGAGCCACTGAATCAAGGGTGGAAAAGAATCGCTGAATTGAGGTTGGAAAAGAACCTGGATGAAGTTTGGGAAAGGATCACCAAATTAGGGTTGGGACAGAACGATCGGCTCAAGGTGGGAGAAGAAAAAACCAAATTAAGGTCGGAGAAGAATTCTGGCCTCGAGGTTGGAAAGGAACAACCCAACCAAGGTTGGCAAAGACCTGGAGGAGCATCAAGCCCCAACCTCCCTCTGGGCTGAAGGTTCACCCACGAGCTTTCTGAAGAAGGAATCCACCAGAACACCCAGGACACCGACGGTTCCCGGAGCCATTCCTCAGCCCCTTCCTGGAGATTTTCCCCTCTGGGAAATGCAGACTGAGCCCAGGCCGTGTGGGGGGCACAGGGGGGGCTGCCAAACGCTCCCTGCCATGCAGAAGCCGTGGGGTGCCCAGAGAGGGGTTTATGTACAGGGAAAGGAGGAGCCTCCCCACGCCCCCCACAGCACCGGGGCTGGGCTGGCTGCTGGAAAAAAAAAATTATATATATATATAGATATATATAATCTCACAGTTTTGGATGCACCGAGGGTTTATTCCTGTCCTTCCCCATTGTATTGGCAAATGCAACAGTCTAGCTTGGGAATTGGGGGGTTAATTCCTTCTGGAGATAGAAAAACACGGAGGGAGGGCGGGACAGTGACCCCTGGAGACACCGGACAGCTTCACCACCACTGAACCCAAACTGAGCAAGGACAGCAATGAACACCATCTTCTCCTCGATTTGTTTGGTTTTTTGGCTGTGAGGGTTTTCCCTTTGTGCTGCCACCCGTGGGGAGGGAGCCCCACACACTGAAAGGGTTGTCACATCTGAGGTGACAGCAGCTGATCAGCCCTGGGAACACTCGGGACCTGCTCCACGCCTTCCTCTGGGTTTGCCCCCACAGCAGCCCGATGCCACAACACCTGGGATTTTAAGGAGTGAGAAGGGGAGGATCCTCTGGGGCAGCTGCCAGGGGAAAGGTTCCCCCGAGGGAAGGGAAAAGCAGCAGCTGCTGCAGCCCCTGGATCTCCCAGGGTGGGGATGAGGAGCAGCTTTTCCCTGCCCACAGCTGGAGCCCGTCCTGTCACACACAGCGTCCCCCCGGGGACATCCCAGCTCCTTCCCTTTCCTAAGGGATCAGGAATTTCCTGGAAAATCCTGGATTTCTCTCAGCTGGAGGCTCCCTAACTGTGCCAGCTGCACCCAAGGTGTGTCAGTCTCAAATTAAGGCCGTTTTCAAGGTCTACTTACAAGACTAAGAAACAAAAAGCTCTTATTTACACAGGGAGTTAAAAATCCAGGGAAAGAGGAGGAGGAGGAGGAGGAGGAGGAGGAGGAGGGCTCCCTGTCCCAGCCCCTCGGGTGTTTCACCCCGGAGGGACTCTGGTGTGAAAAAACCCATCACAGACAGGGATTGCCACATGCTCAGGAGTCATTCCAGCAGGGCACCCCTCGGGATTCCCACACGGAGCTGCAGGAACGTTCTGGGCTCACACTGGACCTCCAGCAAAGGGCTCCGAGTCACTGGGCCCAAAGTCCTCCTGTTTTCTCCAGGTTTCCTCCTGTTTTCTCCAGGTTTCCTCCTGTTTTCTCCAGGTTTCCTCCTGTTTTCCCCAGGTTTCCTCCTGTTTTCCCCAGGTTTCCTCCTGTCTGAGCTGCCTTTTCATCTCCTCCTTACACTAAGAAAAGCACGAGGGATCTGAAACCAGCAGCCACCAGGAGTGAACGTGTCCTACCAGGCTCAAACCCTGCCAAAAAACAATCCCAAAACATTCCCAAGAGATGGGGGGAAACCTCTGGAGGGCGTGGAGAAGGACAAAATTTTAAAAAAACAAAAACAAAACCTAAACAAACCAAAACCAAAAGACACTGGGAAGGCAAAGAAAAAACTCCACGTTTTTAGTGCAAATGGTCACCAAATGGCACAAATGGAAGGAGAGGGACAGCCCAGGGATTTCTGGAAGCACACAGAAACTTGGTATAACTCATTAGGAGAGCGCTGAGGAGTCGTTAATTGTGCAGGGAACTCGTTAAGAGCAGCCCAGCTCCGTTCCCAGCCAGGAGGAGTTTGGGGTTGGGATTTCCTTTGGAGGGGAAACCCAAACCCAGGTGGGGACAAACCGCAGCTGGTGGGACCTGGGAATTGGCATTTTAGGGAATGCAATCCACGTGGCTGCTCCCAGCCCAGCACTTCCCTCTCCGGGAGCAGCTGACCCTCAGGGCTCACTTTGTTAATGAAGTTAATAAGACTCCCGATCCTGTTAATTGCTGATTGATCCCTGCCTTGCCCTGTGTGCTGGGAGGGGCTGTCCCCCTGCAGATCCCAGGGGCATGAGGATGAAATTCCTTCATTCATTCCCAGGAATCTGGGGATCACCACTGACCCAGTTCCCAGCCTGAGGGATCTCCACGGGATTTGGGTTTGGTTTGTTTTTTCATTTGCAGCACAGAATATTCACAAGGACCACCAGAAATAATCAATTCTTCATTTAATTAAAGAGCATTTTGGAGGATTCAATCCTGGTCATTTGTGGAGAGCAAGAGATTTTTATTTTTTTTTTCCCCCGGGTGAATGAAGGAATTTTTAAGTTCCAACCACCCTGTTTTGCCTCTTCCAAAGGAAAACATCTAAACTTGCCTTAGGCTTCCTTATTCCTGCTTAACATCTGTTTAAAATTCCAGTTAGTTTAAAAATACCTACATATATAATATATATATATATAATATATTTCTGGAATAAAACCACAAAAAAAAAAAAAAAAGTACTGTACAAATATTATGTAGAGTGCTTCCATTGGCTGTATGTAGTTGAGCTACTTTCCTAATATCCAAATATTTAAATTAAAAAAAAAATGACAACAACAACAACAACCAAAAAAAATCATAAATAAGTAACAGAATAAGTAATGAATAAGAATAAAAAAATTAAAAAATCATGATTCTACGAGCCTGGCATTGCTATGGAAATGCCCTTCCTGTTGCCCAGGAATCTCTCACAAAGTAAAAATTAGGATTATGCAGGTTAGTCTCTATTTTTTTTTTTAGCTGCTTTAAGATGTTCTGATCCTCTGTCTAATCAAGTAATGAATTATAGAACTTTCATGTGTGCTCAGAAATGCTCTCTATATATGTAGCCATATATAGAAATCGATATATATTACATATATATTTAAAAAAAAAATCAAAACAGAACGAAACAAAACACATAAAAAGCTTGGGGAGGGGGAGAAAAAAAAAATAGTGTTTATAAAGTGGATTTTTTGGGGTGGGCGGCTCCGCTTTGGTGGGAACAGCAGGGAGGGACACACCTGGGGACAAGCAGGGCACCTGGAGGGGTGACAGTGCCCCAGAGCAGAGTCACAATCCCAGGGAAAAGCGGCCCTGCAGCTTTGCTAAGGCAGGAGAGGGGATGGGCTCAGCCCTGAGCCCAGGGTGTGTTTGGGTTTATTCCCCAGCACCTCCTGCCCTGCCCCAGCTGCCCCAAGCCCTTCTCTAGTGCAAAACCCCGCTGGGAGCTTTGGTGGGGGGAAAAAAGAGGGGGGAAGAAGCTCTGGAGAGGAAAACCGATGGAAAATCGTGTGTGGGGGGAAGGGGAAAAGAAACAAAACAAAAAAAACACCCCACAAAACCCAGACAAGTCCTTTAGGGCTGGAGGACAAGGAGCGGCTCGGGTGCCAGGGGCTGGGCGGGGCTGGGGCAGCGCGGCGAAGCTCAGAACAACAAGCTGTGGGTTTTGTTACTCATGGAACAGGGCTGCGGAGAGAAGCCACGGAGCAGCCGCTCCCTGCCCCGGGATCCTCCTCCGGGGGCGGGCGGGATCCTCCTCCGGGGCGGAACCGGGCGGGTCACAGGCGGTCCATGCGGAACGTGTCCTCTGTGGCGGGGTCGGTGAGGACCATGTCGGGGTCGTTGAGCATGTGAAGTCCATCCAAGGTCAAAGGGTCAATTTTGAGTTCGTCCAGAGGGAACTGGGAATCCGTGTCGAAGGTGACGTCCCCGACTCCTGCCAAGGAGCTGGTCAGTTCTTTTGATAAGCTGGGAGGGGATTCTCCTGTCACTGCAGGGAAGGGAACACACAAAAGGGGTTAAACAGCGGAGTGGAAGGCAGGAGACAGCTCCCAAAAAGGCTGGGAACACTGATGGAGCTCTCCGATGAGGAATATCCACTCAGACTGCTCATGGCACCTCCCAACCACCACACACAACCCACGGCTCAGGTCTGCTGTAACTCCAGTCTTTTCTCTCTCCCAGGTTTAGGAGGAACAATCTCAACCCCCAGCACTGCCACCAGCAATCCCTGGCTGTATCCAAATCAGTATCCCTGGGCAGGGATGGGTTCCAAACGCCCACTGTGACCAGACTGGCCACCATATGTGACACTCCAACCCTCCGCTGGGGCTGAGCACAGGAAGGAGAAAAAAAAGGCAGGAAAAGCTCCCACAGCTTTTCCTCCCTGCAGCAGAGGATCCAGGGAATCCAGAGGGAGGAGAAATCCACAGGAGAAGTAGTGCTGGGGCCACAGGTGAGCACTGGGACACACACCTGGGCTGGCCAGGGGAAACAATCCCCTCAACAGCCCTTTTCCCACCCTTTATCCCAGTTTGGAGACTCCAACCCCTCCAGAGGCAGAACCCCTGAGCCCTTTCCCCACCCTTGCCCACAGCGTGGCCCCTCCGGCAGCCCCAGGTGAGGGCACAGCCCCAGGTGAGGGCACAGCCCCAGGTGAGGGCACAGGGGCAGCCCCAGGTGAGGGCACAGGTGAGGGCACAGGGGCAGCCCCAGGTGAGGGCACAGGGGAAGCCCCAGGTGAGGGCACAGGGGCAGCCCCAGGTGAGGGGACAGGGACAGCCCCAGGTGAGGGGATAGCGGCAGCCCCAGGTGAGGGGACAGCCCCAGGTGAGGGCACAGGTGAGGGCACAGGGGCAGCCCCAGGCGAGGGCACGGGGCACACACCTGTCAGGATGATGTTGGGGATGTTGCCGTGGCTGGAGTAGCTGAGCTGGGCGGAGTCCTGCAGGCTGCCGTGGCTGCCCGTCAGCCCCATCATGGCAGCCTGCGAGTAGTTGAGCGTGGAGCAGGGGCTGTACAGGCTGTTGGAGCTGATGGCGTTCTCCATCATGTTGAACTGCTCCAGCTGCGGGGCGACACCCAGGAAAGGGTTAATGTCCTGAGGAGGGGTGGTCACAGAGGGGACAAGGACACACAAAGGGCTCCGAGGACAGGACAAGAGACAGGCAAACAAATTCATCTTTTCTTGGCTCCAAAAGGCCCTGAGGTGCCCAGGGATGGTGGTGCCCAATTGGGGAGGGGGAGGCGCAAATCAAACCAGGGGAGGGGAGGGGAGGGGAGGGGAGGGGAGGGGAGGGGAAAGGAAAGGGGAAAGGAAAGGGGAAAGGAAAGGAAAAGGAATTTAGGCTCGCCAGGAAGTGTCTCTGCCCATCAGAATTCGCTCCAGGATATATCTCGGGTTTAATTATTTTATAATTTAATTAATCCATGCTCTGGGGTTATTCCCAAATAAAACCAGCCATGGATTGTTCCCAAACTCCTGAGTCAACCCTGTCATCACCTAAACCATGATCCTCACCTAAACCATGATCATCACCTAAAATGATGATCCTCACCTAAAATGATGATCCTCACCTAAACCCATCCCCATGACCAAAGGGAATCCTTCCCAATCTTATCTCTAGCCAGAAATGTTGGAGCTTGAAATATTGAATTGTTTTTCATTTTTTTCTAATGGATTTCCACGATGTTCATTTTGAGAAAAGAGTCTTAAGTTTTGTCGGTGTTAATTTTCATTACTGTAAAAATTTTGGTTTGTTGTTTTGATATTTAATTTTGTTATTTTCCTTGATAAAATTTTTATTTCTAAAAAAAACGTTATTTAAAAAAAATTCCTTTTTAATTTTTTATTTTTTAAAGCTCATTTTCATTATTTTAAAATATATTTTCATTTTTAATGCGTTTCTATTACTTAAAGATTTTCAGTATTCCTTATAAATTCTTCATGACTTTAAGAGTTTGAAAGAGTTTAAAAGCTTCATTATATATATTTCTTATATATATATTTTATATATATATAAATACACATATATTTTAAATTAATCTCCCATTTTTTGGCAGAACACGGTTTCCCCCCATCCAAACCTGCCTGGCATTATTTGAATTTTTTTAAAGCTTAATTATATATATTTTTATATGATATATATATTAATATATATTATATATATAAAAATACACGTATTTTAAATTAATCTCCCATTTTTTTGGCAGAGCTCCTGCGTGGGCTGGAGGGGACAAAGAGAAGGGGAGAGAGAGGAAGGGGAAAGAACCAAACCAAACAAGGACCTGCCAAGTAACACAAACCAAAAAAGAAGGCAAAAAAAACCTCTACAAACGGACAAAAAAACGGGACAGAGGAATTAATCAGGGGGTTAATTGGGATTAATTTGAGGCGGGAGGGGCCGAGGAGGCCCGAGATGAATTTGCTCACCTGGTGGGAGAGGGCATTAGCCTGCCTAGCTGTCATCTGCTGCTCATAATAGGAGTCCCCAAAAACAGTGCCCAGCATGGAAGAATGCTGAAAACAGAACAACAAGGCTTTATGGTGCACACCCCCAGGCTGGCCCCGGGATCCACAGGGAATTCCTGGGGGAACTCTCCCTCTGAGGAGATCCTGAGTTTGGGATAAAATCCTCCCTGAGGAGATCCTGAGTTTGGGATAAAATCCTCCCTGAGGAGATCCTGGATTTGGGATAAAATCCTGCCTGAGGAGATCCTGAGTTTGGGATAAAATCCTCCCTGAGGAGATCCTGAGTTTGGGATAAAATCCTCCCTGAGGAGATCCTGAGTTTGGGATAAAATCCTCCCTCTGAGGAGATCCTGAGTTTGGGATAAAATCCTGCCTGAGGAGATCCTGGATTTGGGATAAAATCCTCCCTGAGGAGATCCTGCATTTGGGATAAAATCCTCCCTGAGGAGATCCTGGATTTGGGATAAAATCCTCCCTGAGGAGATCCTGAATTCGGGATAAAATCCTGGTTGATCCCATTGCTGCTCCAAACTGGGATGTTTTGGATG
Source organism: Sylvia borin (assembly GCA_014839755.1). Taxonomy (NCBI): domain Eukaryota; kingdom Metazoa; phylum Chordata; class Aves; order Passeriformes; family Sylviidae; genus Sylvia; species Sylvia borin. The sequence continues at coordinate 4,493,851 of CM025983.1, forward strand.
CACTTGGAGAAGAGATTTGGGCTTCACTTTCCTGAGCATTTCTGGTGTGTCACAGCCAGACAATCCCTGTCACCCCTGCTCCACGTGCAGCCAAAACTGGGGAAGGGCTGGAATTGGAGCCACTTCTCCAATTTGTCACCTGGACATCAACACTCCAGGAGCTGCTGGGTCCTGGGAAAAAGGGATCAAACACCAGGAGGGATCAAACACCACAAAAGCCACTGATAAGATGCTGATAAGAGAAAAGCAAAGCACCACTTAAAGCAATTTAAAGAAAATTTGGGTTGGTTTTTTTTTTTTTAACCGACCTAAATCCAGTCCAACTGACAGTTTATAACCATTTCCAGGGAAAATGTGAATTTTGGGATGGCACAGACTTGACAGGAAGCAAAACCAGCACTAAAATCCAATGGTCATTTGAGAGCTCCAAAGCGGATCGAGGTATTCTTTAACTCCTGTGGTTTCATTCCACAGAACGGGAGTGAAAAGACAATTCCCAAAATGAGGACAATCCCTAAAAATCTTTGTGTTTCACCAAGCACTGTTCCCATCCCAAAAAAAAAAAAAAACTTCAGGAGACAGGAGAAACAGTCAACAGGAGAGCAGAATGTGCAAGTGCAGGTCAGAGCCTCCTAGTCAAACCCAGCCTGGGTTTGTTCCCCCTGTGAAGTGTGCTGCTCACAACAGCTGCAAGCGTGGGAATTCCCAAAGGAAACCCAAAATTCCCACTGGAAATGTCATTCCTCCAACACTTCAGAGCCTTAGAATGATTTACCAACAACTCCAGCAACAACACTGTGGCAAACACCATCTCCAGAACCACCAGAGCATCTTCTGGAGGGGTTCAGAGAGTGAGGAAAAAGAACAAAACCAACCCCCAAAGCAGAAAATCCCTGCCTGGAATAAAGATCCATCTCAAACATACCTACCAGGTTCTCCAGGTGAGAGCCACACTAGAGCAGGAGCATTTGTGTGTGAGTGGGAAGGGGAAGGAGGGGTGGGAAGCAGAGCTGGGGCACTGGGGTGGAAGCCATGCAAACACAGAGCTGGGTGGGCAGGCAGAGCTCTCCCAGCAGGGCACTGGGAGCACTGGTGGGGACACACACACAGCTGGGAGAACAGGGGCTGGGAGGAGAGGTGGGAGCACGGAGGAGAGCCTGTGGTGGGTGTGGGACACAAATCAAAGCCCGGGGGGGTCGTGGTTTAGGGAGTTTGTTTTGGCACTGTGAGGATCAAAGCTCAAATCCTCACGGGGAGGAAGAGGAGCACAGGGCACTGCGTCCCACAGGCTGCCCCACCATGGAATGTTCTGCCTTCACTCTGGGATTACACTAAGGGATTCTTCATTCACACGAAGGGATTCTGCTGCCTGCAGCTGCCCCATCTTCACGACCAACCCCGAATTTCCCCCCAAAACTGGTTTTTCTCCTCTCCACGTTTCATGTCTGTGACCACCACCAGCTTTTGGGTCACTCCTGGAGGCACCGAATCCACCTCGGTTTTAATTTCGCAAAACTGAGGAATTCTGTGGGTATTTAAGAGGCCCAAACTAGAGGGAACAGAATTAATAAACCCTTCCACTCAGAGAGCTGTGGTGTCCCTGTCACACAGAGCAAAACCTGAGGAAAAAGGCAAAACCTGAGGAGAAAGGCAAAACCTGAGGGAAGTTTCTAGAGGATGAAACCAGCAGGAAAAATCACAGCCCAGTGTGTGTGCTCAGGTCCTTGGCACTGACCAGTGAGGACAAAACCAAGCCAGAGGGATTGAGAAATCAAAGGGGGAAAAAAATCCACATAACCCCCAAATTTGGAGGTGCTGCGCAGTGAGAACTGAGAGTCTGCAGCGTGCTCTGCTCGAGGGGACAGTGCTGGGTTTTGGAGGCACCCAGAGCACAGCAGGAGCCCCAGCAGCAGGCAGAAAAGAGAGAGGTTAAGAAGCAATTAAGGCAGGGTTAAGGAAATGCAGACAATTTCCTGCCACTGGGATCCAGGGCTGAGCTTACCATGAACCTGGCTAATGAAGGAGCTTCTGCCCGGGAACCAGGAAGGGGCAGCACTTATTTAGAAAGGATCCTCCTTTAAAGCCTTCAACGTTCAGTGATGAAACAGAAAATGGATTTTCAGACTCTTGTGATGCTCTGGAAGAATTCCCTGCATTTCTTTTCTCCAGGTGGGATTCTCCAGAGCAGCCAGCTGGGGCTCTTCCAGCAGCATCAGGCACTGAAAATTCACTTTCTTATCTTGGGCCACCCTCAAATTTTGCCTGTTTTTAATTTCTTGCTGCTGGCAGGTAAAAATCCCCCTTTCAGAGGATCACACGCTCTCCCAAGTTGTGATTTCCATCCAGGATATGTGGATGTGTGAGGAGATACAGGCAGAGCAAGGAAAAGCAGCTGGCATGCAAAGGAGTGTGCTGGGAACCCATTCCCTGCCAGCCACAAGCTGCTCATTTTAAAGAGCATTTTCTCCAGTGTTTTCTCTCACTGGGTGTGTTCTCACATAAATTAAAAAGAAAAAAAGGTCCTGATCTAAATCAGTTTGGGATATTTAGTGTAAATATTTCAATATTGAGGCACTGAAGGCACTGAAATTCCTCCTTTTGTTGTTTTTTTTTTGCCCTCCCAACCCATCAGCTCCCCTGGGATCGTGGCAACTGGGAAAGAGGTTCTGCCCCTCCCAAACAAACCAGCACCAAGCAGCCAGCCTGATGCTGTGACTCTCTGCTCACTCCAAACCCCCAAACAAACCAAAATAAAAAACCAAAACCCCCCAAAAAAGGCAATTCAGCAGCTCCTGGAGGCCAGTGGGAGCGAGTGGGATGGATGGGGACATCAGTGAGGCATGAGGCACAGTCACAGTGACACCACTGATGGGGGGCAGCGATGGAGCAAAGCCAGCTGAAGGAAAACACAAACAGAGGAAGAAGCAAGGCCTGTGGAAGCACAGAGTCCCTTACTTGAGGGGAGCTGCCAGGAGAGAAGCCTTGATTGGAGACAGGAGAGGTGGGAGACTGGTTGGCTGGGGAGCCAGCATTACTGCGGTACTGCTGGAGAGAGGCCTACAGAACAACACACTGAATTAAACACTGTGCCTTGCAAAACAAACAGCTGCTGGAGGGATGGAGCTGCCTGAAAACAGCCTCTTCAGGGTCTGTGTGGGAAGACAGGGTTATGTGAATGAGCTCCCCAAAATGGGAGAGGTTTGGGACAGTCCCAGGGCAGGGACAGGCACAGCTCCTGCCTCTTCTCGCTTATGCTCAGTTTAAAATATATTTAAAAAATCAGCTTAAAATATATTAAAAAACCCAGCTTAAAATATATTAAAAAACTCAGTTTAAAATATATTAAAAAATCAGTTTAAAATATATTAAAAAACTCAGTTTAAAATATATTAAAAGAATCAGCTCAGTTACTGTGGTCCTGCTGGAGTGAGGCCTACAGAACAACACACTCAGTTAAACACTGTGCCTTGGAAAATAAAGAGCTGCTGGAGGGACGGAGCTGCCTGAAAACATCCTCTTCAGGGTCTGTGTGGGAAGACAGGGTTATGTGAATGAGCTCCCAAAATGGGAGAGGTTTGGGACAGTCCCAGGGCAGGGACAGGCACAGCTCCTGCCTCTTCTCGCTTATGCTCAGTTTAAAATATATTTAAAAAATCAGCTTCAAATATATTAAAAAAATCAGCTTCAAATATATTAAAAAAAAGTTTAAAATATATTTTAAAAAAATCAGTTTAAAATATATTTAAAAACTCAGTTTAAAATATATTTTAAAAATCAGCTCAGTTACTGTGGTCCTGCTGGAGAGAGGCCTACAGAACAACACACTGAATTAAACACTGTGCCTTGGAAAACAAACAGCTGCTGCAGGGATGGAGCTGCCTGAAAACATCCTCTTCAGGGTCTGTGTGGGAAGACAGAGTTATTATCTCCCAAAATGTTGGGGGGAAGAGTTTTGGGACAGTCCCAGGGCAGGGACAGGCACAGCTCCTGCCTCTTCTCGCTTATGCTCAGTTTAAAATATATTAAAAAAATCAGCTTAAAATATATTAAAAAAATCAGCTTCAAATATATAAAAAAATCAGTTTAAAATATATTAAAAATAAACAGCTGCTGGAGGGATGGAGCTGCCTGAAAACATCCTCTTCAGGGTCTGTGTGGGAAGACAGGGTTATTATCTCCCAAAATGTTGGGGGGAAGAGTTTTGGGACAGTCCCAGGGCAGGGACAGGCACAGCTCCTGCCTCTTCTCGCTTATGCTCAGTTTAAAATATATTAAAAAAAAAAAAAAATCAGGTCAGCCAAGGATTTAGGGCAAAGAAGTCTTGGGAGCTGGGAATAATTCAGAAAAAATGTCATTGATGCTCCAGTTGCAGTGCCAGCCCCACATCTGGGCTCACTGGGCTCCTGCTCTGCCTCCAGCTGTGTTTTATCAGCACAGTGCAGCTGATAACACCTGAAGGATAAACCTGGGGTCCAGAAACCTGTCCCCACACAGCCCCAAACTCCACTGCACCCCTCAGGGAATTCACACTGTGCTCTGCAGCCCTGGAGCTGGGATTTTTATACTCTCCTCAGGTGTCTCGAGAAGTTGTTTTCAAAGATTTAATTTTTTTTATTTTTTTTCCCTCCCATCATAAAGAAGCCTGGTTTGGAACAAATGAGTGGTATTAATGATCTTTTTAAAAATGCTGCACTAATTAATATAAAGAGTAGCCCAGCTCTTCTTATTTTACTTGTTAGGAATTAAGGGATGACTGAGGAGAACCTGCAATCCAGTGGATTTAATCAGATTTGCAGCGTAGGAGAATTCTGCACTACCAATTTTTGACCCCAAATTCTGTCAATCCCGAGGAAATTTCCCTTTTTGCTCTGCATTGCCACTCACAAGCTGTCAGCAGCCACCCAAACTACCAATAAAGTTCAATTCTGCTTCACAAAACCTGTGCAGAAGCTGCCAGCGAGGCTGTGACAGCTCCAAAGGCTTTTTGATGAAGTGGCTTTAAATCTGTTTATTTAGGAATTACTTGAGTTGCTTTTAGAAGATAAGCACAGCAGCCTAAAAGTTCAGGTCATAAAGAGGTTTAGGATGAGGAAAGCAACACAGAAAGCAAAGGATGAGATCAGAATTGTCTGTACTGGTGCTACATGAGGATCAGAATCAAAACAGGGACACATTTTGAGTGGGGTGGGATCTTTTCCACTGCTGGATTGTCCTTCCCTCTTCCCCTTTCCCACCCTGGAAGGGAAGGAGCTGCTCTCAAGGAGCACCAACTGCTCCAAATTTCATCCACAGGCGAGTGCAGATCACTGGGATTGGTTTGTTCTCATTGCCAAAGGCATTCCTGTCACTACAGCACTGCCAGGACCCCAGGGGGGGGACACCCAGGACCCTCCAGGGCCACCAGGAGCTGGGACTTCCCTCCTTTTCCTGAGCCCTGATTTGGGATTTCCAGCTGCTGAGACAGAACATTTCCTAACAGGCCACGTTAAGGACAAGCAAGGAAAAAAGGGATCTGTCCATAAATCCTTGCTCCAATTTTTCTGGGCCCTGGAGGCAGCCACAAATCCCATTTTGGAATAGAGGCTCTGAAATTCCTCAAAATCAAAGGGTTCTGAGTAGTGAAACTTGCAGAAAACACCTGCTTCTCAACAACTTTTGGAAAATGAAATTTTCCAGATGGTTTTTTAGTGGAAAATGGTTGTTGTAGCTGGACTCTCAAGGCTCTGGGAGTTCCCCCAGTTTGTATCAAGATGTGTTGGGGGGACACTGAACACCCTGAAAATCCCCCAGTAAATGCTGACAGATTTAAGCCTGCTGCAATCAAACCTGGGACCAAAATTTAATTTAAAAAAAAAAAATTCCTCTAGAAAACATTCCAAAAGTGCCTTCAACCAAACCCACTGACAATTTACTGCCAACCTCCATAAAATTCTCACGATCACGGGGTGGGTGTTTGTCCAAGCTGATTCCCCAGCCCAGACTGCACACTCCCAAGGAAATTCCCAGCTTTTCTCCTCCCCCCACAAGGAAAACTCCTCCCCAACTCACCGAGTTGATGTCAATGCCCATGGAGGGCTGGCTCTGGCTCCCTGGAGGTGACTGGGGGATGGTGGAAGGTACCGTGACAGACAGAGGGGGCAGCTGGGGACCCCTCTGCAGCCCCGAGCTCTGCAGCAGAGGAGGGGTCTGGGGCAGGGAACTGGCCACTGCTGGCTGCTGCTGCTGCTGGGAGCTGGTCTGGGTGAAAAAGGGGTAAGGGGGGAGCTGCTGCTCCAGGGATAATGCATCCATAGCCACGGCCTGAAAAAGAAGGGAGTAGGATCAGGGAAATTCGTCTTGGAGCTGAAAAAGAATTGGAAAATTTGGCATCAAAAGGCAAGGCTCTGAGATGTTTCTGTACCTGGCAGGGGGGGATTGGATGGGGTTTAAGGTTCCCTTCAACCCAAACCATCCTGTATAAAGCAGTACTTTAAAAGCCCAGTTGAATCTCAAGGTTAGAAATGACCTGGGCAGTCACAGAGACACAATAAAATCGATTTTAAAAAGTTACTTGAGCTTCTCTCACGAATTAGAGAAATGGCTTTCCAATTTCACAGCTCACTTTGGGACAACGGCAAAATAAATGTGGTCCAAGAGATGGTTTTTATCACAGTTCTAGAAAAGAGGAAGGAAAATCTGTCCCCTCTCCAAACCTCTCCTGTTTCAAATTAAGGAACACCTTTGAAGGAGGAAATTATAGAACAAGAGATGAAGTTCATGGAAACATGGAATGGTTTGGGTCAGAATTGGTCAGAAAGGACCTTAAAGTTCATCCTGTCCATGGGCAGGGACACTTTTAACTATCCCAGGCTGCTCCAAACCCAGCCTTGGACACTTCCAGGGGCAGCCACAGCTGCTCTGGGAACTCCACCTCATTCCCTCCCCACCCTCCCAGCCAGGAATTCCTCCCTGAGATCCCTGCAGCTCTTTGAACCAAACTTCCAACCCTAAACAGATGAAAAACCAAGGAAGATACGATCAGAACACCTGAACTGTGCCCCGGGCTGGTACCTGAGTGATGGGTGAGAGCGGGGACAGCGTTGGGGACATTTGCTGGGACTGCGGCCGCCGCGAGTCCAAGGACAAGGGGCTGACACTGGGCTGGCGGTGCTGGGACGGGGCTGGTGTCGTCGTCATTCCTGCTGAGAACAACAAACCACCCTCAGGAGGGACGCAGCCAGCCCCTGCTGAGGTTTGTACCCCAAAATAATTCCCCAAACTCTGGGGGGAAAAGAAAAACAAAAGGTCGGAGGGAGCGCGCGCGGGCGGGGAGCTCGTTATTAGGCGATTTGTAATTAATTTTTGTCAGGTTGAAGAGCATCAGGGTGAGAGGAAGAGCTCTGTGGGTTGTCCTGGCTCAAGGCCCAGGCACGGTTGGTCAGGCTGGTGGGCAGGATGAGGAGTTGGAAGAGGCAGAGGCAGACACCACAGGCGTCGTGCTCTCGCACTCGCCGCGCCTGGGAAATGCAGCTTCTGCTCTGTTTGTGTGGGCTCACACTCTGGGAATGAGATAACAGATCCCGGGAGCAGCCTTATCACAGGGCTCTACCTGAGCTATTGTAAAAGCAAACACCTCCTTTAATGGGAAAAGCAGAAGCCAAACTGGTTACGCAGGAAGAGCCCCGTTTTTAATGGCACAGCAGGGCAGGAAATGTCCACCACACTCCCAAGAGCCACAACCCAGCAGGGAATGAAAATAAACCAACCCAAAAACATCGTCATTTTGTTCAGATCAAAATTCTGAGAGTGCAGAAACCTCCTCCTCTTTTCTGCCTCAGCCCAGAGGAACTGAGTGACCCTGGGAAGGGATCTGAGGCCAAGTGAGGGTGAGCAGAGAGCAGCAGGAGCCTGGAGCACTTGGCAAAGGCTCAGGGCTCCCAGGCAGGCTGCCAAGGAAGAGGGGCTCAGGCCAGGCAGGTGCCCAGGCAGGTGCCCAGGCAGGTGCCCAGGCCACCACTGACACCCTGCAGGGACCAAAATCCTGGCAGCAGGCAGGTGCTGCTGTGCCCACCTCTCCTGGGGGTGCTGGGGCACAGCCCGGGGACTCTGGGGACACTCCTGAGCTCTGCAGCCTTCACTGAATTTCACACGGCTTTTCCTTGTTTGGCAGCAAGGAAAAGTTGGGGAAATCACAATGGAAAATTAGAATTGAGAATCAGAATTGAAAATCAGAATTGAAAATCAGAATTGAAATATTCTAATGGAATTGTGTTTCTAATTGAAACTCAGGGATACATTTGATACTCTGGGACACTCCTGAGCTCTGCAGCCCTCACTGAATTTCACACGGCTTTTCCTTGTTTGGCAGCAAGGAAAAGTTGGGGAAATCACAATGGAAAACTAGAACTGAAAATCAGAATTGAAAATCAGAATTGAAAATCAGAATTGAAATATTCTAACTGGATTGTGTTTCTAATTGAAACTCAGGGACACATTTGATACTCTGGGACACTCCTGAGCTCTGCAGCCCTCACTGAACTTCACACAGCTTTTCCTTGTTTGGCAGCAAGGAAAAGTCGGGGAAATCAGAATGGAAAACTAGAATTGAAAATTAGAATTGAAAATTAGAATTGAAAATCAGAATTGAAAATTAGAATTGAAAATCAGAATGGAGAATCAGAATTGAAACACTCTAATTGGATTGTGTTTCTAATTGAAACTCAGGGACACATTTTGAGTGGGGTGGGATCTTTCCCACTGCTGGATTGTCCTTCCCTCTTCCCCTTTCCCACCCTGGAAGGGAAGCAGCTGCTCTCAAGGAGCACCAACTGCTCAAAATTTCATCCACAGTCGAGTGCAGATCACTGGGATTGATTTGTTCTCATTCCCAAAAGTTTGAAAAGCAGCAAACGCTGAGTGGGGCAACGGGTGAAGTGTGGGCTCACGTCCAGAGAGAAGCTGGAATAAAACCAGGGGGTAAATCTTTTCATTTTCTAAAACATTTTCAAAGCAGTTTCTGCCTCACCAGTTTGGGTTTATATCATTTCCTTTGCTAATTATGGGGAGGAAAAAAAAAATATAATCTTAAGGTGGTTTAAATCCCAATTTCTAAACCCATCCATGAAACTTTGGAGAGCAAAAAAACTCTTCCAAGGATGCTGAAAGTGCTGCCCCACTCCACCCTCTGATGGTTAAATCCTTTTGTTGCTTCACCTGGTTACAGTCATTTCCTCTCCCCAATGCAGGAGAAGTGGGAAAGGGAATCCTGCCCAGCACAGGAAATGTGTTTGTATTTTTGGATACAGCTCCTCATTTCTATTCTAGGAAGCAACAGACCTACAACTGTCACTGATAATAATAATTAAAAAAAAAAAAAATCAAGCCTCTTCGTGATTGAGTATGAGTGAAATGAGTTTAAAAAAACAGTGATTAATAATTAAAATATTAATCAGTAATAGACTCCAAAAGGATCTTCATATGAAAAAAAAAAAAAAAAAAGAGCTGTTCTAAAAGAATGGAAATAAAAGGGCTCCTGGAGATATTCCCACAACACAAGGGATGTGCTGGGGTTCAGCACAAAAAGTTCCAAGAGAGGAAAAACATTCATAAATAAATAATTTTTTTTAAAAAATAGTCGAAGAAAGAAAAAAAAATCCTCCAAAAAAATCATATTTGGGCATCAAGAACACGAGATAAAGATCCTATAACCAAACACAAATCCCCCATTTTTTCTCCCTGTGACCCAAAGGAACAATGAAGCCAAATTCCCCAAACTGTGTAATTTTAGGGAGGTGGCTCCTGGAGATATTCCCATAACAGAAGAGATGTGCTGGGGCTCAGCACAAAGAATTCCAAGAGAGGAAAAACACAAATAAATAAATAAAGAAAGAATTTTTTAAAAATCCCCAAAAAATCAGATTTGAGCCAAAATAAAGGTGCTGTAACTAAACACAAACCCCCCATTTTTCCTCTCCCTGTGCCCAAAGCAGCAGGCAGCCCAAAGCCCACCCTCCCCTGCCCCGGGAGGTGCTGGCCTCACCCTGGCTGCCCGTGCTGATGCCCAGGAATTCCAAGAGAGGAAAATATTAAACAATAAATATTTAAAAAAAAAAGTTTAAAAAAAAAAATCCCCAAAAATCAGATTTGAGCCTCAAGAACATGAAATAAAGGTGCTGTAACCAAACACAAACCCCCCATTTTTCCCCTGCCCAGGGAGGTGCTGGGCTCACCCTGGCTGCCCGTGCTGATGCCCAGGAATTCCAAGAGAGGAAAATATTAAAAAAAAAAAATAAATTTAACAAAAAAAAACCCAGAAAAAAATTCCCAAAAAAACAGATTTGAGCCAAAATAAAAATCCTATAACCAAACACAAATCCCCCATTTTTCCTCTCTGTGCCCAAAGGAGCCCAAACCCCACCACTGCCCTGGGAGGTGCTGGGCTCACCCTGGCTGCCCGTGCTGATGCCCAGGAATTCCAAGAGAGGAAAACATTAAAAAATAAATTCATAAAGAAAAAAAAATCCCAAAAATATCAGCTTTGAGCCAAAATAAAGGTGCTGTAACTAAACACAAATCCCCATTTTTCCTCCCTGTGCCCAAGCAGCAGGCAGCCCAAACCCCACCCTCCCCTGCCCCGGGAGGTGCTGGGCTCACCCTGGCTGCCCGTGCTGATGCCCAGGAATTCCAAGAGAGGAAAACATTAAAAAATAAATAAATTAAAAAAAAAAATCCCAAAAATATCAGCTTTGAGCCAAAATAAAGGTGCTGTAACTAAACACAAACCCCCCATTTTTCCTCTCCCTGTGACCAAGCAGCAGGCAGCCCAAAGCCCTGCAGTGCCCTGCCCCGGGAGGTGCTGGGCTCACCCTGGCTGCCAGTGCTGATGCCCAGGAATTCCAAGAGAAGAAAACATTAAAAAATAAATCCATAAAGAAAAAAATCCCCAAAAAATCAGATTTGAGCACCAAGAACATGAGATAAAAATCCTATAACCAAACACAACCCCCCCATTTTTCCCCTGCCCCGGGAGGTGCTGGCCTCACCCTGGCTGCCAGTGCTGATGCCCAGGAATTCCAAGAGAGGAAAATATTAAAAAATAAATAAATTTAACAAAAAAAACCCCAGAAAAAATTCCAAAAAAAATCAGATTTGAGCCAAAATAAAGATCCTATAACCAAACACAAACCCCCCATTTTTCCCCTGCCCTGGGAGGTGCTGGCCTCACCCTGGCTGCCCGTGCTGATGCCCAGGAATTCCAAGAGAAGAAAACCATTCATAAATTAATTTAACAACAACAAAAAAAAAAATCCCCAAAAATCAGATTTGAGCCTCAAGAACATGAAATAAAGGTGCTGTAACTAAACACAAACCCCCCATTTTTCCCCTGCCCTGGGAGGTGCTGGCCTCACCCTGGCTGCCCGTGCTGATGCCCAGGAATTCCAAGAGAGGAAAATATTAAACAATAAATAATTAAAGAAAAAAAAAATCAGATTTGAGCATCGAGAACATGAAATAAAGATCCTATAACCAAACACAAACCCCCCATTTTTCCTCTCTGTGCCCAAAGGAGCCCAAAACCCTGCAGTGCCCTGCCCTGGGAGGTGCTGGCCTCACCCTGGCTGCCAGTGCTGATGCCCAGGAATTCCAAGAGAGGAAAACATTAAACAATAAATAATTAAAGAAAAAAAAAAATCAGATTTGAGCATCGAGAACATGAAATAAAGATCCTATAACCAAACACAAACCCCCCATTTTTCCTCCCTGTGCCCAAAGCAGCAGGCAGCCCAAAGCCCACCACTGCCCTGGGAGGTGCTGGCCTCACCCTGGCTGCCAGTGCTGATGCCCAGGAATTCCAAGAGAGGAAAATATTAAAAAAAAAAAAAAAAATTTAACAAAAAAAAACCCAGAAAAAAATTCCCAAAAAAATCAGATTTGAGCCAAAATAAAGGTGCTATAACCAAACACAACCCCCCCATTTTTCCACTGCCCCGGGAGGTGCTGGGCTCACCCTGGCTGCCAGTGCTGATGCCCAGGAATTCCAAGAGAGGAAAACATTAAACAACAAATAATTAAAGAAAAAAAAAAATCAGATTTGAGCCTCAAGAACATGAAATAAAGGTGCTGTAACTAAACACAACCCCCCCATTTTTCCCCTGCCCTGGGAGGTGCTGGCCTCACCCTGGCTGCCCGTGCTGATGCCCAGGAATTCCAAGAGAGGAAAAACACAAATAAAGAAATAAATAAAGAATTTTTAAAAAATCCCCAAAAAATCAGATTTGAGCCTCAAGAACATGAAATAAAGGTGCTATAACCAAACACAACCCCCCCATTTTCCCCCTGCCCCGGGAGGTGCTGGCCTCACCCTGGCTGCCCGTGCTGATGCCCAGGTGGGTCAGGTTGGCAGCCAGGTTGCCCGTGCTGTTGGAGCTGCTCAGGGCTGGGAATGTGGATTCCTCAGGGTCCAGGGGCGTGGGCAGAGGAGAAGGGAAGTGGATGTTGGTCAGGTCTGGCAGGGAGCCGCCCGTGTTGTGCGTGGCAGGGATCAGGGCTGTAGTGTTCTCCTGGTCAGCTGAGGGGAAGATGCTGGGGAAAAAAAAACACAAAAAAATCAAGCCAGAATTAATTTATGTTTCAGAGGATAGAGGTTTCTAAAATTTGGTTAGTGAGAAAATTTCATCAAGAATATTTTTTTTGGGTTTTTTAAAAATTTATTTAACAAGGAATTCCGTAAAGAAGTTTTTTTTTTGAGCTTTTTAAAATGCTTTTAACCAGAAAATTTCATCAAGAAGATTTTTTAATTTTTTTACAAATTTGTTTAACAAGGAATTCCGTGAAGAAGATTTTTTGAGCTTTTTAAAATGCTTTTAACCAGAAAACTTCATCAAGAAGATTTTTTAATTTTTTTACAAATTTGTTTAACCAGGAATTCCATAAAGAAGATTTTTTTGAACTTTTAAAATGCTTTTAACAAGAAAATTTCATCAAGAATATTTTTTATTGTTTTTACAAATTTATTTAACAAAGAATTCCATAAAGAAGATTTTTTTAGCTCTTTAAAATGCTTTCAACAAGAAAATTTCATAGAAAAGATTTTTTTATCTTTTCAAAATTTATTTAACAAGGAATTCTGTAAAGAAGATATTTTTGAGCTTTTAAAATGCTTTTGACAAGGATTTCCATATAGAAGATACTCTTGAGCTTTTTAAAATGTTTTAATAAGAAATTTTTGGAGCTTTTTAAAAGTTTATTTCACAAGGAATTGCATAAAGAAGATATTTTTGAGCTTTTTAAATGCTTCTAACAAGAACATGCCATAAAGAAGAATTTTTGAGCTTTTAAAAATGTATTTAACAAGGAATTCCATGGGAAATACATTTCTGAGCTTTTAAAAAGTGTTTCCCACAAGAAAATTTCCTTCAGGAAATAATGTTGAGCTTCTTAAAACGTTTTAAACCCGAAAGTCCACAAAGAAAATGCTTTTTTTTTTTTTGTATTTCTGCCTCTCAGAGTGTCTCCTTTTACACCCAGAACCTTCCCAGAGAATTCCAAAGCAACAGGATGTTCAAGGATATTCAATCCACAATTTTTATTATATTTTTTTCCTAAAAAGATCTCAGTGATATTAAAATAATAAAAAGAAAAATTGCTGAGAACTTACTTGATTCCTGGAACTTCACAGGATTTAGGTCTCGATGACCCAGTCTGAAAGAGAAAGGAGAGAGATTTAAAGGCAAAGAGGCAGCTGCAGGGAATTGCCCTGGAGATATTTCAATTATTGAGTTTCTTTTATTCGTTGCTGTCTAAGATCTGGGAGCTTTTAGAAGATATTTATCTTTTTTTTTTTTTTCTTCATTTGGCCTGATAAATCTTCAATTTCTAGAGTTTCTCCTTGTATATAATCAATTCTGGGCATTCACACACACATCAAATCCTTTCTGGTTTAATGGTTGTTATTTGTTTCTAAACACAGCATTTCATATCCTCGAGTAGTTTATTAATATGGACAGTAATTAAAGAGTTCATTTATCTCCACGTGTTCAGAAAATAGAATTTTTTATGCTCTGTAAGGTGCAATTCTCACCTTTTTAGTGTCCCAGCCTTGTTTGGAGAGGGTTTTGTCTGCATCAGAGGTGGTTTCCTCCATTCCAGGGACAGTCAGCAATAAAACTGGGGGGGAAAAAAACAAAAAAAAGGGAGATGAAAAGGAATAATTAATAATCAATAATATTCAGCTTCTCACTGAGACATTCTCAGATTGGAAGTTTAACCTTTGGGATAAACTTTACAGAGTTTAAATTATCAAGGAGGATGAAAGTTGCATTTTGCTGTTTAAAAAACTTGAAGATTCCCTGAAATCAGACTGAAATTGTATTTAATTAATTAGTAAATCAGTGACACTTTAAAAAAAAACCCCACCCAAATAATACTTAAAATTTATTCCCCCTGGATGTCCATGGAAGATTTATTTCACATTCCTTTTCCCATCTTTTGCAATTTGCACAAGGGATGGAGAGCCTGAACATCCAAAGGGCTCCCAGGAGCTCAACTGCAGTGGGGAAAATCCAATCCCTCCTCCCTGGGGTGGAGAAACACCAAAAGCTGGAATTCCATCCTCCACATCCCAATTTCTTTGTTGTTTAAGGTGACAAAGAAACAAACAAAAAAAAAGCTCAGCCAGAGAGAGCTGGATCAATAAAAACACCTCACACTGAAGAATATCACTCCAGGTTGATGGAATTCTGCTTTGGATGAACTTTTCCCAAGGATTTCCAGTTCCAGGAGCACAGGGAAGAGCAGAGCCTTGAGCTGTGTGCTCAAAACCCCCGGGGCTTTGGCTGAAGGATTCAATCGAGGAGTTTTCCACAGGAACAGGGGATTTTAAAGGCTGGAAAAGATCTTTAGGAATGAGCAATTGCCGATTTTCCCGAGGAGGATGGAGCAGGGACAGGGCCCAGCAGAGGGCACCACAGCTGAGGGTGTTGGGGCTGCTCCAGAATTGTTCTGGGATTTGTTTGGAGTCTGCTCCTCCCAGGGGATGTTCCCTGGGGATCCCCAGGTCAGGAATAAACACGGGGTGAAGCCTCTGCTCCTTCCCTGAGCGAAATTTTGGGGATTCCACTCTGCTCCAGGAGTTCTCCAGAGCTCTGGGAGTGCTGAGAACTCAGCACCAGAGTCCCAGCAGCCCAGAAGGCAATAAATGACAAAATTTGGGGCTCAGGACAATGTTCTGCCTTTGTTTTGTGTTGTTTTCCCTGGATTTCAGAGCCCAGGAAAGTGAATTGTTGTGCACCAGAGTCCCAGCAGCCCAGAGGATCCTCCCCAGGGCAAAAATGACAAAAATTGGGGTTCAGGAAAACCTTCTCCCTTTGTTTTGTGTTGTTTTCCCTGGATTTCAGAGCCAAGAAAGGTGAATTGTTGTGCACCAGAGTCCCAGCAGCCCAGAAGGCAAAAAATGACAAAATTTGGGGCTCAGGACAATGCTCTCCCTTTGTTTTGTGTTGTTTTCCCTGGATTTCAGAGCCCAAGAAGGTGAATTGTTGTGTCACAGGAAGTGTCAGCCCTCCTGAATTTACAAACACACGGAGCCCAATCCATGGGGGGATTCCACTGTTATAAATAAATCTTTTTATCTTTTTTTTTTCCCCTCTCCTGCTCACCTCTTTTCTGCTGCATGTCCTGTGATCCTCCTGAAAAGGATTCCTGCTGAGCTGGAGTCATGGTGCTCTGGTGCAAGGCAGAATCAGAGTTTGTCCTGAGAGAAAGCAAAACCCACAATTATTTTTCTCGTCAGCTTTATGAAATGAAGTGATTTTCCCCTCAGATAAACTTGGTAAAACCTCGATATTGTGCATTAAACCCCAAAAATCTCTGTATGGCAGAATTTCCTCGTGAAACAATCCATTTGCAGAACAAATTAGTTCAAGTTTGCAGAGCAATTGTTTCAGTAATGGGATTGAGAGGAACACGGGATAAACTGGTTGCCCTTGTTAGAACAGAGTTTGATCTGCTTTGTTCACACTAAACACGATCAAATAATGCCATTTTTAAGCTGTTTAGCCATACTTTGGTTCTTGTGGTGGCTGAAAAACAAACATTCCTGGCTGGGAGGAGCACAAGGGATGGCTCAGGATGTTGTGGACAGGGGGATTTTCATGGCCAACACATCTCAGGATGAACTTTGTGAGTGAGGCCACTCTGAAAAAGTGTAACTCAGTGTTCCTTCCCACTGGAACATTCCCAGCCCAGTTTCTGGACCCAGAAAGTCTTGGGCTGTGCCTGGGAACTTCTGGATTTTTAAGGATTTTTTAAAAGATTAAACTTCAATGATTTACCTTTAAAAAGTAAGACAATTAAATAAAGGTATCACTCCAGACATTTAAAGCTCGTTTAAAAGGAGCACTATTGGATTAAAACCTCGAGTCTCTGAATTTCAAAAGGCAACAATTCCAAGCTGCTGCAGTGTCAGAGAAGAGCCCAAACCCCTGGGGATGGTGACACTCACCTTCTCCAGCTCGTGTCTGATGGTGGGGACAGGTACACGGTGCCATAGGGGCAGCTGTCCACGTGGGCCAGGGTTAAGGCAGCAACATTTCCCACTCCAGCAGGAAATCTTTTCCCAAGGATAATTCCAGTTATCCTGTCAGAACCCCTGAGCTCACAGATTCCCTGTGGGGAGCTGTAAAAGGATCTCGACCCCAAGTATTATCTGGATTTGGTGTAATATTGAAAAGATTAACTATCCTTGCTCCTTTTTCCATGGATTTCCAGTGCTGGTGCCTCCACCCTTGGTGTCACACATCCCCTCCAGCCCCATCAATCCCAGCTGATTTTAAACCTGTCAGAAATGATCAGCTCATCCCCAAATGCCAAAAGGATGAATCAAGCTGCACTGAAATGCACGAGGAGCTGCAAAGGAGGATCCTGCCTTGGCTTTGCTCAGCTCTGAAGGGAAATTCCATCTCCCCAAGACAGCCCTGAGCTTTCAGGGAGCCATGGAATGGTTTGGGTTGGAATGACAGCATCCAGGGCTGGCAGTGAGGGTGCACCCAATCCCACTGTGGAGGTCACCCTGAAATGTCCCCAAAGCAGCTCTGAGGATGCCACTTGTCACTGGTGTCCACCTGGACTCTGAGCCGTTGACCACAACCCTTTGGACAATTCCTGATGTACTGATCCATCCATCCAATCCAGTTCAGATATCCCATGGGACAGAGCCAAATGCCTCCAACGAGCCCAGCTGATGATGGCAACAAGCCCATCAGAGAAAGCCACCAAATTTCTGGGGCACCTCTGCCCTAAAGCCCTGCTGAGTGTCCCCAGTCCATCCCAGCATCCTGAACTCCACGTGGATCATCATCCCCACGGAGAGCTGAGGAAAACTGAACTGTAACTTTACAAACAGCAGGAATTTATGGATGAAACCAAGGCTTGGTGGTGGTCTCAACCCACTCCAGCAGCCCTCAGCTCCACGTGGATCATCATCCCACAGTGAGATGAGGAAAGCTGAACTGTAACTTTATAAACAGGAGGAACTGATAAATCACAGCCTGGGAAGAGCAGTGACACGGAGCTGGGGGTGAGGAGGAGTGCAGGAACCCCACAGCCCAGCAGGTGTTTCCATACAGGAAAAGGTTTAAGACTCACCCCAAGATCTTCTAAGGGAAGAACTCCAGAAGTTTCTATGCCCCCCTGACTGCTATTGGCTGGGTGCCATGATGAAAACACTGACAGGTCTCTTTACCTGTTCCTCAGAAATGCAGATATTCTCTGTTGGGCTGTTTGCCCAAAAAAACCCCCACCCAAATCATTGAAGACTGAAGGGAGAGAAAGAGGCTTCTCAGAGCACTTTTGGGGTGTTGTAGGAGGTGTGGGGACTTGTCCCTACACTGAGCTCAGCTTTGTTCTTTTGTTTTTGTATTATTCTCTTCTTTTATTAAAACCTTTTTGCTTTTTCAAGACACACTCGACCACGACGTCTCAAAAAGTTATTTTAAAAGCCATTTTCTGTGAGGTGCTGGACACCCTCAGAGGTACTGAACCCTGGCAGAGCTAAACAGAAACAGAATCACAGAATGACTAGGGACAGAATCACTGGAAGAGATGGTTGGAAGAGACCTTCAAGATGAAATCCAACCCCTTCCCTAACACCTCACCTCAACCATGGCACTGAGAGCCACGTCCAGTCTTTTTTTAAATACATCCAGTGATGGTGACACCACCACCTCCCTGGACAGACAACTCCAGTACTTTATCATTCTATCAAAAGTGAAAAGCTTCTCCCTAACACCCAACCTGTATTTCCCTTGGTGCACACTCAGGCTGTGTCCTCTCCTGTCAGCTGCTGCCTGGAGAAGGAGACCAACCCTCAGCTGAGCACAGCCACCTCTGAGGGAGCTGTAAAGCTAAACAGAAACAGAATCACAGAATGATTAGGTTGGAAGAGACCTTCAAGATGAAATCCAACCCCTTCCCTAACACCTCACCTCAACCATGGCACTGAGAGCCACATCCAGTCTTTTTTTAAATACATCCAGTGATGGTGACACCACCACCTCCCTGGACAGATCAGTACTTTATCACTCTTTCTGTAAAAAGCTCCTCCCTAACACCCAGCCTGTATTTCCCCTGGTGCACCCTCAGGCTGTGTCCTCTCCTGTCAGCTGCTGCCTGGAGCAGGAGACCAACCCTCAGCTGAGCACAGCCACCCCTGAGGGATCCGTGGGCAGGGACAACCACCCCTGTCCCCGCGGGGAGCCCGGCAGGGGCCCAGCCCTGGCGCCAAGGATATCTGCCTGCCGTGTTTGTCCACGGAGAGCGGGCGGCGGTGCGGCGAGCCCAGGCGGTTGCGGTCGCGGTAAACCCTGTCCACCAGCCCGTGGTGCCGCGTGGTCCTGCTGGTGTCCAGCGCCGACGACTGGAACGGGGTCTGCAGAGACACAGGGGTTATTCACAGGGAAATACAGCCTCCCCCAGCCTGCCCACAGCTTCCTCCTCCTCCTCCTGGGACAGGCTGGGTGGTTCTAAGGGATCAACGCTCAAAATGAGATGTGCATTCGTCGTTTCGGTTTTCCTCCGACAACTTTATTTTTTGTTGTTTTGGTTTTTGGGGAAAGCTGCTTCCTGCAGAAAGGGCCATGCTGGAGCTGCCCTGGCGTGGCCCAGCACTGCCCTCACACCTTGGCACCCCTGAAGCCCCGGGGCTGAGCGTGGCAGGAGCTGCCAGCTGCTGTCCACATGCCCTTGGTGCAGCATGCAGGGCGCATCCAGGAGGAACATGCCGACATCCAGAGCCTTGATCCCGGGCCAGGAGATGCAGGGAGGAGCTGCACGCTGAGCTCAGCATTCCCCAGGACACACTGCCTGCTCCCAGGGCTGCCTCTCACCCCTCCCTGCAGCACACGGAGTTTTAAGGGGACACTGAGAGAATGAGAAGAAAAAAAAAAGAAAAGCAGTTTCCTTCCTCCTCTGTCTGATGGTTTTGAAGTGATTATCAGCTCCTCCAGTGACCCGAGGTGGGATGATCCCACCTGGGCTCTTATCAGCACTGACATCCTGAGCAGCTCCTGAGCAGATGATTTCAGAGCAGGAGGACGGCAGGGGGAGGACAGGGAAGATGAATTCCCAGGCTGAACTGGAAAACTTCCCCATTTTCCACAGCCCTTCCCCGTCGATACCTGCGGGGGGACAAAGGAAGTACCGAGGGGTCAATCTCTGCTCGTTACTCCACCAGCAATTTATGGGTCTCCGGGGAGAAGAAAGCCTCCCCAGCCCTGCACTCCCTGCCAATGTGAACAGCTTTGCCGAGTCCCTCAACACCATCTGTTTGGAAATCCAAAATTTCCTCCTCCATTCAGGTGCTGCACGTGGCAAATGCACTGTCCTGTCTGCCAAGCCATGAAACCATCTGGCTTCCACATTCATCCCTTTTTCTTTTTCTTTTTCTTTTTTCCTTTTTCTGCTTTTTTTTTTTTCCAAGTGTCAGCTTTGGCTGTTGAAAAGATTATTTCTGTAAAGCTTCGCATTTATTTTGAAAGGCTTTGTTTGTATGAACTTTTTAAAAGAGTCTTTCGGCTATTTTAAACTCTTTTCTCTTCAGCAAATATTGGGCTCCTCACCCTCTCTGCACACACGGGCTGTGTTAACAGAGCTGCAGAGGGGCTGTGGTGTTTATTTTCTCATTTCAGGGCCAACATTTTATATGCAGCAGAATGTTTAAGGCAACAGGGGACTAGAAAGGAGCACAGTGACTTTTTACAGGACTCTCAGCACTTCAGATCATGGGGTTTGTGCTTCACTTCCTCACTTGGCTGAGAAATCTCAAATAAAATCTCAGTTTTGAGGGTTTTAAATTCAAACACGGGGCTTTAATCTCTGCTGCAAGCACTGAACAACAATCCCCACACACAAGTGGGAATATTCCTCGTTCCAAAGCGACAAAAGGTGTCAAAAACTCCTTTTTTTTTTCTGTTGTTACAGCCCAAAAGGCAGCAAAATTTGCAAATACGTGCTTGGAAGGTCAACAGGAAAAGCAATTTCCTATGTCAGTGGTGTCAGCACAGAGCTGCTAAAAAAAGGAGCAGCCAGCCCAGGGCACAGGGAGTGCAGAGCTCACCTGGAATTTCAAGGGAGGCCAAGGCACAGAACTATAAAGACAAAAAGTTCAAAACGTAAAACAGCCTGTTTCTTAGGTTTTTACCTTTCTTTGGCACAATTCCCTTATTAAAAACACAATAAAAATCTCATTTGAGTGCAGCAAAGTGGCCCAAAGGAATGTGTCCCAGCTCAGGGAGTTTATAGAAAAAGGGATTTTGGGGTAATGCTGTTCCCTGCCTTTCCAGGAACCAAGACCCCCCAAAGAATCCTGAATTTAGGGAGACAGAAAACACCTGAGGAAATGGGTATCACCTCCAACAAGTTTGGCTTCTCTCAGCAACCTTCCTATAAAACTTATTTAGGGCCAAACATCAGGACAACGATCCTGGGTTAAAATTTCCCACCTCTGCATGGCATGAGATATTAACTACAGGGTAAAAATACGGATTTAAAAAAAATCAACAGATCTGAGCATCGATTTTATTTGGGAAAATGAAGAACTAAAAGGGTTTCACTCCCCTGAAAAACACTCAAGGGTTTGAGCCCAGACCCAAAATCCCCCAAACCAGGAAAAAAACAAAACAAGCAGCTCAATACAGACAGGAAGGAAAAAGCTCAGTGCTCTCCAAGTGTCCTTTTAGGATTTATCAGGAAACAAACCCAGCTGAGGTGGGCGAGGGGGAAGGAGGAGTGCTCCCTACTGCTGGTTGGGATTTTGGGGCCTCCTGGTGCCAAGCAGGATTTGGGAATTCATTCTGCCCTTCCCCACGGGTTTGAAACATGCAGGCTGAGTGCACATGCTCAGAGATTGCTGAAACCACAGGCCAAGGCTGAATAATCCACTCGTCTGCCCCAAAGAAACCACCAACCCCCCCAAAAAACAAAAAAAAATCCAAAATAACCACATGACAGCAAGTCCAGGGAGTCTGCACAGGAATTATTTGCATGTTCCAGACTGGGAGGGATGCATGGCCAAAACCTGGAGTTGTGTGGCAGCCCTGTGGAGCTGGGGAGGGTGAGATCAAATAAATCCTGTGCGTGGCAGAGGAGGGTGTGCAGAAATACGTATCCACCTGGGCAAAGGGGACCAGTCCTAAATACGTATTTGCACAAACCTAAAAACTTGTTTACCAAAGAGACAGGAACTGCTCCAAAGGCTTCAGCCAGAGCTCCGTTGTGCTGCAAAAATCAAAGAAGCAGAAGATGCTCAGGCACAACCACCCAGGCTCTGTGAAACACCATCCCAGAGTCACTTTGCAGTCGTGCTTTTGGTTGTTTTTTTTTCAGCTTTGGATTGGAGAAACCTGGAAAGCTTTTTCCCCCCACACTGCTACAAACACACGGGGTTGTTTTGTTGCTTTGTTATCTGGAACAATATCAATTTGGTTTGGGTTGTTTCTATTTTTTTTATTTTTTTTTTTTTTATACAGTGGGTGTGTGTGTTAAAAAAAATCAGAGAAAACCCCAGGGTTTAAGGAGAGTTTGTTTCCGTCTCCTCCTCCAGTCATTCATCAGTTTTTTGGATATTCCCTTTTCAGCAGTCAGGATTAAAAGAGGTAAAAGCCACCAGTGATGGCCATGGAGCAGAGGAAATACTGAAATATTGTTGTTTAAAAGGAATTCTTAACCTCCTTAACAAAAAGCTAAAGAGGAAAACTTGAACAGAGCAGATATTGTGGAGTAACAGTGAGGACTTGAACCCACTACAAACCTCTGCTCTGTATTCCCTAAAGAATTAAACATTAAAATAGACTTTTGCCTCTCTTCTTGCACAAGATTTAAGCTTTTAACCTGCCCAAATTCAGCTGTCTGCACCTATTTCAAGAAGCAGTTAGACAAGGTCAGCAGGAGTTTCTCCACCTTTATTAAGCACCTTTCATCAGAAAACCACAAACTGCAAAATTTCCTTCCCACCACATCCTCAACAGTGAGCTCAACTGTAACTGTGGCTGCTCAAAAAAAGGAAAAAACCAATGCAGAAATGTTCATTATTTTGTGCACTCTAAATCAACTAAATGTGGAAATCAGGAGTCCACAAAGTATCCACCAACTAATCCTGTCCTGGGACAACATCCTCGGTCCAAACACGCTGCAAAACAGCAAAATATTCACCTGAAACTCTGATTTTCTGTTTAAGGTGCATCATCCCTGGATCACAAAACCCAGCCAGGACATTCTTACATCTCCTCTCCAGCCAGCCCGAAGAAAAGTGATTATTCTGATACCACTTTGTGTCCCCCTGCTCTTCTCCTCTCCCAAAATTCCTCCCACAGAAGGTGCACATCAATTCCTCCACCCCCCTGCTCCCAACACCGCCTTTATTCCCTCTCATTTTGCCTTGGATTTACAGCATCTTCCCAGATTTCATCAGGAATTGCATCTCTCAGAGTCTTCCTGACCCCTAAAGCCTCACAACCAGGGACAGGAGAACTAAAATCTAAAAAAAACCCACAAAACCAAATATCCCAAACACATCAGAATTTTTTAAACCGAGGTACTCGACTTCTGGAGCAGCACACCAACACCCAAGCCCAGAATTCCTCACCAAAACCAAGGGAAAAGCCTCTGAACTCACCTGGAAGGGGAGATCCATGGCACTGTTCCCAATCTGATTCACATTTGGCAATGACCCCCCGTAGTACTGGCCACGACTCTGCCCCAGTTGCAAATATTGAGTTTTCTGCAGCTGTAGCTGAAAGAAAAGGAGGAGGAAAAGACAATTTTAACTGTTTTTTACCAGCACAACTTGACACTTGTCATCACCGAGCGTGGAAATCATTAAAAGGCATCAATCCAATTCTCACAAAGGAGGGTTGACCTTCTCCACGAGTTCCCTGCAGCAGGAAAAGCCCCGGAGAAAGGGCAGGCAGAGATTTCCAAGGAAAAGGCAGAGCCAGCTTTTCAAACAAAGGACACAGAGGTTTTCACAGAAAAACCCCTTCAGCCAAGGAACAACCAAACCAGCAGCAGGGATTCCCTGGGTGGGACACAAATGGAAATGAAGGGGGTGGTCTGCAAAGCCTCGCTGAATCCCAGGTATGGCTCTCCTGGAAAACATTGCAGCTGTTTGCCCCGAGCTGGAGACATTTTCTGCGTGTTTATGTGGGATGCTGAGGGGAGCTCAGGGATGTTCAGGATGTTCAGGGTGTTCAGGGATGCTCTGGGACAATCAGAGATGTTCAGGGGAGCTCAGAGATGCTATGGGGTGTTCAGGGATGTCCAGAGTAGCTCAGGAGAGCTCAGAGGTGCTCAGGGATGTTCAAGGGTGCTCAGGGATATTCAGGAATGTTCAGGGATGTTCAAGGGTGCTCAGGGATATTCAGGAATGTTCAGGGATGTTCAAGGGTGCTCAGGGATATTCAGGAATGTTCAGGGAAGCTCAGGGGTGTTCAGGATGCTCAGGGATGTTTAGGGGTGCTCAGGGATGTTCAGTGGAGCTCAGAGATGTTCAGATCCACTCAGGGACATTCAGGGATGCTCAGGGAAGCTCAGGGATGCTCAGGGGTGCTCAGGGACATTTAGGGATGTTCAGGGAAGCACAGGGGTGCTCAGGGATGCTCAGAGTGCCCACACCACACTGCAGCACTCAGGCAGGATGCAGAGAAAAGGCCCAGCCCGTTTATTCCATGCCAACACTTTGGAGAGCATCCACAGAGAATGATTTAGGTTGGAAGTGACCTTAAGGACAATCTCACCCCACCCCTGCCACAGGCAGGGACACCTCCCACCACCCCAGGGTGCTCCAGCCTGGCCCTGGACACTTCCAGGGATCCAGGGGCAGCCAGAGCTGCTCTGGGAATTCCACTCCAGGGCCTCTCCATCCTCCCAGGGAGGAGGAATTTTAGATTAAAGCAGTCCCTGAATACAAGCTCACCCTGAGGACAGCTCAGGCATTTTCCTGACACTCAAACGATTCCCAGAAAACTCAAACCCCTTCTTACTCCCAGCATTTCCCCCAGAAAGCCACCGATGTCCAACTGCACAGCCAGTCAAAACCTCTGTGCTTGAGCTGAGGGGCCAAACTAATCCCTGAGTGAGGAGATGAAACCTCCCCACGGGGCACAGAACCCCAGGACCACTGAGGAGGGAAAACACACCCAAGGTCAGGCCCAGCCTTTGCCAGGGTGCTCCAAAAAGCCTCAGCTCTTAGGGTAAGACAACACACACAAAGTGGTTGAGGGGGTTTTTTTCCTTTAAAAAAAGGATAGATAACCCCCTGAGGCAGAAGATTTATAAAATATTCCCAGTTTTCCCCATCAAATGGCTCCTAAAGATCCCGTGTGAGGAGCAGGAAAGGCCCCTCTGCTTTTCTTGTGCAATGTTTTGCCACGCAATTCCTGAAACGAGACATGAAATTAGAGAAATCCTGCGCTGGTATCACTTAATGAGTCACAGCCCCTCCAACTCAAGAGCACAAAAAGCACAGTATCAAGAACTAGCTGTGCTTTTTTTTTTCCCTGGCCCCTGCATATGTTTTTGTTGTTAAGGAAAAAATTAAAAAAAAAATAATTTTTAAAAAAAGCCTTGTTTGGGATTTGGGCCAAACACTGAAGTAACTATTTCAACAGGTGTTGGTTTCCTTTCAAGAACCTCCAAAAGGCACTCAAGGAGGAGGAAGGGGGTGGCTTTGTGTGGGTTTTTTTGAAGGATTTGGGGAGTTTTGCTTTGTTTTTTTTGTTGGTTTTTTTTTTTTCTTCTCAGGATATTCCCACCTCAAAACAACACAGGCCAGGGGAGGTCAGGAGCATTTATCTTTCTGCTGCACTTCCACGGACCCCCAAGAGCTGGGGGAGAGCTCAGGGCTGTTCCAGGGCTGGGCTGCACCGTTCATTTCAGCAAGGATAAACACTCCCGGAGGTGCGTGCCAAAGAAAACTGAGAGGAGAGCTCATCCATCAGCACACACGGGGCTGGCTGTGCTCAGCTCCTGCCTTTCAGGACACAGAGAAAGAGAGAGAGAGAGAGAGAGAGTGGCCCCCAGACTCCACATTTATTGGAGCCCATCAACAACTGCCACTTGCAATCTGGGAAGATCAAGTGGAAGCAGAGCAGGATTCTGTGTCCTGAGCGCCGGCGGCGTTACGGCAAGGAGAGGTCGGGTTTGAAGCTCAGGAGCAGCAGCAAATGAGGAGTGGAATCAGCTCTGGGGTGGTTTTTTTTAATTTTTCAGCTGAAAAAAGAGGTGCGAATTTCTCAGAGATGCCTCAGTGCACAGTGGGAAAATCGCCTCAGTGCACAGAGGGAAAATCCAGAATAAAAGTTTGGGAAAGGGACTTGAAGTAGTATTTAATCCCACCTCACAAATCAGGAGTGGAATCAGCTCTGGGGTGGTTTTTTAATTTTTCAGCTGAAAAAAGAGGTGCGAATTTCTCAGAGATGCCTCAGTGCACAGTGGGAAAATCCAGAATAAAAGTTTGGGATACCTCAGTGGGAAGCAGCACCAAAATCCAGAATGAAAGTTTGGGAAGGGACTTGAAGTAGTTTTTAATTCCACCCCACAAATCAGGAGTGAAATCAGCTCTGGGATATTTTTTTCTTTCTCAGTTAAAAAAAAAGAGGTGCAAATTTCTCAGAGATGCCTCAGTGCACAGAGGGAAAATCACCTCAGTGCACAGAGGGAAAATCCAGAATAAAAGTTTGGGAAAGGGACTTTAAATATTCTTTAATTGCACCTTCCCAGGTTGCTCCAAGCTGGCCTTGGACACTTCCAGGGATGGGAAATCCCCAATTTCTCTGAAGAATCTTCCACCCTTCATGAAAACAGATGCTGTGACTAAAATGAAATTTCATTTCCCTCTCCATCCACCCTGCCAGGCCCATGGCACAACTGGGGATGAGGTGGGTTTTTTTTTTGAGAGGTGAGTTTGATTTTAAAAAGGAAACAACAACAACAACAACAACAAGAACAAAAAAAAAGCCTTTTCTTAATAGAAAAAATTCCCATGACCCTGGGAAATGTGACCAAGTCTCAGGGCAGCCCCAGGGTCATCTCCTGGGCTTGGATTCAATTAGTGCAATTTGGGTTCTGGGTGAATCTGGACAGGGAAGGATGATAAGGAATCACTGAGTGCTCAGCACATTTATTAATTTCATCAGCCACGAGAACTGGGGGACTCCAAATTGCAGCTTTTTCTGTTGCTCTGTGAATGTGGCCAAGAGCAGCTCCCTGACAGCTGAAAATGTTGCTAAATAGCCCAGTTCCTTCCCAAGGAAGCTTTTGGGAAGGAAACAGCTTTTGCTTGTTAAACCACTTCTATTTCTTGCTCTGAAGAAAAGTTCCCCAAACGCCAGATCCAAATGGAATCTGTATTTTTCCTTCCACCAACGTTTCTCTTACTCTTACTTAACTTGAAATCTTCATTTTTTTTTTCTTTAAAATCCCAATTTAATCACAAAAAAGAAATAATTTGTATGAAATACAAACGTTTTTCCATTTGGGTTCCCATCTGCTGGACACACAGCTGCGTTTGCAGGGAGAGACTCAAGTTCTACAATTAAAAAAAGTAACAAATAAAGAGAGAAACAAACTCCTAAATACAAATCCAGTTTTCCTACAGATTTCTAACACGCAGAGGGGAATGAAATGATTGATTGATTTATTAAGAATACTCTTAAGCTATTGAAATTCTTCCCTGAGAAATTCTGAGTAAATCAGGAATTTGTGGGCAGAATTTATCGGGAAGTTTGGCAATTTTGGCACTGCCAACCAACCCAAATCCACTGGAAATGTTTTCTTCTCTTAAAATGCCTTTTTTAAGAGATGAACTGTGGACTGCCAGAACGATAATAAAGGGTGGAGTGTCCGTTTGATGGAAGCCCAGATATCTGGTGACTACAGGAAGCAGAGATTTGGTGATAACAGCTTTTTCACTGCCTTGCAGTTTCCACACCTAGCTTTTGTATAATTTCATTTTTTTTCCCCTTTAAAAACAACAAACCCAAACCTTCCTCTTTAGCAGCTCCAGCCTAATAAGCAGCAAAAACCAGCACAGATTAAAATTAGAAAAGTATTATTAAAACTTAATTGGGACTTCAGTTCTGCTGGCAGGATTTAGTGGGAGTTTTAGGGGCCGAATTACTGGGAAAATCCCGTTGTGCTGAGCAGAGTTTGCTCGGACAGGGAAGAAATTTCCCAGGAATTTTTCACCTGGAGCACTCAGCCAGGGTTTGGGGTTGGTGGCAGGACTGGATTTGGGATGTGAGGAATTCTCCGTGCTGAGAAAAAGCAGGAGGAGAGAAAAAAAAAACATAAAAAGGCTCCCAAAGTCCTGGTTTTTCTCTCTGCAGTTGGAATTAAAACACCAAGTCAAACAAAGGCTGTAGTTCCTGCTGCCATCCCAGAGGGATTGGTGCCTTCAAAGGGAGAGTTCTCCCCATCCACAGTCCTGGTGTTGATAAGAAAAGCAAATAAAAGCTTAAAAAGCAAGAGACTTGAACAGGGGGTTAATGATTCCAGAGTAGATTTAGTGCCGGTGCTGCCACGAGCTACAAATCACCCCATCAACCCTTTAATTGTTTTAAAAGTTCTTTCAGGTGCCAAGAATTCTCCAAGCACCCAGACTTGGGCTCCTCAGGGGAATCCTTTTCTGGGGAAAAAAAAGAAAAATTCGCATTGAAATTTGAATTTTAAAAAACTCGACATTATTCAAATAATGACTGAAATTAATCCACGTTTGGGTAACTGCTCCTTTGTGAACTCACCCTCCCTGAAAACTGCCCGGGATTTCTTTAATTCAGTGAGTTAAGAGAAAATCCTGGGGAAAGCAAAGGAAAGGGAATTTCTCTGGCCATGATTTTGTGAATTGCAGCAGCTGCTGGTGCCTCTCCACGTCCTCAAGGCGAAAATTAAAATCAGTCACGAGCAGACACAAAGGTCTGGGCACAGAAGGAGTTTCAGGGGCAGAGGGTTTGGGTTTGGAGCCCAAATTGTTCCCATCTCAGGGAATCCTCCCGGGAAATGGGAACAATCCCAGCAGAGGGGTTCTGGAACTCCTCAGAGCCCTTCCCTGCAGGTTTAATTATCCCATCAGCAGCTCGAAGTGTGAGTGGCTGCTCCAAGCCTGGAGCAATCCGGGGAAAAATGGGGATAAAGGAAGATATTCCAGATATTCCTGAGGCTCCCAGTGAGCCACCAGCACCTCTGGAGCCCACTGGGGATAAATCAATTAAAATGTCCTGCTGCTCCCAGAGAGGAGATGAATGAAGCTTGGGAAGACTTTTGAACTTTTTAATCTCTATAATGCTTTTAGAGCTTGGCTCAACACTGATTGTTTTCATCATTTTATCATGTTTTGGATAATTCCCTGCAAATAATTACAAACACTTTCATTATTTACACGTCGCTGATATAAATTCACCCGTGCTGTTATCAACGAGTTCAATGGGAAGAGATGGATTTGCAAGTTTAGCTTTTTATTTTCATTTCCCCTGTAATTAAAAATTAATATTACGAAATCTAACGACAGCAATATTTTCACCTCAGCAGGCACCTGTAAATATGTAAATAATGGGAGTTTATCTTCAGTGCCCTGATAAGTGAGGGGAATAAATTCCCCGGTGCAAAGCCACATGTTTGGAATCATCTCTCAGAGCAGCTCAGAGAAAGCCAAAAAAAGAGGTGTGATAACAGCAAACCACAGCTCGAGTTGTGTGATAAAACACCCAGGTCCTCTAGGAAAGGGCTTGAGACAGAGGGAGATAAAAAAAATCAGGAATTCCAGCCAGGTGAGCAGGTTTCTGCCAGCTGAGAGCTAAAAAAAGGGGAGTTCTGAAATCCCAATGAGTGGCTGCGTGAACACCCTTGGGTGCTTCTTGGGGAAAGAAAAAAAAAAAAAAATCAACATTTTACAGCCAGGAGGAAGAAAAAAAAAAAAGAGATGCAGAGGCTCTGCCCAAGCTCATGTGTCAGGACAAGGAGCAGAGAGGAGCCTCTGCCTCTCACACTCAGCAAGAGGCAGATTTCCACAGGTTTTCACCGATTTCCTGCAGGTTTCCAGCCGTGCTCCGAGAGCAGCAGAGGCTCCAAAGGCACAGCTGTTCCTCCCTGTGGAAGGAGGGGAAAGGAAATGAAGGCTGAAGTTGAGAGGAAAGGGCTAATCCACAGCGAGAGCAGCTGCTCTGCCCTGCCTCGCCTGGGACTCCAGAGATTCCAGCAGCAGCTTGGAACAAAATGTTTTGCAACGGTTTGAAAGGTTTTGGAGTTGGTTTTTTTTTTGGTTTGTTGTTTTTTTTTTTTTTTCAAATTTTCAGGGTGTTTTTAGTGCCATAAAAGTAAAGATTTTTTGTTTTTTGGAAGGTCGGTTCTGGGCAGAGGAGTGAGGAGAAGCCCAGCACAAGTTTCCCCTCGTTGATCTCAGTGTCCTGGAGTTTTTTTTGCAAGGTTTTTTTTTGGAAGGAATGGGCCAAGCCAAGAGGCAAAAAGCAGGAAGCCAAATGTCTACTAGAAATGAAGTGAAAATTATCCCCCCTCCCAACAAAAATAAAAAAAACCCCTGCAGACATATGGGCTGAACTGGATGTGACCCTGGGAACTGCTACATCATTGTTTACTCCTCCAGCAGCACCACTGTCACTCCAGTCACTTTTAAGGAGTTTGTTCCATTATCCCATCACCGTGGCAGGACACAAACACGGCTCTCAGGCCAAGCAAAAGCAGCCAGGAAGAACAAAAAAATGCAGGGAAAAGGCCAAAAAAATAGCTTTTTTTTTTGCTTTTTTTTTTTTTTTTTTTTTTTAAGGGAAGGAAGCTGTTGTAATATCTTGGAATTTAGCAGCAGTTTTGTTTCTGCCACTGAGACACTTCCCAAGCGACTCCTTCCTCAGAGCTGAGCACACGAGGCCAGCCTGGATTTCTCAGGGATTTTAATTTTCACCCCACCCCAATGCATTAAAACGCTGAAATTTTCTTCAAAAAACTTCAAAAATTAACAACAAAAGGGAACAAACAACAAGGAGCAGGAGCAAAGGTTGTCCCAGCTCCCACCAGCTCAGCACAGAGCAAAGGGGAAGCAAAATCCTCCTCTTCCATCTCCCTGGAATGAACCAGGAGAAAAAAAAAAAAAAACAAACTGGAGAACTGGGAGGAAAAAAAAAAAAGGTGTTTTCATCCTGAGTGCAATGAAAACTACCAGGCACAGGGCAGCTGCCTGGAGACTTCCTAAATCTGATTATTTTTGAAGGTTACCTGAGAGCCATTGCTTCAGTCCTGCACTTCCAGTGGCTTCCCAGGAAAATCCTGAGGGCTCAAAGGCTGCAACACCTGCAGGAGGCCCCCTGTAGCTGCTGGAAAAAGGTCCCCAAAATTAAGGCAGAAGTGTAAATTCCGTGCTCTGGCAGAAGGGAAGGAGGTGATGGAGTCAGTTCCTCTCTCCAGTCTGTGATAAGGTGAGGAAGGAATTCCCACCCTTTGGATTTGGGATTAAAACCCAAAATAAACCCTCATTTTTGCAGGCTGCATGTGCAGGAAACAGAGAATTAGGGGGCAAAGATGATCTTTTTTGTTGTTGTTGTTATCATTAAACTTTGGGCACTTTGGTGACTTGTGGAGAATAGGAGACAAAACAAAAAAACCCAAAAAACAACCCCCAAAACCAACCCCAGAGACACAGCCCTACCCCACACAGCTGAGGTGTGACACAGCACTCACCACAAAACAACCTCAAATAAACTTCTCAACAAAAGGCTGAGGCAAAAGGGATCCATCAGGATCAGCCCAAAGTAAGTTTATCACAGAACAGGCTGAGGTAAAAGGGATCCAAATGAATTTATCCCAGAAGAGGCTGAGTTAGAAGGGATCCATCAGGATCAAGTTAAAATGAATTTATCACAGAAAAGACTAAGTTAGAAAGGATCCATCAGGAACAAAATAAAACAAGTTTATCACAGAAAAGGCTGAGTTAGAAGGGATCCATCAGGAACAAACTCAAATGAATTTATCACAGAAGAGCTGAGTTAAAAGGGATCCATCAGGACCAAGTTAAAATGAATTTATCATAGAATGGGCTGAATTAGAATGGATCCACCAGGATCAGACTAAAATGAATTTATCACAGAAGATGCTGAGTTAGAAGGGACCCACCAGGATCAAGTTAAAATGAATTTATCACAGAAAAGACTAAGTTAGAAGGGATCCATCAGGAACAGACTCAAATGAATTTATCCCAGAAGAGGCTGAGTTAAAATGGATCCATCAGGATCAACCTAAAACGAATTTATCACAGAAAAGACTAAGTTAGAAGGGACCCACGAGGACGAAGCCCACCTCCTGGCCACACCCAGGACACCCCACGAATCCCAACTCAGAACTGCAGTCCAAAGAACCTTTGCTCAGAGCATTTGAGTGCAGTCAAACCAACTCCATTCACAAGAGCTGAGCTGTTATTGATGAGCTGAGCCCTGGCCAAGCCCCAGCGCTGCACTTCAGCCACTCCAGGAGAGCCAATTAGCACTCCTGGAGTTCGTGTTCTCTTCACCTTCCTGTTGGAGAGATTATTGAAGCCCCTCAAATCACTTTAACGGGATTGTTTTGTCCTCTCATGAGTCATCTCCAAATTCTGAGCCCTCCCCACCCCGTTCAAGAAAAAAAAAAAATCAATTTTTTCTCTTGAAATGTAAAGAAAATGAACCAGAAAGAGAAAGGGAGAGAGGAGGTAACAGCATTTAATGCTGTGATAATTTTTATTTATGCTGTTTTATTTCTTTTCTACTCTCTGAAAAGTGAGAGGAAAACTGCATTTTTCTCCCCAAAATGAGTTAATATTTACAACCCTCAAAGCCCAAGGTGCACTCAAATCCTCCTTTTTTTTTTCCCCCCTCAAGAAAAAAAATCAATTTTTTCTCATGAAACCTAAATAAAATGAACCAGAAAGAGAAAGGGAGAGAGGAGGTAACAGCATTTAATGCTGTGATTATTTTTATTTATGCTGTTTTATTTCTTTTTCTACTCTCTGAAAAGTGAGAGGAAAACTGCATTTTTTTTCTCTCCCCAAAATGAATTAATATCCATCACTGGCAAAGAGTCATTAGGAACACACCTTGCAGGCTCTCATTAAATAACCCCCAAGTCGTAATAATAAAAAGAATTTAAACCTTAACTCAACAGATTTTAAACTCGGGGTGTTTAAAAACAACTCCTCTATTTCTGGTGAACAAAGGTTCACTGTTGAAAAACTTCACAGTCACAACTGAGCAGCAAAAAAAAAATAAAAATAAATTAAAAAAAAAAAAAAAAAACAGGATACAGCAAAAACTGGAGCCTTAAAATAGTGCCTATTCTTCCGAGTTGTGCTCTATCGCCGGGCAGGGAGCCAAGGAAAGCTCCAACAGGCACCAAAACCTGATTTGAGAGCTCTGAAAAACAAACCCCAGCTCCGTGAGTGCCACCCCTCCTCTCCCTGCCAGCCTCTCAGGGAGGGGATGCTGCTGAGGATTCACTTGAAGCACAGCAGAAGGGTCCCCGTTTATTAGTTGATATGCAGAAGGCAAAGAAATCTCAGGTTTTTTTGGTTCTGTTGAGGTGCAGCGTGATGCTCTGGAAATTTTGTTGGGTTTTTTGGGAGTGTTTTAGTTGACAGTGAATTGGGCAGAGGATTGGGAGGTAAAGATGATTTGTTGTTGTTGTTGTTGTTAGCATCAGAATTTGGGTATTTGGGTGGAGAATGGGAGACAAAGAAACTTCCCTCCCCCCCAAAAAAAAACCCCAAAAAACAACCCCAAAAAGCAGAGACACAGCCCTACCCCACAGAACTAATTACTACTAAAAGAATTTTCTCACAGAAAAGGCTGAGTTAAAAAAGGACTTTTCTTTTCTTAAAAAACAAAATAAAACTCCCCTCTGAGCTGGGATCTGATGGAGAACACCAAGAAACAATCGTCCAGCTTCAATAAAAAGTTCCTCAGCCATCCCCATTCCTCCTATTGAAATGCCTCAGAAAAGCTGAAATAAAAGCAGAGTTGCCCTCATTAAGTAAGATAAAAATAGCTTTTATGTTCCATTTTTTATTTTTAGCTAAAGAATGAAAATTCAGTTATGTAACCCCACAATTTTGGTAAATTGGGAGCCCAGCAGGGCGTGTTTGCACTCTTTGGGGTTCAGGGGCACCTCACTCTGCCCTCAGAGGGGCCAAAAGCTACAGAAAATCGTTTGTGGCTCGAAAACGTGGCCTCAGCCAACCCTTCAGGTATCCAAAATATCCCAAATATCATCAGAGCCCAAATTCTTCGAATGCAAAAGGCTCATTCAGCACAATCATCTCCCTGAACCAGAGGCAAATCTAATTACAAGGAGAAGGTCAATCAGACATCTGAATCTGAGCTGGCTGCTGGAAACTCGTGCAATATTGAAGATATTAAATAAAGATTCAATCAGATACTCTCCATCCCTCTCGCTGCCAGGAATACAATCCACACTGAGACCCTGCAAGGAACAGAGAAGTCGGGGTGGGAAACAATCCCTGCCTTCCCTTCTCCCACCGAGGTTTTTTTATTCCTTTAATCCAGCTTACAGATGTTGAAATCCCACTCTGAGGCTCCGGAGCTGGGATAAAAAAAAAAAATAAATAAAAAATCTCTTGCACAGCTTCTCAAGCTGCTCCTCCAAGAAGGTCTGAAGAGGCCCCATCCTGTCACCAACAAGTGCTCCTCTGTCTGAGGTGGGAGCTGTCACCATCTGCCTGCAAATTCATCTATTTGGGGGATCTCAGCTCCAATCCCTTCCCCTCCGAGGCCTCAGGCGTCCAAGGCGAATAATATCCACATAAAGAGTAAGAGCTGGGTACCAAAATTAATGGGAAATTCATGTGACAGGGGCTGCAGCGTGCAGTTAACACATCTTACTGCTCAGGAGTGATAAGTCAGCAGAGGAAAGTGAGCAGCTCAGCGGGGAGAGCACAGAGGAGATTTCCCCAATCATCGGGAAAAAGTGAGAGACCAGGCAAAGGAAGGAAAAGACACTTGGAGAAAAAAAAAAAAACCAGCAGAGGCTTCCAGCCAGGGCTGTGGGATTCTTGCTGCAGCCTCAAGCTGCAGCACTTCAGCCTCCTCCAGTTCATTATTTAAAAGCTGGGTTGTATTTTTTTTTTTGTGGGTGGGCTGTGTTGTTGTTTGATTGCAAAGGATTGTTCTGGTACAAGGAGAAGAATTTTTCGATTCCCCAGAAACAACTCGCCAAACAAAGCTGTGATCAACACTTGGTGACAACTTTATGATTCCAGCAGTCCCAAGGAGAGCAGGGCAACACATAAACCATGAAATGATCAAGGGGGGCTGCTGGATGCTCCCTTGGCTCCCCAAGAACTGCCGGAGATCCTCGTGCATGGAGATCACTTCCCATTTGTTTCCATCTCAAAGCAAATCAAAGCGACGTTTGAAATATTAACTCCAGAGATGCTGATAATAAAGATTCACACCCAGCTGCCACCTCGAGCTCACAGAAGGGACACAAAGGACCATCCAAGTGTCACCTGTGCCATGGGCAGGGACATCTCCCAGCACACCAGGCTGCTCCACGGACACTCCCAGGGATGTGGCACCAAAGCCTTTGGGACCACATCTGTTTAACAAAATGGGAGGAGGAAAAAAAAAAAAAGTGAAGCAGCAGCGAGGTCACAGGCGGTCACTGTCACCAAATGAACCCTGTTCCCAAAAAAAAAACCAATCCCACCTGATTTTGAATTTGCTGCTTTTCACTCCCTCACTCCAACCCTCTCAGGAACCTCTCAGCAACAGCTCCTCCAGCACAGCTACAGAAACACCGGGGTAAATTCCAGCCAGCAGAACCAGCGATGGTTTTTAACCCAGAAAAAACTTATTTTCTTCACTTTTTTTTTATATTTTTTTTCCCTTCAAGGTGCAGCCTGACATTTGCTGAAAAGTGCCTTGAAGTCGACTTGAGTTTCAGATGCTGCATTAGGCAGGAAAATATCGACGCCGGCATCGATCGACGCCGTCGGGGCCACGGACCCAAACTGCCCCTTCCACTGCCCAAGGAAAATGTTCCTTTGCAATCACAGATGGATAATGGAGACCACAGAGAAATAGTCAGCCTTTAATACGTTTTGGTTAAACCCCTATTGATCATTTTGGAGAGGATGTCTGGGTTTTTTGCCAAATTAGCGTTTGATGACCACGACGGTGAAAGTGCTCGGGAGCAGTCGATAATTTCACACAATCCCACAGTGGTCTGGGTTTAAAATCATCAAATCCCACCTTAAAATCATCCAAGTCACACCTTCCACTACCCCAGGCTGCTCCAAGCCCGTGCCATTGGACATTTCCAGGGATGGGAAATCCACGATTTATCCGAGCAAGCCCTGCCACGGCCTCCCCACCTTCACAGGGAGCAATTTCTTACAGAAAACTCACACAGAGCAGGAAATTTGGGATAAAATTCCCTCCAAAAGGCTCAAACCCCACGGGTTTGGTTGAATCTGGCCCATCCCTGCTGTAGTCACCCGTGGCCAGTGCTGGAGTGGACACAGGAGTGAAAACTCCCTGAAATCTGCCCGGTGCTGCTGCCTCAGCAGAGTCAGGACTTGGGTATTCCTCAAGTGCAGCAAGTGCTTCTGACCCCAAATCAATGGCATGGATAAATTGATCATGAAATGGAGAAGAAAGTGTTACTGAGAGCAGCAGGGATGGCAGTTCAATAAACCTTCTTCCTGAGGTAGCTGGTAAAATAAAAACGTTGTTTACTCGATAAAAATAATCGGTAAGAACTAATCTGAGGGAGAAACCCAAGAAGAGGAAAAAAAATGGTTCTCAAACCCCACGTCCTCACACAACCACAACCACCCTCTGGGCTTTCCAGGCCCTGGGGTTCCCCCTCCTGCTCCTTTGGGCAGGGAGGAGCAGCTCTTTCCCCTTCCCATCTCACAGATCCTGTAGATAGCGATTCATTTTTCATTTAAAATCCTTTTTCAACACCGAATATTCCTGAAAACTTCTCTGAGGCACCAATTCCCGTAGCTGTGTGTTGTGGGGAGATGTTTGACTCCCACAGAGCTCCTCCTTCACCCCTGGCCAGCACAGAACCGAGATGAACCCGGCCCCTCCTGTCCCCCGGGGCTTTGGCACCTCTGTCACTTCCACGGCGGCAGCTGGAACTCAAAGACAGCAGCAGAAATTTCCTTTTCTGACTGGTAAACCAAGAGAATGAGTACCTACACCTCCCCCTTCTCAGGGTAACCACAGGCTCAGCTCTCCTCCTGCAGCTTGTTTTGAGGGGAAAACCCCAACCCAACCCCAAAGAACTGGAAGAACTGACTGTACCTCACCTTGAGAACAAATCCTCTTCCTAAATGAGCACCTTCTATAAATGCAAATTACCACCCAGTGCTGGATGCTAAATAAAACCCAAAGGCAGCAGCCGGAGCTGAGGCCCACATGTTCACCCTGAGAATTACAACCAAACACCCAAAACTGCAGCAGTTGTACAATTCAGCCTCACGTGCTCCCAGCTCTGCTACATCATTAACACCCAGGGATTTGGCCACTGCACACAGAAAGATTTTTGTCCAGCAGCAGCTGCGCTGTGTGGGAGTGATGGGACAATCAGTAAAAAAAAAATAAAATAAAATAAAATAATCATTGTCTCCTTAAAAAAAAAATTAAAAAATAGATTTAAAAAAATGTGACAAAAGCTGCTTGGGTTTGCCAGAAGGAGCCTTGCCCTGTGCAGTTTCCCAGGATGGCAGAGCAGAGCCCCGTGTTTACCTTGGACAGCTCAGGCAGGCTGAGGGAAGCCAAAGGCTTGCACAAGAACACAGAGATTCTTTGTGCCCTGGCAGCTCCCCTCTGCCTCTCACCCCGCGGATTTTACAAACATTCTTTCAAAGAATTACGGGCACTGCTGCCTCACCCCAGCCCGTGGTGCCACAGCCCCAGGTGGAGGCATCTCAGGGGGTTCCAAAATCCCTGCTCTGCTCAGGGATTGCTCCCTCATGATGGCCACAAAGCTCCCAGGACAAGAGGACACAGCCCCAAGCTCTCCAGGGTGGACATCAGCAGGAATTTCTGCACGCAAAGGGTGCTCAGGTACTGTGGAGACATCTCAGGAGGTTCCAAAATCCCTGCTCTGCTCAGGGATTGCTCCCTCATGATGGCCACAAAGCTCCCAGGACAAGAGGACACAGCCTGAAGCTCTCCAGGGTGGACATCAGCAGGAATTTCTGCACGCAAAGGGTGCTCAGGTCCTGCAGGGGGTTTGGTGTCCCCAGCCCTGGAGGTGGCACTCGGTGGGGACAAGCTGGGGATGGGCCATGGGTGGGTTTGGGAGAGTTTTTCACCTTCAGTCATCCATGAAACTCATGCCACCCCTGGGGGAGCACAGCTGAAACACCACATCACTCCTTCGTTGGGCTGGAAGTGTGAGCAAACTCAGAGTTCAAACTTTGGGGAAGTTAATGAAGAAAAAAAATACCCTCTAGAGCTGGAAAAAATCCCATTTGTGTTTGGAGAGAAAGTCACTTTTACCCTGAGCTGCCAGCTGGAAGCATCCATCTCTGTGCTGGGAGGGCTCAGACCTGATTTTGATGCATTTCTTTAATATCTCTCAGACATTCAAAACCACTCTTACGTCACCAGGAATTTCTTTGGTAGCACATTATTTAATAAAAACC
The DNA here is from genome assembly GCA_014839755.1 of Sylvia borin. NCBI lineage: Eukaryota > Metazoa > Chordata > Aves > Passeriformes > Sylviidae > Sylvia > Sylvia borin. Next base: position 4,532,036 of record CM025983.1, read on the forward strand.
TGCTGAAGACCTCAGGAAGCCCACAGCAGCTCTGTGTCATCATCATCATCACCACCACCATCATCAGTGTTTCTCATTTTTCAAAGCAGATTAGCATTCCTGATTGAACTAAGCTTTTAAATGCTGTTTTGCATATTATCTACATCCAATCCGAGCTGGGGATGTACAAAGAGACATTTTGGTCTCTTCTACAGGAGCCAGAAAGCCACTGAGTGCCTCGTCTTCAAGCACAAATTCTGTGGCAGGGGGGACGTGTGTGGGTTTTACACACACTCCATCACAAACTCCGGGGTTTTACTTCATTTTGATTTCAAATAAACCCCAAATCTATCCTGTTACAACACATTCCACTTGGCAAAACTCGACCACAGCAAGATTTTGCAGTCAAATCAGCCAGGGTTAAAATATCCACTTTTTAGTCCACGTTGTTTTCAGGAACTCGACAAAAGCCACGCAGAACTTTGGGTAACACCTCAAAACACACAAGCAAAGGGTGAGGAAATTTCTGCACCGTGTTTCCAAACATCACCACGAGCCTGGGTTTAACTCCCTGGGTTTCTCCCAGGGCAGGTGGGGCTGGGAGGCAGCTTTTTGGAGTTTGGGGGGGTCTTTTTTTTTTCCCCAAGGCCCATGAGAGGGAGCTCAAACACAGCTCTGGCTGAAAACCCTCAAAATTAACTGACTTTAAGTGAATATTAAAAAAAAAAAAGAAATGTAAGAAAATCTCCAACAAGAATCACCCTTAAAATGCAGGTCACAAAATGTTTTTTAAAAATCTTTTTTTTTTTTAGCATTTCAAGAGTCACATATCGAAGGGCTCAGCACTACCTGCACGTTAATTTTTTGGTTAATTACAATTTGAAAGGGCAGCAACAGCCTCGGATGAGTAAATAGCTGCATCAAAGCATCCCTGCGCTAAGAAACTGAGACAAGCCCTGGTAAACAAGCCCAGAAATCAGCACAGCCCTGAAATTCCCCCCCAAAAAATAAATAAACCGATTAAAAAAAAAAAGAGAGAAGGAGGAGAGCCACAAACAAAACACACAAGAGTCAATGTCAGAGAGAAAAAAAAGAAAAAAAAAAAAGAAAAAAATAACTCCCCCTCTCCTCTTCTCACCCACTTTGTTACTATGGGACTGGCAGAAAGCTCTGGATTATGAACACCAAGGTCCCACTCACAAGACAATTAAGCAGCTCCAGAGCTTCCATCGACCACCCACCTCCGCTCTGCGCAAGGTCTGCGCCTCCCAGCAGAGCTGAACTGCCAAAAAAGCCACTGTGCCAGCTGAAAAACAGCACTCTGCTGCTCCACACAACGGGGAGAGCCTCTGCAAAACAAACTTGGCGCTTTCTCAGATGAGGTTTTTTCTAATTTTTTAATTTTTTTTTTTTTTGGTGAGGGTAGTAAAAGGAGAGGTTGGATGAGAATTGAAAAATCCCACACGGATTCGGCGTCATCAATAAAGGTGATCATGGATGGAGAGGAAGTTGAGGATTTGTGCCTCTGCTCCGAGCAGGAAGCAACAGTAAGGCAGACAAGATGGTAAACATTGCAAAAAAGACAATTACTAATAATGAAAAGGCAACAGAAATTCTGGGCTGCTTCCACCGACTGAGTAAGGCGTTTTCAAACTGACAGCAACGTGCTGCTTGCCAAATGAAAATGAGAGCAAACAGCAAAGTTGTGCTTAACCCCTTTCTGCTTCCACGCTGCATCTTAAACCCCGATGAAATCATGGAATTCGAAAGAAAAGGTCTACAAAGGAGACATTTTACTCAGCTCTCTGCTCAGTGTTTCCATCACTTCAGTACCCAGAATGCTCAGAAAAGTTATTCCTCTTGGGCTCTTCCCTCAAAAGCAGGGTCCTGAAAGTGTGATGGGTTTCCAAGGGCAAAGCCCGGGTGAGGAGCGCTCGGATTTGGGAGAAACTGAAATGGGAGTCAGGAGAAATGAATCTGGATCCTGACTTCTCTTGCAGGAGGTGAGAGCTCAAGTGTGAGTTAATTGAAGGACAACCTGTAATTGCAGATTCCAAGAGCTCCCTCGGGAACACCCAGCTCTGGAGTGGCAGCAAGGACTGACCACTGAAGGCAAAAACCCCGGGACACTGAGGCACACGAGATGATTCCAGTGACTATAAACACCTCCAAATCATCCTCACTCTGCCCCCAACTAACTCCAGCAGGAACATCCAACATCCAGGTGAGCACGAGCAGAGCTCCAGCCTCACACCTTCCCAGGCAGGTGCCTTTCCTTTCCATCCAACCAGCAGCACCACCAATTCAAAACAAATATTTACCCTCTCCTGACACAGAGGAATAAAAGGGAACCTTTCACTGCAAACCCAACCGTGTGTTCTGTTGTTCTTGCAAAGCTTCCGCCGCAAACAGGCTCGTAAATCTTCTCGAAACAGTTAAAAACAAAACACTTGACACAAGCAGGTGAGACAAGAACACAACAGCCTCTGACATCCCCTGAATCTGGAGCAGAAAAAGGCATCTCGTGCCCGGAAAGCGCATTGGTTATGCCGGGAATTTCTGCTGATGGGCTTTGCAGAGCCATCACCAGCCAAGGGAGGCTTTGGAAGCGCAGCAATTTGCACCTACGACAACCGGAGTGTAACGGGAACCACACCGAGTCCGGCGGCTCCCGGCCCGCGGCGGCTCCGTGCCCGTACCCCGAGCACCGGGGGATGTTCGGGGGGCTCTGCGGGACCCCAACCCGCGTCTGAGGAGCCAGCAGCCCAGGGCAGAGTCCGGAGAATAAACCGCGACACCTGCTCGGAGCTGGCGGCCGAGCCGAGCCGCCGGCCTGTGCCGGGATATGGGCAGCGGGGAACGCTCCAGGCAAAGCTGAAGGAACCGGGATTCCCCCCCAGAGCCGGGACTGTCCCGGGATGAGGAACAAGGGGATGGCAGCGGTGGAAGCAGCACCCCCTCAGAGCCCGGTGAAGGAACTGAGATCGCCCCACAGCCGGGGCCTGTCCTGAGGTGACGGAACCGGGATCCCCCCGCTCAGAGCCGGGCCTGTCCCGGGGTGATGCAACGGGGATCTCCCCTCACACAGCGGCAAAGCATCCGGGCTCTCCCCCCTCGGTGTGCCGAACCGGGACCCTCCTCAGCCTCCGGCAGGGGACACGGCGGTGCCGCCGCCGCCGCCCAGCGCAGCGCAGCCCCCTCCGGCCGTGCCGTGATGCCGCTGCCCCGACCCTCGGGCGGGCGGGCCCGGGGCCTCCCCCCGCGGCAGGTGCCGGGCTCCGGAGGATGCTGCGGGCCCGGTGGGCGGCGCGGACCGGGCCCGGTGCCGTTAAACCGGGGATGTGGGGGGGGAAAGAACGGGGGCCGTGAGGGGGGGGCTGAGGGGGGCCTCCCCCCCACACACACACCTCCACGGGCGCCGCCCGCCCCCGCCAGGGGGCGCTGCCCGCCCCGCCCGCCGCGCGCCGCCGCTGCCCCCGGCCCGAGGGGCTCCGCGGGGGGGGGCGCCGCCCCTCACACCCGCCCCCCCCCGTCCCCTCCCCGCCCGCCTCAGCCGGGGGCGGCGGCGCCGAGTCTCACCCGGTGCGCGCGGGTCAGGCTCAGGTCCTTCATGACCTCCTCGAAGGCCGCCGTCTCCTCCGCCTGCTTCTGGTTGTGCAGCGCGATCTTCTCGCTGAATTTCCGCGGGTTGTTCGAGGCCGCCATCTTCCCCCGTCCGCATCCCCCTCCCCGCGGCCGAGGGGGGGCGACGCGCATGCGCCGGCGCAGGGAGGGGGGGCGGCGGCAGGGCGCGTGCGCGGCGGCGGCGGCGGGGCGGGAGGGGGCGGTGAGGGGGCGGAGGTTGCGCATGCGCGGGATCGCGGGCGCGCGCGGGAGGGACGGCGAGGGCGGGGGCGCGCGCGCGCGTGCGCGGGGCCGGGGCTTCCCCCGGGGGCGGGGGCGCGCGCGGGGCCCGGGCCCGAGCCTGGTCCTGGTCCTGGTCCTGGTCCTGGTCCTGGTCCTGGTCCGGGTCCGGGTCCTGGTCCTGGTCCTGGTCCTGGTCCTGGCCCTGGTCCTGGTCCTGGTCCTGGTCCTGGTCCTGGTCCTGGCCCTGGTCCTGGTCCTGGTCCTGGTCCTGGTCCTGGTCCTGGCCCTGGTCCTGGTCCTGGTCCTGGTCCTGGCCCTGGTCCTGGTCCTGGTCCTGGTCCTGGTCCGGGTCCTGGTCCTGGTCCTGGTCCTGATCCTGATCCTGCACCCTGTCCCCATTCCTGTACCCATCCCTGTCCCCATCCCTGCCTCTGCTCCTGTCCCCGTCCCTGTCCCCCATCCCTGTCCCCATCCCTGCCTCTGCTCCTATCCCCATCCCTGTCCCCCATCCCTGTCCCCATCCCTGCCACTGTTCCTATCCCCATCCCTGTCCCTATCCCTGTCCCCATCCCTGTCCGTGTCTCTGTCCCCATCCCTGTCTCTGTCTCCTTCCCTGTCCCCGTCCCCGTCCCGGTCCCAGTCCCTGTCTGTCCCCATCCCTGTCCCTCTGCCCCTGTCCCGGTCCCTGAAAAATCGACTTTAGTGATGCTCCCACTTCACTGAAATGAGGGAAACCCAGGAGGTGCCCCACTTGGTTTATCAGGATTTCATGCAAAAATCACCTGGAACTGCGGAAAAAACCCGCCCTGAGTTCTCCTTCACGCCTTGATTTATTTCTTTTTAATATCTTCAGCGTGAAAATCGGACTTTGACTCTAATTGTCCGTCTGTCCGGAGGGATGGACAGAGCAGAGGTTGGATTTGAACCGGGATGTGAACCGGGGCAGGGTCACAGGAGCCTGGATGCTGCTACACCAAGATCCAGGAATAATTAGCAATTCTCCCAGCTAATGAGCAGAGGGTTTGGAGCAGGGTCCTGCCTTATCAGTGACACGGGAGCTTCAAAGCACCAACTGGGCTTTTATCGCATCCTGTTGTCACCTCCCCGCTGTTGTCACCTGGTTGTCTCCTGTCCCCTGCTGTGTCACACGGGTCCCTTTGTCCTGCCAGGGGTTGGTGCCAATGCAGCCGGACCACCAGAAACTCCGCCAGGGGAGGAGAAAAGCCCGAGGACTAATTAACATGAGAAGAGAGAGAAGCCATTAACCGGTGGAAGGGAGAAGAGTAATTAATAAAGAATCCGGTAGCTTGCAGCCGAGGAGCTGCGATTTCTTTGTTTGCTAGAATTACTCGCAGCCGTGGAGGTTTGAAACCCCTCGGGTTTGGTTTGTGGAAAACTTGTGCGGCTTGTGCGGAGTAAACTCCTTCCTAAAGCGGTGCCCGTGTTTGGAAAGTCCCAAAAGTGTCACCAAAGCACCAGCAGACCCCAGAGCGGTGACTTGAACGCTCATTTCTCGGCGTTTCCCACCCGGCTCCCACAGTTATCCCGCTGATGGATGGACGGAGCCTCATCCCGGGCTCAGGATTAGCCGCAAAGTCACGTCCTGCCCTAAATCCTGGCTGCCAACTTGCACTTAGCGTTTACAGCAGGAGCTGCGATACCATCTCGGCAAGGCTCATCCAGACCCTGGCAGATGTTGCTCCAACCCCTTCCTCGCCTTTCCCCCCAGGAATAAACACCATTTTCCCCTAAAATCCCCTCCGGCTGTGCGCACGGGCCGCCACATGACCCGCAGAATTGGCCTGTCATGCTTAAAAGCGCATCAATCATCGAGATTTAACTTTGAGATACTCATCATCCACATTGTTTTCGCTCGAGGAGCGAGGCAATGATAAATAATCGCTGGGGTTGTTCCTGGATTTCGTCCCGAAGGTGGTGATATCGAACATCTCCAGCTGCCACTCTGCCCCTCCTGCAGCGCCGCGAAATGAAGTGCCTGAGATGGAGCTTGATAAATTCTCCCCTTTCGCATCTCCCGAGATGGGATCCCCACTCCCGGCTGCGGGGGAAGGGATGCAGATGGCCGGGGAGGCGAAGGGAGGGGGGCCGCAGCTTCCTCCCCTAAAAAGCTCCCTTCGTTCTCATTGTTTCCCTTGTGCGGCTTTATCAGATCGAATTCCAGCGTGAACCTGGAGCCCGCTTCCTGAAACCCCCGCGTTTTACCCGCGTTTGCAGCGCAAACTTCTCTCGCACCCCGCGGCCGGGGCTGCTGGGGCACGGCAGGACTCGGAGGCGCAGGTTTTGGGGTGGCTCTGGGGGCTGCTGCCCCCGCAGGGCCGGGAGAGGGCCGGGAGAGGCGTCACGGGGTGCCAGGATTCCTCCTTTCCCCGGGGAATTGTGCTGCTCCTTGGATCCTGGTGTGTGTCCTGCCTCACCTGGAGCATGTCTGGGGGCATCTCTGAGCTCCAGCTCACCTGAGCTGCTCCATGTTATCATCCCCATCTCACCTGAACTGCCCCATCTCATCATCCCCATGCCACCTGAACTGCCCCATCCCACCATCCTCATCTCACCTGAACTGCCCCATCTCATCATCCCCATCTCACCTGAACTGCTCCATCTCACCTGAGCAGCTCCATCCCACCTGAACTGCCCCATCCCACCTGAACTCACCTGAACTGCCCCATCTCATCATCCCCATCCCACCTGAACTGCCCCATCTCACCTGAACTGCCCCATCTCACCTGAGCTGCCCCGTCTCACCATCCCCATCTCACCTGAGCTGCCCCATCTCACCTGAACAGCTCCATTTCACCTGAGCAGCTCCATCCCACCTGAACTGCCCCATCTCACCTGAACTGCCCCATCTCACCATCCCCATCTCACCTGAGCTGCCCCATCCCACCTGAACTGCCCCATCCCACCTGAACTCACCTGAACTGCCCCGTCTCACCTGAACTGCTCCATCTCACCTGAACTGCCCCATCTCATCATCCCCATCCCACCTGAACTGCCCCATCTCACCTGAACTGCCCCATCTCACCTGAGCTGCCCCGTCTCACCATCCCCATCTCACCTGAGCTGCCCCATCTCACCTGAACAGCTCCATTTCACCTGAGCAGCTCCATCCCACCTGAACTGCCCCATCTCACCTGAACTGCCCCATCTCACCATCCCCATCTCACCTGAGCTGCCCCATCCCACCTGAACTGCCCCATCCCACCTGAACTCACCTGAACTGCCCCGTCTCACCTGAACTGCTCCATCTCACCTGAACTCACCTGAACTGCCCCGTCTCACCTGAACTGCTCCATCAGATGCGCTGCAGGGAGGAGCTGCTGTTTGCTCCTCTCCGGGTTTTTTATCCTTCAGAACCTCCCTGGCAGACCAAACCCAGCTCCTTCCTCCCCTCGGAGCTTTCCCAGGAAGGTGTGAGGTTGGGGGACTCGCACAGCACCGGGGCAGCGCTCGACGTTGTGCTGTGAGATCCCTTTTTTTCCCTTTTCTTTTTTGCCTGCGGACACCAAGATTTTGATCTTTCACACTTCCTACTTAATGTTCCTGTTGACATTCCCATTATCCTCGGAGAAGAATATCCTCAGAGTCCCCGGTTGGTTTGAACCAGGCTCCAAACCGTGCTCGGAGTAGGAAAACATTCTCTGGTTTCACTTGGAACCGCTGGGAAGTTCTTTAATTTGAGATGTCCTTGTTTCCGGAGGGCAAATAAAAGCACCTGAAGCACTCTCCCCTCCCAGAGCCCGGCAAATCCACTCACGCAGGAGGTTGGCTCGGCTCCCTGCACCGATATTCCCTTGTCACCCTTCCAGCTCTGCTCCTTCCCCATCCCCTGGAAACTCTAAAATTACAGAAAGCCGAGCAAACAGCGACCGCGGAGGGAAATTAATTCTCATTTCCACACCTCGGATCCTTTCCCTGCTCCCAGAGGTTTTGGCAGCCGTGCCGAGGGTTCTGCTCCCCGGCCCTTTTCCCAGAATCCCGGCTCGGCTTTGGTCCACGCGGGACGCAGGGAACATTCCTGGAAGGTCGGGATCACTCCCAGGATCATTCCTGGGACACAGGGATCACTCCCAGGATGCAGGGATCATTCCCAGGATGCAGGGATCATTCCCAGGATGCAGTGAGCATTTCCAGGATCATTCCCAGGATGCAGGGAACATTCCTGGGACACAGGGATCATTCCCAGGATGCTGAGGTGATCATTCCTGGGATTCAGGGATCATTCCCGGGACAACAGGGAACATTTGTGGGGTTCCAGGGATCATTCTGGGGTGCAGGGATCATTCCTGGGATCATTCTGGGTTTCCAGGGACCATTCCCAGGTTCCAGGGATCATTCCCGGGACTCAGGGACCATTCCCAGGATCATCCCCGGGATGCTGAGGTGCTGTGTGGAGCCGGGAAAGGTCACCCCGTGCCTTCCCAGAGCGGCGGGAGGCCGAGAATTCCATGTGGGAATTGCCAGAGGCGAGCGAGGCATCAGTGAGGAGGCGCCTGACGCTGCGGGGGGGAGGGAAAGCCCCAAATCCCAAAGGATGGAGCGACAGGACACAGGGAATGGCCCCCGCTGCCACAGGCCCGGGTGAGGTGGGATTTGGGGCAGGAATTCCTCCCTGGGAGGGGGAGGAGAGGCTGGGATGGGATTCCCAGAGCAGCTCCGGGTGCCCCAGGATCCCTGGCAGTGCCCAAGGCCAGGCTGGAGCACCCTGGGGTGCCGGGAGGTGTCCCTGGAAGGTGTCCCTGCTGTCCCGTGGCAGGAGGACCCTTAAGGTCCCTTCCATCCCAAACCATTCCAGGCTCCTGTGACCCTGCCCCGGTTCACATCCCACTGCAAATCCAACCTCTGCTGTGTCCATCCCTCAGGACAGACGGACAATTAGAGTCAAAGTCCGATTTTCACGCTGAAGATATTAAAAAGAAATAAATCAAGGCGTGAAGGAGAACTCAGGGTGGGTTTTTTCCGCAGTTCCAGGTGATTTTTGCATGAAATCCTGATAAACGAAGGTCATCTCCTGGGTTTCCCTCATTTCAGTGAAGTGGGAGCATCACTAAAGTCGATTTTTCAGCGGGAGACTGAGCAGCCAGCACAGAATTCCTGATTTTGTGCTCCCTTTGCCCAGGTTGTTCCAAACCCCATCCAACCTCTGGGCACTTCCAGGGATCCAGGGGCAGCCACAGCAGCTCTGGGAATCCCATCCCACCCTCCCAGAGGAAGATTTCTTCCCCAAATCCCATTTGAATCCCTTGTCAGGGTCCCTCAGGGGTTAATCCTGCCCCTTTCCCATGGGGAAAATTGGATTTTCTCCCTGGGGAACACGGAGCTCAGGCTTTTGGCAGCCGTGCAAAACCCCAAATCCTGCGAAAATGAACAGCCCAGGCACGTTACCTGCACCCCGGGGCAAAGTCCTCCATCCCAAACCTCCCCGGAATTCCAACATTCCTGCTGCAAACCTCTCAAAGGCCGGCATTGATCCTGCCAGAGAAGGGCTCTGAATCCTCGGGAGGATCAAACACCGGCCACGGAAATGGGGAGGGGAAAAAAAGAACTTTGCATTTGGAGCTAAATAATTGCCACCTCAGTGGGCAGGCTCAGGTTTAGCGAGCTTGATCACAAACATCACCTGAACCACAAGGAAAAATACCTTCTAGCAAAGCGCCGGGACCCTGATGTTCAAAAATAAAAAGAAAAATGAAATAAATTCAAGGCTCCGTTGTGCTTTAGGTGCTCCTGATGTGGTTGGTGCAAGCTCAGGGACTTCAAAGGCTTTGCTCCAGCTGGGCTGGTGGCCTGCACAAACAACCCTCTCCCCCAAAAAAGAGATTTTTTTATTTCTTAAGGAGCCATAAAAAAAGCAGTTCTAGCTAATTACAGGGGCCTGGGTGTGAAAGAGCAACTGCAAAGCCTCAGGGAGCCAGCCAAGAAGCTTTGATTTCTCTCCTCCAGCTTATAAAACCTTCTGGAAACTTTTGCCCCGGCAGCTTTTTTGTGGTTTCAGAGAACCCCAGAGTGGTGTGGGATGGATAAAGATCATCCAGGAACACCTTCCACTACCCCAGCGTGCTCCAAAGCCCCTCGGGGGTGAGAATTGTCACCCTCCTCTTCCTCCTCACCCTTTTCCTGAAGATCTGAAGTTGATTTGGGGTGGCCCAGCTCAAGCAGCAGCTGTTTCCCAGCAGAAAAAAACCACATTTTTTGTGTTTGTTTTCTGGAATCCTCAGAGTCAAAGCACTCAGAAACGTACCTGGCCCACAAATAAAAGCTGAAACTTCCCCCTGGAGCTGAGCTATCAAACAGGGAAGTGCCAAACCGCCCGTTCCTGCAGCTCGGGGAGGAGCTGGGACGGAGAAAACAAAAAGCTCTGGAGGCTGCGGGATGCTGCTGTGCCCACTCACACACACAGAGCACAAAACACCTCGGGGTGGGGGGAGATGCCTGGGGGATACTCCTGTGCTCCCACGTGGGATCCAGGAGAGCTGAGCCCTCCTTGGAAGGCCAGAGCAGCCAATTCTCCTCCTCCTGACACCCCCAGACTGTGAATTTCTCCGGCCACATCCACTTTTCCTGCTCCTTCAGTCACCAGCGATGAAATCCCATTCACTTGCCCGAGCAACTTGGAAGATTTATTGTAAATCAAGTTCTGCACATTACACAACTGGCTAAAAATCATAATTAGAGCTGCACTGGGGAACATGTTTTATTTATCCTGACAGTAGTCTGGCTCCAATAATCCCGCCGTGATAAATGTCCCGAAAGTTTGCGGAGTTTCAGCGGCTCCAGCCCTTATCACAGCCCCTGGAAATGGGAATTTCTGCCTGGGGTTGGTTTTTTTTTTTGATGTGGCTCCTTCAGCAGCACTCTAAAAACCAGCACCAGGCTGACTGGGAGCTGCTGGGAGCGTCTTGGTTCTGGTTGGATCCAAAGGAACTGCAGTTTTCCCACTCCCTGGCAGAGCTGCAGCCACGTCTGCGGGAATTATCCCGGTTCTGGGCTAGGGAGAAGTGACAGTGGGATCGGGAGCAGGCAGAGCCTCTGGAAAAGGGTCAGTGACACCATTAATGGGATGCAGACATTCCCAATCTCTCGCTGCTCTCCTCCCCCTGCCAAGACTCCCAAGGCTGCCTTTAGAGTTTTAAGCATAATTTCAGGCCCTTAAAACATCAGAGGAGACAGGGATTGTTATCCCAGCCCTGACAGGAGCCTCTGCAGGGACACAAGGGATCTGTGTTAACCACGCTCTGGCTTCTCCTGCTCCCTCATCTGCTCAGGGGCAGCCCCAAATTTACCCAATTCACCCCAAGGATTTTTTATGGCTGCTCCGAGACCCACAAAACGACTTGGAGCCCGATCAAACATTTCTCTGGCTTTGCTCATTCCTCAAAAAAACAGGAGCCCAATCCACCTCCTTTCCATGTGGGGCATCCCGGGAAGTGTTTCCACTCAATCCCCATCCTTATTTATGGGAAAACTCTCCTGGAACCATCAATTGGGTTTAAAACCCCTAAAAACACCAAACCCATTTATTGTCAGAATATCAAGAGAGGTCGTGCCCAGCCCAGAGCCTCCATCCCCTGCACGGGGGTCAAGCAAAACAAAAAATAATTCATGATCCAAACTAGTTATGGTCCACAAATATTTGAGTCTCTGCTAAATTTAGAGCGGCCAGATGATTTCCAGCTCTCTTGATGAGAAATAATTATTTACATTGCTATAAAAAGAACGTTCTGGCAACAAAGAGCTGCGGTGCTCTGATCCGGAGACTTCCAGATTCTTTCCCGAGTGGGAAAATTCCCATTCCTCTGTGGCAGGGAATGGGAATCCCAGGTCAGTTTTGCTTCAGTTGTTTAATAAATGGAATTCCAGAAGGGGTTTTTTTGCATCCTCCTGGCCGCAAAACAACGCTTCCAACAGGAACAAATACCTGGATTATGTTTATTTTTGTGAGGTTGTCCTTGAAAGGGAGACCAAAGAGGGGTTTTTCCATGTTTTCCAAGGATTTTCCTCTTCTTCCCCCCAAAACACACACACAAACCTACCTGGGAAGCCTGAAGGGAAAAAAGGGAAGTTTGGTTTCCTCAGGAAGAGATTCCAGAGGCGTGTGTGGGATGGGAACCACAGCTGCACATCCAGAAAAACTCAGGGATTAAAGAGCACCCAAACCATCCACTGCTGCCACAGGAATCGGGGGAGATTTAAAATAAAACAGGGAAGGGTTATTTAAGTGCTGTAAGATCATGGAATCCCAGAGTGGTTTGGGTTGGGAGGGGACTTTAAAGCCCATCCAGTGCCACTCCTGCCGTGGGGACACTTTCCAATGTCCCAGGTGGCTCCAGCCTGGAATTGGGCACTTCCAGGGATCCTGGAGCAGCCACAGCTGCTCTGGGAACCTGTGCCAGGGGCTGCCCACCCTGCCAGGGAAGGATTTATCCCAAACATCCCACCTAAACCCCCTGCCTGTCACTCTGGATGAAGGAATTACACCTTCGGAAGAGGATTGAGCAGATCCTGCACGTGGGAAAAGGAGCGACTCCTCCATTTGTTACCAACCTGAGAAACACCGTTTTTATCAACATGTGGAAACATTCAAGCAGCAAAATCCATCCCTTTGTAAGCCTGAAGCTCGAACTGAGTTCCAGCTCACCCTCTCAGCATCTCCTGTCTCTGCCAAGCCCAGCCCGGGCGTTTTCTGGCAGCCAGAAACGGGCCAAAGGAGCAGAGAAAAGGAGTCAATTAAGTGCCTGAGAACCCTCCAAGTGCAGCATTCCACACAGCAACACGTCCTTTTCATCGATTTATTATTGGCAGAGCAGCAAATGGAGAGCAACAGAGGGAATTCTGCAATGGCTTTTATCCGAAATTCTGAACGTGAGCGCCCCGCGTCCCACCCAAAGGTGCTGCCAGCCCAGGAATTCCAGAAAAACCTCTGAGGTGTGGAGTTCATGCTTGCCACAGACCTCTCCAGTTGTCACCAAAGGCTGCAGGGCAGGATTTATTTCACAGCAGGACGCAACAGCCTCTGCACAAAAGGAGACGGTGCGCGTCCAAATGGAGCTGACACAGGTACAAAACCAAGCCCTTGTGGATTCCTGATAAAACCAGGGATTTCTGCAATTCGTTCATCAAATTAAATAAAGAAAATGGCTTGGGGGAGAGGGGAGTGTTTCAGGAAGTGTTCCGTGCAGTGAAGATTTTACAAAAAAATGACAGAGCCATCTCAAACCGATCTCTTGATTTTAAAGTACCACCACAGCAACAAAACCACCTTCCACTGGGACTCCCATCATTTTGGGGACGCCGAGCAGCTCATTCACATGGCAGGGGAGAAAACCTTCCAGCTGCTGAAGGAGTAGCACCCACCTCCTTTCCTGGAGGAAGAAGGTGTTGGGAAAGGTGAAAATCCTGACCCAGAATCTGCAGGAGCTCTTGGCTTCACTGACGGACGACTGCAGAGCTCTTATTGCCAGGGCAGCCAAATTTTTGGCACTTCTAAACCCAAATAATCACGCCTGTTTATATATAATCAAGCTTTCACCATGGCTTTAGTGCTGCAAACTCTGCACGCCCCAATTAAAGGAGAATTTCTGCACCAGAGGAGCTGGAGGGGGCGAGGAATTGCAGCGTGATCCAAGCAGTGAAGACCAGAGGTGTGCAGGGAGAAATATTCCCTTCTTCAGGAAAGGAAAAACAAAAGGAAAAGTCGCCTTTGAAAAACAAGGATCTGCTTTCCCAACCCAAGCACCTGAGCTCTTGTAGCTCCCACTGTCCTTTTATTGCTTCTGGAGGTCAGTGTGTTACACAGGTTTTGGCTTTTTTTTTTTTTTTTGCCTCTTTTTCTTTTGCTAAAAACCCAACAAATCGATGCTCAGTGATTTATATTTTTGGAGCTATTGATTAGAAAAAAAAAAAAAAACAAACCACTCCCACCTGATCTCTTGGAAACAAGACCCCAGTGCTGAGTGACTCCTGAGCTGCCAACGTTTGGGGCACCGGTAAAAACAGGAAAAATTGGCAAAATTCACCCCCCACAAAAAAATAAAACAGAGAGAGAGAAAGAGAGAGGGGAGAGAAAAGCTTTTCCCAGCTGTAACATCTGTTCAGTCTGCCTGGCTGACAAGTGCTGCTGATGGAACTGCCTTTGCCAGCACTCCCCAGCAGCAGCAGCAGCAGCAGCAGGGACTTTCTGGAGCAGAAAACCTGGAGCTGTTTTGTCCTTTTCTCTCCCACAAGCCCAGAAGCCTCCCGGGAGTCACCTCTGGCTCGTCACCTGCGGGAGGATGACGGGGGCACAGGCAATGCCAGCAAACGACTCTGGGAAGTGCAAGTCCCTCTCCCACTCGTCCGTCTCGGTGTTGTAGACCTGCACGATGCTGGTCACGTTGTTGAGGTGCCAGTTGTAACCTCCCACGATGTAAATCTTTTTCTCCAGGAGGCAGCAGCCGGCCTCCGACTGCCCGGCGCGCATCGGGCTCACCGTGGTCCACTGGTCCGTCTCAGGGACGTAATATTCCACAGCCAGCACGTCAAAACACCGGTCCACGTGGTCCATGCGTCCTCCCAGGGAGTAAATCCTGCCGTTGGCGCTGACCATGGCGTGCAGCACCCTGGGCTCGTTCATGGGAGCCTTAAACTCCCACTGGTCGGCAGAGGGGTCGTAACAGTGCAGCGCCTTCTTGTCCTCCACGGAGATGCCGTAGCCCCCCGAGATGTAAAGCCTGTCGCCCGCCGTGGCCCCGGCGTGGCCCCAAGTCCTGCGTTTCAAGGAGCACACGTAGGTCCACTCGTTGTCCTTGGGGCAGTATTTCTCCACGGAGGCCAGGCTGCCCGAGCGGTTGCGGCCGCCCGTGGCGTAAACCATGCCTCGGAGCACGTTGAGCTGGAACTGGATCCTGCTCTCCTGCATGGCCTGGATACGCAGCCACTGGTTGAGGTGAGGGTCGTAACGATAGGAGACGTCCACGGCGCCCTCCCCGCTGCGGTACTGCAGCTGCTGGCCTCCCACCAGGTACACGAAGTTGTCCAGCACGGCCACGCAGGAGTGGCTGCTGCCAACCTGTTGGGAAAGGTGAGACAAAGGGAAAGCTGGCAAATGCGATTGCCTGGCAGGAGATAGTAAAAATACGAAGCCGGTGAGTGAAGTAGAAAGGAAAGCCAGGTTTGAGATGTGATCATGGCAGGCGGGAAGAATGTGATTCACCGGTGATGGGTGGGGTGAGAGCAAAGGAAGGGGCTCGAGGGAGTAGCCCCTCAAGGTATCAGGGAAAAGGTGGATGAGAAAATGGCCTTTAGAGTTCAGAATACAGAATGATATGGTAACAGAGCAGTTCTCACAGGCTGTGTGCAAAGCCTTTAGGGTTTGTATCTTGCGCTGGTTGGTCGCTGTAAATCAGAATATTCAACACAAAAGGAGATGTAATGTATTGTAACAGGGATCTCACTGTCTTGCTTGCTTACCTCTCTCTGACTCCTCTTACCTCTTATCTTTTATCTCTCTTGCCCTCACCCCTCTTACCTCTGTCTCTCTCTCTCCTTGGGGCATCCCTTGACCCGAGGCTGGCGGCTGCAGCCAAAGCCCTTTCACCCACGACCTTGACAACAAACCCCCGTGTCCCTGCGTCCCCTCGCGGTGTCCCCTCTCCCCGCCCACGCCCACCTCCATCTCGGTGAGCTCGCGGAACTGGCGGCCGGCGGCGTCGGGCAGGCAGAAGACCTTGGGGCTGACGGTGCGGTCGTTGTCGGTGTAGGGGGTGCCACCAAAAGTGACGAGGGACAGCACGTCCGAGCGGATGGCCGTGCGCGGCGACTGCATCTCGTGCTGCCGGAAGGGCAGGATCTGGTAGTTGAAGGCCTCCAGCAGGTACTGGCGGCACAGCACGTCCTCCACCATGATGTCCAAGGTCTGCACGCTGTCCACCAGCTCGGAGGATTTCATCAGGGGGAAGCGGATGTGGCGCAGCACCTGGCTGGCGCCGGCGCGACGCGCGGGGTCGAACTGCAGCCAGCGCACGGCGGCGCGGAACAGCTCGATCTCGCTGCAGCTCTTGAGCTTGTTGCTCTGCAAGAAGAAGACCAGGCGCTCCAAAGGCAGGTGGAGGAAATCCTCCTCCTCGGAGATCTGCAGGAAGTGCCTGAAGGTGAAGGCGTCCACGGATTCCTTGAGGGAGGCCAGGCTGAAGGTGGTGGCCATCTGGCCGATGTTGAGGCACGTCTCCACGCTCATGGCAGACTTGAGGAACTCTTCGCACAGCTCCACCACGGGCACCATCTGCAGGAAGACGGCGGCTCCCAGCACGTCCTGGATGCAGTCGAGGTCCAGGGTCACCTCGGCGCTGTAGGCGAAGTCGATGATGTGCTTGAGGCCCTTGGCAGACACGCCTTTGAGCTCGATCACGTCCTGGCTGGCCTCTCTCATCCCACCCGTGAACATCGCCCTGCAGGTCAGCAACACAAATAAAAAATCCCCCCTGCAGTTTAAGCAAAAAAATGCAGCACCTCAGAAGCGGATTTTATTCAACACTCTTGATTCTCTCAGGGTGGGGAAGGGGGGAATAAATCAAGGCTAAATCTCTACGAGCCAGGAGAAACTGAGAGCGTGCAAAGACTTACATAAGGCTTGCATAAACACTGCACTGAGGAGGAATATTCAGCAACTGGAGAAGTTTTTCAATCCCACTGGCAGTGGGAATAAGAGCAGACCACAGGGCCGAGAAGGAGGCAGGGCTGCCAGGGCAGGGAGTGAACAACTCTGGCCACCAATGAATCCGTGATATCCAACAACAAAAAAAATAAAAGGGATCCCACAGGATCTGCACCAGCAGAGATTGGGAGCTGTACCCTGAAGGGTTTTAGGTTTAGGAGCACAAGGAAGGAACACACCTGTGGTAGGAGGCCAGTGACTCCTGGCAGCAAAGCCTTTAGACCCTGTTATCCTGTTACCTCGCAGGGAACTCCGAAATGGCTCAAAAATCGCAGGTGCAACACGTCTCCTGAAGAGCTTTGGTCTTCCAGCAGAACCTGCCCCCCAAGGCTCCCCCCAAGGCCTGAGAAAAGGGGGGCCACAGCCCCTGCAGCATCGCCGGCAGCAGGGGGCTGACAGGCAATTAAACAAAAATCGGGGGGGAAAAGGCTCAGTTTCAGCACAGCTGCGAGCACACCGCTCGCCCAGGGCCACGCTGAGCTTAGGCCCTGGATCACCTCCTTGGGAGGCTCCGAAATTCCACAGGAAGCACATTCCACGCCGAGGGCTGTGAGGCTGCAGCTCCCAGTGCCGGGGATGGGGCTGCACTGGTGGGGTTTGGGTCGTTTTTGGTTCTTTTGGGCCGTTTTCAGCCTGTTTTAGAGGGTTCTGTTGCCCAGGGGTGGCTGGGGGTGAAGATTTGCACCCTTTGGTGCTCAAGGAGCAGTGGCAGAGCAGTTGTTGGTCAGGCAAAGTCAGAGCAGGTGACACGGTGTGACACAGGGTGACGTGGAGTGCCACCACAACTGCACACACGTCCCAGCGAATTGTCACACAAAAAGTCTTAAAACTGCACTTTTTGGGCTGGTTTTTTTCCACCTGCTCTTTTCCATGGGAAAGGTAAATCCGTGGTGTCACCAGAGCTGCCTGCACCAGCTCCAAGGTGCGAGTCAGCCCCAAAAAATGCTGACCAGACCCTGCATCGACACAGGAATAAAGGAATATCTTGGGAACGCTGTCAAAAGCCAGGAGTTCCAAGTTTCCTGTCCAAACCAGGCTAGAAAACCTGCTGCCTTCCAGCATAAACCCGAGGAATCCTAAATGACCTAAATAAGGAAATATCTGCATGTGAGATCAGATGTGAGTGACCAGGAACGCTGTTCCCAATTATTTGTCCGTGCAGCAGATGAGAGCATTCTGCTGAAATCCCTGCACATCCCATGTCCCAGCCCTGATCCCTCGCCCCAGAGGACAGCCAGCCACGTGTGTGCTCCTGCACCAGCTGAGGAAAGCCTTTATTGTTGCCACGCCGAGGACAAATCATCAACTAGGATGCAATTCCCTTTCCGAAAGTGTTATGGTTTTAAAAATGCTGATTATATAAATGCCTCGAGTTTTCTCTTTTCCCTCCCCCTTCCCACAGGAGAAAAAAAAAGAAAAAAAGAAAAAAAAAGGAACCACAGAGTGTTTTTAAAAGCTGGATTATTCTGCCATTGTTCCCCAGGACAACCTTCTTTAGCACCACTGAAGTTCTGAGGAGGAACCTCCTCAGCAGTTCGATCTCGACAGTGAAACCACCCTGGCAGTGGCCCTGCACCAGCAGGGAGGACTGAAACAGTGCCATCAGCATTTCTGGGGGGGAGAGCAGCTCCAGGATTAATTGTGTGCCTGCTGGATCAGCCTGGAAAGGTTTGTGTTAGCCCAGGGAGAGAGGAGGGAAGAGCCTGGGAAATGACCACAGAGCAGCTGAGGAATGGGCAGAGGGATGGCAGAGAGATGCCAGTGAAGCTTCTCTCGGTCTTTTTTACCTGCTGGGAGGGGTTTGTACATCAGGGGACTGCAAATGCCATCCACAGCCCCTTTTCCACCCCTCCCAGAGTCTGGAATAACTCCCAGCTCGAGTTCTCCAGGAGTCTGAACCTCCAGCACGTCCCTCACTTCGGTGCTGCCCCAAAAAGATCCCAAAATTGACTCAAATGACTTTGAGTCATTCCCAGTCAGAGCTGTTCCAAGAGGGTTGGACAGAGAGAGTCAGTCATGAGGAGCAGCTAAAAAGGAGAAAAGGAGGCTCAGGAGGGAGCTGGTGGCTCTGCACAACTCCCTGCCAGGAGGGGACAGCCAGAGGGGTCAGGCTCTGCTCCCAGGGGACAGGGACAGGAGGGAACAGCCTCAGGCCGGGCCAGGGGAGGCTCAGCTTGGATATTGGGGAAATCTCCCCACGGAAAGGGTGGTCAGGCTTTGGCAGGGGCTGCCCGGGGAGGTTTGGAGTCCCCATCCCACCCAAGGAATTCCTGGCCACGGCACTCAGTGCTCTGGGCTGGGGACAAGGTTGAGCTCGATGACCTTGGGAGATCTTTTCCAACCTCAGCCACAATTCTGTGAATTCTGTGACAGAGGCAAGGGGGATAAAACACCTATTTTCACTCAGCACTGAACTCCCTGCCCTGCAATTAGCTCCCTCTGCATTAATTTGGCTGCTCCTCGCGGTGCTTCTGCTTTCAACCCACAGCAGCTGGGACAATTCTCCCAGATCTTCTGGGGTCACAGGAGGACCTTGGTGCTCTCAGCAAGGAGCCCCACAGACAGAGCAGTGGTGGGTAAAGGGAACAGGAGATGTGATGCCTCGTTTTGGAGCCCTCACTGCCACTACAAATCAGCACCAACACCTGCCCAGGTGGGGTCAGAACCTGAGCCTGGACTCCTACCTGTAGCTGAACAAACCTGAGTGCAGAGGGACTGATCCTGAACCTCGACGTGCCTGCAGGACACCCCTGGAGCAAACCAAACCTCCAAAGGCTTCTGTGGGATGGGATTTTTTTGGGGTGCGGTGTGGAGCTTGGGGTGGAGGAGGATGGGGAAGACAGCAAACCCACGGGGAAAGGTGAAGCGCCTGCTTCCCTGCGGGGCTCTCACCTGAAATAGTCACTGCAGGCGGCCAAGACAACTTTATGAACCTGAAACACTTCATTATTTATGGTGAGGATGACATCAAGCAGCTGAGCCTGGGCTCGGAGCGAGGCCAGTCCCTGCAGCAGCGTGGTGCTGTGGCCAGGAGCAGAGAACGTGCATTTCAGGGTGCTGTTCTTGTCAGCCATGCTGCAAACAGAACAAGAGAGACAGGCTGGTTTGAAAGGAGCACAGGAGGTCAGGCACCCGCCCAGCCACATGGGGACACACGGGAATTTGGGGCTTTTGGAAGGTAAATTCCCACCTCAGCAGCCACCCAGAGAATGTCAGCACCTGGAGTTTCCCTTCTCCCAGCACGGAACACTTCCACGCTTTCCAGATATCCTCCGGCACTGCTGACAACCCTGCAGCACACACGGGGCTCCAGACACCACCCAAACATCTCCTGGGAGCCACAATCTCCGAGGAATGTTGGTGATTGTCCACTCTGAGCTGCCCCAGAGTCCACCCCGACCTCGACTTCAACCACGACACCGAGCCACAGCCGCTGCTTCTCCTGACCACCTTCCCTGCCTGCAGCTGCTGGATTCCCCGCTCGGGCCAAGGACAGCCCTGCCAGCTCCACTTGATCCTTCCCTTCTGCCTAAACCCCCAGGAGAGGAGCAAAAAAACAACAACAACAACAACAAAAAAGCAAAATATTGCACGGCACTGGAAGAACGTCAGCTGTTTGAGCTGCAGTGTCAACACAGTCCCCTCCCAGCGTCAACATTTCCCTGCTTTTCCCCATGCCTCTGGCACGTGTTCCCCAGCAGCATCCCGGGATGTGCCTGGCCTCAGCTGCACTTGTCAGTGGGAACAGCAGGAGCCCTGCTCCAGGGCCGACAGAGATGCTCTGGAAGGAATTCCAGAACAGACCGACTGCAAGATTCCCCGAGCCCCGCTCTCGTGGGAAATCCCAAATTCATTGGAAGATTTAATCCAGCTCTGACCGACTTTTTTGGGATCGACATCCTGGGTGCTCCTAGGGAGGAAACACAGGGATTGATAGTCAGGATGGGGCTGATGTTTCCAGGAGCGTCCTCCTCCTGCTGCTGCTGCTTGGTCTCTGTGTTTTTTTGAGGAATGTTTTATGGAAATGTGACATCCAAAAAAAAAAATCTCGAGGAGATTATCCCGAGTCTGGGAAGCTGCAGGAGTTTCTCCCAAATCCACAGTGGGAGAGTGCACTTAGGACTGCAGTTAGAGGGAATTATCATCGCTATTATTATGATGATGACTATTATTATTATTATTATTTAGGTGGAATAAAACAACGGAGCCAAAAAGGAGTAGGCTGAGGCTGAGTAATCCCAGGGTTTGCTCCAAGCCTCCTCCGTCAGAACTCCCTGGAACAACAACAGCCACACACACAATGGACCAAAGGAGAGCCGGCGAGGTCAGGGAAGAGTCAGGGAGATGGGATAACAAAAAAAGGGGATGTAAACAATCCTCAAACAATGAGGGACAAGGGACGGGGCTCTGCTCCTATCGGGTTGCAATTTCCTGCAAGCTTTAGGGAGAGGGAGCGAGGGGAAATCTGGGATGTCCATCAGAGCACTGGGAGGGCGGCTCTGGAGCTCGCAGGGGATGCACAAAGCAAACCTTGGCAGGCTGGTTCAAACTCCTCGGGATTAGGAATGTGCCTCAGAATCCACCGGAGCTCCTACTGGGATGGCTGGTGGGGTTCAGCTGGGGCAGGGTGGGCTGAAAGCCTCACCCTAAAATCAAAGCGCTCTAAAGAGGCTCAGAGCAGAGCATTCCTCGCCGGAATAAAAGGGATTAGCAAAAAGGCAGCTGCTGACAGGACCTTTATCCACACTCTGCAAGCCAAGAAAAGCCTGTCCACTCCGGCTCTTCCTGAGGAAAAACAGGGACGGGATTGGAGGGAGCGAGGTGTGGATTGTCACCAGGACAAAGCCCTTTTCCTCTCCTCTCTGGAGCTTGGATTTGCTGGGGGAGGAAGGAGGTGATGCTGCCCCTGGACACAGCTTCAGCCACCCAGCAAAGCCACAGCTCGGGGCTGCACAGGTCAAATCCACAGGGACAAATCTGCCACAACCCCTGAGTTTGTTGTGACTTTGCTGGATGTCCTGCAGGATTCTCCTCGGGAGAATTTTCCTCTGTGGTTTGTTTTTTTTGATACTGATTTCAAACATTTCCTCCTCCCAGCCTTGGGGTTCATCCACAGCCCTGGCAGCACAGGTTAAACAACAAGTGTCACCTGCACAAATATTCCTTTTCTTTTTTTTTCTTTTTTTTTCCTTTTCCTCAATTCACTTTTACAGGATGAGCTCAGGGCGGGTTGGTGCATCTGCGTGGAATAAAGGTGTTTGGATGTGGGACTCATTTCAACAGGTAATGGAACAGCTACTCCAGGAAAAACCCCGTGTTCTGGTTCCTTTGTCTATTTACAGGGATAGAATAAAAGGATCCAATGGTTACACAATACCCCGAGGAGAGGGGAAGAAAAAAAAAAAAACAAAAAGGCAAAACAAAAGAAAAGCATTGCAAAACAAAAGAAAAGCATTGCAAAACAAAAGAAAAGCATTGCTAATGTCCAGAAAAAAAAAAAAAAAAAAAAAAAAAAAAAAAAAAGGATTTTAAGGAGAAAAAAAAAAAAAAAAAGCTGGAAACAAAACAAAATCCAAAGCAAAGCATGAGAAATCAAGTCAGGGATTTATGGAAAACAAAAGGGGAGGAGGAGAGGTGAGAGAACAGCACCAAGCAGTGTTTGCTCTGCGGGGAGAAAGAAGGGGTTTGTGACAAGAGCAGGTTTGGCTGGACACGGGAGCACTCCTGAATCCACGGCCTTGGCTCCGGGAATGAAGGGAGAAGAAGAGGAGCAGCAGCACTTGGATGCCAGAGAGCGGAAAAAATAACTATCTAAACCCCTGCGAGCACAAAAGGAAGCCTTGAACATCCAGAGAGCGCCTTTGTGAGGCTGTCCCTATCTCATCCCACATCTCCAAAGGCCGGGCACTTGTTGCTTCACCGTTTGTTACAGCAGGAACAGCCCGGGACACAAAACTCGGGAAGAGTCGCATCTCCTCCTGGCAGCCCAGAGAACGCGCCTGGGAGATAAAAGCCTTTCAGCACAACAGGGAGAAAGTGTTTATTCCTTTGAGCTGGGAGGCAGGGCTGCAGAGCTGCTGGAATTTTCCTCGGGATGCTCCAAAAAGCTGGAGTTTCAGAGGGGGTTTTCTCTGGTCAGAGGGTCCTACAAGAGCTCGGCTCGGGGCGGCGTCGGCTGCGGGGCTGCAGCAGAGGTTATTTTAAAAAAGGGGTTTGTGATGAGAACATCTGAATCCACGGCCCCGGGTGTCACTCCAGCTCAGGGAATGAAGGAAGAAGAGGAGCAGCAGTTGGATGCCAGAGAGTGAAAAAATAAATATATAAATATACTGTATATATGTGCCTATAAAAACATGTTTTAAAATATATTTACATATTTGTTATATAATATATATTATAATATATATATTATATGGAATAGTGTATATATGCTATATTTTATATATAAAATTATATATAAATTATACATATTTTATATGTAATATGTAATATTTAGAAATATCATTAGGGCACCCAGAGGCTGGGATAACACCCCTGGTACCCCAATTCCAAGCAGGGAATAAAAACGGGATGGAGGATTCGCCTCCGAAGCCACAAGGGTGATGATGATGATGATGGATCATTTAGGGCAGCCAGAGGCTGGGATAACACCCCTGGAACCCCAATTCCAAGGAGAGAATGAGAACTGGGATGGAGGATTTGCCTGGATCATTTAGGGCACCCAGAGGCTGGGATAACACCCTTGGTACCCCAATTCCAAACAGGGAATGAGAACTGGGATGGAGGATTTGCCTCCCAAGTCACAAGGATGATGATGATGATGGATCATTTAGGGCAGCCAGAGGCTGGGATAACACCCCAGCACCCCAATTCCAAGCAGGGAATAAAAATGGGATGGAGGACTTGCCTGGATCATTTAGGGCACCCAGAGGCTGGGATAATACTCCAGTACCCCAATTCCAAGCAGAGAATAAAAATGGGATGGAGGATTCACCTCCAAAGCCACAAGGGTGATGATGATGATGATGGATCATTTAGGGCAGCCAGAGGCTGGGATAAGACCCCCGGAAACCCAATTCCAAGCGGGGAATAAAAATGGGATGGAGGATTCGTCTCCCAAGCCACAAGGGTGATGATGGTGAGGGATCATTTAGGGCACCCAGAGGCTGGGATAACACCCCCAGCACCCCAATTCCAAGCAGGGAATGAGAACTGGGATGGAGGATTTGTCTCCCAAGCCGGATTGCTCCGAACGCACCGCGCTGGGGAAAAACAACCCCAAGCTGAAGCCTGGAGCTCGTGTTGGGCGTGGAGGTGTCCCAGGCAGGGTGAAGGGAGTGGCTCCAGGCAGACAGCAGGCAGGGAAGGCAAACAGGGCCAGAAACGCAGAAATCCTGCTGCTGCTGCACCCAGAGAGGAGCCCTCGGCCCGAGCTCACCGAGCGAGGGCTGCGCTCACACGTTTCTCAGCGAGGGCTTTGACCAAAACCAGATGCAGAGAGGAGGCATCTGGACACCCCAGAGGCCTCTCAGGCTGAGATGTTGAGGGCCACACTTCAAGAATCAGCTCAGGCACAAAGAACATCCCAAGAACAAGCGGCCCCTGGCGCTGCCTCCTCCGTTCACGCGGAATCCAAGACGCCTTTCGAGCTAATGAATCATTTTTTTTTTAATTTTTTTTTTTTTACCAAATCTGTGCCGATGATTAAAAACATCAAAGCTGGAATTAAAGGCTTACCAAGAGCATGAGTTCATATTTCAGCGTGTTCGCAACCACTGCAACAAGCACAAGTGGGGAGAATTAGAGCAGGACAGATTGTAACATTTCAGCGATGGAATTAAGGGAGGACAAAAAAAAAAAAAGAATCAAAAAAAAAATCTTTGGCTGCACCACTGCCTGTCGTGTTCCTCCTCTTCTTTTACAGCAAGGAAAGAGGGGCAGCCTGGTGCTCTCCATCCTCACATTTTCCCCCACTTTTTGGGCAGGTGGTGCTCGGTCATTTTTCATCCAGGAGAAGCTGGAGGTGGGGAGGGGTTTTTTTGGCAGGATTTCCTGAGCAGGGCGAACTTCCAAGGGCCAAACTCTTCCACAAACACCAGCTCCAGAGGTGGAAGCCCGCGGGGAACAGCTGGGGAGAGGAGGAAAAAAGGGAAAAGCACCAGCTATGGAGTGGCACAGCTTTTCCAAGGCTAAACAAAAAAGGGGCTGGGGTTTGCAAAACAGCCAGCGAGGCACCTGCAAGGAATATTTTTTTTTTTTTTTGTGGTGAGGGGAAGCAGAACTCTCATAAAGCTGGAGAGTAACTTTATTTAGAACATAAGGTATGAATATTAAGGACCTTCTTTAGGAACCTTTGACAGGCAGCATTATAGATATTTTAATAATGCAAATCATTTAATGCCTTTAGTTTCATGCCTAAGTTAAAAAAAAAAAAAAAACCACATTTAGATTCTGATTTTTAAACTACAATTAAGACACTTAAAATCAAAACAAAAAGTCAAACTCCCTCAGATAAGTCACTGGTAGCCATGGTGACTGTAATATTTCAGATCCTGAGGCTTTATATCACATGCCCAAAGGATGAAAATGAGTTT
Organism: Sylvia borin; assembly: GCA_014839755.1. Lineage (NCBI taxonomy): Eukaryota > Metazoa > Chordata > Aves > Passeriformes > Sylviidae > Sylvia > Sylvia borin. The sequence goes on from CM025983.1 coordinate 4,557,164, forward strand.
CCAGCGCTTCACACTCACAATTGCCACGGCAGGGCACAAAGGCTGAGCGCCCTTCCCTGAGGATTTGCTGCTCCCCAGCCTCTCCTGTGGGATTTTGGCCTTGGCACCCCTCCGAGAAGACACAGCCAGGAGTTTCCTGGGAAGTTTGGGGGCAAGGAAGACGAGGCACAGAAAATATTTGCCCTGTTAACCTACTTCTGTTCCCAGCAGCGCTGACAGCGTTTCCCGGCCAAATTAGCCACCACAATAAGCACTTAATGATCAGCAGCTAATTAAATATTAACACTCGGAATGAAGGGGGATGTTTTCCAGCGAAAGATAATCATCCTCAAGGAAGATGCGGGCGTTAAAAAAAAAAAAAAAAAAAAAAAAAGAGCGTTTAATTGATTTCTTTGTTCCCTTTTCCAACTCCTTCCCTTAATTTCTCCCATTTCCCTCCTCTGCCTCCACTCATTTTCCACTCCTGACACCATCTCCTTCATCAAAGCAGTAAATAAAAGGAGAGAGCCTGAAGACTAAGATCGCTATTTAGAAGTGACTGGCAATTTGCAGGGCTCAAATGAAGAGGTTATAAACGGGGCTGAGTTTCACTTTGTGTGAAAAATAATGGACCTCTGGAAAACGCCTCAAGCGCAAGAGGAAAGTTTGAAAAGTCTCCAGCCTCAAAATTCAAGGCGGTTTGTTGTTTGGCAAAGGGAGAGCGAAGAAACATTCGGTGTTTGAGAAAGAAAAAGGACAAAGCCCAGCAAACAAAAGGGTTTTTTTTAGTTTCATTTCAGGGCCCCAAAGGCTGGTCCCTCTTCCAGCAGCTGGACTGGGCAGCACTGGGATGGGACTGGGCAGCACTGGGATGGGACTGGGCAGCACTGGGATGGGGCTGGGCAGCACTGGGATGGGGCTGGGCAGCACTGGGATGGGGCTGGGCAGCACTGGGATGGGGCTGGGCAGCACTGGGATGGGGCTGGGCAGCACTGGGATGGGACTGGGCAGCACTGGGATGGGACTGGGCAGCACTGGGATGGGACTGGGCAGCACTGGGATGGGGCTGGGCAGCACTGGGATGGGACTGGGCAGCACTGGGATGGGACTGGGCACTGCTGGCCAAGCCAGGCCTGATTCTGCCCTGCAGCTTAGTGAGAACAGCAATTAAAGCTGGATTTTACACAAGTCAGGAGGCACTCGGTTCATTTTCCAGTCTCAGGTCCTGCTGATCCTCTGATTTCCTTTCTCTGCATCCCATTTCCCCCAAGCTGGAAGCAAGGAGTCCAAAGGTAAAGCAGCAAGAAGCTTTTCCTTTTATTTATTTGTTAAATATTATTATTTTTTTAATACCTTTAGAAGTCTCAAGACATTTCCCAAAATCTCTGTTTTTCTTTTCTTCTGAGCTGGACTCGCTCAGGGGCCCAGCAGAGACACACACACGAATTTATTCTGCTCCCAGGCATCAATCAGGAGGTTGTTTGCAAGCCAAAAAAGAGGTGGGATTTTTTTTTTTTTTTTTTTTGTTTCTGCACTAATAAAACTAGATGGCTGTCAGAATAAAAAGCTGGCTGGCCTGGTAAAAACAGAGCAGCAAAAAAAAAAAACCCAAAAAAAAAGTGGAGGGTGAAAAGATGTGAACACGTTTCAACTCTGCCACCGCCCGGGGTTTCAACGTGAGGCTCTGGGCAGGACACGATGTACCCAGGACAAATTTGGGTGGTGGGGAAAGAAAAACAGCAACAAAAAAACCTCAGAATGGGATTTTTTTTAATGTGTTTCTGTCACAGAGCCAGAGGAATCTTTGTGGGAAAAGGAGTTTGGTGCTGGTGATTCAGGAGGCAAAAGGATCAGCGGGTTCTCAGGTGGGATCCATGATGAGGCCGGGTTTGGACAACTGGGGCTTGGAGGGGCAAAAATGTCACAGTGAGGTTAATTACAAGGATTCGCCGTTTCTCTTTTTCCACATTTACAGGGGTTTTGTCCTGCACTGGGGTTTTCCTCAGCGGTCCCAGCAGAGGGGTGACAGCAGGAGAGGTGACAATCATCCACACCCGTCACCACCAACACCTAACCCTGTCACCACCTCGACCTGCTTTTGTCACAGCGACTGAAAACGGGGAGATGCTCTGCCCCCATCCCCTACAAACCTGACGGCGATTATTTTTTTTTTGTCAGCCCCAAACCCAATCCCTCCGAGGCAGGAGAACCAACAGAGCAAACCCAAAAATCACACCGTGACTGTGACAGCAGTGACAGCAGCAGGCGCTCAGGGGACCCTCAGAGCGTGGAGTTTACAGCCCAGAAAATCCATGTACACCCCCGAGTTCAGGCTCCTTACACACTCAGTATCCCCTGAGAGCTCTGCCTGGAGCACTCCACGTTTTCCCGGTGTGAAAAACTTTTCTTTCTGAAAATTTGTAAGTTTAATTAAAAAAAAAAAATGAAGCAAATAGACAAATTAAGGGACAGAATAAGTGAAGCCTCTCAGTGGAGGGGGTTTGGCACAAGGTCCACCCAAAGCCCACCTCACTTTTTTAGGATTTCTATCTTTAAGGAGAGCTGTGTTGAATATTCAATAGATGTTAATCAACTGATCAGTTTTAAGTCTTTTCGATCATTTCATTGAATAGATTCATTTTGTGGGTGTAAATTTTCTTCCGGGGTTTTTTGGTTCTTTCCATTCGGATGAGAAAACAGGAAGTTCACAGGTTTTTTATGAGCCCCCTCCCACAACTTCTGGCCTGGTGGTTTAGACGTCACAAAGAAGAGATAAATGTTTTATTAATAAGAGTTTAGAAGGGTGATGAATGTGTATTTTCTGATTATACCAAGGGGTTAAGATATAAAAAAAAACCCCTCAGTCTTAACCCTTGGGTACAATCAGAAAATACACATTCATCACCCTTCTAAACTCTTATTAATAAAACATAATACAGTACAATTATACATATAGTAATTATGTTAATATTTGCTAAAAGCCGACTATACAATATGCATTTTTAACACCGGCTCAGGGTCAAACCCTGCCGTGCAAAAAGCAAAATTACAGCGGTGCCACGTCTGAAATAACCCCAAAAATGAGAGGTGTGCCCTGCTGCTGGAGCAGCCCGAGGGAGCAGCGGGTGCTCCGGAGCCTCTCCCAGCAGTGCAAAGGCCGGGAGGCACCTAGTGGTGTCGGGGAAGCACAGCAGAGCCACCAAGGCCACCCCAAAAAGTGTCACCTGGGTCGCACAGGCACTGCCGGACACTGCCCTCTCACCTTGTCACCTTTGGGAGCCGAGCGGAGCTGATCCGCGGCATCCATCAATGTGTCAGGACCTGCCACAGGTCAGTGATGTCTGTGTCACCTTCCCCGGTGGGGACAGCCCGTGGGGACAGCTCGGTGCCAGCCCTGCCACAGCAGCCCTGGCACGGGTTCAGTGTAATCACATCACTCCCCACTTTGTCCCCAGTGACCAACCTGAGCCCTGTGCTCCGCACCTGGGAAGAAGTCAGGGAAGAATTGCGGCTTTTCCGGAGGTCCTGGGAGCAGAGCTGGCGGCAGGCTCTTTGTGCAGCACGGATTGCACAGCCCTGGCAGTGTGGCAATAGAAGAGGAGCAGAAATTACGTGCAGGGCAGGTGCTCCTCTCCTCTCCCCTCCCTGCACACCTCCACCCTCCAAATTAGAGCCTGGCAGCAGGCAGGGAGCTCAGGGAGAACCAGCACAAAGGGATAAAAGAGCAGAAGCAGCAGCAAAGCCCCCACTCCTTCCGTGAAATGAAGGAATTGGTGTTTCCCTGCAGGTGGGAGCAGATGTCCCGGCATTAAACCGCAGCTCGAATCTGTTTTTGCAGCCCGTTCCTCTCCTCACCTGAACCCTCTGCACTCAGGTTTATCCCCATCACAGCATTGTTTTCTCTCCCAGCTCTTTGTGCCCTGCACAGAGCCACCCAAGGCCACCAGAAGAGCTTCTCTTAAAGACCCCAAATTTCTGTGCAACCCCAGAATGAGTGAGAAAGTGTGAGAGACACCTCATCCACCGTCCTGCTGTGCAAGGCTCCTCCTTACAAAGCCTCCCAACGCCAGGAGCTGGGAGAGGAACCTGCAGAGCATCCCCCAAGTTTACTTTTGGTCTAAATAAAACGCCCAGCTCGGGACTCTCCCAACATTGCAAGAGCAGGCAGCAGTTATTTTTACAGTGATTCAGTTCGAGCGTAAACATTTACACCACGTCTACCAGATCTAACAACTAAATCTGTCTGAAACTTGCCATGTGGCAGAGGATGGATCATAGAAACCCCACAAAAAAACTCCACTTCAGCTCCAAAAGGGAAAATAAAAGAAACACAACAATCAAGTCTGACTGAAGGGTGAAGCTGTAGGAGATGACAGGAACAGCAAAGCAAGGCAGCCTCACAGCCCTTATCTTCCCCTCCTCGAGGTTTTACTCCAAACCCCTGGACATTTCTCTCCTTCCCACCACTTTCTCAGAAGGAATAAAGCTTGGGAAGCTCAGGTCAGCATTCCCTTGCTGGGAACCCAGACATTTGTGAGAAGACCTTGCCTGCTCATCCTGGTTTTCAGGGCAAATACTCTGGCATGTCCTTCAAGGGATTACTCCCAATTAATTCCTCAGCAGCTTGTCTGGACACCTCAGCTAATTCCCATGGAAAGGCCTGCACGAGGATATTCTCTGCAGCACCCGGGATGATGTTTTCCCCAGATTTTTGTGACCCTGCTTTGCACAACCCCACCTCACCAATGCTGAGGCAACGATGGCTCAAGCACAGAAGATTTTCCTGCTGAGGGTCCTGAAGGGTTCCACATTTCCATGATCCCAAAACACATCCCCAGCGCTACAGCAGTGAATTCTGCAGCCTGAAACTCTCCCTTTACCGTGATAAAGAGGGCTGGGAGTAAAACATGAAACCCATTTGTAAGTCATGAAATTCTACCCAAGGAGGAAGAGAGGAAAGAAAATAAAATAAAACACCCAAACCCTAAGCTTATTTCAAAAGAGAAGATTGGGGCCATTTGATTTTCAATGCCCAGGAGTGGCTTTATCTCGGTGCCATCAGCGTGTCCAGGCCCTTTTGTCCCTTTTGTCCCCATGGTCTTGCCCAGCCTGTTCTGCCTTGAATGAAAGAGCAGAGAAGTGAATTTTCCTGCTCCGGGGCAGTCAGGCAGCTCCCGGGCAAAGCGGTAGCAATTCCAAAGATGGAAATTCTGCCCGTGGCGTTGGAGCCGCAGTGCACCATCCAAATGGCATGTGTGAAGCAGCCCCAGGCCTCTGTCCTCCTCAGGGAGCAAAGAAGTGCAAAAAAAAAAAAGTCACAAGTGGAAGCACCTAACAAGGAATCGCTGCCGACAGGGAATGAACGCCCTTGGAATCCTCCCCACGCTCTGCTGCACATCCGAAGTCCTCCTTCGGGTTTCTCCTCGTATTCCCCAATAAATCCACCTTCAAACCTTTTAAACTGCCGCCCAACAAGAAGCAGGATCCAAACTTGAGCGGGCTTTGCTTTAAAATTAACAAAGAAAATAAACACGCAGCGATAGGGAACGTGACGGAGCCGCAGCTCGGGGGAATAAAACTGCTGCAAGCTGCAGCCCGGGTGATTTATCACAGCCCTGAAACAAATTACTTCCATTTCTCACTGCTGCACACCCAGGGAACTCCCAAGTGCCAAGGGAAGCAGCGCTACCAACACCTGGAGTGAGAAGTGCTGGAATTCCTGCCTGGGAAAGGAAAGGGAGGCGCAGAGGGATGAAATGAGACGCCACAGGTGACACAGCACGGAGCTTCACAGAGCACAGATGGTCATCAGGGGGGAAAAAATAGGATGTATCTATAGGTGAGGGTCCAGAGAGGCTTCTCCAGACTGAACAATGCCCGGGAGAGATTCCCCTCCACGGCGTGACACACACGGGGGGTTATCTGGGGAGGCAGCACAGAGCGAAGCTGAGGATGAACGATGCTCTGAAGCGAGGTGACAGCCTGACAGCGGCAGAGAAACATCCCCGAGACAGACAGACACACAGACAGACAGCACAAACCCCCGAGCCCCCGAGACGGGCACAACTTCCCCAGCACCGTGTGACATGGGCTCGGGGTGGCGACAGACGGAAAAACCCCGGGAACAGAAACTCCTCCGTGAGCAGGTACCACCTGCAACACACACAGCGTCACCCCGACAGGTACCACGTCACCCCAAAATACACCACATCACCCCAACAGACACCACATTACCCCAAAAGATACCACCTGCAACACCCACAGCGTCACCCCAACAGGTACCACATCACCCTGACAGGTACCACATCACCCCAAAAGACACCACATCACCCCAAAATACACCACATCACCCCAAAAGATACCACATCACCCCAAAAGACACCACATCACCCCAAAAGATACCACCTGCAACACCCAGAGCATCACCCTGACAGGTACCACATCACCCCAACAGGTACCACCCGCCCTGTGCTGCCTTCAAAGCCTGAGTGACCCCCTAAAATCAAGGGCTGAGGGTTCTGCAGGCACAGCAGAGGGGATGGGGCAGCAGAATGGGCCTGAAACACCAAAAAAATCGGGAATCTCTGGAACTGCAACACCTGGTGGCTTCACAAACCCGCAGAGCCGGTGGCTGCACACACCTGAGCCAGGGTGGGACTCACCGGGTGCCGTTCACTGCGTGAATTCACCGCAGGATTGACGTTATTTTCTGCTTTAGAGCCTCCCCCAAACCCTCAGCCTCCGTCCTCACACACACCCCACGAGAAACAGTGTCGCTGCTCCATCGCCATCGATCCCTTCCCGCGGGCCCTGCTCAGGACAATGCCCGGGGACACCGAGCACCGGGCACACAGCACGGGGCACCGGGCACAGGGCACCGGGCACACAGCACGGGGCACCGGGCACCGGGAACCGGGCACCGGGCACACAGCATGGGGCACCGAGCACCGGACACACAGCATGGGGCACCGGGCACCAAGCACCAGGCACACAGCACGGGGCACCGGGCACCGGGCACACAGCACGGGGCACCGGGCATAGAGCACCGGGCACACAGCACGGGGCACCAGGCACCGAGCACCGGGCACACAGCATGGGGCACCGAGCACCGGACACACAGCATGGGGCACCGAGCACCGGACACACAGCATGGGGCACCGGGCACCGAGCACCGAGCACCGGGCACACAGCACGGGGCACCGGGCACACAGCACGGGGCACCGGGCACCGGGCACCGAGCACCGGGCACACAGCACGGGGCACCGGGCACCGGGAACCGGGCACCGGGCATAGAGCACCGGGCATAGAGCACCGGACACAGAACATGGGGCACCGAGCACCGGGAACCGGGCACAGGGCACCGGGCACAGGGTACAGGGCACCGAGAACCGAGCACCGGGTACCGAGTACAGGGCACCCACCGGGCATTGAGCACCGGGAACAGAGCACAGGGCACCGAATACCGGGGACCGAGCACCGAGTACCGGCCACCGAGCAGCGTGCACAGAGCACCGGGCATTGAATACCGAGCACCGGGCACCGAGCACCGGGAACCGAGCACAGAGCACCGAGCACCGGGCACAGAGCACCGAATACCGGACACCGAGTACCAGGCACTGAATACCGGGGACCGGGGACCGAGCATAGAGCAGCGGGCACCGGGCACAGAGCACCGGGCACCGAGCCCCGGGCACCGGGCACAGAGCACCGGGCACCGGGCACAGAGCACCGAGCACCGGGCACAGAGCACAGAGCACCGAGCCCCGAGCACCGGGCACCGAGCACCGGGCACCGGGCACCGAGCACAGAGCACCGGGCACCGGGCACAGAGCACCGAGTACCAGGCACAGAGCACAGAGCACCGGGCACTGAATACCGGGGACGGGGTACCGAGCACAGAGCACCGGGCACCGAGCACAGAGCACCGAGTACCGGACACCGAGTACCAGGCACTGAATACCGGGAACCGAGCACCGGGCACCGGGCACAGAGCCCCGCGCACCGGGCACTGAATACCGGGGACCGGGTACCGAGCATAGAGCAGCGGGCACCGGGCACAGAGCACCGAGCACCGGGCACCGAGCACCGAGCCCCAAGCCCCGCGCACCGGGCACCGAGCCCCGGGCACAGAGCCCCGAGCCCCGCGCACCGCGCAGGCCAGGCCGGCGCTCCGAGCCCCCGGGCCCGCGGGAGGCTGTGGGGCCCGCGGAAGGCTGTGGGGCCGCGGGAGGCTGTGGGGCCCGCGGGAGGCTGTGGGGCCGCGGGAGGCTGGGGGCCCGCGGGAGGCTGTGGGGCCCGCGGGAGGCTGTGGGGCCGCGGAAGGCTGTGGGGCCCGCGGGAGGCTGTGGGGCCCCGGGAGGCTGTGTGCCCCGCTGGCCGATGTGCCCCGCTGGCCGATGTGCCCCGCTGGCCGATGTGCCCCGCGGGCCGGCCTAGGCCGCGCTCACCTGCTGGGCCGCTCCGCTCCGAACTCGGCGCCGCCGGACTCCGCCATGGCCGCGCAGCGCCGCCGGGCCGCGGGGGAAGCGCCGGGGCCGCCGCGGGAAAGGCGCAGCAGCGGCGGGCACGGAACCGGCAGCCGCGGGCTCCGCTCCCAGCCCGCAGGGCCTGGCGCCGCCCCGCCGCCGCCGCCACCGACACCGCCACCGGCGTGTCACCGCCACCGCCACCGCCACCGCCACCGGCGTGTCACCGCCACCGCCACCGCCACCGCCACCGGCGTGTCACCGCCACCGCCAGCGACACCGACACCGCCACCGCCACCGGCGTGTCACCGCCACCGCCACCGGCGTGTCACCGCCACCGCCACCGGCGTGTCACCGCCACCGGCGTGTCACCGCCCCGCGGGAGCGCCGGGCTGTCACCCCCACGCGGGGACCGGGGACTGTCACCTCCCAATGGGGACCGGGGAGTGTCACCTCCGCACGGGGACCGGGGAGTGTCACCTCCCCACAGGGCTGGGGGACCGGGGAGTGTCACCTCCGCACAGGGCTGGCGGACCGGGGATTGTCACCTCCCCATGGGGACCGGGGATTGTCACCTCCCTCCAGGGCTGGGGGATCAGGGGCTGTCACCTCTCCCCTCGACTGGGTGCGCTGTCACCTGCCTCCAGGACTGGGTGACCGGGGGTCTGTCACCCCCCAGACTGAGGTGACCAGCACTCTGTCACCCCCCAGACTGAGGACTTTGGGGCTCTGTTCCCGAGGATGTCCCAAGAAATGTCACCGCCCTACAGCTGTGAGGTCCCGGGGGTCTGTCACCACCCCACGGGCCACCAGCTCCTTCCATCCGAGTATTCCCCAGCCGATGTCCTTTGCTGCAGCCTGCCCTGGAAATCCCGAGGCTTTCCCTCGGCATTCCACCTGCGGATCACTAAATGTCACCTGCGGGTCACTAAATGTCACTCAGTGTCACCTGCGGGGCCCATCACTTGTGCAGAACTGCGAGGACAGCCCTGGTGGGGGGACAAAACCTCCTGCCGGGCCACCTGGAGCAGGATTTGTATTTATTTTATTTTTTTGGCCGAAATCTCCAGGTGCAGGAGCAGCAGTACCCTCCAGAGGGTGCAGTCCTGTCGCCGGAGATCCCTGCGCGTCCCGGTGCCAAAACCTCCTCGGTCCCTCACACATGGTCGGCATCAGAACCCTCGCAGCTCTCCCCAGAGCCACCGAGGCCACGCGGGGCCCGTGTAATTCCCAAAGCCGGCGCGCATCTGCTCGAGGGGGCATTCCAGGCATCGGTGGGAATCAGGAAATTATTCCTAGCGCTGGCCCTGCCAACGGCCGGGGGTAGATTTCTTTGATTTCCCATGCTCGGTGTCCACATCTGTAGAAAGGGTAAAAAAAGGGGGGGGGGGGAGTTTGTACATGAGAATAAACGCGCTTGGAAAGCCGTGAAAACTCCCTTTCAAGTCAGCCTGATGAAAACTTCATGTTCTGGAGCCTTTTGCTTCAAGGAGAGCAATCTGTTTCGAAGAGGAAAAGCTGTGTATTTTTCTTATTTAAACCTCCTAAATCTGCTGGAGCATTAAAAAATATTTGGCATTTCCACAGCACATTTCATTCCCGGCTCCAAATGCGTTTTACAGACGTTCATTAATTAAGCCTCGCAAAACCTTGGGGAGAAAGGGAAGCAGTACTTATTAATTTGCTATTTGTGTTGCTGCAGCACACGGAGACCCCGGCCAGGACCTTGGGGCCTCGTTATTTTAGACACGACCTGTGCAGAGGAGGAGATGTCAGCACGGGAAGAGGCCACGGATGGACCCTCCTGGTGTTCCATCCCCTGCTCCTTCTGCAATTTGGGGCTGCAGGAGCTCCCCCCCAGCTCTGCCCTCCTCTCCAGGAGTGCTCATTTCGTTGTTCTGGTGTTTTGGGGGGGTTCCTGCCCCTCCTTTCCAACACCTCGTGGTTGTCCCGCTTCCAGCTCGGCTTCATTTGACACCTTCCCCTTCCTCTGGGGGTCACTTTATGGAATCACGGAGTTATTCGGGTTGGAAAAGACCTCCGAGAGCAAGCTGTGACTGATCCCGACCTTGTCCCCAGCCCAGAGCACTGAGTGCCGTGGCCAGGAATTCCTTGGGTGGGATGGGGACTCCAAACCTCCCCGGGCAGCCCCTGCCAAAGCCTGACCACCCTTTCCATGGGGAGATTTCCCCAATATCCAAGCTGAGCCTCCCCTGGCCCGGCCTGAGGCTGTCCCCTCCTGTCCCTGTCCCCTGGGAGCAGAGCCCGACCCCTCTGGCTGTCCCCTCCTGTCAGGGAGTTGTGCAGAGCCACCAGCTCCCTCCTGAGCCCTCTTTTCTCCTCTTGAGCCTCCTTTTCTCCTCCTTGAGCCCCCTTTTCTCATTCTGAGCCCCCTTTTCTCCTTCTGAGTCTCCTTTTCTCTTCCTGAGCCCCCTTTTCTCCTCCTGAGCCCCCTTTTCTCCTCTTGAGCCTCCTTTTCTCATTCTGAGCCCCCTTTTCTCCTCCTGACTCTCCTTTTCTCCTCCCGAGCCCCTTCCCCAGCTCCCTCAGCCGTCCCTCACCTGACCAGCACGCCCTGATCCGTGAAAAACTTCAAACAAACGCTTTTCCCCCTGTTATTTTTAGGTCCACCCCGATATTTGAAGCGCAGCTATTTCTGTCCCACCGAGTGCTGTGACCCTCTCCGTCCCAGGTGATGGGAGCTGTGAATGTCACACCTCTGCTTCCCCTGCAGGAAAAGCGGGGCCGGGGCTGGAGGCTGTAAATGCCTTTCACGTGTTCCCCAGATCCCAGTTAAATTGAACCCCAGAAGGTCTCTCAAAGCAGGAAAAAAAAAATAAAAAAAGCATTTATAAGACCCTGGAAGGAAGATGTATTCCGTAACGACTCTGGTGACCAGACTTGTGTCATGTGGAGAGGGAACCGAGGGGGATATTTCTTGTTATTTCATATTGCTGATGGGATTTTACCTCTGGCAGCAAATCCAGGAACTTTTTAGTTACCATTATTGTTTGATTTTTATGGGCCATTTGATATTTATTTTTATTTCCCTTCATTATTTGTTGAGTGCACTTAGCCCCCTTCCCCGAGCAGCCTGCCTTATATCTAAGGTGAATTTTATGACCAGTGTTAGCACAGCAATCTGAGCAAGTCACACAACTGTAATATATTTATCCCGTGCACTCAGGATATCCAGGCAGGCCTGGAATTCCTACTGTGGAGAGCAGTGGTCTGCCTGCAAAATCCCAGCTCCAACTGGACAGGGTTAAAAAAAATAAAGAAACAACAAAAATAAAAAGGAATAAACTCCAAACTATTTACATTCTTCTTCTTTCTGATCTTGGTTTCAAGCCTTCAGGATTTATTTGAGTCATATTTTCACCTTTTTTTTTTTCCCTTGGTTTTGCTTTTTTTTCTTTTTTTGGTTTTTCCCCGTCCAAACCATGAGGTCTCTCCGTGTACCTTTTGCTGCAAGCCAAGCTCTTGTGTATCCCACGGCTCCCACAGCTGGGCTTTAAAATCCACAGCCAGCACTGGGAGAGTAATGACAAAATCATGAGCTGGCAAAGCTGCCTTTCCTCTCAGACCTCCTCATTTCATCCTGCTCAGGAGCAGGAATTCCTCGCTGCTCCAAACACCAGCATCCAGGTTTTGGGGGTTTTTCTTTTCCAATTTTTGTTAGATATTTTCCCAGCACAGGGTTGGGGTTTTTTTGTTGTTTGTTTTTTTTTTTCCCAATTCTTGTTGCATTTTTGGCTGCTTTATTTTCCCTTGTTGTGGAGGAGGCTGTGATGACCTCCCTCGCTCTTCCTCGGTGATATCCACCTCCGTCTCCCTCCTGCCCAGGGGGTGTGGTGGGATTTCTCGACGCTTCTCCCTGCTTTTATTCCCTCTGGATTTTCTGCTCCCTGCTAATCCCTGTGTAATCCTGGCCCACAGCGTGAGCCTGGGCAGGGTCAGGAGCAGAGTCTGGGGTGTGTCTGCTGTGCCGGGAGGATGGACCAGCCTTTTCCCCTGCCCCTTTGGGTGCGTCTCTCCCGTGGGGGTGTTTGATCTTCCCCCTGCAGCACCATCACTGGCAGGTCCCACTGCCGGGCAGAGAATTCCGTGGTGGAGAGCAGCCACCAACCCCAGGGATGTGGGACCTTCAGGGATGTGAGACCTCTAAGGATGTGAGATTCCCCAGGGATGTGACATCCTCAGAGATGTGGGACCCTCAGAGATGTGAGACCCCCAGGAATGTGAGATTCCCCAGGGATGTGAGACCTTCAGGGATGTGGGACCCTCAGGGATGTGAGACCCCTAGGAATGTGAGATTCCCTAGGGATGTGAGACCCCCAGGAATGTGAGATTCCCCAGGGATGTGGGATCTTCAGAGATGTGGGACCCCCAGGGATGTGGGACCCTCAGGAGTGTGAGATTCCCTAGGGATGTGGGACCCCCAGGGATGTGAGACCTTCAGGGATGTGAGACCCCTAGGAATGTGAGACCCTCAAGGACGTGGGGCCTTCAGGGATGTGAGATTCCCCAGGGATGTGAGACCCTCAGGGATGTGAGACCCCTAGGAATGTGAGATTCCCTAGGGATGTGGGACCCCCAAGAATGTGCGACCCTCAGGGATGTGGGACCCTGAGGGATGTGCGACCCTCAGGGATGTGGGACCATCAGGGATGTGACACCCTCAGAGATGTGTGACCCTCAGGGATGTGTGACCCTCAGGGGTGTGGGACCCTCAGGGATGTGGGACCCCCCAGGAATGTGAGACCCCCAGGGATTTGACACCCCCAGGGATGTGGGACCCTCAGAGACGTGATGCCTCCAGGGATGAGGAATACCCGAGCCCCTCAGGGTGAGCTCTGCAGGCTCCCAGCACCCCGGGGTGCAGCCAAGCCCTGCAGGTCCCAAATTCCCCGACCTCAGAGACAATCCAACACAACCAGCTCAGCTCTGGCACAAAACACCGGGACAGCAGCACCCCTTCTGTGCCAGGGCTGAGCCAGCCCAGCTCTCAGCTGGGTTCCCAGCCCCAGCAGTGCCACAGGGATAAAACACGGGCAGTGGGAACGCTGAGCCCTGTGCTGCTGCTGAGGAGCAGCGATGAGAACACGCAGAGCAGCGTGGGGTCTGGCCTGGGGGAAGGATCAACACCTTCTCGCAGGAATCTTGGGCTCCTTCCACTCCCACGTGAAGAGCTGAGCCCCTCAGGAGCTGGCTCCCACTCAGCTGGCGACGTTGGCCATCCCCAGCACCGTTTTGGCCACCATCCCGCGGGTCCCCTCCGTGTCCAACACGTGTCAGCCATCCTCCTGACACCAGGGATGGCTCCAGAGGGGAGCAGGTGCTGCAGCACCACCCCAGCCCATCGAGGAGCCTGGGCCCAGCCAAACCACAGCCACACAGCCCAACTTTCCCCCGACCAGCTTGGCTGCTCTCCTCACCTGGCAGGAGAACACAGGGAAGCGGAGCCCCCTTTCCGCCCGGCGTTCCAAGGAGTAATGAAGGCCAGGGAGTGGAAAAATCCCTGTCCCTGGCTGTGCTCTGAGGGTGCTTCCCCTTCCCCACGGCAGCACCAGGGCCCAGCAGCTGCGCCAGACCCCGGCCAGCGGCACCGAGAGCTCAACTCTGACATTTGAAGACGGGGGGAAAAATAATTTGGCTTCGTTATTCCTCCCTCCTCTCCCCCTCACCCCGAGCGGTCCCTCGAGCCGGGCTGGAATGTGCGTGGTAGGGACAGAACCAATCCCATTAGCACCAGGAGATTGTTTTTCCCTTTGGTTTTGTTGTCGTTGAATCACCCGTGGCTCCGGCTCGGTGGGGTGGGTCGGGCAGAGGAAAGTCGTGGATGTGTTTTCTCCCATCCCTGGTGCCCTGCCCGGTTCCAGCAGCACCGTGGGGTCTCCATCTCTTTGAAGGCCGGGTGGGTTTCGTGGTGGCTCCAGGCACAATTCAGAGGAGAATTGGGAAGGGAGGAAGGGCTCAGCTCCACGTGCAGGGTCAGGAAGGTGCTTTGAGCCCTTCTCCAGCTCCTCATCTCACCTCGCTCCATCCCTGCATGGGGATTTATCTCCATTGGGGTTAAAAGTGAATTTACAACTCTTGAGTGTTGGTCAGAGACTCAGGATTGCAGCTTTGTGCTGCCAGGAGCTGGGCCAGGAGCGGGGAGAGGCAGCTGGAGCTGCTGGAAAATATCCTTCCCCAGCTGAGAGGAGCCCAGGCTCTGCTCCCAGCCCCTCCAGGAGCCCTGCGGCTCCACACCCTCTGTTTCACCCACACTGGGTGCAATTCTTCTCATGGAAGAATGAGAATCATCATCATCCTCCTACGAGACAGGAATAAAAAACCTCCTTTGACCTCTCCTGCAGCATCTCCACGGGATGAGGGCGTGAAGGGGATAACTGGTCCCAAACCATCAAAAAGGGGGATTGGCACATCAAGGGCTTCTCCTTGAGGAGTCCTCCTCCTCCCTGCTGACCCAGTCCTGGGATTTCTGCCCTCGGAGGCATCCCCAGCGCTCTTCCCGAGCAGATACACCCTGAAAGAACAGCCCCAGGACAACTCCCGAGGGGAATGGGGTGAGAAATAGGGACAAAAGGCAGGGTTGGGAGCAGATGGCAGCAGGGGAGGGAAATCCGTGCCTGGCCCAGCTCCTTCAGGCATTGTGTGAGCCTGGTGGAGCCAGGCCAGCTCCCAGCAGCTGAGATTTTCTGGACGGGACAACAGCAGCCCGATTCAGCCACCAAGAGCAGCCAGGGGGGCTGTTGACCCTGATTACAGCTGGTGAGACCCCCACAGCCCTCAGCACCCACCGCGGGCACGGAGACCAAGACACAGCCGAGGGGGGAGAAGGCACAGGGGTCTGTGATGGGAGTGTAGGGGGGAAACTGCTGGATTGCTCCCAATTTCGGGGCTACTTCTTGCCAAAGACTCATCTGGGGTCAGTTGTGGAGCTGTGGCTGGACATGTGGACACACGGGGGTGAGTGTGGACATGTGGACACGTGGACATAAAGGTGAGTGTGGACATGTGGACATGAAGGTGAGTGTGGACACACAGAGGTGAGTGTGGACACGTGGACATGAAGCTGAGTGTGGGCACAAGGACATCAGGATGAACATGAGGACGTGAGGGTGGACACAAGGACCTGAGGATGGACACAAGGACCTGAGGATGGACACAAGGACACGATAACGGACACGTGGATGTGAATGTGGCCACACAAATGCCCCAAGGATGTCACCCACCGTGGCCTCAGGGTCCCCTCATGCCCTCACCACCACCGTGGGCTGGAGGCTGATTCCACCACAGCCTGGCTTGCCCGTGGCTGATGGGGGCCACACACCGCGAATCCTCCTTTCCCCTGTGAAAAAATAAAAGAGGGAGCGAGCAGGAGAAGGCGTCGGGTGGAAAAAGCCCCCGGCTGCCTGCTGGGGCGAGTGGAACCAGCGAATTTCATGCGTCTCCTTCTTGTTAGAGTGGGGTCCCTCCTCACCTGCTCCCGGGCACAGTTTCCTGCCCCCCGAGGCAGCAGGGAGGAATCTGACTCCGGTTTAAAGACGAGGAGCTTGTCCACGGTCTGCAGCCCGGCTCCCGTCGCAGGAGGGGACGCGCTGCCCCGCCGTGGGGCAGTTTGCCAGCTGTCTGCACCCACCCGGGGCCTTCCCACCTCCTCCTGGGAAAATCCTGCGGGAAAACAGCCCCTGAGGGGTGTCCCTGCCCCCTGAGGGGTGTCCCTGCCCCCTGAGGGGTGTTCCTGCCCCCTGAGGGGTGTCCCTGCCCTCTGAGGGGTGTTTGGTGGCCTGAGCACGGCCAGGGGGGGGGTTTTGTCCCCGAGTCATCAGATTGTGCCCACTCTAAGAGCTGCTCTGCGCTGGCCTCCATCTCTCAGCCCTTCCCTCTCTCCCTGCGCTGCCGCCCCTCTGCCCACCCCGAGGCACTGCTGAGGATGCTGTCCAAGCCTCCAAAATCTCATTGCGGGCTGGGAAACTCAGCCACGGCACCCACCCTACCTCCCGTGCCAGCCCCACACTGCCAAGACCTCCCGGAGCATCCTCCCTGGCAGGCAGCGAGCCGGGAACACCATCCCTCTCCTCTCCATGTAGGGAAAACGCCCTCCCGTCCCCCATCGTGCGAGCACTGAACCGCTCTGCCCTCCCTTCCAGCACCCGTGAGGGGCTGACACCGCACCCCCGGGGAGGGACAAGGCAGGGGACGTGCTCCGGCAGCCGAGGCTGCTGGCAGGGAGCGAGCTGGCCGCTTTGGAGATCTTCCTCGAGCTGCGACTGCTGCCAAGCACAGCCCGGCATCCATCGCCAGCACCTCGGCACGCCTGGCTCGGCACGCCGGGGGAACGCGCCCTGCCTCGGAGCGGGGACAGCGCTGAGCCCCCGGAGCGCTGCAGAGCAGGCGCCAGCCCCTGGCGTGAGCCGTCCTGCCGGGCCTGGCACGGGACAGGCCGGGAATGGCACGGGACACAGCCCGGGAATGGCACGGGACAGCCCGGGAATGGCACGGGACACAGCCCGGGAATGGCAGGGGACAGCCCGGGAATGGCACGGGACAGGCCGGGAATGGCACGGGACAGCCCGGGAATGGCACGGGACAGGCCGGGAATGGCAGGGGACAGGCCGGGAATGGCAGGGGACAGGCCAGGAATGGCACGGGACATCCTGGGAATGGCAGGGGTCAGGCCGGGAATGGCACGGGACACAGCCCGGGAATGGCACGGGACAGGCCGGGAATGGCACGGGACAGGCCGGGAATGGCACGGGACAGGCCGGGAATGGCACGGGGCAGGCCGGGAATGGCACGGGACAGGCCGGGAATGGCATGGGACACAGTCTGGGAATGGCACGGGGACAGGCCGGGAATGGCACGGGACAGCCCGGGAATGGCAGGGGACACAGCCCGGGAATGGCACGGGACAGGCCGGGAATGGCAGGGGACACAGCCCGGGAATGGCACGGGACAGGCCAGGAATGGCATGGGACACAGCCCGGGAATGGCACGGGACAGCCCGGGAATGGCAGGGGACAGCCCGGGAATGGCATGGGACAGCCCGGGAATGGCACGGGACAGCCCGGGAATGGCACGGGACAGCCCGGGAATGGCACAGGACAGCCCGGGAATGGCACGGGACACAGCCCGGGAATGGCACAGGACAGCCCGGGAATGGCATGGGACACAGCCTGGGAATGGCACGGGACAGGCCGGGAATGGCAGGGGACAGCCCGGGAATGGCATGGGACAGGCCGGGAATGGCACGGGACAGGCCGGGAATGGCACGGGACAACCCGGGAATGGCACGGGACAGCCCGGGAATGGCAGGGGACAGCCCGGGAATGGCATGGGACACAGCCCGGGAATGGCACGGGACACAGCCCGGGAATGGCAGGGGACAGCCCGGGAATGGCACGGGACAGCCCAGGACTGCCGTGGGCAGGGGCAGCGTGCCAGGACAAACAGGCGGCGGGGGGAAAGGTGGGGTGTGCCAGGCCCTGGGTGCTGCATGTGTGCTGGAGGGTGACAGCAGTGTGTGTGACACTGTGTGTGATACTGGTGTGTGACACTGTGTGACACTGTGTGTGATACTGTGTGTGACACCTCTGTGTGACAGCAGTGTGTGATACTGGTGTGTGACACTGTGTGTGACATTGGTGTGTGACACTGTGTGTGATACTGTGTGTGTGATACTGTGTGTGACAGTGGTGTGTGACACTAGGTGTGACACTGCTATGTCATACTGGTGTATGACACTCTGTGTGACACTGGAGTGACACTGGAGTGATACTGGTGTGTGACACTGGTGTGTGTGACATCGCTGTGTCACACCACCGTGTCACACCCATGTGTCACACCTGTGCGTGGCCCGATTAACCCTTTCCCTCCCGGAAACGCTGTCCCTGGGTGGTTTCGGCGGGAACACCCCTCATTTCCCAGCCCTTCCATGTGCACCCAGAGCCGCACCCCGCCTTTTCCCTCCTCGCCCCTCTCAGCGGGATATTTTGGGGTGCTTTCCCCGCAGCATCTCCTCCCAACACTTGCTGCTGAATCTCTCACACGGCAGCGGAGAGGAGCTTTGCTCCGTGGCCTTGCCAAACAGCCCAGCAGGGATTTCTCTCCTCTTTGCCAGAGGTTTCATCCCAGCTCATTTTCCAGGCCGGGAACAGCCCCGTGCCCTCCCGCCGGCCCCATGCGGGGGATCCATTGTGTGTCTTCATTTCTCGAGGCACACCCAGCGAAGCCAAAGCTTGGAGAAAAGTGTTGCCATGAGCGTTTTGTGGTTTCTCCCGTGCGCAAGGGAGCAAAAAAATCTGCGCCTGAAAAAAATAATCTACTGAGACACGGATAATTTTGAGTCTTCCAATCGCCCTGGGACGAGCACCCCCACGAAGCCACCGACTCTCCCAGCTCTGGTACAAACCTTTTATTCTATTCGCCCTCCCAGCTCGGGGCTGGGTTTGCCCTGTGGAGGTGAGGCCGGGAGGTGTCCACGGCCTGTCCTGTCCCTGGAGCTCCTGCCCGGGGACATCACACACCCCCACCGAGCTTCACACGCGGCCGAAAAGCAACAACGAGAAGTGAACCCCAAAAATGGACACGAGAGACCCCCCCAAACACACACACACACCCCTCACACGCCTCCCCCCCGCCCCAACCCCAGATATGTCGGATGGGTGGAAGTGATAAGGAGCAGCACACAAAAAAAAAAAAAATCCGGTGGGGACGGGGATGAGAGAGCCCCGCCCGTCCCACCACGGCACGGAGAGAGCCCCAAAAACCCCAGGGGAGAGGGCGGGGGGTAATAAGTTAATCTGTACAGACGTGTTAGGTGACACGGGAGTGGCGGCACCCGCACCCTGCCGGCGCTGCGGTGTCCCCGCGGGGCCGAGGAGCCGCATGCCGGCGCCCACCAAACCGCGGAACGATGCATGAAAATCGAGTGGTGGAGGATGAGGAGGAGACGGGCAGGGGCGAGACACCTCCGTGCCCAGGGGCTGTGCCAGGCTGGGCCGAAGGGAGCCGTGCTTGGTCCCTTTTGGAGCCCAGGGACACAGAGGACGGGTCCTGCCATCAAACAGCCCCGCAGGCTGCTCCCGGCATCGGGCAGGGATGCCGAGCCCACGATGGAGCCGTCCCAGCAGCTCCCACCTCCTGTCCGAGCCTGAAGTCAAGGAAACGCTGCCTCGTCCCCCGTTTGGTCCCACCAGCGACTTGTTGGCACCGGGACCAGCTCGCCAAGGGCATCACGGAGCAGGGGGGGCAAGGAGCCATCCCAGGGCCTCTCCGCAGCTCCGGGAAGGGGCCTGGCCGGGTGCTGGCGTGGGCACGGAGGCGGCGGGATCGGCTCCTGTCTCCGGCTGCCAAGGCCAAATCCATTCGCCACGTTTCGGCTCCCCGAGGCAATCGGCTCCGGCCGGCGGAAGGGAGTTCCCAGGGCCGGGGCCGGCGCCTCGGAGGCTCAGCCCAAGGTGGGAGGCCGGGGATGTGCCGAGCCAAAGCTCAGAAGGCTGCAGACACTCTCCATCCCCCACCGCAGCCGGCTCCCTCCTGCCCAGTGCTGGACCCATGCCCGGAGGGCTGCGGGGCCCCGGCGGCTCCGGGCGGGAGGAGACAGCGAGTCCCGCTCCGGGGACGGGCTCCCTCCGGCCTCCCGGCTCTGGCAGCTCCCCTCTTGGCTCTGCAAGGCAGGATCCCAGCTCACAGCACATCCCTGGAGGAGGCAGAGGCGCTGCCCGGCTCCTCCAGAGCGGCGGTGCCCGGGGAGGAGAGCGGCAGGCGGCCGGAGCCAGAGGTGCTCCTCTGGGAGCCGGGGACGTGGGGCAGCCCCAGGGACAGAGGGGCGGGATGGGGGGCGATGCCGTGGGGATGGTGAGAAGGAGGTGGGAAGGGGTGGGAGAGCTACAGGATGGTCTTGTCCAGGTCGACTTTGAGGGGCAGCGGCCCCGCGTCCTCCCCGCCGTGCGCGGGGCACAGGGTGACGGCGATGACGGGCGGCAGCGGGAAGGTGCCGGGGCCATCCAGGTCCTCCAGGTATTCCTTGTCCCCGTTGATGCTCAGAGGCTGGCAGAGAGGTAGAGAGCACAGAATGGGGTGCAGGACACCCTCACCCCCAGCTTGGGGACACCACACCCCACACAGTCCCTGACCCTCTCGGGGCTGTGCTCACCCCATACCTGGGTCTTGACGTGCTGCTCGGGGGCGGTGACCAGGCTGGCACAGCTGAGCCACAGCATCACCATGATGGAGAGGAAGAGGCAGGCGGCCAGGATCCAGCGAGGAAGGCCCGAGCGCCTGTAGCACCCCACCACCCCCCGCCAAAGAGAAGGGACCAGTTTATGGCAGGGCACGGGCTGGGAATTGGGGCTGGGGAGGGGGATCTGCTCTGCCACCTCCAGCAGGTCCCAGGCCACCTACTTGGACATGCAGCCCAGGAAGTCGTGCTCCTGCTGTGGGGGCTCCGGGGGGTGCGCCTTGGCTTTGCCTCGTGGCTCCTTCACGGGGGGCTTGTCCCCCTTTGCCCGGGGGCCTGGGAGGGGAGAGGTGATGCCGAACCTGGGCACACGTGTGGACACACCCTCCCCTCTCCCATCCTCTTGCCAGCACGTGATGGGGGTCCCCCTCTCCCTCTTGGAGCCTCTGCCCCCTAAGGGCGCACAGAGGGTCCCAGCAGCTTCATGGGTCCCACCGGGGTGGGTGGGCGTGTGGGAAGCTGATCAGAGCCGAGAAGGGGGAAATTTGTTAAGTTCTGGAGAGCTCGGATGGGAGCCAGGGGGGCTCAGAGGCTCCCAGCCCCCTCCCAGCAGCCCGGACCCCCCTCAAACCTGTGTGGGGCTGGGGGACAGCAGGGCTGGATCCTGATCCCGATCCTGGCTGTGCTGGCTGGATCTCCAGAGCCTCAGGTGCTGGATACTCCATCTCAGGCTGGGACTGGGTCAGCAGGGAAAGAGCGAGAAGGCAGTGAGGAAGGGGGTCCCCACCCCTCGGGGCACCCTCAGGGAGGGTCCTGGGGACACCCCCACCTGAAACACCACGACTTTGCCATCGTCAGCCTGCAGGTAGAAGGTCCAGGTGGAGGAGATGAAGCTCTGCGCAGAGCTGACGATGTCGTTGCAGAAGGTGGAGACCAAATCCAACATGGAAAATGACGGCGCCTTCAGCTCCAGGCTCTGCAAAGGAGCGGGGACATCAGGTCACCGCTGTCCCCTCGTCACCCACCCCGGCGGGCGACGTCCCACCCCGGGGTCACGGCTGCGTTGAGCCGGGTGCAACCTGCCAGCGATGGAAAGGGATGTGCCAGGGTCACAGTCTGGTCCCAGGAGGGTCACCAAGAGATCTGTGGGGTGACCCTCTGATCCCTTGGGGTGACCACCCAGCTCTGGGGCCACCACCCAGCCCCAGGATTGTCCCTTTGGGGCGGGATCACCCTCCTCGGCCAGAGACAATGAGAACGGAGCAGCCGCGATGCCGAGGGCGTTCCTCTCCTGGCAGCCTCTCGGTGCCCTGGATTCTTGGCCGTCGCGGCAGTTTGTTATTTTTAAAGCATCCCTGCTGGAATCCGCTTGGCTGCTCCCCTGCCACTGGCTCCGAACATTTTCCGACAGCCCCTTGCACGGTCAAACCAGCAAACAGGAAATAAATAGGTCAGATTCTGTATCTAATTATTATGCTAAATCTGCTTTGCCTGCTCGTCTGGGAACCCGAGGAAAAAAATGCTCTGGGTGGGTGGAGGGGGCAGGAGGCCTCCATGTCACCCCCAGTCACCCCCAGATGCTCATCCCTGGCCTCGGAGAGGGGCTGGGACACAGGATCAGGCACCAGGAAGGTCTGAAAACGGGGCTCCAAAGGAGGGTTGCTCAAAGGAGCTTTCCACTCTTTTTACGGCGCAGATTCATCTTTGTCGGCACGTGCACCAAACCAAAAGCCTCTTCCTTGGGCCAAAGTCTAATTTAATTAATTGGGCAAAAGCTGGATTAATTAAATGTAGGAGGGGGGAAGCGTTGCTGATCGTTGGGAAGGATGACAACTCAAAGTTGGGGGAATCTGCCACATCCTCTGACGCTGGGAATTCCCTCTGAGGGAATCCTCCGCACCCGGCCCAAGCCAAGTCCAGCCCCAGAAAGGTTAATTGGCGTTTTATAATTGCAACAAAGCAGCCAGTGGTGGCTTGGATCAACGTGGCCCAGCTCCCACCCACAGGGATGGAGGGACGGAGGGATGGAGGGATGGATGGATGGATGGAGGGAGGGAGGGAGGGAGGGATGGAGGGATGGAGGGATGGATGGATGGATGGATGGATGGATGGATGGATGGATGGATGGATGGAGGGATGGATGGAGGGATGGATGGAGGGATGGATGGAGGGATGGATGGAGGGATGGAGGGAGGGAGGGATGGAGGGATGGAGGGATGGATGGAGGGAGGGATGGAGGGATGGAGGGATGGATGGAGGGATGGATGGATGATGGGTGGAGGGAGGGATGGATGGAGGGATGGATGGAGGGATGGAGAGGAGGGACTGTGCTGACTGTGCCAGGAAGAGTCTCCCCATCTCCCTTCACCTTCTCCTTCCTGCTCTCCTCCACCTCGGGCAGCTGCTTGCGGCACCCGGTCACGCACCCAAACTGCTCCTCTGCATTGCCGTAGGCTTCAGCACAGGCTGGGAGAGAGGAGGGATCAGATTTTGGGGGTGCTCAGCCCCTGGGACCCCCGTCCCCCTCCCCACTGACACCCAGGGCGTGTCAATCCGCACCCGCCTGCTGCGGGGCCGAGCGGGGCGGGACGCTCCGGGCGGTGTCGGGTGTCCCGCCACTCCCGGTGAGATGTTGGGGATCCCCCCGCCCGGGGAAGGCGTTGGGGGGCTCGGGGGCCGCTCGGCCACCGGCTCCTCTCACCTGCTTCGCACTCGGCTCTGGTGGTGTTGAGCTCGGCGCTCGCATCCACGAAGTGACAGATGGAGAACAGCCGGCAGCCCCGGTAACAGGCGTTGAGAACAGCATCCTGCGGCGAGGAGGAGGAGGAGGAGAGCGTGGAGCTGGCACCGGGCTCAGCCCCATGGCTGCACTGGACACCCCCCAGGCGGCCCCCCGCTCCCAGCTGGGGGGGCACCGGGCAGCGCCGCCCCCGCCCAGGACCCTGGTGAGGGTTGGCACCCCAAACCTGGAGCTCCCAAAAGAGGGGGAGCTGCCCCGCAGCCCCCCAGGGTGCACCCCAGGGTGGGTTTGCAGGTGGCCGTGTCCTCGTGGAGGGTTTGGAGGGTCCCCCCATCTCTGCTGGCACCAGCCAGGAGCTGGCATGGGCTGGCAGGAGGTGGGGGTGCAGTGCTCTGAGGGGGGGGTACAGATTTGGGGGGCCGGGCACACACTGAGGGGGTGTGGGGGGCACACGGAGCCTACACGGGGGTCACCGGGAATGGTGACACTGCGGGCACCCCAAACCAGTGGGGATGTCCTCACTGGGGGCACCCCAAAGCTGCTGGAGGAGACCATTGGGGGGACCCTGGTGCCCCCCGTGTTGTTCCCTCAGGGGGGTGGCCCAGTGTGGGGCTGTGTTGGCAGAGATGTCTGTCTGTCCCCTCTGCTCCTGGTGGCCTTGTCCCCTCCAGTGCTCCTGGTGCCCCTGGTGTCCCCCCGGTGCCCCCACTGCTCCTGGCACTCCCAGTATGCCAGGTGTTACTGGTGGTCCCCACACTCCCAGTTCGCCCAGTGACTCCAACGCTACTGGTGTCCCCCATGCCCCTGGTGCCTCCCAGTAACCCCCAGTGCTCCCAGTGCCCCCGATGCTCCCGGTACCCCAATCCTACTGATGGTCTCCATGTCCCAAATATCCCCAGTGCTCCCAGTACTCCCAGTGCCCCCGATGCTCTTGGTGCTCCCCATGCCCCTGGTGCCTCCCAGTAACCCCCAGTGCTCCCAGTGCCCCTGATGCTCCCGGTACCCCCAGTCCTACTGATGGTCTCCATATCCCAAATATACCCAGTGCTCCCAGTACTCCCAGTGCCCCTGATGCTCCCAGTACCCCCAATGCTCTTGGTGCTCCCCATGCCCCTGGTGCCTCCCAGTACTCCCAGTGCTCCCAGTGCCCCCAGTGTCCCCAATGCTCTTGGTGCTCCCCATGCCCCTGGTGCCACCCAGTACCCCTAGTGCTCCCAGTGCCCCCGATGCTCCCGGTACCCCAAATCCTACTGATGGTCTCCATGTCCCAAATACCCCCAGTGCTCCCAGCATTCCCAGTGCCCCTGATGCTCCCGGTACCCCAATCCTACTGATGGTCTCCATGTCCCAAATACCCCCAGTGCTCCCAGTGCCCCCAATGCTCCCAATACCCCCCAATGCTCTTGGTGCTCCCCATGCCCCTGGTGCCTCCCAGTAACCCCAGTGCTCCCAGTACCCCCAGTAGTTCCAGTGCCCCCAATGCTCCCAGTACCCCCAATGCTCTTGGTGCCCCCTGCTGCCTCCCAGTACTCCCAGTACTCCCAGTGTTCCCAGTGCTCCCAGTGCTCCCAGTGCCCCGATGCTGCCGGTACCCCCGAGGCTGTTGATGCTCCCCACGCCCCCGGCGCCCCTCCCGAGCCCCCGGTGCCGCCGGTGGCCCGAACTCACGGCGGCGGCCCGGCGCTGCAGGCTGCGGCCGCACTGCCCGCGGCACCCGCCGGTGTCTCCCAGCTGCGGCGAGAAGGGGTCGGTGCCGGGATCGGTGCCGGTGTCGGTGGCGGTGACGGCGGCGAGAAGGGCCAGGCCGAGGGCCAGCAGAGCCCGGGGCCGGCGGGCCGGGGCCGCCATGGCGGGCGAGGAGCGGAACGGAACGGAACGGAGCCGAGCGCACCCACCGCCGCCGCCGCCGCCGCCGCCGCCGGCCCCGCCGTGACGCGCCGTGCGCCGGGCGGGGGGAGCCGGGGGCGGGGGGAGCCGCCGCAGCCTGCCGCAGATCCACCGGCACCGGCACCGGCACCGGCACCGGCACCGGCACCGGCACCGGGAGGGGATGATGAGAGAGGGGTGCGGGAGGATGCCCGGGCAGAGGGGGGTAAGGGGTACCCCGGGATGGGGGAGAATTAGGGGGTACTCAGGCAGCGGGGGGATGAGGAGAAGCCCGGGATGAGGGAAAATTGGGGGGTCCAAGGAGCAGGGATGCAGGCAGGGGGATTGGGGGGTGCGTGGACACCGGGGGATGCAGGCAGGGGGACAAAGGGGACATGGACAACCAGGAGAATGATGGGGACCACAGGTTGTAGGGGGGCCATGGGTTTAAGGAGGGCACTCGGGGACGCAGGAGGGTTCAGGGGGATGTGCGGGGACACGACAGGACTGGGGGGACCACCCTGACACAGAGGGACTGAGGAGAGCAGGGGGACTGAGGGGATGGCCGGGGTCACACTGGCGTTGGTGTCACACAGAGGGACAGAGCCGCCTCAGTGCCACCCACATGGACCAACCCCTCTGGAGGAGACCAGCCGCTTGTCCCCGGGGGGGGGGTTAGACCCCGCTGTGCCACCCTCTGTGTCCCTCGAGCACTCCCCCGAGTCACCTTCATGCCTGCCATCCTCACCCTCACTCCTCAGGGCCCTCTGGCCGGCGCCGGGCTCTCCCCTGACCCCCCGAATTTCCAGCCGTGATTTCCCAGCTCTAAAGGACATCCAAGACACCCCCCAGCCCCCCCTCACCCCTGCCCTGCCCATTCCCCTTTATTTATTTATGGCAGCACCCCAAAGAGGGCCCAGGAGGAGGAGGAGGAGGAAGAGGAGGGGGAGGAGGGCTGGGGGCTTCGCTAACCTCCGGCCCTAATGGGGAACACATGGCAAGACCCCGGCGCGGGGAAGGACAGGGGTTCTGCTGTCCCGGCTCAGGATTGAGGGGTGCTCCGTGTCCTGGGGCAGGGACAGAAGGCTTGGGGGTGCTGGGGGGGCACAGCCCGAGCCCCCCCCGGAGCAGCCAGCGGGGCCTCTCCTCGCCCCGCCGGTTTATTCATCTTATTAATCAAAGCAGGGCCGGCGGAAAACGAGCCGCGGCCGGGCCGGTGGGGCTGCGCTCCCCTTCCCCCTCCTGGAGCCCCGCCAGCCCCGGCCCCGGGTCCCGCACCGCTGACGAATGGCCCAGAAAATGGGGTAGATTGGGGGCTGTCACCGTAAATCACCGCACCGCAGGTGGGGCTTCCACCGGAGCCCCGGGAACCGCCACCCGGAGCCCCGGGGACACCGGGAACCGCCACCCGGGGACACCGGGGACACCGGGAATCACCACCCGGAGCCCCGGGGACACCGGGGACACTAGGAATCACCACCCGGGGACACCGGGGACACCGGGAACCGCCACCCGGGGACACCGGGGACACCGGGAACCACCACCCGGAGCCCAGAGCCCCGGGGACACCGGGAACCGCCACCCCGAGCCCCGGGGACACCGGGAATCACCACCCCGAGCCCCGGGGACACTGGGAACCACCACCCCGAGCCCTGAGCCCCGGGGACACCGGGAATCACCACCCGGAGCCCCGGGGACACCGGGAACCTCCCGGTGGAGCATCGCTCCCGCCGCACCTGCCCGCGCTCCGTCCGCTCACCTTTCCACGGACAAAACAAAAAAAAAGCTTTTTCCTCAGGCAAAACCCTCCAAGCTGGCAAATCCTCGCTGCTCTCCCTCCTCCCCTCTCCACAAACACTCGGTGCCTGTCGCATTTATCACTACTGACCTACATTTTTATCTTTTCTTTTTTTTTTACTCTCGGAGCTTTTCGGGAATCCTCAAGCTTCCCTCTCTACATTTTCCGGGGTGTCCCCACGGTCCCTCCCATGGGCAGGGGACACCTTCACTGCACGTCCCAACCCTGCAGAGCCCGTCTCTCGAGCTCAAGCACCTCTTGACATTTTTTTCCCCCTTCCTCGGGCTCCATCACGGGGCTCTTTGTGCTTCCCAAAGCAAACAGAGGCGGGAAAGGTGCGGCCACCCTGAGGATGCTCCGGAGGCAAAAAAAGGGTGAGTGGGAGGGGTGTGGCAGGGAAGGGGTTAAGAGGGTTATAAATTACCCATGGATGTGGAAATGTGACTGAGAGGAATAGAAAGCAAACTCTGCCTGCTGGATTCTTTGCATTTCTTGCCTCTTTATTTTTCCCCCAGGTCACTTTAAAAGGATGCAGGCAGTGGAGGCAGCTCTCCTCCCGCTTTTCCCGGGGTTTGGGGATTTTTTGGGTTGGTTGTTTTTTTTCCCTTGTTTGTTTTTTACACCCTGGCCCTTGAGCCAGATGCTGTCTGCGTCCAAGGATTTTTATGGAGTGAGCTCTGGCTGGGAAATCCAAGTAATGAGATTAATTCAGGGGCCTTGGTGACACACGACGGAGGGTCGGTGGCGGGAAGGTGGGAAGCCGAGGATGCTCACAGCGGGTTTGGGGATGTCACCGGGGTCACCCGCCTTCCTCTAGGGGAGGGGTGGAACAGAGAGTTGGTGGCAGAGATTTGGGCCCCGTGGCCGGAGCCTGCAGCGCGGCGGGGCAGAGAGGCCCTGGGAACGGAGCCACGCCGGGGGAGCAGCCGGACAGCCCCGGCCTCGGGGGACCCCCGCGCTGACGCCACAAACGCCGGGCCGGGGGTCAGAGGAGGGGGTCCGGGCTGGATCCTGCCTCCAGCCGCTGCCTGTGAGCGTGGCGGCCCGTGGGCCGGAGGGAGCAGCTTTAAAGGTCACTGTCAAAGGGCAGCGCTGACCGCAGCTGACTCAGAGCGCCGGAGAGCGGCTCGGTCACCTCCGGCTCCTCCTGACGCCCACCCTGGCACTGTCCGGAGCTGGGGACCCCTCAAAGCTCTCTCTGTCACCTCATCCTGTCGCCGTGCTGTGAGCAGGCAGGTCAAATGTCCCCCGTGCCACCTGGGGTGACATCCCCGCCGTGGCTCAGGTGACACCGTGTGTCCTCATCTCTCTCCCTTGTAGCCTCAAGCCACCTTCTGATGATGCCTCTGCTAAAGCCACCCGTGTCCCCTCTGCCACCAGCAGCATCCCGCGGATCCCACCCACACCTGGCTCCTCCAAATCCCCCAAATTCCGGCCGCGAGCTGAGGAGCCGGGCCAGGGATGGAGAAAACAGACGGGGGAGGGTCTGGGCAGCGCAGGTGGGCAGCCGGGGTGGCCGCAGCTCCCGGCTCCGGCTCCACAGCGGGAATTTCTCCTTTCTTCCCCGCAGCACCCAGCTCTGGCTGATGTCCCCGGGTGGTTTTCCCGGGGGGGACGAGGGCGGTGGGTCGGGATCGCGGGCGGCCGCCAGCCCCCGGGGCAGCCGTGATTCACTCGGCCAGACCGCGGCCGCTGGGGCTGAAGTTTCTCAGGCTGGGTGGCTCCCGGAGCCTGACATTTTTGGGAAATTTCAACAAAAACAGTTCAGAAAGCTTCCAAAAAAACAGGACGATGGGAAAAAGGCATTGTTTGGGCTCCCTCCCCCCTCGCGGGTTTGTTTTTTTCCTTTTTTTTTTTCCTTTTTTTTTTCTTTTAAATTTATGTTTTCTAATCTCTGCAATCCCTGCTGGTGCCCAACACCTCGGAGCCCCAGGCAGTGTCACCCCCTGGCTCCCCCACACCCCGAGTCTGTGGGGCACCTCGGGCCACCCAAGTGTCCCCTGCCACCCTCCACTGTCCCGGTGTCCCCTGTCCTCACAGCTGGGGACACGCCACACGTGGGGACAGTGGCCTTGGCACGACCAGGACCCGCTGTCCCGGGGGTCTGTGACCTGTCTGGGGGTCTCTCGGTGCCACCCAGACCCCGGAGGGGCACAGGGGGGGACACCGGGGGACGCCCATGTGGGTGGCTTTGTCGCCATGCGGGTGGCACAACCGGACACGCCACCACCTCTGGGGACAAACGCAGCCCCAGTTTGGGGGGACTTGGAGTGTTTTTCCCACTTCTTTGGGGTTTGGAGGAGGAAAGCCCAGAGATGATGGATTTCGCTAGAAAACATCGGGATTTATGAGATGATATTCCTGTGTTCGACCCAAAAACTCAGTAATAACCGGCCTTTGGATCTCAGAGGCGCTCGGAGCGGGGGGAAGCCGCGGCGGGGGGGGACCCGTTCAGCGGCGAGAGCGGCCCCGGGGGCGCGGGAGGGTCCACGCGTGAGTCACCCGTGGGCCGGCGGCCCCGGGGCGGCTCTTACTCACCTACCGGGACTGTCGGGGGGAGCGGGACACCGGCCGGGGGAGGGCTGGGGGGGGTCCAGCATCCCGCGGCGGCAGCGGGCACCGGGCGGGGGCCAGTCCCGGGGCCGGTACCGGAGCGGGACGGGGAGGGGGGGGGGGGCGGCGGGGCCGGTGGCTTTCTGCCCCCCCGGGGGCGGTCCCGGGGCGGGGCCAGGGCGGCAGTTGGGGCTTTGGTAACCGGGGGTTGCTCAGACTTGCTCGGGACTTCCCCGGACGTGCCGGTGCGCTCCGCCGCCCCGGGCACCGACGGGCACCGGAGGAGGCCATGCCGCCGCCGCCGCCGCCGCTCCCGATGCTGCCGTTGCTGCTGCTGCTCTGCCCGCTCCTGCCCCGCGCAGATCCGCTCTCCTGTGAGTACCGGCAGCACCGGGCGGCTCCCGCAAGGTGGGCGAGGGGCGGCCGGGGTCCCGTCGGGGCCACGCGGGCGGTGCCAGGAGCCCCCCGGGGCTCTCCCGTTCGCCTCCAGCCCCGGCATGCGGAGCCCCCCGGGGTTCCCCCGCTTCTTTCCGCTTGTCCCCCCCCTCGGCACCGGTACCGGGATGCGGAGCCCCCCGGGGGTGTCTCGTTGCTCTCGGTGTGTCGCGTCCCCCCCCGGTCCCGGGATGCGGAGCGGTCCCGGGCACCTCAGGGGCACCGCCGGGCTCACCTCGGGGCTGCGCTTCTCCTGCTGAGGAGGGGAACCGGGACCCCCCCCGCGGAGAGCAGCCGGGACCCCCCCATGGGCTCCCGACAGGCAGCCGGGACCCCCCAGCCCCGTCCCCGCAGCCCAGCAGGGACCCCCCCGCCCCTTGCCCGCAGAGAACAATAGAGGAACCTTTTTTGTGCTGCCCCCCATCCCCGAGAGCAGCGAGGAGAGCCCCCCCCGTCTCCCGGAGCAGCGAGTGCTCCCTGTCCCCACGGAGCAGCGGGACCCCGAGAAGGGCCGGTGCCCCCCTCGTCCCCCCTCCCGCGGAACCATGCGGCTCCATTCCCCACCCAGGACAATGGAAACCCCCGGCCTCCGCCCGGAGAACAATAGCGAACCCCTTCCCCACGCGACCCCTTCGCACCCCCGGGGGCCATCGCCCCCCTTCTGCCCCCCCCAAAAAAACCCCGAGACCCCCCCTTCCCCCTGCCGAGAACAACGGGGTCCCCCCTTTCCCCCGGAGAGCCGCCCCCCCATCCCAGAGAACAATGAGTCCCCTTTTCCCACCCGGAACAATGGGGATCTCCTTCCCTGCCCCATGCAGAACAACGACCCCCCTCCAAAAAAAACCCCCCAAAAATCCCCCTGGGGGGGGGCCTCAGTGATGCCCAATTTGGGGCAGGTCCGGGAGGTGCCACCTGTGGGCTGAGCTGTGGAGCCGCCTCAGCCCCGCGGGGATCGGGCTGGGGGACACACGGGGGTCCCCACAGGACCCTAAACCCCACGGACCCCCCATCGCGGCGGCCCCCCGCTGTCCCCCGTGCGGCCGCAGCCGGGGCAGGGTGAGACCCCGCTCCCCGCGGCAGGAAATCTGCCTTCCTCCCTATGATGGGAATTTCTCAAGGCGATGGATGTTCTCCGCTCCGACGCGCCAACGGGACCCGCCAGAAAAAAAAAAAACAAACCCAAAACCCACGCCACCGGCTCGTCCGGCACCTCCCGTGTCCCCTCCCGGCCACGGCCGCGGAGCCCTGACCCGGTCCCGAGGGCGTTCATCGGGGCAGGAATTGCCGGAGCTCCGGGGAGAAGGGTGGGGGAGAAGGAAACGCTCCAAAATTTTCCCTTTTCGGGGCTGTTAAAAGCGAGGGCGGCTCTCGGTGCCCACCCCGGTGCCCACCCCGGTGCCCACCCCGGTGCCCGGAGGGGTCGATCCCACCGGGAACAACACGAGGCCAACAGCCGGAGCCTCGGTGAGGTTGACCCCGC
Source organism: Sylvia borin (assembly GCA_014839755.1). Classification (NCBI taxonomy): domain Eukaryota; kingdom Metazoa; phylum Chordata; class Aves; order Passeriformes; family Sylviidae; genus Sylvia; species Sylvia borin. The sequence goes on from CM025983.1 coordinate 4,588,670, forward strand.
ACCTTTCTCCTCCAAATCAAGCGGGGGTCCCCTCCTCGGGACCCCCATTTCTCCCCCTCCCCACGGGGGTCCTGGGCAGCGCTGGCCCCTCGACGTGCGGCGCTGGCGAAGGCGAAGCCAAAAATCTCCTTTTAGAGAGCGAAAGTTTCCCCTCGGTGCAGCTCTGGCCGCGCTGGAATGCCTGGGCTTTTTATAAATCCCTCCTCGAGCGCAGGGATGGGCACGAGAAATGCCAGTCCGGGATGAGAAAAGGAAAAAAAAAACCCAAAAACCCAAAAGAAAGACTGGAGAGAAAAGTGGAAAAGAGGGATAAAGCATTTTTGGGTGCCGTGTCTGCCCGCAAACCTCGCTGCTCGAGTTTTAGAAGAGCTCTAACTACACATATATATTTAATTTTATTTTTCCTGTGGAATCCAGAGCTTCCCAAATTCCCTTTTGTTCTTCAGGGCAATTATTTCTATTTTCCTTTAACCCCCTGCACAGCTCAATAAATCTTTTTTTAACCGTGTGATCTCTGACACTTATCGGAGCTTTTTTTTTTAATAATTTTATTTTTTTTTTCCTCCCCCCACCTTTTTCTTTCCCAACCCCTTAAAACTCCGATATAAAACTAAAATGAAATCCGGCCCTTCGGAAGAAAAGCATAAACGTTCCCGACACCTTGGAAATGTGGTTTTACTTTATAGCATTACTTAGCACCTGATCAGCATTTTTTTTTCCTCTGCAATAGAGAAGCCATAAAACCCCCGAGCAGGTATTTTCGTTGCAACTTGCACATTCCACAGCCTGCCTGCGTCTCTCCGGCCCTTTTCCTCTCCCGATCGGAAAACTTCACACTTTTCCCTTTTAAAACACATGTTCGGCGCTGTGGCTGCGCTGAAAGCGGGGGGGAGAAATAATTCCAGGGGGAAAAAAATATAATATATATATGTATATAATTGGCCCCTCCAGAGAGTCCTGCGTGGAGGAGGGAGGAAAAAAAAACCCAAAATCCAGAGGAAAAAAAATACAGAGAGAAAGAAAATTGGCCCCCTCCAGAGGGTCCTGCTCGGAGGATGGCGAAACGTGTCTGTTTTACGGCGCTGGTGTGAGTTTCTGGGGCTGTTGAGATGAAGATTTTGCAGACTCGGGGCTCCAGGAGCGCTGGGTCTGTGATCGGCGGAGCCGCAGCGGCTCGGGGCTCGGCTGGGGACGGGCTGGGCTCCTCGGCAGAGAGAGGGGCTGAGATTTCCACAGGCCCGGGCGGCCTCGGGAAGGGTTTGTCTGGGGAGCTGGGGTGCATCCATCGCCCTCCGTGGATAGCCCGGGGTACCCAGCGGAGTTTTGGGGTGCCTGGTACCACCTACGAGGTGCCTGGCCACCCACCCATGGGTGCTCGGGGTACCCCGGGGAGGCTGGCACCCACTCATTGATATTTGGGGTACCTCGGAGTATCCAGCACCATCCCGTGGAGTTTTGGGGTGCCTGGTACCCACTCATTGATATTTGGGGTACCCTGGGGTACCCAGCACCATCCCGTGGAGTTTTGGGGTGCCTGGCACACACCCATGGATATTTGGGGTACCCTGGGGTACCCAGCACCATCCCGGGGAGTTTTGGGGTACCTGGTACCAACCCCGGGGTGCCTGGCACCCACTCATTGATATTTGGGGTACCCAGCACCATCCCGTGGAGATTTGGGGTGCCTGGCACCAATCCATGGATATTTGGGGTACCCAGCACCATCCTGTGGAGATTTGGGGTCCTTGGCACCCACCCATGGATATTTGGGGTACCTCGGGGTACCCAGCACCATCCCGTGGAGTTTTGGGGTACCTGGCACCTACCCATGGATATTTGGGGTACCCTGGGGTACCCAGCACCATCCCGGGGAGTTTTGGGGTACCTGGTACCAACCCCGGGGTGCCTGGCACCCACTCATTGATATTTGGGGTACCCAGCACCATCCCGTGGAGATTTGGGGCGCCTGGTACCAACCCCGGGGTGCCTGGTACCCAGTCATGGATATTTGGGGTACCCAGCACCATCCCGTGGAGTTTTGGGGTGCCTGGCACCCACCCATTGATATTTGGGGTCCCCCCACAGCTTTACCTCCTCCCCCAACCACGGCTGTAATTCCTAATTAATCCTCCCCGTGGTAACGAAGATTTGGGAGCCCTAATTGCGGAGGGCGGGAGGCGGACCCCTCCCCAGAGCAGGATCTCTCCGCCGTGACTTTTGGGGATTTTTGGGGAGGTCGGGGCGGGAGGAGAGCGCTGAAAGCCGCTCGGGGCCCGGGAGGTCGCAGGGGCGGGGAGGTCGCGGGAACTTTCCGGGAGGTAATTTGGGATATTAGCCCGGCGCGTGCGGATGGAGCCGATAAGGGTTGACGGACACGGAACACCCCGGGAGCAGCGGCGGCTGGGGAAAAACTCGTGATCCCGGGATAACAAACCGGGGATTTTTTTTTTTCCTCCCGGAGGGGCTCTGGCAGCCCGCAGCATCCCTCGGGATGTGGAGTTTCGGGAGCACATGGTGAGGATGAGGACGGGGAAGAGTTTCCCATCCTTTGGGCGAGGTGATGCAAGGGGGAAATTTCATCCAGGGGGGAAATTCCGGATCTTTGGCAGCGCTGGAAAAGGAGAGTGGACAAAAAAAAATTAAAAAATCGCCTCCAATTTTTTTCCTTTTTGTCGCGGAAAAAAAACTTCCAAAGCCGCAATCCAGCCCCACCCCAGCCCCGGGGAAAAAATAAGAAAAAAGAGCTAAAAAGCGGATATAAAAAGTATTTTTAAAGTTCTAAAATAGATGTAGATGCAAAAAATAGATATTAAAAGTGTTTAGATATAAAATGCATGGAGGTATAAAAGTAGGTTTAAAGTGTAGTTCAATAGATAAAAATAGGTGTGTATTGAGATACAGAATAGATATCAAAAGTATTTAAATAGACAGAAAAGATGTAAAATGTCTTTAGATATAAAATGGATGTAAAATGTGCAGAAGGAAAGAACAGACACGAAACGCATTTAAACCAATGTAAAATAGAAACCAGTGTATTTAAATTGATGCTAAATAGAAAAGTGTTTAAATTGATATAAAATAGATACGTGGTGATCTAAATCTATATAAAATAGATACGTGATTTTAATCGGTATAGGCTTGCGATGATTTAAATCGATGTAAAATAGCTGAACAATGTGCTTAAATTAATATCAAACGTATATGATGATTTAAATTGATATAGACGTGATGATGTAAAATAGCAAAACAACGCCTTTAAACAGACATAAAACGTATTTAAACGAACGCAGAAGACACACAAAGGCGTTTAAATCAATGTAAAACAGACACAAAGCGTATTTAAATAGACGTAACACACATTTAAACAGCCATAACGTCATTAGCTCGACATCAAACCCTCCATAATTGATTTTTTTTTTTTTTCCCCTGGCTCTGTGTGTCTCCGGCTGCAGACCCCGCGGTGATTTCCCCGCAGGACCCCACGCTGCTGATCGGCTCCTCGCTGGTGGCCACGTGTACGGTGAGCCCGGACTTTCCTCTGAAAGCCGAGGACCTGTACTGGACGCTGAACGGGCGGCGCCTCCCGGCCGCCTCCTACTCCACCCTGGGGCCCTCCACGCTCAGCGTGGCCCTGGCCCGCCTCAACGGCTCCAGGCAGCAGTCGGGGGACAATTTGGTGTGTCACAGCAGAGACGGTGGCATCTTGGCCGGCTCCTGCCTCTATGTTGGATGTACGTTGGTGCTGCCGTTCTGTGATGGGGTCTGGGCACGGTGTGATGGGGTGTGGGCATGGTGTGATGGGGTGTGGGCATGGTGTGATGGGGTGTGGGCATTCTGTGATGGGGTCTGGGCATGGTGTGATGGGGTGTGGGCATTCTGTGATGGGGTGTGGGCACTCTGTGCCAGGGTCTGGTCACTGTGCTGGGGTTTGGTCACTCTGTGTTGAGATCTGGTCACTCTGTGCCTGGGTCTGGCCTCTCTCTGCCGGGGTCTGGTCACTCTGTGCCAGGGTCTGGTCATTATGCTGGGGTCTGGTCACTCTGTGCCCGGGTCTGGTCACTCTGTACTGGGGTCTGGTCACTCTGTGCCCGGGTCTGACCACTCTGTGCCCGGGTCTGGTCACTCCATACTGCAGTCTGGTCACTCTGTACCGGGATTTGGTCACTCCTTGTTGGGGTCTGGTCACTCTGTGCCGGGGTCTGGTCACTCTGTGCCGGGGTCTGGTCACTCTGTGCCTGGGTCTGGTCACTCCATGTTGGGGTCTGGTCACTCTGTGCCGGGGTCTGGTCACTCTGTGCCCGGGGTCTGGTCACTCTGTGCCCGGGTCTGGTCACTCCATGCTGGGGTCTGGTCACTCTGTCCTGGGGTCTAGTCACTCTGTCCTGGGGTCTGGTCACTCTGTCCTGGGGCCTGGTCACTCCATGCTGGGGTCCGGTCACTCTGTGCCCGGGTCTGGTCACTCTGTACCAGGGTCTGGTCACTCCATGCTGGGGTCTGGTCACTCTGTGTTGGGGTTTGGTCACTCTGTACCAGGGTCTGGTCACTCTGTGCCCGGGTCTGGTCACTCTGTGCTGGGGTCTGGTCACTCTGTGCCTGGGGTCTGGTCACTCTGTCCTGGGGTCTGGTCACTCTGTGCCCGGGTCTGGCTGCCCTGTGCCAGGGCCCAGCCAGTGCCAAGGTCCAGCTGACCTGTCCCAGGGTCTGGCATTTCCACGCCAGGGTCCAGCCAGCACTGGGATGCGCCTCTCCCACGGGAGAGAAGCCGGGGATCCCCACGGAGGGATCAGTGTCCTGGTTCTCACCAAACCAGGAGCTGCCCTGGAGGAACCCTGCCCTGCCACAGCTGAGAGGCCGTTTCGGCAAAGCCTCGGTTAAAACGCGCTTGTCCGAACCAATAATCGTAAGATTTTATCTCGGGCTATTTTAAGGACGATGCTACGTCCCAGGAATACGGAATCAGAACGGGGAATGCAGCTTGGGTTTGTTTTTTGGGTCGCTACGCATTCCCGGGAATACAGAGGCTCAGCTGGGAACGCAGCTTGGATTTGGGGTTTGTGTCTCCGTGGCTGGGAAAACAAACCAACTCTGGAATCTGTTGGTTTTTTTTTTGTTTTTGTCTCTCCCAGTACCCCCAGAAAAACCAGTCAACATCACTTGCTGGTCCAAAAACATGAAGGACCTGACGTGCAAGTGGGCGCCGGGGACAGAAGGGGAGACCTTCCTGCACACCAACTACACCCTCAAGTACAAGCGCAGGTGGGTGCTCGCCTTCATCCCCGTCATTGTTAAAAACCTTGGAGTGGGATTTAACGGGAAACAGGGAAGGGGCAGCTCGCTGCCTCCTGGCTGGCCCCTGCTCGGGGGTGCTGCTGGAGTGATGAGTTTCCTCATGGAGCCGGGGAGGGTGAGGAGAAACCGCCGTGGCCTTGGTTGAGTTGGGCGAACCACGGGGCTGGTCCCTCAATTGTGGCGGTGTGGAACGGTCAGAAGTGACCCACGGACATCCCGGGGATGGGGGAGTGGTGCCGGTGCCTCACCCATCACCTGCCCGCAGGTGGTACGGCCAGGACAACACCTGCCAGGAATACCACACGGCCGGAACCTACTCGTGCCACATCCCCAAGGACCTGGCCCTCTTCACGCCCTACGAGATCTGGGTGGAGGCGTCCAACCGCCTGGGGGTGGCCGTGTCCGACGTGGTCATGCTGGACATCCTCGACGTGGGTGAGCCACGCCACCGCCACCGTGTCACCGCCACCGTGTCACCGTCACCGTGTCACCGTCACCGGTGACCTCGCGGGGAAGGGGCGGCTCTGGGCTGGGGCGGGGGGCAGCAGGAAATGGGCGATATGTGAGCAGAATTGCTCCTAATCGAATTAGGCTGTTCGCTCCGAGCGGCTTTTACATCCACGGCTCCTTTTAACCCTCGCGGCCCCGCGGCGCGGCCCCGCTGTCCCCGGCCAGCCCCTGTCCCGCTGTCCCCGGCCAGCCCCTGTCCCTCTGTCCCAGGCCAGCCCCTGTCCCGCTGTCCCCGGCCATCCTCTGTCCCGCTGTCCCCGGCCATCCTCTGTCCCGCTGTCCCCGGCCAGTCCCTGTCCCTCTGTCCCTGGCCATCCTCTGTCCCGCTGTCCCCGGCCAGTCCCTGTCCCTCTGTCCCCGGCCATCCTCTGTCCCGCTGCCCCCGGCCAGCCCCTGTCCCGCTGTCCCCGGCCAGCCCCTGCCCTTGTCCCCACAGTGACCACGGACCCGCCGTCGGACGTGCACGTCAGCAGGGTGGGTGACCTGGAGGACCAGCTGAGCGTCCGCTGGAGCTCCCCGCCGGCCCTCAAGGATTTCCTCTTCCAAGCCAAGTACCAGATCCAATACCGGGTGGAGGACAGCTCCGAGTGGAAGGTTGGGTGGCCACCGCCGGTGCCAGGGTGTGGGGACAGCGCGGGGTGGCCTCGGGGTGCTCCAGTCTCCTCTCTCTGCAGGTGGTGGATGACGTGGGCAACCAGACCTCCTGCCGCCTGGCCGGCCTGCGCCCCGGCACCGTCTACTTCGTCCAGGTGCGCTGTAATCCCTTCAGCATCTACGGCTCCAAGAAAGCCGGCATCTGGAGCGACTGGAGCAACCCCACGGCCGCCTCCACCCCGCGCAGCGGTGAGTGCCGCCGGCAGCGCCCGGGGCCGCGCTCCCCTCCCCGAGCACCGGGGGCCCTTCCCCGCTCCGTGCCCGCCACCTGGATTTCTTGCAAAGGAGCCAATTTTGGCTTTCCCAGCTGGGAGCCAAAAGCTGCTCGTGTTCCTGCCCGGCTCTCGTTATTCACGGCACGGGGCGGGTGTTGAGGCGTGTCCCCGGCGTGTGACACTGACCCCCTTTGTCCCCACGTGTGACACTGACCCCCTTTGTCCCCGCAGAGCGAGTGGCGGGGGGCTGCGACCCCAAAGGAGGGGAGCAGAACACAACGCTGCGGCGGGAGCTGAAGCAGTTTTTCGGGTGGGTGAAGAAACACGCCTACGGCTGCTCCAACCTCGGCATCAAACTCTACGACCAGTGGCGCGTGTGGCTGCAGAAATCGCACAAAACACGCAACCAGGTAGGTAAGGAGCCTTTCGCACTTCTTCTCCCCCGGCTGGGTGGGGACGGGGGGGGGGGGACGAGGGGTGACCCCCCACCCCAGGGATGCTGGGGGGTGACGCCGACCCCGGGGCGACGCGGGGCTCTGCTCCTCTCCGCAGGTTCTTCCCGGCGATAAGTTGTAGCCCGCGGGGGACCGAGCGCCGGCAGGATGGGACGGGGCGCCCGGCGCCCACCCGGGACCGCCCGCGCCCGCCCCGGCCCCGCCGCGGGGGTGCTGGGAGGCGGCTGGGGCGCAGCGCGGCCCCGCAGCCCTGGGGAATGGGGTGGGGTGAGCTTGGGGGGCCGGGCTGGCCCAGCCCCGGGGGCTCTGTGGGACCGCGGCCCCGCGGCAGCGAGGGGATCTCGCAGCCTTGCCCGGCCGCGGGAGGATCAGGGGCTTTGCTCCGCCAGCCAGAGCAGCCTCTGGGATGAAAGGGGAGGCGGGGGCTTCCCGGGTGACCCCCAACCCTCGCCGCAGATCCCCCCGGGAAGCGATTTTGGCCGCTTTCTCACCGGGGTCCTACGTGCGAGCGCACGGGGATGGGGAAGGGGGGTCCGTCCCCGGGGAGCCACGCGGGCTGATTGGAGGCTGCTGGGGTTTGCCCAGCGCCTGCTCCAGTTTTGATTCAAACCAGCCTTATTTTGGTTCCATTTCAGTCAATTAGGAACAGATTTAAGCTTAATGCCAATAAACCTCTGAAACCCCACCGGGGTCTGCGTCAGCGGAGCGGCAGCGCTGCGCGGGGTCGGGGATGCAGCGGGCAGCCAAATGGGGCCCGTGGCCCTTGTCACCCCATCCCTGGGCTCCCAGGGGACCGAGCCAAGGTGGAGGGGGTGGCATGGGACAGCGGGGGCCACATCAACCCTTGAGATCACACCACACCGGCCAGCTCCGTGGGGACAGGTTTATTTGGGGTGACCATATAAAAAACGTCCGTGGAGCACCGGAGCTGCAGTGGGGCTGGAGGCACAGCCAGTCTCCAAGATGTGGTTTTGGGGGGAGCTGCTGCCCACGGGACTCCAGCCAGCAGAAGGGACGGTGCCCACCTTGATGGGGGCCAAAGCATGGCAGCCCCTTGGCACGGCAGGGCGTGGTTTGCCTTTGGCACAGCCAGGGAGGGGAACCAGCCCCATGCCAGCCCCCCTCTGCTGAGGGACACTCAGGATTTAGGGGCACCCCACTTGTCCCAGAGGGGGCTTCCCCACGCCTTCCAGCCTGTGCTCCAGAGAAGGGCCCCCAGGACAATGCCCACCTTGCCAAGGTGCACCGGGAGCGGGTGGGGGATGAACGGGGCCCCCGTTCCACCAGGCCGGCCCCTCCAGCCGTTCCCACGGGGACACCCATCACTCAACTTCTTCCGAATCGTACTTAAGGTCCTGGAGAATTTCGCTGATTGCCTCAATGGTTTTAATTAGCCTACGAGAGCGGATGGAAACTATAAATAAAGCCCATATGGAGCGTATTATGTGGGCCGCCTCGCCTTCCCCGCGCTGTTTATGAAACACTCAGCCCGGGGAGGCCGAGGGGACGCGGCCACGCAGCGCCGCCAGACCCCGAAGGCACCATCTGGGCCCCCCTGGGCCGCAGGGAGGATGGGGAAACGCAGGGAAGGGGCTCCTGGCCTGGACTCCATGATCCCTGAGCGTCCCTTTCCAACCCGGGACGCTCCAGGGTTCTGCGGGTTGGGGAGGGGGTGACACCCCAAAATAGGGGGAGAAGGGGCTGGCAGTGAGGGTCTTGGGTTAAGGGGATGCTGCCTTCCCAAAATGAGGGGGGACAACAGCAGGGCCACCACCTACTTGTGCTTGAGCTCCTGCACCTCCTGCTGATGGGCGTCCACCTCGGGCTGGTCCTGTGCCTGCTGCCGGGCCAGCTGCAGCTGCGCTGTCTGTGGGGGGACACCACGGGAGCTGAGACCCCCCCAAACCAGCCCCAGGGACCCCGTCACTCCCCAGCCCAGCACCCACCAGCTGCAGCTTCTCCTGCTCCTGCTCCTGCAGCCGGGCCAGGTGCTGGGCCAGCTCGGGGTGGCCGAGTTCATCCCGCAGGCGCCCGGCGATGTCCAGCACCTCCCGGGAGATGCCACTGAAGGCCACGGTGACCTCGTGCACCAGCTGCCGGTACCGAGGGAAGTCATAGTGTGGGGCACTGCTCAGGTACGCCTGGTGGCCCCTGGGGACAGGACAGAGGGGAGAAGCCACTGTCACCACACGTGGAGTGCCTCATCCTGGAGCTGAGCCCGCTTTGTCACACACCACAGGCAGCACCAGGAGGGTTCTCCTGCCTGGATTTGGCAGCAGGACCAGGCAGCCTCACCCCTCACCGGGGACAGGGCTGGAAACAGTTTTTTTTGGCGGGGAAAGTCGGAGGTTTGGGGTTTTTTTTTTTTCATCCTTTACACTCTCAACCCTGCATCCCAGGAAGTCCATCATCATCTGCTGGATGCTAAAATAGGATTCAGGTGTCCAGCGCAGAGTCCCGCTGCCAGCTGGAGCTCATCAGCCACCCCCATGGCCCCGTCCCAACAGGATGCAAAATAATCGGGATGAGGGATCCGGTTCCCTGCTGGGGGTGTCCCGCCCCGGGAGGTGCCGCGTGTCCCCCGTGCCCCGGTGGGTTCCGCCTCCCGGGGGCCCGTCCCCGCGGCGGTACCGGTACCGGTGCCGGTGCCGGTGTCGGTACTCACTCCTCGAAGAGCCGGTAGGTCTCGACCCGCTCGCTCTGCAGCGCCCGCAGCCGCTGCAGCAGCTCCCGCACGGCCTCGCCCGTCTGCGGGACAGGAGGGGACGGTGGCACCGGTGACCCGGTAACGGGCTCCGGGCAGAACCGGCACCGCCCAGGGGGATCACCCCAGTGCGGGGGTAACGCGTCCTCGCCCGGTTCTGGGGGTCCCGGGTGGATTCTGGATGCCGTGCTCGGGCACAGCACCGGGACCGGGACCCGCCAGTCCCGCACCGGGAGCTCCCCGCTTCTGTGCTCACAACACAGAGGGGCACCGGGACCCCTCCCATCCCCCTGCCCACCCACCGGGCCCCCGGCCACGCGTGCCCGAACCGGACTGACACCGGGACCCCCCGAACACGTACCCGCGATCCCGATGGGCACCGGGAGCCCCATCCCGTCCCTGCGTGCACGGGCTCGGTCCCGGGACCCCCCTCCCGCCGTGATGCCCGAGCACCGGGACCCCTCTCTAGGTATTCCCGGACGGGCACCGGGACCCCGGCCATGCTCACACAACCCAGACGGGGACCGGGACCTCCCCGTCCGTGTGTGCACGGACCGGACCGGCCCCGGGATGTCCCCACCCCGCTGCAACCGCACCGGGAGCCCCCCGGCCACGTGTCCACGGACCGGCACCGGGATCCCCCCGGTTCACAACACAGCCGGGCCCCGGGACCCCGCCGTGACCACGCGCGCACGGACCCGCTCGATCCCGGGATGTCCCTCCCGTCCCCCGGGGGCCGTTCCCGTTCCCGTCCCGCTCCCGGTGCCGCTCACCATGGCCCGGCCCGGCCGCACGGCGCAGGCCCGGGGCCCGCGGGGCGGAGCGCGGTTCCGCCGCCACCTGCAGGCACCGAGCGGCAGCGCCGCCAGGCCCGGGCCCGTGTCCCGGCTCCCCGGTCCCGTGTCCCTTGTCCCGGGTCCCCGGTCCCGTGTCCCTTGTCCCCGGTCCGGTCCGGTCCATGCAGCCGTCGGTGCTGTGAGCACACAGCTGCGGGTCCCGGTGGATGCGGACGGGGATGCAGTGGACCGGGGGGCTCCCGGTGGGTTTGCAGCCCAACAGGGAGAGCCCAGGACCGAGGGGGTCCCGCTCACGGGTGGTGCTGGTGCCCCTCTGTGCACATGGCCGGGGTCCCGGTGGGTGGGCAGGGGAGTCCTGGTGTCCATCCAGAGCCTGCAGCAGTGACCAGAAGGCTCCCAGCGCATGAGGAGCACGTAGGGGGTCCTGGTGACAGTCACCCCCTGTGCCTGGGGGGTCCCCGTTCATGAACAGGGGGTTTGTGTGTGGTCCTGGTGCTGGTCCAGTCCCTGGCTGGGCCCCCACGGCTGCGCAGGGGGGTCCCAGTGCTGGCCCAGCCCATGCACACGCTGCTGCAGGCACTGACCACCACCTCCATCCCTCCCTGCTCCTCTCACCCTCCTCTGCTGCTCCAGCACAGCCTCCATTTATCAAAAACCAATTTGGGTAAAAATAAAGAAAAAAACCACCAGAAAACAAGGGCTGAGCGTTGCAATACTTTATTGGCCAGCGCAGGCAGGGCTGGAGGCTCTACTTGACCTTCTTCTTGGGGCGCAGGTTGTTGGTGTGCCCACATTTCTTCTTGCGGCAGTTGACGGCGCGAGGGTGCAGGCGGGCGTAGCACCTGAGGGGAGGGACAGGTGAGCAGAGCCCCCCGCGTCCCTGGGGAGGGGCTCTGGGAGCACAAAAGGGGCGAGGGGACACAGGGACACACGCACTTGCGGCAGATCATCTTGTCACAGTTGTATTTCTGGGCCAGCTGGCGCAGGGAGGGTTCGATGATTCCCCCTCTCAGGCGCAGCACCAAGTGCAGGGTGGATTCTGTAAGGAGAGATCAGTGTCACACAGGGGGCAAGGAGCAGCTGGCACCCCAAAAATCGTCCCCCCAAAAAAAGCACCTTTCTGGATGTTGTAGTCTGCGAGGGTGCGGCCATCCTCCAGCTGCTTCCCCGCGAAGATCAGGCGCTGCTGGTCCGGGGGGATTCCTGCGGGACAGAATCACCGTGGTGGGGACACCGGGGAACACCCGCGGGGCTACCCCGCTGCTCCCGGCCCCGCCAGTACCTTCCTTATCCTGGATTTTGGCTTTCACGTTCTCGATGGTGTCATTGGGCTCCACCTCGAGGGTGATGGTTTTGCCCGTGAGGGTTTTCACGAAGATCTGCATCTTGGCACCTTCTCACCTGAGGATGCGGCGGCCGCGTCACCCCGGGCCGGCCCCGCTGTGGCCGTGTCCCGGGCCCCGCCGCTTCCCGACCCTTTAAAACCTCTGAAACCCCCGTTCCCGAGCATCGCTCCCGGGATCCAGCCCTCATCCCGGGTTTCGGGCCCTCCCTTGGGACCCAGGGCCCCTCCCGGGGTTCCAGCCCCATCCCGGGATCCAGCCCCCGTCCCCGGGTCCCAAGGCTCCCTCCCGGATTCCAGTCCCCATCCCGGGATCCATCGGCCCCCCCCGGGATTCAGGGCCCCCAGCCCGGGCCCGCGGCCCGCTCCGCTCCCGCACCGCGCGCACCCGCGGCCTCGCTGCTGAGGGAAAGGGAGGCGGGACCGGAACCGCGGCCGCGTTACTTCCGGTGGAGACACCGGCACCGCCCCGAGACAGTCGTCACTTCCGGTGGGGACACCAGCACCGCCCCGAGATAGTCGTCACTTCCGGTGGGGACACCGGCACCGCCCCGCGACGGGCTCGTCACCGCCGCGCGACAGGCGTGTCACTTTTCCATCACTGCCGGGGTGACCTCGGTACTGCCCCGTCACTGCCGGGGGTAACGCCGGTAATGCCGGACAGGGCACGGGAAGGTCTGCACGGCCCTGGGAGCAGAGCAACCCTGACCACAGGGCCCCAGCACCGACCCCCCACACTGCCCACAGGGCCCAGGGGCCAGTCCCCAAAGCCAGACACTGCCCACAGCTCCCGGGACCTGTCCCCAAAGCCACACACTGCCCACAGCTCCTGGGACCTGTCCCCAAAGCCAGACACTGCCCACAGCTCCTGGGACCTGTCCCCAAAGCCAGACACTGCCCACAGCTCCTGGGACCTGTCCCCAAAGCCAGACACTGCCCACAGGGCCCAGGGGCCAGTCCCCAAAGCCAGACACTGCCCACAGCTCCCGGGACCTGTCCCCAAAGCCACACACTGCCCACAGCTCCTGGGACCTGTCCCCAAAGCCAGACACTGCCCACAGCTCCTGGGACCTGTCCCCAAAGCCAGACACTGCCCACAGCTCCCGGGACCGGGCCCCAAAGCCAGACACTGCCCACAGCTCCTGGGACCGGGCCCCAAGGCCAGACACTGCCCACAGCTCCTGGGACCTGTCCCCAAAGCCAGACACTGCCCACAGCTCCTGGGACCTGTCCCCAAAGCCAGACACTGCCCACAGGGCCCAGGGGCCGGTCCCACACTGACCCCATGGTGACAGGACTGGACCCATGACCGGCCCCAAAGTGCCAAGATCACTGACCCCACGGACCCCAGACTGGCCCCACAGCCCTGGAACCATCCCCATGCTGACTCCACAATGGGTCCTACAGCTCCAGTTCCAGGATCGGCCCCAAAACCCACCCTTCCAGCCTCCCACTCTCCTCTCATCCCCTCCTAGGCCATCAAGACCCCAAACTCAAGCAGTTCCTCTATCACACCACAATGTTGGTGGAAAAGAAAGGTCTGGATAGCTCCTGTTCCTGGGAGGCCACCTGTGGAGCAACCAGCAGCACCATGTGAGGGGCTGAATGTGAGAACCAAAGGGAAACAACTCTGGCTCATCCCAGCAGTGGAAAACTCAGCCAGCACAAGTCCATCAGCAGCAGGGACAGAGAGGTGAGCACGCAGAGCCTCAGAGACAACATTCCTTACAAAATATAAACACCTGTGCCCCAAAACCAGCATTTCTGCACCAAAAAAAAAAAAAAAAGAAAAAAATCTACATGGGCAGTGAAGTTTAGCCACTCTCCTGAGCACAGGAACGAGGGAGGACAAGAGGCATTTCCAACCCAGGATTTACTGATTCCCCCTGAAGCGAGCGGTGCCTTTACACCTCAGCGGCAGTTTTCAGGCAGAAGGAGCAGCACCTTCTTCCCTCAGCTTTTCCCAGCCATCCTTCTCTTCCCGAGGAGAAAAAAAAAAATGAGAGAGCGACACACCAATCTATAAATACAGGATAGAAAAGTTCTCCCAGGGGCAGGACGTGGCTCCTAGTCCAGGCCATTGGCCGTGTCCTCGTCTGTGAGACTCTGTCCGTTCACGGCAGGGCCGTCGTACTGGCCTTGGGATAAATCCTCGAAATCCTGGCTGGTGGTGGGGGAGATGACATCGGGGCTGCTGTCACAGGACTCTGTGCTCTGCTCAGAGGTAGCGATGGTGGTCGTGGTGCTCTTGGGGACGGGGTCGAAATCGTCGTCGTCCTCCAGGATGGGGGATTCGTGGATGTCTGGGAGGGAAGAGGGAGGTGTTAAGTTTGTGGTGGTGGGACATTAGGAGAGATATTCCCCGATTTTCTGCTTGTAGCAGGGATTTAAAGGATCCAGCCAAATCGCCAGTATGTCAATTAGGGGTGGTTTGCAGTTTCCTGCAGCTGGGTTTAGAGGAGTTAAGGAGTTTTCTGGAGTTTTAGGGAAGCAGCTACAGGCCAGCACATGGACTTCTGATTCCTTAGAGACGCCTCAGGTGTTCTTAGGAACAGAGACTCTTCCCATAGGAAGAAAACCGAGTGTGGAGCGCCAGGACAAAGGGGAATGGCTTCCCACTGGCAAAGGGCAGGGAGAGATGGGATATTGGGAAGGAATTCCTCCCTGGGAGGGTGGGGAGGCCCTGGCACAGGGTGCCCTGAGCAGCTGTGGCTGCCCCTGGATCCCTGGAAGTGTCCAAATCCAGGCTGGACAGGGCCTGGAGCAGTCTGGGACAGTGAGAGGTGTCCCTGCCCGTGACAGGGGTGGCACTGGATGAGCTTGAAGGTCCCTTCCAGCCCAAACCATTCTGTGACTCCGTAAACCCACGTGTCAGGAATCACTCACTGCTGAAAGCCTCCGGGTACTGCTTGGCCAACTTCCCTTTGAGTGTCCTGGGGAGGAGAGAACAATCCGAGTCCGTGGGGAGCTGAGGGATCTGGAGCTGCCCGACAGCTCCCTCAGCCTCCAGCAGTCGTGGGCAATGCAAACAAATCCCAAGGCTGAGGGATTCCCTCCCCATCCCACCCTTCCCAGCACACGGGGTGCTCCTGAATCCCACATTTTGTGACCACCCCGAGCAGCTGCCAAGGCAGCACAGCCCATCCCATCCAGAGCAGGATCGTGGAAACCCAAAGCTCCAGCCTCCATTCCCTCCACATGCCACTCAATCATCTATTTTCCCTTCCCCAACAGATTTCCCTTCTCATTGCCCCCCCAAACTCCAACCTGTGCCCCACTTTAACACCCCCACAGCCCACCCAGGTCCCCCGTGCCATTTCCCTGCCCGTTCCCACCCCGCTCCCCACCGGATCCTCCTGAAGATGCTGTCCAGGTCCTTCTTCATCTCCACCAGGGTCCTGGTGTGGTGCAGGAAGCGTTCGTTCATCTGCTGCATGCGGACACTGGACAGGTTGTTGAAGTTGAGCAGCATCTCGTTGGTCTTCTCAAACCGATCCAACCTGCGCGGGGGAGGCACACGGAGCTCGGCAAAGCTCCCGGGAGGCTCCCGGTGCCGGTACCGGGTTTCCCACCGGCCGCTCGCCCCCCGGGACTCACATGTTTTTCTGGGCCAGGATGATGGCGTTGACATCCTCGGCGTTGACCATGCCCAGCACTCTCCCGCAGAACACCTGCGAGGCCGTGGGCTCCATCGTGGCCTGCGGGACCGAGGAGGCGGCTCAGCCCCGGGGGAACCGGAGCCCCCCGCGCCCCCCGTGCCGGTAACGGAGACCCTCCCCCTTTCCCTCCGTGATAGCGGCTCCCTCCCCGCCCTGCCACGCGTCCAGTACCGGGTACCCCGCTGCCGTGTCCCCTCCCGGGGCGGCCCCACACGCCGGTAACGGGGGTCCCCTGGCCGCCCGCCGGTAGCGCCGCCAGCCCCGGGGTCCCTCGGGGACACGCGGGTCTGAGCCCTCACTGGTGTCCCCGGCGCCTCCCACCAGCAATGCCCGCGCACCTGCGGGAGCCCGTCCCGCCGCTTCACATGACGGGAGCGGGAGCGGTACCGGGGGCGGCACCGGCGGACGCTCCGCGCTGCTTCCGGGTGTGGAATCACGTGTGGCACGACCCCTGACGTCACCGCGCCGAGCCGGAAGTGCCGGTGACCGGCCAGGCCAGAGGGTCACGACCCCCGCGGGCATCACGGAGCCTCTCCGGTACCGGTGCCGAGCCCTCGGCTCCGCTTACTCCGCGCCGGGGCTGCCGCGCCGGTAGCGGCTCCTTTAAGGCGTCGGGGGGCTCCTCCGGCGCGCGGCTGACGAGCGTGCTCCCCGCCCAATGGCGTCGCGCGGTGGGCGGGGCCGGGCCAATAGGATCGGAGGGGGCGGGGCCTGCGCGCGCGCGTTCCGGGGCCAGGTGGGAGCGGCGGGGGGCGCGCGGCGGTCACGTGGGGCGGGCGGGGGGCGCGGGGCCGCCCCCCCCCACGGTACCGGGCCGGGGCCGTGACCCCCCCCCCCCCGATCCCACCGGGACAGACCCCCCCGTCCCACCGGCACCCAGCGCCCGCCCCCGCCAGGCCCGATCCTTCCCCGCCGCTCCGGAGTCTCCGCTGTCCCGTTGCGCATCCCCCGCTCCCGGACGGTGCCGGCGGTCCCCGGTGCGGCGGAGCGTCTCTGCCGGTAAGAGCAGGCCCGATCCTTGTCCACTCTCCCCACTCCAGGTTGCTCCGCCGCGATGGCGTCCAGCGGGGAGGAACCGAGCAGCGGCTCCCCGGGCCGGGCGGGCACCGGCAGCGAGGCGGCGGCGGCGGACGCGGCTCAGCTGGACACGGCGGAGGATTTCGAAGTCCTGGAAGAAGAAGATGAGGATGAGGATGACCTGAGCGAGCTGCCCCCGCTGGAGGACGTGGGCCGGCCGCCGGCCCCGCCGCGGGAGGACGCGCAGCCCCCGGAGCAGGGCGCGGGGGACGCGGCCGGGGACCCTCAAGAGTGGCTCGATGTTTTGGGTGAGTGCCCCGGGAAGGAGGTTCTGGGGCCTTTTGGGCTTCCTCGGGGCTGCAGGTGTCGGGAAGGCCGGGCAGGAGGCAGAGAAGGCTGGAGACTTTGCACTCCCCACCGCGTCCCCATGTGCCTCTGGTTTTTCTGTGCCCAGGGAATGGTTTGCTCAAGAAGAAGACGCTGGTGCCGGGCCAGGGTGTGGACAGCCGTCCCCAAAAGGGCCAGGATGTGACAATCCGCCTGAAGGCCACGCTGGAGGATGGCGCCGTGGTGGAGGAGGACCCTGCCCTCACCTTCACGCTGGGGGACTGCGATGTCCTGCAGGTGAACGCTGGGTGGGAGCTCACCTGGTTGGGGAGCAGGACCTCACCTCAAGGGCTGCAGGGAGGGTTGGAGTCGGTGACATGCCATTTGTGGATCCAAGTGGCCTTTCTGCTCTTGCTCGTGCTCCCTGCCCATGATGTTGACCAAGTTAGAGGGACTTGGAACAATCTGGTGGAAGATGTTCTCTGCCCATGGCAGGAGGCTGGAACTGGATAATGTTTACAGTCCCTTCTGTGTTGTTCCCTGCAGGCTCTGGACCTGTGTGTGCAGCTCATGGAGATGGGGGAGAAGGCTTTGATTGTGTCAGAAGCCAAGTACTGCTACGGAGCTCAGGGCAGGTGAGCTGACAGCACTTCAGGTGGAGCAGAGTGGTCCCAAACAGCGCTGGGGAAGCTGTCCCCTGCTCACCTGGTGGCAGCCCAGCTGTCCAACCTCATCTTCCTCACTTGCCATGAGCAGCATGTCCTGCCTCGAGTGAAAAGCTCATTCCCTGCCCCGGGAAGCTTCCCTGGCTCGGATTTCTGAGCCACGGTGCTGAACCCATACAGCCCCGACACCTGAGAGGTGACAGTGGTGCCATGGCTTTGTGCAGGAGCCCTGACATCCCTCCCAACGCGTCCCTCACGCTGGAGGTGGAGCTGCTGGCAGCTCAGGACGCTCCAGACCTGGAGCTGCTCAGCGGGAAGGAGAAGATCCAGCTGGCAAACCGCAAGCGGGAGCGCGGCAACTTCTTCTACCAGCAGGCAGATTACGTGCTGGCCATCAACTCCTACGACATCGCCCTCAGGATCGTGGGCTCCAGCTCCAAAGGTACCTGTCCCCCCTCGAGAGAGGCTCCGCTGGGCTCCTGGCCCTGCTGTAACTCGGCCCTCGGGCTCTGTGCAGTGGATTTCAGCCCAGACGAGGAGGCCGAGCTGCTGGACGTGAAGGTGAAGTGTCTCAACAACCTGGCGGCCTCGCAGCTGAAGTTGGACCATTTCAAGGCAGCTCTCAAGTCTTGTAACCTGGTGCTGGAGCACCAGCCAGAGAACATCAAGGCTCTCTTCAGAAAGGGGAAGGTGAGGAGGGTTTTTTTCCCTGTGGCATGGCAGGGGACCGAGGGACAGGCCTCAGCCCTGCTGCATCCCTGTGTCACCCTCCAGGTGTTGGCTCAGCAGGGAGAATACAGAGAGGCCATTCCCATCCTGAAGGCAGCGTTGAAGCTGGAGCCTTCAAACAAGGTAGGCTGGAAGTGCGTGCTGCCCGTGATCCCCATGAGCTGGGGGTGTCCTGGATGCTTCTCTCTTGCTTGTGTCCCCACTGGAAGGCTGAGACCTTCTGGAGCTCTGTGAGGGGAGGCTGGGAACAGCCCCCAGAGCCTGGGGAATGATGGACCACGTGGAGTGTGGCTGGGCTGGTGGATCCCTTATCTCCACATTGCGAAGTTGCCTCGTTAACCTTTGGTCCTGACAGTGACAGGACTCCCTGGCAGCCCATCCGTGCTCCAGCTGTCCCCTGGGGATGGTGCAGGCTGCCCCAGGTTCACCAGGTGGCTCGGGCAGTTCGTGCTGTGGTTGAGGGAAGTGGGGCAGAGCTGAGTCCCCACAAACTCGCCGAGCAGCCCCAAGAGTGAATCACCAGGTGGTGGGAGCAGCCAGACCTCGGTCCAGCGCCCGGGCAGGGCGAGCTCCTGGTCAGGAATTTCCTGTCAGTTAATGATCAGCTGCAGGACTGGAGCCTCGGGAGAAATCAAAAACCAGTGCCAGGAAATGACCCCAGCAGGAGCGAGACTGGGAGGAGACAGGGAGGTATTGCCTGTACAGGGTTGTCCTGGGGGTCTTGGCTCTCCAGATGGGCTTTAATGTTTATCTGGGTCTGTTGTATCCGTTCCTTTCATGGGGATTTCTCCAGACCATCAGGATTTGTGTCATGATCCAGTCCCTGAAGGTCACGAGTGGGATGTGGCACAAGCAGGTGCTTGGCAACCCCATGGCACCTTCAGGGGTGGTCTGAGCACCTTTGGAAGGGCGAGCAGGACCCCAAAACCCTTCCTTTCCCAGCATGGGCAGGGTGGAGAGGGAGCAGCACTGGGAACCATTCCCCTGGCACGTCCCTGGGCAGGGCGGCTGCTCCCCAGTTCCGATGGAGCTTTTAATTGGAGAGGGCTGGAAAATCCAAATGCCCGGCAGTGACGTGTCCAGTGAAACCACAAGTACAGCAAATTACTGCCCTCCCCAGCTGCTGCTCCAGTCGCGTGGGTGACTCAGGGGCCACGGCTACCGGTGCTGAAAACACTCCACAAATGCTGGGCTCCACCTGCCTCCCTCTCCTGACCCTTTGGAAGTGTTCTGGGAGCAGCTGATGGTTGTCTGATGATGTGACAGCCCCGGTGAGCTCCGAGCAGGAGTGTTCTGTCCTCCATATATCCAAATTTTCGTGCTGGAGGCAGCTTTTCCCAGCGTGGCACGGCCTGGCACAGCTGGTGTTCTCGGGATGTGTCCCCCAGCAGAGGGCACAGCATGGCCGTGCCACCAGGGCCATCACAACGTCCTTCTGCCACCCTGCCCTGCTCAGCTCCGTGGTGCTTCCTAGGAGGAAGCTTTTGGGGAGCCTGTGGGCCCCAGAGAGGACTCAGAGCCTTTTCCTGCCCCAGCAGGGCAGGTGTGGACACGCTGTGGGTCTTGCTGCAATCCCACTTCACACCAGGCTGAGTTTTCAGCCCGCTTTCCAGACAGAAAGTGGGAGAGCTGGCAC
The DNA here is from genome assembly GCA_014839755.1 of Sylvia borin. Classification (NCBI taxonomy): domain Eukaryota; kingdom Metazoa; phylum Chordata; class Aves; order Passeriformes; family Sylviidae; genus Sylvia; species Sylvia borin. The sequence continues at coordinate 4,608,669 of CM025983.1, forward strand.
ATGTCTGTCCTCAAGGCAGACACTTTCCTGTCTCGATTAAAGGATAAAATCCCTTTCCTGATGTCTGCATCAGCCCTGGGCTCTGTTCCCTGCTGCTGGGCAGGGAGTGGCTTGAGCAGCCAAAAAGGACAGAGGGGCATTGGACCCACAGGGTGTCCCATGGCATTGGACCCACAGGGTGTCCCATGGCAGCCTGGTGCAGCCCCATGGCCATGGGACATGGAGCAGGATAAGGTCTGATCATCACCCCCTCAGCTGTTTCTAGGCTCCTCCACGACGTTCCTGCACATCCCAGGGGTAGTGGAACCTGCTGTGGGTGACACGTGCCCTCCCTGGCAGGCAGGGATGGTGCAGGCCTGACCAAACCACTCTGTCCTGCCCAGACCATCCACGCTGAGCTCTCCAAGCTGGTGAAGAAGCACGCGGACCAGAGGAACGTGGAGACGGAGTTGTACAGGAAGATGCTCGGGAATCCCAGTGCCGCCGGCACCCCCAGGAAGTGCAAAGACAAACTGCCCTGGGTAAGGCTTCTCGGGGGTGGCCTCTGGGTTGGGGACCCACAGGGAGTGTGTCAGTGTCCCCCCAAGTCCCGCAGGAGGGACGTCCTGAGCAGGATGTGGACAGGCTGTGTCAGGACAGCCATCCCACTGGGAGCAGGGGGCCGTGCTCCAGGAGCTGTGCCTGGAAAACATTGATAACCTGTGCTCCTGGCCGTGTCCACCGGATCCCAGCCGTGCCAGCTGGGGGGTCTGGACTTTGCCCCTTGGGAAGCGCTGTCAGCCGGCGGCACACGCTGTCCCCTGCGGACACGTCACTGCCTTTTTGGGATGCCCTGTGCAGGAGGCAGGGCAGGCAGGGTGACACGTGTCCCCTGCTGCGGGCACTGCCCCTCACGTCCCCGTGCTCTGCTCCACAGTCCATCCCCTGGAAGTGGCTCTTTGGTGCCACAGCCATCGCGCTGGGCGGCGTGGCCTTGTCCGTGGTCATCGCTGCCAGGAACTGAGGGTGGCACCGGGGTGGCCCCTTGGCACAGGAACGTGTCCTGCCTCTCTCTGTCTGCCATGGGGCTCCCCCGAGGCTCTGCTACCCCTTCCCGAGGACTCGCAGCTCCAGGAGCACGGATGCTTTCTCTGCCAGAGGTGCCGGATCTCTCTCCTGATGTTCCCCACGTCCCTCCTGGCATGGGCGGGTGCAGCTGTGGAGAGGGAGCTGCCAGCAGAGCAGGGACCCCTGGGCAGCCTCCTGGCAATCAGGGGCTCTCCCCCAGCCCCGAGTGTGTCAGGAGCAGCAGGAGGTTCCTCATGGTACGTCCTGGCCGTGCCCATCCCGGGTGTTGTGATCCTGCCATCAGGATGGGATGGAATGGGCAGGGAGAGGCACTGAGAAGGAAGCTGTGGGAAGCATGTGGATGTGCCCAGGGGCAGATGCAGCGACATTCCCTGATTCCTGGGGGGCTGCCAGGGACTCAGCCCTCCTGGAGGCACCTGCTGCCTTCCTCTGCACATCCCTGGAGCGTGCAATGTCCAAAGGAAGCCAAAGAAACCCGCGGTGGGAGGGATGGAGATGGGGACCCCTCTCCAGGCTGTCTTCCTGTGGGTCCAAGCCCATCGGGGGTCCCTCCCCTGCCCTGCAGCCCCCCAGCACCCGCCGCTGCCCAGCCTCAGCTCTGCTCGTGGGGGGGTTGTAGCACTGTCTTTGCACCCCAAACTGACTGTGAACTTCCCAAATAAAGGACAATTCCTTCACATTCAGGCCTCTTTATTGCCACACATGGGGACGCAGAGTCTGCGGGGCGGGAAAATGCTTAGGGGGAAGCCTGGGATCCCAAAATCTGCCCTGGGGGAAGCCTGGAACATTCAGGTTCTACCTGGGGATCAGGGGGTCCCTGCTGGGGTGCTCATGACTGGGGTGGTCTGCGAGGTTCGGGGGTTCACACCTGGGGGATTCACATCTGGGGGAGTACAGGGAGTGTCCAGCACAGAGGGTCGTGCCCAGGGGGCTCATGCCCAGAGGGTTCATGCCTGGAGGGCTCACGCCCTGGGATGTAATGCCTGGAGGGTCCAGGGGGTTCATCTCCAGGGGGTTCATGCCCGGGGGTTTCACACCTCGGGAGACCCAGTGCTTTCCTGGCCGGGGATTTGAGGCCCAGGAGTTCCAAGGAAGTCACACCCGGTGGGTGACATGCCCGGGGTGGCTCCGGGGGTTCATTCCCGAGGGTCCCAAGCGGAGGGGTTCCCTCACCCGCCGCCCCCTCCCCACGTCCCTCACCGTTCCCCAGCTGCACCAGACCACCCTCCCCAGCATGCCCCGCGCCCCTATTTACATATCCCCGCCTCCTCCTCCCCACGAGCCAATCCGGCGCGGCGCCCGGCATCACCCAGCCAATCGGCGCGCCCGCTGCCCACCTCCTCGCCCCAGCAACAGGCGCCCCGCGTGGGCGTGGCCGGCGGAGAAGCGCATCATGAATAATTCATAAGGGGGGGCGTGGCGGCGGCGGGCGGCCCCGGCGGCCCAGGCGCGGAGGGGGAGACGGTCCCAAGATGGCGGCGCTGCAGGCGGAGCGCGGGTACGGGCTGTCCTGCGGCCGCCTCGGCCGCGGCACCCGCGTCTCCGTCTTCCACGTCAAGCTCACGGAGAGCGCCCTGCGCGCCTTCGAGAGCTACCAGGCCTGTAAGGTACGGGGCTGACGGGCGTGGGGGCGGCGGGCACGGCCCCGCCGGAGGGCGAGCGGGCGGCCGCCACGAGGCCCCCGGACGGAGCCCTGCGGGCGGCAGCGGCGGGGATGTGAGGGGAGGTGAGGCGGGGGAGCTCCTCGTGAAGCGGGTGTGTGGCCTGGGGCCGGGGGACTCCCTGCTGGAAGGCTGAGGGAGTGCGGAGGCTCCCGGCCCCCCCCCTCTCCGTGAGTGACCGGCGAACCGGCAATGGAGTGGGGGGGAGCGATCCTGGTGCCAGGTGCCTGAGGGACACCGGAGGGGACTCGCGGTGCCCCTCCCGGTAACGCCCCGGAGCACCGCGGTGTGTTCCTCGCCCCCGGTAGTGTTTGCGGGGTCCCTCCGGTGGGTGACCGGGGAGGGGTCGTGATCCTCCGGGAAGTGCCCGAGGGGCTCCGGGAGGTGTCGGTACTTCCCTCCCCACACCCCGGTAATTCCTGATGGGGCTCCTCCTGTGCCACCCCCTCTTTGGGTGAGCGGGGACCCCCAGTGTGCCCCCCCAGGGTGGGTGACAGGCACCCCTCGCTCTCGGTGCGGCGGTGGGCGCTCGGTTGTCCCCCCGGGCGGTGACGGGGAGCTGCCGTCAGTCCCCGTAAGTGTCTGGGGAGGGGGGCCGAGGGACGTCGGTGCCCCCCCCGTTTCCCCGGTGAACGTGACGTGGGTTTCCAAAGCCACGGTAGCGGGGGGGTGGCGGCGGGTCCTTCCCCGGTGCTGCCATCCCGGGCTGGAGGGGTCTCTCTGTCGCTGTCCCCTCGCCGGGACACCCGGTTGTTCATCCCCCGCCGGCTCGGTGCTCTGCTCCCGGGAGTGGTGGGGAGCCTGGGGCGGGGGGGGGGGGGGAGGCACGTTCAGACTGTATTTTGAAATTTCCAGATTGTCTTTTCCGTGCTGTTTGCTTGAAATGCATCCAGAAGAGCTTATTAGTCACGTAAATAAAGAATAATGGCAAAGCGCGGCAGCTGGTGTTGGGATGGACCGGAGAGGGGGTTCAAAACTGTAATTTTTAGTGTAATTTTATTTTTATTTTTATTTTTTTTTTCCCTTTCTGCCTCTGATCCTGCGACGAGCATTTCTGTCTCCTCACCTTGCTGGGGGAAGCTGGGAGCCTAAACCCGTTTGTCATTAGGAGCGTCCTGCCTGCCAGCTTCTGTAGGATAAACCATATGTTGTCACAACACTATTTTTAATTTAGGGTGTTGGTTACATCACATCACTGAATTGGGCAATCTCTGTATGAGGACGAAGGTAATGACTGTACCAGGGTTTATCAACTTATATTTTAATGAGTGTTTATCAGCATTATGAGAAGTCAGGAGGAATAAGTGACTTGGGTAGACTGAATTATTAGCTTTTTTTTCTCTGTGAAAAGTGAAACACATAATCCCAAATAATTCTTTCCTATATATTGGGAAAGCCTTTTATTTTGGGGGAGGGAGAGTGGGAAGACTCCAGGCAGCTGCGTTAAATATTTTGGGAAGCTATTCCGAGTCCATGTCACACATGAATAGTGGTGTTTATTTTCTAAATGAAGTCTGGGCTCAGGATTGTTTGGTGGCCAACGGCCACTAATGAACTTTGCTTCCTTCACCGCCACCCAAAAGAGAAATAGTCAGAGGCTCCTGGTGATTAACTGGGCAGGAAGGGATAAGGGCAGAAGAGCTGCTTGTTTGTGTAGTGAATAACGCAACAATTAGTGGGCTATTAAACACATATGCTCATTCTGCATCGGTTCTATAAACAGTTCCCCCAGCTTGTTGAATGTCTCGGCTTCCTGGGAAGTGCCGGGCCCTGCCAGGAGCCACCTCCACCACTCACCTTTGCAGCTTGTGTTTGTCCAGTCCCGGCTCCGCTTTTGATTTTGGGCTGCCGGTTGTTGAACGGAAAAAAAAAAAATTTGCTCAGGCTCCTTGGGCTCGGTTTGGTTTGAAACGGTGGTGGAAGTGACGGCGGCGTTGTGTAATATGGCTAATGGCCTGGAATCCAATCCTGCTCTTTGTGTTACCTGCAGTCCAGCGTGTGCAGTCTGACCTGTTTGGGCCACCGGGGTGGCACGTCCTGCGACAAGGGCTCTGTCCCTCTGCCAGCACGGGCAGGGAAATGTCTTCAGTTCCTTGGTCGAGTTTGTTCTTGGGCTAATAATAATGTATTGGGATTACATAATCCAAAAATGATCACCCAGCCGGGCGAGCTGCCATTTGTTTGGAGTGTCCCCGGTGCCAGAGCAGTTGCAGGCTTGGTGTGGAACTGCACCATGTGTGGATCAGGCAGCAGGGCTGTGGAGAAACAGATATTTGTCTTGTTGGGCCTCTGCTGAGCCGTGCTCCTGGGTTTCTGCTGAATTGTCTGTGTCCTAGGGAGGAAAATGGTCAGGGATCCACGTTCTGGCTGGGGTTTGGAGCAGCCTGGTCTGGTGGGAGGTGTCCCTGCTCATGAAAGGGGTTTGAAACTGGCTGAGCTTTAAGGTCCCTCCCAGCCCAAACCATTCTGAGGTATTGATCCTCAACTCTGGTGTTCCAGAGAGCTGTTCCTGCGTCATGTACAGAGGAAGTGGAGCTCCAGCTCACAGGGCTGCTGGCTTCTCCCAGTCCTGGGAAAGGTTTCTTCAGGAGCTTACCCGGAAGAGATAGGAGCCTTTAAAAAAGAATTAGCGCTGGCGTCACAGGGGAGGCAGTGAGATGTCACCCAGCTGCTCCTTGTGAAACTTGCTGCCCCTGAAACTGTTTCCCCACAGTTGTGAAACTGAGAGCTCTGGCTCCTGAGCTCACAGAGGGCTGAGTGGTGGGAAGTGTGTCCTGAGTTGGTTTGTCCACTGATGAAACGGAGCCAGTCTGGTGTGTTCACAACTCTGGTTTCTCCAGGGAGTGTAATTCCAGAGCAGGCTGCAGTTTGCTGCCTTCCTTTTGGGGGTGTGTACGTGGTTAGGCATTCCCACTGCCCCCAAAAAGGCAGGGCATGGCCAAGGCCAGGTTGGATGGGGCTTGGAGCAACCTGATCTGGTGGAAAATGTTCTGCCCAAGGCAGGGGGGGTAGAGCTGGATGGTCTTCAAGGTCATTCCAACCCAGACCATTGTGGGATTAGATCATTCTCTGGCTTTTCCCATCACTTCTTGTCTGCCCCTGTCCAGGTACAAGGGAACTCCTCATGCCTGTGTCTTGCTTTTCTCTTTCATTCCTGTCCTCAACGAGGAGATATTTTACCATCCTCACCTACCACCCTTAGTTATCGTTCATCCTTTATTTTTCACACCTTTTTTTTAGCAGCATCCTGGGTAAGTCACCATCTTCCTGCCTGATTCAGGTGCTGCATGGCAAACCTGAGTGTCCCTTGGCAGTGTCCCTTGCAGTGAAGGTGCCAATGCCACATAAAGAGTGTTTTAGGGCTGTTCCTGGAACCCTTACCTGGGAATTTCCCAACTTCCACATATTTCTCTAAACCACTCTCCGTGGTTGTTTGATAACCAGCAACGTGTGGTGCAGTTGCACACCTTTTCCTGTCACCTAATATGTTGACCTAACGATGGCTCAACTCTGCTCCTGCCTTTCCTGGTGGTTTTAGGAGGATTTAAAGAAGATTTGTAGCATCCCTTTGGTGATGCAGCACGTCCTGCTCCTGTTGTCCCTCTCTGTCCCTTCTACCCCGGAGTGTTTTGAACTGAAGCCACCGGTTGATTCACTGGTGAACTTTGGCAGATGCACAAATATTTATTGGGGACTGAGCTGAGATAACCAAAGCACGTTGTCCCTGTGCTCACCCAGCTGAATTTTGGGACTGTGATCTGATACAAGCGGCTTCCCAAATCATTTTCCCCACGCTGCTCTAAAACCAACGGGAGAGAAACAATCCCTTGGAAAATGAGGGTTAACCCGACCCCTCGGAGTTGCTATTTATTGAAATAACTTCCCAGCCTTGGCTTTTGGAGCAGGTTTTGGAGATTCCTTCATCTTGCTGTGTTCAAAAGCACAGAACACAAAATGAAGGCTGTGCTGTCATTACAGGGTCTTTAGGGTAATGCGTATTCATGCTGACTTGAGAATTGAAAGCTGCTTGCAGGTGTCAGGAGGAGAAGAACAAATCCGGCTTTCGAATCAAAATTCATTGAATTACCTCAAAGCTTTTTTTTTTTTTTTCCTTTGCATCATTCCTCCTTCCCCGTAACCTGTTTTTTCCTGTCCTATTAATTCACTGATGCTGTAGTCCGTCAAAATTGAGGCTCTTACGACACGGGGAACATGAGTCGGTGACATGACTGAATGAATCACAGGAGGCTGGAGAGGAAGCTCATGGCACACGTAGGGCTCATCAGCAAAAACGGGACAGGATCTGCAGAACACCCTGAACTGCTCGGTGACTCCTGCTCAGTGTTCTTCACGTTGACCTGAATGTGGCACCTCCCATTGGAAAGGAAGGGGACAAAGAGACTCTGAACATTGTGCACAAGCGATGTTTTGGCCCGTGGCAGTTTCCTTTCAATTATTTAGGGAAGCTTTTTTTTTTTTTTTCCCCCTCCTCTCTCTCTCTCTCTCTCTCTCTCCCATATAGCATTTGGATCTGCTCAAATTATAGATTCATCTCTATAGTTTTCAAACGGCATTGGAAGGAATTGTCTGTAATTTACATCTAAAGTGACGTACAGTTGCTATGGGATTCAGTGGCAAATTATAAAGCCATTATGCCTTTTTTTTTTTTTTTATACTGGTGGTAGCAGACTAAAGAACTAGGTCTAATTGGTGATGTGCCAAGGGAAAATAGAAAGTTTGTGACAGAATCCTTGTGACTGATGATGATTTTTTTTTTTTTTAAATCAAACATGATCTGCTTTTTATCAGCAAAACATACCCTGCCGTTAATTGGAGAGGTTGAATTTGAATTAATAATTTTTGCTCTCTGGCAATGCAGGGGGAAGCAAGCTAGATTAACCCTTTATGTTATTTATATGGGGCTAGGTTGTTTTTTTTTTTTTAATTTAAGTGGGATATTTCCTCAGTTGTATCAACGGCAGCTGGATGTGGGGATCCTTACCCAACAAAATGAAACCCTTGCTCTCTTTCAGCACATTCTGATCTCTTATTCCACTTAAACAGCAGAAAAGAAAGCTATTACAACAATCTTTCTAAACTTCTGCCTGAACAACGTGTCTTGAGTCTCCCAAGGACCCATCTCCTTGGGTGATCTCCTGCTGGTCAGCTCGGAGCCATCCTCCACCACCATCAGGGCTTTTCTGAACTGCTCTGTCCTGTTCAGTTGGTTTTTTGTCCCGCTGCAGCTTGGCACACGGGGCTGGTGGCTGTTGAAACAGTTGCCTCTCGTCCTGCCCGCCCCTGTCGCGACAGCAGCAGCGCCTTTATCGCCGCCGAGGGAGGGGAGTGTTTCTTGGGAAGGGAGCATTCGAGGTCTCCTCGGTAAATGGACACGTTATCTCCCGAACAATTTGCACGTTTCAGGCCTGTGACTTGTAAAGCAGAAACTTGTGAAGCGTCTCCAAAAGCCCTGGTGTTTGTGCATGTTGAAAAATGGGAAGGGACAGACTGCATGCGTCACTCCCGCACTAATTTGTGCCAGCTAATCCATGGGAGAAGAATACATTTTGGCTGACTTGGTGGTTTTGCTGCTAATGCACAGGAGAATGCGTTTGAATGGATGGAGTTGGCTGCACGGGTTGAGGTAGACTTTGAAGGGATCCCCTGTGTCTGAGATCCTGTGCTGGATACCCTCGTTCGGGGTCACAGTCGTGTAATAGCCCGGATTTGTTTGGGTTTGGGGGAAGGAGAAGTTGGCAGGGCGGGGGAAAAGTGGTCGTCACTCAGCGTCAGAACATCAGGAAGGTTGGGATCGAGTTACCTCTGAATAAGGTTCGTGCTGTTTCTGGAGGAACCACGACGTGCAGTGAACTTAACGCTCAGGGAAATACCTGCTGATAACCTGAACTGTGCTAATATTTCATCCAGGGTGGGTACAGAGGAGGCATCACCAAAACTGGGCTTTGGTGTTCAACGTGCCTTAGCTTGACCTAGATGAATTATCCAGGAAAGGAGCTTGGATTTGCTGATAAGAGTTTTCTGTAGTTTTCTCACGTGTTGCTTAGAAACATCCCATGTACCTAAGGCAACTTTTGCACACCCAGGTAACCTGGTGTTGCCTTCTGACTGGAGATTTTGGTGGGTTTTGGGGTTTTTTTCAAGCATTTATATATTAAAGAGCGTGTTAAACCCCTCAGCAGTCGGTTTGCTGAGTGGTGTGTGTATCCCTGCTGCCCTGAGAGAGCAGACTTCCCCAAATCCAATCCTTTTTGCATTACAGTCTAGAAAAAACACAGCTCCATGCACTCGGTCTCTCCTTTCTTTACATTGGACTAGTGCCTTTTTCTAATTTAAAGAAACCAGCATTTGTTTAACTCAAAAAGAGGTCAGTGCTGGTGAGCAGGGCTTGACTGAGCTGCCCACCTCCAGCCACCTGGAATCTTCCCTGCTCTGGTCCAGCCTGATGGTGGTTAACCCTCTGCTCTCCCTCTGTGTTCAGGCTTTTATGCAGGAGGGAACACTTCAGCCCAGATTTTTGTGGAAAACGGATGTATTTTTCCTTTTGGGCTCCATTCTGTGCTGTTGGGTTTCATGGTAGACACAGATTTTGTCCTTCAGGTTCGTGTCCACACGTGATGCAGTTCAGCAGGTACCACAGAACTTCCTGAGAGCAACCAATTGCCTAAATCTTCTGTAGTATTTAGATTTCATCAGCACAAACATCCTCTTGGCTGCTTGGCCCTGAATTTTGAGCATATATGAGTTCAGCCATGCTGTGATAAGAGCAGCTGTGTGACAGCTGGGGCAGGTTCATATGGGATCAGTGGTGGGGACACAGGAACAGGTCTGGAGGAACTGGGGCTGCTCCAGCCCTGGAAGTGTCCAAGGCCAGCTTGGAGCAACCTGGGGTAGCAGAAGGTGTCCCTGCTCGTGGCATGGGGTGGAATAAACTGAATTTAGTGGTCTTTCTAACCCAAACCATTCCATGATTCTATATGACAACTTCAGCCGACTGTTGTTATTCAGCGAGAGCAGACGTTTGTTCCTTAAAATCCCAACAAAAATCCCAGCAGGACGGAAGAAACTCCGGCTCAATCCATATCACTGTGCCCACAGGATCTATATTTTCTACATCTGAGGTGGAAGAGCTAATTTAATCTTCCTTCTGTATTCCTCCCCACTGAGGCTCGTTCTGCGATGGGCTGCAATCAGGGCGTTATGTGCCAGTTGTGGTTATTTGAATCATATTTCCACATTTCAGTGTCTAGACTTTATGTTTGTGTGAGTTTTGTTGTACCTTTCCAGCCCCGGCGCTGATTTCAGTTGGTTTTGGCTCCTGGTTTCTATGAGAGAATCAAACGGGCTGTGTTTCTGCCTCTCCCAGTCCCCAAAAAAAAGGAGAAGGGAACAAGGGAATGGGCAAAACTTGGTTTTAGAAGCTCCTTTGCCACCATTTTTGTCTCTTTTGAGAGAATCTGTGTGTGTGTGGATGAGCTGGGTTCTGCCATTTGGTGACCAGCAGGTGAGAGTGAGGACAAACCGCTGATGGCTGCAGATAAATCTCTGCCTGAGAGAAATCTGCCGTGGTAAAAAGGAGTGATCCTGATACAGGCCAGCAAGGCTGGGAAAAAAGTGACTTTGCAGATGGTTTTAGTAAGAAACCAACTTTATAATCCACAGAAGGAGAGCATTTATTGAAAATTGAGCAGCTTTTTAATCACCTGAGTGCACTGGGCTCCATTTTTTGCGTTGAGGATGTTGAGGATGATGGATGTGGCTGTGTTTGTTTAGTGAACAGGAAGGTTGGTCTGTTTGTGATGCTCAGAGAAGTTGATAGTGACACCAAACCTGGATAACATGGACCTCACTGTGACCAGGGGATAAAACTGGCTTCGGAATTATTCACAGTAATTCTGACTTGTGCAGAAAACAGTGTGGAAACCTGAGCCAAGGCTGTTTTCTGGCATATAATAAACTGTATTATGGCTAAACCAGTGAAGGGAGATAATGCTCCCAACTCCTTGTTCACCTGTAAAGCTTGCTGCCATCAAATGGGAAAGGCTTAAATGCGGCTGAATAGCAGGAAAAATCAGAATTTTTTCGTAGATCATGCAGAGAATAAAAGCTGTGATTCCAACTCCTCTGTGCACCCCTGCCTGCGTGTGGGCTCCCTCTGCTCCCCTGGCGTTTGAGGTGACCCAAGGTGCTGCCAAAGCCCTGGTGGCTTCACCTCTTCCAGGGAGCTTTGAGCAGCATCAATTCTTCCATTCCTTTCCCATCCAGTGGATGTTTTTTTTTTTTTTTTTTTACCGGCATGGGCGGAGTAAGCAAATTTTTTCCACCCTGCCTGAGCTTGGGCAAGCAGAAATTGTGCCTTGGAAGCCATAAAAGGCCAGCTCTGGCTGGGCTCACCTTGCCACCAGGATGCTGGAGAAAAGGGAGCAGCCCTCGCTGGCAGGGAGAGTTTCAGCGCCTTTGAAGTGTTCCCTGTGCGTCTGCCACTTGCCAGAGGGACGGTGTGGCCGCCCTGATTAGGTGACAGCAGCTCATTAGAACTCCCTGACTTTCTGCAGGGCTCCAGCAGCCCCGAACACGGAGGCGTCAATTCGTGATTCAGAGTGAAACTGCTGTAAAATGACGGAGCAGGGAAGGTCGGAGTCTCTGTCACAGGGTGTCTTCATTTCCTTCAGCAGTGTCTGAGGCAGATCCTGCTGACTGCAGACAGCGCCGGGCAGGACTTTGCTCTGAAACGAAGAGTTCCTGTGGCATTAAAATAGATTTTTTGAAAAGCCTGGCAGCACCTGTTCCCCCGTCCAGGGATGTTCAGCCCCCAGAGCTGCCGGAGCCCCAATCGTGACCTCTGCTTCTGCTTCTTGCAGAATTAAGAACAACTTCTGCTCCCATAAATAGTCCCTTAAGAAGTGCGTAGGAGCTCCGTGACCAATTTCTTTTGAAAAGTGCTTTCAGTGGCACCCGTGGCTGTGACCTTGCTCGCTGTTCCCACCCCGTGTCCTTGCAGGGCAGCTGTGTTTTGATGGGAGCCTGGTGGTCCTGGCCACAAGCTCTGCTTCCTTCTCTCGTGTTTAATCAGCACTAGAAAGGAAACTTTGGTTATCTGTGTGTGTTTTGTGGGAAGCTGCTGCTGCTTTTCCCACTAAGCAGCAAATCCCAAATGCTCCTTTGCCTCGTTGAGGTCCTCATTCCCTAACGCCACTGAGGTGGCTTCTACCTTCCAGCACCTGAAAGCCGTGCTCCTGACAGATGTCACAGCTGCCAATCCTTGCTTTTATTCCAGAAATCAAGTCTGTTTTTCCAGAGGAGAACGATGCAGCCAGGCGAGTGCCTTGTCACAAACCAGTTCTCCCAGCCCGGGAGTCCTGGAGCTGGTGGAGAGTCCCCAAACACCCAGCTCTGCTCAGGAAGCGGCTCCGCGTTTAATCTTTGTGGAAATGGGAAGAGGGAGGCGGTAATGGATAAAAAGTAAAAACATATTGAACCTTTAGGGACGTCAGTGGGATATCTTGGATGTGTTTGGGGCAGGCACTGGGCTTGACGTGGAGCGTGGCTGTGATTAAAACCCACAGCAAACGTTTTTCTGCTCGTGAATTACGGACTTTGTTCTGAATGCATTAAAATCTAGCACACTTTGGGGTTTCTTAACGTGAAGGAGAGGAGAAGAAATAGATTTATTACCTGGAAGGTTTGATGTTATAGTTCCAGGCGTGTTTCCACAACCTTCCTGCAACCATTTGGAGCTGTAGCTAATGTGGGTGCTGCCTGCACTGGGCTGCAAGTTTGAGCTCTCTCCTACAATTAAAGCCATTTAACTCCATCTAAAGACCTTTTTACTTGTCATTAAGACTAAATTTACTGACAGCAGGAAGGAACACATTTACCCTAACTCAGATGGGCTAAGAGAGCAAAACGTTCCAGCTAACTCCTTGCCTGGATTGTTAAATTTAGACCAAAAATTCTGGTCAGACAATTAAGTGCCGGCTCAGTGGCCACACCACTTCTTTTGCATGTGTGAATTGGCTGAGCTGCCTCTGCCAGGCAAGAGAGATTCTCTGTCTGAATGGCTGAATTCTCTGGGGGATTTTTGGGCTCAGACCTGGGGAGGCTTTTTGTGGCACTGTGGTCGCTCTCTGTTTAGTCAGCAGCCCTGGTATGTTTTTCCTCTTCTTATCTGAAAATTTTTCGTGTTTATTTTTGGAATTCGTTGTAACCTGAACTTTCTCAGGTGTCCTTGCGGAGAGCAAAGAAACATCTGACTTATTTTTGAGGTTTGATTTGTGCCAGTGGAGAAGAGTGTGTTCTTTCTTTTACTGTTTGTGCCTTTATTTTTGGAGCAGGTTTGGTACTGACCAGCCTGGCAGTGCAAATACAGAGGCAGCTGAAACAGTGCAGGTTCTGTGCTTCTCGCTGAAGTAAAAGGCAGCACCTAATTTAACTTCTTCAGGCAACTGCCTTCACTTTCCTGCTGGAGAAAGCATCCCTGGAAGCTGGAGGAGGAGGCTGTTAGCAGAGGGTATGTAACACAAGGTTCTATCATGGTAGGAAATCTTAAGAGAGGTTCTCTTGCTCAGTATTTTCAGCTGGATTTTTCTTGGGCAGATTCCCTCAGTGACAGGGGGGAAAAAAATGGAATATTTAAAGAAATTTGGGTGACATCCCTGCTGAATTCCGAGTGTCAGGCTGTGTTCCCAGCTGTCCTGGTTGGCATTGGAGCACCTCTGTTTGCCTGGAGGCCGAAGGAATCTGTGTCTGAGCATCCTGCTTCAGCTTTTGGGGTTGGTCTGGCTTTTGGGGCGCTGCTGGTCGGATTTCTCTGGGATTCCTTCAGCATCCAGCCTCTGACTTGGGTTTATCACAGCCTCTTCCAGCTGTGCTGTGTGTGTGAGGACCATCTGAGGATCATCTCCAGCAGAACTTTCTCAGACTGGTAATTACTCTTCCCTCGGAGTGTCAATGGGATATACAGCTGGGCACAAGGAAAAAAAAAACAGAACTGGTCCAGGCTTGTTTTCCTGGGCTCAGCAGTGTGAGGTGAGATTTGTTCCAGGATGGTTGAACGGGTTCGTCAATCTCATCTCTCAATTGTCTTTCTATATATATATTTTTTTTTTTTCCTCTTGCAAGAAAAGGAGTTAAAGCCCTGTGGAAGATAAGGATCGTTCTGATGTTTCAGCAGCTCGTTTAAGCCACCTTATGAGCACATAGGCAAGTGAATCAGCCCTGGTGTCTTAATACGTCCTAAAATAAATTAGACTTTCGTAAGCAAATTCGGTGGGGTTTGAACTGCTGTATTTTCATTAAAAGATTGCAGTGGAGAAAATGCTCTTTAAAATTCAGCCTCGGGGTTGTGTTGTTCATTAACTGATAGTCACTCCTGTTTACCTTGTGTGATAAGTCCCAAGTTAAGAATGGCCAGCAGTGCTGATGCCGTCACAGCTGCCCTTCAGAGGGAATTGCTTTTTTTTTTTTTTTATTTAATGGCTCACTTTAGTGACAGGTGGGAGTCTTTTTGGAACTCAAATCAATGCAAACAGCCACGATGTACCTCTCCTAATCATGGAAAACCACTTGTTTGGTGGGTTGTTGATTTTTTTTATTTTTTTTTTCCCCCCTGTTCTTAGCAGCTTGGTAACGCTGTTGTCGGTACAAAGGTCGTTTAAAAATGTGACATGTCAGCCCAGCAACATACTGCTCCTTAATGAGGCTTAAAACCAGCGTGGAGCTGCCTGGTGGAAATAAATTTGGAGCTGCAGAGTGCAGAGGGAGACATGTGAACAGCTTTACTGGGATGGGATCACCTGGCTTTCCCCACACCAGCCCCTCCTTGCCCAGACCTCTGGGTACTTGCAGTTCTCTTGCATAAAAGGGTTTAATTTTTTCCTCTTGTTATTCAAATGAGCCCAGGTGTTTGACAGCGCATTTGTGTTCTCAGGAGAAAAGCCACGAAAATACCTCCCAAAATCCAGGCACGATGTTTTTTTTTTTAATTATTCCTTCCTGTGTTTGAGGTTTTTCTCTCCTCCTCCTCCTCCTCACCTTGCCCCATTGGGGAGATCCTGCAGCACCTCTGACTTCATCCCCACCTGGCTAAAGCTTTCCTGTCCCCTCCTGCTCCCCAGGATGTCCCTTGCCATTGAACCTCCCTGTTCTCAGTGACACTCCCTCAGTCCTTTGAAGGTCTGAAGGCTTTTTCCTGTAATCCTGTTCCCCAGCACTACTGGAATTTCAGCACCTTCAGCCTCGCCTCGGTCTTTTCGGCTCTTTGACTGTTCTCCAGTGAAAAACTAGGTCAGAAACAACCGTCAGCTCCTGATATTTCACTGTTCCTGTTTTATAAGTTGTAACCCAGCGTTGCAGTGTTTAATGGCTCGCTTTAATTCTCACGTATTCAGTGTCTCAGCCTGACACAGTAAAAACTGCTCCAAATAACATCTTGGCTGTAAAAGCCATCTTTCCTTGATCGAGGCTGAAAAGGTGAATTATCTTTGTTGTTGTTGTTGCATGTAATGCTGGAGATGCCAAAGTGACAGATTTTTCCACCAGCTCTCCCTGAAGTGTCCATTTGCTGGCAGGTTTGGAGCTGTAATTAGCCAGCTTCTCTTTGTGCCTCTGTGGCTTTTTAACCTGATGGGTGAAAGAGAAATAGCTTAAAAACAATAACAATAATTGGAAACGCACGGATTGGCGAGGAGCACAGCAGTGCAGGTATATTGGAAGGCATCATAGAGATTTATTTTTAACTGACTTGTAGCTGACTGGACCCATTCAGCGTTTTTATAAAACTATTCTTGGAATGGTTGCTTGAAGTCTGAGCTGAGGTGCCTCAGTGTTCAGTGAAATCCACCTGGTGTGATTCCAGAGTCTCCTCCTTCCCTTCTCTTAGGCACACTTGCAGCCAGTGTTGGAATACTTGGGAATTCTGGCATAAATGGGATTTAAATGAATCCTTACTTTTCAGTCTAACTTTAAATTTGTGGGTTTAAAATTCTACCTGAGCTGTTGTCTCTGAAAAGTTTTTGGGTTTTTTTTTTTTTCCAAGTTGTTTATTAAACTGCTCTTAATACACTTTAATTTTCTTCTTTCATGTGTCTCCTGCTGCTCTGTGGTGGTTTTCAAGGATCCCAATCCTGGCACAGGGTGGTGGGATTGTCGAGGTGTCTGTGCAGGGCCAGGACTGGAATTCCTTGTGAGGAATCCCTCCCAACTCAGGGGGTTTTCCTGGGATTTGAGGAGCCCTCATTTGCAGGTACCAGTGTGATCCAGCTCTTCCTTTCCATCTGGGTAAAATTACCTGTGTTTGACAGGTTGGGGAGTTTGAACCAGTTTATTTAAGGAGGATTTCTGGGGAGGAGCCAGTGGAACAAATCCCTAAATGTGGTTCTCTAGTCACTTCCCATCACTTGTGTGGCCCTGAGCCTCGGGTGGAGGAGCTTGGGTGTCTTAATCAGTCCTGGAAGCTTTATTTAGCCATGATGGGGATGAGGGGGAGTTAAGATGTGCTATCGTGACACACTTTTCTGTATTAATTTGGGAAACGTTTTCTTCTGGCAGTTGGGGGGGTTTTGTACAGTGCAGAAAGCAAAATACTTGTAGTAGAGACACTTGGTGCTCTACTGGAAAAGCTTTTAATGGTTTTACCCTCTGAGCCTCAAAACTTGTATTGCTGCATTGCTTCAGAAAGGCTAAAATCAGGGAAAAGTGCTTCCTCCAAGAGGGACAGCAGCCAGCCATTTCCACAAGGATTTTGGGGGTTGTTGCAGAGGTGGCCACATCCCCAGCACCTCAAAAGCAGCAAACTTCCCTCTTCTGCCACAGGAAGCACAGAAGGCTTCATTCAAGGTGTTTTGTTCGACAGGAATGACTCTTAAAATATTAATCTGAGAACATCTGACCCCTCTGAATCCTTGGCTCATAAGGAGTGAACCCTCCAGGGAAAACCAGCACTGCTGGTCACCTTTGGCAGAGTTGAGAATTTTGGGTGATTCAGATTCTTTCTGCCAAATTTGTTGTTGTGTGGTGGTTTGGTTTTTTTCCTCCTCTCTCGGTCCTTTCCCAATTTAACAGAGGATCATCTGATAACTCCAATAAAATGCTGCTGCAAAAACAAGCAGTGTTGCATGCAAGAGATGATTACCCAGGGAATTTTGGGCATGGATGTCTTAGTGGGATTCTTGCCAGGCTGAGGTCTCTCTGAATTGCAATGCAAATGTGTGCAGATGCTGCAGATACTGCTCTTAGAGGAGTACTTACTATTATATTTAATATTCGAGTTAAAGGAATATGTAATATTATACTTAATATTATGAGTATTTCCAGTATAGGGAGGCAGAACAGGAAGCTTCATTCTTCAATGCTGTTTTTTGTTGAAAAAAAATTCTTCAATACTGTTTTTTGCTTCAAAGCAAATCCACGTGTTTGAAAAACAAATCTAAGGGTTTGCTTTCCTTTGCCTGCACTTTAGAAATACCAATATTTACCTTCCTTTTTTCTACCCTGTCTTTAATTTACTGTAACTGCTCTAAGGCAGGCAGTGCTGCTCTGCGAGAGAGGGACACACTCAGGCCATATGAGCAGACTTAAATTCAAAATTAATTTGACTTCAACCACTTTTTTTTTTCCTTCCTGTATAAGCAACCTACTCTAGATTTGCTACTTTTAATAAGGGGTGAGCATTGGGATTTGTTCATTTAACTCTTCCTCAAATGAGTTGCAAGTCATAAAACAATAGGACTTATTTCTGGGTTTGTACTTGATTTGGTTTGCCTTTTTTTTCCCCTCTGCAGTGAATTTGCCAGCACAGCATTATCTTCGGAGGAGAGCTTTGGGAAATGTTGTTGCAACTTGTTTTATGCTTTCCCACTTTTACCTTGTATTGCCTTTAGTCGGAGTTAGAGGAGAAAAATCCCTTCAGAAAAAAAAAAAAAGGGTGATAAAAAGAAGAGTTAGTGCAGCATTTTGCTCATTTCTGGCGTGGTTGTGGAAAAGGGAAAAGGGTTCCTCAAGCCTTTGTCTCAGGGAGACCAGGACACAACTGAAATAAAGGTAAAGGTGTGTGAATGGACAGTTTTGAGTCAAGAATGCAGCACTGAGGGATAAGGTGAAAATAGCTTTGAGGGTTGGTTCTCAGTGTCAGGCAGGGGCTGGAACACCCTTCTGGAGCAGTAACGGATGTAGAAAATCCACTCACACAAAATGAAACTTCCTTTTCAGGGAGATGCAGTAATTGTATCAAAACTGGGAGGGTTTTTTTTTTTTTTGACTTGCAGGAAGGAAACTCCTGGGTTATTACACTTAAAAAAACGGGCACCGTGTGCTGTGACTTAGTAATTCTCTCGTTATAGATATTTTTAATTGAATTTTGACTGCTTTGATCAGTTCTAAACACTGGAAGCTGCACAGGGATGCAAAGGAGCTTTTTTTTCCCCCTTCCTTTCCTCCCTGAGCCTTTGGAAGTCGTGGGAGTTGGCTCCTGGTCCTCTGACAAAGCCTCCCTGAGCAGCCCCATCTTGTTAATAGTGAGATTGGTGGGAGTTTGTCATGATTAAACTGCAGATAATCATCATTACAGCCCTTGTGGCAGCCCGGTGATGAGACTTGATGATTATTGCTCTCCTTAATGAGCAGCTCTGCCTTAACTCCGAGGGAAAGCAGAAAGAGGGGGGAAAAAAAACATCAAGTTAAAAAAAAAAAAAAAAAAGGAGAACTGTCCCATTGGGAAATGTGCCCAGAGTCTCCAAAGTTGGATTCCCACAGGAGGCCAACTCCTGCCTCTGCTCCTGAGCTCTGGAGTTAATTGGGAGCCCGTGGTGCCACAAAGCCACTTGGATCTTTTCTTCTTTCCTGCCATCCTCCTTCCCTTCAGCCTTGCACCCCTCTGGTTTTGGGCTGGGTTTGAAGCCCTCTCGTGTTGTGGGGCTGGATTTGGAGTCCCCTCTGGTTTTGGGGTGGTCTTTTCTCTGCTTTCCACCTTCAGCCAGACAGAACCCCCAGATCCCATGCAGCAGTGGAATAAGTTGGGTGTCCAGGAAGCAGCAATGGATGCAGTGACCATTCCAGAGGGAACTGATGTTTGGAGTAAAAACGTTGTAGCCCTTGAAATGAACCTGTATCTTCCTGTCCTCTTGCAGATTCTGTCCCCATCCTTTCCCTGCAGACAGGTGGATTTAACTCTCCAGTGCCTGCTCTGCATAAAGCAGGCTGGAATTTTCTTTGGAGACAGAGCATTTCCTCCCTGCAGCCATTTCAGCCTCTCTGGCTGTTGACATTTACTGCAGGGCAAACCCCTGTCCATCTCTGCGCTCATGGAAAGGTTCCTCGCTTCTTCTCCCGTAGAAATTTGGGAGCAGGGGCTGCAGGAAAGGCATGTGGTGGTTCCTGCTCTTGGGAAAAGGCTCAGCCCAGTGGATGGGGCTGCTCTGTTTGCCAGAGCCAGGCTCTGCTCCAGCCAAACAAAGGCTGCTCCACAGTGGGCTGAGTAAACTCGATACCAATTCACAATACTTTAATTATTTCTCTAAGGATTTGAGCCTGCTTTTAATTTTCTTCCTGAAAGGCATTGCCTAAATTGCCTCTGTGCCCAGCTTTTCCTTCCTGGTGGAAAACTACTGCACCTTGTGCTGCCCAAACATCCTGCCCCTGTGCTCGGGAGCCATGAGGTTTGTCCCAGGATTTTTTGGGGTGTGCAGGGAGCTGGAGCTCCTTTCCCAAGGTTTGTGCTCTGAGGGTGACCAGAGAGGATCAGACTGTGGCAGAGTTATCTGTTCTTTGGGAGTTGAAAGCTTTATTTTTTGGCAAATACCAAAAAAAAAAAAAAAAAAGGCAAAGATTCCTTCGGAGTGTTGGAAAGTTTTACTTGGAGTTACCAAACTGAAAAAAAAATAAAATTTACTGGGTTTGAGCAACCTGGAGTAGTGGCAGTGTCCCTGCCCGTGGCTGGGGGTGGAACTGGATGGGGTTTAAGGTCATTTCCAACCCAATCCATTCCATGATTCCATGAAAAAACCAGTGGGAATCTGTCAGAAATCCCCGTGTGCTGCAGCCTATCGCTGCGACTGGAGAGCCTCCACCTCCATCCCTAATCCTGGGGCTTTGGGGTGGGAGTTTGGGGAGCTGTGGGGTTCCTGTGCCACAGTTCCCACTCCGTGTCCCTGCCCTAATCCCTGCCTGGAGGAGCTCTGGCCCTGCAGGGATGGGGCTGCCTCGCCCGTGCCCGGCTCACTCGGTTCAGTTTTGAGTTCCCAAAGCAAATTCTGCAGCGGGGACCCAACAAACACGCTGCATTTTATTCAGGAGGAGCTTTTTAACCTGGATTAGCTGAGATCAGAAGCTCCAGGCATGCGAGAGAGAACAAGCTGCACGGCTGGCTCAGCTCTCGTGCCTGTGGGGTGACATCTTGATGACAGTGGAGTTTAATTGCTCTCTGCTTTGCTGATACAGCCCATTGTCCATTTAGGGCCTGGCTTTCTGCTGTACAGGGCAGGACAAAGCATTTCCATTAGGCCACAGTTGGGTTTTTAACTTAATCATGTGTCTTAACTCTCTAAACTTGACACAAAGGTAGAGTTTTTCTGCATTTCGAGTGGGATGGCAGCTGAGATGCTCAGTGTGTAGTGAGGTCAAAGCCTGCTCCTGATGCTTCCTGGTAAAATCGGTAATTTTGTTAGAATGGTGAAATTCTGTAACTCTGAGGAGCTGGGAATGGTGAAATTCTGTAACTTTGGAGCTGGGAATGGTGAAATTCTGTAACTCTGAGGAGCTGGGAATGGTGAAATTCTGTAACTTTGGAGCTGGGAATGGTGAAATTCTGTAACTTTGGAGCTGGGAATGGTGAAATTCTGTAACTTTGGGGCTGGGAATGGAAAATGAAATTCTGTAACTTTAAGGAGCTTGGAATGGTGAATGAAATCCTTTAAGTTTTAGTTTAGGGGGTTTTTTTGAGCTGACACTTCATAAACTCCTTTATTTTCTATCTTATAGAAGCACAGTCGATTTTTAACTCTGGAAAATTAAACCACTGAGGAAGCAACATTTGTGCTGTAACAGCCCACTTTAAATGATGCAATTATACCCAAAGAAGCCTGTGTGTGCCTTTTGCAGTTTAGCAATTAAAAACTTTCAAATGTACAGCGTAGCATTTTGGCTGACATAAAAGCTTTTGAGCATTTTATTGCTGCTTGTTCTTCTGGGCAGGATTTGTAGGTGCTTTAATATTATGGTGATAATGTGTCCATTAACGTCTATTAGGCAAATGATAAATGATAATAAATACAAACTACAGTTCAGAGTAATTGGTGAGAGTCCAGCTCTTAAACCTTCATCAAAAGCACCTTTTTAATAATTATTTGTGTTAAAAGCTTGAGCGTTCTGCCCAAAATAAATTCATTTAAATGTTGGGGGAGAGGAAAATTTGAGGGGGGGGTCTGTGACTTTATCATCAGGGTGATAAGTGGGATTATCTTGGAGGGGAGGAGTGAGCAGAGAGGTGTCCGGGGGGTAATTTGGGGATTGCTGCCTGAGGAATTCCTGGCACACCCTGCTCTGCTCCCTGGGGTCTGCAGGATCCCAGCAGCATCCCAGGAAAGGCTGTAGGTGAATCCTAAATCCTCCAGCAGCAATCCCTGTGGCTCACCTGGGCACCTCTCTTGGGTGGAAATCCTCAAAGGGGGATGGGTTTACACGGAATTCCCGAGGCTCTTTCCACGAGAATGTTGGATTTGAGCAGCAAAACTGTGATTTTTCTAGTCACATCCCATCTGTGCTCGACTTCAAACGGGATCCTTGGGAGGCCTCAAATTGCAGATGGGAATTGTGTTGCAGGCTGTTTTAATTCCATAAGTAATAGGTGGGACATAAAAAAAAATAAAAAAGGGAATATTCAGGAGGCTTTTTTTGGGCTGCTGAGTTTCTGGGAGGAGGTAAATACAAGCCTTGGGATGGTGGAATGTCCTGGGAGCCTCAGTGGCTCTCTCCTGGGCCACCTCGGGCTAATTGACGGGCAGCAAACTCCACACACAGCCTCACTCGGAGCTCTGGGTTCTATTCTAGGGTGTTCCTTTCCTCTGGGATTTGCATTTCTTGCTGCTAATGAACTCAGGGACTGGCAGGTGTCTCCTGGGAGCGTGGCACAGCCAGGGACAGGGTGCATCTGCTTTGCCTTTGGACTCTGGTTCGCTTTTGCCAGCCCTTTGGGGGGAGGTGGTGTTTAAAACAAAAATATTACTGGCAAGGAAAATCTCTCGTGCAGCTCTGCAGGAGCTTTTCCCGGGTGTCCAGGTGTGTTTAAACTGAGGATCCTCCTGGGCTGGGACCTTTTGATGCCACCCTTGGCCCAGTTTGTGCTGGGAAGCCAGAGGAAGCAGGGCAAGGGAGCCTTGCCTATATTTGGGCCTTGCTGCGTGGGCTAAAGCAACGTAAACCAGTCATAAGCCAAGAATTAAAGAGGAACTTGGAGTTTGGGGCATTGCAGAGTCTGAAATTTGTGCTTTTTCAGCATTTTCTGGTGGTTCCCGTTTTGGTAACTGCTTCCTGAGGTGCAGCAGCTTTACCTGGGCTCTGCTTTTCCCTGGAATTGCACGTGGTGGGGTTGGAAATGGGTTGGAAATGGGTTGGAAACGTCCCATTAGTGCCAGCCTTGGTCAGCAGGATTTTATTGTTCCTCTGTATATTCATTGGGATTCTTGCTGCTAATTTTAACGGTTTGTAAGAAGCTTTAAATTCTGAAAATAATCCTCTTGTTCCAACAGAAATAAGAGTAAGTTTTCAGTTGCACTCTGAGCACTGGTGACTCTGAACATCCAACACAGGAGACAAACACAAAGATACTAAATTTAAGCAAATATTTTTGCCATAGAGCACAGCCTGCAGTGTCAATTCCAGTAAATCCATGACAGAACTTCCCAAAATGATGTCTTCTTTAATTATCTGTATTTCCCTGAAGAAACAGAGAGGCTTCCAGCTGGCTCCTTGACCTGAGGATTTCCAGTGTCCTTTCTGATCCTGGCTGGGAACATCCCATCCAGCTTTTCCACTGAAGGTGTTTAAAACCTTCTGCCAGCTTCAATCAGCCCTGATAAAACACTTCATTAGTTTTACACTCAATTCTTCCGTATTTTATTGACATTTTCTTGTCCTTCCTGCTCTTTTCCTCACTGTCCACGTGCCAGGCCTGCAATATTTAAGTGTGAGGAGCTGTTTGTGTGTTGCCACCATCTCTGTGAGCTTTTGGAGTCTCTTTTTAGGGTTTCTTGCTCTCCTCTAGCCTGGGGAAACTAGAGGATGAGCATAACACTGTGCTAATAAAAGCCAAATATCCTGTGGGAGCTTTGGGGGATGAGTTTTGGGGTTTTTCTGGTTGAATCTCGTGACTTTTGAAATAATCTTATGGTATGTGGAGGACTGACTAAAAAACACTCGGCTCTGTGAGGTTTTGTTCAAGTTGGCATCCCAGAGCAGAGCTTTCAGGGGTTTATTATTTCTCCATCATTCCCAGGGAATACAGCAGGAGCTGTGGAAAGCAGAGAACTGGACACGGGCCTGTGGAAGTTCTCTTTCCAGATGGCAAAGAAAAAAAAAAAATGAAATTTTATGGAGTGGATGTATCCAGGCTCTTTCTGAGGGTCTGTTTTCCAGTCAGGTGGAGAGGCTGGAGCTGGTAATTCCAGTTTGGGTAGATCTCCGAGGTGCAGCTGTGGGTTTGGACATTCCTTTGGGAGTTATTCCTGCAGAGCTTTTGGGGCTGCAGGATGAGCCCTGCTCAGTTCCAGAGGGAGTTTGACACAGCTCCTTGTGGGACCTGGCAGCCTCTGGAGCTGCAGGAATGTTCTGCCAACCTTCAGCTGGAGCAATGGCACAGAAATGGAATTCCTGCATCTTGAGGTGTGTTTGAAGGGGCTTTGCTGCCTCTGGAAACTGCAGGTTCTTGTGTGATCCCAGGAATTGTGTTCCTTCCCATGTGTTCCCACACATCCCAGGATTTGTGTTCCTTCCTGCATGTTCCTGGTCTCACAGATCCCAGGAGTTGTGTTCCCTGATCCCACAGATCCCAGGAATTGTGCTCCTTCCCCTGTATTTATTCCCTGATCCCACACATCCCAGGATTTGTGCTCCTTCCTGCGTGTTCCCTGCTCTCACAGATCCCAGGAATTGTGCTCCTTCCTGCGTGTTCCCTGATCCCACAGATCCCAGGAATTGTGCTCCTTCCCCTGTATTCCCTGATCCCACAGATCCCAGGATTTGTGCTCTTTCCCCTGTGTGTTCCCTGATCCCACAGATCCCAGGAATTGTGCTCCTTCCCTTGTATTTATTCCCTGATCCCACAGATCCCAGGAATTGTGTTCCTTCCTGCATGTTCCTGGTCTGACAGATCCCAGGAATTGTGCTCCTTCCCCCTGTATTTATTCCCTGATCCCACAGATCCCAGGAATTGTGCTCCTTTGGACCTCTCCAGCCCTGTCATCCTCATGGATGAGCTGCAGGGATGAATATCTGGTACCTGGCAGCAGCACCTGAACTCTGCTTTTTTCCTCCTTTGATTTTTATCTTCTAATCAGCTTCCAGCTGCTGGTTCTAAACCCAGAGAGTCTCCTGGAGGGATAAAGCTGGAATTCATTGGAAGGGGATGAGGTTTTGTGTGCCTTTGCTTGGCCAAATCTGCCTCGTTCTCCTCACGTTTGAGCACCAAGATGAGGTTTCATCAGCATCTTTGGTTTGCCAAGGATTTAGTGCACCCAGGGCTGAGGAGGTGACTTGGTTTCATGGAAAGGCTGAGGGAAGGAAAGACCTTGCTCCCACTCAGAAAGGGGGGAATGGCATTTCTAGGAACTGCAGTGCAGGAAGTTCAGTCATGGCATCACTGGGGAAGAGGGATTCAGTGACTCAGGTGACTCTTCAGAAAACGACAGGGGGATTTTGGAAAGGGCAGCAAGAACTCCTGATAATCAGGGTTGACCCATCCAAGGGAACTAATCTGAATGAAGGTATAAAGGGAAAAACGTGGTTTTAATTTGGTTTCACATCATTGCATCTGTTCTCTTTTTATTCTGAATGAAGGTGTCCATGCAGGGATTTAATTTCATCTAATCAAGGTACTTAGTGTCACTTCCTCAATTAGTGTAGGGTGTGCAGTGTGTTCTCCCCTTCCCTGCAGGAGCTGTAGCCAAGGGATTGGGCACCAGGGGAGTGATGGCTGTGGAGGCTCAGGGATGCTGAGATGTCAAAAATCTTCCCCTTCCCTGCCTCAGAAGGGACCTGGGGTGGTGCAGTGTCCATCCAAACCCAGCTGCTCCCTGGGATCCCTTCTGGAGCCTGGCAGGGAGTTCTGACACGGATATTCCTGCACGGGGATCACAGACAGAGACTCTGAACTTCGGGAGATACATCTCAGTTTGCCATTTCACTGGCATGAAGCTGATATTACCCACTTAACTTCAAACCAGTTTATTTGTAGACTGTGGGATTTAGAAGTTCTGTAATTAAACCATGTCTGAGTTGTGCATCAGGACTTTTGTTCCTGCCTCCTTATTCCACTTCCATCCTCCTTTACCCCCTTTTTATTCCTCTTAAACAACTTTCCAGACCGAGGAGCAGAACATCCCAAATCTGTAATTTGCTGTACAAGAACCACATGGGTTGATTTGCTTTGGTTGGGGGTTGTTTTTTTTTTTTTGATGTTTTTTTTTTTCTTAAATCCAGATTTTTTTCATGTTTCAAATGCTTGTTTGCTCAAGTATGTTCCTATGAATTTCTGGACACGGGGAACAAAAAGCTGGCCAGGCTGTGCATGAGCAGTGTGCTGTGGAATGCAGTGTCGTGGCACTCGAGGAATTCACTGATCTCTGTACCAAGATGCTGTTTATTGGTGCTTTCTAAAGGTTGTTCTGGGTCTATAAAACTCCTTATCCAGTACTCAGGGAGTGCTGTCAGCTCTGAGCATGTTCCTGCTTTCCTCAGCGTCGTAAATGTCCTGTAATGATCCTGGGTGTGATTTCAGATCTGGGAAATCCTATTGGATGGGTTCTGCACAGCTCAGACTCTTTGTCTTGGGCTGGGTTTATCCATCCAAGTTTTGTTAGGTTTTTCTGGGCTAAAAGGGATTATTTTTTTAGTTTGCTGATGGATTTATCAAGGTTTTTTTTGTTGATGTCGTGGCTGAGATTCTTCACTGCTGGGCTGGAGAAGTTTTATGAGGGATGGTTAACTCCATGGATTTCAAACTGTTTAATAACTCTCTTTGCTGCTAAAGTTTAATTATCTGTTTCTCTAATCCATTGGAAATTGGGTGACACAAACAGCACAACACAACTCATGTTTTGGGCTCGTTCTCCCAAATTCCTGGTGGTTTTCCCATGGAAATGTGTCTCCCATAACATTTTCACTTATAAATTCAACATTCAACCTGTTTATAAATTCTTCTCTCCCTTTGGAAAGCTTCACAGTGAGGGTCCCACAAGCCCCATGGAGCACAATTCCCATCTTGGAATGCTTTGTGTGATTTAGGGAATAAAACACCCACAGCCTCAGTTCTGCTGGAATTGGAGAAATCCAAACTCAGCGTGGCTTGGGTTGAGTCTATGATTTTATTTCTTGGGTTAAAACCTCAGGTGAGAGACTTGGAATTGAGAAATCCTTGAGATCTCTAAAACGACAGCGAGGCCCAAAGGCTGAAATTGAGCACTTTTAGAGTCCCAGGAATACAACTTTTAAAATGTATTAAATTTTTTCAAGGCACTGAACCTGGAGGAAGAGGCCAACTGTTGAAACAGGCAACGTAACAAGAGGATTTTGCAACGGAGCTGCAGTTTGCTTTTCCAAAGGATTGCCAGCTTTCTCTTGGAAAAAATTCCCTTTGCGTCCTCTCAGGCCGAGAACTGGAATAAATTTTCCCCTCAAGTGTCCATTTTTTAACTCAGAACTTACATAAGCACTCAATCTGAGCTCTTCTGTGCCCAAAATGTGGTGGAGGGTTTGGGAGGAACCAGGTGTCACCTCTGAGCTGCTCCTCTCCTTGAGCTAAGGGTCACCTGAGTTTGTCCCTTTTCCTGCTACAAATCACTGTTTCAGGAGTTTATTTGTTTTTTGTGTGTGTGTTGTTTTCTTACTTGAAATACACATTTCCCTGACCTTTTCCCTTGGAAAAAAAAAAAAAAGTCCAGATGAAAAATCAAGTTTGAGCGTGGCTTGGCAGCGAGTTTCGGAGCTTAGAACTTCTCTGAGGTAATTTTTGGTTTTCCACTTGTTTTTTTGTAGGATGCTGTGACGTCAAAACCAGTCATCCAGTTTCAAGGGAGCCAAGGGGTAAGTTTGTCCCTGAGAAGTTCTTTCCATTTAATGGGATTGAGGGATTTGGGCTGCTCCAGCTCAAGGAGTGATGCTGTGATTGCTGAAAATGGGAGATTTGCTCATGGATTCTCTCTCTCTAAAAACCTTCTCCCTCTTCTTTCTTTCCTAGCCTTGTTCAGTCCATGGGGAAATTCAGATGTATGAGGCCATGCTCTTGGGTAGAACAGGGAAAAGGAAAAGGATGCAGAAATCCATGGACTCCTCACCTGTATCCAAAAAAAAAAAAAAAAACCATGCTAAAAAACTCACTGCAACACTTTCTTTGGGTCCCAATTCCTGCCAGCAGCAGAGTTTGGAGGCTGCTCTGAGAGCCCTGGGGGTTTATTTGATGTAACTGCAGTTCTGTGAAGCACCAGGAGTTATTTTAGATTTAGGAGTTTTACTTCCCCAACTTGTGTTCCGATGACAGAACTGGGGGATATTTTTAGCCCCTTGAACCATTTTGTCATGCCAGTTGCTGACAACGTTGAGATTTACGTGGTGGTGTTTCTGGTAAGGCAATGCAGCCCTTCAGTGAACTTGAAAAAAAATGTCATTTAGATACCTTTTATTTCTTAAAAAAGCCTGTGCTTAACTTTAGTCTCTGCATAAAGAAGGGGAATTTAATTTTTTTTTTTAATTTTTTTTTTAAATTTTTTTTTCAAGAATCTGAATTTAGCTGTAACTTCTGATTTATATTTTTTTTTGTGCACTGGCACATTAAAACTTTCAAAAAGGCTTGGATTGAGTAGACATTAAACCCAGCACATTGTCCTTGCCCCACATCCTACTTTGTGATATTATTCCCCCTAACAGTACACAGAAAATGCAGCAGGAAAGACATGATTGTTATTGTAAGTTAAGAAGGAAAATACAAACCTTCTTGTCCTGGGAAATAAAGAAAGGAGCAATTTCCAGGTTTTTTAAACTTTGTTTAGACTTAAACTTCCCCGAAAGCTCAGCGTAAAAGTCGAGATCAAAATCTGCCACTGCAGTTGGGCACCATCAGAAGCGAGGAGGGAAATTTGTCTTTAATTGATGAGCTTTGCTCGTGGAATAAAGAAACTGAAAACACTGGGAATGCTTTCTTTTCCCTTTGGAAGGAGTGTCCACACCTGATTTTTCCTGTAAAGCTTTGGAAATGCCTCCTCTGAATGTTTTTTTTTTTTCCTTGAAGGAAATGTAGCAAAAGGGATCAAAAGAGCTTAAAATGCTCCTCTGCCCTGAGCCTTTGCTCGTGGTGGGTTCCACATGGATCTGGCATGGACAAGGATTAACAAAAAATAACAATTCCTGGGGATAACGAAGAATATTTTCAAACGCTACAGCTGCTTCTAGAAATTCAAAATACAGCAAAATAAAGGGGTTAATTCTGTTTGAGCCCTGAACTCCCAGAGGTGAGCTGCTGGTGGAAGAGCTGCCTGGCACCTGCAGTGTCACTCCATGGAGAAGGAGCCAGGAGAGCTGGGCTGGGCTTGGAGGGGAGGATGTGGCAGCCAGAGCTGACCTCTGCCTGCTCCTCCTCAGCTCTTAATTAATGGCACTGACGAGGAAAAGGCCAAAGGTAGAGCTTTGAAGAGAGCTGCAGCTCCATGGGAGCTCACAGAAAGAGCTCTTTGTCCCTTCATTATTATTTTTCCTGGCTATGACAAGGAGCTGGCAGCTGGGGAACCATCTGCTTTTAAGGGTAGGACTCTGCATGTCAGGATTCTCCTGCTTTTTTTTTAAGGAGCTGAGGCTCGAAATGCTTTCGAGGGATCCTCCATCAGTTGGGCTGAAGAGATAATTCCAGGAATTCACCAGGCTCCCACATTCAGATGATGGCATGGAAACATATTTGTTGAGCTGTTTTCACTTTTTAAATAATTCCTTTCGCTCTTCCTCAATTCCCCAATTTGCTGCTTTCCTATTTTGCTTCCCCCCCCCAAAAAAATGCAGCTGTGGAGAATCCCAATAACTTTTTGGGGTGGGAAGTTTGTGCATAGCACGAGTGTCAGGGTGATTTAAAAGCAGGGGGGTTTTAATAGTGGGGATTTTCTGTGTAAATATTTCTTCCTCAAGAGGGAAGAGCTTCACTTGATGATTTAGGGGGAGGCAGGACATAAAATAAGAATTTAAACAAAACTGCTGCTTCTTGAATTGAATTCTCTAGAAGCCTTGAAATTGCTGTGTTTTTACCTGTTCCAGTGTTACTCTAAAAGATGTTAAAGATACTTTCAGTTTCTAATACACAGAAGAAGAAACTTCCACGTTTGAGCCACTAATTAACCAGGGCAGGGAATTGTTGGGAATCAAACCCAGGGTCAGCAAGGTGGCAGCAGAAAGGAGGAAGTCAGTGGTTATAGGCCAAAAGAAAACAGCTGTTCCAGTGACAAGGGACAAAACCTCTCCTGCCTGCATCCTGGGCTGGATCCAATCTCACAGGAGCTGAGAAAAACTCCTGGGATTTTTTTGCCTTGGGATGTGTTTCTCTGTAGTGATGCTGCTCTTGTTAGTGGCTTTTCTTCTGTGTAATAATCAGAATTTCAGTTGTAATAACCAGGTTGTTTTTACTAGAGCATTCCTCTAAAGTGGGACCATTCCTCAGGAGCAGCTCCTGGTTGTCAGTTTTTCCTCGTGGATTTTCTTGGGTAGTTTTATAAGTTTTTATGGAGTTTTGAGCATTGTGCTCATTCCAGTGTGCACGTAAATTAAAATTTAACAGCTGGAGTTACCACGGCATTACAAATGGTGTGCAGAACTGTGCTAGAAAATACTGAAAATGTTTCTATTTTGGTAAAAAGACATGCAGCATCAGAGCTTAGGCTGGCTGAAATTTGCAGGTGCTTGTTGGGGTGGTGAGAGCAAGGACAGAATTGAACTGAGGGGGGGGAAAAATAAAAATGCCCTTCAGGTGCCAAACCCACGTGTGTCGTGCAGCATTTTACAGATGACTGTTGAGAGCAAAACCCCTGTTTGCTTTGTGATTGGAAAATAACACTTCCCCTGTTTCTTGGGATGAAGTTTTGGTGTTAACAGAGGGAGGTGAAATCTCTGTTCAGAGCGAGCCGTCCACAGATGAATGTTGCTTGAAAGAAGAAAACAGAAGTCACATCTGTACCAAGCTATTTTTAAGTGTCTCTGGTTACTGGTGCAATACCCAGCACCAAAATTAGGGCTCTCTCAAAGCAGTCACCATGCTGATTTTGGTGGCTTGAGAAACCTTCTGTTTTCAGCTAAAAATAATTCCTAGATAACGGCCGGCTTGCACATGAGACACTTTTCAGTACCAAAGTGACTCTGCCTCATTGTACAGCCCCTGGGAAATGCTGCAAAAACCCTACAAAAATCCAAAATCGGGGCTTTTGGAGCAGCTGTTTTTTTTTCTAGTGGTAAAGCAGGAGCAAGGAGAGAGTTCTTTGAGTGTGTGGAGGTGTGGATTGGGACAATCCTGCAGGTTTTATTTTCCAGGCTCAGGTGCAGCACACAGCTCCATCCCTCTGGAAGCCCCGTTGGATTTTCCTTTTCTTCCCATTCCCACCAAATTTCCAGCTGCAAAATCCACCCCCCGCCCTTCCCAGTCTGCTGCTTACATAACTCTGCCTTTGTGCCTGTTCTGGTAAAGCAGAAGGGAATTTTCTTCCCCCTGCCTGGGTGGGGGCAGAGGATGCCAGGAAAGATTAAAAGGGCTCGGCACACGTTTGGCAGGGGAGATAATGCTCAGGGAAGGGTCCAGCAGCACCCCCCAAAAAAAAAAAACCTCTGCTCTCAGTAATTTTCAGACCTGGATCCTGGGGCTAACTTTGTCCTGCTGTATAAAGGAGGGCTCAATTCTGGGTTTCTGGGCCTGTTTTTGGAAGAAGGGAGCTCTGTTTGAGGGCAGGGAAATGCCGCGCACGGGCTCGGCTCGAGAGCCTCTCGCTGCCTCTGAGAACATCCCTGTGGTTTAGCAGAGGGACACAGATCCCTGGGTTTTCCAGGCTGCTGGAGACGTCTGAGGTCTGAAGGAAACCACCCAAAACCCCTCCTGGCCCAGCACAGTCATGTGTGGATGCCACGGGCTGGCTCGCTGGCAGCGTGTGTTCGCTGCGTAGATGTGGCAATCTGGGTAAATATAAATCCGTGTGGTAAAAGCCTGGCCTAAAATAGGCTGGAGCTGGTGTTCCTTCTGTCTCAGCTTCTGGAAGCCATCTTAATTATCAAATATTGATGTGATAGTAGAGCTCAGGTGCTGACATTTACGTTGGATCCTGAAGGCAGAGGGGAGACAGTTTCCCTTTTGAAAAATGAATGGTTGTGGAGGGGGAGTGAAAAAATAACAACAATGCAGGATGGCTGTGGAGTTGTCTGTGGAGCACACTTAATGCTTGATTAAATATTTAATTTAGCAGCAGCGTCACACTCTACTGTGAGCCATGAAATCTCGTTATGGAATTATAATTCCTTAAAAAAGAATAAGCATGCTGCCTAGTGACCTGGCCTGTGCTATGTTTAGTGCTGGATCAGTAATTCTAAAGAAACGAGCCTCGAGTGTTTTACACTGAACATAAACAGTGGCAGCTAGTCTGTTTTGAGGCTGAATCAGTAGAATTGGGTCAGATTCCTAGAACAAGGTGGTGGTGGGCTCTGTTTGAGGCAGCTCTGTTCTCTCATCTCCATCTTCAGCTGCTCTTTCCCTCTGTTACCTTTTCCTTCCCCCTGCACGCAGCGGGGATAACTCGAGTTCTTCTCTGTGCAGTAACCCAGGTGCTTTCCTTGCTGCGAAAACACCTCAGGGCATCCTGGCTGGGGGAGAACTGAGCTCTCCTCAGCCTGGGCTTACCTGAGTGACCAATGTTCCCTCTCCTCCTCCTCCTCCTCTCCCGAGCAGCACATCGCCATCCCGAGGCCCGACCGACCGGCCGAAGTGCGGACCTTCACGTTTTATCTCTCCAATATTGGCAAGGACAGCCCTCAGGGGAGCTTTGACTGCATCCAGCAGTATGTGTCCAGGTGAGTGAGGCATCCAAGGAAAAGCCCAGCCTTTTTTAATTTTTTTTTTATTATTATTATTTTTTACCCTCTCTTCCGGAGCGTCTTTTCCTTAACAAAGCTTAATGCACGTTCTTCCATTTTAGAGTCTTCCTGATCTGTCTCAATGTGGGTTGTTTTTTTGGAGAAGCATCCAGTTCCCTCTCAGCTCCCTCCGTGTGTGTCCCCCACTATTATTCAGCTAACACCCCCCTCAGCTGTCCCCCCAGTGCCAGCCCGGTGTCCCTTTGCAGCGTCAGGAGTACCTTTTCCATTGCATTTCTCTTACAGCAATGGCAATATCCATTTGGATTGCCTGGGAAGCATACAGGATAAAATCACCGTGTGTGCTACTGATGATTCCTACCAGAAGGCGAGGCAGAGCATGGCACAGGCAGAGGAGGAGACTCGCAGCCGGAGCGCCATAGTCATTAAACCTGGGGGGAGATATGTAGGTAAGCAGCCACTCAGTTTGGGGCTCTGCCACTCCCATTTGGGACTCAGCAGGCTCTGGAGGCAAATCCTGACGTTGTTGGCTCGATTGTGGCAGTCTGGAAAGTTGCTGGTAGTTCCTTCATGGGTGATTTTAGGGGGCTGCTCTCTCCTTGTGTTGTGTTGTTTTCACTTCCATCGTCACCCCAAAGGGACCTGCGGCTGCCTCAGCCCTGGAGGTGTCCAAGATCAGGTTGGAGAACCCAAAAGCTTCCCTGCCCGTGGCACTGGGTGATTTTTAAGGTCCCCCCAGCCCAAAGCAGTGTGGGTTGTCCATGTGCAGTGACACGGCTGTGGCATTAGGTCTGTCACGTGGCAGTGCTGGGGCTCCCAGCTGAGCCCTCCCCGTGTCCCTGCTCTTGGCCAGCTCAGCTAAAACTGCCACCAGCGTGTCACAGCTGTGCCCCACGGGGCCACAGCAGGGAGGAGACAGGCAGCAGTGCCCTCTGTTAATAAACACACGCACTAAAGCAGCCTGGAACAGCCCTTCTCACTGTGACAGCAGCAGGAAAGCTTTAGCAGAGGAAATAAAACCGTGGCAAATAACCCAAGGGAGCCTGCAGAGGCTCAGGGCTCTGCTTAACCTCAGCTCACAAACTTTGGGCACAAACAGTAACCAGAATGCAAAGTTTCACTATTTATTTTTTTTTGTTTGTTTGTTTTCTCTGAGGCAGCTGCATTTCCTGCAGCCCATGTGATCTGCAGTCTCTTCTCAGAGGAGCTGAGATGAGAAGGGTTGAGTTGCAAAATGTAGAACTGACCCTGACTCATTGTCACAGCAGCCAAGTGCTCAAAGCTGAGAAAGGAGATAGTAATCAGGAAGGAAATGCATTGATTTCCTGTAAGCCAAAAGATTATTTTGTTTAGCTCCTCTTTGAGACCATTACAGTAAGTGCCTGAAGTTAAAGCTTCTAAGGGAGAAGATTCTCAAAGCGATTTGCTTCCTGGAAAGATGGAAGCAAACCTTTTTTTTTTTTTTTTTTTTTTTTAAAATTAAAAATCCTCCTGGCTAAAACCTTTTACTGCCCTGAAATGGAGACAGAGCTGTGTGAAAGCAGCCAGGGGCAGAACGTGTGCTCACAGAGCTCCAAGATAAGATGTCAGTGTTTGAGGAGGGGAGAGCTTTGGTTCAAGAAGGAAGGGCTTGGAAGGACAGTCCTGGTGTGGGATCTGCAGGTCCTGGTGTGCCAGCAGCATCAGCTGATTGCTGCAGGCTGGCCTTGGAGGGCCAGGGCTGCTGCTGCCTCTCACATTTCCAGGAGAACACGGAGCTCAGCACTTGAGCGCCAGCAGAGTCTGTTCCAGGCCAGCTCAGATGTGGAAAAATTCATATGAAATGTTGAAACTGGAGAGCGGCAGAACTTACAGATGTGAGCTGACACTTGAATAAATAGATTTGTAAATAGGTAGCTGCAGGTAGAGCTGCAGGGGATGTGTGCTTGTAGCCACACTAAATATGTGTGCATACATCCACAGACGTGCGTGTGGATAAATATTTGAGAATCCTTTGCGTCCTGACTTAACTTAGGGGTTTTTTTTCTTCTCCTATCACTGCACATTTTGGCTCCAGCCTTTAAGTGGAAACCTCCCAACGTGATGTTTTTACTGTTCATGACCTGGCAAGAGTTAAGGCAGTTCTAGAAAGCTGACGAATCTCCTCTTGTCCCATTTCTGGAAACAAAATCCAGTTGACCTCTGGATTGTGTGGGATGTTTTAACGTGCGAATTGGTGTCGTTCCCCCCCCTCTCTCACCTCCCCTCAGCCCTGCCGAGGATGGGTCTTGCTTCCTCTCCCAGCACTGTGGTGTGTAATAAAAAGCCAGGAAATGGGGCCTGGGTTACGCAATGTGCAGCTCAGTAAAACAAACAGTGCAGACAATCCCCAGTATCTTCGGATGACTCAGTTGAAAACGTTGCTTCCTAGCAATGGAGCAGTGCCCTGCTGGAATAAACCTCCCCAACACTTGCAGTAAATGCTGGATGTTGTTTGTCCTAGGGGAAGGTCACTTTCTCCAGCCCAAGTGATTATTGATTGGATCTCCAGGTTTTCAGACCTTGGAAGCCACACGTTTTGTTTTCAGCTTTGCTTGGTTTTGCCTTCGGTAGCAGGAACCTGCTCCTGTGTTTGAAACAGTCCCAGCCCTTTGATTTGGGCTCCACTGAGAGATGGTCTGAGGGTTCTGTTTTTCAGTAGGAACGAGGAGGGGGGGTGGAAATGAATTGTTGGATTGTGCTGTCAGCAGCCAAGAACCACGGTGGGGATGGAGCTGAGATGCACTTCTGAGCCAGCTTTATGTTGTCACTTATCTGCAAACGCAGTGCAGAAGGGGTTATTCCATCAGCACAGGCAGCACCCTCATGAATAGGCTGATGGCCCAGTGTCAGCCCCATTCATGGGGCCGTGTTCAGAGGGGGAAGGGAGGTGGACCCAGCCCCATAAAGTTCCTATTGTTCTAAAAGCAGAAACATCTGCTGGAGGAGCGTTTTTGCTGAGCTCAGCAGCGGGGAGCCTCTCGTTGACCAGTTCTGGTCTTTCCACTCCGTATTTCCCACTCTTCTACATAATAATGCAGAATTTTCTTTCTCATAGGGGAAGGGCAAAAAAAAAAAAAAAAAAAATAGTTCGATTAACCGTGGGGGATACGTGCACTTGGGATAAATGAAAAGCTGGCAAACAAAGGGAGCTTTATATAAGCTGGTGGCCAATAATACTCAGGTTTCCAGAGTATTGGTGTTGCTGTTTACTTGTTACAAGCTTGTCATGAACCATAAACCTCACGGGGATGCTCGTTCCGGCGGCGCGTCGGGACCGAGGGGGTTCGTGCCGCTGATGTTTGTCCTTCCCCTGTCACACCTCGTGCCTCTTCCCAGGGCTGTGATGAACCCCAGGATTGGTGCTGACAGCCCCCACCACTGGCCTCGGCCAGGTGACTGCTGCACTTCACTATTCTCGTCTCATTTTAGGCAAAAAGGTTCAGGTGCGTAAACCTGCACCAGGAGCTTCCGATGCTGTTCCCTCCAGGAAGCGCCCAACGCCAGTCAACCTTGCCAGTGCAATAAAGAGAGGCAATAGTGCGATTTCCCAGAGACCCTTCAAAGATAGGGTTGTGCACTTACTGGCACTAAAGCCTTATAAGAAACCTGAACTTATTCTCAGATTGCAGAAGGATGGACTTTCTCAGCAGGACAAGGATTTGCTGGATAACCTTCTGCAACAGGTTTGTACTCTGATGAAGGCAACGAATTTAGGTAAAGGGAAAAAAAAAAAACAAAAAAAAACGTGTCTTCTCAGCTCCACCACCTCCCCCTTGCGTGGCAGTGGAAAGTGTTATCTCCAGGCTGCAGCTGAATGTGACTCTAAAGGCTGTGGGGGACACAGTTCTCAGCTCCCAGTGCTGGGGCAGAGATAGCAGGAGCCTCCCGTGGCTACGCCTCGGGTGAGGGGGGTGAAACCATGCTGGGTGGTTTTGGCTCAGCACATCAGTCCCTTTTAGAGGGACGCTTCTGCTTGGTCATGGGGAGGATTCTCTTTAACAGAGGATCTCCAAATTATTTGATGATAACCTCTAAATCTCATATTTTATTCTCATGGCTGTAAAGGAGCAGCGCTCTGTATTGGTACAAGTTTTGTATATAAAGGAAAAGATGCCCCCAGTTTTGTTTTTTTTTGTGCTCCTCAGAGCCTTCCCTGCTTGGAAGTGCCACTGGTCAGGTGTGAAGATCATGCAGCTTCTTGCCAAGCACATTATTTGTGTGTCAAGTGTGAAAGCTGTCTCCAAGCTGAATCGGTTCCTAGCACTTTGAGTCACATTAAAGGTGCCATTTTAGGCCTCGCAGTAAACACCTTCATTGCTTTATTAAACACATCATGGCTATTCATTTAAATGCTGCAGCTGCCTTCTTCTGGATTGGAATATATCCTGGAAAAAAAATCCCTTTTTTTTTTCTTTTTTTTTTTTTCTTTTTTACTCCTTTCTCTAAAGAGTGAGGCAGGAGTTCACTTTGCCCAAAGGGCACACAGGGCAGGTCGTATTAAAAACAGTCTCACAGCTGGCACAACTCGTTCCTTCCTTAGATTTTTAATCCCAGTGCCTTTAATTTCCCCAGCAGCTTTTCTCAGAGCACTTTTTCAATTCTTCCCTCCCCGAGTTCCTCAGAGTAGAAAACTCTGAGGATGACTTTGGATGGATGCTCTTGCCTGGCCACGGGGCCACCCTGCTCGGGCTGATTTGGCTGTAAACGTGCTGCTCATAAAGTTAATCCCTCTCCAGCCCTCCCAGGGCTCCCATCCACAGGCAGACACAGATAAGCTAAAAATTACAGGCTTGTGTTAAAGCTGCAAGGCTAAATCTGTCTAGGTGTGGGTTTCATTGTGCTCTTGCATCTCTCTTCGCAGGACTCCGTGTTCCTGGCGGCCTTTTTGCCTCATTTTGCAAGGTTTCTATTTTTGGGAGGGTTGGGGTGGAGCTTGCAGAGTCCCACACGAGCAAAACAAGGAGGTGTGGTGAGCTCTCAGCCTCTGTGCAGAGAAAAATTTCAAGTTGTTCTTCCCGGGCTCCAGGAACAGGCAGGAAACAGAGAAATTCTGGGAGAGTTTTAGGGTTTGTTTTTTTTTGTAAAGGAGAACCTGGATTGGCTTTTGTCTCCTGGGTGTGTTTACAGGGATACCTTGATGTAAAACACAGCTCAAATTCTTGTTGTGTTTTGGCTCAGGATTTTGGAAAGCTGACAGGACTGAAAGGAAAAACAAAGTGTTTGTCATGTAAACTGATAACTGGGCTTTCTATTTTTTGCTTATCAGGAGAGTTTGCCATGTTGGTTGTGCAGCCTTTTGCTCTGAAATCCTTAGATTTTTAATATTTTTAGTATCAGGTTGTGGCCTCCCCTAAAGCAAAAGCAGAGGAATCAGCAGCATCTTCAGTTCATTCAAGACTTTCCCACTCCTTTGCTTGTTTTTGAGGCATTTTCCTGCTGTGTGGATAATAGAAATCCCTGAGCACAGCCACAGTCCTGAATGGAGAACAGTAATCCCTAAACAGATGCACAGGATCTCCCTGCACTGAATAAAAGCATTTTCCACTTTCAAGGGTAGCAGTCCCCGAGCTGAGGGGCTCCAGCAGGGAATTTGGGCTGCAGCTGCTGGCTTTGCCTGGCTGTGGGCAGAGCATTTGGCACCTGGGCCTCCTTATCCCTCTTCAAAAACACATTGAAGGCTTTATTTTCATTAGAGACTTGCAGTGCTCTGCGAGCTGAGGTCGCCCAGAGAAGCTGCCCCATCCCTGGGGGTGTCCAAGGCCAGGTTGGAGCAATCTGGGATAGTGGAAGGTGTCCCTGCCCTTGGAATTTGATGGAACCAAACCATTCCATGGCACTCTGGATCACCCACGAGAGAGGCTTCACTCTTCACCCTCTGTGAAAACCTCACTAGGGCCCTTTGCTTTGTGCCAACTCTGGATTTTTCTGGCGTGGACCAACAGCAAGAAGTTAAAATTTTCAGTCAGGCTGTGGAAAGACTGATCCAAGGGGGATAACTCTTCCCCGAGTTGTTTCCATTCTAATCCAGCTCTGCCCATCCCAGCAGCGTTTTCCTCTCCTTGCAGGCACCACACAGGGGTTTGTGGGGAAACTCCACGGGGGTAGAGGTTGGATAAAATGTCAGGCAGCTGCTGGTGCAAGTGTGCTGAGCTCCCTGCAGCGTCCTGCTGCCTTGAAGCTGCAAATCCCAGGTTCTGTTCTCGCCCTGCACGAGTTCTCCATAAAATCCAGGTGATCCCGGGGCATTCTCCTCCCAGCTCCCTGTGAAATCAGCTCTCTGTGGCCTGTTTTGTTGGCTCTTTAGTGAGAAATTATCTCCTGGCAATTGTTAACCAAGTTATCGCCCCACGAGTTCCTCTTTGGCCATAAGCTGCCCGGTTTTGGCTGTGGGACAGGTGTGATAAGTGAACTGCCTGTTCCCATTAAGGCTTTATTTCCAGGTGTTTCCATCAAGTAGCTGGTCCAGGGCTCCCCAAGCTGAATAATGTCTTTTAGATGTGGCTTATTTCCCCCTCAACTGGATGTGCTTTAGAAACTCATTATGAATTATCGCAGTGACAGGGCAAAAGGAAAGGCACAGTTTGATTAAAGGATCTTAGTAATAAGGAAATGAAATATTAAAGTCTCTCCTTGTTCTCTGACACTACTAACAGCTGCTAAAGCCTGCTCAGATTTTTGCCTTCATCTTAGCTCTTGTTTGGTGCAGGAAGTGAGAAAATGAAACCCTGACAGTGGTTTTCCAAATTCCTTCTGTTCCAGGTGGCAAATCTGAGTGCCAAGGACAGCACTTTCACACTGAAAGATTGTGTATACAAAGAAGTGCAGAAGGACTGGCCTGGCTACTCAGAAGGAGATCAACAGTTGTTGAAGAGGATCCTTGTTAGGTAATTATCCATTTTCCTCTTTCTGATATAATTATCCTTTTTTTTTTTTTCTCTCTGATATCATCCAGGGAGTCCTGGGCTGGGGAAGGTTGTGTAAATCAGGGTGACCAAGGTCTGTAAGTGGAGTGTGTCACTTATTTTGGTATCATTTTAAACCGTCCATCACCCAGGGACCTGTAGGAGTGGACTAAACTTGAATATCCAAGTGGATCCACTCATCACATCATCCTGGGCTGTCTTTAAATCATTAAAGGCAAAGTTTGGCTGGGAGCAGAGCTGGAGAGTTAAAACTGCTGCTCTGTAAAACCCTGGGAGATGAGTGGATTAAATGTCTCCAGCTCAGCTCTCCTTTTGAGACTCTCCTTCCCTTTTCCCCCACATCTTCCTGTGCAGGCTGAAGTGTTTCATCCCTAAATCTGAGATTTGATTGAAATCCTGGGTGCCTGGAAAAGCAGGAGGTTGTTCTGTAGGGATAAATCCCTTGAAACTCCTGCTGGTTGTCCTGCCTGGAGGGTGATCTCTGTTCCCATGTTCCCTCCTGGAACAGCCCTTCACAGATTCCCTTCATCCTTATTCCTGAATTTTATCTTTTTTTTTTTTCCCCTCTAGAGATATTTTCCTTAGGTGAAGCCTCCAAGCTTGGACGCTTGTGTCTGGCAGGGAAAAGAGAACAAATCTCCCAGTTTTACACAGAATTCTGCTCTGAGTGTTGATATTTTTCAGTGCCTTGGTACAGATTTTGTGTCATGCAGGCAGAGCTTTTACTTATGCTTTATTTTATTGCACTTTTGGTTAAGCTGAAGCACAGCATGCTCTGTTTGAGCACTTCCCATGATTTAAAAGCACAATTGACTTGGAGATGAGACTCTTTTAAACCAACAGAAAAACTTGCACTCCAAATGCTTTGGCATGCTCAAAGGAAAAAAAAAATCAAAACTCATTTAAATGGCCTTGATGTGAAATTATAATTAAAAGGAAAAATAAAACTGCCGTGCAATCTTTATGGCTTTAAAAAAATTAATTAATTTTTAAAAAACAACAACAACAAAAAAAAAAGCCAAAGTGGATTTCTCCCTGTAGAAAAACCATGTTTACTGCTTTTTGCAGAATTGTGGCATTCACTTGGGCGAGGGCCTAAAAATAGACCTTGGAAAAGGATGTATTCAACTGTACAAACAAAGCCCTGCTCAGGCAGTGCAGGTAATGAGGCTCCAGGATGGAAAAAAAACATGTTGGGTTTGAAGACAGGAGAAAAACAGGCCCAGGAAAAAGGGCACAGGAGGCAGCAGACGTTGGGGTTTGCATCACCAATTGTTCCAGGTTCTCCTGGATTTTTGGGGCCAGTGGCCACTCAGTGCACCAGCAGCTGTAGTAATTAACACATCTGCAGATATTAAAGCTGGGTCTAACTAGGCTTAGGTTAAACCAGTTTGGTTTTTTTCTCCTCTTTTTTTATGTTTTCCACCCCTCTGTCACTGCTGGGGACCTGGAGCAGCCTGGTCTGTGGAAGTTATCCCAAACTGGATGAGCTTTAAAGTCCTTTTAACCCAAACCATCCCAGGATTCTCTTCTGAAATCTTCCCTCTCGATGCTTTCATCACTCCTTAAATCCATAATTAGCAATTAGGAGATGAGGTTTTCTCAGGCTGATCCAGCAGCCCCCCAAAGCCACTTTCACTGGGGTGTTTGGGCAGTATCAGTGTCCCCATTTCACAGTCCCCTCAAGGGTCCTTCCCTTGAGCTGATCTGTGGCTGCTGAGGTGGTTTGAAATGAAATTAAACAAAGCCAGGACACAGCAGTGACACTGCAGATGTCTAAATATTGCTGCAACACAGCCCAAGGTTCAAGCTGAGGTTAAAAGCCAAAGTCTTGTCAAGCCCTGGGTGTTATCTCTGAGATAAATCTTCCCCAATGTTTAAAGGATATGAGTGAGCTTTAATGCTGATTCCAGTTTCTTGTGGGAGAATTTAAAGCTGGGTTATTCAGGCTCCTTGACAAACTGACTGCAGAGCTGCTTTATTAAAACCTTTAACCCTGAATTCTGGTTTGATTTTTTGTGTGGTTTTTTTTTTTTTTTCTTTTCAGTTTGTCAGCTGCAACTTGATGCCAGAGTAGGTTTTGTTGGAGTTTTTTTCTGGGTGATTAATTGAGGGGCAGTCTGGTGTCAGAATTGTTGGGTAAAGCCAGTGGGGCTGGGAAAACACTCTGAGATCTGCAGAGGAGCAAAGACTCAGCCTGGAGGGGAATTAAGGCACTCAAGTGATTCTAATTGTATTTTTTGTTGCTACGAAAGGGTGGTTTTTTTTTTTATTTATCCAATACCACAAATACAGCCCAGAGTAGCTCTGTTTTGCATGATGCAACTTAAAAGTATTATTGGGAAGGCTGAAATGTAAATCCTGGTGGACCAATAATACCTCAGCAGTTCCTGTTACAATGCTGCTTTTCCTGCACCCAGAGGAGCTCACTGCTGAAAGGGCTCCTATTGCCATCAAATGTTGTTTTAATGATGCTAATGAGTGGGAGAACTTACTCCTCAACATCTGAGCTTGAGTTTCAGCCCCTCTTCAGCGAGCTTTGCTTTCTGAAGTTGTCTCAGAAAGCAAAACCTCAGCAGAAATTTGTTTAATTAACGTCTCCCTGAGCTGTATTTCAATCAGCAGCAATAATATCTGATATCCTTTACACCTTAAAATTCAATGCCACTTTTGCTGATCTCCATGTGAATTATGTTTCTGAGGCTGGGATTTAATTTGTTTTAATTCTTACATCACCAGTTCAAGAGAAAAAAAAAAAAAAAAAAAAGGTAAAATTGTTGAAAAAGGAGTTCTAGCCTCAACAGTGAATCCTTTCATGTGTCCAAGAGCTCA
Source organism: Sylvia borin (assembly GCA_014839755.1). Classification (NCBI taxonomy): domain Eukaryota; kingdom Metazoa; phylum Chordata; class Aves; order Passeriformes; family Sylviidae; genus Sylvia; species Sylvia borin. Next base: position 4,650,499 of record CM025983.1, read on the forward strand.
GCCTTGACCATATTGGTCCAAGGAGCTCCTTCCTTTAGCAGAGAACCCCAAAAATCACAGGAAAGAGCTGAGGGACTCCCAATTTATCACTGATGTTTTCCTGTAGCGGTTTCTCCTTCCCAGATTTTGTCGAGACACCAGGAGCCTGAACGAGAGCCCCCTTTGGTGGCACCTTCCAGCAGAGTTTGGAGCCCGAGAAGAGCTCGGGGTGTGCAGTGGCAGCTGTCCCCTTGGCACGGGCTGTGAGCAAGGCCCCCATTGTGTTTTGCAGGAAGCTGTGCCAGCCCCAGAACAGCAGCGGCGCTTTCCAGGGAGAAACTCCTTCCCTGAGCCCTCCGAAGGACACCCTCAACTCCAGCTCTCCCCCTCAGGTGGGTGATTTCTTCCCCCCTCCTCGTTCCCAGCCCCCTGTGCTCCGGATGGATTTGGCTGCTGGCCGTGGGTCCAGGCTGAGCTTGTGCCTGTCTGCACCCTGTAATCACCTGCTGCCGGGTCAGGAGGTCCTCGGGGGGTTTTATTTCTGTTTTATTAAGTTGGAGGCTCACTCTGGCTTTCCTCAGCATCTGGTTCTCCTCTGGACGTGGCTCAGCGAGGGCCTGTGGGGAGGATCTCTGAAAATGAGGCTCAGGTTTAGTTTTAAGGGCTAAATTCCTTTTGCAGTGCCTCCATCCCTCCTGGAGTTCCTGGGAGAGAACAAGCTTGTGTTTTCCTCATTACTAATAATTGAGTGGAACGAAGCTGTAATAAGCAGCTCCCAAACATGGCTGAGTTATTAAAACCCTTGACCTTTTGCAGCCTAATTGCCGTGACAGATCAGGGGCAGGTTGTGCTGCTCCTGGCTCAGAGATGCCAGAGCCAAGGAGCTGTGAAAAGAACTTTTTGCCTGCTTTTTCCATGACCATAAAACCACACAGGAGCCACGTTTGACGTGTCTCAAGCAGAGCCTTGTCCCCGTTTCTCCCAGTATCTCCCAGCACAGGCGTTGCTGGCGTTGTGAAATGTGCTGCCTTTCCCTTCTTCCAGTGTGGGTCAGCCCAGACAAGTTGAGTATTTATTCTTCTCCTGCCAATGGAATGTGTAATGCCTGCTTGTCTGGACAGACGCACCGAGGATTAGTGGCAAAGGATATTAACAGGTAAAGAAATTATTGTGCTCTCTGGCACTGAGGAGGGAGGCAATTCTCTGGTCGAGAACAAGGACTGTGTAACTCGTTTGCCAGGTAGCTGATTCCAAAATCCTCTCCTGCTCTGCTGTGGCCGTGTGTTCCTGGTGAATGAAGAATGATCCACCTTCAAGTTAGCTTGGAAAGATCCTGCTCTTGTGTCTTTTTTTTTTTTTAATGTTGAAAAAAATCATCTTGTTTCTCTGCCTGTTTATATTTTAAAGATTCAGAGGTCTTTTAAGGGGAGGTTTTGATCTCTCAGAATGACCCAGTTGAAACTTTGGGTGGTTGGTTGGGTTGGATTTAGGCAAGGCTGGCGAAACAGGGACAATCCAATGTGGAATATAAACGTTTCCAACATGGTTCTGTCGTGTCAGACAGCAAACCACAGCATTGTGAGCTGTCACTTTTTTAATACTCTCTGGCTGTAGTTTCTATTTAGAGAAATGGTTTTTCATGGGTGCAGTGCCAGCAGAGGATTGGGATCTGGTAGGCTGGAATGCAGAGTATTTTGGGAAGGTTCAGCTGTGGAATGAGGGTGAAGAAGATTAGTCTGGTAATTGTAGAAAATGGATGTATATCACCCTCCTAACCAGAGAGATGAGTTTGGAGAAGCTGCTCTTTGTTGTTTTCAGGGAAAAGGTTGTAAAATCTGGGGGATTTTTTCAGCTGTGTCACCTGTTGAGAGCCCTGCAGACAGAGATGGCCCCTCCTTGGGGAGAGGGACACTGGGAGGTGACGTTGCCAAGCCGGTCGGACGTGCTGTCCTTGCCCCTCGAGCTCCGGGGCAGAACCAGCAGCTCCTCCTTAATTACCTTGACAGGTGGAAAGAATTCCTGGCATTGAGCAGTGTCCTCAAGACCCCCCTGAGTTAGCAAAGAGAGAAAATCCAGGGGGGAAAAAAGAGGGAATTAGGGGCTGCTCCAGCCACCGTCCAGCTGCGTTTCAGCCACGGAACGACGTTTCCATTTGCAAACACTGTCTTTGCCTGAGACAGAAAGAAAATAATGGATTATCCAAAAGAAATACCCACAGCTATCGCTTGTTTTCCTCTGGGCACGAAATAATCTTTGGCTCAGAGCTGTTGCAGCCCCAGAGCTGCCAGGTGGGCACACACTGAGGGCTGGCTGAGGTGCTTTTGGCTGGCACCAAAAAGCCTGATGGATGAGTTCTTCCATGGAGCAGCTTTTCCAGGCTGGAGGCAGCTGGGAACCACTTCCTTCTCTGCCCTTGCTCAAAAAAAAAAAAGGGTTGCTCAGGTCACGTTGGCCCCCGTGACGTGGCTTTTTAAATGTCCCCTTTTTGCCTGAAATTCTGAGAGCTGAGCAGTTGGCACTTCCTGCCCTCTTCCAGGCAATGCCTCGTTCTTGAGAAGATGAAGGAACGGGGAAAGGGGTGAAGCTCTTGGCCCCAGAGCTGAGAATAAAATGCAGAACTGAGGAATCCCTCCCTGCTCCAGAGGGATGAGCACTTTTTTCCTTCCCAGGGGCTTCGGGGTGCTCGGGACAGATGTTTTTATCACGGAATGGTTTGGGTTGGGAGGGACCTTAAAGCTCATCCTCTTCCACCCCTGCCGTGGGCAGGGAGACCTTCCAGTGTCCCATGTTGCTCCAAGCCCTGTCCAGCCTGGCCTCGGACACTTCCAGGGATATTTCCACTCTCCAGTTGGCTGGGCCAGGGGGAGGCTGCAGCTTTTGAGTTCCAGAGGGCTGGGTTTGGAATAATCCGCAGTGAGAGTGGGCTGTGTGTGGATAATAGGAGAGGTCAGGAATTGCTGATGGGATTCTTGAAGCTGTCCCACCAAACCGTGGGCTCCTAAAGCAGCTTGGGATGGATAAGCTGCTTTTCACCGGGGATATTCCCTTCTCTTCTGTATTGCACCACCACCTAGTGGCAACGTCCAGCTCCACTCCTGCGCCTTCAACGCCATTTATTTCTCCTTTTATTTTTTTTTCCTCCCCCTTTCCTCCTCACCTCCTTCACAGAAACGACCCCAACCTCCGGAGTTCATCGACCCCTTGGCCAACAAAAAGCCCAGGATCTCCCATTTGGCTCACAGGACCCAACCCACACTCAACGGGAAGCTGAATTCCTCCAACGGCAAGGACAGCCTGGCTCCCCCTGCCCTGCCCCAGGCTCTGCCCCCCGAGCCCCCCGTGAGCTCCAGCTCCTCCCTCCCGGCCCTGGAGCTGCCCAGGCCTCACGATCCCCTCTCGGATGTCAGCAACGACCTGACTCACAACGGCAGAGACTGTGAGAGCAGCACGGAGCCTCCCGAGAGACTGAGTCACCCCCTGCCCACAGACTGTGCCCAGAGCAGCAGCAAACACAACTGCGGCTCCTACGTCAAATCCAAGAAAAAATCCAAAAAGCACAAAGACAAGGAGAAGGAGAGGAAGGAGAAGAAGAGCGAGGAGAAGTGCAAAGAGGAGAAGCAGAACTGTGAAGTAATAAAAAATGCTGATTTAGTTAGTGTTCCCCAGGAACAGGTCCCAGGTGAGTGTGTGAGGCGGGGGCTTTGGATGCCAGGATTCCCTGGAGGAATGGGCACATCCCAGGTGCTCTGGGGGGACCCAAATGCCAGCACTGCCCTCCCTCCAAATCACCAGAGGTGCTTCCTGTCCACACAGGTTTTTCCTGTTCAGTGGAACTGCCTCAGAGGGTGTCATGTTCCTCCTGGGTAAATTAAAAGCTGGGCTAAGCTGTGGGGATGAAAGGCTGGGAGCACTGGGAAGAGCAGTGCAGCGCTTGTGTTGGCTGCTGTGATGACTCTTGTTTGGGGGTTTTTTTAATGAAAAGTTACTCACAAAAAGCTTGTAATATTGGCTACAAAAGAAATGATAGATAAACCTGGTGATAAATGCTGTTAAAGCACTGGAGAACCAGCTCTTCCAGGCTGGAAAAGCTTCCTTACATCCCACTAGGGCTGGGGGTTGGTTTGTTGGAGGACTGACACAGCAGTGAATCTCCACTGAGGTGGGATGAAAACATTTTCCATCAAGCCACTATTTCAAAGTCAGGTCCCTGCCCTCAGCCAGAGCAGAGAATATTTCTTGGCTGATCCAATCCTTTCCTTTTCCTGTTTCTTCCATGTTTTCTGCTGGTTGTTTCAGCTCCCCAGAGCATTGAGACTTTTCCCTGCAGCCTCTGGGAATATCTGTTAAATTCCTTTTTGCATTTTCCTTCACCCTGTTACTATTTTCTGCATTCCCCTTCCTGCTTGGTGCGTGAAAATCCTCCAGTTTTGCCTCCAAAAGGACAATATTTTGGAATGGAGACTCCTTTGGTGGGTTCCTGGGGAGGGGAAGCTTCTCAGGGTGTTGGGATTGAGCTGGTCCCAGCCCTCCCCTTCCCCACAGGCTTCTGCAGCAGTGACAAATTGCATTTTGATGGCTCAGCAGTGATTCCTGAGGACAGCCCCTGGGGCTGATGGGTGTGTGGCACTGCAGAACTGAGAATTCTTCTACTTCCCTGTCACTCCCAGGTTTTTTTTCTGTGAAGGTTGTGTTCCTTCCACGTTGTTTCTCTTCCCCTCGAGCTCCTGGAGAGACACTCACACCTTCTCTCTTTTTGTCTTGCAAATACCCAAACGCCCCAAATTCTTGGGAAATTGCTGAGCCTCCTCCAACCACCTTTTCTGCTTCTCTCTCCTGTTTAATTCCTGGACTTTTGTTCATTATTAGGAGTTGGATTTTGTTCCTGCTGCTGTTTTGAGGTAACAGATCTGAGCTGGACTGGGAACAAATCACAAACAGGATGTGGTCAGTCCTGCTTGGATCCTGGACAGCCAGAACTTGGGATATTTTTCCTCCTGTGCCTTGCTGTGGGTAGCACCAGCCTCATCCTGCTCCTTCCCCAAATTCCCCCTGGAGCTGTAGGGAAGCAGAGAATCACAAAAAGTTTGACTTGGAAGGACCTCAAAAGCTCATCTGGTTCCACCACCTGCCGTGGGCAGGGACAGCTCCTGCCAGAAGTGGGAGTTTCTCCCGGGAATTTTGTTCCAGAGGCTCTGGAGGGACCTTTGGGGTCCTTTCAGTCAGTAGGTGGCACTCACAGGCAAAACAAACCTCTGTGTGTCCCCTTTCCTCGCACCATCCCTAAACCCTGTTCTGCATCTCCCACCCTGTGGTCAGGAGAGGAGGAAAAGCAGGAGGAGCTGCAGCGGGAATTTGGGATTGGGATGGGGTTTGGTTTGGGTTTGTGCCGTTCTCCCATCCTGCTCAGGAAAGCTTTTTCTGTGGGACTCCAGAGGAAAATCCCATCTTTTTAAGGATATGCTCAGGGTCCTGCTGACTCAGGTTGTGCAGCTGACCCTGGTGGGGATTTGTAACACGCAGTTTGTGGAAATATCCCTTTCCAAACGTGGCTCCAGCTGATTTCTTCCTCCACGTTTATCCTGCAGTGTTTGGTGGATGTGGAGGATGAGTCTGCCTCAGGTTTGTTCTGCCCTTCCTTCCATTTCTGAGCATTCTCAGCTCAGCTGAATGCCTGGATTTGTGTTTGGAGCTGCATTCCCTCAAACCCTCTCTGTGGTGCCCTGCAGGACTCTGGGCTATTAATTCAGGAATTCTCACCCTGGAGTAGCCCCAGAGGAATCTCTCAAGTGCAAGAAGCAGGAGAACAGAAGGTTCACCTTGCCCACTTTGGCTCTCTGGGCTCAGGGCTGTGTTTTCCCTCATTCCCAGTGCTGCTCTCAGTGTTATCCCACTCCAGGCACTGTTTATCCACCAATTAAATTCAGATTTTTTTTTCACTGCTCTGCCTGATGTTGGTGTTGTTTTGCTGACAGACAGATACTGGAGGAGCCTTGAACTTTCAGCCACCTTGTTGTGGCTCCTCTGCCTCTGTCACTTCCAAGCAAAACAGAAATCCTTTAGAATTCCATAAACTGTGTATTTTCAGGCAAGTTTTATGAGTTTGAAGCTGAATTGCAAAGGGGCTTTGAAGTTTAAGAACATCTATAAACAAAGCTTTATTTTTTCAGGTTTAAATGGAACATGCAATAATTCTAGTGTACCAACATCAACTTCAGAAATGCCAGATTATTTATTGTAAGTATGTTTATCAGTTGCTTCATCACTTTGGGCTCATGTTTCAAGCTGGAAAAAAAACTCACAATGTGCTGGGGATTTTTCTTGGACTTTTTGTGTTATTTGATAGAATTTTTTTAGGTGGGTGTGAGAAAAAGAGCAAACCCAACTCTGCAGATTAACAGTTGAGACTAAACTTGATATCAAAGCTGGTTTTTTACCTCCTTAAGGAGTTCAAGGTTATCTCCTATAAATTGTTGAAGCACTTCAAGAAACATTTCATACCTTAGAGGGGTTTAGAGGAAGGATTAAACGTCTCCACGTTCAGCTGGAAGCTTTGAGAGGGAAGAATAATCTGGTTTTGTGTTGGGGAAGACGGGGCAAGGAAGGATTTGGGGTGGTTTGCTAATTCTTGCCCTCCTCAGAGCCAAGATCATCTCCATAAAGCAGTGAAATATTCTTTCCTGGGAGGCTCTAACCCCTGGGTTAGGATCTGAGTTGTTTCACCTCTTGACTCTTTAATCGGATCCCCTCGAGGTTAATTTAAACAACCAAAACCCAAAAAAAAAATCCCTGTGAAGGAAAGCCCAGAGCCCTCCAAAAACCCAAACCTGTTCTAAACAAAGCTTTGGGGTGGGGAAAAAAGCTTCCAGCTGGAGGGGGGAGAAAAAAAATTCCCTTTTCACGTCCCAGCCCTGGGGGTTGTTTCCATCACAGCTGGTTTGGCTGGGAGGGAAGGGATGGAGGAGGAGGAGGAGGAGGAGGAAGCTCTAGGGCAGATAAAGGTTTGTGCTTTGCTGGGCTGGATCAGCCATACAAACAACCCCTTCAAGGTGACATTTTTAGGCCTATCCCAAAGAATTTGGGTGGCTGGGGGATGGTTTTTTTCTCTCCCAGCCATGTGCTGATCCCTCCCCAAAAAAGGGATATTGCAGCTCCTTGAGCTGTCTCCAAACAAACTGGGAGAGTTTTCTGAGCTCTGTGGTCTCACCTGGTGTGATCTGACTGGTTTGTGCCCAGCTCCTCAAATTCTGAGACCTGTCACTGCTGTTTGATGCTTCTTTATCCTGTGTGGATCATTCTTCATCCCAGCCCCTGGCAAGGAGACAGTTCTAGAGGTTTAGAGCACTTAAAAAGTTAAAGCACTGAAAGTTCCCCCTTAATTTGAGGCCTAAAGCAGCTTTTCTGTGTCCGTGCACCAAGCTGGCCCTGCTGCAGCCAGGGCAGAATCAGGGAGGCAAAATCTGAGCCATCACCTCCCCAGAGATGAGTTTTACCTTCAGAGAGGGCTCTAAATGCCACCTTTAATGGCTTTTTTTGTTGAGCAGAGTAACTTCCAAAAAGACCCCCCAAAGACACATCAGTTCAACCTGAGCTCAGGCCTTCATCGAGGTGCCAGAAAATAGAGTTGCTGGTGAAAAAAAACCAACAACAAAAAAAAAGGACTAAAGCTCCTCACCGTGGTTTCTTGTCGTGCTCTTGCCACATAATCACCCTGCGAGCGTTTTGCAACGATGGCTCAATGCTTTTTGTGTTCCTTTAAAGACTCTTAACACTGGAAGCATCGTATTCCTGCTGTTCCAATGCCTGGCACAGATGCAGAACTCCATGTTCTGCGGGCCAGCAGGAGTCAGAGAAGCTGCAGCAGCACTATCTGAGTGTCCTCCTCCACCCCCAGCTGCTCCAGGCTTGGCTGTACCTGCCCATTCCACCTTATCTGGCACAGATAGGAAGTTTTGGGAGCAAGCGTTGTTTGTTTTACAGGAGGTCAAGGCAACAATCCTCAGTGGTTGCCTCCATTATTTGCTACTTTAATGCGAGTCAGGGTGAGAGGGAACGGCCTCAAGCTGCACCCAGGGGAGGTTTGGGTGGGATATGAGGGAGAATTCCTTCACTGGGACAGGGAATGACCATCCCTGGAGGGGTTTAAGGCGTGTGGATGTGGCACTTGGGGACACACAGTTTAGTGGTGGCCTTGGCAGTGCTGGGATTTGATTTTAGAGGGTTTTTCCAACCAGAATCCCAGAATGGTTTGGGCTGGAATGAGCTAAAGCCCACCCAGTCCCACCCCTGCCACGGGCAGGAGCACCTTCCACTATCCCAAACACTTCCAGGGATGAGACAGCCGGAGCTCCTCTGGGAATTCCATCCCAGCCCCTTCCCAGTGAAGAATTCCTCCCCAATATCCCACGTAGATGATCCAGAATTACCCACAATTTTATTCCCAATCACTTGGCCAACTCACCCTCCCCGCGCTCAACACCGCCGAGAACTCCCCTAAAACCAAATCCCCTACAAAAACCCCATTCACCAACCCCCTGGTTTTTTTTTTTGCTTTCCCCATTCACCAACCCCTTCTTTTTATTTCCCCCTCTGCAGAAAATACGCAGCCATTTCCTCCTCGGAGCAACGTCAGAGCTACAAGAACGACTTCAACGCGGAGTACAGCGAGTACCGGGACCTGCACGCCCGGATAGAGCGGATCACCCGGCGCTTCACCCAGCTGGACGCCAAGCTGAAACAACTCCTGCAAGGCTCCGAGGAGTACAAGGTAGGAAAGGAGCTTCAAAACACCCCCAAAAAAAGGTGCTTTGTGCAGAGCTGTGGGGTCTCTGCTCTGGTTTTGGTCGGTGGTTAAATTCTGGCTTCGGATAATCTTTGGTTTTAAGGGGAACGTGCGCGCAGCTGACAGCTTTGGGGAATGCTCCCTAACCCAGCTCTGTGCTGCTCCTTTTTCAGGCTGGAGCCACATCATGGGACTTGTTGACAAGGAAAGGCCTCAGTGAGACAATTGGTGTCCTTAGCCAAAAGCTGCTGGAAGCTATTAGTGTATCCCAGCCAGAAAAACTCATATTTGCACATATGGGAGCGTATCAGGGCTGGAAGGGGAGTTAGCACGGGGTCATCTGTTCCTCTGCAATCTTTGATCTTAATAATGCAGCATTATTGGACTTGTCAGAGTGATTTTTTTTTTTTCTTTTTTTAAAGAGTTTTAGCTATTCATTAGCTTGAAAAAGTGAGTCTCGTTGAGGATAATAAACAGATTTTTACAGAGCACCTATTGTGCTAAGCACAGCTTCCTCCCTCAAACCTCCTGCCCTTCTCCTTGCAAAAATTCCTCACTGGGATTGTTTTTTAGATCTTGGTGGGGGGGATAAAAGGAAATCAGTCGGGGCTTTGGAAATGTGAATGATCCTGGGATCCAGGTGCTTGTCACAGGTAGTTCTCATGGCTGAGGAGTGGGGCCTCATCCTTCTGTGTCCACTCCAGAATATCCCTGGAATCTGAGCTGGTTGTGGCCATTGGATCTGCCCAGGGCAGCTGTGGAGGGAGCAGATTTTGGTTGGAATTTGGAGGAATTATGTACATTGAGCCATCAATCATTACCTACTGCAGAACTGAAAATAATACCTTATATTTTTTCTCTCTCTCTCTCTATTTTTTTTTTCTTCTTTTTTAGACCATCCACGATCAAATTTTACAGGAATACCGGAAAATTAAAAAGGTGAGGGACTGTCCTTGGCCCACAGAAGGCTTTTGGGTGGTGCCCCTGGTGTGACTGAAAGAGATGGGCCCTTGCCAAGAGCAAACCCAGGCTCTGAGGCAATTCCAGCAGATCTTTGTTCAGCTCCAGCCCGTCCCTAAATGCAGATCACACAAGGGTTTGGGGCGAGCTGGGAGTTGCCCCAAGGATCCTGGGGATCACTGAGCCGTGGCACAATGGCTGTGTTCACTCAGGGCCTTTATCTCTCCAGGGAAGGAACAGTTTGTGTTCCAGATGCACAGGATCCTCTGGGACACTGGGATCAAGCTCTGGAGCTCTGCCCCCAGATTTTTTTTTGAGTTTGGGGCACATAAAATACCTTAAATTGTAGTATTTTTATGCCAAGTGTCCACACACCAGGGAGGATTTGGGGTTTTTTTTTTTCCCTTTAAATAACTGAATGTGGTCCTGAGGGATTTAGGAGCTCTTTGAAGAGATTCCCTGAACTCAGGCAAAATTCATCTTTGCTCCAGAGGCTCTGAGGTGGGGGCAGAGGGCAGGTGGTGATTTTTGGAAGCCCAGTTAAGCTGAGCCTAACCCAGATGTGCTCCTTCCCTGTGAGGAGACTCCTGGAGCTGGATAATGCTGAAAAGGGAATTTATTCTTGGCTGGGTTTGATCAGAACCAGAACTCTTTTTTTTTTTTTTTTAAAGAAGCATCTAAAAAAGCTTCTTTCCATGGTTTTAAGCTGAGAGAGGAGAGGTTTAGGTGGGATATTAGGAGGAAATTCTTCCCTGGGAGGGTGGGGAGGAGGGATTGGGATGGGATTTCCAGACAGTGGAAGCTGTCCCTGCCCATGGGATGGAGGTGATCTTCACATTCCCTCCAACCCAAACCCACCATTGATCCCTGTGCTGTTGAAGCTCAGCTTTAATTTGTCTAAGAACCTTCCCCACCTCTGCATTTTCTCTTTTATTCTTTTTTTTTTTTTTTTCCTATTTGTTTGTTTGTTTTACAGACAAACCCCAATTACAGCCAAGAGAAGAACCGCTGTGAATACCTCCACAACAAACTGGCCCACATCAAAAAACTGATAGCAGAATATGACCAGCAGCAGTTTTAGCTGCCACTCACCCCTGGACTGGGTAGGGCAAACCAAAATCCAGTCACCCCTGGACGTTACGTTCCCTTTTATACACCCAAAAAAACAAAACAAACGACAACAACAACAAAAAATCCCTTTCAGAGACGAGCATTAAATTCCTCGTGGTTGAAGAACTTGGGGATGACTTTGAGATGCCAGATCTGTCATGTCCACGTCCAGCACGCTCCTCCCGAGTTTTTAAGCCTCTCTGAATGTTGGAATGTAACAAACGGATAACAAAAACAAACAAACAAAAAAACCAAACAAAAAAAAAAAATCTGCTTATTTGAAGCCAGCGTTTGACACTTAAGGGAAAAAAAAACAACAAAAAAAAAAAAAACAAAAAACTTGCCTAAAGTGACCGAAGCTCCCAAAGGTTAAGAATCTGTAGTTTTCATGGATTAAAAAGTTTGGCATGAAGTTTGTAATTCCCCCCCTCTCCCCTGTTTTCCTCTGGCTCAGCTCCACGTGGGTTCACAGAACTGTCCTACGGATGGTGAGGAACTGGAATTTGCTGCTAGGACTGTTTGGAATGAGAGCTGTCTGCTCCCGGCTCCGCGGAAATACACCACGTTCCCTGAGCTCTCCTTGTCTGCCCTGCTTTGTCCTTGGCATCCTCGGGGGCAGGGGAGGGGGGTGCTGGTGGTGGCAGCACAGGGGGGGGATTCCCTCGGGGCTCAGCACCTTGGTCAGGGCAGAGGTGGATCCCAAAAGAGAAAAAAAACCCCAAAAGAAAAAGACCCAACCCCCTTTTTTTTTGGCTTTTTTTTCTTTTTTATTTTTTTTTTTTTTCCCTTTTTTTTCTTTTTCCCCCTTTTCCCCCCCTTTTTTTTTTTCCTTTTTCCCCCCTTTTTTCCCCCTTTTTTCCCTTTTTTTCCTTTCTTTTTTTTTCTTTTTGTCCTTTCTTTTTCCCTTTTTTTCCTTTTTTTCCCTTTTTTCTTTTTTTTTTCCTTTCTTTTTTTTTCTTCCTTTTTTTTCCCTTTTTTTCCCTTTTTTTATTTTTGATAATCTGCTTTGTGCATTTGGATGCTGCAAAACCATCCTGCCCAGTCTGCCCAGTTCACCTCCAGCAGCTACCAGTGCTGGGAAAATGGGAGACCTGTCTGCCTTTGACTTTGCTAATTTTCTACCAAGGCAGCCAATTTTATTAATTGCTAATGAGACTATGGTCTATTTTTATATCAAAAAAAGAAAAAAAGAGGAAAGAAAAAAGCAATTTTTTTTTTTTTCTAAAACTGTGCCTCCCTTTTCCTTTTAGGCCAAGTGCTTGGGACCTTTTTTTTTTTTTGCAGTATTACTAAAACTTACCAAGAGTCACCCAGAGGAGTGACTTTATTCCCTGATCCATGAGAGGAGGGGTGGGAGGTTGCTCTGCTTTCTCCTGTGGGATAATTTTGGGGTTTTTTTTTTTGGTGTGTGTGTGTGTCTTTGCAAGGCAGCAGCAAATCCTTGTGAGAGCAGTAAGGTGCTGTTTTCCCACGCAGATCCCTTCCACTGGTGTGCTTTATCTCAGCCAGCTTCTCCCTGCTTCCTGATTTTTTTTTTTTAATTCTTTACTTTGGATTGAAGGGAACTTTTTTTTTTTTTTTGGTTTGGTTTTTTTTTTGAAGAGTATGGCCAGGGTGTGAGAAACACTCCAAAAAGCACAAAGGTATCCTTTAACTCTGCTGTTCCTTTCTCTCTCTCCCCTCTCCCCTTTTTGAGTCCTGCCAGCCTTTGGGATTTGACTTTTTCCCGCTTCCGTTTATCTCAAAGTGAAGGATTCCTTCCCTGTGGAGTCTCCTTCCCTTGGAGGTTGCACTGAAGAGCCTTTTCACCCTTTGAAGGAGAGGAACAGCAGAGTTAAGGAGGGGAAACACTTCTTACAACAAGGAGTTGAGGTTTTTTTGGTTTTTTTTTTTAATATTTTATTTTTTTCCCCTGCCCCAAACAAAACGTGGGTCCATCTCTTGTATTAAAAAAATAAGAGATAAAATTACTACTAATAATAATAATAATTATTATTATAATTTCGTTGTTGTCACACAGCCAGGGCCACTGCTTTTGCTTTGTCACTTTATTCTGAGGTCTCTCCCTGTGCGTCCAGGGCTTTGCCCATCCCCTTCTCCCAGGGAAAGGTGACAGCCGTTGGGACACGGTGGCCTTTGGGATGCCACCAAGCCTTCCACTGCTCTTCAGCCCCAAACCTGTGGAGAAGGAAGGGTTGGGAAGAGGTTCTCTGCCCAAGGAGCCACAGGAGGAGCACCCCAGAACCCCCCCAGGGCATTCCAGCTGGGAATCCCAGGGATCAGGAACACTTTTACTCCCCTAAATCAAACCCAGAGGAGCTCAGAGGGGGCAGCACCACCTGCCTCTGGTACTCCTGGAAAGAAAAAAAATCAAAACCAAACCAAAACCCGCTGGGATTTGTGGAGGCCAAGGAGCTTTTTGTCTGGAGAATTTGGTGCTCCTGCTCCCGGGCGGGAATTGCGGCGGCGGCGTGGGCGAGTCCGGGGATGAGCTGGGAGGGGATGGCACAAAATCCTCGGCCCCAGCTCTGGGAATTGTCACAGCCCTGCTCCATGCCAGGGGTTGGTTTGGGGGGGTGGAAAAAGCCGAATTTCCCCCCGGTGCTGGGGGGTTTGGTGTGGGGGCTTCGTTCCGGAGGAGGAGGAGGCAGAACTCGGGATGGCAGAAGAGAGGCAGCAGCTACAAACCCAGGATGAGTAAATTCTTCCATGGAAACGCTTCTCCTGATCCTTAATATTTTGAAAGGAGGGTGATTTGGGGGTTGTTTTGGTTTTTGGGGGTTTGTTTTGTTGTTTTGGGTTTTTTTTCCCTTTTTTTTGGTTGTTTGGGGAGGGGGGATAGAGATGGATCTCAATCTTTATACATCTGCTATAAGATATTTTTGCAAACAGAGTTGTATACAAAGATGTATTGTGTACATTTACATGTATATTCTGGAACTTCTAAGAAAATTTGAATATAAAAAGAAAAAAAAAAAAACCCGAAACAAAAAACCCTTGAAAATATTTAATGAATTATCCAAACTGTGAGACCCAATTAGCATCCACCAACTTCCTGCTTCACTTTTCTTTTGGACTGTGTTAAAGAATTGTAGTCGAATCTGCCTTTTTTTTTTTTTTTTAATTTTTTTTTTTTCTTTTTAGAGGCGACGAAGCTTAGGCAAAATTTTGTGCTTTTTGGGTTAATAGAAACCAGTTCTAGGTGATTAAGTATGATCTTAACTTATTGATACTGTGTTTTACTTTGTAATATTGTACTGTGGATAAAAAAAAAAAAAACTATATTGAGCCATGGAGTTGGAGTTTACAAAAGAGCTTTTCACTTTGCCAAAATGTTACAATTTCAAGGCAGCATAGTCTTCAGCTTTCCTAATCTTTTTTCTTTAGTGCTTTTTTCTTTTTTTTTTTTTTTTTTTTTTTTTTTTTTGTTTTTGTACACTAAAAAAGCTGAATGCTGATTTTGCAACATATAATAAATTCACTGTATTGGAAAACAAGCAGACAATAAGGTTGTGGATTTCTTTTCAGTGCTTCTCCCTGCGAGGAAAACTCAAAAGGGGAAAAAGGTGATAAATGGCTGGCGTTGGAGCTTGGAAGCAGGAAACGGGAAGGAACCGGGTCACTCGGAGTGAGCTAAAGTTGTCAGAGCAGGGAGTAGGTAAGAAAAAAAGAGAGGGAAGAGGCGCTTGGAGAGGGCCAGCTCCTTGGAACGCTGCGCTGGGATAACTCCAGCCCTGGCGCGGGCTGGGGGCGCTTCCCACGGCACCAGCGGCGGGGATTTTGGGGAGGAAAAGCTGCTTTGGAAGAGGAGCTGGATGCTGCAGGAGTGAGGCTCAGCCCCGGGGTGCTGCTGGAGCAGGAGGTGAGGATGAGCCTGGCACGGACCCGCCTGGAGCTCCCACTTGGCTGAATCATCCCAAAAAAAAAGCTCGGGATGCCCCTGGGCTGTGTCAGGGCTGTCCCCATGGGTTGCTGTGGCCCTGCATGGAACCCTGGGGCTGCATGGAACAGGCCAAATAAAACCGAGGATGAAACGACTCAGGAGTGAAATGACCTTGGAGTAGGTGCTGTGTTCCTTCTGCCTCCCTCCTGGAGCAGGAGGTGACAGAAGGTGACAAACTCCGGGCTGGAGGTGCTGGCACTGCAGTCCCTGTGTCCAGAAACGTGTTCGCTTGGGTTGGAAGTGCTGGATTCGGGATTGTCCCTCCGAAACAGCCAACTGTGGAGAAGGTGACAATAAGCCAAGGGTCAAATCACGTTTTACAGAGTTTTGGTTCGTTTTTTAAAAGGTGTCCTTGTCCTTGCAGCTGCCATGGCAGTGCCACCACCTGCACCAGGGGGACACCAGTGGGACTCGGCCACGGGGCAAGAGCTGAGCCCAGCCTCTTGCAAATCCCCAAATCCTCCAGTTTTAGTTTCAGATGTGGCTCCTGAGCCAAGCTCTGCAGCCCAGGAGCCCTTCACCCTCCGTGAGCTTCCCCCGGGGCCGCCTCCTGCCCCCGGGGACACTCGCGCTCCATCCCCATCCCCATCCCCTCCCGCCTTTTCCTGGGGAATTCCTCCCAACCGCTGGCAGCTCCGCCGCTGCCCGGGGTCACGCATTGAGCTCATTAACTCGGAGCTGCCCCAGTGGAAATTTACTGGCTGAATTCGCTGTGCCAGAGGCAGCCGGGCTCCTGCCGCCTCCTCCTTATCGGCACGGCCGGGAGCGGAGCATCCCCGCGTCCTCCTCGGCGAACCCGAGCCGGCTGCAGGCTCAGGAGGAGCCCTGAGCTCCGATAATTCCGTGATAACTCAAGTCACGCTCAGGAAAAGTCACTTTGCGCCACATCTTGGCACAAACTGCCCCTCATTTGGGGTCACGCAGGCGTGGGAAGGCCCTGGGCAGGTTTTAGGGATGCTGGAAACACGGTGACAGCACTCTTGGGTTTTTTTTTTCCCCTGTGGGTATTTTTCCCCCATGGTTTTTTTCCTCTGTGGATTTTTCCCTCGTGGGTTTTGTTTGTTGTTGTTTTTGGTGTTTTTGTTTTTTTTTTTTCCCCTGGGGCACCTTTCGCTGCTCGTGGCTCGTTTACAGGCGGAAGCTCATTAGAATAATTTGTCCTCGCCACGCTCCTATGGCGCTGATCTCTCTCCCAGAGCAGCTGCTGTAAACTCCAGCGCCGGGCACGACCCCCCAAAAATCAGCCCCCGCTCCCTCCGGTGGCGGCGTGGGGCCGACCTTGGGCACGCAGCGCCCGGCCGCGATGGCACAGGGAGAGAGGGAGGAGGATGAGGAGCTGCCAGCAGGGATAATGAAGGGCCAGGGCCTGGGATTGTGTTACACCAGGGGAAAAAACCCAGCTCGCGGAGGAAGGAAAACGTGGCAAAGCAACGCTGAGGCTGTGGCGAGGCACAAATGTGGGGCTGGAGGGGTCAGCCTCTATGGAGAGGAGGGGGGGACAGAAGGCAGGACCCCCCCAAACCGAGCCCTCCCCAGGTACTCGCAGCATCTCCCGCTGCTGCAGGAGCAGCAGCCCCTGAACCTGCTTAGAATGAAACGCTGCAAAATTCGGGAGCCCCCGGGGAGGGGGGGGAAGATCTGAGTGGCCTGGATCCCCGTGCTGGGGCTGGAGCGGGGGGTCTGCGGGCAGCGGGGGGTGGGCACCATTGCTGGGGGAGCGGGGCCGGTCGCTATGGCTCCGCTCGGGCTCCGCTGGCCCCCGGCCAGCCCCCGGCAGCTGGGGAGCGAAGGCGCTGGGCGGCCGGCCCGGGCTCCCGGCCCATGGACGCGTTGGGCGAGCGGGAACAAGGGAGCCCCGCTCATGCGGTGCCGAGCGTGGGAGGAGTGGGAAGGGAGTGGGGGAAGGAACAATGGTGGGAGTTATGGGAGGGGGGCGAAAAAAAAAAAAAAAAATTTAAGAAAAAAAGAGGGAAAAAAAAAAAAAAAAGGAAAGCAGTGGAAAAATACCAGTTCTGGGCCCCTGGCAGCGCTGCCCGGACCCTCCCCGCCCCAGGATTATTGTACAAAGAAATGTTATTTTTGTTTCAATAATTTGCTGAGGCACTGGCATTCCAGCGCGGGGCTCGTTTTGTTCCTCCAGCCCGGCACCAAGGGATCATTGTTCCTCCATGGCCAAGGGGCCGGCCGCGGCCCCCCGGCACCGCCGTGCCCTTCACCGCCGCCTCTCCCCGCGGCCGCCCGGCCGCAGGTGCCCTCGGGGCTCGGTCCCGGTGGGTCCCGTCCCGCTGCGTGCCGGAGGCTGGGTGGCGATGGCAGCGAGCCCCGAGGAGCGGGGTGGGTGGCGGAGGAGGGCAGAGCTGTCCTCGCCGTGTCTGCGGGGAGCGAGGGTGGGGAAGGGGGCCGGGGCGTTGCTCCGGCTCCGGGGGGGCCCCTTTGAAGCGGGGCGGGCCATTGAAAGGCAGCGGGACCCCGGGGGCCGCCAGCGGGGGAGGCGGCCACGAGCCCTTTCTCTGCGCCGGCCGCGGGCACTCCCCGAGCTCCCCGGGCCCACACGGGACGTGCGGCCTCACACAGGGGCCGGTGTCCCCCGGCGGAGCCCGAGGGGAGCCGCGGTGGAGCGTCCGCCCCGGGGGCTCCGCCGTGCCTCAGCCGTGACTTTTGGGGTGCCCACACCGGGGTGGCCGCGCCAGGGGCTGTGGGGTGCCGTGACCTTCGGGGTGTCCACGCCGGGGGCTCCAGGGTGCTGGGGCTTTTGGGGTGCCCCCAAGCCTCGGGCAGCAGCAGGGGAACGGGGGCAGCGCGGTGCCGGCGCTGGCAGCCCCGTGGGAGCGGCGCCGTGGGAAGGCGCCCGCGGGTCCCGGGCGCAGGAAGCCGCCGGCCCGGGGCTGTCAATGGCCGGAAGGCGGCGGCGGGACCCCCGGGCCCGGCCCGGGACCGGCCCCGGCGACACTTCCCCTTCCCGGGTCAGCGGCCGCTTCCCCGTCCCGCCCGTCACCTCCCGCCGCCGCCCCCGGTACGAGCGGCCGACGAGGCCCGGGGAGCCCCGCACGTGCCCCGGGACCGGGGCTCGGGCTCCGGGGGGGCTCCGGGGGCTCCGGGGCTGCCGGTGCCGGTGGGCACGTGCGGGGGGCGGGGCCGCGCGGGGGCGGGGCCGGGGCGGGGCCGCGGAGCCGATTAAGCGGCGGGAGCCGGGGCGGCCGCAGCGCGATCGCATCGTCCCCGCGGGGCAGCACCGGACACCGGAACACCGGGCACCGGAACACCGGGCACCGACACCGGGCACCCAACATCGGCCACTGAACAGCGGACACCGGCTGTCGGCACTGGGCACCGAACACCGGGCGCAGGGTACCGCCGCCACCGGACAAGGGGCGCAGGGCACAACCACTGGCACCGGGCACCGGGCACCGATACAGACGCAGACACCGGCTCCGGCTCCTGCGCGCCCGGCGCGGCCCGGCCCGGTGAGTGCCCGCGGCGGGGCGGGACCGAGCCCCGTAGAGGTTCGGGTTTGCGGATCCGTGTCCCCCCGTGCCCTCGGCGGGGTCCGCTCTCGTCCCGCTGTTCCCCGCCACCCCGGGGTGCTGCGACACCCGCTGTCCCCAAATCCCCTTTCCCCTGGAAAGGACCAGCCCTTGTTCCCACGTCCCCTGCGGCACCCCGGGGTGCTGGGACAGCCCCTGTCCCCGTGTCCCCTCTGCCACCCCTGGGAGCTGGACAGTCTTGATCGCGATGTCCCCTGGGACAACTCTGGGAGTCGGAACAGCCCTGATCCCCACGTCCCCTGCCCCATCTGTCACCCCAGGGCGTAGGGACCGCCCCTGTCACCAAATTCTCTGCGTGCCTGGGAGCTGGGACAGCCTCTTGTCCCCATGTCCCCTGCACGCTCTGACACCCTCAGGAGCAGGGACACCCCCCGTCCCCGTGGAGCCTGTGCGCCACGCCAGGGTGCAGCGTTGTCCCCACGTCACCTGGAAGCGACCTCTGTCACCCCCAGGGATCGAGGGAAGGCACAGTTCCCACAGGGACACCCCATGTCCCCTGGGAGCATCTCTAGTCCCCCACGCCTTCCTGTGCCACCCCCAGGGAGGGGACACCAGGGACAGCCCCTGCCCGCCTTGAGCAGGACAGGGACCGCGGCACCCCTCGGCTCTCTGGGCCCTCGGTGAGGTCCTGGGGTGACGTTGACCCCCCCAAAAGCCCTCCCCTGTCCCGCCACACGGCTGGGAAGCGGCCGCAGTGACCGTCGCAGTGCCACCAGCACGCTGGGAGGGGCAGGGAGCCAAGGTCCCCACGGGCGGCACAGCCACGTCCCAGCAGGGCGGAGGGCCCGGGGGGGGCCGGGGGGGCCGGGAGGGGGTGGCCCGGCGGAGCTGACACCCATTTCCTCCAATTCCAGCTCCAGGAACAATGGCAGAGCCATTCCTCGTGGAGAGCCCCAACGTCACCTACAGCAAGGACTTCATCGAGGCCAAGTACACCTACAGCACCGTGCACGTCTGCAAGGAGAACGGCGTCACCAAGGTGGGCTCCGGGGGGCGCGAGGGGAGGGGCTCTGCTTGTCCCCAGCTGTCCCCAGCTGTCCCCTGTCTGTCTGTCCCCAGGTGCGGCCGTGCTCCACCCGCTTCACTTTCCGCACGGGCCGGCAGGTGCCGCGCCTGGGGGTGATGCTCGTGGGCTGGGGGGGCAACAACGGCACCACGGTGACAGCGGCCGTGCTGGCCAACAGGCTGGGGCTGTCCTGGATGACCAAGACGGGGCGCAAGGTGGGTGTCCTCAGCGAGGTGGGTGTCCCCAAGGGTGACCTGAGCGAAGTGTGACCTCAGTGTCACCGTTGCGAGGTGGGTGTTGTCCCCAGTGTGACCTCAGGGAGAGAGGTGTCCTCCGGTGTCACTCCAGCAGGGTGGGTGTCCCCAGGGGTACCCCAGCAAGGGGGATGTCCCCAGTCTGAGCCCAGCGAGCTGGGTGTCCCCAGCAGGGTCCCCAGCAAGAGGTGTGTCCCCAGTTGTGACCTCAATGAAGAGGGCGTCCCCTGAGTGACCTCAGTGGCGTGGGTGTCCTCAGAGTGACCCCAGCGGGGTGGGTGTCCTCAGAGTGACCCCTGCAAGGGCCATGTCCCTGGGGTGTCCCCAGAAGGACCCCAGCGGGGTGGGTGTCCCCGGGGAGGTCCCAGCAGGGTGAGTGTCCCCAAAAACACCCCAGGGAGGTCCCAGCAGGGTGAATGTCCCCAAAAATGAGGTCCTGGGACCTGGGGTCACCCCACAGGGATGGGGACACCAAGCTCAGCTGCACCGGTGTCCTGCACCCCCAATCTCCTCCCTGCCCTTGTGGAGGGGCTCTGCACCCCCAATCCCCCATTTTGGGGGCTCTGGGGACCCTCCTCCCCCCGGCAGCGCCTCACCCTTGCCTGTCCCACCCCAGACAGCCAACTACTACGGCTCCCTGCTCCAAGCCTCCACCGTGTGCCTGGGCACGGGCCCCTGCGGTGATGTCTACGTGCCCTTCCGGGACCTGCTGCCCATGGTGCACCCCAACGACATCGTCTTCGATGGTAAGTGGGGCACGGGGGGGGACCCCAGGGCGGCGCGAGGTCCCCCCCCGAGCTCGTGGGTCACCCCCGTGTCCCCCAGGCTGGGACATCTCCTCGCTGAACCTGGCGGAGGCCATGAGGAGGGCGGAGGTGCTGGAGTGGCCGCTGCAGGAGCAGCTGTGGCCGCACATGGAGAAGATGAAGCCCCGACCTTCCATCTACATCCCCGAATTCATCGCCGCCAACCAGGAGGAGAGGGCGGACAACGTCCTGCGGGGCTCCATGGCCGAGCAGGTCCTGGCAGGGCGGGACAGGGGAGGGGACAAAGGGACACGGAGGGCGGTGTCACCGAGCTGACGAGTCCTCCCTCCCCCCGCCTCGGCCGTGTCCCAGGTGGAGCAGATCCGCAGGGACATCCGAGACTTCAAGGAGAGCAGCGGCGTGGACAAAGTCATCGTCCTGTGGACGGCCAACACGGAGAGGTTCTGCGACATCGTGCCGGGGCTCAACGACACCGCCGACAACCTGCTGAGGGCCATCGAGGTCAGGGGGGCGGGACGGGGACACCGGGGCAGGGTGACACCGGGGCAGGGTGACCCCGGGATAGGGTGACACTGGGGCAGGGTGACCCCGGGACAGGGTGACACTGGGAGGAGAGTGACACCGGGACAGGGTGACACTGGGGCAGGGTGACACTGGGGAAGGGTGACACTGGGGAAGGGTGACCCCGAGGGGGGATGACACCGGGGCAGGGTGACCCCGGGAGGAGGGTGACACTGGGGCAGGGTGACACCGGGACAGGGTGACACTGGGAGGAGAGTGACACCGGGACAGGGTGACACTGGGGAAGGGTGACACTGGGGCAGGGTGACACTGGGGAAGGGCGACACTGGGACAGGGTGACCCCGGGAGGAGGGTGACCTCGGGGCAGGGTGACCCCGGGAGGAGGGTGACACCGGGAAGACGGTGACACCGGGAGGAGGGTGACCTCGGGAGGAGGATGACCCCCGGGCAGGGTGACCCCGGGGCAGGGTGACCCTGGGAAGAGGGTAACACTGGGAAGAGGGTGACCCTGGAGCAGCGTGAACCCGGGGGAAGGTGACACCGGGGGGGGATGACACCGGGGCAGGGTGACCCCGGGGAGGGGTGACCCTGGGAGGAGGGTGACACCGCGAGAGGGTGACCCTGGAAGGAGGTCCAGGGTGGCCCTGAGCTGCCCCGTGTCCCCCTCAGCGAGGCCTGGAGGTGTCCCCGTCCACGCTGTTCGCCGTGGCCAGCATCCTGGAGGGCTGCGCCTACATCAACGGCTCCCCGCAGAACACCTTCGTGCCGGGGGCGGTGGAATTGGCCGCCCAGCGCCGCGTCTTCATTGGCGGCGACGACTTCAAGTCGGGGCAGACCAAGCTCAAGTCGGTGCTGGTGGATTTCCTGGTGGGCGCCGGCCTCAAGGTACGTGAGGGCTCAAAGGGGGATTGTCCCCACCTTGCAGGGGACACAGGGGGTGACCTTTCCGTGCTTCCCAGACTAAATCCATCGTGAGCTACAACCACCTGGGGAACAACGACGGGAAGAACCTGTCGGCGCCGCAGCAGTTCCGCTCCAAGGAGATCTCCAAGAGCAACGTGGTGGACGACACGGTGCAGGCCAACCCCATCCTCTACGGCCCCCAGGACAAGCCTGACCACTGCGTGAGTTGGGGGAGCCTCAGGGGGGGGTCTCACAGCCGTGGAGGTGACAATGGGGGTGACAGGGACGTGGCTCTGGCAGGTGGTGATCAAGTACGTGCCCTACGTGGGGGACAGCAAGCGGGCGCTGGATGAGTACACGTCCGAGATCATGATGGGTGGCACCAACACCATCGTCATCCACAACACCTGTGAGGTGCGTGCAGGGTCCCCCGGGGTGTCCCCAGAGTGTCCCCTCAGCACTGGGGTGGCTCCTGACCCCCCTGGCTGCCCGCAGGACTCGCTGCTGGCCAGCCCCATCATCCTGGACCTGGCCATCCTGACGGAGCTGTGCCAGCGCATCACCTTCTGCACCGAGGCCGACCCCGAATTCCAGGGCTTCCACAGCGTCCTGTCCATCCTGGCTTTCCTCTGCAAGGCCCCGCTGGTGCCCGAGGGCACCCCCGTGGTCAACGCCCTCTTCCGCCAGCGCAGCTGCATCGAGAACATCCTGAGGTACCGTCCCCTCCTCGCGGCCACCAAGTGCCACCACCCCGGTGCCCGCGCAGTGGCACCCAAAGGCTTGCAGGGGGGTGGTCCCGGTGTGGGGGTACCCAGGGGGTCCCAGTGCCCCACTGTGGGGTGTTTGAATCCAGGGGGTCCTGGAGGACAAGGCTTGGGGTGCCCCGGTGCTGGTGGGTGGGTCCCAGTGGTGTCACCAGTGGGTTCCAGTATGGATGGGTCCCCATTTCCCAGTCGTGGGGTGCCCAAGGGGAACAAGGTGCCATTTCCTGGGGTGTCCCCAGCACACAGCCCCTGGTCCCCCCTGCCCAGGGGGCTCCCGGTACCTGATGCCCGAGGGGGCGCCTAAAACCGATGGATCCCAGTGCCCAGCACCAGTAGTTACCAGTGACCAATTCTTTGGGTTCCCAGTGCCAGGGGGGGTCCCAAAGCTTGGGGGTCCCAGTGGCTGGGGTCCCCATTCCAGTGGGTCCCAGTGCCCAAAGCTCACGGATCTGAGCCCCAGTGGCCCCAAATTCCCAATGCCTGGGGTCCCCATTCCATTGGCTCCCAGTGCCCAAAGCTCACAGATCTGAGCCCCAGTGGGTCCATATTCCCAGTGGCTGGGGGGCCTCATTCCAGTGGGTCCCAGTGCCCAAAGCTCAGGGATGTGAGCCCCAGTGGCCCCAAATTCCCAATGCCTGGGGGGATCCATTCCAGCTTCTCCCAGTGCCCAAACCTCACAGATCTGAGCTCCAGTGGCCCCAAATTCCCAGTGCCTGAGGGGCCCCATTCCAGTGGGTCCCAGTGCCCAAAGCTCATGGATCTCAGCTCCAGTGGGTCCAAATTCCCAGTGCCTGAGGGGCTCCATTCCAGCTGCTCCCAGTGCCCAAAGCTCACAGATCTGAGCCCCAGTGGGTGCATATTCCCAGTGCCTGGGGGCCCCATTCCAGTGGGTCCCAGTGCCCAAAGCTCACAGATCTCAGCCCCAGTGGCCCCAAATTCCCAATGCCTGGGGTCCCCATTCCAGCTGCTCCCAGTGCACAAAGCTCATGGATCTCAGCCCCAGTGGCCCCAAATTCCCAGTGCCTGGGGTCCCCATTCCAGCTGCTCCCAGTGCCCAACCCCTGGGGGTGCCACACTCCAGTGTCCCCATTTCCAAACCCATCCCATTCCCCGCCCCCAGGTGCCACACGCCCCGTGTCCCCCACTCCATCCCACCTCCCCCAGCCCTGGGGGTGTCCCCCGTTTGACCCCTGTGTGTGTGCCCCCTCCCCAGGGCCTGCCTGGGGCTGCCCCCCCAGAACCACATGCTGCTGGAGCACAAGATGCAGAGGCCGGAGCCCAGCCCCAAACGTGCCTGTCCCGGGGGGGCCGCTTGTCCCCTTGTCCCCAAGAAGAGCCCGGCAGCACCCGCCCAGCTCAACGGGCACCCCTGTGCCCCCCGGCCGGGACCCCCCCGAGCCCCTCTGCACATCGACGGCGCCGACTAACCCCCGTGCCAAGCCCGGAGCAGCTTTTTAGGGGGGGTGGGTTTTGGGGGGGGGTGGGTTTTGGGGGGTTCAGAGGGGAGTTGTTCACCCCCCCACACCCCAATTATTTGATGGCGACTCCGAACTGTGAAGCTTTGTACCCACCAATAAACCCGGAGCACAGCGTGACAGCCCCCGCCTTGGCTTTTTGGGGTCTCTCATTTGCTTCTTGGGGGGTCTCGTGTGAGTTTTTGGGGGGGTCTCCCGAGTGGTTCCTGGGATCCTCACCTGGTTTTAGGGTCTCTCACTCTGTTCTTGGGGTCTCATGTGGTCTTTTGGGGTTCCCCAGGTGGGGTTCCTGGGATCCTCACCTGGTTTTGGGGTCCCTTCACTCAGTTCTGTGAGTTCCTTCACCTGGTTTTGGGGTTCCCCAGGTGGTTCCTGGGATCCTCACCTGGTTTTGGGGTCTCTCACTCTGTTCTTGGGGTCTCATGTGGTCTTTTGGGGTCCTCCAGGTGGGTTCCTGGGATCCTCACCTGGTTTTGGGGTCCCTTCACTCAGTTCTGTGAGTTCCTTCACCTGGTTTTGGGGTTCCCCAGGTGGTTCCTGGGATCCTCACCTGGTTTTGGGGTCTCTCACTCTGTTCTTGGGGTCTCATGTGGTCTTTTAGGGTTCCCCAGGTGGGGTTCCTGGGATCCTCACCTGGTTTTGGGGTCCCTTCACTCAGTTCTGTGAGTTCCTTCACCTGGTTTTGGGGTTCCCCAGGTGGTTCCCGGGATCCTCACTTGGTTTTGGGGTCTCTCACTCTGTTCTTGGGGTCTCATGTGGTCTTTTGGGGTTCCCCAGGTGGGGTTCCTGGGATCCTCACCTGGTTTTGGGGTCCCTTCACTCAGTTCTGTGAGTTCCTTCACCTGGTTTTGGGGTTCCCCAGGTGGTTCCTGGGATCCTCACCTGGTTTTGGGGTCTCTCACTCTGTTCTTGGGGTCTCATGTGGTCTTTTAGGGTTCCCCAGGTGGGGTTCCTGGGATCCTCACCTGGTTTTGGGGTCCCTTCACTCAGTTCTGTGAGTTCCTTCACCTGGTTTTGGGGTTCCCCAGGTGGTTCCTGGGATCCTCACCTGGTTTTGGGGTCCCTTCGAATTCCTTCACCGGGTTTTGGGGTCCCTTCACTCGGTTCTCGGGGTCCCCCTCACCTCGTTCCTCTTCATGCGGTTTTGGGGTCCCCCTCACCTGGTTTTGGGGTCCCTCCCCCACCCCCAGCGAGACTCAAATATCGCCGCCTTCTGAAAAAAAATCAAATTACATTTATTGATGCGGGGGGGGCGGGGGGAGGTGTTGGGGGGTCGTGGAGTGTTGTTGGTTTTTTGGGTGGTTTTTTTGTCATTTTAGGGCTTTTTTTTTAAATCTTTTTTTTTGCTCTTTTTATCTTTTTTCTTTTTTTTGTTTTTTTTTTTTTTTTGTTTTTTGTTCTTTTTTTTGGTGGGGGAGGGGAGGATGTTCCCCCATTTTAATTTGATAAGCAATGGGGTGGGGGGGAGGGGATCTAGAGGCTTAGAAATGAGGGGAGGGGTCCCTAAACAGAACGACTACGCCTATTGGGGGGGGGGGTCACCCCTATGGGGGCTGCCCCCCATTTTGGGGTGGGGGTGACACGAGGGGCCCCCCCGGTTTGGGGCTGTACAGGGGAGGGGGGCTCTGGGTGTGTGCGGCGGCATTTTGGGGTTTTGGGGGGGGGCTCTTGAGGTGGAGGTGGGGGTTTAAGGAGGGGCTTTGAGGTCTTTTCTGTTATAAAAGAGGAAAAAATAATCAGCAAAAAAAAAAAAATCACGAAAAAAAAACACCCCACAAAAAAAAATTAAAAAAAAAAAAAAGAAAAAAAAGAAAAAAAAAATCCTTCATATTACAGTGGTCCCTGGGGGGGGTCGGGGGTCGGGGGGGCCCCGGTCTGGCGCTCGGGGGGGGGCCGGGGTCACAGTGCTGGCTGAGCACACAGACGGGGCTGGGGGGCCAAAGGGGGACCCCCCGGGGCTGGGGGCGCTGCCCTGCGCTGGGGGGACCAGGGGGGGGCTCCATGGGGGGGTCATGGATTGTGTCCCCCCCCTCCTTTCCCCTCCCCCAGCACAGGCTGGATTTAAGGGGGGGGTCCTGCTGGTTTTGCCCCCCCTCACTCCAGGACTCAGGGTGTGACACTGGGAGAACTGGGAGGGGGGCACAGCTCAGTGAAGCCCCCCCCAGACCCCCCAAATTGGGGGGGTTGGCACCACCTGCCATGGAGGGGAGGGGAGGGGAGGGGAGGGGAGGGGGTGCAATGCTGTGAACCCCCCTCCCCCCCAAAAAAATCCCCCTCCCCAGGCTCCGTGCCACCCCCACGGGGGAAAGGCAAAACACCCCCAAAATGCCCCCCCCCGAATGTCAGACCCCCCCGTCCCAGCACCGACCCCGCCCTGAGGACGGGGGGCTGCGGGTGGGAATGTGGGGAGGGGTCCCCACTATGGGGGAGGGGCAACAAATGGGGTCCCAGCTCTTTTTTGGGGGGGTCCATCCCAGTGCTGGGAACACTCCCAGTTCAGGGGGGGGGGCAAGGACTGGAACACAATTGGGGAGGGGTCCCAGTGCTGGGGGGGGTTATCCCAGTCCTGGGGGGGGGGGGATTTGAGGAGGGGGGAGGGGAACGGGGGGGGCAGCAAATAAGTCACGTGACTTATTTCTAATCATCATTATTATTCCTTTTTTTTTTCTTTCCTTTTTTTTTTTTTTCCCCTCCCGCGCTTTCTCCTCTCGTTGGTTTGTGGTGTTTTTTTTGTTTGTTTGTTTTTGTTTTGTTTTTTGGTTTTTTTTGGTTTTTAGTGTTCGTTTTGGGGGAAAAAAAAAAGAAAAATAAAAAAAGAAAGAAAAAAGGAAATAAAACCCCAGGGAGAGGTGGAATAGAGGGGCAGAACGAGATGGGGAGGGCTCGGGTGTGACAAGGGCTGGGCGGTTTTTTTTTTTTTTTTTTGGGGGGGGGGGGAGAACGGGCTGATCATTAAAATTAATGAATTTTTTTTTTTTTCTTTGTATTTTGTTTTTTTGTTTTGTTTTTTTTCGGTGGTTGGGTGAGGGCGTCTGGCTGTCGGCGGCCTCGGCGCGGGGCTCACACGCTCATTGTCATGCTGGGCGAGTACTATAGAGAGAGCGGAGACACCACAGCGTTAGGGCGGGGGGCTTCTGCGCGGGGGGGGGACACACGGAGTGAGGGCGGGGGGCTTCGGGGTCGTCAGGGCGAGGAGAAAAGGGATGGGGGAGGCAAACACACAAACCTCTGCCCCTCCTCTCCCCTTCCTCCCTTCCCCAAAAAAAAACAAACCCACCACCACCACGCCGCCCCCTCCTCACGCCTCGCCGCCGCTCGGCCAAGGCGACCCCCCGCCCGCTGTCGCCGATGTCGCCGCTGTCGCCGCTGTCGCCGCCGTCGCTGATGATGATGATGATGACGATGATGATGATGATGATGCCGGTGTCGCGATTTCCGAGGGTCGCCAGTGAGATTTGATCGATGAACCCCCCCGGCCCCGGTTGCCGCCGCCGCCGCCGCGACCCCCCCGGGCCCCCCGCCCTCGCCGCCTGCCCCCCCGGGGCTCCGCGGGGCTCCCCGCCGCCTCCCTTACGCTGTCGCTTTGGAAGGGGTTTAGGAAATTGCTGCTCAGCTCGGCGTCGTCTCGAGGGGTCCCGGGGGGGTTGCTCAGGGCCCCCAAATTACTGGGAGAGCTCTGGGGGGGAAAAATAAAAATAAAAATAAAAATAAAATAAAATAAAATAAAATAAAATAAAATAAAATAAAATAAAATAAAATAAAAGGGGAGGGGGAGAAAGGGTTAAGTGGAAGGGGTTACTGGGGTTTTGGGGGGTAATAAATGGGGTCTCAGGGAATGGGGGTTATGGGGGAAATGAATGGGGTCCCAATAAATAGGGGGGTGGTCCCAATAAATGGGGTCCCAGCACAAGGGGAAGCCCAAATAAATGGGATCCAAATAAATGGGGTCCAAATAAATGGGGTCCCAGTACACGGTAGGGGGCAATAAATGAGGTCCAAATACATGGGGTGGTCCCAGCACATGGGGGGAACCCCAAAAAAATGGGATCCAAATAAACAGGGTGGTGCCAGCACCTGGGGGAACCCAAATAAATGGGGTCCCACTACATCGTGGGGGGCAATAAATGGGGTCCCAATAAATGGGGTCCCAGCACCGTGGGGGTCCCAGGGTCTTCAACTCACCTTTGGCAGCCCATCCATGTCCCCGGAGCCTGCCAGGATGACAGTGGGGCATTAGTGACCCCCCAATCCACGTGTGTCCCCCAAACTGTGTCCTCCCAATCCACGTGTGTGTCTCCATAGGATTGTGTGTGACCTCCACTTCATCTGTGTCCCCAAACTCCTGTGTGTCCCCAAATCCCTGTGTGCCCCCAAATCCTTCTGTGTGCCCCCACATCCCTGTGTGTGTCCCCAAATCCCTGTACGTGTCCCCAAATCCCCGTGAGCACCCCCAATCCATTCCCCCCTCCCACCCATCTGCCCCTCCCACTGCACGAGCCCGTCCAGCTGCAGCTGCTATCCCACAGGATTTGGGGTTTTGGGGGGTGCTGGGAGGACCCCTCGTGTCCCCAGGGGGTGTCACCCACCTAAGGATCCGTTCATGTGGTGCGGCTCCATCGCGCTCATCCCGCCCATGGGCCCCTCGGGTCCGGGCCCCATCGGGAACTGGAAGGGAAAAGGGGGGCTGAGGAATGTTGGGGGGACCCCTCCCTGTCCCCAGACCCTGTCCCCAGTCCCTGTCCCCTGTCCCCAATCCCTGTCCCCTCAGCCCGTCACTCACGTTGGGCCGGTTCCCCGCGGGTCCGATGGGGTTCATCATGGTGTACATGTTCTCACTGGAGTTGGTGGAGTCTGGGGGGGGACACCACACGTGGGGGGGTGAGCGTGGCCCCCCCAGATCCCACTCACACCCCCAGATCCCACTCACACCCCAAAATCCACTCAGACTCCCAGATCCCACTCACAGCCCCCCCTAAACCCCACTCACACCCCCAAATCCTGCTCACACACACCCAGATCCCAAACCCCCAGATCACACACCCCCAAATCCCACACACACCCCAAAATCCTGCTCACACCCCCAGATAACACTCACAGCCCCCCAAATCCCACACCCCCCCCCCAAAATCCTGCTCACACCCCTAGATCCCACTCACAGCCCCCCAAATCCCACTCACACCCCAAAATCCTGCTCACACCCCCAGATAACACTCACAGCCCTCCAAATCCCCCTCACACCCCAAAATCCCACTCATACCCCCAAATCCCACTCACACCCCCCACATCCCACTGACGTCCCCTAAACCCCACACACCCCATCCCATCCCTCACTCACCTCCGGGGCTGGGCAGGATGGGGGTCCCGGGGGGGCCGCCGCCCCCAGGAGGGCCCTGAGAAGGGAAAAGGAAAAATGGGGGGGTGGGTTGGGGTGGGGTGGTCACAGGGTCACTGCAGCACCCCCTGCCCCTAACAGTGCACCCCAATACTCACCACGTAATTCCCAGGGGATGAGGAGGAGTAGGCGATCTGGGGGGGACAAAGGGGGGGTCAGCACGAGGGGACACACCCATAGACCCCCCCCCCCAAGTTATTAGCACCCCCAAAATCCCAAAACTTACGGAGTTGGCGTTGGGGTTGGGCCAGGGCCCGCGGCCACCAGGACCCCTGGGAAGGCAATGGGGACAGTGAGGGGGGGTCCTGCCGGTCCCGAGGCTCCCCCCAGTCCTGGGGGGGTCCTGGGGAGGGGCACGGGGGTCTTACATGTTCATGGTGGGCATTCCAGGGCCGGCCAGTGAGCTGGGGGGGGGACGCATCCCACTGCCGTAGCTCTGTTGGGAGACGGGGGGTCAGCGGGGCTGGGACACCCCTGGGACTGTCCCCACCCTGTACCCCTGTCCCCATCCTGTACCCGTGTCCCCATCCTTTACCCCATCCTCATCCTGTAACCCTGTCCTCACCCTATACCCCTGTCCCCATCCTGTAACCCTGTCCCCACCCTGTACCCCTGTTCCCATCCCTGCTGCCACTTCCATCCCTGTCCCCAAAAGCCATCCCCATATCCCCATTCCCAGTCTCCACCCCTCCGACCCCATCTCTATCCCTCTATCCCCTGTTATCCCCATCCCTGTCCCCACCCACCTCCTTGTTCTTGTTTCCCTGTCCCCATCCCTGAATTCCCCTTCCCTTTATCCCTGTACCTTGCCCCTATATCCTTATATCTGCATTCCTTTCCCCTTGTACCCATCCCGTCCCTATTCCCACCCCCGTATCCTTGTCCCTGTCCATGAAACCACTTCCACCCCCCGTATCCCTGTCCCTCCCCAATCCCAGTATCCCATTATTCCAGTACCCCAGTATCCCATTTTCCCAGTACCCCTGCATGCCAGTATCCCAGTGTCCCGTTACCCCAACATCCCAGTACCCTATACCCCAGTACCCCATTATCCTAGTACCCCACTATCCCAGTACCCCTGTATCCCAGAATCCCATTATCCCAGTATCCAAACATCCCAGTACCCCATTTTCCCAATATCCCGGTACCCCATACCCTAGTACTTCTGCATCCCAGCACCCCATTATCCCATTACCCCTGTGTCTCATTATCCCAGTATCCCGTTATCCCATTACCCCTGTATCCCAATACCCCATCATCCCAGTACCCCTGTATCCCATTATCCCAGTATCCCAGTACCCCATTATCCCAATATCCCATCATCCCAGCACCCCATTATCCCAGTACCCCTGTATCCCTGTATCCCAGAACTCCAATATCCCATCATCCCATTATCCCAGTACCTCAATACCCCATTATCCCATTATCCCAGTACCCCAATACTCCATCATCCCATTATCCCAGTACCCCAATATCCCATCATCCCAATATCCCAGTATCCCAGTACCCCAGTATCCCAGTACCCCGTACCTGTGGCCCCATCCCGGCCATGCCTCGGGGGGGGTTCATGCGCTGCATCGGGCCCCCCATGCCAGGATGCCCTGCACAAACCAGGGTGGGGAGGAGCTGTGAGACCCCCACAGGCCCCCCCAAAACCCCAAAACCCCACCCGGGGGGTCTGGGGAAGGGGGCCAAGGACCCCCAACTCACCCTGTGAGCGCGCAGCCGGGTCCATGGCATTGGGCAGCAGCGGCTGGGAGCCGGGAACACCCACGGGGGGCTGCACGGGGGGGGAAACAGGAGGTCAGGGTGCTCCGGGGGGGGCTGCACCCCTTTTTATTTTATGGGGAGGGGGTCTCCCTCCTCCCAGCGACCTTCCTCACCTGGTTGGGCATCCGGAGCGGGGGCCGGGGGCCGCCGGGGTAGCGGGGGGACATGAAGGGCTGCAAGAGAGGGGGGGTTTGGGGGTCAGCCAGAGCTGGGGGGGGGTCGGTGTCACTTTGGGGGGGCCGTGAGGAGAGGGCTGAGGAGCTGGGGGGCTGTGCCAGCCCTCACCTGGCCGTGCAGGGGCACCCCAGGTGCGGGGGGCACCCACAGGAGCCTTGGAGAGGAACTCGAGCTATGGGTGGAGGGGGGGGGGGTTTGGGGGGGCTGTGATCTTTGGGAGGGGGCTGCGACCTCAGGGTGGGGACACGGTGGGATGCTGTGGGGGTGTAACCCCCCCAAAAAAAACCCCACAACCCCGCACAAAGAGCGGGCTCAGGTGTGTGCACACACGGCAGCGCTCCGGGGACACGCGGGGCTCGCTGTACCTGGAAGAAGGCGGGGGGCACGGGACCCCCGGCCATGCCATCCCCGGGGGGCAGGTTCCCCATCACCGGGCTGGGCGCCGCCGCCGCGCTCTGCGGGGAGAGACAGCACCTCGCTCAGACCGGGGGCTGGAGCCCCCCATCGTGTCCCCCACTGTCACTCCCCACCCCGACCCCAGCACGGCCCCAGATCCCCCTCCCAGCCCGAGTGGGGGGCTCGGGCAGGGGGCCCCGGCCCCGCTCGCCGCCCGGCCCCGTCCGAGGGGAGCTGTTAAGGGAAGGAATGCGCCGCTTTTCCGGCTCGGCCCCTGTGCCGCAACTGGTTTCAATTTGGAGGAGAGCAGGAGAAGGGAGGAGACCCCCTGCGCTGCCCCCTCCAGCCGGGAGGCCCTAAGCCCCCCGCCCCAAAAGCCCCCGCCAGCCCTGCGGGGATGGGGGTCCCGCTGTGTTTAGAGGGGCAGCACCCACGGGACAGGGATGGGGACACGCGGTGGGGACACGCGGGTCACGCCGTGGACACGGGGTCATGCCT
Organism: Sylvia borin; assembly: GCA_014839755.1. Taxonomy (NCBI): domain Eukaryota; kingdom Metazoa; phylum Chordata; class Aves; order Passeriformes; family Sylviidae; genus Sylvia; species Sylvia borin. The sequence continues at coordinate 4,682,739 of CM025983.1, forward strand.
GGGACACGGGTGACACGCAGGGGTGGTGACACTGGGAGCCCCAGGGACAGCCAGATGGGGTCTCTACCCCACGGGGGTGGGATGCATGGGGGTCCTGGGGGGGTCCCAGGGCTGGGCACAGACCGTGTCCCCTCCTGGGGACGCCTCGCTCCTGCCCCAGACACAGCGACAGCGACACATCAGGGCCACCACTCGCTGCCCCACGCAGCCCCCTGGGGGTGACAGCGCTGTCCCCTCCGAGCAGGGACCAAATTGGGGCCCCCCCGTGTCCCCCCATCACTCGGCGGTGCCAAGCAGAGTTGTCATGGCAACAGGTTGGGGAGCTGCGGCTCCTCCTGCGGGCTCAAGGTCAGCAGGGAGAAAACTGGAGGGGGGGACACACATGGGGGGCAAGTTGGGGGGCTGCTCCTCCCAAAGGGGGACCCCCGACCCCGCTGTGGGGCGGCTGCTGCCAATATCCCCCCCTCCGATTGCTGCGCACAGGCTGGACCCCCCCATTTTTTGGGGGGTCACCAGGATGCTCCCGGGGGTCCCGCTGTGCCTGGGAGGGGGGGGTGGCACCCATGGGAACATGAGGGACCCCAGCTCCACGCTGGGACCCCCAGTTCAGCCCAGCAGGGCACTGGGATGGGGCCACGGCAGCGTGGGGAGACCCCAGTGGGTTCTGGGGGGGCTGCGTGGGGGCTCCCCCCACCATCAGCGCTCCCCAGCTCTGCCAGGCAGCAGTGCCATGGCAACGTGGCCTGACCCGCGCCATGTCCCCGGCGTCACCGTCACCGCACCGGCAGCCTCATTAATTCCAGCATGGAAATCAGCTCTGCGCAGCGCCGGGGGCCGGGGGCGGCCGGGGGGGGGTCCTGCTGCAGCCCCCGCGGCGCCAGCGTGGCCCCACGGGACCCCACGGGGGTGAGGGGGTTCCTGGGGGGGCCTGCGGGGTCCTAAATCCACGGGGACATGGATTGCCCTGCACCCCCCGGCACCCCAAGGTGTCCCCCCCTGCCTTGTCACTGTGTGTCCCCACAGCGCCCTGCAGCCCGTGGCTTTCTGCATCCCACACGTCACAGCAACCCACATCCTGCGGGACCGTGGACCCCGCAGCCTCCTGCATCACCCCACGGTGTCCTGCATCACCCCACGGCCTCCTGCATCACCCCACGGTGTCCTGCATCACCCCACGGTGTCCTGCAGCACCCCATGGCCTCCTGCATCACCCCACGGCCTCCAGCATCACCCCACGGCCTCCTGCATCACCCCACGGTGTCCTGCATCACCCCACAGTGTCCAGCATCACCCCACAGTGTCCTGCATCACCCCACGGCCTCCAGCATCACCCCACGGTGTCCTGCATCACCCCACGGTGTCCTGCATCACCCCACGGCCTCCAGCATCACCCCACAGTGTCCTGCATCACCCCATGGCCTCCTGCATCACCCCACAGCGTCCTGCATCACCCCACGGCCTCCAGCATCACCCCACAGTGTCCTGCATCACCCCACGGCCTCCTGCAGCACCCCACGGCCTCTTGCATCACCCCACGGTGTCCTGCATCACCCCACGGCCTCCTGCATCACCCCACGGCCTCCAGCATCACCCCACAGTGTCCTGCATCACCCCACAGTGTCCTGAATCACCCCACGGCCTCCAGCATCACCCCACAGTGTCCTGCATCACCCCACAGTGTCCAGCATCACCCCACGGCCTCCTGCATCCCGTATCCCAGAGAATCCCACATCCCACATCCCACGCCACTGGTGGATCCCACAGAATCCTGCAGCCTCCGTGGGGCTGCATCCCCATCCTGCCTCCCACGGCGTCCTACAGCACCCCACAGCGTCCTGTGGGACACGGATCCTGCATCATCCTGCACCCCGCAGCACCCCAGGGACCACCCCCCATCCCAGGGACCACCCCCCATCCCAGGGCACGGTGTCCCCCTGTAGCCCCCCCGTGCCTGCAGTCCTGGCAGGAGCACCGGGAACACCGGGAACACCGGGAACACCGGGAACACCGGGGGCTGTTGACCCCGTGCCAACGATTAAACCACCAGAGCTGGCGCTGGGAAGCTGCAGAGCTGATCTGGGGGGGGTCCCCTCAGTGTGTGGGGGGCTCTGCTCCCGCAGTGACACCCAGGACATCGAGTGGGGACACGGGGACATCCCCGTTTGGACGGCAAGAGCCTGGTGCTGTGCCCACAGCGTTGGACTGGGGGGACTGGGGGGGGTCCCTGTGCCCTAGAGGGGGGGTGACAATGGGGGATGGGCACAGCAGGGTCCCCCGGGGAGGGGACACCGAGCCAGGCCCCCAGGGATTAACCCCCCCTCGCCGCCACCCCGGGAAATAGGTCACCCAGAGACGGCGACACGCAGGGACCCCGGTGAGGAGGGGCTGGGGAGGGGCTGGGGAGGGGTCAGCAGGACACGGACCCCCCCGGGCAGAGGCACTCACGTAGTCATGGAAGGCTTTGGCCTCGCTGGAATGCTCGCAGGTCTCCCGGCGGTCCGGAGCGGCGCAGTACAGATCCCAGAACACGCTGGGGAACACCGGGAAAAGGGGGGTGCAGAGAGTGAGGACCCCCCCCCGCCTCAATCTGCGCCCCTGAGCCCCACACCGAGCCCCAGGGTGTCACCGATGGGGCGAGGGGGGGCTGAGGCCGTGTCCCCCCCACTCTCGCCGGGGGCCTCCCGCCTCCGCCGCTGCCGCCTGTTTTCCCTGGAAACGGTCGCTACGGCCGGAGCCCAAATTCCTGGGACTTTACATCAGGCTGCAGCATCCCGGGGCGGGATTTGGGGGACTGGGGGGGTTTCTCCTGCCCGCGCCCCCCCGCCCTGGGTGTGGGACTCGAGGTGCTCGGGCACAGAGCCCCAAATCTGTTTTGGGTGTCTCCCCACTCCAAGTTTGGGGGGTGCTGGCTGGGTGCCAGTTTAACCCCCCCAAACCTCACTGTGTGGCCCCCCCAAATCACTAATTGATCATTTACACCCCCCCAGAGCCCCCCCAAGCGATGTCCACCCATGGGGTGCCCCCCACATCCTCACCACCCCCCTCGGGGGGCTCTGTTGGGTCACCCCCGCAGTGTGGGGGTCCGGCCCCGGGGTTGGAGCCCCCCCAGCTCCACTCTCGGTGCCAAATTGGATCCATGTGGAGGAGCCGGGCGGGGGGTGGGATGGGAGGGGAAAAGGAGCCCCCAAATCACTGACGGGAAAAGCAGAGGGACAGGTTTATGGGGTACCAGGTGATGTGGTGGGGGGGCAGCTCCCAGACCCCCACCCAGAGGAATGGTTGGGGGGTTCCCCGCCCTTTCCAGCCCCCCTCAAGACCCCAACTCACCACCACCAGGAGTGCAGGAAGCCGGGGGGCTCCCCCAGGGTGATGTTCTTCTCCCATCGGATCTGCAGGGAGGGACACGGGGAGGGGAGGGCGGGGGTCAGCAGCCCCCCTCAGGGATGGGGCTCCAGGACCCCCCGAGGGTGGTTTGGGGGGTCCGGGGGTGCTGCTCTCCCCGCCTTTACCTCCGACAAGAAGGTCTGGGCAGATTTCTGGGCCCCCACGTGCAGCAGGTACTCGTAGACGTAGAGCGCCAGCCTGGGGGGGGACAGGATGGGGACACAGGGACAGCGTCAGGGACCTGCCACCCCCACGGTGACATCCCCACCCAACGGACCCCGAGGGACACGGGGAACAGTCAGGACGGGCCCCCCCCCCCCCCTCAATTAGTACAGAATTAATGAAGGACGTTCGATGTCACCTCCCTGCCAGGGACCCCACCGGGGACACCGAGTGACTCCCACCGGGGACACCGAGTGACTCCCACCGGGGACACCGAGTGACTCCCACCGGGGACACCGCACGCCCTCCACGGCAACCGCTTCCCACGGCTGGGGTGGCTCCAGGGCAGGTGACACATGCCACACAGGATGTGGCCCGGGGGCCGAGTGCCACCACGGGTGTCCCCCGGCAGGGGACACTCACGGAACCTCCGGGCCCAGCCCCCGGTGCTCCATCTCCTCCCGGGAGCAGTAACGGGACCTGCGGGGCTCCCACCGGGGGTCCAGCTCCGGGGGCACCGCGGTGGATGCAGCCCCCCGACCCCTGCAGCTGCCCCGGGGACACAGCAGGACGGGGACAGCCGCGACCGGCGGCTCACGGTCCCGGGGAGCATCAGCAGCCCCGGGGCCATTCCGGTGCCCGCTGCCCCCGGGGATGGCACGGCCCGGGAGGGCTCCCGGTGCCTCCAGGGATGGTGCAAACCGGGCACGGCCCCGGCTCCCGGGAGCCCCGGGGCCATCGCGGGTCCCGGTGGCCCGGGGGATGGCAATGCCCGCGGGGATCACCGCGGCTCCCGGTGCCCCGGAGGAGGACGGCACAGCCCGGGGGGCACAGCCCGGTTCCCGGCAGTCACGGTGCGCTCGTGGTTCCCGGTACGGACCAGGGGGATCATCCCGGGGCCCGGTGCCCCGGGGGATGGCACGGTTGGGGAAGGGGCATCCCGGCTGCCGGTATCCCCCGGGGACGCCGCAGACCGGGAGGATCATGCCGGGTCCCGGTGCCCCAAGATGTGGCAACACCCGCGGGGCACATCGCGGCTCCCGTTAGCCCCGGCGTGATCGCGGCTCCCCGTGCCCCGGGGGAAGCCACGGACCCCGGCACATCGCAGCTCCCGGTGCCCCGGGGGATGTCACGGACCGAGGGCGAATCATGCCGGGTCCCGGTGCCCCGGGAAGTGCCGGACCGGCGGAATCATCCCGGTTCCCGGTACCCCGGGGGAATGGCACAGATCGGGGCGAATCATCCGGCTCCCGATGCCCCCGCAGCTCCCGGTGCCCCGGGGGATAACACGGACCAGGTGGATCATCCCGACACCCGGCACCGCGGGGGACGGCACGGATCGGGGGGATCACCCCGACTCCCGGTGCCCCGGGGGATGCCGCAGACCGGGGGGCTCATCCCGGCTCCCGGTGCCCCGCTGACCCCCGCCAGCTCCCGCTGCCCCGCGGCTCCCGGTGCTCCCCGGCGGGGCGGGGCCGGGGGGTCCGCCCGCCCCCCGATCTCCCCCCGCTTTTCCCGATCTCCCCCCCCCCATATACACACACACACACCCCCCAGTCCCCCTTCTCCCTTCCCGCTCCGTCCCCGCTCCCCCGGCGCCCGCCCCGGCAAAAAACTTCCGCGCCCCGGAGCCGTCCCCCGCCGCCGCCCGGCTCCGCCACTCACTTCTCGCGGGCCTGGCCGTCCGAGGGCACGCCGGAGCCCTTGCCCTTGGCGTACATGGCGCGGCGGCGGCTGTCAGCGGCCCCGGGCCCGGCCCCGCGCGGCCCCCGCCGCCCCCGCCGCCCCCGCCGCCATCCCGGCCCGGCCCGGCCCGGCCCCGCCGGCTGCGGCCGCGCGCCCGAGGGGGAGCTTGAAACCGCCGCGCCCCCCCCGCGCGGCTGTTCCGGCAGCGCCGCCACCACCCCCCCCGCGCCGCGCGCCGCGCTTAAAGGGGCGATGGCGGTGAGTGGAGATGGGGGGGGGAGGTGGGGACCGCACTGAGGAGAGAGACAGAGGAGTGGTGGCGGGGAGAGGGACACGGGGACACGGGGGACACGCGGGACGTGAAGAGTGGGAGAGGAGGGTCACGGGCACGGAGGGATGCGGATGTGGCTGGGAGCTGAGGGGTGGGCGCGGGGACGAGGGGATAAGGAGGAGAGGAGTGGGCACGGACACGGGGGACGCAGGCGGGGAGTGGACACGAGGGGGGTGGCATCAAGGGACGGGGACACACGGGGGATCATGGACACGCGGGGTAGAGTTAAAGGGGCGGTGATACGAGGGGACACGGTGGTCACGGAGGGACACGAGGGGTGGACACGGGGGATTCAGGGGCTGAGCACCGACGCGAAGGATTGGGCACGGAGGGCCACGGACACGAAAGGGTGGACACGGACACGAAGGGGTGCACATGGGAGGGGGGACACAGAGGGACACGGGGGACACAGAGGGACACGGATGTGACAGGGTGGACTTAAAGGGGCAGTGACACGAGGGGCTGGGGACAGGCTGGTGGTGGAGGGACACGGCTTTGGGAGGATGGACATGGAGGGGCACAAGGAGGTGACCACAGACACGGGACACGGAGGGAAACGGATGTGACAGGTGGACATAGCGGAGTGGCCACATGCCAGGGGTTGGGCATACGTGGGCACGGACACGAGGGGGACACACGGACGGGAATGTGAGCGGGTGGTCACGATGGGACTCGGACACCAGGGGGCGGACACGGACACGGTGTGACACCAGGGAACACGGGGGGACACGGGGGGGACACGGAGGGACAAGGAAGAGCACAGAGCGTGGACGTGGAGGGACGTGGACACCAGAGGGGCTTGGACATGAGTGGACACGAGCTGGACGCACTCGGGGCACGCGCGAGCTGCAGACACGGGGTGGTGACACTGGGATGGGGACACACACCCTGCCAGGGGACACAGAGTCCCCCCGACTCCCCCCCAGTCCCGGGGTCCCCTCACACTCGGGGCAGGGGGTCTCCGTGCTGCCGGGGGGGGTCTGTGAGCACACATGTCCCTGTGTCCCTACACGTGTGTCCCCCACCCCTCGGGTCACTGAGGTCACCGGGACACTCAGCCAGTGCCAGGGGAGATGCTCAGCACCCCAAGAAATGACCGGGGGGGGGGGTCTGGCAGGGGTCAGGGGGTGCTGATTTGGGGGTGCTGCCCCCCCTGCCCCCCTCCCCCGGGGCCGGCTACGCCCTGCCGGGGTGACACGGGCCAGCCGGACCCGCCTGTTCCTCTTCCCCGCAGCAGGCAGCAGCGGCCGGAGCAGGCGAGTCAGGCTGCTGTGGTCGGGAGGGGGAAGGGGGGGACAGGAAATGCCCCGCGGGGACCCCCAGGAGCTGCCCAGCCCCGGAACAGCGGGGCCGGGCTGGGGACCAGACTGGGCTGCACTGGTTCGTACTGGGAGGGGAGATGCGGTGGGAATGGGGGGGGTCCTGATTCCTGTTCCCCACCAGGCTCCCGGTGCACTGGAGGGACCATGGGGCTCCCTGCGGCCCCGCTGCTGCTGCTGCTGCTGCTGCTGGTGTGCCACGCCACCCCCGCGACCCCCGCGACCCCCGCGGCCACTGTGTCGCCTTGCTCGGCCTTGCTGCCGAACTCTCCCGAAGAGCTGGACCTGAGCAACAGGAGCCGTGGGTGCGCCCAGCTGGACTGGAGACCCTTCCAGCGGCACCGCCAGCTGAAGCTGAGACACAACGGCATCGAGGCCTTGAGCCCCTCATCGCGCCTCGGGCCCCTGATGGAGGAGCTGGACCTGGCGGAGAACCGGCTGCGGGAGCTGCCCCGTGGGTTCTTCGCCAACGCCACCGCCCTGCGGAGCCTGCGGCTGGAGGGGAACCCGCTGCCCGCCGTGCCCGCCGCCGCCTTCCAGCCCTCGCTGAGCTCGCTGGCCGTGTCGTGCCGCTGCGATGTGCTGGCCACCGTGGTGACCCCCTGCTCCCGCCCTGGGATGCGGTGTCAGTGCTACACATCGCATCAGCATCCTCACAACGTCACGGAATTCCACGGCCGGGAGTGTGGCCCCAGCGCGGGGCTGGTGGCCGGGGCGGTGGCCGGGGCGGTGGCAGCGGTGGCCGTGCTGGTGGCCGCGGGTGTTGTCGCGGTTTGGAACCGGCGGAGGAGAGCGGGAGCGGCGGTGGGAGGTGTGGGAAGAGGGAAGCAGGATCCCGCTGGAAACCTGCGGCAGCCCCGCTACATCAGCCGCGACACCGGGACCGCCACCGCCGATGTCACCGATGTCGCCGATGTCACCGACACCCCCGACTATGAGAACGTGTTTGTGAGCCCCGGCACGGCCCCGGCTGCCCCGCAGGGGTGGGCCCAGGGGTGGCAGGAGCAGCGCTACAGGTGAGGCTGTGGCACAGGGAATGGGACATTTCGGGAATGTTCCATCCCCTCCCTGTTGGGCTGTGCCCTGATGTGTTGTCCTGCCCCGTCCCGCCTCGTCCCACTCCGTCCTGGGCTTGAATCTGCCATTCCATCCCGTGCTGTGCCATCCTATCCTGTCCACCTTTTCCGTCCTTTCCATCCTTTCCATCCCACCCCATCCCATCCTCTTCATCCTTTCCATCCTTTCCATCCTTTCCATCCCATCCCATCCCATCCCATCCCATCCCATCCCATCCCATCCCATCCCATCCCATCCCATCCCACCCCATCCCATCCCCTTCATCCTTTCCATCCTCCCCAGCCCATCCCAGCCGTGACATTCCCTCCCTCACTGACCCCTCCCGGTGTCCCCCAGCCCGCACGTCCTGGTGGATGAGGATTATTTCCTGGAGAGCGCGGCCGACCCCGGGGACCAGCCCATCTACGCCAACACCGCGGGCCTCACCGAGGATGTCTACATCGTTCCTGACCAGTGAGGGGCTGTGGGGACACCGGGAGGGCTGAGGGGACACTCTCTGTCCCCCACTGATGGCCTTTCCCTGGCTGTCCCCCAGCCCGGAGGGGACAGGGGACATTCCCCGCAGCCACGCAGGGTCACTCGTGGTTCCCTCACGCACATCCTGTGGGAGCTCCTTTTGCAAGGGGAGGGGTTTTTTTCACAGCCCCAGCTCTCTCCTTCGCCCCAGTTCTCACGCTGAGGTGAGGGCTGAGCTGACATTTCCTGCCGGGGCTGAGGCCACTGGCTGTGGGGACACCTCGTGCCACATCCGCCGGCAGCTGGCACCGGAGCTTTGGGGCCGGGACACACACGGGGGTCCCTGGAGGAGCTGGGGCTGGGGCTGACCACGGCCTGGGCTTCCTCTTCCTCTTTTGGGGCCGATGGAGAGCAGTGGATTGTGCCTGCCTGGGGACGTGTTGGCGGTTGGGGACATCCGGTGCCACCTGCGCCCTCTTTTCCTGCGAAATCCGCCACTTCGGGGAACAAAGTTCCTTTTTTTTTTTTTTTTTTTTTTTTTTGGTAATCCTCCTGGTGACACCCCGAGCTGTTGGGTGCCATGGGCACGTAGGGACCCCGTGGCTTGTCTGGGTGTCCCCTCAGCCCCTGGGAGGCTTCAGTGTGTCCCATTAAATGGTTTAATTATCTCTAATTACGTGCATAGCTCGTGGTCTGTGGGCAATCCTGGGCAGGACACGGGGTTTTCCCTGGGGATAATCCCTGGAGCTCCCAGAGCCTGTGACCCCAAAATAGCAGGAGGGTCCCAAGGGACCAGGACACTCAAGGATATGTCCCCAAAGCCTTTGTCCCCAGGGCAGGGGTCTCAAGGGTCCAACACCCTCAGGGACAGGTTCCCAAAGCAGGGGGTCCTAAGGGCCCAGGACCCTCAGGGACATGTTCCCAAAGCAGGGGGTCCTAAAGGACCAGGACCCTCAGGGACAGGTTCCCAAAGCAGGGGGTCCTAAGGGCCCAGGACCCTCAGGGACAGGTTCCCAAAGCAGGGGGTCCTAAAGGACCAGGACCCTCAGGGACAGGTCCCCAGAGCTCGTGTCCCCAGGGTGGGGGTCCCAAGGGACCAAGAGCCAGGTCCCTGTCCTTCACTACTTACATCCCTCAGTCCCTGGTCCCCAAACCCCCCACCCCAGAGCAGAGATCCCATATCCCACCTCCCCCAAGGCCAGATCCCCACCAGGAGCTGCTGAGGGACTGGGTAACCCCAGAATACCCCCAGATCGCCCTGGCAGAGGGGACAGAAAGGAGCTGTGACCAGCAGAGCCACCCCAGCGAGCCACGGGGTGGCCACCACCCTCCGAGGGGGGCTTCCCCCATCCCTTTGATCCCTTTGGGGTCCCAGGGCTGGAGTCACCTGGAAATGGGGCCACGGTCACCTCCCAGCTGGATGTCCCTCTGTCAGGGGTCAGGGCTGTGCCTTCCCAAGGACACAAACAACTCAAAGGTCCCTGGGAGCAGTGCCCAGGCGTTACTCACACACAGCCACGGGGAAGCCGTGAGGATTGACCAGCAAATCCGTGTGGAGCCAGATCCCAGGGGAGCTGAGGGTCTGAGGAGCAGGGGTGCGCTCAGAGACCACCCCCCAGGTGTGCAGGAGCAGCAGCCAGAATCTCTGTTACAGTCACTTTATTCGTTGTTATGACATCCTTCTGGTTTTATGGAAATATATAAAATAGAAAAAAAAAAAACCCATAAAACCTCCCTTATCTCTTCCCTCTCCCAAAAAAACCCCAAAAAACCCAAAAAAACAACCCAAGATATTTTGCTATAAAAACAAAATAAGTTAGAAATAAATAATTTGGTTGCATAAATAAGTCTCTGAGCAGAGAAGAAGGTTTGGAGTGGGATATGGACACCCGGGCACGGACCCACCCCGGCCCATCGGGGGTCTCCGGGGTGGGATGGATCCACCTGCTCAATAACATCTGGATTTAAATAAGAGAACAGTCAGGGGGATAAGTTGCTGTGGGGAGGAATTCCCAGCTGGAGATGCTGAGGCTGAGCTGGGTGGCAGAGGCAGGTCTGGAGTCCCTTGGTGCCACAGGATCTGGATTTTGGGATGTGGATGAAGGAGATCTCATGGCTGAGCACAATGGTGGATCCAGGTCTGGTGTGGAGTCCCGTGGTGCCACAGGATCTGGATTTTGGGATTCTGATGCTGGAGATCTCATGGCTGAGCACGATGGTGGATCCAGGGCTGGTGTGGAGTCCCTTGGTGCCCCAGGCTGTGGATTTTGGGGTGCTGGAGCTGCCAGCAGTCAGGATGGCTTTGCCCCACGGGGTGCCACGTCCCAGCTGGAGCTGTCAGCGCTGCCATCAGGCACAGTGGCACCTGGTGACCAGCATGTCCTCGAAGAGGCTGGACACCAGCCTGCCCTCGCTGTCCAGGTGCATCAGCACCATGGGGTCGTACCCCGCGGGGACACAGCAGGGCGGGGGCGCAGCCTTGGACAGGGAGTGCACTCGGGATTTGATCTGGGCGTGCATGCTGGCCGGTTTGTAGTTGTGGGGGCAGGAGCCCTCGCAGAACCTCATGTAGTAGCTGTTGGGGGCCACCACCCAGTCCGACCAGCCGATGTCGTGGAAGGAAACCTTCAGCGACTTCAGGCAGCATCTCCCTTCGCTCCTCCCGCACTCCTCCTCCAGCCCTCGAGCTCTCCTGGCCGCCCGAGCTGTTTTCTCTTGGGTTTCCACCTCCAGCACCGGCGTTTCCCCCCAGGAGGTGACCAGGGCTGCCGAGATGTTGGCGGTGAAATCCAGCTCCAGGCTCAGCGTGGCCTCGGGCCCGGCCACCCAGGGTTGGATGGCTCCTGTCAGATCCAGGCTTTGGGAATGCCGGGCCAATTCTTGGCTGTGCAGGAGCCGGGGGGTCCCCTCAGCCCCCTGTGAGGTGTAGATGGTGACCCGAGGTGGCACCGAAGCGCCGGGCAGGGACAGAGGCTGCTTGAAGAGTTTGAGCTCCGCCTGCACCACCCGGAGCTGCCGGTGGAAATCGGCGGTGCGGGAGAGCAGGAGGTGGTAGCGATAAGGACCGCGGGGCTCCTCCCGATGGCCCTGGATGTCCCGGTGTCCTTGAGAGTCTCGGTGTCCCTCGGGGATGTCCAGCCAGTGCGACACTGCGGGGACAGAGAGGAAAGCTGATGTAAGAGGCAGTAATTCCCCACCACGGCAGGTTTGGGATCAGCCAAACCTTTGCTTCCAGGGAATCGCCCACAGCCTGAGGGATGCTGGAAATTATTTGCAGTGCTCGTCCTCAGAGCCACCACCTCCAGGGACCTCCCCAGGCTTGAAGGTCTCAGTTTTCCTGAGGCGTCCCAGGACCCACTGGAGCACCCTCGACTGTCCCCTCCCAGCCCAAGCAGCAGGAGGGGAATTATTTAAATTATTTAATTTAAATGTTAATATTAATTGATTAATTTGATTATTTACACTTCCCCTCAGGTGCAGATAAAGCCCCAAACTGGAGCTCAAGCTGAGGATGGAGGAGCAGCACCTCCTTTCCTCCTGCTCACCCCCGAATCCCTCGAGCCCCCCAAACCGCCGCTGATCAAACCTTTCATCCCACCCCCCCTGATTTTATTTTATTTTTTTAAATAATTTTTGTGGTTTTAAGCAAAAGGGCTCCAGCGGTGGCTCCTCCCCGCTTCCAGAGCGAAGGAAGGAGCAGGGTGAGGATGAGCGTGGCCACCGCTGCTGCATGCCCGGTCATGTCCCCAGGCAGCGAGGTGACATTCCCCAGCGCGGGTCACGCGTGTCCGGGGGGGTGAGATGAGGATCGGGGGGATGACACCGAGTCACGGCTACTTACAGGTGGGGGTCAGGCGGTGGAGCCTCCGGCTCCCGGTTTCCTCCTCTTCCTCCCGCTCCCGGCTCCTGTTCCTCGCCAGCTCCGCCACTTTCTCCTGGTAGAGCCGCTGCGCTCTCTGGATGCTCTCCTGGTCCAGCTGGCGCCGCAGGACGGGGGGAGCCGACATCCCCAGGCGCTCCAGGATCTCCTTTTTGACGGCTTCCAGCTGCAGCCTGTCCCGGTGCCACGCGTGGGGCCGGCAATCCACGGAGGACAGGAGCAGCAGGAGCTGCAGGCAGGTGAGGGCGGCCCCCAGCGCGCTCGGCATCGCTCTGCTCAGCAGCATCCCGCAGGAAACCGGCGGCTCCAGGGCTCGGGATTTGTTCCCGATTCCTTCTGCAAAGGCTGGAGCTGCTCCTGCTTCTGCTGCTGCTGCTGCCGCCGGCGGTGCTGCCAAAGGGGGAATGAATGAAGAGGACCAGACCTGACTTTATAGGAGCGAACTTTGCCCGCCCTCCCCGGAGAGTGACGCCGGAGAGAGGTCCCAGCAGGAATCCCTCCTCTCCGCCTGGGATTTCCACCAGGAGCTCTGGCAGTGCCGGAGCAGGGTGATGAATAAACTGGTTTGCGGCTGCGGAGGTAGAAAAATACGGAATATTCCTCTTCAGATGCAAACATTTCCCTTTCTACCTCCAGTTTTCCCTAGGGATGATGCGGCTCGGGGAATCCCCCTCAGCTCCAGCAGCCGGCGGTGATGGAGAGGGGATGATGATGATGATGATGATGGTGATGATGATGATGGTGATGATGATGATGTACGAGGCGAGAGCTCTGCAGCCGGCATTCCAAACACGGATTTCCAATCCTCGCATCCTCAGCCACCTCCTCTGCCCCTCGCTCTTCTCAATCCCACGGGGTTGATCCTTCCCCTTCCCAAAATCCCGGCCGAGCAGGGATGGGACGAGGAGAGCTCCGACGGAGCTGTGCCCGGAGCGCGTCCCCGGAGCAGGGGAAGGATGTGCACTGGACCTTGTCCCACCGGACAGGTTCGGCCGAGGGATGTGCTCATCCCCAGCCTGGATCTTTCTGAGGCAACAGCGGCCGGGGTTACGTCATCCCAAACGGTGGCAGTCGGGATGGAGCCGGTGGCACGCCGGTGGCACTGGGCCAGCAGGGCCACGTGTGTCGGGCCAGCACCGTGCCAGACCAGAGCCGGGCTGGGCTGGAGGAAATTCAAAGTGACAACGAGCCCCGGGAAATCAGCACAACACTCCCCGGCTTTTCCTCGGGGATGTTTGGACAAAGCAAAACCCAAAAAAACAAACGGGAGAGGGATGAGAAGCGCTCGGTCGCTTGAGGAAACGGGCAGATCTCCCTCTCGGGGCAGCCGAGGCCATTCCCAAAATGTCCTGAAGTTGATCCAAGCGCCTGGTTTTCAGCTGTGCTGCCGCCAGGGAAGAACGTGCGCTAATCCCGTGATTTAGGGCTCTTCATCCTCCCCCCAGCGCTCTGCTCCTCCTCGGGACGCTCGGCTCCAAAGCCTTGCCCCGGAGTTTTCTCACCCTGTTTCTCAAGGGGTTGCTTGAGGCAAAGCAGAGATGGAGTTTTTCCCCCCTAAAGCACGTGAAAGGAGAAGTTTGTCAGGACGAGCGGGGTCATGTGGAGGGGATGGCCCCGGCCCTGGCGCCGCTGCCCTGCTCTGGATCCATCCTTGCAGCAGGATGGGTGAGGAGGAGCAGGAATCCCCCCAGATCCCCTCCTCATTTCACTGCTTTTCCCCTTCCCCACAGCATCCACCTTGGAAAGGAAATCCCACGCGTGGATTTCCCAGGGAAAACTCAGCTTTATCTCCAGGAGGCTTTGGGCACCACGAGTGGGACATTTCCCATCCCCTCCGGCTGCTGGGCAGGGATGAGCTCCTCTCCTGCAGCACCTTCCCAAAAGGAATCCCCAGAGCTCCAAACCAGCTGCGATCCCTCACGCGGGGATTTTATCAGATTGCAACCCTCCAGCCCCTCAAAATCCAGGGAAGAAAGGAGAGGGAGCATCAAGGAGAGAGAGGAGGGAAGCACCACGCCATTCCCTCCCCTGCAGACATCTCCGTGTCCCACATCAGCCACCACCAGCCGCCTCCACTGTCCCCGGGGTGCCAAATGTGCTGATCCAGAGGCAAAACGGAGCCTTTGGCATGTCCGGGTGGAGGAAGAGGTCCCCGACCTCTCCGGTGGCGTTGAGCAAGAGCCGGCAGAAACCCCAAAATCCCGAAGTTCTGCTTTTGCAATGGATTTTGTGCCCGTGGGTGGCAGCCCCGTGTCCAGGAGTGACGCACGCCGAGAGCATCAAAGTTTGCTGGAGCCGGATGTTTTCCTCCCCCCAAAAAGGCGCCAGCAGTGGAAGCTGGAGATTTACAGTCCGGGAAAGGGCCATAAAACAGGGATTTTGGGAGCTCTGGTTTGATCCTGAGTGAGTGATGATGAAACGTCCCAGTGTGTCCTCACCAGCCTTGCGAGAGGGGATTGTGCAACTCGTGCATCCCACGTTTCCTCAGCTCTTCCTGGACACGTTCAGTGCTGGAAGGTCAGGTTAATCCGGTGCCTCCTCCCAGCAGGATGGATGTTCCTCTCGGGTTAATCCGTCCCGTGTGGGTCCCTCATCTCGGCACAGCTCTGGATCTGGAGCAGGGATGTGCAGGGGATTGCTGTCCCCAGGGAAAGAGGGGCTGAGGTGGGCTGAGGGTGAGGAGGATGGAGCTCTGGGAAGCCCAGGAGAAGCTCAGACTGTGCACTGCTGAGCCTGGAAAGGTGTGGAAGTGTCCCAGACCAGCTTGGACGGGGTTTGGAGCACCCTGGGACATGTGGAAGGCGTCTCTGCCCACGGCAGGGGTGGGACGGGATGGACTTTAACATCCCTTCCAACAAAACCATCCCATAATTCCAAATAAATAACGTTTTACCCTTCTCCAGCTGCTGTGGAGCACGGTAAGGACACGGAGCAGGGGGTTCCAGAGGACTTCAATTCCCCAAAATGCAGGAACTTCCCCGTAGCTGCCCGAGCCGGCAGAAACTTCGGGGTTTTGGGTTTTTTTTTGCAGAGTTCCTTATCACAACTGACAAGAGGGGAAGTTCTGCCTTCCAGATTTTAGGGCTGTCAGTTCCTCACAGCTGTTGAGCAAAAGGATCCCCAAAAATTCCCTAGAGACCCCTGGGAATTGGTGGCGTCACCCTGAGACTGAGGATTCGGGTTCTTCCCACATCCCACAGGACCCCAAAACCACTCAGGCTGAGCAAAGCTGGATGCTGCAGGGTGGATATTCCCTGGAAAAAAAAGCCATTCGTGCTTTCCCATGGTGTTTTTCCAACCAAAGGACGAGGAGGGAAGAGCAGCACACGAAGCTCCAAGCAGCCCTCAGGACTTGGGCCTCGAGGGAAGTGGGAGTTGGACGCTCCATGAATTATTGAGGGATGAGGAATCCCTCGGCGAGGCAGAACCCCAGGTGGGGTTTTTGCTCCATCCCATCTCATTTCAGGCCTGCGAAGGGGCACGGAGGGACGGGAGACAGGGTTCTCCCCTCTGCTGCCAGCGTGGGATGTTTGGGAATGTCCCGTGTTTTCCCAGCGCCGGGCGCTGTCATGATGAATCGGCAGAGTGGACGCCGCTCTGACCTTTGGATGTTTTTAAATCAAAGACAACCAGGATGGGTCAAACAAGCCAAAAAAAAAAAAGATAAATCTAAGCAGCTTTTTGCCCCGTCACAGCAGGAATCACATTTTTTTTCTCCCTCTGCTGCGAGTTTACGGCATCTCCCAAAAATGAGACTTCTGCTCCAGTTGGACAAAGACATTCCTGCCTCGGCTGCGCCCGCGGTCAATGATTAACTGGGAGTCCCAGCCCCCCTCAGCCCGGGAAGTGCAGGAAATGCCTCTGGTCCCACCACCAAAAATGGAAATGTGCCTTGGGAAGTCCTGTGCTCACCCCACAGTCACCTTCCTCCGGCCACCGGGATGCTCTCGCTGCTTCCTGAGGGGGTCTTTCCTGTGGGCAGGGATTTTCCAGGTTGGGGCTGTGCTCTGCTGGGGATGGTTTTCAGTTTACAGATATTAGAATCCTTTGAGAGCATCATGGAGTTGGATTTCCTGATCCTTGTGGGTCCCTTGCAGCTCAGGAGGAGGACATTCAGGATATATCGATGTGATGGTTCTGGAGGAGCAGCTTGAAAAAGCAGCTTTTTCACGGTGGGAGCGTCTTCCTGTTCAATCTCACCCTTCCAAAGTGCCAAAAAGACCCTTTCCTTCCGTTTTTGGTGTAGCTCCAGGAGGTGACCCCAGGCCAAGGCTTTTGGGAGCACTGTGATCCCTTGGGATGGTGGTGCTGAGCCCAGGAGTGAAGCTCGAGCCTCTGAGAGACCCAGATCAGCTCTAAATCCTCCCTCTAAAAACCTCTCCAAAGCTGAGCAGGGGAAAAAAAAATAAAATGGATGGAAGGAACCAAATCCAAGCTGGGCACATTCCAGAGCAGCATCTCTTTAATCAAAGAAACCCTCAGGACACAATAAAAGGGAAGGACAACGGAGAAGGGTCCTTAAAACTGTGGGGTTTTAAGCATGGATGCTTTAAATGATGGGCAAAAGCAGATGAAGGAAACCAAAGCCCACCCCAGAAGCACAATCCCTTCGACCAAGAAAGATGCTACAAGAGAAAGACAACCCCAAAACCCCCTTGAAACTGTCGCATTTTAAGAACCTGGATGAATTTTGAAGCCCAAAGCACAATTTCAGACGAAGAACGAGGACGGAATCTGCTGGAGAACTGGGGGAAGCGGCCGTCAGCCCGACCTCCAGGAGAAATAAATGTATTTATTTGCAAACCCGGACACGGACGAGGCTCCACGAGCCCATCAGGAGGGAATTAGTCACTGGAGCGTGACTTGGGGAGAGGGTTGTGTACACAGGGCACGGAGCATCCCCGGCAGCGGGAAGCAGCTGGAGAGAAGCAGCACGGGGAGAGATTTTCCCCTCGGGCTGGAGGAGCCGTGGTGCCGCCTGGGAAGAGGCCAAAAAAATAAAAATAAAAATAAAAATCCCATCCCGCAGCAGAGAACATCCATCTGCATCTCGAAGGGAAGGGAAGGGGAGGGGAGGGGAGGGAAGGGGAAGGGGAAGGGGAAGGGGAAGGGGAAGGGGAAGGGGAAGGGGAAGGGGAAGGGGAAGGGGAAGGGGAAGCTGCGGGTGAGGAGCTTGGGAATGGGGAATTATTCAACCAGAGCATGAATTCAGCACGGGGAGCTCATTCTGTGCTGCGCTGGGAGTGGATCCATCTGTAGGTACCCGTGATAGGAGGGGACAGGCGACGGATCCTGCCCTGGGACATGCCCGGCGACATGCCCGGCGACATGCCCGGCGACATGCCCTGTGACATGCCCGGTGACATGCCCGGCGACATGCCCACACAAGCCTCGCCCAGCCAGGGCAGGAAATTCCAGCCGCAGCTGCCAGGTTTTGGGGTGGGAGCTCTGCGGAGCTCCTCCCGCAGCACCTTCGCTGGAGCTCGGCTTCGATTTGCGGGCTGGGGAAAATCTGGGAGAGAAGGAGCAGCTTTGCCAGATGGAGGCTGCCCAAAAATCCCACCTCGTTTGGGAAGGGTTTGGAAAGCGGGAGGAGGAAAGAACGGCAGTGGAGAAAAAGGAAGGATTAAAATCCCGGAGGAGGTCAGCCCACCAAAGGGATTTTCTCCATCGAATCTCTGCGTCTCCACCGAGGAATCCAAGTGGGAATGATCCACGAGGAGCCTCCTCAGCACGGCCACAACAGAACCAAAAGTTCTGTTTGTAAAATGACCTCAGGGGCACATGACTTAGCCGAGGCATGACATCACCCCGGGAACACCGGCGCAGGAAAAGCTGCTCACTTTATAAAGGGAATTAAAAGGGGAGTGAAGTCATCGGGGCTCGGCTCCGAGGCCAGGCTCAAATCTCGGCTCACCTGTGAGGGAGATCCCGAATTTCCCGGTGCCTGGAGGGTGTTGTGCTGGTGGGTGGAATAAAAGGCTCCATCTCCAAGAAAAGGCTTGGAGAGCTCAGCAGGATCACCATGGCAGCTCAGGGAAAAAAATAATAATAATAAAAAAAATCCTAGAATTAGGGCATAAAAAAGTCAGAGAAAAAGCAGAGATTCCAGAGGAACAAGGAGGTTTTCCTTTCTGATCCTTGCTCCGGACAAAACCCACCCGGAGCAGGGGCATGGACCGTGCTGTGACCTCCCTGAGCCCCATTTTCAGGGTACCCCGGGTTTGGTCTGGGGTTTAATTACCTCGGGTAATGAATCCAGCTCCATCCTGGACCCCGCCGAGCTGCTGGCGAGGGGTGACACCAACACCCGACACGGGCTGGTGACATCCCCTGTGCTGTCACCTCTGCCACACCAGGGGAGTGGGGACCACGAGAAGCCCCCCAGGACCTCGCTGGAGCTGTGGAGGGTCTGCAGCCTCCAGAATTATCCAGGGATCCGCTCTTGGATCAAGGTGGAGCCGTCCAGTTGTTGCAGCCTCTGGTTGTCCTGGGTCACTCCGGATCTGTGCAGGGGTCACACCTGTGCAGGGGTCACACCTGTGCAGGGGTCACACCTTCCCCATTTCCCGGATCCAACTGGAGCTGCTGGAGCCTCCCCGTGTCCCGGATCCAGCCGCAGCTCTGAGCGGTGGCACTCTCGGCTGTCCCCAGGGTGACACCCAGCACCATCTGGTGGCACCAGCCCTCCCAGCCAGCCCCAGTTCGCTCCCAGTCAGGACCAGAGAAGCCTTAAAGCTGCCAGCACAGAGTCCCCACCCCTGAAGGAGATAAAGGTGTGGATGTGGCACTTGGGGACAGGATTTAGGGCGGCCAGGACAATGCTTTAGGGGTTTCACACCAACCACCACCTTTCAAACCAACGAGGGTGACACGGCGAGTCAGAGTCAAACTCTTTTTATTTCTTTCCTTCGAAACAGGGGTTTAAATCCTCAGTTTTACAAAGTCCAGTCTGGCAGTAGAAGCTGGGAGCTGGTCCCCGACCCCACAGCCCCTGCGGGATTGGGGATTGGTGGGATTTACAAGGCACTGCAAGAACACACGGAGACAAGAGAAGCCCCCAAAGGGTTCGGGATTGGTGCTCCAAGAGGTCCTGGACAAGCACGAGGTGACACCTGAGATGCCCACAGGGACATTAGTGGCTTCACAAGGGACACACAAAAGGGTTGGGAAAGGGTTTGGATAAACATCTCACCCCGAGAGGAGACAGCAAAGAAAAAAAAACCTCCTCAGGGATTGGGGGCAAACCCAACCAAAAGCGAGGATGGGACAGCAAATTCTGTTTGTTCCCTCTGGCAGATCCGTGTGTGTGTGTCTCAGGGATAATAACGGGGATTTCCCACCGCTTCAGGGCGTTTCCAGCCCAATTTTTTCCCCAGCCACACCTCAAATGGGCAAACCCATCCCGGGTCACCACCATCCCACTTCCCAAAAAATGTGAGCCCAGCACAGGACAAGGCACTCCCTTGATCAGCGAAGTAAACAGTTTGGGATTTCACAGGCTGCTGCCATGGGGAAAGAAATAAAACAAACAAAAAAACCCCGAAGGTGGATTTTGAAGTACCACGGAGTTTTGTGTAAAGGGCAGCGAAAGTTTCGTTTCCCATCCTCAATCCCTGGTGCTGGGGGAGGCTTTTTCCTTCCCGGGCTTGGCCTTAAAATAGGACTGAGCAAGAAGCAGCAGGTGCCAGGTTTCAATGAATACCTCGAAGAATGAACAAGGCCCTCAGCTCTGGAGCTTTGGCACAATATCCCTTTCAGCCCATAAGACACTCATCAGACAGGAATACCAGGAATTTTCCTCTATTTTTTGTTTTTTTTATGAAAAAAGTGCACTTTATACTGAAAAAAAAAAAAAAAATTAGGGGTTTTGGTGCAAAAATAACAAATCCATCTAGATCAAGATGAGTATTTATGGTATCAACAAGGGTTTGTTGTTGTTTTTTTTTCCTCCAAGTTAAAGACTTTAGAAAGAGCATTTGCAACTCTGAAATTCCTACCGTTAAAATAAAATTAAATCCTTAAAATGTTATTGGATAAAGAATTAAAGTAAGGGGAGGGAAGAGGGAGGAAGTTACTGTGGGAAAGGATCTGTACAAATTCACTGCTGGTAATTTCATCGGAGCTGCGGGGTGGAATCTGGAAATCAGAATGAAAATAAAACCACCAAAAAAACCTCACAGAAAATATTTTTTTTATGCCTAAAGATCCTGATTTTCAGTCAGATTTTGGACACCATCACTGCAGCAGCTCCGTGTCTGAGTCTTGGCTGGAGTGAGAAATCCAAGAGAAATTGAAAAAAAATTCAGGAGTCACAAGGAACGAAAGCACCAAGCCCCAGGGGCAGAGCCTCACGGCTGCTGCAGCTCCTGTGGGATTCACCAAATTCCTTCCGTTTCTCCAGGGTTTTCTCGTTGTTTTTTTGGTTGGAGGAAGCTCCTCCTCCCTCCTGCAATTCCTAAAATATATAAATCCTATAAAAACTGAGGAGTCAGAGAATCCAGGATGGTTTGGGTTGGAAAGAACCTTAAAGATCCCCCAACTCCACTCAGGATTATTTGAGCATCAGAAGAAACTTCAGTGGATTTATAAACTATATTTTTTTTTTTAATTTTTTTAGACCTTTCCTTATCAAAACCAACAGCTCTGGGAGCCTCCCGGGGCTTTATCCCAGAGGAATAATTCCCTTGGCCAGGTGCTGAGGCACTGGGAAGGGTCAAAGTTTTCCTGGTTGGGGGTTGGGTGCTGCACCTGGCCCCAGGTGACCTCAGACACACCAACCCCCTTTCCCCAGGGCACAAACCCCCTCTGGAGGTGACAATTCCCACATCCCCTGGCTCCAAGGGATGTTTTGGGCATCACCATCCCCAAAAGCTCCAAGGAAAAATCGATCCCAAATTTATCCCAAAGCGGAGCAATTTTTTTTTTTTTTTTTTAGGGTTTTGTTTTGTGTTTTTTTTTAATGATGTCTCCAAACCCTTCAGGCTCCTTCCTGGAATAACTCTGGGAGCTCAGCAGCTCCTGGCTGCAGTCTCAACCACAACTCCACACCTCAAACCCTCTTTCCTCCTGACCTTTCTTTGTTTTCCCATCCTTTCCCACCTTCTCCCACTTGGTTTGGGGGATGCTCCAGGGAAGGTGAATTGCTCTGCAGGAGCTGACAGCTTCTGATGTTTTCCCACCCCAAAAAACAAAATTCCAAACACCTTTCAAGCCCACCACAGGAAATCCCTAAAGATCATCAAACCCCACAGGAATCCTGGAGGCCAAGAGCTTTTCCAAGCTCCTTTATTCCCCTGGAATTACAAAGTTTAATTCACCTCCTGACAGCAGCAAAATCATCAAACCGAGTCACTCCTGAGCCTCTGGAGCTCCTGGAAACTCTCTGCAGCACTTTGGGGCTGGAATAATTCAGTTTTTCATCCCAAACACGTGGATCAGGGCAGAGAAACGACACTAGACCCAACCCAGCAGAACCTCCCTAATCCTCACTTCCACACCCAAAAAATCCTCAGCCCCTTTTTCCCCCCTCCCAAACCTTTATCCCCAGAGATAAGTTTGTTTTTTTTTTTTTTTGCAGTCACAGCACCCTAAAATTTCACCTGGTTGTGGTTTTTTTAAGGGTTTTCCCCCCATATTACAGGCACAGGAATGAACATTCCACTTGAATTTCCTACGTTTTTACTCCCTAGCACAAAGGTTTTGGGATTGGCATCAGGTCTCCCAGTCAGTGCAAATTAGCAAATTCTATTAATTGATGATGTGGAAAGCAAATGGGGTTTAGCAAAAAATCAGCTTTTTTGAAGCTCTGCATCAAATGTCCTAAGTCTGCACCAATGTCCTATTCTCAAAGAAAACAGGGATCTGTAGGAAAAGCTTTGTGAATTGAACAACAATTTAAAAAAGCTTTAAAAATAAAAAAAACTCCCCAAAAATCCTGACCCCAAGTTATTTAATTTAGGTCATATTAAATAAAATTAGTTTAATGCCATCTTTTCTCCCCCCTCCGAGTTGGGCTACAAGAAAATTCCTCTACCACCAAGAACACCTTTTATATAAACACAACCTCAGGCTAATTTCCCAAACCCTATCCCATAAAAAAAATAAAAATAATACAAAATAAATTACGTTTTCCTAAGGAACTGATCACGTGGAGCTTCCCAAAAACAGCTCAGGAGGGAAAAAGTCCCAAAGTTATTCCCCTAAAAATGGGATTTTTTAATGCTGCCACCCCCAAAGCTGAGGTACAAACTTACCCCTCAAAAAAAACCCCCCAAAAAAACCCAAAATAAATTGTTTTCCTAAGGAACTGATGGAAAAAAAAACAAAACTGTGGAGCTTCCCAAAACAGCTCAGGAGGGAAAAAGTCCCAAAGTTATCCTGGGATGTTCTTCTCTCCCAAGGTTAGCAGTTACAGGAAAACACCCAGGATAAAAAAAAAAAAAAAACAACCAAAAAAACCTTCTCACCAACAAAGGAATATTCCCTATGGGGATAAGGAGCTCAATTAATCACAAAAATACCCCAAAAAACCCCCCAAAAACCCAAACAAACAAAAAAACCCCTCAAAACAAAACAAAACCAACCCAAAAAACTCCCCGAAAGACCCCAAAAAACAAACAAACAAAAAAAACGAACAAAAAACTCCCAACAAACAGAACAAAACAACAACCCATAAAAAACCCCCCAAAATCCACCAAAAAACCAAAACAATAAAACCCCCAACAAAACAACTGTGTCCAAGCACGAAAGATTTCAACAAAACATTAAATAGAATAAATTACTACTCAGGAAATGTGACAAGTGCTACCTCGGGTTCGATGGGAAGGACAATTCTTTTCCCTCCAAGGCAAATTCCTCCGAGCAGGAAGGGGCTGGATAATGAACAGAGAAGGAATTTCCTTGGGTCTATCCAAAAAATAAAAAAATACCATCAAATCTTCCTGCTCAGGTGCCCTCAGCAGAGTCCTGGCAGCTGCAAAGTTTTTTGTCCCATCTCAAGGGTTTCAAGGAGTGGTTTTGTCACTGTCACCAGATTTCTCCTGGCAGAGCTCAGGGCAGCTCTCACTGAGAGTCACTGCAGCAGTCAGCACCAGAGAAATTCAAATCGTGAGGGGTTTTAAAAGCTCTAAAATGTTTTTGGGTTTTGTTTTTGTGTTTTGTTTTGTTTTTTAATAGATTTATATCTGTTTGTAAAAAAGCATCTGTTCAAATCGTTTCTTCGTTCAAAGGAATTCTTCATTCATTCATTCTCCACGAATTCCCAATTTTGGGTCTGCTCCTGCTCCCAACTTCAGCTGGGTTTGTTTTTTTTTTTTCCCTTTCGCTGGGAATCTCAAAATTTGGCAGTAAAATCTCCACGAAGGGTCAGCATCATCCACCTGCTGAGATCCTGCAGGTAACCCTTCCCCAAAAAATAAAAAAAGAATCTCTGGGGAAAGTTCCCACAAGCAGCACCACTTTTTGTACCCTCCCATTGGGAGGGGGAACACCTAAAATAAAATAAAAAGAGCCTGGAATCCTCATTCCAGGCAAAAATTCCTTAATTTCAAATCATTGCCTCTGGTTCCCAGGTGCTGGGATGGGGCTGAAGGGTTGACATTTCATTCTGCAAAGTGTCTTTCCACCTGCATTTTTATGTCTCCACTCCATCAAGGTGGAATTGGGATCTCAGCTGAAAATTATTCTCCCAACCTGCAGCAAAAGGGAAAAAAATTGCAGCTAAAGGGAGTTATAAATTATTCAACCTCCTCCTTAAAAACAGCCTGGAGCACCAAGAGCCCAGGATAAAGATTTCCTGGGCTCTTCACCCCACCTCTGACTGGTTTTAGACACACTTGACTGAGGTTTGGTACACGAGGTCCTCCTTGACTCAAAGGAGGTGGCCAAAAGAGAGGCAGGAAAAAAGAGATTTGGAAAAGATTTAGGAATCAAGCCCCAAAGGAAAAATAAAAACAACAAAAAACCACAAAATATCCAGCTGGATTTGTGTTCCAAAAGGAATCCCAAACACATCCCTTCGACCACAGAGACCCTATGGACATCTGGAGGATGTGGAGGGAGGAATCAAGTGCCTAAAATCATTGTCCATTCCAGCAAAGCAATTTCGGGCTCCTCGTGGCCACCAAACTCTGCTCCCCAGGACAATCCCACACCAGCTGTCCTTCCACGTGATCACCTGGAATTTGGGTCAAGAGAGGGGGAGAACAAACCCCAAAAACCCAACTGAAAGCAAAAGTTCTGACTCAAGAATCAGCCACGAGAGGATTGGGAGAGCAGCTCCCTGCACCTGAAGGCCAAATCCAGGTGAGGATCCATTCCCTGGAAGGAGGAGCTGCAGGTCATTCAGAGAAGAGATTTTTTTTTTTTTTGAATCCTTTGTTGCTCAGGCTGAAACTCAAAGATCCGACCCAAAAAAAAAAAAAAGTTAATTTCTAGAAGCGAAATTCGCTGAATTTTCCTCTTTTTTTTTTTTTTTCTTCTTCTTCTTGTTTGAAGTCTCCAATTCTGGGTCCAGAATGAGGGGTGTCATTTTTTTTGTTTGTGTTTTTTTTTTTGTTTGTTTTCTGTTTTGTTGTGGTTTTTTTTACCCCCCAAATATTTCGGCAGCAGGGAAAAAAAAAACAAAAAAAAAACAACCTCTGGAAGTGCAATACTAAGGGAGAGCTCCTGGGCAGGCTCAATGTTCATGCTGACAATTGATTTTGTCTTCAGAATGCTCCAGAAGCTCCAGCATTTCCTCTATGATGGCCTGCAGGGCCCGGCCCAGCTGCTCTGCAGAATAAGGTTTTCCCAAAGGAGGCACGTGGACAAATGCTGACCTCCCACGGCTCTGGTACAAGGAGGTGTAGTAGGTGAAGTCACACAGGTACCTGGAACACACAAAAAAAACAAACAAACCAGAGATCGTTCAGAAAAACCACAAAAAAAAAGGATAAAACCAGATAAAAGGAGCTGTAAGTTCCCGTCGTTCAGCGTGGCAGGATTTAGGGATGTGGAATTTAAGGCAGGAATTCTGAGTCTGGGGTTGTTCTGATTTAATTTAGGACAAAAAAATATGAAGATCTCTCTTTATTATTATTATTATTATTATTATTATTTTAATCTCCTGACCACTGAAAACCAGGTGGGTTTGTCCCAGGGAGGTTTGGGACACGTGGAGGTGGCACTTGGGGAATGGTTGGACCTCAGAGGGATTTTCCAGCTTCAGCGATTCCATGGGCAATGTGGATTGCAGGAGCCTCAGTCCTGCAGTGGAGGAGCACAAAGGGAACAGGGGTGACGTGGGCACAGGAGGTTGTGGCTGTCCCTGGAATGTCCAAGGCTGGAGAAGAGAAGCTCCAGAGAAACCTTGGAGCTGTTTCCAGTCCCTAAAGAGGCTCCAGGAGAGCTGGAGAGGGATTTGGGGTGAGAGATGGAGGGACAGGACACAGGGAATGGATTCAAACTGGGAAAAGGAGAATCTGGGTGGGATTTTGGGCAGGAATTCCTGGCTGTGAGGGGCTGGGCTGGAATTCCCAGAGCAGCTGTGGCTGCCCCTGGATCCCTGGGATGTCCAAGGAAAGTGGGAAGAGGATCCAGGGAAACCTTGGAGCTGTTTCCAGTCCCTGAAGAGGCTCCAGGAGAGCTGGAGAGGGATTTGGGGTGAGAGATGGAGGGACAGGACACAGAGAATGGATTCAAACTGGGAAAAGGGGAACCTGGGTGGGATTTTGGGCTGGGAGGATGGTGAGGGGCTGGGCTGGAATTCCCAGAGAAGCCCCTGGATCCCTGGAAGTGCCCAAAGCTGGAAAAGCGAAGTTCCAGGGAAACCTTGGAGCCACTTCCAGAGCCTAAAGAGGCTCCAGGAGAGCTGGAGAGGGATTTGGGATGAGGGATGGAGGGACAGGACACAGGGAAGGGATTCAAACTGGGAAAAGGGGGATCTGGGTGGGATTTTGGGCTGGGAGGGGCTGGGCTGGAATTCCCAGAGCAGCTTTGGCCGCTCCACCCCCGAAATCAGACATCAGCCAGGCACCACCCCGAGACACAACCACAAAACCCCTCAGGTGCCTCCCAAGCTCACCCAGGAGCCCCCGAGCCATTCCCACATCCCTGCAGGGGGGTCACCTGCCAGCATCCTTGGAGATGGTGACGGTGACATCCAGCCCCAGGGCCGAGACCCTCCTGCAGACAGCGTCCATGTCGATGATGGAGTCGATGCACTCGGGGCCTCCCTCCACGCAGCACTGGGAGCCCGGGCAGAAACGACAGTTGTCCAGCCCTTTGTAGCCCACGTTGTGGCCACATTTCTCCAAGGTGACAGTGGTGGCCATGCCTGACACTCCCACGTGGACCACCAGCTGCCAGGGAAAGAGTGGGAGAAAAAAAAAAACCAAACAAAAAAAAAAGAATGGGGTTGGATTGTGGAAAATCCTGATCTTTGTGGGGTGTTTACTCTGATATCCGTGCCTGCTTTGCCATTTCATTCCCTTGTGCAGCTAAGATGATGAGAATTAAGGATGTGGTGATTGTTCAGGTTCAAAGGATGCCTTGGGAAGGTGAGGAACCCACCAGCCCCATCAGAGATCCCATGTGGATGACTCTGTGAGTGCTCCTTGAATGGTTCTGTCAATTCCTTCTGGAATTCCTCCCTGGCACACCAACTAGACAAGTGGAAAACGACTTTTCCAGCGTTGTATAGGAAATGCTCAGGATATTTAAATCCCATGCCTTGGCTGAAGCCACCCAGACGTTTGTTTTGGTTGATTAACTGGCAAATTTGCACTGCTAAATTCCCAATTACTTGTCCAGACTCCAAATCCAGTTCTCTTGGAGTCACTTCAGGGACTGGAAACCTGGTGACATCTTTGCACTGCCTTGTCACTTGTGGCTTTGGGTTCTGGATGTGGCACTCAGCCCAAGGTTGGACTCGATGGTCTTTGATCATTTTCCAGCCTGAATGATTCTGTGGTTGGATTCTGAGCTCCCAAACCCCCTCTGGGATTCCACGGTTCTGCTCCCAGGGAACCACTGAGGTGTCACAGGGATTCTTCTGTGAGAACCAGAGGGACAAACTCACATTTTTATCCTTCTCCTTTCACTCCCCTCCCGACCTGAACTGTGATTTAATCAGGGTAAAAAAAGGAGCCTTGGCACCTCCACAGCTGCAGGAGGAGCCCAGGTGGCACAGACTGACCACGAGCTGTCTAGACAGCCCTCTGCAGTGGCCCCTTCACACCCACTGCTCCTGGGAACTGTAAAAAAATCCCACAAATTCACATGTTCTCACCACAAAAAGAGGAAAAGATCCAGCCAGGGACTCCCAGGCTGAAGGAATACATTAAAAAGGAGATTTCACACGGTGCTCACTGCAGATTCCAACCCTTTGCTGGGTTTGGTTTGTTTATTTTTTTTTTTTTCTTTTTTCTCCTCCCTTTACTCACTCACTTGAGGACTGTGCTTCTTCCACAGGGCAGGAATGAGTCTCTGCACGGTCTGGTACTCGACAGGGACCTCATAGACGTGCAGATCCACGTCATCCCCCAGCCCCAGCTTCTCCAGCTCCTAAAAAACACCAGCAAAGCAAAACCAAAATGGTGAGACACGAGGTGAGGAGAGGATTTACTCCTGGAAGGTTTCATGGCAGAGAGAGGGACTAACACCAGTTTACACCAGGTTGTTATGACCTCATAAACAGCACACCTGGAGCAGGGTTTACAGCAACCACTGTAAAAAAAAAACCAAAAAAAACAACCCCAAAAAACCCCATAATGGGAAGAACAAAGGCATTTCCCCACCTGTGTGAGGAGTTTCAGCCACAGAACCGTTTGTCTGGCTCTGATGCGTGTGTGTGACAAAGAAATCAACATTTAACTGACAATAGTTGTCAGCAACACCCACGCTGCCAAGGAAATCTTGGGCTCTGTTATTTATAGAGGGGAAGAGAGAGTCACAATCCCTGAATTCTTCCAAGGAGTGCCAATGCAGAGAAGGTGGGACTGGGAGGATTTTTCTCCATCATCCAGGGCTGCTGCTGCTGGCCTGGAGAGTGAATTCACATTCATTTCCAGATCAAGAGCTCTCAGGGCTGGGTGACAGCACTGGTGATTCAACCAACCCAGTTGAAATAACTAATTATTTCTCCCTCTCTAACCTGAAAACATCCCAAATATCCCGGCAATAAACACAGCAGATTTCCTTCGAACCTTTTAAAACACAGAGTGTCAATTAAATACCTTGCACAGGCTTTAAAACCAGAGGAAAGGGTGGTTGGGGTGGGTTGGTTATTTTTTTTTCTCCCCAGTATTTGTGACTGGAAAGCACTGGCTGATCCCAAATCTGGGAATTTCCCCTACACACAGGTTCTGGAGGTTTCTCTCCAGTAAAGTTCCAGTTGGAGCTTTGCTCCTCTCTCAGAGCCATCAACCCCAAACTTGCCAGAACACCCACATGGTCTGAAGCCTCTGGAAAAAAAAAAAGGATTCTTAAACAAAACCATCACCTGAGCCTAACCTTTGGAGCCAGGTAACACCAGGAAGCATTTTTCCAGTGGGAGAAAAGAACTAGGGAATAGGGATTTAAGGAATTCCTGCAGCATCTAACCCAGGATCAAGCTCTCCTCTTGTCACCAAACATCCAAAATAGCTGCTCTTACTGATCTGAGGTAGGAACAGGTAAAAACCATCAAAGGACATTTCAAATATTCCTGAATTTATCTCTATTCCAGGTCTGGATTCGGTGACCAGAGCCACGAGCTGCTCTTTGAAGCAACTCTCAGGTTTGATTTTCCTCCTTGGAAAAGCTTCAGGCCAAGGAGTGCAGATCAGCTGTTTTCACTCTCCAGCCTTGTATTCCCTCACATTAAAGATTAAAAATTAAAGACACTGGAAAGGAGAAGTTGAGGTTTGAGGCCTCCCCTATTTAAATCTTAGCAGTGTCTTGCCATCATTTTTTTTCCCTGTGTTTTTTATCAGCAGGAATGGTTTTCCACTGAGGAAAAAAAAAACAAAAAACCAAACAAACACCTTTTGCACTTGTACAGGGGCCAAACCACGGTGATGTAACAAGATTTAAGACAACTCAAACAGCCCAGAAAGGCCAAAGTGACACTTTCACAGAGCAGCAGATATGAGCAACGATGATTAATGGCTGGCTCGGGCTCCCAGGGCAAGGCTGATATTAAAACCTTGCTGTATTGATTAGTGTCTGGCACACTCAGACATTCATTACCAGAGATGGATGTGAGGGGATGGCTCATCACAGCTCCTTTTGCACAAACCTGCCTCCAAAACCTTTACCTGCAGCCTTGAGAGAGAGAAAAAGAGTAAAGGAGTTTACAAATGGGAGTATCCAAACACCAGCCAACCTTCTTTAGGAGGAGGAGGAAAAAAAACCAACTCTTTAGGAGTGTTAATATGAAGGAGATGCTCCTGAAGATGCAAGGGTTAGGAAGGAAATAGATCCTAAGGATGGGATTTGATGGTGGGAAGAAAAGAGAAATCCTCATCATCCTCCAGCCACTTAAACCTTAACTTCACCAAGCCACCACTTTTCTTTTAACCAACCATAATGAAGATGTTGGTAACTTTTCCCCCCTCTCCTTTTCCTCTTCCCCAAACAACTTCTCCCCCTTCCCCAGGCCCTGTCCACCTGACAAACAGAGCACACTGAACATGTGTGACCGATTCCCTGACCCCTCCACAATGCTGCTCTTTGTGAGCCTCTAATATCCTTATCAGGTCTGTCTAGACACCCTGACAGCAATTGTCCTTCCTAATGTCACAATGCACTCTGACCTCTCTCCCTCCTCCTCCTCCTCCTCCTCCTCCTCAGCCAGAAGCAGTTTTTGGGGAATTGGGGGGGAGATGAAGGAGCCCAGCAGCTTCCCAGCCCACCTGTGTCCACACCTAAGTGAGGGCAGGGAGGGCAGAAAAAGCCTTGGGAAAAGCTCATTTTAGTGGTTTCTTCTTGGAAATCCCTCCCCCAGCACAAGCTGCAACCGTTAAAAAAAAAAGGAAAATTAAAAAAAAAATCCTGAATTGAAACGTTAAAAAAGATGAAAGCTCGAAACAGCAAACCCAAATTAACACAGAGTGGGTTTTTGCCTCAAATAAAGCAGCAAGGAGTTTTTCTTCCTGCTGGTTTTATAGGAAAGCTCTCTCTCTCTCTCTCCTGTGAGTGAAAACCCAAACATTTCATCAGGTTTTTGGTTTTTTTTTTTTGGGTGAAATATCAAAACTTTTCGTTTTGGCATCATCTTGAGATTGCTGCTGCTGCTATTTCAGGTGCCCATGTGTAAAAATCAGTCAGCTTGCAAAACCAGACAGAAATTCACTGCACTTCCAGGGAAAACCCACACCGTGCCTGTGTTCTGTGGGAGAAGCCAAAGAAAACCCAGGGGAGGGGAAAAGAAAGAAAGAAAAAAATAAAATAAAAATAAAAAGGAAGCAAATTTTATCCTCGGGGATGCGGCACAAGAAAAGACAGTAATAAAGCAGAACTAGCTCTAGGCCCTGCAGCTAGGAAGGGTTTACAAAGATTGTTTAATTGATTTTTTTTTTTTTTTTGTCTGCTATTAAAATGCAGATCACACCGTCTGGGATTCGGGGAACTCAGACACGCCTTTGTGTCCACTCTGCTCCATGAAGTCCCCCGTCTGAAAGTTGCACAATGCCCACCTCACCCGGGCTCAAAGACATGCTGTTCCTTTTTTTCTTGTTGTTTTTTTTTTTGTCTGGGCCTCTGGGGGCTGAGACAGGGGAAGGAAAGGCAAATCCTCCCCGCTGCTGCCTCCGAGCTGATGTTTTCAGTCACAATAATCTGTCGGCGAAGGAACAGAGCTGGAGCCTCCAAGGAGATCCAGATCCCACTGGAAACGTCCTGGTTTGGGGATTTATCCACTCAAAACAGTCAAAATATCCCCCAGTTCTGGGTTTTACCCACTCAAAACATCTCAGCTCTGAGGTTCACCCACTCAAAACATCCCAACTCTCTTTTATCCACTCAAAACATCCCAACTCTCTTTTATCCACTCAAAACATCCCATTTTGAGTGGGTGGACCTCCACTCTGAGGTTCACCCACTCAAAACACCCCCAGCTCTGGGATTCACCCACTCAAAACATCCCAACTCTGAGATTTATCCATTTAAAACACTCCAAAACTCTGTTTTATCCACTCAAAACATCCAAATTCTGAGTTTTATCCACTCAAAACATCCCAACTCTGAGGTTCACCCACTCAAAACACTCCCAGCTCTGGGATTCACCCACTCAAAACACCCCAACTCTGAGATTTATCCACTCAAAACACTCCAAAACTCTGTTTTATCCACTCAAAACACCCCAACCCTGAGTTTTATCCACTCAAGATACCCCAACTCTGGGTTTTACCCACTCAAAACATCCCAACTCTGATGTATCCACTCAAAACACTCAAAATCATGTTTTACCCACTCAAAACACCCCAACTCTGAGATTTATCCATTCAAAACACTCCAAAACTCTGTTTTATCCACTCAAAACACCCAAATTCTGAGTTTTACCCACTCAAAACGTCCCCAACCCTGAGTTTTATCCACTCCAAACATCCCAACTCTGAGATTTATCCACTCAAAACACCCCCAACTCTGATAATTACCCACTCAAAACGTGAGAAATTAAACACCCCAATTCTGAGCTTTATCCACTCAAAACACCCCCTACTCTGGGATTCACCCACTCAAACATCCCAACTCTCTTCTATCCACTCAAAACATCCCCCCAAGCCCCAAAAAAATGGATTTTAAATGGAGGGAAGGACTTAATCCATCAGCCACCAGTGCCTCGAGCTGCTCCTCTTTAGGTTTGTTTGGTTATTTATTTTTTTTTAAGCAACATCACAACACCCACCACTCCTCCAGCTCCAAAAACACCCTTTTGTCTGTCTCCTCTGAAATAAAATAAAACTCACAATAGCTGACACTACACCAGCAACAGCAAACCAAATCAGTGAGCCTCACTCCTGGTTTTTAGGAATGTCCTGGTTATTTTCCCCTCCACCCATCCAAAACCTGCATATTCCTCCAAACTGACCCAAACTTCAAGATATTTATTCCCAAAAAGCTCCTGGAGGCAAAGGTTTTGTGTCTTCTCCTACCAGCCAACACATTAGGCAGCTGGACATTAGTTGCCTGTAATTGATTAGAGTTTGTGATTTAATTTAAAAGCATTCAGAAAGAAGATATTAATCTCGGGGCTCTGAAGGGGAGAGAGACGTGGTGGGGAGAAAAATAGATTTAATTCCCTGGGCAACTGTACTAAAAGGAATTCCCAGTGGCTTTGCCACAAACCCCATCCAGAAGTGACAAAGAAGGGAGAAGTGGGGGATAATGTGGCAGCACCATCCCCTGTCAAAGGTGTTTTTACAGAAAAAAAAAAAAAGAAGGCATTAATTTCATCAAAAAAAAAGCTTAATTCCATCTTTTTGCCTCATTTGTGGGAGGTCAGCCTGACACAGATGAACTCCTGGGCACAGGGTGGGGTTTTGGGAGTTAGGGACTGGATAATTCCCTTCCAGGACATTCCAGGATTTTTAAGAACTTGCCCAGGCAGATACAAAGTGGCACAAACTTGATTTGTCTGAGCAGGAAAAGCACTTCCCCAGAAACTTTTCCTGTCTCCAAACAGCTGAGCAGAGAAGGGGTGACCCAAAGGGGAGAAAAGAGGCAGCTCTGCCTGGGAAATCAGATTTCCTGAGGCTCCTGACAACTCCAGCCCTGGGAGTCTCCTCTCAGGGATGAGAGGAGGTTTAAAGGTGAACCAACTGGCCCAGCTTCAAACCAGAACTGAGAGAAAAAAAAAAACAACAAACAAAAAAACAAAAAACATCCAGATTCCTCTGGGTCGGTTGGTTTGTTTTGAAATCCTCCAGGGCAGAGGAAGATTCCAAGCTCCTTGCCCCATTTAAAACCACCCAAAGCTGGGAATTCCTTTCTTGCCTCAGCTACATTAACTCAATCTCATTAAACCCCACCAGCTAAGGGATTGTTTCCTGAGCAGGGAATCAAACATTATCCAGCTGACCATCTGGATATTCTGCAGCCAGCTCCGTGAACAAACCCTAAGTGACAAAAAGAGCTGAAACTCCCAAATTTGTAGGGATCTGTCCTCTGTTTTGGCTTCCTAAGAGGAAAATTGAGGTTTTACCTGGACTGCAATCCAGCTGGCGTTCACAGCGTGTTCTCCAAACGGCCCAAACCCTGCAAGAGAAGGAAAATTCACAGATTTGACTCAACTTGAAGTTGCAAAGAGGTTCGGGCTTTCCTGGTTTAGGTCACCTGAAAAAAAAAAAACAACACCAAAAACAAACCCACTTCTACCACTCACTCCTTATTTCTTTACATCTGAGGATCAAACAACACACCTGCACTAAAATATTTCAGCTGCAGCTTTGTACAGTGAAGGGAAAGAATAATTTGCTTGAAAAGAAACTTGTGGGTTTGTTTTTTTTTTCTTTAGGGGAGAAGAATTTTCCTTCCTGCCCAGGTTAGAAAAACTTCTTATTACCAGCTAACTTGCCACGGAATTAGAACCATGATTGGATTTTCTATTCCTGATTGCCTCAGCTCACAGCAGATGCTTTCCAAAAGCCTGCCTTCAAATGTTCCTTCTCAGCTCAGGGTCTCCTCCAAGATCTTCCTTAGCATTAATTACACCTCACAAGGAAATAAACAGAGCTGTTGACAAGCCACCTACACCACGGCAAAGGCCACCAAGGCTTGATCAAAAATACCTCCTTCAGCACCTCGAAATTCCTAATGAATAACTTCGGAGTTAACTGGTAATCCATAACATTTTTTTTTTTTCTTTCCCTGAGCAAGCACACAAAGGTTGGGCAATTTATCCGGGCGTAACTGTCGATATGCTTTAATTTAAAACGTCAGCCTTGCCCCCTCCGAGCCTCGTGCAATTAGGAGAACATAAATTCTGCCCAGCCCCTGAAAGGGACCACAAATATCAGATGACACCTTAATGGAAATGTTGGATTTGCCCTCCCCAGGCCAGGCTGAGGTGATGCTGCACAGGAGGAATTTCCCAAGCGTGGGCTCGTCCACGCCCGTGGATCTCAACCCGGCTCTCCAAAATAAATATTCCCACAAAAAAAAAAAAAAAGTTTGGGGGTGTTTTCCTGCCAGCAGAACTGCAGGGGTGTGAGACAGACTGTGACAGGGGGAAGGAGGCAAATTAATGCCTTGCCAGCTGTTTCTGCAAGTCCCACACGGTCCTCTGGAAACAAACACCGAGACCTGCTAAGTTTAAAATCCTAAATAAAGCGTGACAATGCCATAAAAATCCGTGTTTTAACAACTGAGCCACGGGAAAAGGCTGAAATTCTACAGGTGCCCCCACAGGCAGGATTCCCTGGCTCCAAATCCCGAGGCAAAGTGGCACAAACACAGGCAGGGGTTATTGCTGCTTTGACTCATCCCCTGCCCAGATCCCTGGTGTTATCCCTTCCTGGGAAAATCGGGAATTTTGTGGGCAGCACCCGACCCCACGGAGCAGGGCACATCCACCACGGGGCCCTCCAAGGCTCATTAGCTGTAAACCAGCTGCGGGGATGGTGATGGGATTATCTCCTTAAGGAGTTCTAAAAAAGAAATGGTGCACAAATAACGCTTTATCCTCGGCACCCACCGGGAACGCGACACCGTGCCCGGGTTTTCCACGGGATTCAGGGTGACATTATCAAACAGGGGCACAGCTGACAAGGCAAACCACTGCATTTTGCAAGAAGGTTTCCCCTCGGGGAGAAAAAAAAAATTAAGAAAAAAGGGGAAAAAAAAAAAAGAGCGTGGAGGAGCCTTTGCGAGCAGCAGAACGTTTCCTGACGCAAGTTTTCTGTTTAGTCACCGCCGCTCCACGCTGGATTTGGGGTTGGGAAAGGCAGGATTTGCCACCTGCTCCTTGGCTCCCCACAACTGTTCCTTGGAAAAAGCACTTCTTTTTTTTTTTTCCTCTTTTTTTTTCCCTTTTTTCCCTGCCACTGCGGCCGCAGCCAGAGCAGCCCCTCGCTATTCAAACCGGCCTCAACTTCAGCTGCTCGGGGCAGGGGGAGAAAAAGGGGAGGGGAGGAAAAGAACCTGAATAGTTTGGGCGAGTTTCCCCCATTTGTCACAGGACGGTCTCACCCACAAATCACCCCGAGGAGCTTTTGTACCCCGGGAAAAAGCCTGACAACGCCGGGGGCCTCCGGCTGCCTCCTGCTCATTCTTCCCCTCCGAGCTTCTCGCCCGCAGCTCCCACACCTTGGTGCCTTCAAGGGTGGGGTGGTCAGAGGGCATTTCCCCTCCTCCCTGCGCCCCAAATTGGGGTTTTCTTGCTCAGTATGAGGCTTGGTGCCCCCTTCTCTCGGTGACCTGCGGGATGGGGAAAGGGCAGGGAAGTGTTCACCGGGGGGATAAGATAAGAGGGGATAAGAGCTGTAAGACCCGCGGTTGTGACAGCCCTGAGCCACAGCAGCCCAGCCCCAAAGCCCCCTCAGGGTCTGCTCTTCACCCCATTTATCAGCCCCCACAGGGGACAGCCCCCCGAGGGGACAGTCCCCGCTCCGCGTTCACTCAGGGGACAGCGTCGGAGACAAGACCCTCCCTCTAATCTCAGGGAAATGTTCCCCCCATTTATCCCCGCCAAAATGAACCCCCAGGTTCCTTATTACAGAGAAAAGACACCCCGTCCGAGCCCCCCATCAGCTCGGGGAGCGGTGTTACACCAACCCCCGGCCCTTTTCGGCTCCCCCGAGCCGCTCTCCCCACCAAGCCCCTGAGGGCAGAGCGGCGCTCCCTCACCAACACCCCCAGACCCACCCCGTCCCCGAAGCCTCCCCTCACCTCAAACTGCCCCCTCCTCAGGGAAGGGCCCTCGTCCCCCTCCTCATTCCCCCTCTCACCGCCCCGTACCCGTCACCACCACCGCCCGCCGCGGCTTCTCCATCGCGGCTCCGTCCCGTCCCGTCCCCGCCGCCGCCGCCGCCGCCCCGCACTGAGCGCGGCCCCGCCCCTCGCCCCGCCCCGCGCCGCCCGGGCCCGCCGCTTCCGCCGCCGCGGCGGAAGTCCCGGGAGCGGGACGGCCTGGAGCCCTTTAGCCGTTACCGAGCACCGGGAGCCTCCGTGCGCCGTGCAGCAAGAAGGGCTCACGCTCGCTCGCCTCAGCGCGGGATTTGGGGGCGGGGGGTTGGTTAAATAAAACGCTCACCGTGAGCCTTCCCGGGGGGTTTCCTGCCTGGCTGTGGGGGAGCACGAAGCGGGGCGCGGTACCGGGAGGTCCGGAGCGCGTCTGGTCCGGTGCCGGCGCGTCCCGTCCCGGGCGGTGCCGCCGTAAAGGCGCGGACCGAGCGGCGCGGTGCGGCCGGGCCGCGATCCGGGCTCTGATTGGCTGCTGCGGGACCGCGCCGCGCTCCGATTGGCTACGGCGGGACGACGCCGCGTTCTGATTGGCCCCGCGCGGAGCCGGGGGCGGTTTGAGCGGCAGCGC
Organism: Sylvia borin; assembly: GCA_014839755.1. Classification (NCBI taxonomy): domain Eukaryota; kingdom Metazoa; phylum Chordata; class Aves; order Passeriformes; family Sylviidae; genus Sylvia; species Sylvia borin. The sequence continues at coordinate 4,719,527 of CM025983.1, forward strand.
CCGGCGCGGCGGCGGCTCCCGGCTCCGGCACGATGGTGAGCGGCGGCAGCGGGGCCGGGGAGCGGGGAACCGGGCAGGGGAGGAGGATGGACCGGAGGGGAGAGCCCGGCTCGTCTCTTATGCCCCGCGCCCCGCCAGGGATGGCGTGCCCGGTGCCGCGCTCGGTGTCCCGGCCGGTGTCCCGTTGTCGGCCGGTGGCTGAGGCCTTTCTTCTCTTTTCCCCCCGCAGCTGCCCCTGTCCTTGCTGAAGACGGCGCAGAACCACCCCATGGTGAGTACCGGCCTCGGGGCCCAGCCCCGCTCCCCTCGCCGGTGCCGTGCTGGTGACACCGGGCACGTCCCGGTACCGGCGCTGGGCCGGCGCCTTTTGACTGCTTCTCTCCCGTAGCTGGTGGAGCTGAAGAACGGAGAGACGTACAACGGGCACCTGGTGAGCTGCGACAACTGGATGAACATCAACCTGCGGGAGGTCATCTGCACATCGCGGGTAAGGGCTGGGCACCGGGCACCGGGCAGGGGTCACCCACGGGGACAACGGGCACCGGGCAAGGGTCACCCGTGGGGAGCCCCTGGCACCGGGCAGTGGTCACCCAGGGCAGTGTCCACGGCCACCGGGCAGTGGTCACCACTCATTGTGTCCCCAGGGAGCAACTAGGACCAGGCAGGGGTGACACAGCCACTGTCACCCCAGTTACTGTCCCCAAAGGTTCCTCTGTCCCTGCAGCCACAGGGACAGCCTCTGCTGTGGCTCATATCGCTCCTATGGAAGCGTGGCCCTCTGTCTGAAATGCAGATGTAATATAATAATTAATCGCGTCCATGTAATTATTGATTAATTGATTAATTCATTAGTGTCCATAATGAACGAGCGGCCTTGTGTATGTGTGCAGGGGACTTTCTGCACGTCACAGGGTGTCCCTCATCCCCCTGCGTGAGGAGCTGGGGGCCACGTGCTGTGATGCTGATCCAGGTTTCCCAAAAACCAGAGCCTTTGCCTCTCCCAGGCAGCCTCAAACACCACAATCTCATTTATTCCCTGTCTCTCCACATCCAGCTGAGTTCACCCACTGAGGCTGTCTGGGACCTTTGCCCTTGGCCAAAGTTGCTCCAGGAGATTGGGATCTGTGTTTTGGACTTTGACCTCCATCAGAACTGTCTGGTCTTGTCCCTGTGGGAAGCACAGATGGATGGAAATCCAGCTGTTGTTGTGCTTTCCCAGCCCTGGAACGCCAGAGCTCCACGGGAGCAGCTGGCAGGGATCCTTGTTCTTCCAAAAACCTCCCTGCAATCCCCTCAGGTCCCCGTGGTCTCCACGACAGGAGTTTGGAGTCATGTTACTGGGGCACATCGTTGTGACACAGGAGACACCCTGAGTGAGGCTTGGGAGGGAATCTGGGAATTTGTGGCTGGATCTTGGGTCATGGTGGGACAAGGAAGCGCTGGTGAATTTAGCAGGAGGACTCAGAGGATGGGACAGCAGAGCTTTACCCGTGCCCAGGACACAGCTGATGATTCCTTTTTCCTTGGAAGTTTGCTTCCAAAGGCTCAATGCTCTGCCTGAGCAGCAGCTCAGGTTTTATTCCCTCTGGGTGATCTGGAGGGATCAGCCAGACAGACACGGAGACGTTGGAGCAAGTCCAGGATGATCAGAGGCATGGAGCAACTCTCCTGTGGGAAAAGGCTGGGAGAATTTGGGTTGTTCAGCCTGGAGAAGAGAAGCTTTGGGGTCACCTAATTGTGACTTCCCAGTGCCTGAAGAGGCCGACAAAAACACGGAGAGAAACTCTGGACATGGGCTGGAGTGACAGGACACAGGGAGTGGCTTCAAACTGACAGAGAGGGCAGCGTTAGAGGGGATTTTTGGGAAGGGATTCCTCCCTGTGAGGGTGGTGAGGGTTTGGGATGAAATTCCCAGAGAAGCTGTGGCTGCCCCATCCCTGGACGTGTCCAAGGCCCAGGTTGGACAGGGCTTGGAGCAACCTGAGGTAGCGAAAGGTGTGGAATTGAACCATCTTTTAATCCCTCCCAACCCAAACCATTCCACGATTCTCTGATTTTACGAGCTGCCACACACATCAGAGCAGCCTCCAACGCCCCCAAACCCCGGGTGAAGGTGGGATCTGGTGACACTGGCCACTAGATGGTACGGGACAACGAGCTGGGAGCCTCTTCTTTACCGGGAGTGGGGCAGAGCAGAACGAGGAAACCACGGAGTCTGGAGCTGCAGCTTCCTGCATCCCGAGCCAAGGAGCAGCCAGGCACATCCAAGGCAGGGTGGGGTGTCTCTCTCTCTCTCTCTCTCTTGGAAAGGGAATTATTGCTCCTCGTTCTGGGCTTGCCCGTGCAGGCAGAGCTGCCCCAAATAACTCGCGGGGTGTGTTTGGGGTGGAAGCTGCTGTCCCAGGAGAGCAGGAACGGGGCGTGCTGGTTTCACCTCCTCTCCTGGGACGTCAGGAGTCTGAGATCCACATCAGGGCTGTTGGGCTGGAGCCATCCCAGCTGCAGCCAGGAGCCAGGACGAGGCGGGTCCCAGTCCCTCCTCTCCTCTCCTGGTTACATCATGGTCAGGGAGTTGTTTGTTCGGAGCTCCGGGGGTTTTTTATTCCCACAGCCACTCGTTGAAAACCTGCTGGGGTGAGTCCTAGGGAAGCTCAGGAAAAGGCTGAGAGTGTCTGAAAGCAAGGCAAGGGAGGTGGTTGCTTTGAAAATGGGCACCTAAAGGTTTTATTTTTTTAATTCTTCTTTTTTTTTATATTATTGTGTGAGCTCCTTATTTCCCTCAGCTGCTCTGGAGGCTCACATCCCACGGCCAGCTGGCTCCAGAGCTGCCTCACTGCTCCTTCCACACCCCAGAGGAGTGAAGGAGTGGGGTGACTCCCAGCTGGAGGAGAATCCCAGCCACAGCTGCCTTTTTCTTAGCAGATTTGGGCTGTTCACCACCATTTTCAACTCTCTTGCCTCACTTTCAATTCCCCTCTGGTGCCAGAAGGGAGGAAGGGCCTTGTCTCCTCACCCTCCTCTTCTGACATTTTCTGCCAGTGTTTGAGGGAGCTGTGGAACAAATCGAAACTACAGTTTGTTTGTGTTTTGGGGGAGTTAAACCCCCCCCCTCCTCCTTTTTCACAGCTGCTTACAGATAATGCTCCCAGCAAAGACTGCTGGAGCTGGCCCCCTCTCCAGAAATGGCTCAAAAGTACCCTAAAAGTGACCCAAAAAAAAAAAACCCTGCCAGTTTTTGCTGGTGGCCTCACGTGTTGCTCCCCGACAACAGGATGGGGACAAGTTCTGGAGGATGCCAGAGTGTTACATCCGTGGCAGCACCATCAAATACCTGCGGATCCCCGACGAAATCATTGACATGGTGAAGGAGGAGGTGGTGTCCAAGGGCAGAGGCCGTGGTGGGATGCAGCAGCAGAAGCAGCAGAAAGGCCGTGGGGTTGGAGGAGCTGGCCGAGGTAAAAAAAAAATCCTATTTATTTATTTTATTTTTTTTTTTTTATTTTTTTTTTCCCCCAGCTTGGAGAGGAAGGGGAATGAAATCCCTCTGCCTTTTAAATTCCCCCTTTTTTTGTTGCAAAGGAGCAGCTCCTACGTTTTAAAAGCCAGGGCTGTGTCTGGGAGAGGCTGGAGCTGCTCCTGAGGCAGGATCCAGTCGAGCGAGTGCGTAAGGCAGCTCCTGCCAAGGAACAGGGAGGATTGGTGCCAGGGATGGGCCTCCCTCGTTCCTGGGCTTGGCCAGGAGCTTCAGAGAGCCTGAACTTGACTGTTTCAGCTCCTCCTGGCTCGTTTTGGAAGCCTGGCCCTGCAGAATTGTAGCTTAAGCAAGGCCAAAGGGGGAAAACAAAAAGGGTAAAAAAAAAAAGTGAAAATAGAGCAGGTTCTGCCCATGGCAGTGGGAGGAAAAAAAATCATCTTCTTCTCACCTTAAAATGGAGCTTGGGATTTCCTGATTTGTTAATGTATTTACATTAAAAAAAAAAAAAAAACAAAAAAACAACTAAAACTATCTGAGGGTTTTGAGTTCCTCCTGAAACATGAATAATTCACGTTTCTGATAAAGGGGAGGTTGCCACTTGGGAAGAAGTAGGTCACAAAAACAGCCCTTCCCATTTCAGGGGGTTAGGTGATCCCAGGGCACTTCAGCTGGGGGATATGCTGCTCCTTTTTTTTTTTTTTTTTTTCCCCTCTCCAAATTACCCCTCTGGAAGCCTGGGAGGCGTTTCTCTGCTCTCCCCTAACGCCACGTCGTTGGGATTTGTGGTCACCCCACAACCCCGGGGCTGCTCTGGGCAGTGGGAGCTTAAAAATCCTGAATTAAAGTTTGGAAGGAGCCCCGGGGATGGGGACAGGGAGGTGTGAAGCCTTTTTTGGAGAGCTCTGCCTTGAGGAGCTGCTTTGGCTGTGCCAGGAATCCTGCAGGACAGGTGGGGTGGACCTGGGGCCTTTCCTCCCTTCTCCCCTAAATCTCTGCTGCTGCCCCTGGAAGTTCCCACTTGGAAATGACCTTTTCCAAATCTGAAAGGAGCCCTTTTTTTATTTTTCTTTCCCCTCTTTGCCTTTGCAGTGTCTGGAGCATTTGGCACAGGAGGGAGGGGTTTTTTTTGGTTTTTTTTAATTTATTTTTTGGGATAACACCAAAGCCACACTGGGGTTATTTTTTGTTTTCCCCTCTGCTGTGGCAATGCCCACCTTGTGGGGAGCAGGGCTGAGCTCCCAGGTGGAGCTCCTGCTTGTTTCCATGTAGCAGCCTCAATTTGCTGATGGAATATTTTCAAGGGAAGCTTGGGCATTTGCTAATTAGCTCAAAGGTTTGGCTCTCATTACCGAGACATGAAGAAGGGAGGAGGGGAAAAAAAATAATAAAAAAAGAAAATAATAAAGGCAGGACAATTTTGTTGGGAGGCCAGCAGGCAGGAGGGAAGCTGTAATTGTGCTCACAGTTGAAAGGATTATTGTTTCTGACACTGGTAATCCTCCTCCTTTGACTTCTTGCTTGCCAAACTCACAAGTGCCCAGCTTTTGCTCCAGGAGGAGCATCCCAAGCACTGCAGGGTTGGGAATAATTTATGTTTTGCCTCTGGTTTGGGCACGTCTCCTCCTCTTAGAGAAGCTCTTGTTGGGCTGGGACTCCTTTGGGCTCTGCCTTTTGAGCAGCAGGGTGGATCCACATCCCTTGATCCCCAGGATGGGATTTGGGGCATGAATCTGAGGGCTGGGCTCAGCAGCTCCTGTGGTTTTGGGACTGAGGATGCTCATCCCAAATCCCTGTGTCCTCTCCAGAGCCAAGGATTGCTCTGTCCATTTTTTGGGTTGCCCTCACAGCTCTCAGGGGACACGTGACAACCTGGATTTTAAATTTGTCGCTTCCCTGGTTCCATTTTTTGGGGAAGAAACTTCAGTTCACCACGAGATTCAACATTAACCATGAGATTGACACAGCAGGGAGATGCTGCTGAAGTGAGAGGGGATGAATTTATGCACCTTCTAAAATAAAAGATCTGGGACTGGAAAAGGAGAAGTCAAAAAAAAAAAAAAATCACATTTCTGCTTCTAAGGCTGAAAAAACCAAACAGTTTCTTTGGGTAAAACACGAATAACTGGAGGTGTAATTTCTGGCTTCCAGGGCCTCTGTCACCTCTTCCTTTCTGCTCCACAGGTGTGTTTGGGGGCCGTGGCCGAGGAATTCCAGGCAGTGGAAGAGGCCAGCAGGAGAAAAAGCCAGGCAGGCAATCAGCCAAGCAGTGAGATGTCTGCACCCGGGCCGGGGACAGAGTTTGGGTTTTTGTCACCTCAGGGTTGCCACGTGTCCAAAAAAAGCGTTCCCTCTCTCCCCCTCTCTTCCATCAGAACCAGAGCCCAAATCATGTTCCTTTGGAAGCCCCTCACGCCTTGATCCAGTGGAGTTTCCACTCCTTGAAGTCAGTAAATCATTGGAAATGTGTTGTTTTTTTTTTTAAAAAAAAAATTCATTGGTGGTTAAGGACCGAGGTTCTGCCTTCTCCTGAGAGGGAATTTTTCAGGCTCACCAGGTTTAATTTAAAATATTTTCCTGTTCAGAGGTACCAGAAGGAAGGCAAACACTTTCTGGATTGCTTGGATTTGGTTTTTTTTTTTTGTTTTTTCGGGTTGTTTTTTTTTTTAATACTTGAAGCTCGGGAAACTTGTTTTGTTTGTAACAGATGTGTTTTGGTTTAAAAACAGTGAACTTGAGGATGTTGTGTCTGTACGTGAATAGTCCTAAAGGTTTGGGGGTTTTTTTTTGGTTTGTTTTTTTAAACCAACAAACTTTTAAGCTATTGATTGCTTTTTCTTCTCCTGGCCAGTGAGTTCTGCTTCTCCAATGGTTTGAAGGAGGGATGAACATTGGCCTTCAAGGCTGGTTCCCAAGAGAGCTTTGTGACAAATGAGCGTTTCCCAATTAATTGATTGCTAATTTGACTTCAGATTAGAAGTTTCCTTCAAAGGAACAGGGTTTTTTTTCTGTGGGTTTGGTTGGTTTGGTTGTTTTGGGTTGTTTTTTTTTTTGCATGAGGCTGGTGCACCCCTTAATCCTCACAGGGGATTTTCATTTTTATTTTTTATTTTTTGGAAAAACAACTCGAGTTGATTGCCACGGATTTATTTCACCTCCCTTTGCTTTGAAAACTCTCTCCCTTCTGCTGTGACACCGAGTCCTGAGAAACTCTGATGAGATTTCTCAACCTTAATTTCTTCCAGTACCTGGTGATTGACCTCACTGGCTGTACCTGTCACTTCCTTCCCCCAGCCCACAATTATCTTCCCCTGGGGACACAGGCCAGCGTGTGAACGTGTCCCCTCCTGCAGCTTCAGGAAACTCCTGGGAATTCCCAGGTCAGGTTGCTCCAGTCTTCCATCCCATGAGCAAAACACACCCTCAGAATATCCTGGCTGATCCAAACTGAGCTCCTGCACGAGGGAACAGCTCTGGGGTGTGTCTCAGCTTCCCTGGATGGATGAATTTTGGGAGGGAGGGGGTAAAAAAAATGATATTGTGACTTGTTTCGAGCAGGTTTTGGGGGGTTTGTACAACTGGTTCTCATGTTGGAGCCTCTGCCATCGCCACTGTACTGAAAAGGAGTGAAGAACATGCTTTTAGAGACTTTATTTTTTTAATGTTTATAACACTGGGCGCAGTGGTGAGCGAGAATAAATCTCCAGCCTCTTCCAGCTGCCTCCCTCTGTGTGTCTGTGATGCTGCCCGCCCCAGAACCCTTTCCCTGAGCCCTGGAATCGGGGATAAATCCCCAAACATCCCATTTCCAACACGCCAAGCCACGTGTTCTCCGTGGAGCTGTTCCTTGTTGAGGCTGTGTGCTCATCCCAGAGAGCCAATTCCAGGGGATGGATGGGGTGATGTGTCCTCCCCTCCTGGAAAAAACACAAAAAACCAAAAAAAACCAACCTCCTTGTGGCATTTTAACAAAGCCCAGGCTGTGTCAGACTTTCCCTTCCCGAACCTGCTCCCTCCCTTCGGATCCCTCCAGCCTCAGAGGCTCCGTGTGCTGTGGCTTCCCCGCTGGAAAGGGAAAACAGCTCCAGCCCCGCTGGGATTGAAGGTCTTTTTTCTGGCAGGAGGAGAAATCCCGACTGCAACAACGGGACCTTTGGCTCCAGCTCCGGGGTAGAGTCCTCCCAAGTGCTCCTTATCTCCCGGCCGAGCTCCGGAGGTCAGGTGGTGGAGCTCGTTAAGTTCTGCGTTTTGTTTAATTACACCACGGCCTTTTGCAGCATTCCCCGCCTGCTTTTCCATTTTCCACCTCGGCGGGAATATTTTTGTCCCCTCCCCACGAAGGGCAGCAGGGTGGCAGATGGTTCTGTTGGGAAGGGCATCGATGTGATGCTCAGCTGTCACTTTGGGAGTTTCTACCCCAAAAAATGAGCGTCTGGTGGCTGTCCCTGCCCCTTGGCAGAGCGGGGAGGTTAAAAAAAAATAACAACAAAAAAATTTAAAACAAGGAGGAGCAAGATAAAAGCAACAACCAGAGAGGAGAGGGGGAAAAAAAAAATAAAGTTTGAGGCTGGCTGCCAGCGTGGGTGGGTGCAGAAGCTGGCAGGGCCAAGGCGTCCCGCACGGAAAGACCCAGCAAAGGGCACCCTGGAAACCCTTCCCGGGATTATTTTGGTGGCACTGGAGCTGGTGGCAGCCGCGGGTTTGTGTCTCTCTGACCGCCCCACGGTGACTCAGAACTTCTGAGGCTCGCCGAGGAGGCAGCACAGGAATAGTTACACACCAGCGACGCGGAGGGAGTGGCTGCCGAAATATTTCAGGGCTGTGCTAAGCAACTAAAAATACACGTCAAACCCTCCTCCTCCTCCTCCTTTTTCCTTTTAAAATCTGTTTTCTTTCTTTCTCTCTTTCGGTGTGGGTTTTTTTTTTTTTTTTCTTTTTGAATTCTTGTTTTTGATTGTCGGAGGCCCCCGGGGGTTCCTCGGGGACAGCCAGGGCAGGTTTGGGGACAGGCAGTGGCACAGCTGTGACTTCTTGTTTTCCCGGCTCGGTTCCTCTCTCCCTGCCTGTGGCAATGACTAAGAGGCAGCTTCCCCCTGCGTGCCCGCTGCCTGCCGTGCGGATCCCGGGGTGCAAACCCTGCCTCTTCCCCTTTCCAGGGAACGTGGATTGCACCCCTGGGTAGCCCACGGGCACCTCGTGTCCAGCCCACGCTCTCAGTGTCCAGTGTGGAGCAGGATCAGGCCCCTCTGGTGTCGTGGAAGTGGTGGCACGCAGGGAATGGTCCTGGTGGCGTTGTTGGAGGACAGCAGGAGCCGTGAGGATGCTCTGGTGACCGTGGCCTTGCTCCAGGCTCACTGCTGAGCTGGGGCTCATCCCAAATCCTTACCCGGGGTAAATATAGCCCGGCTGGCAGGTGGCACGACACTGTGACTCAGTGGGTGCTGACGCCTCCGGGAACAGCAGCCTCAGTGTCCCCGCCGTGGGGACAGTGGCACTGCCACCAGCCGCCTGCACGGGGACCTCCCCACGGCTCTGCCCTGGCGGAAGGGGCCGCTGATTCACGCCCCTCATTAAACGCTCATTAAGAAAATGAAGCTGCTGGCTCGCTGCAGGCGTTGTGTTCTCGGTTTGGGGACACGCGGGACGAGCAGCAGCGGTGACACGCTGGGAGCAGGTGGCGCGGGGACACAGCAGGACGAGCCCCGGGGATGCTGCGACCCTTGCGGGGAGGATTCGGCGGGGTTGTGCCGGTGGGGCCGGGCCGGAGCTCGGCTCATGGCTCACGGCTCACATCCACTGGCCACTGGCCAGCCGCTCTTCCCTGGAGGCCCCGGGCCCGGCCAAAGCTGGCTCTGCTCGCCCCTCTTTCGGTGGGCGAACACGTGTGGGTACCCCCGGGGCGCAGGTGGCCGTGTGTGTCCCCGGTCTGAGGTCCCCAAGAGGGGTTGGGACAAGGGGAAAGGGAGGATTTTTTTACCTCCCGCCCTGGTCCCTGTCCCTCGCCGGCCGGGTTTGGTCAGGATGGAAAGTCTGAACCTGCCGGTCCGGCCGCGCCCGTAATGAGGGGTTTGGAGAGGAAACGAGGACGGCGGCTTCTTCACCTGGGAGCTGCTCGCCCCGGGACACCGGCACCGCCACTGCCACCCACCCTGCGTCAGGACACCGGCGACAGCGGGGGACACAGAGCCGGGGCCGCTCTGCTTTAGCTGAGATTTAATGAACTGCGTTTATATGGGGTTTAATTAACAGCAGTTGTTCGGGAGGAGAGGGTAAATCCCGAGGGTTGTTCCCTCGTGCCTCAGTTTCCCCAGTGCCAGCACTGCGCTGTCCCAGTCCTGTGTTGGTTGTCACCGTGTCCCCTGAAGCCAGGGCTGTGCTGTGCCCTGTGCCATGCTGTCCCCAACCCCGTGATGTCCTCACAGCCCGTGCCGTGCCCCACCGTCCCCGCTGGCTGTAGCCAGCAGACAGAACGGACACACCGGGCCCGGAGCTCCAGGCACCGGCAGAACCGGGGGCTCGGGGGGTCCCCCGAGTCCCGTCCCCCCCCAAACGCCCCCGGCGCTGACACCGCTGATTGATCGCTCTCGTTAGCGCAGCCCGGGAAGCATCTGGCCGCAATTAGAGCCGGCTCCAGCGTCACCCGCCCCGGTGTCCCGGGTGTGCCCGGGGCTCTCGGCGGCGCGGGGGCCGCATCCTGCCCGGTGCTGCCGATGGGCTTTGGGAGGGGGACATCGGCGGCCACCGGCGCTGCCTCCCCCCGCGCCGGTGACGTCAAGCGCTGACGCCGATCCGCCCCCTCAGCCGCCCGCGGGCTTGGCCGGCCGTGACGTCTGCCACCGCCACCGCCACCGCCGTTAACTCCTTCCCCGGTGCCGCCCGCACCGGGCTCATTGTGCCCACGGTGCTGGGGCCCGCTCAGGAGCGACCGTGCGGTGATGGGGTCACCCCACCCCACCATCCCCGGTGAACCGGTGCCACCGGGACACACCGGTGACAAACATGGGGACAGGCTGTGACAAGGGAGGTGTGGGGACACGCAGGAAGGGTGGCTGTGTCCCAGCAGGGGACAGGCCACACAAACCCTGCAGTGCCCGGGCACGCTGCGGGTAGAGTGGCCTGTCCCGGTCTGTGTCACACGGGTGGTGGCCTGGCTGTCCAGAGGTTCCCGTGTGGCCCCGTGGCGGGGCCTGGCCCGGTGTGTTTATTTATTTATCTGTTGTACTCATCCTACAGCCGGGCTCCGGCTCGGTGCCAGTGTCCGGTACCGGGGTCCAGTACCGGGGCCTGAGCCGGTGGCCAGTGGCCATGCCAGGGACAGTTCTGGTGCCGGTGCTGGTACCTGGAGTCCAGTGCCGGGTGGCCGCTTCCTGTGCCCGGTTCCCAGGAGCTAATTCCCATGCCCGGTGCCTAGTTTCCGTGCCGAGTTCCCGGTGCCCTGTGCCCGGTTCCATCCCGGTGCCCGGTTCCCGGTGCCATTCCTGTGCCCGGTGCCCGGTTCCCGGTGCCCTGTGCCCGGTTCCCGGTGGCCTGTGCCCGGTGCCCTGTGCTCGGTTCCCGTGCCCGGTTCCCGGTGCCCTGTGCCCGGTTCCCGGTGCCGTTCCCGTGCCCGGTTCCCAGTGCCCTGTGCCCGGTTCCCGGTGCTCGGTTCCCGTGCCCGGTTCCCGGTGCCCTGTGCCCGGTGCTCGGTTCCCGGTGCCCTGTGCCCGGTTCCCGGTGCCCTGTGCTCGGTTCCCGTGCCCGGTTCCCGGTGGCCTGTGCCCGGTTCCCGGTGCCCTGTGCCCGGTTCCCGGTGCCATTCCCGTGCCCGGTTCCCGGGTGCCCTGTGCCCGGTTCCCGGTGCCGTTCCCGTGCCCGGTTCCCTGTGCCCGGTTCCCTGTGCCCTGTGCCCGGTGCCGTTCCCGTGCCCGGTTCCCGGTGCCGTTCCCGTGCCCGGTTCCCGGTGCCGTTCCCGTGCCCGGTTCCCGGTGCCCTGTGCTCGGTTCCCGTGCCCGGTTCCCGGTGCCCTGTGCCCGGTTCCCGGTGCCGTTCCCGTGCCCGGTTCCCGGTTCCCTGTGCTCGGTTCCCGTGCCCGGTTCCCGGTGCCCTGTGCCCGGTGCCCTGTGCTCGGTTCCCGTGCCCGGTTCCCGGTGCCCCGTGCCCGGTTCCCGCCCCTCCCTTTGTGCCCATCAGCCCCGGCGGGGCGCGCGCCGCGAGGCCACGTGACCGCCCCTCCCCCGCGCTGACGTCATCCCAGGGCCCCGCGCGCTGTTGTCCCGTTTATCCGCCGGTCGCCGCGGAGACGGGCCCGAGGCGTGGCCGGGGCGGGGCGTGGCCTCCTCCCCGCGGAGGCGGTGCCACGCCCCGTATGCAAACGACGGCGGGCGAGGACGTCATCTGCAGCCAATGGGAGCTCGACGCGGTGAGGTCACCGCGACCCGCCGCCTATTTAAGGGGGCGCGGGACGCGCGGCCGCGGCAGACGCGTGTGCGCGCGCGCAGGAGCGGGGCCGCGGCCGGTGCGCACCGGGCGCCTCCCCCGCCCTCCCCGCCCCGCGCTCGCCCCGGTCCTCCCCCCGCCCCGGCGCCGTTTCCCCCGCAGCCGGGCGGGGGAGGAGGATGGAAACACCCTTCTACCATGATGATGTGTTGAGCGGCCTCGGCAGCGGCTTCGCCCCGTCCTCCGGCAGCAGCGGGCTCCTCCTGCCTTTTCCCGGCGGCAGCATGATGAAGAAGGACGCGCTCGGGATGGCCTTACCGGAACAGGTGGCGGCAGCGTTAAAAGCTCCCGGCGCGGCCAGCGGCGATGCGGCGGGGCTGATGGGCTCGCCCGATTTGGGGCTGCTCAAGCTGGCGTCCCCGGAGCTGGAGCGGCTCATCATCCAGTCCAACGGGCTGGTCACCACCACTCCGACCAGCGGCCAGTTCCTCTACCCTAAAGCGGCCGCCTCCGAGGAGCAGGAGTTCGCCGAGGGGTTCGTGAAGGCGCTGGAGGACTTGCACAAGCAGAACCAGCTGGGCGGCGGCGCGGCGGGGAGCGGCGGCGGCGCGGGCGGCGGCGGCGGGGGAGGAAGCGGCGGCGCGGGCGAGTTGCCCGCCGCCGGGATGGCCCCGGAGCCGCCGGTTTACGCCAACCTCAGCACTTACCCGGCCGTCAGCTACGCCGCAGACCCCGGCCCGTTCGCGGCGCCGCCGCCGCGGCTCCCGCCGCCGCCGCCCCCGCCGCCGCTAAAGGACGAGCCGCAGATCGTGCCCGAGGTGCCGAGCTTCGGGGAGAGCCCGCCGCTGTCCCCCATCGACATGGACACGCAGGAGCGCATCAAGGCGGAACGGAAGCGGCTGAGGAATCGCATCGCAGCCTCCAAGTGCCGCAAGAGGAAGCTGGAGCGGATCTCGCGGCTGGAGGAGAAGGTGAAGAGCCTCAAGAGCCAGAACACGGAGCTCGCCTCCACCGCCAGCCTGCTCCGCGAGCAGGTCGCCCAGCTCAAGCAGAAGGTGCTCAGCCACGTCAACAGCGGCTGCCAGCTCCTGCCCCAGCACCAACACCAGGTGCCGGCCTACTGACCCCGGGGGGGCCCGAGCCCGGGCACGGACAGAGGGGTCCCGGGCAAGGACCCAGGGGAGCGGGGGGAAGCCCCCTGCCCCGGGCACGGACCGAGGGGAGCGGGGGAGAAGCGCCCACCCCGCCCCGGGAACGGACCGAGGGGTCCCGGGAACGGACCGAGGGGAGCGGGGAGAGCAGCCGCCCTTGTCCCGGGAACGGACCGAGGGGTCCCGGGCACGGACTGGGGGGGAGCGCTCTGCCCGCCTCGGGCACGGACTGAGGGGTCCCGAGGGGAGGAAGAAAAGCGATGATCTCTCCATCTCCCCGGACACAGACTGAGGGGTCTGAGGGGAGCACCAGGACCGGCTCCGGACCGTGGGCACCGGGCGCTCCCCGCGCACGGACTGCGGGCAAAGGGAGAAGCCGGGGGGGAATTCCCCACCGCGCACGGACTGAGAGGGGCCCGGACCGCTCCCCCGGAGCCCCTCCGCGCCCCACACATTCCAGTCAGGTCCCAGTAAAACCCCGCGACACGGAGAATTGTGCTGTGGCTGTTTGCTGCGCCGCGGAGGCCGGGATGGGCCGGGGAGGAGAAGGGAAGGGGCGGCGCGGGCAGGAAGTGGCGCGGCCGGGTGCCATCTTGGGGTGCGGGGTGCCAGCCGCCTTTGGGGGGCTTTGGGGGGGCGATGGACATCGGGGAGCAGCGATTGAGGACCCTCCAGGGCTGGCGAAGAGGCTCTGAGAGGGTGGAGGGTGAAGGGGTCCATGGGGTTGTTGTTATTTTTTTTGGGGGGGGGGGGGTGTTGGGAGTAGTTGGGAAAAGGTGGAGGATGTTGTGGGAAGGGGGTAGTGAAAGGTTGGGATGTTGCGGGGGCTGTTGGGGGGAATGTGGGTATATTTGGGCTCCCCTGGGGCTGAGGGGTCCCCATTGTGTGTGAGGAGGTGGGCGAGGGGACCCCACTGCTGCTCCTGGCTGTGGCTGTGCCCTGCCAAAACCCTCTCTCCGTGTTGGGGAGGGGGATTCACCGACACCCCCCTGTCCCGGCCCCCGGCGCTCACCCCGAGGCACCCAGCGAGGCCGGGCCTCCGCTGCTCCTCCCAGATTTCGACAACCTCCTCGGGCTTCCCGGCACCGCAGTGGCTCCTCCTTCGTGTCCCCGCCACCTGCGGGGCCCCATCCCGGCGAGCAGCACCCCAGGGACCCTCCCTGTGTCCCCGGAGCCTTTGGGGACGTTGCCGGCGGCAGCTCCAACCCTTTCCAGCAGCGGGATCGCTCCCGAGGAGCTGTAGGAAAGCGAGGGGGGGTCCCTTGGTGGCTCCCCGGGGACCCCAGGCTCGGCGCCGGGCCGTGGGTGGCTCCCCGGGGACGCGGTGCCAGCCGGCCGCGGTTTCTTCGGGGGAAGCGCCGGCCCGGCGCGGTCGGGCTGCGCCCCCGGCTGTGCCGAACCGGCACACAAAGATGGGACGGGGCAGCCACCTGTCCGGCCTCAAGTGTCCTTGTGTCCCCAAGTCCCCACAGCCCATTGTCTCCGCATCTTCATGACCGCTGCTCCCTTTGTTCCCGAATTCCCACGGTCTGGTGTCCCTGGATCCCGGTGTCTTCACTTTTCCCAGATCCCTTTGTCCCCAGATGGCCACATCTCAATGTCCCCGCATCCCCTGATCCTTTGTGCTCACTTCCCGGTGTGTCCCCACGTGTCCCCGGAGATGGCGGGGTGCTGCGGGCAGGCCTTGGCTCCCGGTACCGGAGCTGTGGGGGTCTCTCACGGCCCCGGGGTGGGAGATGCGCGGGGCCGGGCCGGGGGGAGTTTTGGGAGGGGGAGTTTTGGGGGGTTCCTCCCGGTGCCCGCGGGGTCCCGGCGCTGTGATGCCTCCCGGTACCGACAGGGGGCGCCGCGGGCGGGGGCGGCTCCCCCGGGGCGGGTAAAGGCACCGGCGGCGGCACCGGCACCGGCACCGGGCGGGATGGCCCGGGGAGCGCTCCGCCTGCTCTGCTGCGCCGCTGCCCTGCTCCTTGCCGCAGGTACCGGGCACCGGGGAGGGGTCCGCGGGGTCCCGGTGGCACCGGGGGGCTGGGTGCTTCCCGGTATCACCGGCGGGTGGGTCCGTGGGCTCCCCCCGCCCAGTTCAGGGTATCGGGAGGAGCGTCCTACACTCCGGGCCACCGGGGAAGTTCGGGGAGGCGACCACGTGTTGCATCACCCCCTAAAACTCGCCCTAAGGCGGCTTAGTGGGGCACTGGGGGGTCCCGTGTCCCGCCCGGGGCTGGGGGTCACCGGGGGGCTTCACCTGCTCCACGGGAGTGCCCGGCTGGAGCGGAGCACCCTGCCCCTCCCAGAGGCCGGTGTTGCCAAACCGGCTGGTCCTGGCACGGGTACCCTGGCACCACCTCGGCACTCCCGGGGCAAAGGGCTGCCCGGTATTCCGTGCCACTGCGGGTCCCCGTTTTCAGTCAGGGCTCCCCGCACCTTCCCTGCAGCCCGAGGCGTCTCGGCTCACCCATCCTGGCTAAAAAAGGGTGGCGGCCGGGTGGTGATCCTGGCGGCTGTGGGGACCCCCTCAGCCACGCCCGGCTTTGCCACGGGACATTTCTGCCCCGTGTCCCCCTGGGGCCAGTCCGGACTCGCTGCTCCTCTTGTGCAAACAGGATTTGAGCAGATAAGGGGCACTGCCAGCGCTGCCCGGCAAACCTGCTCTGTCCCACGTGGCCGTGGGACAGTCCCCACCACGCCTGGCCCTGAGGGTGTCCGGTGGGTGCCACAAGGGCTGGGTTGGCACGTGTCCCTGCGCCGTGGCACTGCCCGCTGCTGCCACGCTGCTCTGCTTGTCCCCAGCAGCGCTGTGCCCGTGCCGTGACAGCTTGGGAGGCTCTTCAGATCCTGGATTCCTGGGAGTTGATACTGGCTATATCCCAGTTTTCTGTGTGATAAAAAGCACCTGGGAAATGTGAGGCCGGGAGGTGGAGCAGGGTCCTGCCAGGTCCTTGCTGACCGAGTCTCTCCTCTAAGGTGCGGGGCCAGGGCGTGGCACTGATCGTGTCCTCCCAGTGTCTGTGAACAGCTCAGGGACAGCTGTGTCACCATCTCCATCCCGTGCAGCCACAACCACCAGCCAGGGGTCTCACAGTGCGATTTCGTCTGCCTCTGACCCGGAAATAGTCAGTACAGCTCCATCCAACCCAAAAAATCCACCAGCTCCATCCAAGAGCACAGCATTAACATCTTCAGCACCTCCATCCAGCCCGACCAAGAGGTCAACTCCATCCAGTACCTCAGGAGCAACACCAAGTCCAGCATCTCCATCCAGCTCAACCACGGCACCAACAGCATCTTCAGCATCTTCATCCAGCACCACCACAGCATCAACTCCACATAATACCTTGGGGACAGCACCAACTCCATCAACTCCATCCAGCACCACCACAACTCCATCTTCGACACCCTCATCCAACACTGCCACAGCGTCAACTCCATCCCACACGAGCGTGTCCAGATCCACAGAGCATCCATCCAGCTCGACAGCAACGCCAGCCCCATCCTCACCCAGGCCCTCTGGGCCTGCTTCTCCCAGCTCCTCCACACCCACCGTGGGCCCAGGCACCACCAGCTCCAGAACGACAGCAGTCACTGGCAGCACAGCTGGTAACTCTGCTTAGAGCCAGGCTGGGGGACACTGGGCAGGTGGGGGACCTGCACATGGACTTGGGTCCCCCCCTAGACCCCCCACTTGGGGCTGCACTCACAGGATGGCTCAGGGGTGCAGCCCCAAGGTGAGCCCAGACCCCCCCTGGCTGCTCCCCCTTACTTGGGGGGGTTGTTGAGGGCTCCCCTTTTCTCCCCCAGTCTCTGCCAGGGGAGCTGGAGGACCCAGGGCTGGTCCCCCACGGGTTGAGGTGACACCAGAGCTGGGTCTGTGATGGGTGGCGTGGTGGCAGTCAGGGTGACTGGAGCCAGTCTTGAGTCACTTTTTTTCTCTGTGGTGCTTGAAGGTTGGGCACGAGTCTCAGTGGGGGGCAATAACGGGGCGCCAGGGGGAATAACGGGGCGCCAGGGGGAATAACGGGGTGCCAGGGGCAATAACGGGGTGCCCATCTCACCCCCGCAGAGCAGCACCCCACTGAGCTGAGCCCTGGCGTGGTCGTCATCATCTCCCTGGCCGTGTGCCTGCTGGTGGCAGGGGGGGCCGTGCTGCTGGTGCGGTGGTCCCGGCGTGGGACCCCCCAGTTCCAGCACCTGGATGAGGTGCCCATGGTGCGTGGGGGCATTGGGGGTGGCGAGAGGGGTTTTGGGGAGGGCACCAGGTGTGGGGTGCAGGCTCTCAGCCCTCTCTCTTTCTCTTCTTCCCCAGAGCAAAGTGATGGAGGGGTCCTCTGGTCCCCCCACCCCCAGCTGACCCCCCTGCTGCAGCCCCCCCGAGCTCCCCACGCTGCCGAATAAAGAAGCTGCTGCCCTGGTTCTGGTTTCCCGTCTGCCATGTGCTCTGCAGCCTGCCCGGGGAAAACCCCTGCTCCCGGGGGGAGCCCCAACCACATCGGGGGTCCCCCCAGCGCGGGCTGGCGGCGCCGGGGTGTCCCCGGGCCGGCGGGGTGGGTGCGGGATGAGCGGCGCCGGTGGCCGGGCTGGGCTGGGGGGGCCCCGCGCAGCCCCCCCGGGCGAGGTGGGCTGGGAGGGAGGGAGCGAGCGGCCAGGCACGCACATCGCCTTCCTTCTGCTCCGCTGCACTCGGCCGAGGCCGCGCTCGCCGCGAGGACCGGGCGCCGGTAAGGGGCTGCCGGAGGGCCCGGGGGGCTGGCGGCGGCGGGACCCCCGTGCCGGGCATCGGCCGTTCGTGGGATCGGGATGAAGCCGCTCCCGGTGCTGGCAAATCCCCCGGGGTTCGGTCCTGGGGGCGCTCTGCCGTGTGCCCCGGTGTGCCCCGGTTCTCGGGGGCGGTGGTGGGTGGGTGGCAGGTGTCCGGGCGGGATCATTAACGTGGCACCGGGGGGTTCGCGGCTCGGTGGGCGCTGCGGGCGGGGGGCAGCTCCCCGTGGTCTCAGATCCACGTCCCTGTCTCAATCCAGCCCACCGGAGCACCGGGAGTGGGGCGGGGGGGACCCTGAAACCCGCGGTAGGGCCGTGTCCCGGTGGCCATAAATCACGGTGGGGAGGAGCCCCGGGGTGTCCCGGCCCCGGGGTGTCCCCGGGGTGTCCCCAGCCGCGGGACGGGGGGTCCCCACCTGCGAGCCCCTCCCGGCCGCCGCTCCCGGAGCTCCCCCCACAGGGACGGCGATGAGACGGAGCCGGACAGCGCTGCCCTTCCTCGGCGCGGAGGTGAGACCGGCACCGGGGGCTACCGGGGGAGGGCGAGGGGTGTCCCGGGGTGCGATGGGTGTCCCCGGTATGAGCGTCCCAGCGCCGGGCCCCCGGGCAGCAATAACCGGGCTGGCGGCGCTGAGAGGGAGTTAATTATCCCCTTAATGGGCGGTTAATTATTATTCACCTGTGCGTAATTGCGCGCCGGCTCCGGGGGTTTTTCCGGCGGGGTCCCGGGGGAAGTCACGGGGGTCCTCTCCGGTGGCGGCGGGAGAAGGAGGAGGAAGAACGGGGGGGATTCCCGGTGGCTCCGCGCGCTGCGGGAGGAGCCGCTCCCGGCGCACCGGCGGTGCCTTTCCCCGTGCCCCCCTCGCCCAGGTAACTCCCCGGTAACGCCGGGCTGCAGCGCCGCACCGTGTCCGGCAGGGGGCGCCAGCGCGCTACCGGCGCTCGGTACCGGCGGGGGCGGGCGGGGGGCGCTGCCCGGGCGGGACCCTCGGACCGGGATTAGCACAGACCCCCCCTGGGCCTCTCCCCGCGCCCCTCACCGCTGCTCCATTTCCCGGCAGCGCTGCCGCGATCCCGCCGAGGCCGCCCCGTCGGGCCCGGGCCCGGGAGCGGCGGTGGGCGCCGTGCGCCGGCGATTCTCCGGGACCCCGTTGCTGCCGCCGCTGGGTTGCCGGTTGGCGGAGGCGGCCCGAGGCCCCGAGCCCGAGGCTTCCCGGGTGGTGTTCACCATCGAGGAGAGCGGCCCGAGCAGCGGCGATGAGTCCGAGCCCCCCCGGTAAGGGCGGGATGGGGAGCGGGCAGGTGATGCCCCGGTGGCACCGGGAACGGGTCACCGGGCAGGGCACGGCTGGCGGGCACGCTCCCGGGTTCAGCACCGGCGGCCGGACAGCGGCACCGGGGCAGAGCAGCCGGTGGGTTGGGGACAAACCCCTCTGTCACCGGCCCCGCTGCTCCAGCCCCGGGATGTCGGTTCTGATCACCGTGTGTCCCTGTCACCCCCTCCTCAACGCTCCTGTCCCCCACTGCCCCCACCTCACTGTCCCCATAACCCCCATCCCTGTCACCCCCATCCCCCTTTTTCCCACCACCCATCCCTGTCCCCATTCGCTGTCCTCACCCTCCTCCTTGTCCCCATCCCGTGGCCCAGCCAGAGCCACCACAGGCTGGCCTGGCCCTGCCCGGGGTCACCTCGCTCCCTCCCGCGGTGGCTCTGGCCCAGCCGTGCTGCTGCAGGGCTATTTTTGGGCCATTCCCCCTGTCCCGTGCCTCTCCCAGCCCGGCTTGTGGGGACAGCGAGGAGCTGGCACAGCGCAGGGACACGGCTCTGGTGTCACTTGTCCTCCACCCCTGCACAGACACGTGGGGA
Source organism: Sylvia borin (assembly GCA_014839755.1). Lineage (NCBI taxonomy): Eukaryota > Metazoa > Chordata > Aves > Passeriformes > Sylviidae > Sylvia > Sylvia borin. The sequence continues at coordinate 4,739,184 of CM025983.1, forward strand.
CAGTGACACTCCGATAAGGACTGGCTGTCCTGGGCACTGGGAATAGCTGTCCTGTGGCCAGCCCAGCCTGTGGTGCCCAGGGCTGCTGGCTGCCAGCCACCTCAGGGGGCTCTCCCCCGGTGTCCCTCTGTCCCAGCATCTCTGTCCTGATGTCCCCGTGGTCACGCTTGCAGTCCCTTGAAAGCAAAGGTGACCCTTCCAGGGCCCCCATCCGGTGGGGTTTGGGGTCTCCATTGGTGCTGTCGTGGCAGGAGGAGCCTGTTGCTGTCCCTCCTGGCTCCCGGCCAGCTGCTGGATATTTTTGTGGCCATCAGGAACAGCCGGTAGCCACATCCTGCTGCATCAGGCTGGGCCGGTGCCAGCTCCCACTGCCAGGCCAGTGGGTCCCCCACAGTGTCATTGTCACCAGCTGCTCCGTGTTCTGCTGGGGAGTGGCTCCGGGAGGGGACAGCACCAGGGAGGGGCTGGGGCACGGTCTGGGGTGGCTTTGGCTCTCGCAGGTCCCTCAGTGGCACCGTGGCATGTCCCCACCACGCGTCTGGGATGCTCCGTGCTCAGCTGCGTCCTTTGGTGGCACCGTGTCACAGCCACACCGTGTCCAGGATGCTCCGTGCTCAGCTCTGTCCCTCAGTGTCACCATGGCACAGCCACACCGTGTCCAGGATGCTCCGTGCTCAGCTGTGTCCCTCAGTGTCACCGTGTCGCAGCCACACTGTGTCCAGGATGCTCCGTGCTCAGCTGTGTCCCTCAGTGTCACCGTGTCGCAGCCACACCGTGTCCAGGATGCTCCGTGCTCAGCTCTGTCCCTCAGTGTCACCGTGGCACATCCCCTCCGTACATCTGGGTCCCTGGGGGCTTCGTGGGGCTTTTTTCCTCGTGTCCAGGCCCAGCAGCCCCTGCCCTTTGCGGAGCAGCTGCCGCCCCGGGGACAGCAGGGTGGCCGGTGGCACCGGGCCAGCGAGGGCCCACGTGCCCGGGCCGCCAGGCACACCGGGGGGGGACCCGCTCCCTGCGCCGGCTGCCGGAGCCAGACAGTTGTTTAATTTCCCAGGCGCAGGGCGGGAGGGGGATGGAAAGTTTCCCGGGGCTGCCGGGGCCGGGACGGCCGCACGTTTCCTGCTCGGCACCGGGGGCAACGCGGCCTCGCCGCCGGCCCGGGGGTCCCTGAGACGGGCCATGCTGCCCACCCCGCACTGCTCGCCGGGGGCTTCTCCGGCCACGTCTCCCCGCGCTTCCCCCCGCAATTCCCCCGTCTTCTTCAGGAAGCTCCTGATGAACCAGAGCATCCGCCTGCAGCGGCGTTTCACCGTGGCGCATCCCCTCTGGTAAGGAGGGGACACGCTGGCGGGTCCCCGCGGGGGAGGGTGGCACCAGGCTGTGCCGCCAGGGATGGGGACAGTGCTTCCCCCCCCAGAGTTGTGGCACGTCCTCGGGGCTGTTGCGGGCCCCGCGGGGACGAGGAGGGGACAGTGGGTTGTCCCCACATGGTCAGGGGGCTGAGCCGGGGCAGGGGGAGCCGCCGGAGGAGCGGGGCTGAGCACGGACACACTCATGGCAGCGATGGCCAGGCACGGGTGACCCGGTGGGGACAAAAAATCAAGGCAGCAACCCACCCAGCGCGGCTCCTCCCTGCGCTCCCCATGTCGGAGCTCGCTGGGGTTGCTTTTGGGGCGCCGTGGGGCTCTCAGCACATCCCTCCTCGGCAGCGACAACATCTATTTATAGCGGCCCCGGTCCCCCCCCCCCCCCGCCCCGCCACGGACACCGCTCGGAGGTCATTAACGCTGAAACGAGGGGGGTTAATTAGGCACCAAGCCCGTGGCAGGGGCTCTTGTCCCCCGGGGCTGTCCCCTGCGGTGACAGCGGGGTCAGGGGTGGTGGCACGGGGCCGGGAACAGACGCGGGCATCACCCCGCGGGGCCGTCGGAGGGACAATGGCGCTTTGTGTCGCCGGTACCATCGGCGATGCGAAGCCGAGGCAGGAAAACAAGGGGGCTGCGGGATGGCATGACGCGGTGCCGGCTGGCACTGCCACTGCCGGGGACGGCCCCGCCACAACCACCGGCGCTACCGGAGCGGGACGATGCTGCCGGGCAGCCGGTGCCCGTCCCGGAGGCACTCCTGTATCGGGTACGTGCTGGGCTCCAGCTGGGGACACGGTGGCCTCAGTGGCATCCGCGCTTTCCCGGTGTTTTTTGGGGGGTGGCTCGTCCCCGTGCTCACCGCGGTGGCGGCTGCGGGAGGGGACAGGCTCTGGATGTCCCTCGCTATGTCCCTGTTGCGTGCAGCCTTTCCCATGACCCCCGGGGCCAGCAGGGTGGGTGAGGCGGCCGCGGCCAGCTTGGTGACACCGCAGGGTCGCCATCCCTGTCCCCTGTCCCCCCCTGGGTGCACACGGCTGCCAGGTGACTCCGGTTGGGGTGCCCCTGGGCTGCCGCCAGCGTGTCCCCAGGGGCCGGGGCTTGGCTTCTGCGTCGGTTTCTGTCCTTCGATGTCCCCTGGCTCTGTGCCGTGGCTGGGATAATGTCCCCTCCATGGGACACGGCACCTCGAGACGGGGTTGATGGAGGCTTTGAGGCTCTGGAGGATTTGAGACCGTGGTGCTGGTGACAGGTACGGGGAGGGACAGGAGCCAGCCCCTCCTGTGGGCTCTGGAGTTGGGAGCTTCAGAGCAGTGGGTCCTGTCCCACCTGGGTGACATGGGACAGCCTGGCCCTGCTCGTCATTGTCCCAGCCCCCAGACTGTGCCAGCAGGGAGGGTCCATGTGCCCCGAGCTGTGCCCGTTCTCAGCAGCAGGTGGAGGAGCCAGCAGGGCCAGACTGGCCACCAGTGTCACCACAGTGTCACCGAGGCAGAGTGTGCTGGGCACAGTGAGATGGTGGCGCAGAGAACCCCACAAACCCGGCAGCATCCCCTGGGCTGAGGTCCCCGTGCCAGCCTTGTCCCCTGTCCCCTCACAGCTTTGACCTGGAGAATGGCCCCCCCGGCCGGAGCGCGCTGGACCCCCAGGCCAGCCCGGGCGCGGGGCTGGTGCTGCAGGGCACCTTCTCCCACGGCCAGCGCCGCGAGTCCTTCTTGTACCGCTCCGACAGCGACTACGACCTGTCCCCAAAGGCCATGTCCCGCAACTCCTCCATCGCCAGCGACCTGTGAGTGTCCCCCCCCAGCCCACGTCCCCCGGGACCCCCGTTCCCTCCCCGAGCCTCCCCTCACACTCCGTGTCCTCCCGCAGCCATGGAGAAGACATGATCGTCACACCCTTTGCCCAGGTAGGTGCCACCGCTGTGCCGTGGCCAGGAGGGGACACGGCCTGTGCCCAGCACTGGGGTGGGTGTTTTGGGGGGGTCCCCACGACCCCAGCCCCTTCTCCTGGCTCCCCAGGTCCTGGCCAGCCTCCGCACCGTCCGCAGCAACCTGACCCACCTCCAGGACCGCGCTGGCATCAAGTGAGTGGGCAGGGGGCGAAGGGAGGGTGAAGATGTCACCTGAGCGGGGACCCCAACCCACGGCAAGGAGGGGGCACCACTGCGGGGGTCCCAGGCACTCAGCGCCCTGTTTTTTTCACAGGCGAGGATCCAGCAGCAGCCTGCCCTCGGGGAGCAAGGCCAACCTCTCCGGTGAGTGCCGGGGGAAAAACGGTGGTGGGGAGATTTTTTGGGACGAGCTGGCTGTCGCTGTGTCCCCAGGGTGTGTCCCGCCGTGCCCTGGGGGTGCAAGAAAACAAGTCCCCCCCCTCCCCCGCCCCAAGCCAAGGCAGAGCTGCGGCTTTGCCCTTCGGGATCCATGTCTGGTTTTCGGCAGCTCCTCCCGCCTGGCCGCCCTTCGCGGCGGTGGAAAAGCTCCCGTTGACGTCAAACCTTCCATTAATAAAACCCCGGCGGTGAGCGGGGCCCCGCGGGAGCCCGGCTGCCCCCGGGGCTGGCTGTCACCCCACGGGACAGCGTGGCACGCCGCGTGCCGGGGGCCGCCACGCCATGGGGACAGCCTGACGCTGCCCAGGGATGCTTGACCCCGACCCCCGCGTCCCCCCGTGTCCCTCGCCGCCCCGATTTGGGGGTGCCGTGACCCCTCATGCTGGGGAGCCCCCGGGTTTGGTGCGGCACCAGCGCCCCTGTGGCGGGTGGCAGCGCGGCCGGAGGGTCCCTTGCCAAGCGGGCGGGTGCCCCCAGCAGAAGATGCCCACCAGAAGCTCTCGCGGGAGACGCTGGAGGAGCTGGATTGGTGCTTGGACCAGCTGGAGACGCTGCAGACCAGGCACTCGGTCAGCGAGATGGCCTCCAACAAGGTAAGGCAGCACGTCAGGGTCACCCTGGCGGGCATGGGGACCCCAGAGACACCCCCCAGGACTGTCCTGGCAGCCCCCCACACCGCTGACCCTGCCCATCGCCCACAGTTCAAGCGGATGCTGAACCGGGAGCTGACGCACCTCTCGGAGACCAGCCGCTCCGGGAACCAGGTCTCCGAGTACATCTCCAGCACCTTCCTGGGTGAGGAAGCCCCTGCCCCAGGGTCACCTCCCCGCTGGCAGCAGGGTGGCCTTTGTGTCCCCAGAGAGCTGGGGTGCCCACAGGGATGATGCCAGCGGGAGGGTCCCATTTGCTGCTTGTGGAGGAATGGAATGGGGGGGACCAGGGGAGGGTTCCCGGGTGTCCCAGTGGGATTTGCTGCCTTGGAGGTGTCACAGCATTTGTCCTGACTGGCAGTGGTGGCTCATACTGGTGTATACTGGTGCACTGGGGCAGTTGGGGCTATCCTTGTGTGCCTGGAGGAGTGTCCAGGCAGACGTGTGGATGGGGCTGAGGTAAAGCACTGCAGCCCCCCAAATTGTCACAGTATCACCTGTGCTGTCCTCAGCGTGACCAGGAGGGGAATGCTGGCAGTGAAATTCATGCTCCTGCCCCGCTCACGCCCTCCCCGTGTCACCCCAGACAAGCAGCACGAGGTGGAGATCCCCTCGGCGCTGGCGAAGGACAAGGAGAAGGAGCGGAGGAAACGCCCCATGTCCCAGATCAGCGGCGTCAGGAAGCTGAAGCACAGCTCCAGCCTGGCCGCCGCCGGCATCCCGCGCTTCGGGGTGCGCACGGACCGCGAGGCGCTGCTGGCCAAGGTGGGCGCTGGCAGGGGTGACCCCCCACCCCGACCCTGGGGTCCCCAGCACCAGCCCCCCCATGGATCTCTGTCCCTCTGGTCCCCCCCAGGAGCTGGAGGACACCAACAAGTGGGGGCTCGACGTGTTCAAAGTGGCCGAGTACTCGGGGAACCGCCCGCTGACCGTCATCATGTACAGCATCTTCCAGGTGAGCGTCCCGCCAAGGGATGTCCCTGTCCCTGTGCCCGGATGGGGACGAGCCACCTCCTGCCTCCCCGCAGGAGCGTGACCTGATGAAGACCTTCCGCATTCCCGTCAACACCTTCATCACCTACATGCTGACGCTGGAGGACCACTACCACGCCGACGTGGCCTACCACAACAACCTGCACGCCGCCGACGTGGCGCAGTCCACGCACGTCCTCCTCTCCACACCTGCGCTGGAGGTGATTCCTGGTCACCTGAGGCCACCCTGAGGTGTGCCCTGGCGGGGCCGTAACGTGTCCCCGGTGACTTTTCCCACCATTTCCAGGCTGTCTTCACGGACCTGGAGATCATGGCTGCCATCTTCGCCAGCGCCATCCACGACGTTGACCACCCCGGGGTGTCCAACCAGTTCCTCATCAACACCAGTGAGCTGGGGCGCAGGAATGGAGCTGGGGGATATTGGGGGACCCCAGGAGTCACTCCGGGGTCACCAGTGCCGTCTCGCAGACTCGGAGCTGGCCCTGATGTACAACGACGCCTCGGTGCTGGAAAATCACCACCTGGCCGTGGGCTTCAAGCTCCTCCAGGAGGAGAACTGTGACATCTTCCAGAACCTGAGCAGGAAGCAGAGGCAGACGCTCCGTAAAATGGTCATCGACATGGTATGGGGGGGCTGGACCGCCCCAGGGTGGGGTCTGGGCTGAGGGATCAGGCTGAGACCCATTCCCACCTCTCCCTGCCCAGGTGTTGGCCACGGACATGTCCAAGCACATGAACCTGCTGGCGGATCTGAAGACCATGGTGGAGACCAAGAAGGTGACCAGCCTGGGGGTGCTGCTGCTGGACAACTACTCCGACAGGATCCAGGTGGGGTCACACACCTGGGGGGGAATCCTTCCCAGCACTGCAGGTGTCCATCCTGGCCTTTGGCCTGCCGGGATGTCCCATTTGGTGCCACCACCTTCCCAAACCCAACGGGGGGGACACAGTGTGGGTGGCCCTTGGGGACAGAGAGGACAGGGTGTCCACGCCCTCAGGTGCTGCAGAACATGGTGCACTGCGCCGACCTCAGCAACCCCACGAAGCCTCTGGAGCTGTACCGGCAGTGGACCGACCGCATCATGGTGGAGTTCTTCCACCAAGGAGACCGGGAGCGGGAGAAGGGCATGGAGATCAGCCCCATGTGTGACAAGCACACCGCCTCCGTGGAGAAGTCACAGGTTGGGGGATGGCAGCTGGGGGACAGGGCACGGGGGAGGCAGGGCCGGGCAAGGGGGGGGCCTCAGCTCTGCCTTCCCCCAGGTGGGATTCATCGACTTCATCGCCCACCCGCTGTGGGAGACGTGGGCCGACCTGGTGCACCCCGACGCCCAGGAGCTGCTGGACACGCTGGAGGACAACCGGGAATGGTACCAGAGCATGATCCCTCGCAGCCCTTCCCCTCCGCCGGAGGGACCCGCAGTGTCCCCCGCCACCACCGACAAGTTCCAGTTCGAGCTGACGCTGGAGGAGGAGGAGGAGGGTGAGTCGGACACGGAGCTGGAGGGAGCCGAGAGCCCCTTGGACGAGGATAACAGCGGCTCCAAGACGCCGGGCACGGATGACTCGGAGTCTGCCGACACCAAGCGCCTGTCCCCCGGCCCCGGGGACCGCGACTCGCCTGTGCCCCGCCCCAGGGACGTGGACAACCGGCGGGTGCTGGAGGACGGCGGCAGCGGGTGCTCCGTGGCAGGGCCTGAGGGCAGCCAGGGGCTGTGCCTGGACACTGAGGGCAATGTCACATTCCTGTCCCTGGGCACGTAGCGGCCCGTGGGTCCCCTCACTGCTGAGGGGACGTGGGACTGGGCACTGCCCTGAGCAGTGCTGGGGACAGTGGGGAGCTGGCACTGGGGAGCACTGGCGGTGTCAGGACTCAGAGGCACCCAGGTCGTGTCCCCGTTTGGGAGCTGGGCAGGTCCTGACTGTACAGGGACGCTGGTGGCCTTCTCCCTGCTCCCAGCTGCTGGGAAAGGTCCCTGTCCCCTTTCAGACAGGGCGTGGGGACACTGAGCTCTGGCCGCAGCCCAGCCCTGGGGACATCACGCCCCACAGGGCTGCAGGAAGGAGCATTCCAGCACCTTTCCAGGTGTCCCCTTGCAGGACAGCAGCCCCACGGTGGGATGAGGTGGGCAAAGGGTGCTGGTGACACCCCCAGCACGAGGCACCCCCAGGCACCAGTGCACGGCACGGGCACGACTCAGTGGTTTATTTATTTGGGGATAGGTTCACTTTTTAAAGCCTTTTGTAGCTCACTTTTTACTACGAGCCTCTCCGTGGCTCACACACACATTTTTGGGGCGGAAAGATGCATTTTTTTTTGAGGGAGGAAAGCTGCGTTTCTGCTCTGTGATCACTCAAAATGCCATTTGTATGTCACATTTCGGACCCAGGCGGCTGCTGCCACCCCTCCCATCTCCGGTGTCCCGCCTGGGGCAGGGTCCTTTGGGATTCTTCCTTCACCTTCCAGAGATTAAACCCAGTTTGTTCCACCCTAAACATGAGCCTTGTAAACGCCTCTTTTGTGTCACGGGAGCCGCAGCCAATGTCCCCAGGGAGCGGCGCGGTTGGTGGCCCCGTCTCCCGCCGGGCACCGGGCAGGACCCGGCTGTGTGCTGGAACAAAAGCGAGCTCCTCCCTGGAAACGCCGATCCATCACTGGCAAACACGACCTGCTTAAGGTAAATATTTAATCGCCGGCTTGGCGCGGTGCGGAGCCCGCTCCCGGCTCTTCCGCATTGCTCCCCACGGTGATTTATCTCCACAAACACGTCCCCACCCGTGGCACTGCCCTGGCACGTGGGGCCCTCGCCCCCTGCCCGCCCGAAAGCACAGAGGCCTCGGGGCTTCATGGTTCTTTCCCTGCCCGGATGGTTTTTTTCCCAAGGTTCGGCCGGGAATGCCGGGTCCTGCACGGGGTGCTGGTGGCTCCGAGCCATCGCTGGTGGGTGCTGGATGTGTCTCCGGGATGAGACTCTGTGCGCTCAAATTCCCCGAATCCAGACTCTACCAGGCTGGAGTGGGGCAGGATGGTGGAAAAAGCCCTTTTTTTTCCCTCCACATTTCTGGTTGAGGGGCTGCAGCACGAGGAGAGCGGTGGGGTTGTCGCCTGGGGAAGGTGATAGGTGATAATCCTAAATAGGTGATAATCCTAAATGCCCACAGCAGTCAGGTTCATCCCTGAGCCTGGATCCCTCCCTAATTCTGGATCCATCCCCAATTCTGGATCCATCCCTGAGCCTGGATCCACCCTGAGCCCAGATCCCTCCCTAATTCTGGATCCATCCCCAATTCTGGATCCATCCCTGAGCCTGGATCCCTCCCTAATTCTGGATCCATCCCCAATTCTGGATCCACCCTGAGCCCTGATCCCTCCCTAATTCTGGATCCACCCTGAGCCCGTGTCCATCCCCGTGGCTGTGTCCATCCCCGTGGCTGTGTCCATCCCTGCCTCCTGCTCATCCATCCCCCGCTGGACCGTCCGTGTCCCCCCAATGTCACTGAGGGCTGTGGTCAATATCGCCACTGCCCACCCGGCGCCCACCCGGGGCTGTGGGTCTGGGATGAGCCTGGGTGAGGAGCAAAGAGCTGCACGGGGACAGAGAGAGGCCAGGGAGCCCCCGGGCGGGGCACGGCAGGGCTCGGGAGGGTCCCGGGGCCCCGGGCAGGGCAGGGCAGGGCAGGGCGGCGCCGCTGCCCTCAGGCCGCCATATGCTACCGGCCCTAATCCCCGCTGGAGCCTCAGGGCGAGGGAGGACATGGCCGCCCACCTGCGCAGCAGCCCCGCCTCAGCGCCAGCCGCCCTGTCACGGGACGGATCACGGTGCCCGCCACTGCAGGCTTTGGGGAAGGCGTCGCGATAGCGCGCCATGTCGCGACAGGGAGGCTGTCAAACCTCGCCCTCCCCCGTTGAGCGGGAATGGTTCGCCCTACACCCCCGCTAGTGCAGAGGGTGGTTCCTCCCGCGCCCCGCGCACAGCGGCCGGACCGCACCACTGCGCCTCGCCGGAGGAGGGGGCGGCGCCCACCATCGCGCCGGGAGGGGGAGGCTCCTCCCCCCCATCCGCCCGCTGTCCATCAGAGCGCGCCGCCGAGCCAATCAGCGCCGCCCTCAGGGGCGCGCCCGTGACGTGAGGGCTCATTTGCATAGCGAGCCCCGCCCCCTCAGCCGACGTCACCCGGGCTCCGCATCTGCTGCAGTCGCTGCGGGGAGGAGGCGGCGGCGCGAGCGCGGCAGAGGTGAGACCCCCACCGCCACCGGGACCCCCACCGGGACCCCCCCACCGCGACACCCCGCAGGGACCCCCCCCGGGAGCCCCTCCGTGACCCCCCCCGGCACCGGGAGGGGAGGGGCGGCTGCAGCGGAGGAGGCGGGAGGGAGGGGGGGGATGATGATGATGATGGATGCGGCGCTGGGGGGGGCTGCGCAGGGCCTGGGGGGGTCTCGGTTTGGTGGGGACCGAGTGGGTGCAGCGGGGTCGGGCCTGCGGGGGGGAGCAGGGGGTGACCCCCTCCCCATCAGCCCCGTGCGCACCCCCTATCACCCCCTCCATAACCCCCCCATCAGCACCCTGGACCCCTTCTCGCAGCCCCCCACGGCGCAATCAGCACCCTGCGCACCCCGCCATCAGCATCCTGAACCCCTTCCTCGCCACACTGCACCCCCCAACAACATCAGCACCTTGCGCCCCCTCCCCGCAGCGCCCTGCACCCCCGCCATGAGCCCCCTTATCAACCCCCCCCTTCCATCAGCACCCCAAAATGCCCACCAGCCCCAGCACCCTCTCCCCGAGCTGCCCAGCATCCCTGTGCTCCATCCCGCATCCCCCTGCTCCACCCTCGGCGAGCACCCACCTCTGTGCCCCCCTGCCTGGCGTCACCCTCCTCCCCACGGTGCTCCGTGACACCCCAGGGCTCCGTGGGACACCCCAGGGCTCCGTGGGACACCCCAGGGCTCCGTGTCCCCGCGCTGGCCGCGGCGTGCGGGGGCACCGCCGCCGGTGCCATTTTGTCACCGAGGAAGATGCGGGAAGAGGCTGCGGCGTCCCGGCCGCACCCCCGACGCCACGGCAGATCCCGGGAGCCACGGCAGATCCCGGGAGCCGTGGCAATTCCTGGCGGCTCTGGCAAATCCTGAGAGCCGTGGCAAAGCCTGGGAGGCACGGCAAATCTCTGGAGCCCGTGGCAAACCCCAGGAGCCACGTGCCCCACATTTGCCGTGGACGCGCTGCGGGGTCCCTGCTCTGGGGTGGTGACAGGAGGTGGCCTGAGAGCTGAGTGACCCATTGATGGCCACACCGTCGCCTATCCTGAACCAAAATATTCCCCATCTATGTGCTGGGAAAAGGGCTCCAAAGCGGGGCCTGGCACTGCTGAGGCTGTCACCACCGGCCCCGTCACGGCCTCTGCCCCACCTTGCAGATGGCGTCCGCTACCGACTCCCGCTATGGGCAGAAGGAATCCTCGGACCAGAACTTCGATTACATGTTCAAGATCCTGATCATCGGCAACAGCAGCGTGGGGAAAACCTCCTTCCTGTTCCGGTACGCCGACGACTCCTTCACGCCCGCCTTCGTCAGCACCGTGGGCATCGACTTCAAGGTCAAGACCATCTACCGGAACGACAAACGCATCAAGCTGCAGATCTGGGTGAGGAGGGAGACCCTGGAGGTGCCCCCCAGACCCCTGGGGTGGTGTGGGGTCGTGGGGAGGGGGCGGTGGTCGGTGTGGGGAGATGGACGGTGAAGGTGGTGGTTGGTGAGCGGGTGATGGTCAGTGTGGGGTGGTGGTGAGGGGGTGATGGTGGATGTGGAGTGATGGTCATTTAGGTGAAGGATGGTGTGGGGTGATGGTCAGTGTGGGGTGGTGGTCAGTGAGGGGTGGTGGTGTGGGGGGTGATGGTCAGTGAGGGGTGATGGTCACTGGGGGGTGATGGTCAGTGAGGGGTGATGGTCAGTGAGGGGTGGTGGTCAGTGAGGGGTGATGGTCAGTGAGGGGTGGTGGTCAGTGAGGGGTGATGGTCAGTGAGGGGTGATGGTCAGTGAGGGGTGATGGTCACTGTGGGGTGATGGCCACTGTGCTAAAATGGTCAGTTCAGTGATGGTCAGCATGGAGCTGCCCTACCAAGGCGATACCAGGGTGGGGATTGATTTACCCCCATGGCCTCGGTGGCCCTAGAGGGTGTCCCTGCATCCCTGCGGGTGACATTCTGCTGTCCCCTGTGCCCTCCCAGGACACGGCCGGGCAGGAGCGGTACCGCACCATCACCACCGCCTACTACCGCGGGGCCATGGGCTTCATCCTCATGTACGACATCACCAACGAGGAGTCCTTCAACGCCGTGCAGGACTGGTGAGCGCCACGAAAAGGGGGCTCTGGGCACCCCCAGACTTCCCCAGCCACCTCACTCTGATCCCTCTCTGCCTTCCCCAAGGTCCACCCAGATCAAGACCTACTCCTGGGACAATGCCCAGGTGCTGCTGGTGGGGAACAAGTGTGACATGGAGGATGAGCGTGTGGTCTCCTCGGAGAAGGGCCGCCAGCTCGCCGAGCACCTGGGTGAGTTGAGGAAAGGGGGAGCCCTCCCAGCCACGGCTGCCAGCCCACAATTAATTTAATTAAGGGCTTAATTGCCTCCGTGTAATCGCTCCGCTCCAACATCGGCGGTGACTTGGCGCCCGGCGAAAAACCACGGAGCAGTTACACACTTTAAACTCTCGGAGAGATGCCGGGGGGAGGATTTAGGAGGGGTCTTTGTGCAGGGAAAATGAGGATTTTATGTGTGGTGGGGGCAGGTCGATATGAAATATTGAACGAGAGGAGGAGCAGCGGCGGCAGGTCGGACGCGGGGCTGCAGCTTTGATGCGTGTGCTTGTCCCTTGTCCCTCTGTCCCCTCCCATTCCCCTTCTGCACGTTGTCCCACCTCAGGCTTTGAGTTCTTCGAGGCCAGCGCCAAGGACAACATCAACGTGAAGCAGACCTTCGAGCGGCTGGTGGACATCATCTGCGAGAAGATGTCCGAGTCTCTGGACACGGCCGACCCCGCGGTCACCGGCGCCAAGCAGGGCCCCCAGCTCACGGACCAGCAGGCTCCCCCTCACCAGGACTGTGCCTGCTAGGGGCCAGCCCCACACCTCCCAAAATAATCCCCCTTCCCCCCAAAAAAATCCGGTCAGTGCACCCCAATCCCACCCCCCCTCCGAGCTCCTCCTCTTGGGGGTCCCGCGGGGGGTTTTTGCTGCTGGTACCTCCGAAAGGGCTGCGGCCCCTCTAGGAGCCCCCCACCCCAATTCATTAGGCTATGCCCCCCCCCTCCTTCCCTCCTTTCCCCTTCACTCCTTAATTTATTTTTAAGCCTGGGCTGGTAGAAAACTCCACCCTTCGTTCTGCTTTTAATCACTGTCAAGAAACCATCACCTCCCCCCCAGCCCCATATTCCCCTGGTGGACCCCTCCTCACCCTGTCCTGGCCCCCCTTTTGCTCTGGAGACCCCCCCCTGTGCTGTCCTGGTACCCCCCTTGCCCTTTTCCCTGCTCTGGGACTCCCTGTCCTGGGGATCCCCCTGCCCTGGGACCCCCTTTCCCAGTGTGTGGGTGCTGTGACAGGACCCCCCCAGTCCCCCCACCCACCCACCCCGTGTGTCCCCCCTTTACCCCGAGAGCTCCTGGTGGAGGGGGCTCTTTGTGCCCGGCTTTTCCTGTCCCCCCGCCCCTCCCCAAGCTGGATGGATATTTCCTGACTCTTGTTTATTTGTATAAATAGATGCTAATTTATGCTCCCGCCGTCTTCCTCCTTGTACATACAGAAATTCCTTGTAAATAGGCGTAGGAAGTGACGCTGTGCGCGTGACCTGCTGTGCTGTGGCCGTGGTGGTGCATTTATATATATATATATATATATTCTGATTGGTTTTTTTTTTTTTCTTTTGTTTTCTCTCTCAGTGTGGTAACCTTGCTTGTGAATATCAAAAAAAAAAAAAAAAAACAAAACCCAAACAAAACAAAACCCCACTGGAAAAAAAAAAAAAAAAAGACCCAAACCGATCGACAGCAAAACTCTTAATTCTTTAAATAAGGTTTAAAAAGAAAAATGAATTTCAATTCCAGCAGCGAGGCCGAGCCAACTGGAGCGAATTGGCCCCGGGTTGGGCTCGTGGGGGGTGAGCAGGGCTGGGACCGTGGCTGGTTTGCTCCAGGGATTTGGGATCTCGTGTTCCTGTAGTTCTGTGCTTCTGTGGAGACTGTGAATAAGTGGATATTCCCGTAGCCATGACAGAGCTGCCCTTTATTTATTTTATTTTTTTTTTCCTGGAGCGCTGTGTCTTTATTTTACAGATTTCCCCCTCTATTTCCACCTCCCCTCCTCACCATGAGTCCATCTCCTTCCCTTCCCCTTTTTCCCCCCTTCTCCCTCTTTTTTGTGAAGTTTACTTATGGAAGAGTTACACTGTACTGTACAAATGTCAAAAGTGTCAAAAAAAAAAAAAAAAAAAAAAAGAGTACAATTTCCTAAAAATCACTGTATTAAAAGAAATGTTGTGAAGAAATAAACCGATGCTGATCAGAAGTTCCTCGGGGTCCCTGAGTTGCCAGAGAGGAGCAAAATTAATCTGATTTTTTTAAAAAATGATCATCCCCCAAATGGCTCTTGCTGCTGCTGAGGGAGGAGTTGAGTCCCCCTGAGGGTGTGACAGGAGGGACCAAGGCAGGACATTAAGGCACAGCTTTAAAAATCAGGGGGAAGAAAAAAAAAAATCAAAAAATCACATTCAGGCACTTTTCATTGTGGGGAAAATAAAAAAATAAATCAGCTCTTGGGTTTTGCAGGGAGCATCCAGCTTACCCAGGGCTGGGAGCAGAGGGATGTGATGGCCCAAACTCTGCCAAAATTTGGCTCCAGCCCTGCCCCCCTCCGCCTCCCGAGCGCCGCAGAGCCGACGGGTGCAATCACATCCCTATTTATAGAGGATCCAGGTGGCTGCAGCCCCCGGAGCTGCGAGGGGGGAAAATGGGAGCTGAGGCAGCGAGGAGAGGAGTGGAGGGATTTTATCCTTGAGCTGGAAGAGGACAAAGCAGGAGGGGAAGGAGTGAGGAGCTGCAGGGAGAGCAGAGAGGAGTGAATCACGGAGTGGGGTTGGGTTGGAATGATCTTAAATCTCATCCCTGCCACGGGCAGGGGCACATTTCACTGCCTCAGGGTGCTCCAGCCTGGCTTTGAACACTTCCAGGGACCCAGGGGCATCCACAGCTGCTCTGGGATTCCATTCCACGGCCTCCCCACTCTCACAGGGAATAATTCCTTCCCTTTATCTGCTCAGTGGGGATCCAGGTGGCTGGAAGGTGCTGGAGGAGCAGCAAGGGGCTGGTTTGCTCTGGAGAGGGAACAAACCCAGCCTGGACCCTTCCCAGGGGCTGCAGCAGCTCCTCCTCACCCCGGCTCCAGGGGCAAAGCTCAGAAGAAATCACTTTACAGGTTTATCCTGCAACAAGAGATTGTTACAACCCCGACTCATTAGGCTGTAATTAGCAGATGAATTAACCAGCAGCAGGCACGTGGGGAGGAAGGCTGGCTCTGGCCATCCATTCCCTCAACCTGGGGCCATCCCCAATGCCCAGAAATCCATTTGGGAGCCTCTGGAATGAGCTGGTGTCCCTGTGTCTACGCCCCGGCACTGCGCTGGCTCTGCCGCGGCGCGTCCTGCTCGGCGCTGCGGGGCTGGAAAAAAACAGGGAAATAAAACCCCCCCCCAGGGATAACGGGATGAGCTGAGCATTCCCAGGGCTGGGAAAAGGCCGAGGGGTGAGGCTCACCCGGTGTTTGAGGTAGGACAGGTAGGTGTCCCAGCCCAAGGTGACCACGTTGACATAAACCACGCGGAACGTGGGCGGCACGAAGAGGAAGTTGAGGATCTGCGCCGCCGGCCACAGGCACCAGTCAGCCTGGAAAAGAGCCAGGAGCAGCTGGGAGCTTCCCCAGGGATCCCAGCAGGGAGGGGGGGAAAAAAAGGGAGAGAGCCTGGAGATTTACCTTGTACAATTCCCAGAATTTCTCCTTCAGCTCGTCCCAGCTCTCCTGGAGAGACTGGCCCTCCAGGGTGCCGATGGCTGCGGGGACAGGCGGGGTCAGAGGGGATGGGAACGCCGCTTCCCTGCTGGGAATTCGGGGTGGGAATCGCCGGGAAATGCCCCAAACCCCTCCCGGTGTGGGCGGGGAGGGCAGAGCCGGCAGCAGCCAGAGGGAGGGAGATCCAGGAAATGGAAAGGAAAAGTGAAAGGGAAGGGCACTGATCTGTCTGGGAGCTGTGGCAGAGATTTGGGATAGAGATCAGGGAAAAGTTCAGGGATTTGGGATGGAGATCAGGGAAAGGTTGAGGGATTTGGGACAGAAATCAGGGAAAGGCTGAGGAATTTGGGATAGAAATCAGGGAAAGGTTGAGGGAATTTGGGACAGAAATCAGGGAAGGGTTGAGGGATTTGGGATAGAAATCAGGGAAAAGTTCAGGAATTTGGGATAGAAATCAGGGAAAGCTTGAGGGATTTGGGATAGAAATCAGAGAAGGGTTGAGGGATTTGGGATGGAGATCATGGAAAGGTTCAGGAGATTTGGGATAGAAATCAGGGAAAGGCTCAGGAATTTGGGATAGAAATCAGGGAAAGGTTGAGGGATTTGGGATGGAGATCAGGGAAAGGTTCCTCCCTCAGAGAGTGCTGGGGCACTGAATTCCCCCAGGGAATGGGCACGACCCAAAGGCTGCCAGATCTCCAGGATCTTCCAACGATTTTGGGGTGGGATTTCGGGGTGTCTGTGCAGGAACAGGGGCTGGGACCAGCCATCCCTGAGGGCCCCACGTACCCATGAAGTACCAGACTCCCACGCCGGGCGATGCCACCACCTGGTCAATCAGGACTTTCTTCAGCACCGTCCTGAGGCTCCGCACGCCCCGGGCGGGGAAGGCAGAGTCCAGCCACAGGTACCAGTAATGCATCATCGGCCCCAGGCTGCAGCCCACCACAAACATCCGGGCTGCAAACAACACACCACCTCGTGTCAGCGCTGGGTTTATCCCTCCAGTCCATGCCCAGCCCCTCCTCACCCCCTTTTCCACCAACACCACCTTTCCCTGCAGCTTCCTCACCTCCAAGGAGCAGGGGCTGAGGAGGAGGAGGAGAAAAAGGAGGAGAAGGAGGAAGAGGAGCAGGTCAGCAGCGAACCCTCAGCCAAGAGGGTGAAGGCAGAGGAGCTCGGCCAGGATGGGGAAAGCCAAGGAGATGCTGGAGAGGAGGAGAAGGAGAGAGCCCGGCTGGGTTAGGAGGGATTTGGGGAAGGAATTCCTCCCTGGGAGGGGCTGGGATGGTTTTGTGGCTGCTCCTGGATGGGACAGTGAGCGGTCTCCAGCTATCCCTGCCCTGTGGCGCTGGGATTTGAAGAGCCCATCCCGCCCTGCTGCCCATCCCAGTGCTCACCAGTGCGTCCCAGCTGGAGCTGGCTCTCGGGGTGCTTTCGGCGGTGCCATTCCTGCTGCAGGCAGTCCCCGGCCGCCAGGAGCCCCCCGCAGCTCAGGGTGTTGGTCAGGAGCAGCAGCCGCCCCTTGAACAGCGACTTCCAGGAGCGCAGGAGCATCCTGTGGGCACAGCCCCGGGCCCTGCCCCGCGGGCAGCGGCGTCAGCGCCCCCGGCCATTGCTCGGTGCCCTCCCAGTTCTCCCAGTTAGTGCCTGGGTACCCCCCCAGTTCCCCTGAGCCCCCCCAGTTATCACCTCTGCGTGTCCCAGTTACCCCTCCCAGTGTCCCCAGTGTCCCCAGTGCTCCTGCTGGGCGCCCCACAGCCCCTCCTCGACCCCTCTGCCATCGCCCCAGTGCCCCCCAGTCACCCCAGTGTCCCCATCCCGACCCACTGCGTGCCCCCCGCTCATCCCCGTTCCCTCCGTACCCCTCCACTTACCCCGCTGGGTCCCCAGCGCCCCTTCCTGGACACCACCCCGGTTCCCGGTGCCTCTGGTTCCTCCCGGTTCACCCCAGTTCCCCCCCCGCTCCCCGCCACTACCGGGCGTTACCGCCACCCGCACGGGGAACGGGGTGAGTGTCACGTGACAACAACGACTTCCGCTTCCTGGCTCCGCCATGACGGCTAAGGAGGCACAGGAGGCCGCCATGACACCTACCGAGGCACAGGAGGCCGCCATGACACCTACCGAGGCACAGGAGGCCGCCATGACCGTGACCGAGGCAGCAGCTCGCTCAGGGGCTTGTGCTGGGGCGAGATTGGGGTGGTGCAGGGGATCCCCGCGATGCCCCAGCCCTGCCCCGGCCCTGACACCTCGCTTTTTTGCAGCAGAGTGGCTGAGGAGCTGTCCTTGCCCTGTGGAGGTGTCCATGACAGATGTCAACACTGCTGGCAGGGCCGGGATCCCTGCTCTCCCCACTCCGCTGGTGCCACTGGGGTCCCCCAGGTGTGGGCACGCTGCTGAGACCCTCCAGGTTGTCCCCAGAGCCTTCAGAATTCTTTGAGAAGCTTCTCTTTGGAGCTCTGTGTCACCTCGGTTGTGGGGGATAGCAGAAGGGCTGGGGGGACGTTGCTGCTCCTCGTCCTGGCTGTTTGTCACTCCCAAGGACATCCCGCTGGGAACTGAGGCTTCTTTCTCAGCGACAGTGGGGCAGCTCTGGCTGTGAACTGGAGGCAAAGATCCCCTCACTAACAGGTGTTTGTCTGCCAGGATTGACGTGGGGCAGGAAGGCAAAAAAAAACTCACCAGCCTCTAAAAACATCAGCTTTATTCCAGCTGCCAGCGCAGCTGATGAGCCCTGCTCCTCCTCACAGCCCATCCAAACAATTTCCTGGCGCCGTGGGGCAGGGCCTGGCCAGCCCTACCTGTAGGAATTGGCCTTGTGTTTTGGCAGGAAGGTGAAGCTGGGCGGGACGGGGCCCAGGAGCAGCTCACTGGGAGAAAGAATCAATTATAGAATTAAGCCAGGGACATCAAAGCTCATCCAGTGCCACCCCTGCCGTGGGCAGGGACACCTCCCACTACCCAAAGTTGCTCCAAAGCCTCATCCAGCCTGGCCTTGGACACTTCCAGGGAAGAAAGAACAACAAAACCAAACCCAAGGAGGGGTCAGTGCTCAGTCCCCAGCTGTCACACGGCCCTGTGGCTCTACAGGGGCTCTGCCACGTCCCTTTTTAGCAATTTAAACGAAATTTGATGCTTCGTTTACCTTATTTTGATCCAATCATCCACGTTTTGGCTGGCCATGAGGGTCTCCAGGTAGTCCCTCCCCAGGTAATAGGGCGGCCGCTCGTTGATTCTCTGAGGTAGATGTTCCAATAACCCAACTGGAATGTACCTGGAATAAAACAAAAATAAAACAGCAGTGAGAGGCTAGGGATTAATTAATTATTGTTTAAAGATCCCCCCCTGGCTGGGCAGCATTACCTGCACAGGAAGGAGAGCCACTCCAGCAGGAATTTCCTGGTTTTCTCCACTCCCTGAGTGTCTGACCCCCAGTGCTCGAGGCCGTAGTTGGTGAAGTCCTTGAGGATGTCAAATCTCTCGCTGGAGGAGATGTCCCAGTGCCTCTGCTCCTTGATTTCCGTGAAAAGCCAGGGTTTGATGAGTGCCCCTCTGCAGCCAAAGACACAAAAAAAGGGATTGTTATTCCCATCACTGATGCTCCTGATAATTTGAGACACTTTCCAGCACTGATTTCCCAGCCAATTCTGCTTTAAATCTCCTTTTCCATTCCAACAAAAAGTTCCAACTGATAGAAATTGATCTGACCGATTTTCAGCGTGGTTTCACTGAGAGGAAATTCCATGTTTTGGGTTTGTTTAGAGATTTTTTTTTATATATATATATTTTTTTTTTCCTCTTGAACCACCAGAGCTCAGGAGTGAAGGGAAACACAAGCACTTGCCTTGCAATCATGATTCCAGAAACTCCCATCTGCATGGCTCGATTTGCATCTTCATAGGACAAAATATCCCCGTTTCCTGCCCGGAAAGGAGGGAGAGGCCAGAGGTCAAAGTGATCCGTGAGGACAAGTCAAAGTGAGCTAATCCAGGCATGGGATAAAATTCAAAATGGACACAATGTCCAAGAGCCAGATGGTCCAAAGAGGCTCCTGGTTTGGATTCCCAGGGATGTTTCAGATGGATGTTCCCTTACAAGGAAAAAACAGGAACCTTCTCCTCTTTTCTCCTTCGCTCTCAGCTGGTTTCCCTCAAGGTTTAGGGATTTTGTACCACAGGGGCAAGAAAACACCTTTAAACCCCAAGAAAACACCTTTAAACCCCAAGTGATTCATGTCCCTTCCCTCTGACATCACATCAGCACCACCAGGGATCCTCCAACCACGCTCAGCATCCTTTGGAACACGTCTCCTTCCCCATTTCTGAAGGAATTTGAACCCAAAGGAGCGCCCACGTACCGAAGAGAGGCATGGGGCTGGCGAGGCGGGCGCACTCGGCGATGTACTCCCAGTCTGCACTCCGGGTGTACCTCTGCTCCCGGGACCTCCCGTGCAGCTGTGGAGACAGCCAGGGACACCTCAGTGCACAGCCAGGGAGGGACAGCGAGGATGGGGGACAGGGGGACACCGGGATGGGGAAAAGAGCCTCGGGATTGGCCTCGGGATTGGCCTCGGGATCGACCACTGCTGACAGAGCAGAGCTGGGTAAGGGATCCCTTGGGATTTAGCTCTGGATCAAATCTGGGTGCTCACAGCAGGCTGAGCAGAGCTGAAAGGGTTGGAGGCTTTTGGGGTGATATTTGGGCTATTTGTGAGCTGCACCAAGGAGTAGTTCTCCCCAGGGAATGCACCCTGGGATGGAACTAATCCCCACACAAAGAGCTGATCCCACATTCCCTGCCCCTGACTGGGAGAAACTTCTGCTCCAGAGCATTGCAGGAACCATCTGTGGTTCCCTCATCCCTGGAAGTGTCCAAGGACAGGTTGGACAGGGCCTGGAAGACCCTGGGACAGTGGAAAGTGTCCCTGCCCATGGCAGAGGGTGGGATGGGATCAGCTTTAAGGTCCCTTCCCAAACCATTCTGTGATTCCACGATCATGGAAAACACCCTCTGCCACCTGAATTTTCCTCTTTCATTAGCAGAGGACACTAAAAGGCAGGGGAAGGTGATCCCCATCTGATCTCCAGGCAGAATTCCCCAGCCACCAACCCCACACATCCGTCCCCGTACCGTGACCATGGACGCTCCCCACTCCCGGATCCTGGGGATGATTTTGTGAGCCACGTTAACCTTTTCCTGCACCCCAGTGCGGATCTTCACTGTCAGTGGGACATCCAGCACCTGCAGAGGTGGGGAGATGAGGCCAGGCCGGGCTGGGCTCCACCAGCTCAGCTCCAGGTGCTCCCACTCACCGAGTTCATCCCGCGGACGATCTGCTCGAACTTGTTGGAGCGAGTCATCAGAGCACAGCCTCCTCCCTGAGGGACAGAACATGGACACTCAGGACTCCTCACATGGTGGAGAGTCCTTGGAGCATCTCAGAGTTTGGAGAAAGTGCATCCTTCAACCAAAAAAACTCCAGAGTGATTTTCCCTCCCATATCCTGACAGGTAGAGACAGCCATTCCCTGCTCCTTGAGCAGATTATTCCCCTTCTCATTGACATCTACTGCCCATAAATGAACTGGGAGCTCTGGATCAGACTGGAAAGAGCGATCAGGCAGCAAGGGATGAGGGAGAAGACAAGGCACCACAGAACTCCTCACCTTCTTGTAGACCAGGTCAATGGGACACCCGACATTGATGTCAACAAAATCCATGTCGATTGTCCTGTTCAGGAGCTCTGCACACTTGGTCATGGTGTCTGGAAAGGCTCCCTCCAGCTGCCAAAGGGAAAAACAGCTCCCCCTGAGCTCCAGAGGCAGCTTTTCCCCTGGGAAGTGAGTTATTGGTGGGTTATGGGGTGGTAACACCCACCTGCACCCCGAAGATGTCCTCGGTGTGGTGGCGTTTGAGCAGAGCCCACTCGGAGGACTGGCCCTGGAGCAGGTTGGTGCACACAGCCATCTCCCCACAGGTGACATCTGCTCCAAAATGTTTGCAGATCCGGCGGAAAGGGAGGTTTCCACACTGCCAGGGACAGCAGGGACAGGGATTGTCAGAGATCTGCTCTGTTCCAGCTGTGCCCACAGTGAACTTTGGCACGAGGATGGAGTTATCAACCTACCGTGGTCAGCGGAGCCAGGTAGAGCTTGCCTTGGATTTCCAGCTGGAAAACAGGGATGGAGGAGCAGCTCAGCAGAGCTGCAACGGTTTTTATGGAATCACAGAATGAGCTGGCTTGGAAAGGACCTTAAGGATCATCCAATTCCATGCCCCAACCATGGGCAGCAACACCTTCCACTATCTCAGGGTGCTTCAAGCCCTGTCCAGCCTGGCCTCAGGCACTTCCAGGGATGAGGCAGCCACAGGTGCTCTGGGAATTCCATCCCAGCCCTTCCCCACCCTCACAGGGAAGAATTCCTTCCACATATAAGAAATGCTCTGCCTGAGCTGAAAGCTCCCCAAGGGGTTTCTCTTCCATCTTTCCATGCACACTCTCCACCAGGACACAAGGGACTCTCACCTTCTTCTTCTCACACGGCCTCAGCTTCGTGACATCTTCATCTGTCAGCGGGCCCAGGGTTGGGATGGAGGGAGCACTCTCAGTCCCTCCTTGGGAGTTCTGCAGAGCCTCAGGTTTGGGAGCATCCTCAGCCCCTTGGGACTTCTGCAGAGCCTCAGGTTTGGGAGCATCCTCAGCCCCTTGGGAATTCTGCAGAGCCTCAGGTTTGGGAGCACCCTCAGCCCCTTGGGAATTCTGCAGGGCCTCAGGTTTGGGAGCACCCTCAGCTCCTTGGGAGTTCTGCAGAGCCTCAGGTTTGGGAACACCCTCAGCCCCTCGGGAGTTTGGCAGAGCCTCTGGTTTGGGATCTTCCCCCTGCTCCTGCAGCACAGGGCCGTCTCCCAGCCCCTCCTTGGCTGCAGAGCAGTTAGACTCCTCTGCTTTGCCTCCCTTCCTGCCGTGCAGCCCACGGAGAAACTCCTCAGCCTTCTGGAAGCTGAACTTCCTCTTGCGCAGCTGCTGCTGGAGCTCCTTGGAGAGGCTGTTCCTCACCAGCAGCTTCCCTTCCCACTGCTGGGCCAGGGCGGCGTTGACCAGGTTCTGGTGGCCGTCCCCGAGGTGGGCCCGGCCGAAACGACAGGTGACACCGTAGGGACAGCGGCCGAAGGTGTCGAAGAGGACGCAGCGCTGGCCCAGGTCGGCCGGTTTGGCCGCCAGGTACTCGGACACGTCGTGGAGGAAACGACAGCGCGGCCCAAAATGGCACAGCCCGGCACAGCCCTGGGGACAACACGGAGCAGGGCAAGGTGGGGATGGACCCAGGAGTGCTCTGAGCACCTGAGATCCCCCCGAGGTGAGGGTGGGAACGGTCCCAGGGAGGGCTACACTTTGGGGAAGGTGACGCTTGTGGTACGCAGCTCATCCCACGTCATCTTCTTCCAGCTGGTTTTTATGGAATTCCACACTGGGTTAGGGTGGAAAGGATCATAAATCTCACCTAGTTCCACCTGCAGGGACACCTCCCAGTGTCCCAGGGTGCTCCAAGCCCTGTCCAGCCTGACCTTGGACACTGCCAGGATCCAGGGGCAGCCACAGCTGCTCTGGGAATTCCATCCCAGCCCCTCCCCACCCTCCCAGGGAGGAATTCCTTCCCCAAATCCCACCTAACCCAGGCAGAGCAGGGCGCTGTGTCCCACCTGTGTCACCGAGGGGCACAGCCTGCTCTGCTCATAGGAGTTGGGTTTCATGCACGGCCGGCTCTTGTTCTGCCCCCGGGCTCTCTTCTTCTCCGGCTTCTCCTTCTCCTCTTCTCCAGCATCTCCTTGGCTTTCCCCATCCTGGCCGAGCTCCTCTGCCTTCACCTTCTTGGCTGGGGGTTCGCTGCTGACCTGCTCCTCTTCCTCCTTCTCCTCCTTTTTCTCCTCATCCTCCTTCTCCTCGCCCCCTGCCCGCAGGTAGGCGTGGAACTGCTCCTTGGAGGTGAGGAAGCTGCGGGGAAAAGGGGGTGTCGGTGGAAAAGGGGGTCAGGAGGGGCTGTTCTTGGGGGGCACCGGGGGCAGGAGGGGCTGGGCATGGACCGGGGGGTACGGAGAGGTTGGGAATGTCCTGGGAGGATTATGGAGGGACCAGGCACGTACTGGGGGGTTACGGAGGAGTTGGGAATGCACTGGGAAAGGGGATATGGAGAGATCAGGAATGTTTATATAGGGAGGTTCATGAACGGATCGAGCAGGTACTGGGAGGGTCACGGAGAGGTGGTTAGTGTACCGGGGCGGTTATGAAAGGACCGGGCACACACCGGAGAAAGTTATGAAGGGATCGAGCCCGTTCTGAGGGGTTTATAGGGGGCTCGGGCACGTCCCGGGAGGGTTCAGCGGGGGCCGGGCAGCGGCGAGGCGCCGATCCCGCACTCACCGGGCTCGAACCGGCGCCACGCCGGGCGCCGCCGCCGCCGCCATGCTGCCGCGCGCGGCGATGACGTCACGGCGGGGCGGCGACCACGTGACCGTGCGCGCGAGCGAGGCGGGCGCTATAAAAGGGCCCGGCGGAGGCGTGTCCCCCTCACAGCGGCCGGAGCCGCCGCCGAGTGTGGTGTGTTGTGTGAGGGGATCCTACACTCCCCGAGACCTGTTCGGGGGCTGCCCACAGCCCCTCATGGCTGCCAACAGCCCCTCATGGCTGCCAGGGTTGCCCAAGCAAGGAAAGAAGGCCGTTGTGCAGCCTGTGTACCGGGGAGAGGTGTCATCCCGTGTGGCAGCTCCTTAAGGCTTCTCTGTGGGGACACCTGGGTGTGAGGGGGTCACAGTGGCTGGCCCAGGCCTGGCCCCTGAGGGTGAGCCCCAGGCCTGGCCCCTGAGGGTGAGCCCCAGGCCTGGCCCCTGAGGGTGAGCATGGCTGGAAGGACAGGGGAGGACCCCTGAGATCACTGAATTCAACGACTAAACAGCATCATGCCAACCAGACACACGCAGTGCCACTTTGTCTTCCCTTCAGCAATTCCCTGGTTTTGGGGGTTTCCGGCTCTCCCGCCTCCTCACAGCTATCAGGGACAGAGCTCTACAGAGATGTGGGGATACTTGATATATTTTTTTGTGATTTTAAGCAGTAAATGCAAGGACTGGCTGCACAGCTCTGAAGGGGTGAACCAGCTCATGAGCTGCCTGCAGTGTTCGAGCTGCCCTTGCCTTTGCTCCGTGGGTGGAAGTTTGGGCTGAAAACCAAATCAACACGTCAAGCAGCGTGGCGTGTTTGACCTTTTCTCCCTCCCCTGTCGCTGCCACGTCTTCCCTGAGTTTGTGCCACTCTTTACACCCTCTCCTGGTCCACGACCCCTCCGTCATCCTGGTGTGTGAGCAAGAAAGGTGCCGTAGTGAGGGGGCTGATGTCTCATGGGTGACGTGTTTTGGAGCCCTCTTGGATGACGTTTCCTTTTCCAGCTCCGTCATCCCCACAGCCCCTTTTGACTCACGCTTGGCCTGGGGTGCTGAGAGGGTGAGAAAAAAGCTGCCAAATCTGAGCGAAGCAAGACCTGGGCTCCATCTTTCCTGTCCCACGCCCTGCGCTGAATCCAAGGAGCTTTTTTAGCCGGGTTAAAACTGTCCATGAGGCTGGACGTGGGGCGAGCCCTGCTCCTTGGGGGTACCAGCACGGAGACAGCTTAACTCATGGGTTTTGTCCTAATTTAGGAGCTGCTGGAACCTCTGGAAGAGCGACAGCTCATGGTGTTGAGAGTTTACCAGGGCGTTGAGATAGTTTATGGGCACTGCAGAGTTGTGTGTCCACATGGGGTGGAAATAAAAGTGCACGTGGGGCTTGAATTCTGGTGTTTTCCTGTGTCAGCTCGGTTCTTTCCAGATGCTCCATCAGAAATGGCTTTTGGGAAGAGCTGGGAGCCCCGTGGGTGCTCCTGCTGCTGCCAAGGATGGGCAGGTTGCACCCTGAGGCTGCTGTGGGAAGAGCTTCGGGCCGATTGGGTGTTAATTAGTTCTGGAGTGATATATGAGGAATGCAAAATACTATTTTAAGCTTCAGCTTGGCCGGGGGAAGGAAGGAAGAAAGGGAGGAAACGAGGCTCTGGGGATCAATGAAGTGATTTCACTGCTGTTTTTGTGGGGCAATAAGCCTGAAGTCAGAGCGCTTTGGGCTGGCTGCACCCGGCTGAGGTCAGACTTCAGCATCTGATCCCTGCTCGGGGCTCTGGCTCGGCAGCTTTACGAGGCTGAGTCTTGGATGAGCTTCCCAACAAAGCCTTTCCCAGGCTGGACAGGGCTTGGAGTGACCTGGTCTAGTGGATGATGTCCTTGTCCATTCAGGGGTGGGAATGGATGAGCTTTGAGGTCTCTTCCAACCCAAACCATTCCATGACTCTCTGCTAGGTTTGGAGAGGTGCTGGCTCTTGTCCCTTTCATCTTTTCACCCTTTCAGGGTCATGCTGAGGTTGGAAGAGGAGCCAGGGGAACGAGGAGCTGGATAAATGTCGGGTGAATAGAGAGCTTGGAAGGCCAAGAGCTGTCACTCCCACATCCTCCAGCAGCACTAAAGCAGCTCCAGAGAAAACCAATACCCACGAACTCACTGGGAAAGGCCAAGGCAGGAAGAAAAGGGAAAGGTTGATTACAGGAAAGTGGGATATAGATACAGGGAGAGCGAAGTCAGGAAAAGTTCAGCTCCTTCAAGGTCCAAGTTAAACACGTATTAAGGAACCTGCCCCTTCCACAGGCTCCCACACAAAAGTCGGATGTGTCAAGCCCCGGGGTCTGGCTACCACGACAGGAATTAGCCAAAAAACAAGGCTCTGTAGCAGCCCCAAGAGCAGCCGCCATGGGGAGAGAGATTTGGGCTGGTCGCACTCGTCTGGAGCTGTGCTGGAGGTTGTGACAAACCTCTGCGGGTGCCAGGGGGGTGAACGTCCCAGCTGTGGGGTTTGGGTGTGTGGGAAGGTGGCTGGAGCTGGGAGGGAACCTCCGGGTCCTGTCTTGTGCTCAAACCAAATCCATCCCTCATGCTTTATCCCCCTCCCGTTTTTATCCGCTCTCGTTTCAGCAGCGCAGCTTCCAGCCTTCTGCAAAGGAGACTATTCCCATCGCTCATAAATCTCCTATCAGGAAGCTGTTTCCAAGATTAAAGCTTTAAACGTTTCCCCTCTCTGGTTTCACCTCCCGGCTCCCAATTCCCTCCCTGCTGTAATCACCAGCTCCATCCCCTCCATCTGGACACGCCGGGGTCTCTGTGCCTCACACCAAGCTCTGTGTGCTCCGAGAAAACCTGTGCTGGGACAATTTGGGATTGGGGTGTGCACCTCCCAGGCTTGGAAAGGGCCACTCCAGGCTTTGTGTCACGGAGTTTGGAAAGCTCCTCCTGCTGCAGGTCCCTCCTGGCTGCTTTAGGAGCTGACTTAGCCTTTGGAGGAGTTAAAGGTCATTATCTGGGCAAGGCCCGTGGATTTGGGATGAGCTCTCAGCGGGCTGGAGCTCGGGGGCCTGCTGTGCATATCAGATCACCGGCAGCAGGAGCACTCATTCCCGGAGCTGGGATAATTATCCGTGGTGACGAGGCCGGGATAATTATCCGTGGTGACGAGGCCGCGGTGTGTGGGCAGGGAAAGGCACGGAGCAGGGAAAGGGACATCTGGGCTCACGTGGGAGTGCGGCGAGCGCTGCGGCATCCCGGGGCTCTTGGCTGTGGCGCTCAGCCCTTTGTTGGGAAAGCTTGGAGGAGACCCCAAGCCTTTTCATCAGACCCTAAAATTAGAGGCAACCCAAGGCCCCAGCCCTGGGAGAGGCGGATTCCTTGGCAGAGGCTGCTGTGCTGATGGAAGAGGCAGGATGTGGCTTTTCCCTGGGCACAGGAGCTGGGGAAGGTCCCAGTTCTCCATTCTGGTGGCTCTGGGGGGCATCTCTCACCAGCTTTTGTCCTTCTCAGCCTTCATCACCCTCAGCCCTGCTGTTCCCAGGGTTGTTTTGGGGCGGTTCCATGGGAGGCTCCCAAAAGGAACATTCTCCTGTGGCCTGTGCTGTCACCTGAGGTCACCCCGTCCCCTTTCCGTGGAGGTTGCCTAATCCCTCGTGGCTCAGCCTGCTGGGAATTAGGGGAGTTGAGGATCTGGACAGGAAAGGTGCTTGCCTTCAACCCTTTATCTGGCCTCCTCTAATGCCCTGGTGTGCCACCAGATAAAAATCTTTGTGTGCGTTTTTAATTTTTATTTTTACGCGAGAAAGCAGCAGTGAAGTTTCCTCCTGACATTTAACTCAGTCAGTCAGTGACAAACCGAATAAACATTCCCATTTCGCTGGGACAAAGGCTCCAAGATCCTGCTGGGACTAAAATGTTTCATCATTTCCGAAGTAAAACGTTTCAGTTTTTTTTTTTTTTTTTCTTTTTAAAAATAAGAACAACAACTAAAAATGACACGTTTCAATGTTTTTCTAATTATTTTCTCCGTTTTGGCTGGAGCTATTTGTCAAATCTGGCCTGCCTTCCCAAGTAGCTTTGGAACCTTCCAAAACTGCTATTTTGGGCATTTTTCCTGTTATTGATGAATAAGTTTGATCCCTGCTCTGCATTCCTGTTCATTCCAGGTGTTTTCTGGGGTGATTTACAGGTGGATGGAGCCTCGGTGCCACCCTTGTGGTGCCACGGGCAGGGAGGGACACCTTCCACCATCCCAGGTGGCTCCAGCCTGGCTTTGAACACTTCAGAGATCCAGGGGCAACCAAAGCTGCTCTGGGAATTCCGTCCCAGCCCCTCCTCACCCTCACAGGGAGGAATTCCTGCCCAATGTCCCACCCTGCCCTCTGGCAGTGGGAAACCATTCCCTGTGTCTTCCATCCCTTGTCTAAAGTCTCTCTCCACTTTTCTCGTGGCTCCTTCAGGCACTGGGGAAGTCACAATTAGGTGACCTTGGAGCTTTTCCAGGCTGGACAATCCCAATTTTCTCAGCCTTTCCTTCCAGCAGAGCTGCCCCATGCCTCAGATCGTCCTCCCTGTGCTGGGCCCCAGGGCTGGGGCAGGTGAGGTGTCACCTGAATGGAATCACAAGATATAAACCTCCCCACATTTTAATTTAGCTCTGGAAAAACCAAAACCAACCCAACCAAAACAAAACAAAACAAAACAAAACAAAACAAAACAAAAAAAAAAACCAAAACAAAAAAACCAACCACCAAAACCCCACCACAACCCCTCGGTGTTATTTTTATCCAGAACCCTCCCTAGCACCGGATTTTTGCAGACTGAGGGTAGATGGTTTTTTTTCTTCCTCCTCCTGACCAAGAGGTGGAGAGGGCTGATGCAATGTCCTCTCACCTTGGAGCAGCCCGTGCTGAGGAGGCTTGGCAAAACCAGAACCATCCCCAGTTTGTTGGTTTTTTTTTCCCCTGGATGAGGCTGGGCCAGATTTCCATCCCGTCTTTATTCTGGAAGACTCCCCTTAGCCTTAAAAATGGATCTTGAGGATTTGCCCTTCCCTGCCTCGAGTGAGAGACACTCCTGGGGCTGTGACCTTGCTGGTGGGTGGGAGGGTGCCCCCCTTTTCCCTAGGGACTCGTATCCAGGTGGTTTAATTTGTGTCCCAGGTAGCTGTGCTGCTCCAGGCTGCTCCTGCCGCCTCGGGGGATTGTGCTGCGCAGTGACCCGCATTCAGCGGCGCTGCAGAGCATCAGCTCGGCCAGGACCTGTCCCTTCCAGCCGAAATCAACCCTCTCGTGACACAAAAGGCAGCTGTCCCTCTCCCCTGGACACGGTTCCGTGCGGATCAGTGGGAAGAGAGGCAGGGAAACAAGGTGGGGGAAAATCGTGTTGCTGTGGAGATGGGAAGATGTCACTTGGCACAAGGGAGGGAGCGACCCAGCTCGGGTTTATCAGATCCTGTGGGATCTTTTAGGGTGTTAATCGAGGATGTAGGGTGTTAATTGAGGATCTTCAGGCGGGACAAGCCGTCCCCTCTGGCTCTGCTGCACTCACACAGCTCTGGCAGCTCTGCTGGGGCTCTCGGAGGGTGAAGGAGCGGATTTTTCCAAAGCAGACCTTGGCTGTGCCTGGGCTGTGGGAAGTGCAGGGAAAGCAAAGAGGCTTTGGCTGAGCCTCCGAGGCTGGATGTGAGGACTCTGTGTCCTGGAGGGGAGTGAGGAGGCTGCAGTGATCCTGTCACTCCTCTTCCTGAGCTGGAAAAGTCGTTTCTCCCCCTGTGTCCCCAGATCCCTTCTCAGCAGGGTCTAATGCACTTGCTCTCTAGGCTGGCTTAATTGTGACACGAGATTACATCTCTGTGTGTGGGTGCACGAGCTCCTTCCCCCTGCTGAATCCCAGCTCAGTGCAGCAGCCTGTGACAGGGAGGAAATGTCTCAAACCCGCTGAATTCCTGCAGAACTCGTGGGGGTGCTCATTTGATGGAGGGCCCAGATTTGTGTCCCCTCCGAGGAGGTTCTTGGAAGGAATTAGTGGTGTGTGAGGAGCTGTAGGTTATCATCCTGTAGGGTTTTTTTGGGTTTTTTTTAAGAGTAGGGAGCAAATTCCACATCCCAAATTTTCCCATCCCTCCAGGCCCTTTGTCCAATGTCTATTTACACTTTTTTTTAAATTATTATTTTTGTTCTCTTCAGGTGCTGGAAGGCCACAATGAGGTCACCCCAGAGCTTCTCCAGGCTGAGCAATCCCAACTCTCCCGGCCTTTCCTTGTAGCAGAGGTGCTCCATCCCTCTAATCCTCTTCTGGACTTGCTCCAACAGGTCGGTGTCCCCAAAAAACCACCCTGAACTGGGTCAGGGAAGGGCAGCCTGTGCTCCTTTTCATCTGCAAGGATGGCATCACAGCCCTGCCAGAGCTCCAGGAGCCTTTGGATGGTGCTCCCAGGCACAGGGGGGATTGTTGGGGTCTGTGCAGAGCCAGCAGCTGGACTCTGATCCCCGTGGATCCTTTCCCACCCAGGATATTCCATGCTGGATCCATGCAGGGCTGTAAAAATGCCTCTCCACGGAGCCTTGGAGTTCTAAAAAAACCAGGTGACAGCTCTCCCAAAGCTTTGATTTGAGGACTGGGGATGCCTTTTCCTGCTTAAAAGTAGGATCCTGCTCTCCTGAGCGTGATTGAACAGCTTGACCCTGTTTTCCCCCAAAAAAATCTCCCTGTTCCCTCTCCTTTCCCTGCCCCGGAGGTTTCTGCACCGAGGCAGCGTTTGCTGAGCTGGGAGAGCCTCTCCCCGCAGCTGCTTTCGCTGCTGCATCTCTGCAGATCATCAATATTCATGTGCTTCATCAGCAGAGCCTCTGGAAAGAGCTCCGGGGAAATAAAAATCCTTTCCTGTGGGGTCAGGGAGCCGAGCGTTTGCCACGAGAGGGGGGTATGAGCCCGCGGAGGGCAGGCGCTGGGTGCTGGGGTGGCTCAGGGTGCCAAGGATCCATCCCCGTTTCCCAGGGGTGGCCTCAGGTGTGATGGGTGCCGCCGCCAGGAGCTCACCTGGGCACGGGAGGAGCTCAGCCCACGGGGTTTGCTCCAGGACGAGCCGCTGGGGGAAGAGTTAAAGCAGAAGGGATTTTATTGTCCAGGCTGCAATCTGGGCAGGGAATGCACAAACCCCTACTCCTCTCCGGTTAAAAACATCATTTTCTTGGGTCTATCAGTGTTTTCTGCTTTTATTCTGTGTTTTCCCCACGAGCTGCCCCGGATTATTCTCCCCTTTGCACTGATGCAACAGTTTGTGATTGCAGAAAACCGGTTTGAGGAGCTGATCTGGCTCATCCTAAGGGTTTTTTTCCCCCCTTTCCCAGGTCAGGAACATTTCTTTCCCAGGTGCTGCTTGAGCGTGTTGTGTCCCGGGCTCTGATCATCCTCTGTAAATGATCCAGCCAGTCTCTTGTTTGGTGACACCAAAACCCCACAGTTCTCCTGCTGGGTGATCTCAGGTCATCAAGGCAGATCCCTGTACAGAAAACTTGGAGAAAGGGTTGGATTTCAGCTGGAACTGGGGCTGGGAATGGAGAGACCCAGAGGTTTTTCTGCTTTCTGTGTTCTCTCTGTTGATTTCTTCCATTATTTTGCAGCCCATGTGCAAAGACTGAAATGCTCAAGGAAAAGCTCGGATATTTCAACATCCTCCAGTGTGGAATATTCCCTCCCACATCAGAGAAGGAGGGGAGGAAATTCAGAAAAGCAAATCTTCATCTTCTTTTTTTGAGGGGGAAAATCCATAACATTCACTGGACTTTAAATTTTGAACTGGGTTTTGTGATTTTGAGGCCTGTTGTGTATAAACCAAATTATTTTTATCCAACTTACAGCAAGGCTGACTCCAGGCAGGGACTATCCATGGGATCCAAATGCAGCTCTCCTCATTTCGTGGCTTTTTCCTCAGGATTTGAATCCTTGGGAGCAGGTTCTGGGTCTGTGGGGGTCAGGCCACTCACGTGCTGTGCAGTTGCAGCGTTTTTGCAGTTGAATTCTTGTGTGAAATCTCCTTTCTGGTCTGGCTGCTGCGAGGAGATTAGGAATAATCCCCAGTCCCCATCCATCAAACTTAATTAGGGCCATTTCCTAACGAGCCTTTGGGCAGCTCAAGGAAGACCTTGTCATCACTTCCAGGAGGGAGAAGCACCAACAACCTCCTGCCAGGGGCTGGGGCTGGCTCCAGGGTGGGCTGGAAAACCTCAGCAAACATCAGGAGTCCAACAAAATCCGCTCAAAAAGCAGAAAATCCCCCGGATTTAGGGAAAACCAGGTGCTCACTGATCATTTGCTCCGTGCTCTGCTCCTGACCTGTTTTCCTGCTTCTCCCTCCCAGAAACTGGGAGATCCTGGGCAGTTCTTCCCCTGTTTTTCTCTGAAGTGGCCATGGTTTATTTTTTCCTGAAGAAAGGCTTTGTTTTTTAGAAGATGTCAATTGAAATAGAAGCTGAATCTGTTCCAGGGAGGGTGTTGGTTGGATGAGTGTCTGGATTTATTTATTTTATTAGGATTTGTTAGTTTTTACATTGTGGATGCATCCCTTAGGTCCCATCCCAAGGAAAACATGGAGGGGAGGGGTTAAGCTAAAGCAACTGTCTTTTGAAATGTCCATTAATCTCCATTTACACAAGGGAAGTTTTTTCCTGAGGTCACAATCAAAACGTGTCCCAGTTATCCTGGTCAGCTGTTCCTCACCCTCTGATTTAGTACCTGGACAAAATGTCCTGGATTTGACTTTTTCTGCTTTGATTTGAGGGTTCCTGGGTTGGTTTGGGGTTTTATTTGAGCCATCAGGGGAAGCCAGTGGTGACCTGGGCTGATCCCACAGCGTGGGGGGCTGGGGTGGGGGGATTCTGCCCTGTTCAGGTGAGACCCCACCTACAGAGCTGCCTCCAGCTCTGCTCCAACAGCAGGAGGACCTGGAGCTGCTGGAGAGAGTCCAGAGGAGCCCATGGAGCTGCTCCAGGGCTGGAGCCCCTCTGGAGAGCTGGGGGTGCTCACCTGGAGAGGAGAAGCTCCAGGGACACCTCAGAGCTCTTCCAGGGCCTAAAGGGGCTCCAGGAGAGCTGCAGAGGGACTGGGGACAAGGGATGGAGGGACAGGACACAGGGAATGGCTCCCACTGCCAGAGGGCAGGGCTAGCCACTGGTCACACTGGTTTAGGCTGTGCTTGCATTGATTTGAGCACTTTGTCCCCCCTTTGTCCCCAAACAGCCCCTCAATGCCACACCTGGCAAATGATCCAAAATGTCCTGCTGCTCCAGGTATTGCTTTTTTTTTTTTTTTGGTTGGTTGTTTTTTTCTCAGGGTACATTTTATTGAGCCTGACTTCCCCTCCTTGGCTTTGCTGTGCTGGACTCTGGCTGGCAGAGCCCTAATTACCAAGGGCCGGGATTTGTAATTCCTGGCACAGAAACAGCCTTAATGGATTTGTTCAGTTCCATTTTATCAGCCTTTCCAGCCTGCCTCTTATCTCATTACTTTGGGGAGGGCTGAGATGGGATTAAGGGAAGTGCAGGCCTGATAAAAGGGAGCTGGAAACTCAGGAGCTGGGGTGGATCAATACAGATCCATCAGGGAGAGCTTGCAGGGATGAGTGATTGGATGGACCCCGGCCTGGGGGGAAGGAGGCTGCCCTGGAACGGGAGCTCAGGGACACAGGAATGTGTCCTGGAACCTGTTGGGCTGAAGTGGAACACGTCTGGAGGCATCTGACACTTGGCCTCCTGCACATCCAAACACTTGTCGTGCCTCAGCTCTTTGCCCTGGTGCTGATGGATATCTCGGCTGGATGGAACTTTCCCAGGCTCCCCAAAGATTTATCGGTGTCTTTGCACCCAAAGGAGCCGCTGGGTGCTCTCCCCTTTCCCTGAGGGGAACTGGGATGTGTGGGATGTGCTGGTCACTGTCTGAGGGCTCAGGATGGAGCTGCAGGGAAAGAGGAGAACGAGCTGCTGGTGTTTGGTTTGGGAATCAGGACGCAAAGTCTGGAAACTTCTCCAAGCCCTGTAACACCCAGGGTTCCCAAGGGAGTGGAGAACAGGTCTTGTGGGAGCAGGTTTTTCTGCACCTGGAGCAATCCCAGGGCAGTGACCTTTTCCCTGAATGCTGCCAAGCTCCTGGTGCATCCTGCTTTTTTTCTGATCCCTGTAGGCAGAAGGGGAGGATGTGCTCAGAGGTGATCTCCTTGTCCTCCTGGGGGCGGGGAACAAGTGTCCCTGTCGGGCACAGAACCATCCCCTGACACTTGGCGTGGTTTTGGGAATTTTCTTGCAGCAGCCCGGGCATGGCACAGGCACTGACACAAAAATTCCTTCATCCTCCAGAGCAGGAGGGTCCTGCCTTGCTTTGCCTGGGTTCCTGAGGCGAGGGAATTTCCAGCTTTCTGCCAGCCTGCTGGGATCAGTGGTGAGGGCTCTGCTGCGTGTGGACACCGAGTCATTCCGTGTGGCCTGGCTGCTCTTCCAGCCAGCAGCTTCTCAAAGTTGGCTCCTTGGTGCTGGTTTTCCTTTAATCCAGTTCTTCCCCTTGTGCCTGGCTGCTCTGAGGAGTCTCCTGGGGTCCCCTCTTTTCTGACACCCCCTCTGCCATCCTTCACTCATTTCTCCACACGCTTTTCCCTTCCCAGTGAAAACCTGGGAAGAACTTTCTCTTCACCTGGCACTGGGCACAGATCTCTGCTCATTCTCTCTCTCTCTCTCTCTCCTCACTTCTGGCTTTCCCTTCCCCTAATTCCCTCCTTTAATTTGTCTTTGCTTATTTTGAATACAAAGCTCCTCCATCGCAGTGTTTATAGTTCATAAAGCCTCGGGCCCATTGCTTATTCTCCTTCTTATATCCCTACTTAACTGCCTTGGCTCCCTGGGCCCTTTCCCTGCTTCCAGAGTATCCAGGATGAATCACAGTCCCTGTCCCCAGCTGTCTGCCCGCACAGTTCCCATATCCCAGGAACCCTGTTCCCAGACACTGCAGTGCCTCAGTCTCCAATCCTTCTCTTTGCTCATCCCTTCCAAATTCCTTTTCCCCTTGCAGCCAGCCTCTCTCACGAGCCTCTCCCGAGCTTTGTCCCTGTCACCTGCACAATTCCCGGGATATTCCTGCTGTGGGCAATTCCCGGTGCTCAGAGTGTTCCCACCTGCTCTGGGAGCTGTGGTTGGCACCTCCTGGGTTTGTCTGCCTGGCACCAAGTGTAAATGCCACCAGCTTGCTTCTGGTCCACTTCTCCATATCAGCCTCGGTCCTGGTTTCCCTTCGGCTCTTCCCAAAATAGGTCTAAAGCACAAATGCCCCGATTCCCATCTCGCCAGGGGCGTGGTGAGGAGCAAGTGCTGGCTGCATCCCAGCTCTGTTCCCCTGCAGGAGCTCCTGGACCAGGGTGGGGCTCGGGATAAGAGTTTTCTTTTGGTTGGTTTTTTTGGTTTTTTTTACTGAGCTGAATTTTCAAGTCATATTTTAAGCCCCAGCAAGAGGAGTGACGCCGATGTTTGTGAGCCGGTGGGGACTGAAAAAGTTGGGGAGCAAGTGGACAGAAAGAGTGAGCAGAAAACAAGGGATGAGGATGTGGGAAGCTTTGGGCTGAGCAAATCGTGTGGGAATATTCCACACTGGAGGATGTTGGAACATCCGAGCCTCTCCTTGAGCATTTCAGTCTTTGCACATGGGCTGCAAAATAATGGAAGAAATCAACAGAGAAAACACATAAAGCAGAAAAACCTCTGGGTCTCTCCATTCCCAGCCCCAGTTCCAGCTGAAATCCAACCCTTTCTCCAAGTTTTCTGTACAGGGATCTGCCTTGATGACCTGGAGATCACCCAGCAGGAGAGCTGTGGGGTTTTGGTGTCACCAAACAAGAGACTGGCTGGGATCATTTACAGACAGTCTCACTCAAACCCCAGGACTGGTGCTGTGGGGACAGACCCCACGGCTCTGGATGAGAACAGCTCTGCCACTGAGCCCAGAGTGGGCAGGCTGAGCTCAGGCCCTCTGCAGAGGAACACCCAGAGTTTCATTTTCCTGAGCTGAGAGTTTCTCACTGCTGCACTTTTCCTGCCCATGGCTCAGTCCTCCTCCTCCTCCTCCTCCTCCTCCTGCCCTTCCCCAGGCAAAGCAATCTGAACTGAAAGAATTCTGCAGATGGAGCCCAGGACACGCTGCAGCACCCAAAATCATTCCAGTGGGAACCTGGAGCTCCACGTTGCCTCTGGTGCTCCCCAGCTCAGCTTTTCCACGTTGGAAAGGTTCCCACGGACATCAGAGCCCACTGCTGCTGCCCCCACTGCCCTCCCCTGCAAGGGGACACCTCTGTCCCTTCTCCTGTCCTCCAGAGACACCACATCCAGTGTCAGGACTTTAAGAGAGATGAGATTTTAAAGCGTTATTTATTGCTGCAGTCTCAGTGAAGGGTGAGAACGCCCAAAGGCCCTGGTCAGTGGTCTCCAGATCAGAGGTTACCAGGTCTCTTAAAGGTTAATTAGCCAATAAACTACTGCCACAAAGAATGTTTTTACTTTCACACCAACCCCTAATTAATTGGTCTTTTATGTCCCTGCTGCAGTTCAGACTCTCTTGACCATCTAATGACACACAAACTTACGGTGCTACACCTTAAAACCTCTTATTACCTTTATAACTACTCCTATACCTTAAACTTTACACTCAAAACCTTTCCACTACTTAGCTCAAGATGTTTCTACCCAAACTACAAACTCACATCTCTAAAAGCCTTTTCCGAGGTCTCAGGTTGAACCCTGTATTATTTATGTATATATATATATATATATATTTAGGCCTGCATACACAAGATTTAAAAAATTTCCTGGGCCTGGAATTCCCACAGTCTGCCTCATCCCGAGGAGCAGGGAAGTGTCCGGCAGGAGCTGAAAATAACTTTCTTGTCAGAGGTTTTTTTTTTTTTCCATGAGACCTTTGAGACTCCTTATCTGTCTGCTGCTGTTCTGGCACAGGATGAGTTGCAGATGGAGCAACTCCAAGGTTTCCTTTGGCCAGGCAGGACTCGGGGCCGTTGTCCCGTGGGATATGGGGATATCAGTCACTGTGGGGTTACAGCAGCCTCTGCTTCAGCAGGAATATTTTTTTGGAAGAGCAAAACCTGCCTAATATCATGGAGTTTTTGGGATATGGGGGATATTGAGGGGGTCTGGGTTTGGTGACAGCAGCATTCGCAGGGATTTGAAGCGGTTGGAAAGATGCTGGGGGTTATTTTTTTGAGCTCTGGAATACCTGCCCTGCTTTCCAGCAGCGCAAAAGTCAGCAGGGTTGTCCCAAGCTATCAAAATAAGGCCTGTGATTTTCTGTGAAAATAAATAAGTTCCTGTTAGGGAGCCAACAGAGCTGCTGCTGTGCTCGCTGGGAAGCTGCTCCTGCTGAGCCCTGACTGTGAATTCGGGGATCCAGTCCCTGCTCAGGTGTCCCCAAGCTGTGGCCCCCGGGGACAAGCTTGGCAGCAGCGACCTCCTGGTGCTTTCCACGAGTGTTTTCCTGACCCTGGAAGGGTTTTCTGGTGGCCTTTAATGAGCCATCTGGGGGCAATTAGTTCTCGGGGTTTTACGACATCCTGGCTTGACATATCCTGGCTTTTCTCATGGAACGTGGCACGGGCCGGGTTTTCCAGCCACATCTGGGATGGAAGGAGGGGAGCTTTGCGTCCATCCTTCTTCCCCCTGGTGCCTGTCGAGGGTCCAGGTCCAGCTGTGCCCCTGCAGCAGCTGGATCCACATCCCTGGAGGATCCATCCTGCGGGAAGCTGTTGCTCTCTCCCGAGCAATTCCCGAGGTTCAGGTCGAGGATCTTCCCAGCCGCCGTATCCTGAACTCTCCTGAAGTTAAGGGATTACAGAAAGGATTAAATATAAACCTCTCCTGCTGCAGTAAATCACATTTTTTTTTTCTCTGCTGCCAGCTAGGCAGGGAGGAGAGGCGTTGGGGCCGGCGTTTCCCGTGGCAGAGCTGCTGACCCCAATTATTTCGGGGTGATAAACCACCAGCTGTCCCTGGCCTGCCGTAAAACCTCGGCAGTGCCTGCAGAACCCAGCAGCTGAGAGGGGAAATAACAAACAGCCTTTCCCGCCGGGTTGTTTCCTAAGTGCTTGGCACTTTGGGGTGACCCCCAAGAGGTGTGTGGTCACCTTGGAGTGGAGGTTTTGAGTTCGGCCCCGAAAAACTCGTGGGAGCGGCTAAAGAGACCTTTTGTCACTCAGATGATGCTTGGGACAGAGTTGTCACAGGTTTTATCTTACAGAGGAGGAAGCTGAGGCACAGAGCATGTTCCTTACAGCTGGGAGTGAGGATTTTGGGGGTTTTTGGGATGAAAAATCTCCCTGCAGTGCCCCACTGCCTGTGCTTGGGCAGGAGGCTGACAGCTCCTCGTGCTGCTGATCCCAATCCTGGCGCTAGGAAGAACCCAAAAGGAGAAGCTGCTGCTGGGAAGCTCCTTAATTTAGACTCCCCTAAGGACGAGGTTCATTCAAATGAAGTTCTGATGGGCCGTAATTTAACAGACCACGTGCAGCAAACACTCCAAGAAATCCATTAAAAATCTTGCTTGGAAGAAAAGGCCACGGAGCTGTTCCACTGGGAATGGCAGGGCTTTGTTGTCTTTTATTTTCCCCTTCCAGTTCACTCCATCAGCTAATGGCTTTTTGCTGACAGATATTTATCAGCCTGAACATGCTTTTCCTTAGTCTTGGAAAAATAAAAATCTTTACTCCTGGCTCCAATTAAAAAATAAAATAAAATAAAATCAGCCCGACATCCCTGAAGGAACCAGTGTGGATATCAATCCTTCTCCTGCCACCCCAGCTCTGGGGCTCGTTAAGAGGAGAATGGCAAAAGCAGAAAGTGAAGCCACCCAGGGTTAGGAACAAGCCTTGAATTATTATTTTTAATTTTTTTTTTAAATTTTATTTTATTTTTTTCAGCCAGAAATGTCATGTGCTTAATGAGCTGAGGGGCAGAACACGCTCACAGCTCCCCCAGGGCTCG
Source organism: Sylvia borin (assembly GCA_014839755.1). Taxonomy (NCBI): domain Eukaryota; kingdom Metazoa; phylum Chordata; class Aves; order Passeriformes; family Sylviidae; genus Sylvia; species Sylvia borin. Next base: position 4,778,024 of record CM025983.1, read on the forward strand.
GAGAGAAGTCCCCACCCTGGCTCCAGCATCCCTCCACCCTGACCCAGCAGGGGGAAGGAAAAGGGCTCAGCACCCTGGTGCAGCAGCTTTGTTATTATTAAAAAATAAATTAGGTTTATACACGACAGGCCTCGATCGCAAAACCCAGTTCAAGATTTAAAGTCCAGTGAATGTTGTGGATTTTCCCCCTCAAAAAAAGAAGATGGAGTTTTGCTTTTCTGAATTTCCTTCCCTCCTTCTCTGATGTGGGAGGGAATATTCCACACTGGAGGATGTTGGAATATCCGAGCCTCTCCTTGAGCATTTCAGTCTTTGCACATGGGCTGCAAAATAATGGAAGAAATCAACAGAGAGAACACAGAAAGCAGAAAAACCTCTGGGTCTCTCCATTCCCAGCCCCAGTTCCAGCTGAAATCCAACCCTTTCTCCAAGTTTTCTGTGCAGGGATCTGCCTTGATGACCTGGAGATCACCCAGCAGGAGAACTGTGGGGTTTTGGTGTCACCAAACAAGAGACTGGCCGGGATCATTTACAGAGGATGATCAGAGCCCGGGACACAACACGCTCAAGCAGCAGAGTTCAATCTCCTCTCCTTTACACCCCGAGTTGATTTTCTCCTTTCCTACAGCCCCTTTCAGGGAGCTGAAATCCGCTCCCAGGCCTGTGAGAACCCCTCTGTCGGGATTAACCAAGTCTGGCCTTACAAAACCCTCTTGTTCAGCTCAGGAAAGCGCAGACACGTCGGGCGGTGCTGACAGATTTATGGCCGAGGAAACAACCCGTGACTCGTGGGATGCTGCTCCCCACCAGAAACCCACTCAGGACGGTTTTTTTCCAGCACTAATTAGGATGAGGATTGATGTCCTCGCCCCTTCTCTCCTGTAAGGGCTGGCAAACACCAGGGGTTTCCCTTTGGAGCTGCTCGAAGCTCAAAAAAATTGCTGAAATGAGATTTTTTTTTTTTTCTCCTCGTGAATTCCTGCTGTCCCGGGGACTTTTTTTTGGACATCTAAGGAGTTCTGAGCGGGTTTGTGGAAGCTCTCGTGCTCTCTGTGTATGAGAATATGTGTGATTACATCTGTGTATTTACATTTTTATGTATATGTGAACATGTGTGTAGAGACTAAAAGGAAATTAACTCCTATTCCATGGCTCAGGGCTGGGATCTGCACATTCTCTTTGGAGTATCTCATGCCAGATATGAGCTCTGACTTATATTTGAATATAAAAAAAAATTTTTTTAATTAAATTGGTGTCTGTGAGCTGCTGCAGGGTGGGGGTTTGAGGGTGGCTTGCTCAGGAAATCAAAAATGACGCCACTTGTGAGAGCTGCAGGGTGACAGGCACCAACTTCCATCCCTCTTGGGGAGCTCCAGAGTTCCTGGATGCCCCTTTCCAGCAGGAATCACCATGAGGATGCCCTGGGTGAGGCACTGAGCACCTCAGGGACGCCTCCAGCACACTGAGAGAATTCCACTTCGCTCTGGTGGTTCCTTTCATGGGAGAAAAAACATTTTGTACAGAGCCCCAGCACGGCAGGGGGAATTATTTTCGTGGATAAAATAATCCAAAAAGGCAATTCAGGGGGTAACAAAACCAACAGAGCTGTTTCTGAGCCAGCCCAGAGGCGTTTTCCTTGGTGACCACTGCAGGGTCTCTGAGATTCCCTGTGCAGAGCTCTCTGCTTCCCTCCCTTCATTCCCATTGCGTTTTCCTGAGAATCCAGCACAATTCCTCCGTTTCACTCCAGGCACAAGGTCTCGGGACGTGAGATTTGGGGAAAGATTCGTCCTGGCTGATGGGCAGAAGTGGGAGAAGTGTTAACCAGGGAGGACAGGTAGGAACGGCTGGAATCAATGAGGGTTTCCCTGGGTTGGATATTAGGAAAAATAGATTAGGAAAATCAGGAAAAAAATTTATTTTAGGAAATAAAATTTAGGAAATTTTATGAGGAAATAAAAGGAAAATGTTATTATTAGGAAAATTCCTTCAGGGGAAAGGCTTTGGACTCACCATCCCTGGAAGTGTTTTTTTAAAAAAGAGTGTGAATTTGGCCCTTGGGGAATGGGTTCATGGTTGGACCTGGATGATCTCACAGGGCTTTTCCAGCCTGAATGATCCCGGGATTCCAACTGGGCTCCACCTGCTGAGGATCTCAGCTGTTGTCCTGGGAAAGGAGAAAAATTGATGGAGCCCCTTCCAGCCCTGCCCTGCAGGATCCCAGCCCGGCTCTAAATGAGAAACAGCCCCGGTGCTTCCCTCTCATGGATCCCTCTGCCTTTTGCACTGGCTTGGGAACGTTCTGGGGACTGGGAAACCTTCAGGGATTCATTATTCAAACCACGCTGGCTTTCGCTGCAAAGTTCCAATTGTGGTTTGCGGGTTTGGGCTGAGACTATTGCCTTGAAATTCGAGGCAGATCTCCTCCGCTCCTGGGGACAGAACGTGAGATCCTCGTCCTGCAGGGAGATCAGAGTTGTGCAGGAGCTGCAGGATGCAGCTCACCTGGCTGCTCAGGGAACAGCTGGGCTGCTGCTGGCTCCAGAAACCTGCTGGGAATTGGAGCTCTTGGATTCCAGTGGCTTTCTGGAGAAGGGCAGAAGAGCTGGTGAGGGGATGAAGAGCTAAGGAAAGGCACTTTGGATGAGAGGAAATGGTTTCACAGTGTCACAGGACAGGGCTGGGTGGGATATTGGGATGGATTTCCTCCCTGGGAGGGTGAGGAGGGGTTGGGATGGAATTCCCAGAGCAGCTCTGGCTGCCCCTGGATCCCTGGAAGTGTCCAGGACCAGCTTGGAGCCACCTGGGCCAGTGGAAACTGTCCTTGCTCATCACTGAGGTGGAACTGGATGAACTTTAAGGTCTCTTCCAACCCAAATCCACCTGAGATTGCACGAAGCAGCCCTTGAATTCAGCTGGGGGGTAACAAAACCCAACCCTCAGGGGACAGAACCAGCACAAACTTTGCTCCCTGTCCCTTCCCATGAGCAGCACGAGGCTTTCGTGGATAAATCCCCCACTCAGAGCCCTCGGAGCAGCTCTGACCCTGCCCTGGGTCTGTTGTTTCATGTGCTGCAGCCTGGATGTTTGGTAGGGGCTGAGCAAAGCTCAGATCTGGTTTCAGCTGAAACAGGAACCTCGGTGCAAGCAGCAGTCCGCACCAGATGGTCTCAGCTGGGTCGATGTCCAAGAGGAGGAGGAAAAGCTGCGTAAAATCCGTCCTGGAGACGTGGCCCGAGAGTCTCCTCGGGGGAGAAAGGGAACATCAGGGCTTGAACTGCTGAAAATCAGCCTGGGTTGACTTTTTTTAGGGGGTGAAATCCCCCTGGGGGGTTTGTGCTCGGAGCTTTGCTGTGATTTCAGCTTCTGCTGTGAGAGGAGAGCGGAGAGCGCAGAGCCCGGGTACAGATGAAATCCCGTGTGCTGGGCTGCCTCCAATCCCATCCCTGTGAGGCAGGAGCAGGGAAACAGCCCCGGGGGCTGCCTTGGGATTGCAGAAACTGAAATTTTTAGGTTTTCTGTTCTAAAAGGCACCGACCCTCGAGCGAGAGCCGCGTTGGACGTGAGGCCGTGGAACAGACTCCCGAAATGGAGCGATGGCACTGGGGCTGTGGGGGTGTGGGTGGAACAGAAGTGTCTGATCTCACAGCGGGGAAAACTTAGAATTTCAGGGGTCATATAGTGATATTAGGGTTGAAGGGTTTAAAATTTAAAGGTTTGTTTAGTAATATATACGGGGAAGGATGGAGGATTTAGGGCGTTGTCTAAGTCCTTCTCCACCTTCTTCTTCTTCTTGGTTTTGGGTGAAAGGGTCTGGATTGAGGACCTTTGGGTGATCAATTATTGGGTGAAAAGTATAAATAATACGGGTGTCATCTCCTTGTTGGGTAATTAGTGCTTAAATTACCTTGGAAAGAGTTGGAGGCGTCCATTTTTACCTCCATTTTCTACCTAACTAGTGGGCTGTAATATAAATATATTATAACTATATTTAATAATAGGTATTTTATTTCTTTATATATATATAATATATATTTATATAGAAATATATATTGTATTTCTATTTAGTAACGTGAATGTATTATAAATATAAATTGATGTTTTAATAATTGTGAATTTGTGTATTAATAAGAATGAATAAACACCGAGTCTGTGAGTCCCGTGTGGAAATCCCGGCTCGAAGAGGAAGAAAGGAAGATCAATAAGGAAGCCGCAGGGCTGGAGGTGACACAGACCCCGAGCCCTGGGAGCAGCAGACCCCAGCAGAGGACACGGAGGCTTTGCCTGCCAGCTCAGTGATGCTGCCTGCTTTGCTTTCTATTAACAAATCTCTGCGGTTTCCAGCTCCCGCTGCTCCGAGAGGGGCTGGAGCTGCTCAGCCAAGAGAAATAGGATAAATATTCCCGGGGTCTGGCCGGGGCTCCAGCAAAAACAGCGAGTGCAGCAGAGTAATTTGGATAATTCTTTCAGACACCATCATTATCCGGCCCGGCGCTTCCTGAGGAGGTTCAGCCAGAGGGAGCTGGACCACAGAGGCTTGGACACGGCCTCTGCCACACCAAAAAGGCTTGGCCTGGCACTGGCACAGCCACGTGTGCCAGGGCTGTGTCCTGGAGCCAGCTGTGGTGGGGCTGGGAGTGCCAAATCCCCGCTCCCACGTCTGGGTTGGGTCTCTTCACCTGAGATTCTGGTGTTTGAGAGGTTTTTGCCTCTCAAAGCCTCGAGCCAGGTCACAAGGAAGAAGCGGAGTCTTCAAGGTCTTGTTTTGTTGGTTTCTGGTGTCGTTTATTATTTTATATCTCACCATGTTGTCTGTGCTCAGCCGAGATGGGAACAGCAGCTGGGACATGGGACATGGGACATGGGACATGGGACATGGGACATGGGACGACTCCAATTGCAGCCTCTTTGTACAGAAAATGACATATAAATCATCTGTTTGCAGTTCTGTTCCCATGCCTCTCACCAAAGGGGTCACCTCTGCTCTGACCCAATCCCCTTAAACTCCTTTGTGCCACTGTCACCAGGAGATGGAGGCCAGGGGACAAGAAGGAAGAACTCAGGGCACCACCCGAAATCCTCCGTCTTGTCCCCCGTGGACCTGTATTCTAAAAACTCAAAATGACAATTTTTCATCCTGAAGCGAAACGAGTTTTTCACACCTTTGTGGTTTGTGATTCTTCTCTCGATGTTGGAAGTTGGGCTGAAGTCAAAGGCAGTGTCCTCCTGGGCTCTGTGCCAGGGTCTCCAACCCCCTGGACAGACCCCAGAGCCCCTGGACAGACCCCAGACCCCCTGGACAGACCCCAGACCCCCCTGGACAGACCCCAAACCCCCTGGACAGACCCCAGACCCCCTGGACAGACCCCAGACCCCCCTGGACAGACCCCAGACCCCCCTGGACAGACCCCAGACCCCCTGGACAGACCCCAGACCCCCCTGGACAGACCCCAAACCCCCTGGACAGACCCCAGACCCTCCTGGACACACCCCAGAGCCCCTGGACAGACCCCAGACCCCCCTGGACAGACCCCAGACCCCCCTGGACAGACCCCAAACCCCCTGGACAGACCCCAGACCCCCCTGGACAGACCCCAGACCCCCCTGGACAGACCCCAGACGTCCTGGACAGACCCCAGACCTCCTGGACAGACCCCCTCTTGCTCGAGTCCCAAACCTCTCTGCTGAGGTCTGTGGCCTCCCAGGGCGCCCAGAGGAACGCCAAATCCCCTCTCCCGGGGGCACTGGGAATTCACAGGGGGCTGCTGGAGGGTTTGGGTGCATTCCCCTGGCCAGTGCAGGCAGAGAAGCATCTGCTGCTGGAGTCTCTGTCTGTGCTGAGTGAGGATGTTGCTGTGCTTTGTCCAAACAGGGATTTTTTATTATTTTTTTGCAAAGGAAGGGAAGGAAAATCCAAGTAAAACCCAAGCTCAATCCATCCCTAATGGCGAATCCTCGGAGGAAGCCAAGCAGTGCTCCAGGAGCTGCTGTGAGATCTGGGGAGCATCTCCCAGCTCAGGGAGGAGTTGTGGCATCTCCAGGCTGGATAAATCCTGACCTGTGGGTTACCTCCACCTGCCCAGGGCTTTGCTTTTGCTGCTCTGTCCTGATTTAGGACAAATTCAGGAGGAAACCTCCGAATGGAGACACCCTCTCACCCCAAGAGCACTTGGACTCCCTGCCTGGCCACCCTGGCACTTCCTGACATCCCAGGTGGGGGCCAAAAGGGGTGGAGAACAGGAGTAAAAGGTGGCCAGGCCACCACCCGGGTGGGTGATGGGCAGGTTTTAGATCCATCTCCACGGGGATTAAACCCTCTGACACCCCAGAGGATCAGCAGGAGAGCTCTGCCCGTGGCAGAGGACGGGAGGAAGTTTCGCTGCTGCTGCCTTGGCAGGAATAATTTGGGATCGTCCCACTCCAGCTCCCGTCTGCTGGAGCCTCACCAGGAACGCCCAGACCTGTTCCTCGCCTTGTGCCCCAGGGAGCACCAAACGCCCGTCGCCAGCCTCCTGCAGCGATTTCACGGGCAAAAAGCCAACCCGGGACAGCGAGTTCCAGTTCCCACGGAGAGGAGGAGTCACCGGGAGCATCTCGGTGCTCACCTGGACCTCACACAAGGGCTGCGTCTTCAAGGTGAGGACTTTCACACCTCCAGCCCATCCCAACCATCCTCTCCCCGTGTGTCTCTACCCCGTGTGAGTGTGGTTTTCTCTGCCAGAGTTTCCTTTAGATTTCTGCAGGTTTTCCAGCTGCAGGGGCAGCAAATCCGTGTCCCAGCTGCACGGAGAGGGCTCCCACTGTGGGCTCAGGGAGCTGCTGCACGGTAGCTCCAGAGGAGGGGTCTGGGGATTAAATTTCCAGGAACTGCTGGGGCCCGACTTCAGTTTTGAGCCACCCTATTAAAAATAAACACAGAGCTATAGGATGGGCCGTGCTCGGCCCCGGCTGATTTTTATCGGCCCTGGCTGATCCTCGGGATGGAAAGAGTGCTCTGGATTGGAGTCACTCTGGATTCCCAATCTCGGGAGGATTTGGGAAGCTGAAAGTTCGAGCCGGGGCCTCTGTGAAATTCTGGCTGCTCAGAGATTTTCCCACATTTCCATCAGACCTACGGCTCATTCGAGTGGGATTTTTGGGTTTTTTCCAGAGGTTTTGAGGGTTGAAAAGCTCATTGTGCCTGTCTGGTGATTCCTGGTGTCCGAGGGAGTTAGACACCGTGTCCCTGCAGGGTTAAGGACTGGGGAAAAGGGATTTTTGTGGGTTTTTTTCCTGTCCCAGTTTAGGAGGTGCAGGAGCCAGCAGAAAGGCAGAGCTGGGAGGATGGACACCTGCCTCGGGATGCTTTTTTCGCCAAGGTTTCCATCTGTGCAGCCGGAGCCACCAGCAGCTCCCAGGGAATTAAAATCCCTGTCCTGCCAAGGCCCTTCCCAGCAGCGGGAACAGCGGCGTTATCACACCCGGGTGGCTCCTCTCTGAGATGGAAATTTCTCCTGTGGCCAGAGGCAGGGATCTTGGCTGCCATCCCCACTCCCTGTCACTGAGCCTCGCCACCTTCCAGGGCTCACTTTGTTCACAAAGAGCCTCAGATAAGCTCTTGGCAGGGGTGGGTGCTCCGTTCTGCAGAGGCATTAGCAGGGCTCAGGGCAGAGGGGGGTTTAGTTTTTAACCTCTTGTGTCCCTCAGGAGCTGCAGCTCAGACACAGAGCTCGGGGCTGGGGCAGCGTCTTCGCTGCCAGGGTGGGATCAAGGAGGGCACAGGGTCGTGGAATAACCCAAATTGGGAAGGACCCACAGGGATCACGGATCCAAGCCCTGCACAGACACCCCAACAATCCCAGCCCGTCTCCCAGAGCATTGTCCTGGAGCTCTGGCAGGGTTGGGAATGTGCCTGTTCCTTGGGGAACCCGCTGGGGGAAGAAGCTGAGATGCCACCTGACCCTCCCGGGCACAGCTCCAGCCGTTCCCTGGGTCCTGTCCCTGCTCCCAGTGAGCAGAGGTGGAGCTGCCTCTCCACATCCCACCATGGGGAACTCATAGATTTCAACGAGGTCTCCCCTCAGTGTCCTCTTCTCCAGGATCCCTTGGACCAAGTGTTTCCCCAGGACCAAATTTCTTTCTGAAAATTCCGAAACGACTTTTCAGAAGAAAAAAAAAAAAAATTAAAAAAAAGAAAATACCAGTCTGAAAACGCCACTCTGAAAACCCCCAAACTCTCCCTATGAAGCTGTCAGCGATTTAAGGGGAGCCAGGCTCAAACACCTCATGGCATTTCTGCCCTCCCCTGACCCAGAGCGCGGCCCTGGAGCCCTGCAGCATTCCCTGATTCCCGGGAAAAGGGCTGCCTGGCCACCCTGCAGCCTCTCCTGCTGCTCAGCCTCCTTCCTCTTCCTCACTGGGGCTGTTTACACAACCCAGAAGCAGCCAGAGGCGCCCGCGCCCCGCCGAGTGCCAAGGGAGGAAGGTGGCACGGCACAAGCTCTGGTGGTTGGCACCAAAACCTCCTGCCTGGCAAAGGGCCGGGATGGATGGATGGATGGAGGGATGGATGGATGGATGGATGGAGGGATGGATGGAGGGATGGATGGATGGATGGATGGAGGGATGGATGGATGGATGGATGGAGGGATGGATGGAGGGATGAATGGAGGGATGGAGGGATGGATGGAGGGATGGATGGATGGATGGATGGGTGGATGGAGGGATGGACGGATGGATGGATGGGTGGATGGAGGGATGGACGGATGGATGGATGGATGGATGGAGCTCCTGGCAGGGCTCGGCCTCGTGCCCGGCTGTTGGAGCCCTGGGCATTGGGAATTCCAGGTTTTCTCCAAGGAAACCCTGCATTTGAGCTGAGGCGTTTGGAAAAGGGCTTCCAAAATTGAGTGATGGAGCTGGAGTGGGCTTGGGGTGGAAGTGTGGGATGTCACACAGTGGAGAACTTGGAGTTTAGGGAATGTAGAATATTCCTTTAGAGTATTATATATGTACAAAATAATATAAATATAATATAATACAATATAATAATATAATATAATATAATATAATATAATATAATATAATTAATATAATATAATATAACATTACATTATATTATATTATATTATATTATATTATATTATATTATATTATATTATATTATATTTATTATATATATAGAATTAGAATTCTAAAGACTATATTAATTCCATAGAATGTACATATAATATTATATATTATGTATGAAGCCTTGAAGTTGTGAAGTTCTGAAAACTGCCCTTCTGAGGAGATGAAGGAGCAGGGCACAGCCCGGGCACGCTGTCACCTCCCAGATTTCTCTCTCCAGCACTTCGGAGGAGATTTCTGCCTTGAGGGAGCCCGCAGCAGGTTCCCCGCCAGGTGCCCGGCTCCATGGGTGACACAGAGCAGGCTTTGTGTCCCGCCTGTCCCGGGCTTGCCTGGGGTGACATCCAGGATGTCACAGCAGCCTCAGAGTGACACCCTGGCGTGTTTGTCGCTCCTGTTGGTGCTCCTCTCCTGCGCTGTCCCACCGCCAAGGTGCCCGAGGGGTGTTTGGTTTCCGTCTCCTTCCAAAGCCGTGGGGTTTTTCTGCCCGTGGATCCCTCCCTGGAGTCACCCGGGGACACTGAGTGCTGTCACACCTCCCGTCCAGGTGACGGGAAACAAAAGGAGCCCAGATATTTGAAAGCAGGAAGGAGGATTCTGTAAACTGTCTGAAAAATGTATCCTCCGGAGATGAGCTTTGGCTCCCAGCCCGAGGGAACGATCCGTGCTGGGGAAAAGGGACGAGGAGGGATGAGCTGGAGGAGTGGGAGAATCCTCCCCGCTGTGTCCCCGTGCCTGGGACACCCCAGAGTGACAAACCTGCTGCCTCTGAGCTGGGATGAAATGATTTTAATTCTTGCAGCGATTCAGGGAGTGCTGAGTGAGGGAATGACATTCACGGGGGAGGGAGAATTCCCTGCTGCTGACACCAAAACCCCAAAGAGTCTGGGGAGTGCAGGGCTTTGGGGGCAGGAGTGCTGGGATCCCAGAATCCCAGAATCCCAGAATCCCAGAATCCCAGAACAGTTTGGGTTGGAAGGGACCCTAAAGCTCATCTTATCCCAAAAGGCAGAGGGGACACCTTCCACCATCCCGGCTTCTTCCATCCAACCTGGATCCCTTGGACACTTCCAGGGATGGGGCAGCCACAGCTTCCACGGACACCCTGTACCCTCACACCCTCAGTTTTCCCCTTTGCCTCCCCTCAACCCTTTCCCCAAGCTCTGATTGTCACCTCTGGTTCCCCGCTGCTTCTCCTGGCCGAGAATTCCAGGTGGGATGAGTGTCCTAAATTTATTTCCAAATTGTTGTTGTCGTTCGGGCACAACCAGCGAAACCCCAAAGCCTTGGAGGGGCTCATCCTGCTCCTGCTCTGAGCCAGCCTCACGGCACCCCGAATGTCTGGGGGGGATTTATTTACACCTCACAAAATCCCTGTTCTCCCACCATCCATCCCTGCTGGATCTGCTCCTGTGGGACTCGGAGCTGGGCTCAGCAGCAAAGATGACTCTGGAGAGGCAGGAGAGAAAGATTTGGGGATGTCTTCCTTTAAAACACAAATTATGTGATTTCTATGTGAAATTTTAAGGAGTTTTTACGAGAGCACGGAGTGACAGGACACGGGGGAAAGCTTCCCAGTGCCAGAGGACAGGGTGGGATATTGGGGTGGAATTCCTGCCTGGGAGGAGGGATGGGATGGGGTGGGGATGGGATGGGATGGGATGGGATGGGATGGGATGGGATGGGATGGGATGGGATGGGATGGGATGGGATGGATTGATGGGATGGGATGGGATGGGATGGGATGGGATGGGATGGGATGGGATGGGATGGGATGGGGTGGGATGGGATGGGGTGGGATGGGATGGGATGGGATGGGATGGGATGGGATGGAGATGGGATGGGATGGGGTGGGATGGGATGGGGTGGGATGGGGTGGGATGGGATGGGATGGGGATGGGATGGGGTGGGATGGGATGGGATGGGATGGGGATGGAGATGGGATGGGGTGGGGTGGGATGGGATGGAATTCCCAGACAGGGCAGGGTGGCATATTGAGGTGGAATTCCTCCCTGGGAGGGGGATGAGGGGCTGGGATGGGATTCCCAGAGCAGCTGGGGCTGTCCCTGGATCCCTGGCGGTGCCCAAGGCCGGGCTGGAGCAGCCTGGGACAGCAGGAGGTGACCGTGCCCATGGCAGGAGTGACCCTGGGTGGGATTTAAGCTCCCTCCACCCCAAGGCATTTCACAATTCCAGCGTTCTGTGACCCCATCCCGATGTCCCCTGAGCTGGCAGCGAGGCACAGCCTGTCACCACCTCGGGGGACGCAGAGCAGAGCCCAGAGCAGCCCAGACAAGCGTTCTCCTGGGGCAGCCCCTCACAGACATCCTCTCCCTGGAGACCTGGAGCTCTTCCTGCCTCCTTCATCCTATTTACATCCTCCTCATCCCAAAAAAACCCACCAAAACCCTGGGAACAGCAAACCCTGCCTCGCTGGCTGCCCAAGGGGGAGAATCTGGAAAATCCAGGAGCTCCTGGGATCCAGGGGAATGCAGCAGGGACCTGGCCCAGCATTTCGGTGCAGCAAAGGGAATTTTGCTGAAGGCAAACAAAATGAGATAAGAACACGATCCCTGATTTAACTTCATGCTTTTTATTTGTTGTGGGTTTTTTCTTTTTTAATTTAGATTTTTATTTTTAATTTTCTTTTTCACTCTTAGTTTCCAAGCAAATCTTTTAGCACTTTTTTAAATTATTATTTGTTTGATTTTTTTTTTTAAATCTGTTCTTGAACCAACCGAATAAAGGCCAAACTGAATTATTTCGTTTGCATTCAGCTCTGCAAATTCGAATCTCTTTTGATTCTCTCAAAAACAATTCTCCATTACCTTTTTTGGCAGGACAGGATGGAGCAGAGCTGCATTTTCCAGCCTCTTCCCAACTCCTCTGGGCCCAGGATCTTTGGAGGGGCACAAGGAATTAAGAAACAATTAATTTGTGAATCCTGATGGAAAGGAATAAGAGAGAGGACTAAAGAGGGAGGTTTAGCCCTCCTCAGTAATAATAATAATAATAATAATAATAATAATAATAATAATAATTAGCCCATGATCTTCCCTGACTTTCATAGATCTGCCAAAAATAAAATCAGATTAGTTTTTTTATCTGAAGGGCAAGTGACTGGGGTGAGGCTGTGCAGTGAAAAACCTCCAGGTCCAGCTGCTTTTCTCCCCAAATGCTTCTCAAAGCACCTGACTTTAAATTTTTTTTTCTTTTTTTTTTTTAGTTCCTGGCCTCATTTCACCGACTGAATTTTGGAAAAGGTCAATTGACTTTTGTTTTTTGTTTTTCTCCCCCTTGAAATTGCAGAGAAGCTGCTTTCCCCAAATGAAAAACTTTTTCTTTATTTTTTCTTTCTTTTTTTTTTTTTTTTTAACTGAGCCTTGAAAAAACACAGGAAGAAAATGTAAATATTTTCATCCCAGTTCTTTTGTGGCTGAAAAGTGGTTTTCTGGTTTTTTGGCTTGTTTTTTTTTCCCCCCTTGCTCCTGCCTTCAGCTGCCCTGCCCTTACTCGAAAACCTGGGTCTTATTTAAAAGCTCCGAGGGGAATTGTTTAGAAAAATCAACCTGATACTCACAGCCTTCTCTTTGATTTCTCGGGAGGAAAGCCAAGCCGAGCTGCTGCGGGGAAGGAGGGAAAAAAAATTGAGGATGCTCCGTTTGTCTCTGCACCGATTTTTCCACCTGCCCTTTACCCAACGCCTCCAGACGCTGCAACGCCCTCACCAAAAGGTGAGTTTTGACCCTGCCCAAAGCCTCATCCCGCACCGACACGCCTGGCTTCGGGAGGAAAGGAGCAATCACAACATTCCCACGTGTCCAAACCCATTAATTACCAATTAAAAGGTGCGGTGCATCCATGCCATCCCCTTGGCAGCGGCTGTAAACACGGCAGCGTTCCCAAAATCCCCGTCCCAGCCACTCATCCGCAGGGAATCCTCAGCCGGGTGGAGTTTTATTTTCCTCTTATTTTCCCTTTTCTCCCCTTGAACGTGTCAAGTTTGATTTTTTTTTTTTTTAATTTTTTATTATTTTTTTTGCTCGCCCGAGTTTTCTGGGAGCTTCCCGAGGTTTTTCTTGGCACGTGGCTGGAGGAGCAGGGGCGCCCAGAAGCCAAAGCCGAGCGATTCTTTATGTAAACCCCCGGCGCTTGATTGTAATTACGCTGCTCTAATTGCTGCTGAGCAAATAAACAGTGAAGGGCAGCAGCATCCCCGGGGCGCGCGGGGATTATGCAACCTCGGTGAAACCCCCGGAGGATGGGACAAAACTCCTGAAAAAATGGGGAATGTTACCCCTGGAGGATGGGAAACAACTCCTGAGAAAATGGTGATTTTCTACCCCTGGAGGATGGGACAAAACTCCTGAGAAAACGGGGAATTTTGGCCCCAGAGGGTGGGACAAAACTCTAGAGAAAATGGTGGATTTTAAGTCCCGGTGGATGGGACAAAACTCTTGAGAAAATTGCGAATTTTACCCCCGGAGGATGGGACAAAATTCCTGAGAAAATGGTGATTTTTACCCCTGGAGGATGGGACAAAACTCTTGAGAAAATGGCGAATTTTAAGTCCCAGTGGATGGGACAAAACTCTTGAGAAAATGGTGGATTTAGCCTCAGAGAATGGGACAAAATTCCTGAGAATACGGTGAATTTTAGGCTGTCCTGCCCTGGGGCACGGGAGCAGCCCAGGGACAAGGGGATTGGGATCTCTGTCGTATTCTCCATAGCCAAGATAGCTTCACATCAGGAAAAAAGAAACAAATATTTATTTCTGCTCCCTTTTTGGGAGCTGTTCGGATCTGCTGGAGGGATCTCCGAGCGAGTTTTATGGAATACCACAGAACAATGGAGTGGTTTGGGTGGGAAGGGACATCAAAGTGCCACCTCTACCATGGCCAGGGACAACTTCCACAACTTCCCAGGTTGCTCCAGCTTGGCTTTGGACATTCCCAGGGATCCTGAGCTCCTCATCCCATGGAGCAGCCAAGCCGTGGATGACCTGCTCCTCTTCCCTGCCGGGTTCCAGGTTCCCATCCCGGGTTCCTGGGGATGATCCCGCTGCTGCACAGGGCACGGGAAGGATTCAGGCCTCTCCTCTGTGCCCAGGCAGGAGCAGCCCATCCTGGAGGCCACCTGAGCTCCGCTTAGGAGATCCACAGCTTATTTCTCATGAAGAAATAATTCGTAATAAATCGCTTTATTATGTACTTATCCAGTGTGTTTTAATGAAGCTGCCTAATCCCCGGCGTTACGTCGGCTCGTGTGCTTCATCCCCGCTTTTATTGGGCTGCTTTAAATTTGGGCAGCACCCAGCAAAGCCAGATTTTGGGAGTGACTGGAACTCCCTCTGATCCAGAGGCAGCCTCCTTCCTTCTTGATGCAATCCACCAAATCCAGGGGGGAATTTTGGGGTGTGGGCACAGGAGACCTGGAGGGACAGAGGTCTGGGTGTCCCCAGCTGTCCCCAGGCTGGGATTTGCAGGGAGCGATTTGTGGAGGGAATGGGAAAGGCTCCATCCTCCTCCTCACTCTTTGCTGGTCTCCAGCTCGTTTGACATTTAATTCCCATTTTCTCTCCGTCCATCCCAATTTTCCCCTTATTTTTCCTGACTGCTCCTCAGCCCTCGCTGATTTTTTCCTGCCCCTCCCGAGGCTCAGTCCCAACTCTCCCCATGCTCTTTTCTCCCTTGAACGAGCCCGTACCTGTCCCAGCCAAGAATCCTTCCTGCACACCTGCCCCCGCTGGCACGGGGAGCTGCCGGCCCTGCCCGTGCCATGGCCCCAGCTGGGAACACCTGGGAAACATCTGGGAACATCTGGGCACATCTGGGCCAGTCTGCCTGTCCCCAGCTCTCCGAGCTCCCTCCACCTCCACTCTCCCCGCAGCTTTAGGACATTCCAATCCAGCTGTTGGGTTGGGAAAAAAAAAAAATCAGGATATTTTTTTCTCCCCCCTCTCCTGGCTCGTTGCAGCAAATCCTAATTAAAAGCCAGTGAGTTGTGGGGAGTGGAATTCGTTTCGTTGGGGTTTTTTTTGTTGATGTTGATTTTTTTTTTTCCTCTCTCTTTTTGCTCGCACCAGGCTCCTGCTCTGCTTTATTTCACGCGTCTCGGCTGGAATCAAATCAGGCTTGCGGTGCTGGAAAAGCTTCTGCCGCTTCCCCAGAGCGCTGCGGGGGCTCTGACTCCCTGTTTCACCCTCCCAAAACCCCCGCCGTGGTCCCAAAGCGGGGTTTTATGGGGGGGTTATATTTTTTTCATACTGGAGAGGTTGGATCCTGCAGCTCCGGAGGCAGGAGGAATTCTCACGTTTGAAGATCGGCGTAGCTCCGGAGCCAGGAGGAGGTTTGATGCCAGGGAAAAAAAAAATTAAAAAAAATTAAAAAAACCCTACAAAACATCATCGTGGAGCAAAAAAAAAAAACCCTCCCTCCATCCTTGTCCCCACCGGCTTTTCCTCGCTGCTGAGGCTCCCTGCTCCTCTCCAGGCTTCTTTTTTCCCCCCTCCTTTTTGCGCTTTATTCCCGTCTCCAAAGTGACAGCGGTGAGCGGATTAATTAAGCCGCCTGTCAGCCCTTGGCAGGCGGCAGCTCTGCCACGCCAGCGCTAATTAATCCCAACAAAACCTACCTTTATCTCGCAAGGCTGCCGCGGGCTGGGATAAGGCAGGAGGCCACCGCCAGCTGAGTTCACCGTGCCCAAGAAGCCGGCGCCCAACTCCGGAGCGCCCGCGGAGGGTTTGGGAATGTGGAGCCCACGCCCTGGAAGGTTCGGGAAAAGGGGGAAAAAAAAGGTTGGAGGGAGCTCCTGCCTCATCAGATTTTGGGGAGGGGGCTGGCAGATCTCAGGTAGATTGGGTGCTGAGTGTTCCTCTCACGGTGTGGAGGGATTGTGGGGGTGGGAGTGGAAATTCCCGTGGTTTATGGGTTTATTTTAAAGGAATTTTCTGTGATCTCAGCAGCAAATCCCTCGGGTGAGCGTCCCATTCACGGTGAAACCTGCTGCCTGTTGATGCTCCAAACACCTGGAAAGCCACATTTAAACCAGAAAAGGACCTAAAAAAAGAACAACCCCATCCTCAGAGAGGTGACAAGCAGCGGGATGTGCTGCTGGCAGCGTGACACTGCCGAGTGACCCTGAATTTCCCTGCCCTGTGATGCCACTGCTGCTGTCCCCGGGCTGCAGGAGGGAGCTGCTCCCCTCCTGGAGAGCTGCACTCATCTGCCCGGGCTGAGGGAGGCTGATAAGAGCATTATCTGGAGGCACGAGCTAAAATCCTTCCCTCGTTCCCTGCAGAAGGGGAGAGGCCAGGCCAGGCCGGGTGCTGCACAAACCCATCCACACACGGATTTTTTTATTTTTTTTACCTGGATGAGGATCGTTCCCAACACAATTCCCACCCAACCGTGGTCCTGTTCCTTTCCAGGGTTGATTTTCCAGCTGCGTAATTTGAGGAACTTTAATTGCCCCGTGATTAAGTGACTTTTGATTTCCCCTCTCATCAAACGTAATCTCATTTGTTCCTTTTCCTTTTCTTTTTCTTCCCCCATCCCCCCCCCCGGCCCTCCTCTCCTGGAAATTGAATTAACATTCCATCTAATTACTCAGCCACTTCTCTAATTGCTGAAGGGGCTGTGGTTGTTGTGCTCATTTAATTAATTGAGACCCCGCGATGTTTAATGAGGAAGAGGATTTATTGGCTGGGGAGTTGGTGTGCAGGGTTGGAGAGGGAGGTGGATGCCAGCCCAGCGGGATGGAAAAGGCTGCATCTTAAACCCCCCTCTTTTTCTTTATTATTATTATTTTTGAGGTATAAATATGAGAAAAAAAACCCCCACACATTTTCCGTGCTCAGTTGCGTTTTCTGGGTGGATCCTTTAAAATGCAAATTGTGTGGATTAAAACGCCAGATTATTTAATTAAAATGGCATGTCCAGAGGGTGAATCAGGAGGGTAAATCCCCTCCAAAGGTGACCCTGGGGATGGTCACCTGTCCCTGCTGCAGCACCAGTGCTCCCAGTGTACTGCACCAGTGCTCCCAGTGTACTGCACCAGTGCTCCCAGTGTACTGCACCAGTGCTCCCAGTCTTCTCCTCCAGTGCTCCCAGTGCTGCCCTAGTGCTGCCCCAGTGCTGCCCCAGTGCCCCCAGTGCTCCCAGTGCTGCCTCAGTGCTCCCAGTGCTGCCCCAGCTCTCCCAGTGCTGCCCCAGTGCTCCCAGTGCTCCCAGTGTGCTGCCCCAGTGCACTCCCAGTGCTCCCAGTGCTCCCAGTGCTCTCAGTGCTGCCCCAGCTCTCCCAGTGCTGCCCCAGTGCTCCCAGTGCTCCCAGTGCTCTCCCAGCTCTCCCAGTGCTCCCAGTGTTGCCCCAGCTCTCCCAGTGCTGCCCCAGTGCTCCCAGTGCTCTCAGTGTGCTGCCCCAGTGCTGCACCAACATTCCCAGTGTCCTGCACCAGCATTCCCAGTGTCCTCCACCAATGCCCCCAGTGCTGCCCCAGCTCTCCCAGTGTTGCCCCAGCTCTCCCAGTGCCCCAGTGCTGCCCCAGCTCTCCCAGTGCTCCCAGTGCTGCCCCAGCTCTCCCAGTGCTGCCCCAGCTCTCCCAGTGCTGCCCCAGCTCTCCCAGTGCTCCCAGTGCTGCCCCAGTGCTCTCCCAGCTCTCCCAGTGCTCTCCCAGCTCTCCCAGCTCTCCCAGTGTCCCCAGTGCTGCCCCAGCTCTCCCAGCGCTGCCCCAGCTCTCCCAGTGTTGCCCCAGCTCTCCCAGTGCTCCCAGTGCTCCCAGTGCTCCCAGTGCTCCCAGTGCTCTCCCAGCTCTCCCAGTGCTCCCAGCTCTCCCGGTGTTACCCCAGCTCTCCCAGTGCTCCCAGTGCTGCCCCAGTGCTCTCCCAGCTCTCCCAGTGTCCCCAGTGTTGCCCCAGCTCTCGCTGCCCACCGCCGAGGTCCCGGGGCAGTCGTGGGTTCCGTGTCCCCGCCCGGGGAGGGTTTGGCTGCCGGGCCCCAGGGACGGCAGCGCCGGGAACAGAGGCACATTGAGCAGGGAGATAACAGCTCCCGCTGCTCCTGGCCCGGGGGCAGGTGGCTTTGGCTCCGCTCCTGGGGGGGATTTCAGGGGATCCATTGTGTTCCGCCTCTCTGTGGACTGGCAGCGGCCCATCCCCGTGCGGGAGCCAAACGAGGGTCCGCTGATGTCGGACGTGAGGAAGAAGCTTTTGGCAGCGAGGCCGTGGCTCAGGGTGCCCAGAGCAGCGCTGGAAATGTCCGAGGCCAGGTCGGATGGGGCTTTCAGCAACCTGGGACAACGGGAAATGTCCCTGAATTCCTCTCTCCTGATGCTCCAGGCGCTTCTCTCCAACTCCTTCCCACCCCTCTGGTGCAAAAGCTGCCCCTGTGCAAGGCTCTGCTCTGACGCTTCCACATGTTGCCACAATATCCAAAACTCCCCTCGCAGCCCCAGCCAGCCAAACGATCCAAATGTTTTTATCTGCAGCCCCTGCCAGGCATCTGGAAGTTCCAGGCATTCCCATTTCCGTGGCAGAGGTTTGTTTTTTGTATTTTTGATTTTTTTTTTTAATAAAAGCTTTGAAGTGAAGCCCCAGCAGCTCTCCCAGCGCTGGCAGCCGTCGGAAGCCAGACTGTGCCGGCAGCTCCAGCTGCAAACCTTCAGCTGGAGTCACAGGATGGCTCCAGAATGTGCGATGGCCCCGCTCAGAGGCCGCATTTTGGAAGGATTTTACCTGCCTGGGGTGTGATGGAGAGGGAGGAGTGAGCAGAGCTCCTGGGGCTGAGCCCTCGGGGGAGGGTGAGTCCTCGAGTCCTGCTTTGCCAGGAGGAATGACATCAATTCCCCAGGATATCACCCAAAGTTCTTCTCCCCTGGGTGTTCCTGTGTGTCACTGATCCATCGTGTCCCCTGATCCATCGTGTCCCTCTGGTTTGTCCCTCTGTGGCTGCAGCACGGGGATGGAGCTGGAAGAGCAGATCCCTGGGGGTTCAGGGGCGGCAGAACGAGGATTATTCCTGGTGGGAACCTTCCAAAAGGAGGAGCTGGGACGTTCCTTGTGGAATCCAGAGAGCTCAGACGACCCTCGGAGCATCCCCGCTCTGCCGGGATGGGCAGTGCGAGGCGTTTGGGAATCTCTGGGTCCTGGGGATCAGCAGTTATTTTGGAAAAGACCTCGGCAAGGCGAGGCTCTGCCCTGGATCCCACAGATCCCACTCCTTGGGCATCAGCATTTATCCCTTCCCCAGCCAGACGCCGCTCCAAGAACCAGGATCACTCGCCTCGGGGAAAACGAAGGCGATTTGGCTGCTGAAATCCGGTGTAAAATGTCCTTGGATCTGCTGCTGATGGGGAACATCTGGAGCGTGACCTTAACGCCCGAGGAGGTGTGAAAGGACCCCGCGGAGTGTGGAGTGCGGCTGCGGAGTGGCTGTGACAGCCCCGGGTAAAATCCCCGGGGATTTTGGGGCTTCAGAAGCTCCGAAGGTGGAAGCAGGAGAAATGCAGGTGTGTGGGAGCACCGCTTATGTGACAGCATTTCTGTTCTCTCAGCCCCCAGCGGCTCTGGTCCCCCCAAAATCTGTGTGTCCCCTCCCAAACACCCCACGGGGTGAGGGCACAGGGAGGAGGCGCAGGACACGAGCTTCTGGAAATCCCATCTGTTCCTCCGCCTCCACTTTGCTTTTGGGGGCTCAGTTCAGTGGAGCTTGAACTTGGAATCTGTTCATAAATGCAGCGTGTGGCTCCGAGGAAAAGCGACGGATGTGGGGGAAAAAGGCAGAGGTACCTCGCTCCTGCATCCCAGAGCGTGCCCAGGGCTCGGCCCAGGCAGCAGGAAAAGGGAAATTTTTTTTTTTTTAAAAAAAAAGAAAAATTAGGATGAGATTTCCTCTGCCTCAGCTCGTAACTCACGGTGACAGAGGAGGGGTCCCCGGGCACAGACCCCCGGGGCAGGAACCACTTTCAATTAGAACATTTTATTTATTTATTTATTTATTTTCTTGGCAGGTTCCCAATTCCGTGTCCAACTCTTCTTTTAGCTGGGTCAGCCTCATAAGTGTAATTGAGTCCCCGCTGAGTGGCGAGGCGGGAGGGTTGTCTTTGCTGGGAGGAAGGTGGAGGACTCTTTTTCCCCGCACAGGAGAATTTCCCATCCAGCTCAGAAAGCTGCCTCCGGGATGAATTTTTTCCATTGTCAAAGGAGGGGAAAAAAAGAAAAAAAAAAAAAAAAAAAAAAAAAAAAAAAAAAAAAAAAAAAAAAAAAAAAAGGAAAAAGAAGTGGGTTTTTTGTTTGTTTTTTTGGTTTTGTTGGTATTTTTTTGGGGGGGGGTGTTTTGTTTTTTGTGGTTTTTTTGTTTTTTTTGTTTTGTTTTGTTTTGTTTTGGAACTGCTGAATTTGGGTTGAAAATAATTTTTTTTTCAATCTGTACACCAAAAAAAAAAAAAAAAAAAAATAGGATTGATCCAAGGTGTCCCTCTCCCACCGTCCCAGCTGTTTTTAGCCGGTGTGGAGGGGCTGAGGCAGCTCAAGGGCAGCGAATGGGACATCCATGGGTTTGTGTTGTCCCAAATATCCGTGCCCTGCTCTTGCTCCCGCAGCTGGGATGTGGCTGAGCTGGGGCAGGGTCTCCCCTCAGCTCCTCTTCAACATCCACCGAAAAAACCCCCAAAATATATATTTAAAGCCTTTTTTTTTTATGGCCGGCAGAGCCGGGCCGGAGCCTCCCGATGCCCCGGGGATTTCAAGGAGAAAGTCATTATTGAGCTGATTTTTGTTGACGCTCTGTGTTAAGAGTTGCCATGGCTCTCGCTCGGCACACCTCTCCTGGCTGGAAAATCGGGGTTTGGAATGGGGAAAGAGCGAGGCAGAGCTGCTGCCGTCACCTGCCAGGGCCAGGCGGGGACACGGGGACAGCGTGGGGACACGGGGACAGCGCGGGGACACGGGGACAGCGTGGGGACACGGGGACAGCGTGGGGACACACGGCAGCACCCCTACCACCGCTGTCTCACGCCTCTCTCTTGGCTTGTTTTTTCTTTTTTTGGCATTTCAGACCATTTTTTTGGCCACAATCCCCACGTTTATATATATACATATATAATTTTTTTTTAAATTTTTAATTTTTTTTTAAATTCTCCAGCTTTTCCCAGACAGGGCTCCGCGTCTCCCGAGCGTGCTGGAGTTTCACGGCCCATTAGGATGAGGGAATCACATCCCCATTCCCCAAAGCCACCAGGGCAGTGCTCGAGGGCTGCCGAGCAGAGGGAAGTGAACAATGAGCGGCCTCAGGGCGGGCTGCAGCTTCCAGCGAGGGTGGGATTGGTCGGGATGCAGCATTCCTGGAAGATGTTGGGATGTTGGGATCTCTCCTTGCTGGGCTCAGGGGGGTTTTTGCTGCTCTCCGGGGATTTTTTCTCCTCGCACAGCCCCAAAACCCCCCTCAGCCCCTGGCACCGCTCACCCCTCTCCCAGCTCCTGAATTAATTCTGCAGACTCCACAGCCGGATTTGATGAAAAACATCCCACAAAAAAGCCAATGAACAAGTCACCGAGCAACACCGCGGCCTCCTCTAATGATATTTTCTTTGTGGTTTTGGTTTGGAATCTCTTCCTCTGAGCTGAAGGAAGCCGCCTGCCTTTTGGAGAGCAACGATTTGACTTTATCCCTTCGTTTTCTCTCGCTCCTAAACGCTCAGGTCCGACCCTGGGGACTCTTCAGGAGTTTGAAATCGGCACAGAAAGGTCTTGACCCCTTTTCTCTCCCCGCCTCTCCTTCCTGCCCGCTCTTGCACCATCCTTGTTTGTGCTGCCGCTGAATGCGCCCGCACCCCGGATTCCTTGGGGTTTCACAAAGCCCGGCTGGGCCCACGTGTGGCTCTTGGCCTCAAGGATTTGTCCCCACGTCCAGCTGGGACATGATGTCCAGCAGCACTTGGAGCAGGTGTCGCCTCATCCTTTGGGAAAAGTCTTTTATCCAAGGGGATATTTAGGAGCCACCCCAGGCGCGCTCCTGCCCTGGACCATTCCAGCTCCCTCCAGTATGGTTGTATTTTATCTGTGGAGCTCTGGAAGGATTTTTGTTCCGTCATTCTGGAATTTTTATGACTCCTTTGTGTGTATATAATGCGATTGCCCTGGAACAGAGGGAAATTAATCATCGTTCCTTTGTTAGTTTTCAGGAATTTTTAATGCCTATGTTTTCGTTCATCTGTCATGTCCAAATGTGGGGTCCACGGGCTATTTGACATTTCAAATGACTTAATTGCTTGGATTTTTTTCCCCCCTGGGTGTTTATGGACACTTGTTCCTCGTGGGTTTCGTGCGTGACATTCCACACCACGGGTTTTCCGCCCGGCTCCAATTTCTGACTCCATCCCAGTGGTTCCCAACGTCCCCTCTGCATCCTGCGTCCATCCCTCTTCATTTTGGGTCCCACCAGCCTGCAGCTCGTCCCTCCCTGTGCCAGGCCCACAGGAATCTGGGGCTGTTTGGGGCTTGTTCAGGATTCTGCACAAGGAACGTGTCCGAGGTGTCACTGCACCGTGCCTGAGAGCAGAAAACGCGGGCAGAGCGAAGGGGAATGTCCAGGATCAGGCTGCAAACATCCAGCCTGGAGACGCTTTAAATCCGGCTGGATCAAGGGTGGCTTCACTGGTCAAGGAGAGGCAGCCAAGCCAAACAGGAGCGGCTCCCAAACCTCCTGTGCGAGCCAGAGGCTCCCAGTTCCTCTCTGGACTTCGTGATTTCGGTGCTGGTACCAACCCAGCGGGAGGCAGCAGGGTGAGGTGTGGGGACCGTGGAATATTCCCCAGATCCCACAGGGATCGCCGAGCCAGGACAGTCCCAAAAATCCCCCCCGGTGCCAACCAGGCAGGCTGAGACCGTGAGCAAACACCGGGGGGATAGAGGGAAGCTGCCTATCACCAGCCTTGTTAATAACACACACGTCATTAGCGAAACGTTAATTAAAACAAAAGATGCAAATTGTACCAGGCTGTGCTGCCTTTGCTGCGGCTCCTTAATGGCTTCGACGCTTCCTTGGGCACGTTCTCTCCTTCTCCACCGAGGCTGCTTTGCATTAAGTTGTTTGTTTAGCAGCTACTGGGGTTTTTGGCAGGACAGCTGCTGCCTCCTGAGGGTTGGGGAGCAGGACGCGGGGGGGTCCTGCAGCGACATCCCAGAGCAGCTGGACACGTCCAGGTGGACCCAGAGAGAAGAGCCACAGCACCCAGCGCTGCTGCCCACCCCACCAGCAGCACCCTGGAGCTCAGGCCGGGGGTTTTTGGCTCCTGCCGGGGCTGTGGGGAGCTGGAGCAGCCGTGGCTCAGGCTCCCTGGGGCAGCCCTGGGAAGGTGTCCTGATGGGCCAAGGTCACCCGGATCCCAGAGCCTCCGGCGAACCCCTCCAGCCCCGACATGTGCTAAAGGAAACAGTCCCAGCGTATTAATACTTGCAAAAACAAACAGCGGGGAGATGGGAGAAGGAAGGAGCCAGTCGCGTAGGGAGCGTTAAGTCTCTCCTCTCTAAACTCTGATCCCTCTGTTTCCCACAGCTGACTCCCCGAGCATCCCCGTGCCAGGAGCAGCCTCTGGAATTGTGCCCGAGCAGGTCTGTCCCAGCCTGGCCTCAGTCCTACACCCCTCCCAAAGCTGGATTTGCCTTTTTCTGCGGGGCAAATCAACATCTTCATCTTCGACATCTCCAGCAGTCACATTGCAAAGCCCCATCCTGATTTCCAAGGGGGGTGAAGCTCTGCTTGGGTGGGAGAGCCGAGGAGAGGAGCCCAAACCGCGGGAGACGCGGCGCGGCCACGGGGAACGCCGCAGGATCAGCAGCTCCATGAACCTCCTGGGGTCCTGCCTCTCCTCAGCACTTCCCGGGGAGGCCTGGAAGGGTTTGACCTGGAAGGTTGGGTGGGAAGGGGCCTTAAAGGCGTTTCTTCGCTGGGAGGGTTGTCCAGCCCAGGGCAGTGGTGGGGTCACCACAGAGGGATGTAAAAGACGAGCAGAAGAGGCCCCTGGGGACACGGGAGGAGAAATGGCTGAACCTGATGATCTGAGAGGCGTTTTCCAGCTTAAGCAACTCAATGATTTCACGGGTCCAACCGAGCAATTTGATCCTTACGCAGAAAGTACAAATCCCCTGCTCATCCCCAGACGACTCTCCCACGCGCCCTGTCCCGGTTGGCACGGATCTCCATCCCGCCCGTGCCGCGCCGTGCCAGGCTGTGATCCTGCCGCCCTCCCGGCGTCCTCCCTCTGCGACGCCCGTGTGGGGAAAGCCCCGATGGGAACCCAGAGGTGACTGCTCCTGCCCTGCCCAGACCGGCTTAAAAATGCCCCCAATGAACCTGGAAGGGATGCGCCCACGCCCGGGGGGTGCTGGGCACCGCTGCGAGGGGAGATTTGGGCACCGGGCCCGGGCTGGTCCCGGCCCGCGGAGGGCTCCGGCTCCAGGGGCAGCACC
Organism: Sylvia borin; assembly: GCA_014839755.1. Lineage (NCBI taxonomy): Eukaryota > Metazoa > Chordata > Aves > Passeriformes > Sylviidae > Sylvia > Sylvia borin. The sequence goes on from CM025983.1 coordinate 4,802,596, forward strand.
GAGGGTGGCAAACCGGCCGATGCCGTGGGTAGAACGGCGGCTCGGGGTTGGGAGCACCGGGGCAGAGTCGGCGCGTCTGGCTGAGCCCGAGCGGGGCGGGACCGGCACCGGGAGGGACCGGGGCGGCACCGGGAGGGACCGGGGCGGGGCCGGGCGGCCCCATCGGCTCCGCTGCGAGAAGCAGCCGGTGCCTCCTCCGGGGGAGCCGCGGACTCGCCTGGCTGCGGGGCGCGGGCTGCAGCGGGACCGACACCGGGAGGCACCGGGGCGAGACGGGCACCGGCAGCGGCACCGACAGCGATACCGGAGCGCGACCCGGGTCGGGACCGGGCGGGGCGGGGGAACCGGCCGGCTCCAAACCCGCCCTCCGGCGCGGGAGGAGGCGGTGGCCGAGCTCCCCCCGCCGCGCTCCAGCCCAGCCAGCCCCGCTCCAGCCCCGCTCCGCTCGCCCATGGAGACCCTCGGCCCCACGCGTGTCCCGGTCCCGGCACGGAGCCGCCACTGAGCGCTGCGCACCGGCACCGGCCCGGCGTCCAGGTAAGCGCTGCGGGCGGCCCCGGCTCGCCAGCGCCGGCCCCGGCCACCTGCCCGGCCCGGGACGCTCCGGGCTCCCGGTGAAGCCTCTTTCCCCCTCGCCCTGCTCGGTCTCAGCCCCGGGGTTTGGCCGCTCTTTATTCCCCGCCGCCCGCTCCCGGCGGGTCGGATGCTGCCACCGCCGAACGGGGCAGAACCGGAGCCTTGGGGGTCCCCCGGGGATGGGGAGAGCGGAGGGGACCCAGCGCAGTGCCGGGGTCGGGGAGGCCTGTGCGGCCGCCGCAGGGCTTTGCTTCAGACTTGGAGCCCGTCCCGCCACGCAGGAACACAAACACGGCGCGGGACGGCTCGCGGGAGGGGAGGAGATGGGTCCTGTCTAAATATTAGTTTAAGGAACGGAAGGATCTCCAGCCGGCATCTCCAGCCCCGTCACCTTCTCGCAGCTCCGGCCGCGCCGCAGCGGTGACCGTGTCCGGAGCTCAGCCGGGGCTGCGGAGGGCGACTTTCCCCCCATCCTCCGGGGAGGGAATTTCCCCCTCTCGCTGCGATCTCCACGAAGCCTTTAACAAAACAAGGCAGACCTCGGGTGTCTTTATTGCACATATATGGTAGCTTGTAGCCAGCGCTGATTTAAACCCCATCCTTGCTCCGGGAGCCGATCCGCGACCAGGCGCCGGGTGAAGGGCACGGCTTATCCCGGCGGGAGAAGGGGCCGCTGCCTGTCGGAAGCGCCCTGAGAGTCCTGGATGTGTGTTGGGCTCTCGGATCTAAAGGCGGGATCCCGGTGGATCCCAAATTCATCCTCTCGTGCTCGTGGGTGCTCCCGGGTTTAGTGGGAGAAGCGGCCGAGCCTGAGGCTGGCACAGGGCAGGGAAAGGTGGGGGGTCTCTCTGCCACATTTTTGGAGGTGTGAGCGTTTGGCTTTGCGTTTTACCCTTTGGTTCCGACCCAGAGCCATCGCTGCGGCGGCTGCAGATGCTGCACCTCGGATCTGCTCCGTGCTGTGGCAGTGCCCCGCTGTGAATGTCCTCGGTGTCACCACCGGGCTCGTCCCGCGCCTCCATCCCCAGCAGCTCCGGGGCTGGGGCGGGGGAAGGATTAGACTTCCCTGTTCCTACATCCCGAGTTTCTAAGCAGCTCTGGGTGTGGGAGGGTCGGCTCAGCCCCGGTGCAGCCCGGAGGAAGGCGCACGGGAGGTGTGTGGCGCATCCCGGGAATGCCGAGCTGTGCCCGCGGCCCGTGCGTGCCTGCGGCGACTTCACAGCACGATGCGACACCGGGGCCGGGCTCCTCTGGGCTTTGCAGCACCTTCCAGGCCTCGCGGTTGGGCTGGAAGTAAAAAAAAGGAGCGGGTCCGGTTTGCTGTGGCACAGCCGGGGGCACCCAGGGGTGCGGGTGGCGCCGGGCCCGGCTGTGGTGGCACTGGGTGCCCTCCCACGGCACTGCCACGAATCACACCGTGCTGGGCCACCTCCCTCCTGCAGCCCCCCTGGGCTGTGTGGGGGGCTCCGGGATGAGCTTTGGGGTTGATTTGCACCTTTGGGGGGAGTCTGCGGGGATGGATGTGAGGTTTGCGATATCCCCTTTTGGAGGTCAGGAGCCCTAAACACAGCCCGGCCCCATGGGGTGGCCAGAGCAGGTGTCACCTTGGCTGTCCCCAGCGCAGCACAGGGTGGGGTGGCATTCAGGGCCCTGTCTTGTCCCCATCCCGTCGTGCTGAGCCGGGTCATGCCCTCACAGGGGTGGGTTTGGGGGGCACAAAGAGCCGTCTCTGGGTGTCCCCCCCGCCCGGGGAGCAGCTCGTGGTACCCAGCAGGGCTGAGCCTCGGCTGGAGAGAGATGCCGAGGGGAGGAGGCCCTGGGTGGGTTCCCATCAGGAGGTGAGGTGGTGCAGGACTGGAGAGGGTTTGACTGGTGTGGGTCTGTTTTAATAAAGTGGATCTGTTTTACTGGTGTGGATCTGTTTTGCTGGTGAGGGGTTGTTTTACTGGTGTGGGGTTGTTTTACTGGTGTGGGTCTGTTTTACTGGTGTGGGGTTGTTTTACTGGTGTGGGTCTGTTTTACTGGTGTGGGTCTGTTTTACTGGTGAGGGGTTGTTTTACTGGTGAGGGTCTGTTTTACTGGTGTGGGGTTGTTTTACTGGTGAGGGTTTTTTTTACTGGTGTGGGTCTGTTTTACTGGTGTGGGGTTGTTTTACTGGTGAGGGGTTGTTTTACTGGTGTGGGTCTGTTTTACTGGTGTGGGTCTGTTTTACTGGTGTGGGGTTGTTTTACTGGTGAGGGGTTGTTTTACTGGTGTGGGTCTGTTTTACTGGTGTGGGGTTGTTTTACTGGTGAGGGTTTTTTTTACTGGTGTGGGTCTGTTTTACTGGTGTGGGTCTGTTTTACTGGTGTGGGTCTGTTTTACTGGTGAGGGGTTGTTTTACTGGTGAGGGGTTGTTTTACTGGTGTGGGGTTGTTTTACTGGTGTGGGTCTGTTTTACTGGTGTGGGGTTGTTTTACTGGTGTGGGGTTGTTTTACTGGTGTGGGTCTGTTTTACTGGTGTGGGGTTGTTTTACTGGTGTGGGTCTGTTTTACTGGTGTGGGCCTGTTTTACTGGGATCACTCGGCATCCCAGGAGTGCAGCCACGGGGTGATCCAGTCCCCAGGTCAAGGTGAGCCATCACGAATGGGTTAGACTGGAGAAATCCCACCCAACTCAGATTTTTTTCTGCGATTTGGCCAGTCTGGGGTAGAGTGTCCCCGTGAAACTTGGAGAAGAGTGTTGCTGTAGGACACAAAAGAAAGACTTTAAATATTTCAGAAGGGCAAAGAGCACAGAAAAAAGGCTTTATTGTTTAATCCTTACTACCTTTTATAAGGTGTTCTGATACAGACTTGACGTGATTGGTGAATAGGAACAACACTTTTCTAATGCCATTGGTTAAACCAGAGAAACAGCAAAACACCACCTGGGGAAAGATTGTTTGGAGAGAGGAGAGTTGTTCGCCAAGATTGTTTTGAGAAGACGCTTTCCTGAGAAATTTTTCTCTGGGAACAAAGTTAGCAGCTGCCAGCAGGCTCAAAAATCTTCCAGACTCAGAAATACCAGGCCCACATCGGAGGAGAGGAGAAGCTGTGCCCGGCGTGGTGCAGAGCTGCTCTCGTGTGCCGGAGCATCCCCAGCAAAGCCACTGCCCTGGGGTGGGAAACGCCACGAGCAGCTCCATTCCCATCACATCTCCCCCCCCAAACCCCAAACGGGCTGGTCTTCGGAGCTCAGCGTCCCCAGAGCTAAATTGAAACAATCTTCTTTGCCACCACCTTGTTCTCCAAAAACAAAACCAAACAAAAAAAAGCGCGTTTCCTCCCGCCGCCCTTCAAAGCGCCCTCGCGGGCTGATGGCACTCGCCTTTCTGCGGTGTTTGCCTTCGGATGGAACCACATTTCATTCGATTTCCCTTCGAACTGGCTCCAAGCACGGGGCTGGGGGCTGCCAGGAGGGAAGGCAGGGCAGCGGAGAGGGATCCTCCCACAGCAGGAGATGTCCCAGGAGGGGAAGTTCCTCCTCAAGCATCGCTCCCAGGCTGCAATGATCCGAAGCAGGAGTTGAGTTTTTCTCCGTTTCAGCGGCTTTGTTGCAGCACAGGGACCTGTGGTGCTTTGGGCAGGGTGATGAATCCCACCCTGGAGCTCTCCCGGGGCTCTGAGAGTGGAGCTAATTCAGGAGCAGAGTCTTGGGTTTTGTGGCTCCAGGTTTTGGGGAGTCCCTCAGTTAAATCCTGGCCTGGTTTAGGGGTGGTTGGAAACCCAGTCCTGGCAATTCCCAGTGAGAAAACCAACTTTGCTCCACGATTATCGTGTCTGGGTCCTGCTGGTGACAGCAGTGATGCAGAGCTGACCAAACCCCTCGTGGCTCGTGGGGGTTTTTTTTTGCCTTTAATAATGTTGTTTTTGGCTGAAGGAGCTGCCTGGGAGCTCGGGGTGTATTTATTGCTGCTGGTGTCACTCTCACCAGGGCTGTGGGCTTTGCTGGTGGCATCTGGTGGCCGATGGCACGGTGACACAGGGCAGAGCCCCCAGCCCTGGAGCAGAGCAGGGTGTGCAAACCAAAATCCCAGATTCATCCCAGTGCTTGTGTTCCTGCAGTTGTTCCAAGAGGAACGGGCAGGGAATGCTCCCAGCGAGGTGCTGGAGTGGCTTTTTTGATTTTTTTCCCCTGGGTTTTTCCCTCTCTCCTGGTTCCCAACGCTGTGTCCTCCACCAAAGCCAGCCCGAAGGTCCCAGCCAGGAACACCCATCCCCGGAGGAAGGGCTCGCCTCTGATTTAACAGGGCAGCTGCTGTCTTCGTTAAGTGGTGTTGGCTTATTAAAAGCACATTTTTGAGGCTTAGCAGCTCCTCAGAGCCGTCTGGGAGGGACAGTGCCAGTGAAAGGAGAGGCAGCAAAACTCCTCTGAGCCGGGCTGGGCACCGACAGCATCACCCTGAACTGGGGGAAATCCCACCTCTTTGGTGTCCGGGAGAAGTTTAGGGAGGTAAAAGGAGAGATTGGGAGGATCCAGGCGGGATTTGGGTGGTGGGAACCCTCTGAGCACGGGAATGTTGAGCTGTGTGAGAGTCGCTTGTGGTGGGATCTCCCTGGGCAGGAGAGGGGAGGAAAGGGGGGTCTGGCCCCCGCCCGTCTCCAGGAGCAGGTCATGGAATCATGGAATGGTTTGGGCTGGGAAGGACCTTGGGCAGGGACACCTCCCACTATCCCAGCTTGCTCCAAGCCTTGGACACTTCCAGAGCTGCTCAGGGCAGTGAATCTGAGGGTGGTCGATGTTTTCCATCCCTGACCACCAGCACGGGAGCTGCAGCAGGATTGGCTGCAGGAATTAATACCTGGAGTCCTTCAAGGTGCTTCCCAGAGTGTTTTTCCAAAGGGGAAACTGAGGCACCCTGAGGCACAGTGACCCCCCACGAGGGATTTGGGGATTCCACAACGGCAGAAACCCTACAAAACAGGGAAGGGGGAAGTGGCCAACCCCATTCCCACGGGCAGTGACAGAGAAATGTCCCAACCCACGTTTTGCCGGAGTTCTTTGGCCGGGCCATCACCTTCCAACGGCACTTTTCCTGAATTTCTCGTTGCTCTGAGCGGCCTCTGCTCTGGGGAAGGTGGAAGACGGACGTGCAAAGGTGCAGCTTGTCCCTGCCTGTGTCACCTGCCCTCCTCTGCAGGAGCGTGGGCAGGATTTGGGTGGCTGTGCTACACTTCTAATAGATTTTTTTTTATGGAGAAATTATCCCAATATTTCACCGGCAGCTCAGCCGGGCCTGAGCCGTGGCAGAGGCCAGCGGGGTGGGAAGGGCAGAGTGGCCCCAGCTCTCCCTGCACACCCATCTCCTGGCTGGGAGCAGAGGGAAAACTGCTTTTTTTTGGAAACCATGCGGCTTTTCCCAGTGGAGAAACCTCTCGCCCCCGAGGGATCCCAGCAGGTTTTCCCTGCAGTGACAGGAGAGCTCAGGGCCGTGTCCATCTCCACGGCACCTCCACGTGCAAAGGCCCAGCTGACCCGACCTGCTGCCCTCTGGAGACCCTCCAGCTCTTCCCATCCCCTTCCCAGCCCCATTTCTCCCAAGAATCCCCCAAGTTCTGAAATCCCTCGGGCTAAAATCCCCATCCCCATATCTCACTGCTGCTGCTGTCCCGGGCGGAATTCCTCATCTGCTGTCTCTGCAGGAGCTCTAAATGCTTCAATGTGTTGGCGGTTCCCGCTGGAGTCGGACAGTAAATCCTAAGGGGATCCCAGCGCGGGCTCCGGCCAAACCCCACCGCCAGGGTTTAGTGCAAATTGGATTTGTGAAAACCTCGCTGTGGTCTCGGTGCCCTCGGCAAAGAGCCCTAATCCCCGGCGGGCGCCGGGACGAGCCGGCTCCTTCTGTGCAGCCGGGAGTCTGTGGGGAGAAGAGAGGGGGAAATGGGAATTTGGGATCTGTGGGGAGAAGAGAGGGGGAAATGGGAATCGGGAAGGGAGGGAAGAACGGGAATTTGGGATCTGTGGGGGGAAGAGAGGGAAGAATGGGAATCTGGGATCTGTGGGGGGAAGAGAGGGAAAAATGGGAATTTGGGATGTGTAGGGAGAAGAGAGGGAAGAAGATTTGGGATCTGTCAGGAGAAGAGAAGGAAAAATGAGAATCCGGGATGTACGGTGAGAAGACAGGGAAGAACAGGAATCTGGGATGTGTGGGGAAAACAGAGGGAAGAACAGGAATCCAGGATCTCTGGGGAGAAGAGAGGGAAAAATGAGAATCCTGGATCTGTAGGGATAAGAGAAGGAAGACCAGGGATTTGGGATCTGTCAGGAGAAGAGAAGGAAGAACAGGGATTTGGGATCTGTAGGGATAAGAGAAGGAAGACCAGGGATTTGGGATCTGCAGGGACAAGAGAAGGAAGAACAGGGATTTGGGATCTGTCAGGAGAAGAGAAGGAAGAACAGGGATTTGGGATCTGTAGGGATAAGAGAAGGAAGACCAGGGATTTGGGATCTGCAGGGACAAGAGAAGGAAGAACAGGGATTTGGGATCTGTCAGGAGAAGGGAAGGAAGAACGGGGATCCGGGATCTCTGGGGAGAAGAGAGGGAAGAAGGGAGGAACTGCCAGCTCGGCAGCATCACCCGCGCTGCCTGCTCGGGATGCTGCTGAGGGATGCAGGTGGATTCTCGTCCCACAGGGATGTGGCTCCCCCGTCCCAACACTCCTCCCTGCATCCTGCAGGAATGTTGGGTCAGGGCAGGATCTCTTTCCCTAGGGGTGAGAATGGGAATTGTCCAGGAGCTGAAGGGTTCAGGCCAGCACACCTGAGACAGCAGAGGTGGAAAAATCAGGAATTATTACCTGGAGTCGTTCAAAGTGCTCTCAGGGCGTTTTTCCAAGGGGGAAACTGAGGCACAGTGATCCCCCCCAAGGGATTTGGGGATTCCACAACAGCGGAAACCCCACAGAACAGGGAAGTGGGAAGTGGCCAAGCTGTCACGGCAGCCCTCCTGCCGCTGGCGTTTTCCTCCCTCCTCGACCCCACCGAGGGCTTTTCCTTTCTTGGCAAAAAGGAGATTTTTTTTGCCCCCAGCGCGGCCGTGGCAGCTCTCAGATACCAGCGGTGTCGAAACGGGCCCAGAGCAAAGCACATCTGGGGTCTGGGCTCCGTCTCGCTGCCAAAATTTAAGCTTTTAACCCTCTTTCCCGAGGCACTGGGATTGTTCAAACAAGCCACAGTAATTAGTTTCCTCTGACAAACCGCCCCTTTTTGGCATCGGGAGGTTTATTAATTCCGGGGGGTGGTGGGAGCGTCGCTCCGGATCCAAAAATAATTGACATTCAGAGTCCAGGTTTTGGCACGAGAGGGGAAAAATTCGGGCTGGAAAAGCAGCACGGGGCGTGGCAGGGGGTTGGCACAGCAGCACCCAAAGGCGCCCAGCGGCGGGTGGGGGGTCCTTGGCTGGGGTTATCCCTGATTTCCTCCGCCGCCACATAAACCATCCCGGGTTTGGTGGGGTTTTTGAGCGCTGTAATTTGATTTTCCCTGCCCTTTCTGCAGGGAGTTTTCCTGCAGCCGTCTGATGTTCCTTCACCTGGAGCCACGAGCTCCGCTGCCGCTGCAGCGCCGGGCAATCCCTTGATTGATTTTTATCTGCAATTAATCTCCAATTACTCACCTCTTCCCGTGAAGGGCGGCTCTTGCTGCTGCTTAGACCTGACGGAATCGGCTTAGGGAGGGTTTTTGGATTGCTGCAGCCGTGGTGACCTTGGCGGGGCTGCCACACCTTGCAGGGGTCAGTGGGGACACTGGGCCGGGAGCACAAACTGGGAGCCCAAACTGGGACCACGCCGCCCGTGGCCACCCCACGGCCACTTCTTATTGCTTTTGAAATGCTGCTTTTTAGCTGGAAAGGGAATTAATGCAGGGTTTAATGATGTGGGGTTTTTTTCAGAGCTGAGGGGTGTCGGGGAGGGGACAGATCTCGGCCAGGTGTCCCCAGGCTCTGCACAGCCACCCCCGGGTGTCCCCGAGGCGGGCTGGGTGACACTGCGGGGAGCCGTGCTGCATCAAACCGCGCTTTTATTTCCTGCTGATTTATATTGCAGCTGCATTCCCAGCCTCCGGCGTGTCCCGGCGAGTGCCGGGGATGGGGATGAGGAAGGGGGGGAACCGAGGGAAGCCGAGGCTGAAGGGCGAGCAGCATCGTTATTTGCCTTTGCAGGGATGAGCTGAGCCCAGCCGCGACTGAACCGGGACTGAACTGGGACTGAACTGGGACTGAACTGGGACTGAACTGGTCCCAGACTGGTCCCAACAGGGGGGACGAGGCGGTGGAAATCCCCGCATCCAGCGGGATTCCCTCCCCGCCGGGCGCCCGCTGCGGATTAATCCCGTTAATTAATGACATGAAAGCCCACGCGAGACCTCCGGGGAAGGAATCAAAGGCTCCGCCGCAGCTTCCCCAGGGCATGGATTTATCCCTCCGGGCCCGCAGCTTCCCCGCATCCCGACGCCGTGCCGGATGGAGGGGCCGGGGATCCCGCGGGACACGGTGAGACGGGGCAGCACCGCCCCGGTGTTTCTCCCCAGGGTCCCGTGCAGAAATCCGGCCCCAAAAAGGGTCTGGCTGAAGCTCCTGGGGGTGGGCAGGGGCAGGAGGGTCGTGGCCGCGGGGTCTCTGGGTGGGGGTCGCTGGAGGTGCTCTGATACCGGGATTTCCATCCCGGGGGATTTGGGGTTTTTCTGCCCGTGCAAAGCGGGCGCAGGATGTTGTCCCTGCCACCCAGGGATGGCTCAAGGTGCCCCTTGGCCCTGGCAAAAATTGGGATTTTCCTCCCCTGAGCTCTTTTCCCTCCTGGAAGAGCCTCTCCCTGCTCCATTCCCGTTGGCACCGTGGCCTTTCCCAGTTCAGGAATATGGGACAGGGCATCTCCTCCTCCTCCTCCTCCTCCTCCTCCTCCTCCTCCTCCTCCTCCTCCTCCTCACAGGGGCTCTGGCCGTGCCGGGGTGGGGGGGGCTTTGGGGGTCCCATTCCCAAAGATGATGACCCCCTTCGGTGTGCAGGGTGTGGATATGGAGCTGATGGATGGCTCAGTGTCCCCAAATTCCCACCTTGTCCTGGTGCCTCCTCCAGCCCTCAACCCTTCGAAATCCAAAACGAGGGGAAATTTCAACCGGGTTGGGCAGGACTTGGAACAGCCTGGGACAGTGGGAGGTGTGGAAGGTGTGGAAGGTGTGGAAGGTGTGGAAGGTGTGGAAGGTGTGGAAGGTGTCCCTGGCTGTGACAGGGGTGGCACTGGATGGGCTTCAAGGTCCCTTGCAACCCAAGCCAGTCTGGGATTCCGTGATTCCGTGGGATGGTGGGAATATGGAACGGAGCAGCCAGAGCTGCTCTGCTGGATGGAAACTCCCCAGGCTCCGTTCCTCAGCCACGACTTGGCCACAGCCCCCAGCATCGCCCCCGGCACCACGGGGTGCCCTTGGCTGAGCCATCAACATCCCACAGGCTCCGTGGGGGAGGCTTTTCCTTATTATTTCCACCGTGTTGAGGGGGTTGCAGTGGGGTTTTTTTTGCTCTCCAGCTGTTTTGGAGGGATGTAAACCAAACCCGCCGTAATTCAGCCTGACTGTAAATGTCACGGCAGTGTGGGAACGGGGGTGCTTGGGGCTTTCAGACCGGGGGATCCGGGAGTGCTGGAGCTCCTCCTGCCCCACAGCATCCCACCTCCTTCTTCATCCCACCTCCTTCTCCTCTGTCCCATCTCCCTTTCCTCCATCCCACCTCCTCCATCTCATCTTCTTCTCACCATCCCATTTCCCTCTCCTCCATGTCACCATCCTTCTCCACCATCCCATCTCCATTTCCTCCATCCCACCTCCTTCTCCTCCATTCCATCTTCTTCTTACCATCCCATTTCCCTCTCCGCCATCTCCCCCATCCCATTTCCCTTTCCCCCACCCCATCTCCCTCTCCCCCATCCCGTGGCTCCAGGCCCATCTCCAGTTCCCTCAGCGGGGTCCCACCTCACCCCGGAGTGCCCCAAACCTTTCCCAGAGGAGCAGGGGCTGCACCCCGGGGACGAGGCTCTGCCTGGTTTGTGGTCGGCCCTCTGGGGGGCTCTGGGGAAGAGCCTCTGGGGCTGGATTTCACTGAGGCAAAGCAGAACCATGTGTCCCACACTCCGCTCTGGTTCTGCTTACGGGGGAGCGGGAGGAGCTGCAGGGGGAGGAGGAGGAGGAGGAGGAGGAGGAGGAGGAGGAGGAGGAGGAGGAGGAGGAGGAGGAGGAGGAGGAGGAGGAGGGATGGGCTGTGGATGTGGCCACCACTCAGAGCTCCAGGCTGTGCCAGTGCCAGGCTGGGTGAGGTGTCCCCTGTCCCCAGCCAAGCAGGTGGTGGCACTCCCTGTCCCCAGAGCAGAGCTGGAGATGGGGACAGGGACATTTTCCCCTTTGTGCACCCGCTCGCTGTCAAAAGAGCAGGAAAATCCAACAGCTCCACTCAGATCGGGATTTGGGGTTTTATTTTCCTTTCAATGCTCCCAATTTTGGGACCAGTTTTGGCATTTTGAGACCAGTTTGATCCAGTTTGATGCAGGCTCCAGTACTCCCAGTGCAGCACCTGCCCTGGCCAGGAGTGTTGGACACAGAGATGCTTTTTGGGAAGGTTCAAACCCCAAGAAAGAATTCTGGGGAGCTTGTGATAAGTTTTGGGGAAGGTTTGATGCAAGTTCAGGAAGGACTGAAGAAGTTTTAGGGGAAATCTGAAGGAGTTTTGAGGACAGTCTGAGGAAGTTTTGGGGGAAAATCTGAAGGAATTTTGGGGAAAATCTGGAGGAGTTTTGAGGAAAAATCTGAAGAAGTTTTGTGGAAAATCTGAAGGAGTTTTGAGGACAGTCTGAGGAAGTTTTGGGGGAAGATCTGAGGGAGTTTTTTCTTATAGTCTGAGTGATTTTGGGGGGAAACCTGAAGAAGTTTTGGGGAAAATCTGAAAGAGTTTTGAGGACAATCTGAGGAATTTTTTGGGGGAAGATCTGAGGGAGTTTTTCTTATGATTTGAGGCAGTTTTGGGGCAACATCTGAGGCAGTTTTTGGGTGAGACCTGCGACAGTTTTGGCAACAGTCTATCTCTCCACCACCCTCATCCTCTCCAGGACAACTCACCCCCATCCTGTGAGCAGGACCAGGCGCTGAGCCGCTGCTGGACGAGCAGCCTCCGGAGCTGCTGCCCATGGAAATTGTTTAATTCCTGCGGGATGAGTCACGAGGAGCCGGGATTTCAAAGCAGCTTGGCTCCCATGTAAGGCACTCAAATAAACAGTGTGTGGCAGGTGGAAGCTCTCTCTGATGTCCCGTCAAGGCCTCCGTCTTTCCAAGTGCTTTTGCCTTGCCAAAAACCCTTCGGCCACACCGTGGCTTCATCCATTCTTGAGGCTGAGCTCTGGAAAATAATGAATCAATGCCCGGAAACATGAATCGACGGAAAATTTATGGCGCACTTAGGCTATAATGGTCTTTTGGGTCGTCTGCTTTGAAGCATCGGCACTGGAAGTTTTGGCATCTTCCTTCTTTCGACCCTTCAGAGAGGAGGATTTAGGGGAAAAAAAAAAAAAAAAGAAATTAGTTTTTCTCCCTCATCTCATGACTCCGGGAGCTTTAAGGAGTCGGTGGATGTCGGAAACAAATCCCAAGAGTCTGCTGGAAAAAACGGGAGTGGGGTTGAAAAACAAGAGCGATGAGGGACTCCAGAGAGCCCCAAATGCTGCGCTTTTTTTGTGGGCGAAAAAACGTCTGCGGGGATGGAGCTGCTGGATTTTGATTTATCAGGAAAAAACAAGTGGAAACACCGAGATCCCTGGAAGTGTCCAAGGCCAGGTTGGACTGGGCTGGTCTGGGGCTTTTTTAGCGCAAAAAGAAACCAACGGCAGAGCCTGGAATAACTTTTGTTGTTATTGTTTTGCACGTTGGAGCCGGGATTTGAGTCTTTTGAAAGGTCACAAGCGAGTGGGTGGGGGCCAGGATTTCTGGCTGCCGGAATGGGAGGGTTTTGTTTTTTTTTATGGGACGTGCAGCGAGGCTGGAACCGCTCTCCTAAAATTTTATGGGCCTTGCAAGAAGCCAGAGGCCCTTTCTCAGGTGGTGGGATCGAGTGTCACAGCCCTGCTCCAGCCCAGCCTTTTCCCCCTGGAGCAGGAAAAAAGGGGGCTGAGCCCCTCCTGGGTGATGGAGGTTCAGCTCAGGGGTTTGTGATCCCACTGCTGATTGTTCACCTTGGAATTCATCTCCCCGGCATCAGCTGTTCAAAGGTGTTTGTCCTCCTGGGGAGCAGAACAAAGTGTCCTTTCCCCCCTCCAAACCTTCTCCTGGGGCTGCTGGTTCCTCACAAATCCTTCATTTCCACTGATTTTGGAAAATGGGGTTTTCTTGATCCTACTGGGAAGGGTTTGGATGCCAGGGAATTTTCAGTGCCTGTTGCCTGCTCCTGCTCTTATTTCCAGGGTGAAACCTGAACTGAAGGCACCTGGTTAATGTGGAATTCCAGAATGGGAATTTAAATATCCAGTCCCATCTCCTGCCATGGGCAGGGACACCTCCCAGTGTCCCAGGGTGCTCCATCCAGCCCGGCCTTGGGCACTGCCAGGGATCCAGGGGCAGCCACAGCTGCTCTGGGAAATTCATTCCAGGGCCTCCCCACCCTCCCAGCCAGGAATTCCATCCCAATATCCCATCCAGCCCTGCCCTCTGGCAGTGGGAAGCCATTCCCGCTTGTCCCATCACCATTGCCACCATGTCCTGTCAGGATGATGAACGTGGACTAATCTGGGATGCTCCATCACCCTCCATCCTCCTCAATCCATCCTCCATCCATCCTCAGTCCATCCTAGGGCATCCTCCATCATCCTTCATCCTTCATCATCCATCCATCCATCCATCCATCCATCCATCCATCCATCCATCCATCCATCCTCCTTCATCATCCTCCATCATCCTTCATCCTCCTCCATCCTCCTCCATCCTCCATTATCATCATCTGTCATCCTTCATCATCTTCTGTCCTCCTCCATCCTTCTCCATCCTTCTCCATCATCCTCCTTCTTCATCCTCCATCATCCTCCATCATCCTCCATCATCCTCCATCATCCTCCATCATCCTCCATCCTTCTCCATCCATCTCCAGCCATCCTCAGTCCATCCTAGGGCATCCTCCATCATCCTTCATCATCCTTCATCATCCTTCATCATCCTCCATCCTCCTCCATCCATCCCCAGCCCATCCTAGAGCATCTTCCATCACTCTCCTGTGGGATGGGGATCCCGGCTCTCCCTTGTTTTGATGGGGTGAAACCCGGTAACAGATGGGGCTGGCACCATCCCCCTCCAGTGCTCCCAGTGCTCCCAGTGCTCCCAGTGCTCCCAGCAGCCTCTCCCAGCTCCCATCCCATTCCCAGTGTCCAGGCCAGCCCTGCCTCTCCGGACCCACTGGGATTCCATCCTCTTCCCTCCTTATAAGGCCAAACGATTCTTTTTCTATCTTGGCATTGTTTATAGCCCCGTCGAAAATATTTAGACTCTGGCTGGGTCCTACAATGATCCTGTAACCTACAGGGTATCTCGTTCCTGCTGGGAATGAACAGGGAATTTTCTGCATCCCATAAACCCGAGGGATGTGGTGATGAGGGGTCGGTCCCAGCCCTGTGTGATGTTTTCTACAATATAAAAATAAAAATAAAATTCCAATTTAAAACAAACATTTTTCCCCCTCAGTAAATTCTATCTGGCAAATTTTATAAAACTGGGATTGGGGCTTTTTTTCCTTTTCTCTTTTTTTTTCCCCTTTTTTTCCCCTTTTGTTTTTTTAATTTTTTTTTAGTACCCCCTTGGAAAATTTATTGTAAGAGGAAAAAACATCTGGAGTTTGCAAGGAGGTGAAATAAAACATAGGAGCCAGGAGATGGAAGGACAGGGACACTGGTCCCCACTGACCCACTGGTGTCACTTCATCTCCACTGGTGCCACCTCATCGCCATTGGTGTCACCTTGTCCCCATTGGTGCCACTTTGATGCCATTGCTGCCACATTATCCCCATTGGTGTCGCCTCATCATTGGTGTCACCTCGTCCCCGTTGGTGTCACTTCATCTCCACTGGTGCCACCTCATCACCACTGGTGCCACCTCATCCCCATTGGTGTCACCTTGTCCCCATTGGTGCCACTTTGATGCCATTGCTGCCACATTATCCCAATTGGTGTCACCTCATCATTGGTGTCACCTCATCCTCATTGGTGTCACCTCATCCCCATGGGTGTCACCTTGTCCCCATGGGTGTCACCTTGTCCCCATTGCTGCCACCTCATCCCCATTGCCACCACCATCCCCAAGGCACATTTCCACGCCCAATCTCTCACTCCAGCACATCCCTGGGCCGTCCCTCGTGCCTCAGTTTCCCCATCTCAGCCCCGTGCCGGTGTCGGGAATGGAGGGGCTGGAGCCAAGGGGATCCCACGGGATGAAGCCAGCGCTCATCCCAAGCCGTGGGTTGGGAAGGAGGGAGGGAAGGGGCTCGGGGCGCGCATTAAGGATCTTTGTTTTGCCTGTTTTGCAGAGTTTCAATGTTCTGACTCGCTCTAAGATGAAGGTATGGAAGTTTGCAGCCATCGCATCGATGCTCCTCAGTTCCATGTTATCCATTTTAGTTTGTAGAGACATGCTCAGCGGAAGCCAGGAATTATTCAGCCCCTTGCCTTCCTCGCCGTCTTCCTCACGGGATTCTTCCTCCTCCTCCTCCTCTTCCTCCTCCTCCTCCTCCTCGCTGCCGGCGGCTCTGCGGAGATCCCCCCGGGCCCTGCAACGCCACGGCTCTCTGCTGGCCCAGTGTAAGCTCCTGCTGCTCCCTCCCGGGGTCATTGTCCCCCCTCCCCGGCCCCACAGATCCCCAAAAATCCCTGTGGGGTCATTCCCTGCCCTCTCCTGCATCCAAACGTCCCCTTTAGGAGGGTTTAAACACGAGCTTGGGGCAGGCAGGAGGCACTGGGCACACCAAACTCTGGTGTGAGCGCAGCAGAGGGAAATTCAAACAGCTCATTTGCTTCAAAGAAGACGCTTTTATTTTTTTTCCCCACTCCAAATGGCTTTTTTTGGGGGGGTGGTGTTTTTTTTTTTTTTGAGGTTTTTTTTTTAGTTCAGTGCTATTTTTTACAAATGGAAAATGTCAAACAGGAGCTGAAGACGAGGGCACGGCAGCAGCTCACCCCCTGCTCACCCCTCGGTGCTCCCTGAGGGCTGGAAATCCCCACGTGTTTGTTTTGATTCCAAACCAGAGGAACTGCTTTTTTTTTGGAGAGGGGTGGAAATTTGGAAATGGATGAGAAGCTGTCAAACCACGCTTTCCTCTGTCTTTCCTGTGCCTCCTGCGGAGCTGAGCTGGAACAACCCTGGATTTAGGGTTGGGATAAAGGGATGTGGGTGGTGCCAGCAGGGGCTGGGGGCAGTCTGTGGTCTCAGGAGCAGCCCTTGGGGCTCCCAGGCCACAGTGAAACAGGGGAAATATGAAATTTATTGGTGCTTCTTCCCAAATCCACCTGCCCCAAGGGAACTCCATCCTAGGGGAGTGTTCACCCACTCCAGGGAATTTTCATTCTGGGGGATGTCCTCCCACCCCAGGGAATGTCCACCCTGGGGAATGTTTGCTCACCCCAGGGAACCTCCATCCTGAGGTTCCCCACCCACCCCAAGGAATTTCTGTCCTGGGGTCAAATTTCATCCCAGAGAATCTCTGTCCTGAGGTTCCCCACCCACCCCAGGGAATCTCCATCCTGGGGAATGTCCACTCACCCCAAGGAATTTCTGTCCTGAGGTTCCCCACCCACCCCAGGGAGCCTCGATCCTGAGAGTCATGCACCCCAAGGAACCTTCCTTCTGGAGGATGGTTGCCCACCCCAGACAGTGTCCATCCCGGGGGAAGTTTACCCACCCCAGGGAACCTCCATCCTGACGTTACCCACCCACCCAAGGCACCTCCACCTTGGGAGATGTCCTCTCACCCTAGAGAACCTCCATCCAGAGGTTACCCTCCTCCACCTTGGGAGGTGTCCTCTCACCCCAAAGAACCTCCATCCTGAGGTTATCCACCCACCCAAGGAAACTCCACCTTGGGAGATGTCCTCTCACCCCAGAGAACCTCCATCCTCAGGATCCTGAAGCACCCCAAGATCCTCACCCTCTGCGAATCTCCCACCTCAACCCCCCAACAACCCCCTGAGTGAGGGGCCCACCCAGTAACCCAGTAACAACCCAGAGCACCCAGTAACCGACCACCCCGTCCTCTTGCAGACAGCGCCTTGCTGGAGAGCTACACGGAGGGCGAGCTGCGGCAGCTGCTCTCGGCGCTGGTGGAGCGGTACCGCCAGGCCATGAACTCGGGTGGACACGAGCTGCCGCTGTTCCCCCGCGCCCCCGGCAGCCGCCGCAAACGCGCCCGAGCCCGCCACAAACCCTGCGAGCTGCGGCAGCTGGAGGTCAGCGTCAGCGACCTGGGCCTGGGCTACGAGTCGGACGAGACCGTCCTGTTCCGCTACTGCAGCGGCACCTGCGAGGCCGCGGTGCGCAGCTACGACCTGTCCCTCAAGAGCATGAGGAGCCGCAGAAAGATCCGGAAGGAGAAGATTCGGGCCAGGCCGTGCTGCAGGCCGCTGGCTTACGATGATGATGTCTCCTTCTTGGATGCCTACAATCGATACTACACCGTCAACGAGCTGTCGGCCAAGGAGTGTGGCTGCGTGTGACACGGCCACCCCCAGGGCGTGGGGACCGGGATGGAGGTTGGAGGATGGAGGAGGAGAGACTGAGCAGTTGGCATGTGCCTCGGTGTCACCATGTGGGTGTGTCACCTCGAGGTGTCCCTTGGTGTCACCACATGGGTGTGTCGCCTCGGCACGTCACTCGGTGTCGCCGTGTTGGTGTGTCACCTTGGCGTGTCCCTTGGTGTCACCACGTGGGTATGTCACCTCGGCATGTCCCTCGGTGTCACCATGTTGGTGTGTCACCTTGGTGTGTCCCTCGGTGTCACCATCCTGCTGGTGGCACAGGACTAGAGACGTGGCCGCCGCGGTTGGAGCGGTGACGGCTGCTGGAGGTTGTTGTCCCCTCTGCGGGTGGCCCTGCTGAGGTGACAGTGGGTGTGTGACCAGCCCCTCGGCGTGCACGGGCTGCCCTGAGTGTCACACGTGTCACAGGTGTCACAGGTGTCACAGGTCGCGTTACCTGCACAGGGGGTGGTGCAGGACAGGTGTCTGTGGCATGGGGAGACCCCCATGTGCAAGGGGTTCTGTGTCAGGGCGTGGCACAGGGGTGTGGCACACACGGGGGGTGTTGTGAGCAGTGCCAATGCTGGACAGGATCCGCTGCACACCCAGGGTGTGTTTTAGGGTGTGCTGCACATCCGGGGTGTGTTTTGGGGTGTGCTGCACACTCGGGGTGTGTTTAGGGTGTGCTGCACACCCAGGGTGTGTTTTGGGGTGTGCTGCACACTCGGGGTGTGTTTTGGGGTGTGCTGCACACTCGGGGTGTGTTTTGGGGTGTGCTGCACACTCGGGGTGTGTTTTGGGGTGCATTCCAGGTTCGGGGTGTGTCAGGAGCCCCGTGCTGCCCCAGGGTGGGAGCTGAGTCCTTCTCTCTGTCGCTTTGGGGTTCTGTGACCACCCTGTGCTGCTGGGGGAGATTCCACCACCCCAGGTCCCAGAAGCGTTTGGGGACACACAAACACGGACAGTGATTCGTGTGCGCGGCTCTGCCTCCCTCTGGCTCGTGCCCCACTCGCCATCGTCTCGTTCCCGCAGCCCCCGGGGCTGTTCTTCTTAAAACTCGGGATAATCTGAGATAACTGGATTAACCTCCCGTGCCCCCGCCACGGGCAGCTGGACCGGAGCCCCGCCACCTCCAGGGAGGTGACAGAACCTCCCCAGGGCCACCAGCGGAGCCGAGGCGTGGGGCAGGAGCATCCCCTTGGTTTGGCGTCTCCCAAAATCCCGGGAGTATCTCGCAGCCCCTGCTCGGGAGAGGGGACTCAGTGCCGGCTTTGGCTCCGCTCACATTTACAGCAGTGTCACTGCTGTTTACTCTGCGGGGAAATAAATGAGCCCGCAGACTTTCACATTCCCTGGGCAGGCTCCATTTGTTGCCTGGGATTGATGGTTTTTTTTTTTTTTTTTTTTCTTCTCCCCTTTGGCTCCTTTCCCAGAAAAAGCAAATCATAAACAGAAGGAGAATATTGGTGTCATGTCCTGGGCATTAACCAACGTGAGGGAAAACACTCCGTGTGCCACCCCCTCTGCCCCTGGCTCCTCTCTCTGGTAAAACAGGGGGCAAAAAAATAATAATAAAAAAAAAATCCCTGGTGCCTTCATCCTGAGGAGGAGGAGGAGGAGGGCTGCTGGTGGTGATGCCAGCACAGGGATGATGCTGCAGGATTTGGGGGAGCAGGATGGCATCCCTTGGGATGGGATGGAGTGGAGGACAACATCTCCATTCTCGACCTCCACACAGGGCCAGGCTGGCGGGGATTTTATTTATTTTATTTTATTTTTTTTTTCCTCCCTTTCCTTTTTATCCAAACGCAGCTCTTGGCTGAGCGGAGCCAGGCTGTAGTGGAGGAATATAAACACCATCCTTCAGCGGGGCTGGCAGCCCGGGAAGGCAGCCTGCACTCTGTAACACGGAGTTTTCCCTGGATTTGGGGAGAGGCAGGAGGTGTGGGGTGTGAAACCCGCACCCTGGAAACGGGAACTGAGAGGAGATGAACTCCACGCTGCAGGTGCAGCTCCCCAGCCAAGGTGTGAGTTTGCAGCCCTGGAAATGGGGAAAAGCGGCCCAAAATCATCAGCTGGAGGATGGGAATGGCAGATGGGCGGCGGATAAGCGCCTCACTCGAGTTAAAGGGAAAAAAAAAAGCACCCAAATCTAATAATAATTATTATAATAATGACAATAATAATAACTGTCCTCTCAAGGGCTTGGGTGCTTTCCAGGTCTCGCTGCTGTAAAACTAAAATTAGTTTTGTTGCAGTACAAAGAAAGGAGTGGAAGCAGAGCAGGGAAGGTGCTGTGGGAGCAGTGCAGGACCTGGTGCTGCGGAGGACAATTTGGAGCAGGAGCTGCCTCTGTTCATGAGGAGAAGTTGGAGTGTTTGCACCTTGATTTGGGACTTTTTTTTTGCAGAACCCAGGGATTTAGGGTGCCTTGATGGTGGGCACCCGGCCCAAGGGACCGTCCTCTCTCCAGGGAGGTTTTGGAAGCAGCAGGAGGATGAGGGGACAGAGGAGCAGCAAGGTGGGGACTCAAGGCTGGCACATCTCCCAGCTGCCAAACCCTCCACTCCCAGTGCAAACCCAGCCTGGAGCCCCCAAAACCGCGAGGAAAACCTGACTCAATGCAATGGTGTGTTAAAACCAGGAGGAATAGCTGCAATCCATCATTTTTTTCCCCCTCTTGGTTTTTTTTTGGTCGTTTTTTGTTTTAATTTCCCCCTGCTGGCAGTGGAGCTCCGGCCCCTGTGCAGGGGATGTTCCCCATCTGCCTCACGCTGCTCCTGCTGGGTTTTTTTAATTTTATTTTTTAGGGGGGAAAGAACAGCTGGGATTTGCAGCCACAAAATTCCGCAATGGGTTGAGCTGAGGCATCGTGGTGTGGCCAAAAGGATGGATTCTTGCTCCCATGTCTTTTTTTCAGGGCTCCTCCTCCTCCTCATGGAGCTTTACCCGGTGCCATCCTGCTGCCACCAGGGCCTGGAAATGTGGTTCCAATAGAAAAGCTGAGGTTTTTCCCCTAATGCTTTCCATTTCTCCAGCCCCCTCTGCTGTAATAGGAGCTGGAGCTGTCCGGAAGAATGTCTACAATGCAAAAAAAAAAAAAAAAAGAAAAAAAAAGTGGAAAATTCCCTCCTCAAAGCCACAGCAGAATCTCATCTGGCTCCTTCCTCAGCATCCCACGTGCTGGTTAATATTAATATTAATAATGATAATAATAATAATAACCAGTGTGCAACAGCTGTTGAGGGGATTTGGGGAGTTGGGTTTTTTTGCTCGTCTGGGGCTGCAGCTCCTCCCGGGAGAGGAGGGTTTGGGAAGTTTAAAACGATGGTTTAAAATTGGTGGTTGTGACAACGCGAAATCCCAGGGTCGTGTTCTCCCCTCCCTGCCCACGGTGAGTCCTGGGATTTCCCGTGGGTTTTCCATGGGGACTCTGCGCCAGGGGAAAGATGTGGGATCAGATCCACACATCCCACAAATGTCTCAGGATCCCGTTTTCTCCCCAAATCTCACCCCCAATTTGGGATCCACGGTGGGCAGGGGGGAAATGGGTCCAACATCGTCGTTTCCGCTCGATGAAAGCGCTGGCAGAGAGAATTAACTGGCTTTAAACGGCTCCAGAATCCTGCTGGGGAGAAAGGATTTTCCCAATTTATCGAGATAAATGATGTTTTGGTGGGATTCAGAGCCTCGGCTTTCTGTAAATTGGGAACGGGGCTGCCACGTGTTTTCCTTCTGGGCTAAACAAAGCGTGGCCTCGAAGGGGAGGCCCAAGAGGAGGGGGGAGAAAAAGGGGAAAAGGAAATAAAGGAAAAAAGGTGGAAAAAGGTGGGGAGAGAAAAAAAATAAAAGAAAATAAAAGGGGAAAATGAAAAAAGGGAGAAAGGAAAAAGAGGGGAGAAAAAAGAAAAAAAAAGAGGGGGGGGATAAAGGAGAAAAAAGGGAAAAGGGGGGGAAAAGAGGGAAGGGGAAAAAAGGAATTCAAATGAAAAGGTGGAAGTGGGGGAAAGAAGAGCAGGTAAAAAGGGAAAGAGGAAAAAAGAGGCAAAGGGCAAAAAGGACAAATAATAAAGGAAAAAAGGGGGAAAGGGCAAAAAGGAAATAAAAAGAAGAGGGAAAAGAGGGTAAAGGGAAAAGGGGAAAAAACGGGGGGGGAGAAGGAGAAAAAATGAAAAGAGAAAAAAGAAATAAAAATGAAAGGGGGGAAAGAAAAAAGGGAAAAGGGAAAAAGAGAGGAAAAGGGAAAAAGAGAAAAAAGGGGAGGAATTAAAAAAGCAGAAAAAGGAAAAAAAGGGGGAAAGGTGGAAAAAGGGGGAAAAGGTAAAAAAAGAAAGATAGAAAAGGGGAAAAGGGATTCCTGTTCCAGCCCCACCCGGATTATCCCGTTCCCCCTCCGGAACCCGGGCCCGTGCCCGGCTGCAGAAGTGGATGCAATGCATCTGTATTTTGGATACTGCTATTTATTGGAAGTAACTTATGTTATTTATTTAGATCCCGAAGCGCCGCCTCCCAAACGCCTCCCGCGCTCGCTCCCTTTTTTATGTTATTTATTGACCCTGACGGTGCCAAGTGCAGTTTACATTTATTACATTTGTACCATTTATCCTGAACCTTGAGGGGGAGAGGGGGGGAGTAAAATAAAATAAAATGAGAGAAAAGAGAATAAAATGCTGTTTCATATTATTTTTTTCTTTAAAAAAAAAAAAAAAAATAAAAAGGAACTTGGGTGTGATTTGTTTCATCCTCGTGGCAAAGTGGGAATAAAAAAGTGGGAATAAAAAGAAGGATTTTATGGATTTGTCCTCTAGCACGATGGTTGAGTGATGGTCAGTCTCCACCGTGGGAGTGGGAATGGCCTAGAAAAAGAGGATTTGGGGTTTTTTGGGGAAAAGACCCAGAAATAATCAGTTTTGGCCCTTCTGGGTTGGCTCCAAAATGTGAAAATTCTGAGGAAACCACGTGAAATGGGGAGGGGAAGGAGAAGAGGAAGGGAAAGGGAATAATCTCTGTCCTTTAACACCACCACTCTCAGCCCAGTCTGTCCAGATAAACAGAATTTATTTGGATTTTTTCATTCCAAAATAGGTTCAAACCTGGCACCGGAAAATGGAGAACAATGGGAGGAGGGAAGAGGGGAAGGAAAAAAAAAGAAAAAAAAAAGAAAAAAGGTTTATATTTTATATTTTTTTTTTTGGGAATGGAAAAAAAGGTCTGTTTATATTCCCCCCTCATGCCACCCAGAGGCCTGACAGCCATGGCCGAGTCAAACATTCCCCGCTCCGAGCTCCACTTTGTAAATATTTTAGGAAGAATCTTTGGAGAGCCATAAATCTCCCCCCGGGCGCGTGCACGGCGTGTGCACGCTCCAGAGAAACTCAGGGAAGCCCAAATCCCGCTGCCAGCCCGGCCAGGATGAAATAAATACTTATCAAAAAATGGACAAATTAAAGTTTAATGACCCTGCTCGGGAAAAAAAAATCTGAGTCCTCCAAAAGCATAAAAAAAAAGAAAGAAGAAAAAAAATTTAGGATGAAAACAGCGGTCACAGGAAAAAAATAAAAAAGTGAAGTTGGGAAGTGTTGGGATCAGGGATGGGTTTGGGCGGGATTCCTTGGAGATAAGGGGTGTGTTGTCAACTTCCATAGTGTAAGTGGCAAATTTTTGTTGCTTTATGTCAAACAGTTTCATTTAAGCCCCTGGTTTAGAATTCCCAGCTCCCAGATGATGTTCAATATTCCTTGG
This sequence comes from Sylvia borin, assembly GCA_014839755.1. Classification (NCBI taxonomy): domain Eukaryota; kingdom Metazoa; phylum Chordata; class Aves; order Passeriformes; family Sylviidae; genus Sylvia; species Sylvia borin. Next base: position 4,825,676 of record CM025983.1, read on the forward strand.
GTCACTTCACAGTGGAAAAAGGAACGAGGCAGGAAAGGGGATGCTCGGTGTTGAACCCCAGCGTTGGAGCTTCCCAAAATTATTTCCCAGTGAGAAAAATCACTTGGAGCTTCTCAAAATTAACTCCCAGTGAAAGGAAAAAAAAAAAATCTCCATTTTGCTCGTGCTGATGCATTGTTCTCCTGAAGCAGAGGGAAAACGAAGGTGGCAAAGGCTGGTGATGAAAAAAAAAGGATTTTTGATGGTTGTGGATGATCCTGGAGAAGGACTGCAGGAGGAACAGCGGAATTCTTGGAAGCGTTTGTGAAACGCTGCTGGCGGAGCAAACAATTGCATCTCTGTGTGCACTGCTGGGCTGGGAGCTGATTTCCTTCATGGAAAAGCCCCGGGGTCAGGAGAGACCTTTGCAGGGCTCAGGGAGAACAGAGAGTCCAGAGGGATCCGTGGGGATGGGGAGAATGTCCCAAAATTGGCCAGGGAGAGCCCAGGGCACAGCAAGGACACAGTGGGGCTGTGGGACTGGGAGAGGAGAGGGACTGGGGCAGGAACAGGAGAGGAACTGGGAGACAGGAGAGGGGCTGGGGGAGGATCAGGGCCAGCAGGAGCAGCAGCCTGGCAGTGCCATCCCTTTCAACGACAGCACAAAGTCCTTGGGAGCGGTTTGTGATGGGAATCACTGTTCCACTTTCCCCTCTCGGCCACTGGCTTTGGTTCTCCAACCTCTGGAGCTGCTCCAGAGTTGTCCACGGGGACTGAAGGTGAACTTCTGCGAGACTGGCAAAACGACTTCTTCAACAAAACCCACCCCAGACCTCCCCAAACCCGGCAAAACAAAGCCATAAACACCCCACGACTTCCTTATCCACCTCAACCTTCCTCTCATCCCTCCAATTTCCCAATCCCGGGAAATTCCAGGAGGACAAAGAAGGCCATGAGCCCCCAGCAGCTACACAAACCACGTGTCCAGGCGAGGCACGGCGCGGTGCCGGGGCTCCATGGTGTGCAGGAACTGACAAGCTCTGCAGAGCCGCAGGGCCCAGCCCGTGCCCAGCACCGGCCGGAACCACCGGCGCCACTGGAAATAACCCCGGTACCTCTCGGCATCCCAGGCCAGCTCCAAGAGGAACCGCGCCAGCTCCCGGGCGCTGCCGAAATCGTCGACGTGGATGAAGGAATCGGGGGGCAGGAAATGCTCGTAGTTCTCCCGAGGAGGCCCCAGCACCACGGGGATGGTGCCGGAGGACAGAGCGTTCTTCCAGAGCTTCTCGGTGATGTAATCCTGGTGCTGCGAGTTCTCGAAGGCCAGGTAGAAGGTGTACTGGGAGATGGTGGCCAGCAGCTGGTCCTGGGACAGCGGGGTGTGGTTCTTGCCGTAGACATCCACCGGGATGTGTTTCCTCAGCTCCTGGTAGTACCTGACCCGGCGCGATTCCTCCTGCCAGTTGCTGATCACCCAGGCCACCAGTTTGGATTTCCGCGGGATGGTGACGGGCTGGGGCCGCCCCAGGAGCCGCAGCTCCCCGTAGGGCACGAAAATATCCGAGTCCCGGCGGTAGGACATGGTCAGGTTGAAGAGGTTATCCATGGCGCTCAGGTTGGAAGAGTGGCTGGGAGACTCCATGTTGAACCAGATCCAGGATTGGGATGGGAGCCGGGGCAGCCGGGCCAGGCGTTCCCTGTCCCCACACACGTCCCGGTGGTGCAGGATCACGGCGTCCGCCCGGCACCAGTGGCTGCGCCTGGTGGTGAAGCGACAGCGACAAGGGCGGCAGCCGAGCAGCCGCGAGCACTCGGTGAAGTTGAAGTGGAAGCCGAAAGGCCACATCCACAGCAGGATGGTCAGGCTGCGGCCGCGCCTGCCCGGGCCGCTGGAATTCCCACAGCTCGGGAATTTCTGGGCGGAGGGAATGGGGTAACGATGCTTCGGCTCCGAAGTCCTGAACGGACGGAGGGAGATGATGAGGCCGAAGATGACGCTGAGAAGGAGGATGCTGAGGAGCTTCTTGAAGGAGATCTTCCATCCCTCCCCGCCCTTCGTGGGTGGGTCTGCGAACAGCAGCGGGACGGCGGGAGGAGGAGGATGGAGGGATGTCCAGGGACACCAGGGAGGACAGGAGGGGACCCTGGGGTCACAGCCGGGCAGAAAGGGGCAGCACATGGCCATGGAGGACACGGCGGTGCCGAAGGGACGGTCCCTGTGGAGCACCAGAGCCGGCACACGGACACCTCGGAGCGTCCCGGGTCCTGCCTGTTCCTGGGTGACTCCACCTGTTCCCGGCTGCTCCCAGAGGATGGGATGGTGATCCCAGGGTGGGATGGGGCTGGAATTGTCCCCCAGGAGCGGCCGCGGCCTTCGCTTCTCCCGGGAGGAAACCAGGCCCAGGAGGCCTCGGCCCACAGGGGCCGCCATCTTGGTTTGGCCGTGAGGGATGCGCACATTACACACACTGTGTGAATACCAAACATAGAAACGTGGCGTGGGTAAATACATGTAAGTGTTTATATCTATTTAAACATTTAGATGTTTTTATATAGAAATGTTTAAATATATATAAAGTATATATATTAAATATATAAATACATAATAAATGTATTAGAAATGTATTAGAAATATAAATACAAATATATATATTAAATATATCTTTTTATATATTTATATATTTAAACGTTTATATGTATTTATATAAATATATAAATATAAATATAAATATATAAAAATCTAAAATAGATAAAATAGATTAAAATATAAAATATAAATATAAAATACAATCCATAAAAATACAGATATAGAAATACACTAAATATGTCTATTTATATCTATATAATATATCATATATAGTATATTTTATATCTATCTTTATAATATAGATATAACTATAACTATAACTATAACTATATTCTATACAAATATATTCTACTCAAATATAACCTCTATAAATGTAAGTACTGTGTAAATATAAATACTATGGAAATATAAGAACTATGGAAGTATAAGTACTATATATATGCTATATATACCTCTATAATAGACAGAAAATATAAATTTATATCTTTATATACATATAAAATTCCATATATAAAAATTTATATGTACGTGATGAATAAATTTTATACCTATAAATTTTATGTGTATAGTTCCATGTATTTAATTCTGTAGATATTTCATTTATATACATACAAAATACTGTACATAGCACATAAATTTTATATGTGCAGTTTTATATCTGTATATTTTAATATCTTTGTATTTTTCCATCTGTATAATTTATATAGATATATATAGCATACAGATATTATATATATAAATATACATATACATATATAAATATACATATATATGTAATTCATACACATGAAATACCATAGTATATACAGCATATGAATGTATATACAAATATGTATATTATTTTATTTTAAATATGGAGACACTGTTTTATATGTTCTTGTATATATCTTCTATGTGCACATTTATATATAAAAATATACACAGTTATGTAACTTTTATTTATATATAAAGTAGGCATTTATATATAAATACGCACACAGATATATCTCTTAAAACTTTTATTTATATAATCTAAATTTTGCAAAGTTTATTTATATGATATCTTTTATTACATAATTTATATACTTATTTTTTATTATAAAATTATATACATGATATAAATTAGATTCTAGTTACATAATCTATTTTATGATACGTATTATTTTAATGTGCCACGGGTGTTTCCTTCTCTTTCCATCGGCGACCTCACGGAACATTTCAAAGCAGCCGGAGATTCTCTGTGCCAGGAGCTCCCCAGGGAAGGATTTTTGTTCCCAAAAATCCCACCTAAAGCCTCCTCTAAGGACAGGTGAAAATCCCTTGTGCACCACGATGGACACGGGGAGAGGTCGGCTCTTGGCCACGGTGGGTGGATCTGGGCTGCAAACCAGCAATTCTGTGTAATTACCCATCCTAACGAGCTCCAGCTGTAAACACGGACGCCTGGTCTGGAATTAAAGTCCCGGAGAGAACTTTGGTACAGTTCTAGCTTTAGTTTTTTTGGGCGTTTGGTTTAGTTTTAGGCGGGTTTGGATGGGCAAGAGATGCGAATTCCAGCACGGCGGCGTGGAAGGTTTTGCATTCCAGGATTTCTGTGTTTCCTGGGGGGGTGTCACCTGTGTCACCTCCTGCAGGGCTTGGGGACACTCTGGGAATAAACTCCAATTTATGGCCCTTCCTGGACCGTCGGGTGGAGTTTGGAGGCTTTGTTTGGCACGGTCAGATGGGAATGGGAGGGTTTTGGAGCCTTGTCCTGGTTCTGTTCCATTTCCCCACTGCACATGGAGCACGGGGGGAAATCCACAGCCCAGGGTTATAATTTAGCTCATCTCCCTGTCCCAGGGACTCCAAGATGCGGGAACTGACAGAGGTCAGAACTTGGATCCTCAGGCTCCAGGCAGAATCTTAAAGCCTTTGGGAAAACCAAAAGACAGAACTCTTTCACTCTGGCCTGAAAAAAATCATCAAGAAGAACCCAAAACAACCTTATAAATACCCTCCTCCTGACACCTGGGGGTTTTCCAACTTGTTTATTGGTAAAAATATTTACAAAAAGGTGGTGCCCTAAAGAACCAATCCTATTCATTGTACCTAAAATTTAAAAAAATAAAATAAAATCTGTCTTTCAATAAACTTTGCTATAATGCCCTCTGAAAAAATCAGAGTTCTATGTGTCGTTACATGAGCGGTCCTGAACCAAGGCAACAGGGAACACAGTTCTTGGCCCCAGAAATCTCTGCTGGTCTCAAGGAGTTTGATGTTTGCATTAAAATTAACCGAAAAAACAAAAATCTCCCTGTTCCTCCAACTCCTTTCAAAAGCTTCTGCAGAGTCCACCCGGGAATGAGTCTCCTTTTTCCCTGCTCCAGTCGCTTTGGGGAGGGCAAAGCAGCGGGAGAAAGGCAGAATTCCTTTGTGAAGACTCACCAGGGAGCTCTGCCTGGACACTCACAGCTGCGGTGTCCCAGCTCAGAATGTTTTGCTGAGGCTTTCCAAGAGCAAAGATGTTTGGGGAGATGATCACTGATAGGCAAATCCCGGCGTGGATCCAGCGTGTGAGCCCTGAACGTGCAGCTGAGCTCCAGTTGGGTTGGGAGGTGGCCCTCATCGCCCTCAGCCTTCCTCCCTGCAGACAGAAAATAAATGTGAATAGGAGCTCTCAGCCTGAATTTCACGTGTGGGGTTCCGGCAGTTGGGAAAGGGATCAGGGAGAAGCCCAAGCCCAAAACATCAGCAGGTCCCAAGCCGTGGTTGGCATCCAGAGATGAGTTCTGGGTCTTCCAGGCTGATGGCACAGCTCGTGAAGAAACCATTAAAAATAAATTTATCAATGCCTGATCCATAGGCCTCTGATGTCAGCAGGGACACTCAGATGGGAGCCTGGGGCTGGCCACCAGCCCTGTGCTCCAGCAATCCCCCAAAATCCCCTCAGGCTCCTGGCGTGGCCCAGACCTCACCCCAATGTCCTTCCCCAGGCTGCCCCAGGCTTTGCTCTGCCTTTATTCCATCCCAGATCCTCTGCTTTTCCCAGGGTCTCAGCTCCTCGTGGAGCTCTCCCAGGGAGGAATCACATCATTTTTTGGGAATCTGTGTGTCTCCAGCATGCTCAAACCCATCTGTGAACTCACCGAAAAGCTGCGTTCCCTGGGAGAACTTATCCTCCCTGCCCTGATCCAGAGCAGCCCAGCACTGCTCCCCCTGTCCTGCCCATTCCTTGAAATCATCGAGTTCCCAGCTCCAGAGCCAAGATCCCACATTTCTCAGCATTTAGTAATCGGCATGTGATGCTGTCAGGGTTGGGTTGAAAATAGCAACACCTCCAAAGTCCATCCTGGGCCTGGAGGGGGACATCATCCACAGGGGGAGCAGCCAGGAGGGCTCCAGGTTGGGTTGGGAGCTTTTGTTTGGCTTTAAAATCCAGCAGGGAAGGCTCTCAGCTCTTTTTTTTTTTTTCTTTTCCCTCTCTGAACACCTTCAGCACCCTCTTTTCTCACTCCGTGGCGTTAAGAAGGTGCTGGATAACCCAGCCACGAGGCTGGAGGGCAACCCAGGGCATTTCAGAGGCAGCTCCAGCACTGCCCAGAACCCTCCCCATATTCCCCCAGCCTCCTCTTCCAACCTGGAGGGAGATAAAATATTCCCAGCTAATGGGTTTCCGTATAAATACCAGGACCTGCCCTCCCCACCAGTTTACTCAGAGCACTGACCCCTCTCCGGGTTCACTGGGAAGCTGTGGGAGGTCCCCCAGGTTTTCCAGAGGAGAAGGGGACACCCAGGAGCTGAGGACACTGATTGATGGACCCCAGAGGGGCTGTTGGAGGGGAGCAGGGCTGGGGAGGGATTACCAGGAGATTTAACAGCTCAGGTGGATTAAGGGAGATTTGTCAGTTGTCTGCCCTGGGTCTCCACCAAATAACCCCCCCAAAAAACCCCAAAACCCAACCAAAAAGTGCCCAAGGGCTGGAGAAGATTCAGGAGGTAAAAGCACAGTTGGCCTTGAGGGTTGAGGCTCAGCTGTGGCTCTGGGGACAGTGAGGAGTCGCTGAGGCAGAGGTTCCCTCCAGCAGCCCTAAACCCCCCTGGTGCCCACCTGGCTTTTCTGCTCCACAGAACCCCCCGATGAGCTGGAAGGGACCCACAGGGACCATGGACGGAGCCCAGCTGCTGTCCCCAGCCACGCCAGGCTGAGATTCCATCACTGCCACCACAGCTGTGACCCCCAGCTCCCAGCCCCACGCCGTTTCTGCAGCTCCCTCCCCACGGCTCGGCTGGATCCCAGCCCCATCCTTCCAGCAGCTGCCCCCAATGAGCTCCAGATGGGGGGTGGGCTGCTCTGGGGGGGGAGGAAAAGGCAGCCCAAAAGGCTGCTGCTGCTTTTATCTGCCTGCCTTTGTTTATGGGAAGGGAATTAATGCGTGGCTGCCAACGATTTACTCTGGCCAGGGCATCCCTCCAGGAACACTTTTACTGCTGTCACATGGAGCCCCCTTCCAGCAGCTCCTCACCAGCACCAGCCCGAGAGGCTGCAGGGTTCCAAGGGTGGCCAGTGGCTGCTGGGGAAGCTCCCAGTGTGTCCCAGTGGGTGGCCAAGAGGAGCAGGAGTGGGAAGAGCAGAACCTGCCCTGCTCTCAGACACCTTCCCACAGGTTTGTCCTGCTGGGTCACAGAGGGGCCACAGCTGACCCCTAAAGCTCTGAGTCCCATCCTGAGTGGAATCCTCCTGGTGTGAGGACACTGAGACCCTGGCACAGGGTGCCCAGAGCAGCTGTGGCTGCCCCTGGATCCCTGGAAGTGTCCAAGGCCAGGTTGGAGCAGCCTGAGACAGTGGGAAGTGTCCCTCCCATGGCAGGAGGTGGCACTGGATGATCCTTAAGCTCCTTTCCAACCCAAACAGTTCCACGGTTCTCTGCTGGGCTGCAGGAGGCTTTTCCCACACCTCAGAGCTCCTGAAGGCGCTGCTGTGACAGCTGTAGGGACAAGGGACTCAAGGTTGGGTATTGCAGAGTAAAATTCCCATGGCAGCAGAGCCCTGGGGCTGCAGAGGTGCCCGTGGGGCTGCAGAGGTGCCCGTGGAGGTCCTGCCCCTGCAGAGCTCTGCTGCCTTTGGGGAAAGGTGGGAGGCCAAAAACTGGCAGAGGCTGAAGCCCCCAGCTCCCAGCAAATGCGGTTGGTGTGTTTTCCCTCACAGCCCTGCTGATGGATAATTGGATTGAGAGCAGCCAGCATCTGCTCGGGGTTATTTATTGCCTTTAGGAGGCCAGCTTTATTGGGATTTTTTTTTGTCTTATCTTATTTTCTGTGCCTGGTGTTGGGTCTGGGCTGTGGAAACATCTGGATGCACCAGGATCCCCTCTGTGAGGCATCAGATGTTCACCAGGCAAAGGCAGCCCTGGGCTGGAGCTCCTGGCCAGGAGAACATCCTGAACTTCCCAAGGTGGATCTGGAGCTCTTGGCCAGGAGAACATCCTGAACATCCCAGGCTGGACCTGGAGCTCCTGGCCAGTTTGACAAGGGACAGAGGACACAGGGAATGGATTCCCACGGCCAGAGGATGGGGTTGGCTGGGATTTTGGGATGGAATTCTTGCCTGGGAAGGAGGTGAGGCCCTGGCACAGCTGTGGCTGTTCCTGGATCCCTGGCAGTGCCCAAGGCCAGGGTGGGACAGCGGAAGGTGGCCCTGCCCACAGGATGTGTTGGTGACACATCCAGGTCATCTCCCAGCGCACAGAAACCCCCTCTGGGCCCATCCTCCTCTCTGAGCCATTTTTCCTTCACTTCATCAAGCAAACTTCATCAAACTGAGGATTTTTTCCCCTTCAGTCCAGCCCTAAGCCCTTTTCCACAGCGCTGCTGGAATGAGCCGGGCCAGCAGCTCCCCCTTTCCCAGGAGACCAAGCCAAATTTCCTTTTTTTTTTTTTTTTTTTTTTACTCACTCTTATTTACCACAGCTCTGCCAAGAAGGTGCTCAGTGTTTTACAAGCCCCACCAGAGTCTGTCTGCCCGGAGATTTGATTCAGGGCAGCTCCTGGCGCGGGCTGGCACAACCCCAAGCTCCTCAATCTCTTCAGAAGAAAAGGATCCAGCAGAAATGAGAGCAGCAAGGAGAGCCTGGTGTGGTGGAAGGTGTCCCTGCCCCTGCCATGGGCTGGGGCTGGGTGAGCTCCGAGGTCCTTCCAACCCGAATCACGTCAAGATTTTATGATTCTGACTCTGTCAATCGCTTCCTGTTGAAACCCTGGAAACTTAGAGCTTGAGATTTTAGTATTTAGTGATACACATGGGGCAATATGGAGGATTTAGGGCATTGTCTAAGTCCTTCTTTTCACCTTCTTCTTCACAGTTTTGGTGGGGGTTTTTTCTGATTGAGTGAAAGAATCTGGATTGAGGACATTGGGTGGTCAATTATTGGGTCAAAACTATAAATAATACAAGTGTCATGCTGTTATTGGATAGTTTGCACTTAAATAACCTTGGGAAGAGTTAGAGACGCCTCCATTTTCTACCCTGTTGGTCAGAGCTCATGACTTGTGAGGCTGTAATTAATAAACACCGAGTCCAAACGTGAAACTGCGACTTCTGTGTGTTAATCCCGGCTCTAACACGAAGGAAAGAAGATAAATAAGAAACCAACACCTTCCTGTGGCTGCTGGTGCCTCAGCCTGCTCTGCACCACCCCTGGGAGAAGCTGCCCGTGCCAGACCCTCCCCAGCACATCCCTCCCTGGTGTTTTGGGGGTCTGCAGCCAGGCAGAGCTGAGAGAAACAAAAAAACACCTCGCGACGGGGGAAATTTGTAATTTTTGGGGCTCTTTCAGCTGCACTCGCTCAGAGGCAGCCACGACCTCCCTGAACATGTGGTGGGGATGGTTTCACCCTCCCGGGGATGCTCCTGCAGCCTGGTTCACACCAGCCAGGGGTGTCTGGAGCTGTGCCCCTGCCTGGAGTCAGCACAGCCAGGGCCCAGCGCCGATCCTGCTGCTCTTCACTCCCCAAATGGGGTCAAGAGGCTTCTTGCTGCTGCTTCTCCCACCGCTGGGCAGGCTCAGCCCTCTGCAGGGCTCAGGAATTCTGAGTTTTCCCTGGTTTCTGAAGGTTTGGGGGGGGCTCGGAGCAGAGCAGAGCACTTGATGTGTCTCATTTCTCGCTTTATTCCACCCCTGGAAAATGTGAAAGAGAGAGAGAGAGAGAGGTCCAAAGAGCCCTGGCTTCACGCTGTGCTGCTGTCTAGGGTTTTCTCTTCCAATTCGGGGGGATGCAGGTACTCTGCAAAATGTGTCATGGGTAAGGAAGTTGTTTTATCCCTCAAAAATGCCTTCAAGGCCGGGCTGGCTGGAGCTTGGAGCAACCCGGGATGATGGAAGTTGTCCCTGTCCATGGCAGGAGGTGGAACGAGGTGAAATTTAAGATCCCTCCCAAGCCATTCTGTGGCTCAATGGCCACGTCTGCAGCGAGAGTAAAACAACATCCTGAGCTCTGCAGGAACCTCCGTGAGTCACCTCAGCACGGAATTCCTCCCTCCTCCCAAAAAAAAAAACCACCCCAGAGGACCCTGAGCCATATCCCTCTCACCCTGAATCCATCAGCTGGGTAAAGCTCTATCCCCCCCTCCTCGGTGTCATCAGGAAGGAATTTGGGCTCCGTTTGATAATCAGAGAGGGATCAGAGCAGCAGTGAAAGCCTCTGACCACAAAGATTTCGGCGGGGCTTTTCATGCCTCCCTCGCTCCTGTGGCCGCTGTCCAAGGACCTGCTCCATCCCCGGGCATCCCCAGCCCTGCTCATAAATCAAAGCATTCCAGCCCCGGGTTCCTCTCAGCCTCCACCAAAGCTCACAGAGGTTTCTTCTTTAAAAAAAAAAATAAAAAATTAATCTGGGCAATTGTTCAAAAATGTTAAATTACCTGCTCCTTTTATTCTCTAATGACAGCCTGTGGAGGCGTAATTTAACCCAGACCTGGAAATGTCTGGTTTAAGGTTAAAAAGTCCCCCGAGCTGAACTTTATCCAGCAGCAGCAGCAGCAGCCACGAGAAATCAACTCGCTGGGTGTTAATTTTGGGTTCCTCTCATTAACGAAGCCATTAATGAAGCCATTAATGAGAGGATCCCAGCCCAGAGTGTCCAACTTTGTGTTATCCCAACTTCGCAGCTTCAGCGCAAGGTTAAATCTGTTTTCTGATTTGATCTGTTTTCTGATTTAATCTGTGTTTTCACGTTTGATCTGTGTTCATGTTTGATCTGTTTTCATGTTTGATCTGTTTTCTGGAACCAGAGCCCAATGAGAGTTGAAAATCACAGCACCACGGGATCAGGAGGGTTGGAAGAGACCTGCAAGATCAAATCCAGCCTGTGAGTGAATGTCCCCACTCCCTGTGGATCCCTCTGGATCCCTCCCAGCTCAGGAGATTCCATGATGATGATGATGATGATGATGATGATGATGATGATGATGATGATAGTGGTGATGCTCTTGTCCTTGTCTCCAGCTGTGACATTTTTGGGAATCCCACAGCCCACGAGGGAATCGCCGCCTCAGGTGTCAAATTTGTAACGTGAAAAATTTCAAAGCAAAGAGACAAAACACGCCTCGGCCCCGAGCTGATTTATTCCAGCGGTTTTCTGGGAATTCCCAGAATTCTTCCTCATCCTCTCGGCCAGTTTGACATGTCCCTGCCTGTGACACCTCACTGGGGAATGGGACATCATCCCCACCCTGGGGAGCAGATGGAGCCCCGGGCAGTTCCCTGCTCTTCCCATCTGGGTGCCAAAATCCCGAGCCCTGAGCGCTTCCAGGAGGGAGAATCCCGGCTGCTGCTGGGCCAGGAATGGGAGCCAGATGTCCCCGAGGGAAGCTTCGAGCCTCCAGTTCCCCCCATTAAAAACGTGTTGGGAGGGATTTGAGGGGTTTGACAGAGGGAAGGAATCCCTGCGGGTCCTGGCGGCGGATTTACGAGCTTCACTTCGGGGTCGCTCTGCCTGCTCCTGGTATGTAGGAAAGGAGCAAAAAGGAAAAAAAAAAACCAAAACCCAAAATCCAAACCAAGGAGGGGACGGTGTCTGCATTCCTGCTGCCTGAATCAGAGCGGTTTCCCGGCAGATCCAGGCCCTCCCCAGCTGCAGGGACTCGGGGAAGGTGCAGCGGTGAGTGATCATCCCCGACATCCTCAAAGCCACGTCCTAAACCAGCTCCTCTCTCCCTCCCCAGTCCTCCCCAGGGGTGGGAATCCTGCCCCGAGTTTTTGGGGGTGGTGCTGTGTCAGCAGAGGACACGAAAGAACCACACTGACGCCGTCCAGTTGTGCGAGCACAGAGGAGGAAGTTTATTTTTGGGGTTAGGGTTTAAATAGAACCTGCTCAGGTTCCCCAATGGGCCGTGACCCGTTTGGACCCATTGGGCCGTGATGTTGACCCTCTCTGAGCCCTCTGGTCACAGGTGAGAAGTCCATCAATTTGTCCTTCCTCCAGGGGAAAAAAAAAAAAAGGTGTGGATTTTCCAAAGCATCGCTCTCTGGTTGTGTTACAATGCGGGAGAACCCGAGCACAGAAACTCAAACACAACCAGAAGGCTGAAAAAAATCAGAGTGATCATCCCTGACACCTCCAGAGCCATGTCCTAAACCAGCTCCTCTCTCCCTCCCCAGGGGTGGGAATCCTGCCCCGTGAGCAGTTTTTGGGGGTGTGGTGGGAGTTTTGTCCCGCTCTGCTGAAGGGCAGAGTGTGGCCCAGAGGACACAAATAAACTGTGTTCATCCCTCAGGTTGAGAAGTGAGGAGAGAAAGAAGGGATTTTATTGTTGGGTTCGGAGTTTAAATGGAATTTAGACTTTGACCAGCAATTAAGAAACGATGTTAACTCTCCTTTGACCTCGCTGGTCAAACCAAAATTCCATCACAAAGAAAAATAAAAACAAAAATCCAAACAAACAAACAAAAAAAAATCTACTTTGTTTACGTTATAACCATAAAAAAGCTCCAATCCAAAAATGAAAACACGTCCGAAAAACCTGAAAAATCAAAGCAACAGCAGCGTGTTTCCAATTGTTTTCCTTCTCCCCCATCCCGGGTGAGGGGAGGTTTGGGATGAACCTGCCTCAGGCATCCCGGCCCTTCATCTCCCGGGGAAACCATCCCCTGGGGCCGGGAAAGGCGGGAAAAGGAACGTCCCAACCCTCTGCAGGGTGTGAACAGCTCCCAGCAACATCCCCAGGGGTTTGGGATCCCCACAATTTATAGCCCCCGGCAGCGGATGGGAGCCACCAAACCTCGGGATGGGCTCTGAGGGAGCTGAGCCCGGGGCTGAGCATCTCCCCTGGGTGCCAGAGCTTCCTCCTGCTCTTCCTCCTCTTCCTCCTCTCCCTCCTCCCCTGCTCCAGGCCACGATCTCAGCCCACGCTGCCAAAATTCGCTGTGCTCCCACCTGCTCCCTCACCCCAACGCAGCCGTGCCTGCTGTTTCTCTTCCAGGCAATATAAAAAAATGAAAGGAGAAAAATTATAAGGGTTTTTTATTTTTAATTTTTTTTTTTTTCAAAGCTCTTCACTTCAAAAAAAAAACCATCCAACCCCAAATTTAAACGGCGGAGCCATAAACGTTGCTTTTATGGCACGCACAAAATTACCCCGTGCAACATGATTCCTCTCAATTTATGGTTCTCCCAGAGTTATTAATTCAGCCCAGCTCTTTTCTTCATCTTCTCTTTTTTTTAGTTTTGTTTTTTTTTTTAATTTCCATCCCCCTCCAAAACCTACTTTAAGTCAAATAATTCCTAAATACTTCACCCTGGAGTGTGCTTTATGATGATCCACTTGAAGGTGGAAACGCCTGTGAAGTTATTACGAGGGTTTTAATAGAGCACAGACTCCCCAGAGGGGCAGAACAACTCCAGCACACTCTGGAGGGAAGAGCCCTCTCCTGAGGCTCTTCATTGGCCCAAAATAATTCGGATTCTGCGGCCCAGACATCCCTGGATCCAGTCAATCACAGCCCTGGGTGTGGGGTTTAATTCTGTTTTCGATGGGCAGAGCGAGGTGAGGGGCAGGTCTGCTGGTCCCCGTGAGATTTGAAGATCCAAACAAAACAAACAAGCCAAAAAAAAAGGCTAAAAAATATTTAAAAAATAAAAAAAATGATCCGGGGAACACCAGCAGGGCCATTGGATTGTTGGGTTGGATGGTCTTAGAGGTCTTTTCCAAGCTGATTCTAGAGTTAAAGGTGTAGAAGAGCAGGTAACTGAATTCCTTGGATTTTCCAGGTGTGAAGGAGGCCTGGGAAAACCTGGATTGCCCCGGCCTGAAAGCAAAGAGCATTTTCCTGTCATCCTGGCACTCATCACACGCTGCTGAAAGCCAGAAATTGGCTCACAGGGGCGGAAATCAGAGCTGGAAACCTCTGGAGAGTTTTTGGGGAAAACCCACAGCGGGATGGAAACGGGAACTCGGCGAACAAAAAGGGATTTTTCTGGGCTGGTTGAGCCTTTCCTCGGGGTGTCCCAAGGATTTTGAACATTCCCTGGATTCTGCATTTCTGCTCCTCGTTTTCCCAGGTAAATCCATCACAGGTGGGAGCAGCTCTGGGTTCCCTGGGAGGGGCTGTGGGGTGACTCCTTCCCTCTGGGGCACAGCCGAAAAACAAAAATAAAACCCCAAAATGACACGTGGCTTGGAGAAAATCGTGCAAAAATTGACAAAGCATTAAAAAAATGTTGGTTATGAGACAATGATAATGTCAACCTACGAATAATTTTAAAATTAAACGATGCTTAAACTCGATGTGAATAAATTTCGGCAAAAGGATCTTAAATTGTATTAACTTTGTAAAATCTACACGTCAAAACTCCAAATTAACAGGGTATAAATCTCTTATCACTTAAATTTTATAAATAAAAACTAAAGCTTCGATTTAATTTACACTTAACGGGGCCCAAACTTAAACTAAACGACGCAGAAGTTGCTCTTAATATTAACAGAATAATAAAACATATTATTAAAAGAATACATTATTTTAATACAACTCAACTCAGACCTAAATATAGTCGAGGACTCTGATTAAAAATCCACTTTTGCTTCCCTCCCCGTTGTGACAGAAAGTCCTTCTGATCCCCAAAAATCTGATCTTCCCCCGAGACCACCCAGGCAGAGCTGCAAGAGGAGCCCACAGCCCGCTGCTGCCCGAGAAATCCATCTTTTCCCTTGGAAAAAAACCTCCCCCAGCAATCTCCTTCCTATCTCCAAGGTGTCTCAGAGCCACGGAGGTGCAAATATTTATCCATACTTGGAATTGCAGCGTGAGGCCTGGCTAAACGTTCCCAGACTCTGGAGCTGTTGTTGTTTTAAGACCTGAAGCCTTGGACACCTGGCTGGAATTAATCAGGGAGGCAGAGCAGAGCTCCTTAATTAACCCTCCCCACATCAATGTCACGGGCACTGGCTGTGTCACCTGCCAGCAGATTTTTTTGGGGGAATTCCCAAAGGTGGGAATGTGGTTCTCTTCCCAGGATTTATCACCGTGGGCTGTGGGAAGAGCAGCAGGAAGAAATGTTTATGGGTAGGTAATAAAACACAAGAGCCAAAGCAGCTCCTGTCTGGGCTCTGTCAGCGTCCAGGAGGAGCTGGAGCATCTCCTCGAGGTTCAGGAGCCACTTTACACCAGGTTTGGAGAAGAAAAGATTGGATAATTCAAGGAGAATTATGAGGGAAAAAGAAATATTCTTCACGCTCTGAGCCTCCAGCCAGGAGATGGGAAGAGAACAGAGCCCACGGGAGGAGCTGGACACGTCCTGGAGGAGCTGAAAACACGAGGAACTCCCCAAACCTTCATCCTGCTCTGGCAGCCTCACCCTGGGCAGGTGTGACAGCAGCCAAGGAGCAGGATCCTCCTCACCACAGCGACCTCCACACCAAACAATCCCCAAAACACCCAGAAAAACCTCCTTGGAGCGCTCTATTTATACATTTTCCCTGTGTTCTCCTGCCCAGGGAAGTCCAGGGGCCGGGGGAGGCCAGGATTTGCTGCTGGGCCCGGGGTGGAGGTGAAATTTTGCTCCTTGATGAGATATAAACAAGCCCCAGGAGCAGGTCAGGTCCTGGTGGCCTCTTATCACGAGTTGCTTTCATTTGGAATAAACACCAGCCCCTGGGGCAGGGCCAGAATCTCTCCCAGATGCTTTTTGGAGGGACTGAATTAAAGCTTTAAATCTAAATTCGAGGGGGGGTTTAAGAAACTCCCACTGGTTGATTTCTCTGGCCAGAGTCAATTTTCAGCCCCAAAACGTGGTCCCAAGGATGGTTCTCCTCCTCCACAATCCCACCCAAACCCCATCCAGCCTGGCCTCGGCCACATCCCAGGGGTTTCTCAAAGCCTGGGCTGTGCAAAAAAAAATAAAAAAAATAAAAAAAACCCAGCTGCCCCTGGCCTTTAGAGATTTTTCAATTTAAAAAATTAGGCAAAGCAAAGGTTTTTCCTCTTTAGGTCAACCCAGAAATGAAACTTTCCCATTTGTCCCAGCAAAACGCTTTTTTTATTGTTTTTTTTTTTTTTTTTTTTTTTTTTTTGTTTAGTTTGGTTTTTTTGTTTTTGTTTTTTTTTTTTAATTTCCCTGAAGTGGAGTCGATGAAAACATCTCGTTCTCCCCCAGATAAAACAGTTTTGGGTTTGCAAATGCATCTTTGAAAGCCCTCACGATCCTTTTTTTTAAATTAAAGGCAGGCAGAGTTCAGGTGGGAAAAGCCACGGCCCAATAAAAGCCAAAGCGTTTAATTTCAAGCGGAGCTCGAACAAAGCTGCAGCTTTTCATCTCCCCCCCCAAAAAATACTCCTTTTGGTTTGGGTTCAAGCTGTAAATGGTTTCCAAAGGGCCCGAAAATAACTTTTATTTGCCCCTACGACAAACGTTTCATCTGAATTTCAGTGATTGGAGCCAGACTCTCCCCGAGGTGCCCAGTGAGTGCTCAGGGCAGGAGTGGACACCCAGAAATTCCCTTTAGACACAGCAGAAATTTTAAATTTTAGGGTTTTTTTGTTTTTGTTTTGTTGTTTGTGGGTTGTTTTTTTTTTTTTTTTGTGTTTTTTTTTGTTGTGTTGGGTTTTGTTTTGGTTTTTGTTGGGGTTTTTTTTGGGGGGGGGGTTTGTGGTTTTTTGTGGGGGTTTTTTGGTTTTTGTGGGGGTTTTTTGGTTTTGTTTTGTTTTATTTTGGGGTTTTGGGGTTTTTTGGTTTTGTTTTGTTTTATTTTGGGGTTTTGGGGTTTTTTTTTTAACTCCAGGGTGGCCAAATGCTGGAGCAGATTGAGCAGGGCGTTTGTGGAATCTCCATCCTTGGAAAGAATCAACTCCTGACCTGGAGAAGCTGGAGGAGGAGGAGGAGGGAGCCCGTGGGGATGTCGTGAGGGTCCACAAGAACCTTCCAGCGCCTGAAGGAGCTCCAGGAGAAGGATTTGGGATGAGGGATGTTGGGACAGGACACGGGGAATGGCTCCCCACTGCCCGGGACAGGCTCAGGTGGGATTGGGGATGGAATTCCTGCCTGGGAGGGGCTGGGATTCCCAGAGCTGCCCCTGGATCCCTGGGAATGTCCAAGGCCGGGCTGGACGGGGTCTGGAGCGGCCTGGGACAGTGGGAAGAGTCTGGATGGGATTTAAGGTCCTTTCCCACCCAAACCTGCCCGGAATTGTGAAATATCGGCCGTTGGAAAACCCAGAGGCTGTCCTTAAGGAGCAGCAGACTCGGCTTTGGGGTGAATTCACAATTCCTGCGTTTCCCTTGGAGAAATCCCGCGGGATTTTTTTTTTTTTTTTTTTTTTTTTTTTTTTTTTTAATTTTTTTTGCTTCCTGCCTCCATCTCCTGGTGCGCGGGGACCTCTGCAGCCCGCGCCGCGCATCGCCCGGGCCGGGAGAGATCCACGGGGAGAGAGCCACCGGGAGGGATCCACCGGGAGAGATCCACCGGGAGAGATCCACGGGGATGGATCCATGGGGATGGATCCACGGGGAGAGATCCACCGGGATGGATCAGCCGGGAGGGATCCACCGGGGGAGATCCACGGGGAGAGATCCACCGGGATGGATCCAGGGCAGGGAGAGATCCACCGGGATGGATCAGCCGGGAGAGATCCATGCGGAGGGATCCACGGAGAGGGATCCACCGGGAGAGATCCACCGGGAGGGATCCACCTGGAGAGATCCATGGGGATGGATCCACGGGGAGAGATCCACTGGGAGGGATCCACTGGGATGGATCAACCGGGAGAGATCCACGGGGAGAGATCCACCGGGATGGATCCACGAGGAGAGATCCGCCGGGAGAGATCCACCGGAATGGATCAGCCGGGAGAGATCCACCGGGAGAGAGCCACCGGGAGAGATCCACGGGGAGAGATCCACTGGGAGGGATCCAGGGCAGGGAGAGATCCACGGGGAGAGATCCACCGGGAGGGATCCACGGGGAAGGATTCACGGGGAGGGATCCACCAGGAGAGATCCACCGGGAGGGATCCGGGGCAGGGAGGGATCCACTGGAATGGATCCACTGGGATGGATCCACGGGGAGAGATCCACCGGAATGGATCAGCTGGGAGGGATCCAGGGCACGGGTGGATCCAAGAGCCGCCGATGTCCCGGCTTTCCACAGGCAGAGAGGGAATTTGGGAGCTCTGGGTGACGGAATTCCCCGTGCCCTGGGTTTTCTGTCGGCTTCCAAGAGAGAATCCCAGAGTGGGGCGGGTTTGGGTGGACCTTGAATCCCACGCAGCGTCCCCCCGCCGTGGGCAGGGACAATCCCCGCTGTCCCACGCTGCCCTTGGGCGCTGCCAGGGCTCCAGGAGCAGCCGCAGCCCCCGGGGTCCTCCCCGAATTCCCGTCCCTCTGACACCGGGAGCGATTCCCTGTGTCCTGTCCCTCCGTCCCCTGCCCCCAGCCCCTCTGCAGCTCCCCTGGAGCCCCTGGAGGAGGCTCGGAGCGCTCCCTGGAGCTTCTCCTCTCCAGGGGAACATTCCCAGCTCTCCCAGCCCGGCTCCAGAGGATTTTCTTTTTTGTGAGAATTATCCGACACAACTTTTTGGCAAAGATTTTTTTATTTTTTTTTCCCCCCCACATCCAACCCCTCCCCGTGCCCTGGCAGAGCTCGGGGCTGTTCCCTGTGTCCTGTGGTTCTCTGGGGGTTCCTCTCTCCAGAGAGTGGAAACTTCAGCCCCTTCCTGCACCTTCGGATCCACAAAGGGCCCTCCAGGGGCTGTGGGGGCAGGATTTGGGCATCCCGGGAGCGGGAATTCTCTCCCTGAGGATGAGCAGGAGCAGTGCACGGTCTGTCCGTCTGTGTCCAGATCCCAACCCCAGCTTCAGCCTCCAAAAAACCCCAAACTGGACCATCAAATCCCACATCCCACAGCACCCTTTATATTTATTTTTAATTTTTATTTTTATTTTTATTTTATTTTTATTTTTATTTCTTTTATTTTTATGTTTATTTTTAATTTTTTTTATTTTTATTTATTTTTTTATATTTTTTCTTTTTCTTTTTCATTTTTATTTTTTAATTTTTATTTTTACTTTATTTTTATTTTTATTTATTTTTATTTTTTTATTTTTATTTTTATTTTTATTTTTACTTTTACTTTCATCTTTATTTTTATTTTTATTGTTATTTTTATTGTTCTTTTTATTTTAGTATTTTTTATTTTTACTTTCATTTTTTTGGACTTCCTCACGGAATGAAGCCCCCAAATCCTCCGCACCCTTCCTGCAGGAGCAGCTCCTGCCTGTGCCCGGCCCTGGCACCGCCACCCTCCCGCGGGGGGCAGAGATTTGGAGGCCGGCAGCCAATTGCAGAGGCTTTGGGAAGGGGCTGGATGCTCCGGGCTCTTCTCTCCTCCCTTCCCCTCCTCCAGATCCCCCTCTCCGCCCTCGCACACAAAAGCAGGGAATTAGCTGACTTAGGGCAGCGCAGGCTTAGCCTGGAAAACCGGGAATAAAATCCCTCGGGAGGGAGAGGAGAAAGGAGAACGCCTCGGGGAAAAACAAAAAACAAACAAACAAAAAAAAACCAGCAGCAGCAGAAGAAGAAGAAGATGGAAGGACACCAATAAACCGCCCTCAGTCCATCCCCTGCCGCCGAGACAAACCCAGAGCGGGGGGAAAGGAGCTGGATGAGTCCCCAGGCGGCTGCTCCATCCTCATCCTCATCCTCATCCTCCTCCTCCTGCTCCTCCCGGGGCCGGCGCTGCCCGCGCTGAGGAGGAATGCCGAGCGCCCGCAGCCGCAGGAGCGCTTTTGTTCCGCACTGAGCTCCAGCGGCGGTGAGTGGCAGCGTTTATTCTCCTTTTTCCCCGTTCCGTGATGCCTCCGGGGCCGCGGGGAGCAGCTGCCGGGGGAGGGGAGGGAGGGGAGGGGGGAAATGAGATCGTTTCTTTTTTTCCCGAGGTTTGAGGTGCAGGGAAGGCAGGGATGGAGGCACGGGGCTGAGAGGGATGGAGCTGTGAGGAGGCCCGAGTGAATCCAGCATCCCTCAGCGTTATAATTATAATATAATTATATAATTCTGTATTCTATTCATTATTCTGTATTATATGATTATTCTATGTTATATCAGCCTATATTATCTATATCTATATCTATATATCTATATATCTATATATCTATATATCTATTTATCTATTTATCTATTTATCTATTTATCTATATCTATATCTTTATATCTATATCTATATCTATATCTATACCTATATCTATATCTATTTATATTTATATTTATATTTATATTTATATTTATATTTATATTTATATCTATATCTATATCTATATCTATATCCATACCTATATCTATATCTATACCTGTATTCATCAATATCTATATCTATATTTATATATCTTAATCTATATATTACATCTTTATACTTTTTAATTTTTAATATGTATATATAGGTAAATATATATTTTCTCTTTTTATAGATTACATTTTTTATGATTTTTTATATTTTTCTATATTACATTTCTATAAATTTTTCAATTTTATATATATATATACATATACACACACTCTCATATATATATATATATATATATATATATGGTTCTAAGGGTCCCTGGGGTTCATTGTGGGGTAGAATCCAGGATTCCTGGAGCTGGAACTTGCTCCCCAAGTGCCGGAGAACGGCCAGAGAACGGCCAGAGAACGGCCAGAGAACGGCCAGAGAAGGGCCAGAGAAGGGCCGGAGAAGGGCCGGAGAAGAGCCGGAGCGGGCCCACGGCCGCCGCCCGCCTCGGGCCGAGCTGCGCCCGGGATTCGGGAGGCTGCTCTGGGCCACCCGCAGCGAGGCAGGAACGGGAATTCTCCGGGAATGACAATCCCGGGATGAATGCAGGGAGGGAACTCTGCCCATCCCCGCCCCGGGAGGCTGAGGGAGGCTGAGGGAGAATGAGGGAGGTTGAGGGATGCTGAAGGATGCTGAAGGAGGCTGAGGGGTGCTGAAGGATGCTGAGGGATGCTGAGGGAGGCTGAGGGAGGCCGAGGGATGCTGAGGGATGCTGAAGGATGCTCAGGGATGCTCAGGGATGCTGAAGGATGCTGAGGGAGGCTGAGGGAGGCTGAAGGATGCTGAGGGATGCTGAGGGATGCCGAGGGAGGCTGAGGGATGCTGAGGGATGCTGAGGGAGGCTGAAGGATGCTCAGGGATGCTGAGGGATGCTGAGGGATGCTGAGGGATGCTGAGGGATGCTGAGGGATGCTGAGGGAGGCTGAAGGATGCTGAGGGAGGCTGAGGGAGGCTGAGGGATGCTGAGGGATGCTGAGGGAGGCTGAAGGATGCTGGATTCACTCAGGCCTCTGCACAGCTCCATCCCTTTCCAGCCCAACCAGCCGCATTTTCCTCCTCCAGCTGGTGCCCAACCCACCAAAAGCATCAGGAAAAGCTCTGGGAGAGCTGCAGAGGCAGGGGCAGGCTGCTCACAGCTGAGCTCCGCGCCGGGCACAGCCCCAGGAATCACCCCAGACCTCTCAGCCTGAAATAAAAATTAAAATAAAAAAAATCCTGCAATAACGTCCAGGGTGAAAGCTGAACATTCCCACCTCCTGCAGCGCTGGGCTGGGCACAGGGGCTGACCCCAGCGCGGGATGTTCCCGCGGGGCAGGGCCCAGCTGGGGACAGGGGCTCTGATGCCCCTGAGCTGCCACGGTTGGTCCTGGACCCTCAGCTGGGGGTTTTGGGGAGCTGCAGACCCGAGGAGTTGGGTACGAAGGTTTGAATTTGTCTGGCTGGCAGCAGGAGCCTGTCAGTGAAGAGAAAAACCCAAATAATAATGATAATTTAAAAAATATATCTACATTATTTATATTTGTATATGTATATATCTATATACAGTAAAAATATAATTATTATATTATATATTTTATTATATATTATATTTTTATTATATATATTTATTGTGATATTTAATATTCAGTATCTATTCTATATTCTATATATTCTATTCTATTCTATTCTATTCTATTCTATTCTATTCTATTCTATTCTATTAATAACATACATGTTGTTTGTTCTTATATTTCTATTACTTCTATTTATACTTCTATTTTAATATCTCTTTTATAGAGATTTATATATCGAGATTTTTAGATATTTTTTAGCTCTTTTAGATAGATATTTTCATATTTTTTATATTTATTTTTATATTATCTATGGTTCTAAGGGCCCCTGGGGTTGAGTGTGGGTGAAATCCAGGATTTCAAGTGCAGGAGAAAGGCCAGATTGGGAACACAGCCACAGCCCACCTTGGGCAGGGATGGGACTCCTCAGGGGGAGGAAGGACATCCCTCCTCCTCCTCCTCCTCCTCCTCCCCCAGGGGGGCAGGGACACGCAGCAGGGGCAGGAATCCCTCTGCAGAACCAGGAATTTCCATCCAACTCAGGCGTGTGGGACCCGGGAATGTCCCGAGGAGGTTTTGACCCTCGTCTCCCCTCTCAGACACATTTCCCTCAGCAGGGAGGGTCCGAGGAGGAGATGGGGCTTGGAGGAGAAGCAAGAAGGGGAAAACATCTGGAATTCAGAGCTGCTGCCCAGGGAAACCAGAGCAGATCCCAGGGCCAACCTCCGCTCCTCCTTCTGCTCCAAAACACACCGAGTACCCCCAAAATCCCCATTTTTTTCTGCTTTTTTTCTCCCCCGCACAAGCAGCTCTCAGGAGTGTCCACCCAGGGATTCTCTGTGCCAACCTCTCTGATGCTCCTTCTTCCAGGCTGAGCCTTTCCCGGAGGGATCTGCTGCCCCCAGCCCTTCCCCCGAGGGCCATGGGCACCACGGAGGCCACGCTCAGGATGGAAAACGTGGACGTGAAGGAAGAATGGCAGGACGAGGATTTCCCCAGGTGCGTGCCCCGGGGAAACAAAAGCAAAACCGGGAGAATTTTGTTATATTTTTTATTGTGAGAGACCATCTGGGCACGGAGGGCGAGGGCCCTTCAGAGGCAGCAGGAGCCTGGACCCCAAAAACAACTGAATTTTTGGAGCTGCTCGGAAAAATTTGGGGATGTTTTTGGCAGCACGGGAAGGAGGGGAAGGAGCTGGGTGTGGAGCACAGGAGGTGAGGATGGATCCACCAAGGGATGGAGGGCGGATGGATTTGTGGATTGATGGGCTCTGGATGGAGCAGAGTCTTCCCCAGCAGAGCAGCGCTGCTGTGCCAGGAATTTGCCATCGGGATGCAGTGGATCCCAGCCCGGTGGGAAAGGAGGTGACAGGAGGTGCCAAAGTGACACCTTCCACCTCCACATCCACCCCAGCATCTGCACAGAGGTGCCAAAACCGTCCCCACGAGCTCTGAATTCCCATTTCCAGCCTCGTTCCCACTTCCAGCCTGCCCAGGGCAGGGGTGGATTCTCCCTCTGCACATTCCAAACCCGAATTCCTGCTCCGGGTGACCCTGCCTGGACACTGGGGTGACACTGCGGTGACACTGCGGTGACACTGCGGTGACACTGGGGGATCTTTACAAGCCCTTTCCAATTCCGGGACGTGGCTCTGAAGCTTTCTGGCCCCCGGAGCACGGGCAGCCCCGGCCCCGGGTGCAGCTGCAGGTGTCTGGGGGCTCTGGGCGCTGTCCCAGGCCTCTCCAGCTGCAGCCCGCGGCATTCCCAGGCGCAGAGAAAAGGGCTCCTGTTCCCTCGGGATGAGCCTGGCTCTGTTCCCCCCAGCCCCAGCTGCATCCCCCGTGTGAGCCCCTCTGTGCTCCATCCCACAGCTCCGCGTTTGTCCTTCCCCGGGGGGGCTCTGCCAGCTCCCAGGGTGATGGGGGGGTTTATTTTAAATTTATTTCTTTCCCAGAGCTGCTGGATCTCTGCCAGCCTCAGGGTTTTAATGGAGTGAAAAAAGGAGAGAGAGAAGTGTGGAAAAGAAAGGGATGGATGGATGGGAGTCATGGAATGGTTTGAGTACGAAGAGATCTTAAAATTAATCTCCTTTCCAAGGGTGGGGCTCCTTCCAGCAGCGCGGGATACAGACAGGAAATCCAGGTGTAGGAAGGGAAAATGTTGGACTCCAGGGAGTCCAAGAGCTGCCCAGAAAATCCGGCACCACCCCAAGCGTCGCCTGGGAGCTCTGTCCCACCCTGCCCCTGCCAGCAGCAAACTCATCCCCAGGGAAATTTCTCCTGGAAAAAAACCACCCCCAGCGCCACCAAACCCCGGGAAATGCCTCGAAAATTAAAGCCAAAGAGGAGGAAAAGGGATACGAGAGAGGCCGGAGCTCCTCAGCCTCCTCCGGAGCGATTGGAGCAGGAACGATGCGAGACAGAGCCCCAAAGAGCCCCCAGGCAAAACGAGGGGAGGCCAGCTGCGTTCTACTCGCAACAGAAATAAATAAATTGTCCTTTTCCAGCCGCTTCCCCGCTGGAAGCGTTGGAATAATAGGGCAGAAGCTGCTGCATGTGGGACAGCGGCTCTCCAGCAGCTGATTTGCTGCAGAGCTATTTTTGCCTGCGTGCCATTAGCCAATCTTGCCCCGAAAAGCAAAGGAAAAAAATAATAAAAAAAAGGAAAAAACACATCCTAGACAGGGATCTGGGCCGGGAAAACAGAAGCCAGCCGCTGCCGGGGGACACGGGCCGACATTGGCAGCGTTTCCTGGGAATGCGAAGGGCGGGAGCAGCTCCAGGGGATGGGAGCGGGCGGGTCGCTGCCGCTGGCCCGGGGCTGATCCCCTGATCCCGGCCGGGCTCGGGCGGGGAGGCCGTAACCGAGGCGCGGGCGGTGCGGAGCGGGAGCATGCTCATTCCTGCATCCATCGCTGCATCCATCGCTGCACCTCCCGCCGCATCCAGCCCTGTATCCATCCCTGCATCCAGCCCTGGTCCAGGCCTGATGCAGCCCTGCAGCCATTCCTGCATCGATTCCTGCATCCAGCCCTGCTCCAGCCCTGCATCCTGCCCTGCACCAATCCCTGTATCCAGCCCCAGTCCATCCATGATCCAGCCCTGATCGAGCCCCGCTCCAGCTCCGATCCATCCCGGCTCCATCCCGGCTCCATCCCCGATCCAGCCCCTCTCCATCCCTGTTCCAGCCCCTCTCCATCCCCGCTCCAGCCCCTCTCCAGCCCCGCTCCAGCCCCTCTCCAGCCCCGCTCCAGCCCTGATCCAGCCCTGATCCAGCCCTGATCCAGCCCTGATCCAGCCCCTCTCCATCCCCGATCCATCCCCTCTCCATCCCGGCTCCATCCCGACCCCTCCCCGCTCCCTCCCTGCGCTCCCCCCGACCCTCCGGCAAAACGCCGCGCCCCTGAATTTGCCATCCGGGGCTGAGCGCGTTGTGTCAGGAGGATTTCCGCGGCGGGCACTGATTGCGGCAGCCTTGGGGAAGGTAAGGGAAGGGGTTTTTTGGCTGGTTTTTTGGGCTTGTTCTTCCCGTCTGGCTGCCGGGCGCCGTCCTCAGGCGGATGCCGGGATGAGGGATCCGCACGTCCTCCCCGTTCCGGTGCCGTGTCACCAAATCGTGCCAAGCGCAGGATAAACAACCCCCAAACCTCGGCGGGGACACGAGCAGGAGGAGCTGGAGGGGACAGAGGGGTTTTTTTCGAGTGTTCCGGAGCGTCCTGGCAGCTCCCGAGGTGCCTTTGGTCGAGCCTTCAGCTCTCATAAATATACAATGACCATCGGCAGAGGATTATCCCTTAATCTACATATTTACGGGGTTTAATTTGGCTGGTGGCCCTGGTGTCATGGCAGCAGGAAGAGGAGCTGGGCTGGCTGCTGTCGCCGTTGTCACTTCCCTTCCTGTGTGGCTGGACAGGGATCTCTGCACGAAACCCTCAGCCCGAAAATTCCAGGATTTCTCCCCCGTTCCGTCCCGGGGATATCCCAGCAGCAGGGTTTTACACCTGCCCGGCAGGAGGTGCCTTAAGTGGACGTTTGATAACGTGAACTTGTAGAGTTGGCGGGGTTTGCTGAAGGAATGTCACACGGAGATAATTCCAGGGGACAGGTCCCAGCTCCGCTCCAGGGGGAAGAGCAGCCGGGAGTGCCCAGGGTGGGCAGCGCAGCCTCAGCCACATTCCTGATCCACATCCCCACCTCACTCACCCCAGGGTGGGTCAGGAGCAGCTCCAGCCACGCCCTGGGGACTGATTTTAGCAAGGAAAACTTTTAACTCCATCGATGCCTCCAGCTGGAGGGATTCGGACCAGGAGGGTGCAGGAGCTGGGCACCAGAGGCTGCAAACCCCGGGGAAGGAGCCTCTGGCTCCAAACCAGAGCTTGGAGTGCTGAGACCTGGATTTTAGCGTGGAATGAACCCAAATCCAGCCCTCAGCAGGAGCCGGGAGTCACCCGGGGGGGCTGAGGTGACAATTTGGGGCCACATGTCCCAAGCAGGGCCAGCACCAAGGAGCAGCTGCTCCCCAGGGAAGGTGGTGGTGGGAGGTCTGGGGATAAAGCCGCGGTGGATTGGGATCAAAGCATCCCCTCCTGTGGGCTGTGGCCACCCCAGAGCACTGCCAGGGACACAGGGATAAAGCCCCAGGGCCTGGCACTGTCCTCGGAGCTCCTCCAGAGAGAAAAAACGAGGATAAGATGGAAAAGGAGAAAGTTGGCGAGCTCATCTGGGGTCAGGGTTTGTTCCCTGGCTGGTTTTTCACCCCTCGGGATGTTCTCTGGAGGTTAGTGAGGATTGCACAGCACTCCAGGAGGGAAGCACAGACCCCTGAGCACATTCCCTGAGGGAATCCCCCGGGATGAGCCCGCTGGGAGAAGGGAAAGGGCAGAGCACGCGTGGGGATGTTTTTTCCCCGCTGCCTCCATTCTCTGGGAGTGACTTTCTCCTAACCACCCCTCCCTGCTCTCTGCTGTGTTGGTTTTTTCCCCTCGTGTCCTGCAGGCCTCTGCCAGAAGAGACAGGGATGGAGTCCCTGGGGAGCCCCACGGAAGACGAGACCACGTCCTGTAAGTACCAACCTCCCCCAGAGCCTCAGCCACTCAAATATTCCAGTTAATTCCAGTCTGGGGTGGCCTCACAGCCATGGAGCTGGGGGCTCCATCAGGGCACCCCGGAAGAACAAACCCGTAAGCTCCAAACCCAGGCAAAGGGCAGATGGAAGGCAGGGAGAAAATTTTGGATTCTCCATCTCCACCCCCAAAAAATACCCAGCAAATTCTGATGTGGGAGAGGAAACCAGCAGGGATTTGAAGGACATGAGATAAAGATGTTTGACTCCAGTCAGAAGGCAGCAGAAATCAGAAGGTTTTATTTACAGTTTTATTTCAATTTATTTTATTTATAAAATAAATATATTTTATTAAATAAATTAATCATAAAATTTTATTTACAGTTCATTCAGCCCTTTTATAACACGCTTCACTAAAAGGCAGATTATTGGTTTATAGAACTGACACCTCTCCCATTGGCTCAGTAACAGAAATATCAAACAACTCCTGGTTTTTTTTGAATATTGTTTACACGAGGTCGCTTTGGGAAAAAGAAAAACTGTCAAAAATTTCCCCCTGGGAAGAGCTCAGCAATTCTCAGGCTCAGGAAAATATCGAGCCCACAGTTGTTCACCTTTCCTGAAGAGCTGGGGGAGGAAAGTGGGATCTCAGGGGTGTGGGCACCTCCATCCCGGCGCCTCCCATCCTGACCCACCACCCCGAGGCTCCAGATTCCATCGTGGAATTAATTCTCCGTGCTGGTGTCTCAGCTGGATCCAGGAGCAGCACAGACTGTCATCGTTTCTCTTTTCACTCCAGCTCCTCCCAACACTTTGAACTTTAATGGGGCCCATCGGAAGAGGAAGACTCTGGTCGCACCCGAAATCAACATTTCCCTGGACCAGAGCGAGGGCTCCATCCTCTCTGATGACTTCCTGGACACGCCAGATGACCTGGACATTAATGTGGACGATATTGAAACTCCTGATGAGACAGATTCCCTCGAATTCCTGGGCAACGGGAACGAGCTGGAATGGGAAGGTGAAAAGGCTGGTTCTGGGTGAACATTTCCAGGGCTTGGGGTGGGGTTTTTAGCCTCATTTTAAAGACTTTTGACACAATTCATGGCCAGCAGCTGAGGATTGATGAGCAGAGGGGAGATTTTAAAGTAATTTCTATAAAATTTGGGCAGCAGAGCAAGGTTCAAACCCATAAATTCACAGAGATCAGAGCTGGAGGTGAAATACGATCAGATCACGACCCTTGGGGTCACCAAAGCTTTCCCCACGTCCCCCTTCAAGGCACAACTCTTTGTCCCTCTCCCAGATGACACCCCCGTGGCCACGGCCAAGAACATGCCCGGGGACAGCGCTGACCTCTTTGGGGACGGGGGGACAGAAGATGGCAGTGCCACCAACGGCCGCCTCTGGAGAACCGTCATCATCGGCGAGCAGGAGCACAGGATCGACCTGCAGATGATCAAACCCTACATGAGGGTGGTGACACACGGAGGTGAGCACCACGGCCTGGCTGTCCCTGGGGTGGCTTTGTCCCCGCTGGGTCACGCTGGGGGGACACCGAGGCTGGGTGGATCCTGTTTAGGGGGAAAATCTCCGTTTGTTTTTGCGCGTGGCAAAGCACAGAAATGCTCAGATGGTGCTAGAAAATGATTAGTGATTGTAGAATTAACATTTGGACGGGTTGCAGCAGCCCCTGAGGTGCTCCAGGGTCCACGTGTGTGCAGCCAGATCTGTTCCCAAAATCCCAGCAGAGCCGGGGAACAAGCCAGCTTTAAAACCCCCAAACTCCTCCTCCGAACCCCAAACCCACATTCTGGGAGGAAATCTCACAGTGAAAGAGTTCTGGAGAGAGAAACACTCACCTGGAGCTGAGCAGAGACACAAAACCCACCCCAGGGCCAAATCCCAGTGCCGTTTTCCCCCTCAGCTCTCCCACCTTTCCCAGGGAAGTGTCACCTGTGGGGTTTTTGGGGGTTTTTTTGGCAGGATATTACGGAGAAGGTCTCAACGCCATCATCGTCTTTGCTGCCTGCTACCTCCCGGACAGCAACCTGGCAGATTATCACTACATCATGGAGAACCTCTTCCTGTGAGTGCCTCAGGAGCTCTGGGAGGGACAGGAGGGCGAGGGAAGCAGCACAAAAGCTTCCCCGTGTTCCTGGGACACCAGGAATGTCAGCTGGGAACAGTCTGGATCCAAGCCCAGCACTCCCCAGTGGCGCTGGTGGGGACACACCGGCCCCAGCTCCCAAGTCCAACAAGCTCAACCATTCAAATATTCCAGTTAGTGATTCAAATATTCCAATATTCCCGTTCATTCCAGCCTGGGATGGACTCACGGCCAGGCTGGGACACTCCCCATGGAGCTGGGGGGGTCCATCAGGGGCACAAACCGCTGATCCCTGAGGGACACCAAACCTCTTCCCAAGACGCGCAGGGAAAGGGTCTGGAGCTGTTGGAGGGTGACACATGAAGGCATCTAAAGGATGTTTTTTGAGGCTGATTTGGGCCCCTTTTGGTCGCCCCGTGGCAGGTACGTGATCAGCAGCCTGGAGCTGCTGGTGGCCGAGGACTACATGATCGTGTACCTGAACGGGGCCACGCCCCGCAGGAGGATGCCCGGCCTGGGCTGGCTGAAGAAATGCTACCAGATGATCGACAGAAGGTGAGAATCCTCCCGTCACCATCCCCAGGCCTCTTCCCACCCTGGAGTTCAAAGGAGGATCAGATGTTCCTCCGCAGGAATGAGTCTGACCCAGAGGTTCCCGCGTTCCTTACGCCCTGTGATGTCACAGGGAGGAAAAGTTAGAGTTTAAGGTTTTAGAATATATATAGAATACAGTTTAGAATATATAAAGCAATATATATATATACTTAGAATATATTATATTGTATTTTTTGTATTGTATTATATTATATTATATTATATTATATTATATTATATTATATTATATTATATATATTAAAAATAAATGTATAATATATAGTATATAGTATATAGTGTGTATATATACTTATATAATATATAACATTATAGATAATATTATATAATATAATATATACATGTGTATATAATGTATATAATATATACAATATATCATATATTACATGATTTATATTCATCTATGGTGTGTGTAATACACAATATTATATTATAGATATTATAGATATTATTAATTTGTTTATATATGCTTATATATATTTAGAATATATATATATAAAGCAAGATGGAGGTTTTAGGGCGTAGGCTAAGTCCTTCTTTTTCACCTTCTTCATGGGTCTGGGTGATATTTTTGTAATTTGAGAGAAAAATCCTCATTGTGGGCCACAGGTAGATGATTTTTTGGGGGTTAAAAATAAAAATAATTTAGATGTCATTTCGTAATTGGACAGTTCATCCTTAAAAGGCCTCGTAGAGAGAGATGAGGCCATTTTTCACTTCGTTAGCAGAAGTGCTGTAGAACTCCCAGCTGGTGAGACTGCAATAGAAATAAGAATTAATAAAACAAGAAATGCATCTCGAGAATTTAATCCTGACTCCTGTGTGCCCTGACCTGTCCCCAGGCTGAGGAAGAACCTCAAGGCTCTGATCATCGTCCACCCGTCGTGGTTCATCCGGACGGTGCTGGCCATCTCCAGACCCTTCATCAGGTGAGCACCACACCTCCCCAGCCCCAGCGGGGTTTGGGCTGGAAATCTGGGATCACAGAGTGGTGGAATAGCCTCACTTTGGAGGGATCCACAGGGATCATCCAGAGCAACCCCTAACTTTGTGTAGACACCCCAATAATCCCACCCCGGGCATCCCTGGAGTGTTTTCCAAATGCTTCTGGCTGTGCCCGTTCCTCGGGGAGCCTCGGGGGAAAGAACCTTTCCCTGATCTCCATCCCAACCCCCTGGCACAGCCCCAGCCCCTTCCCTGGGGTTTAACCTCACAAATCAGCTTTTAAGCTCACCCTTAGCCAGGGGTGACCGAGGTGAAGCTGCCGCTCGTCCTGCACCCCTCAGACACTTCCAGTGACAATTCCGGAGGTGTTTTTAGGAGCCACTGGGGTGTCAGTGCTTTTCTCTCTCTCTCTCTCTGTGTCAGTGTGAAGTTTATCAATAAGATCCAGTACGTCCACAGCCTGGAGGAGCTGGAGCAGCTCATCCCCATGGAGCACGTGCAGATCCCAGACTGTGTCCTCCAGTGAGTCCCTGGGGAGGGGCAGCACAAAACCCTGCCTGGGGCTGGTCAAAATCCATGGATTGGGATCAAATCCAGGGGTTCACGGGGCTGGTCAAAATCCATGGATAGGGATCAAATCCATGGATTCGTGGGGCTGGTCAAAATCCATGGATTGGGAAGGGATCAAATCTGGGGATTCATGGGGCTGGTCAAAATCCATGGATTGGGGCAAACCTGGGGCAAGGAAAAGCCTCAGGCTGTGGCAGCTTCTGTCACCCCCAGAGCAAACACTAAACGTGAGTGAAAGTGCACAGAAGCATTTAAAAGACCTTTCACCTTTGTTTTCTCAACTTCATTTGTCGAATCAATGTTTTATCTTCGTGGCAGGTATGAAGAAGAGAGGATCAAGGCCAGAAAAGAAAGGCAAGAGATGAGTTTGGGGAGGGATGGAGGGATGGATGGATGGATGGATGGATGGATGGAGGGATGGATGGAGGGATGGATGGAGGGATGGATGGATGGATGGATGATGGATGGATGGAGGGATGGAGGGATGGATGGATGATGGATGGAGGGATGGATGGATGGAGGGATGGAGGGATGGATGGAGGGATGGATGGATGGATGGATGGAGAGCAGCTCCTCTCCAAGGCCCATCCCTCACCCCAGAAAAGCACTGGGCTCTCTCTCCTTTCCCACTGGGGATTCCAACAGGATTTGTGTTTACAGGGCAGAGGAGAAACAAGACATGGCTGAGAGGGAAAGGTAAGGATCTCTGATTTATCCTTCCCTGGAACAGTCTCTGGGGCTGAGAACAGCCCCGTGGCTTGGTGGCACCCCCGGGATCCAACAGGACAATCCCAGAGGGAAATTCTGGAGGGGTTTGGAAGACAAAATCCTGCACCAGGATAAGGTGGGCTGGTCTTGGCCCTGATCAGAGCGAATGAGCCCCTCTCCTCATTCTAATTCCTGAGGAGGAGCAGGGAAAGATCCGCTGGATGAGGCTGGATTATTCCGAGGGATAACCAGGAGCTCGGGGCAGAGAGGAGGGCATTGCTTTGTGCTGGAGATTCCCTCATTTTGTGCTCTCTTTGCAGCAGGCCCGTGCCCCCAGCAGAGGATCAGGAGACCAGGTTTGAGCTGTTTGTGTGTCTGGCAGAGATCCCGTGGCTTTTGTGACCCATGGCAGGGATCCCCCAGCCTGGTGTCACCCGAGGCATTGTCACCAAAGCCGTGCCTGGCGCCATCTGTGTCCCCAGCACTCCTCTGGGAACCATTTCACCCAAACCCACTCATTTTTTTTGTTGATGTGGCGGCAATAATAACATTTTCTCTTGGTTTTCTGCCTGAAAATGCCTCCTGTCTCTCTTTTTGTGCCCAGCATGTCCTGAGCGGGAGCAGCACGGAGGAGTGGAGTAGGAGAAGGAGCAGCCTGGCAGTCAGTCACCCACCTCAACGACCTTTGGGGACAAGACCTCGCCACCACCTTCTTGTAAATCCTGGAGCCTGCCTCCTCTGCCTCCAAGATGTCCTTTAACCTTTTGGGAATTGCTTTCCTATTTCTTTTCAAGAAAATAATAAAAAAAAAAAAAAACAAAAACCCCCACCAAATGCCACAGAGAACGAAGCAAGAGCAGCACTTTTCAGGCCAGGGCTGGGTGTGTTTGAGGAATGGCCTCTGGAGAGCATTGGCACAGTGCAAATACTCACTGTGTATCCTCGTAGTAAGTCAAGAGCATCCTCCAGCCCACGGATCTCCCCAGCCCAGAAAGAGAATTTATATTTTTGGTTTAAATTATAAACCCTCTCCTCCTTCACTCGCTGCTGGCCAGCAAGGAGCCCTTTTTGCTTTTATTTTTATTTTGTTTTTTTTGGGGGGAGCTGCACCCCCAGGTTCCTCCAGGACATCCCCAAAAGCTGCCAAGCCCCGGGAATAACAACTGCAGGCAAAGGGAAAGAGCTTTTCCCTCCTTTTCACAGCCCACCGAGGCCAAGGAAGGACTTTGCTGATTAATTAATAATAGAATCATAAAATCAATTTCAGTTCTGCCTGTGAACAATCACAAAGCTCCTGGTGGGCCCAGGGTCTGTGACTTCACTGAGGACACTTCAAGCAGATTTATTTTTTTTTTCTTTCGTTTTTTTATGGATTTAAAGAAAAATCATCAGCTTGGAGAGCGTGACCCACTGCAAGGGAAGTTTGCAGTTACACGAGGAATAAAGTGGATAAAACGTTGGATGGTGGGTTCAGAATCCAACTCTGGAAAGGTTTTGTGCATCAAAAAAAAAAAAATTCATGAATGTTGCTGTGATGGAAAACGAGGATGTGGGAGGAATCCAAATCTCCTTCCGTGGCTCTGGATCCTCAGCAGCGTCCCCAGCAGAATGTGGGCTTTGGTTCTTTAATTCCTTCCCAAAACCACTCTCAGAAAATAATAAAAAAAGGAAAAACAACCCCAGAATGAGCAGATGTGACAATGAAACTTCACGTTTTTCTCCAGTGATTCCTTCAGAGCCAAGGGAATTTCAGCTGGGAAAAGGACAAATCCCCAATTTCCCTTCACTTGTTTCCGTGCAAAAGGCAATTTTTAACTTCCTGGAACTGATTTTTTTTGTTGTTGTTTGTTTGTTCGTTTCAAAAAGTGCACTTTGTGGTGGAGCACTCCAAGTGGCGTGCGCTGGGTTTTCCTTTTTCCACAGAGTTTTATGAGCGTGGAAAGTTTGGATGGATGGATGGACACGTGGATAATGGGTTTTTTATGTCTTTTCAACACAGAGAAGAACCTGCAGCCTCATCAAGGAGAAATTAAAAGAAGAAAAAAAAATGCCCAAAGGGCATTTCATAGCAGAAAAAAAATAAATTATTAATTATCATTAAATTATTTCAACCAGTGATTTTACCAAAAGCTGCAAATTCTTGGACAGAAACACAAAAAAAATAAAAAGTCCCTGTCCCAAAGGTGGAGTGACAAATCTCAGCTGGATGGGGAGAAATCTGCACAGCTGCTGGTCAAAAAATAATAAAAAGTGCATTTCCAGTAGGACTTGGAGCTGTATATAAATATATAAATATGTTTAAAGAATCAAAGGAAATAAACTTCATCCCTTTAGCAATACTGCTGGTGTCCCAAACGTGCACCAGGCCCCGTCCCTGCCCCACAAAACCATCCCTGGAGGATCAGAATTCTCATTGATGGACTCCCTGGATCACACTGAGCAGTTCCTGGTCTGATTTGATTTTTCCTGAGGTTTTTTTTCCTTCCTGGTCAATCCACGGGAAATGACGTTTTAGCTGCAGAAAATAATAATAAAAAAAAACCCCAAAAATAAGTTCTTTTTATGCCCATTCTCACCGAAATCCTGGTGGTTTTACTCCTTTTGTGTAATTCCACGGCCAGACCTCGACTCAACCTGAGAAATCCAATTTCTTCCCGTAGCCTGGATTCCAGAGCAGGAATCCCCTTCTCCTGGAGGATTTACCCCAGGCCCTCCTCAGCTTCACACAGCTTCAACTTCTCTGGTTTTTTTCCCCACACGGAATCCTCCAGGTTTGGGATTGCCCAGAAATGTGTTTTTTTTTGTTTTAGTTGTGGTTCACAAAGGACCACAGCTGGGGTAAATCCATCCCCTTTTATTTCCTCTGTGTCAATGTGAGTGGATGTTTAGAGCTTCTCTCATGGTAATTCTTTTCCATCTCTTTGTTGGTTTTTTTTTCCTCCACAAATGGCCAGGAGAGGTTTTCAAGGCAACCAATCCTCTTTTTTAGAGGATTTCAACAACCCAAGAGTCAAGGAAATGTTGATGGTGATGAGCTGGGGTTGGCCTGGAGCAGGAGAAAGGGACAAAAAAAAAACCCCAAAAAAATGGCTCTAAACACAACAAAAAAAGCACATTTGTTTCCTCTTTTGTATTTCCTTCTTTCCTTCCTTCCTGGCAGCAGGTTTTTGGTGAAGCAGAATTGAGAACTCACCACGACAATAAACCACAACCCCACGGTTGGGTTATTTTTTATTTTTATTATTATCATTATTATCATTATCACTGTTCCTTTCCAGCCCAACCCCACCTGTACAAACGTGTGAAATGTCATTTTTTCTGCAGTGGTTGTAATTAGGTGGTTTGTGCTAGCGGACTGTTCATCTGTACCCTGAGTTTTGCTTTGTATTATTCCATAAAAAAAATCTGTGGATATTCAATTAAAATGAGCCTAATCCTTCAGCCAAAGCCTTTCTTCTGTGGGTAGATTTTAATTTAGGGTTTGGCTTCATGTGGAAAATATGAGGGAATTTTTTATTTTATTTTTTTTTTTTCTTTTTGTTTGGATGTTGTTCCCTTGAAGAAAAGCATTGAAAAACCTCCCTGGAAATTCTGACACTGCAAAATTCCAAGAGTTTTTTACTAAAATAACTCCTGTTCTGGAGGATTCTTTCCCAGTTTCCCTCAGCTTTAGGAAAGAGGCGTGGAAAAAAAATTCCTTTCCTTTGGGTTTCTATCAACCTGCACAGAACTCTGCTCGTCTCAAGTTGTTTAATCCCAAAATATTTTTACATATCTTTTTATAATCCAATTCATACCGTGACTGGAAATGGAATTAAAAACCCAAACACTCAAAAAAACAAACCAACCCAAAGCCACTTAAATGGAAAAAAAACCCACCAAAACCCCAATAACCCCTTTTTAATATTAATATTACTAATAGTTAATATTATTTAATATTTAAAACCCCAACTATTTACAGTGGGATGTCTAATTTGAGTGGGTTCAGATAAATGATTAGCATAATTAATGAATTGGAAATAGGAAGATGTACAAGTCTAATCCTCTAACAAACACTGCTGGAGTCATGCTGCGAGTTCTTTCAGGAAACACACATTAATTGAAATTAATTTTAAATTAGGGCTACACCTGTGCTGTGAGTTTGTATGAAGCAGATTTTTTTTGCCCTGATTTTATTTTATTCCCCCCAAAAAAACACCCCCAAATCCTATCAGGATCAATAACATTTTCTTCTGCTTCTTTTTTTTTGTTGTTTTTCTGTGGTTTTTTTTTTTTTGTTTGTTTGTTTGTTTGGGTTTTGTTTTTGGTTTTGGTTTTGGTTTTGTTTTGTTTTGTTTAATTTCTACAGAAAAGTTTTTTGGGGGTTGCAATTCTGTAGCTCAAATATTCAATTTACAGCATCAACAACCCCGTGGGAGATTTGATGAGCCCAAACTGTGATTTTCCAGGGCCTGAGGAGGCTCCAGCAGAGCTGGAGAAGGATTTTGGATAAGAGATGGAGGGACAGGACACAGGCAGTGAATTCCCAGGGGGTGGGGCAGATTTTGAGGAAGGAATTCTTTATTTAAAAAAAAAAAAAAAATTAAATTCTGGATTCTTTTAAAAATTCTGGGATAATTTTTTTTTAAATAAACCATCAACTTGTGTTTGCCTCCAAACCAGAAAAACCTTTCCCCAACCCAAGTTCAACGTGACTTTGGCAGCTGAGTGAAGAACCGCGCGTTTTTGCTCGGAGCTGGAGTCTCCTGAGCTGTCCCGAGTGGGAATCTCTCCTCCCACGGGCCGATCGTCCGTGTCTGAGGCTCCTGAGTGGGGAAACCTGCAGTAAAACTCCTTCAGCACGGAATATTCCCCGAGGGTTCCCACCACTCTGATGCCCCAGGCACGAATCAGAGTTGGCAGCTCAAGAGGAGGAGGATTTCTCCGCAGTTTTCAGGGCTGAGGCTGATCCCGCCTCGTTTTATCCGTTTAAAAAAAGGAGATGTGGATTTTAATTTTGGGGTTTTTTTCTTTCCAGAACTTTGGGGGAGTTGAATAACGTTAAAGAGTTCTTCAAATTAAAGTGTTATTCAAATTAAAGCGTTAGTAAAATTAAAGCATTCTGTTTCACTGTGGATGGAGGAGATGATTCAGGGGATGATTTTAGGGGATGTTTATTTTTATTTTTATTTTATTTATGTTTATTTTTACTTTTATATATTTATATTTATATTTATATTTGTATTTATATTTATATTTTTAATTTTTATTTCTATTTCTATTTTTATTTTCATTTTTATTTATTTTTATTTTTATACTTTTATTTTTATATTTTTATTTTTATTTTTTATTTCTGTTTCTATTTTTTATTTTTATTTTTATTTTTGTTTTTATTTTTATATTTTTTATTTCTATTTCTATTTCTTTTTCTGGTTCTATTTTTTATATTTATTTTTTTATTTTTAATTTTTATTTCTTTTTTATTTTTTATTTCTTTTTTTATTTTTATATTTTTATTTTTTATTTCTATTTCTATTTCTTTTGCTATTTCTATTTTTTATATTTATATTTTTTATTTTTTAATTTTTTTATTTCTTTTTTATTTTTTAATTTTTATTTCTTTTTATTTATTTATTTATTTATTTTCTCCTCTGTCTTTTCCTCGCGGCCGCAGCTGCTCCTGTCTCCGTGTGAGCCGTGTGGTGTCCCCGGGAGCCGCTGTCGCCGGCGGCAGGGAAATGTCACCCGGCTGGTGGCAGCTCTGGGCTGGCGGGCACCAGGAGACGGCCGCCGCTGAAACCTCTCGCTAATTAACTCCGCTCTTCCACCGCCCTCATCTCCCTCTCTCTGAGCTGCTGCAGCCGCTGAGGCTCACAGAAAATTCCCCTTTTTTTGGTGGTTGTGTTCCCTTTTCTCCCTCCAGCACAGAGGTTTGGGAAGGTCCCCAGCCTTGGAGGAGGACTCTGAGCCACAACTCTCCCAGAGCTCTGGAAAGAATAAATAACCCCAAAATTTCAACACTCCCAAGAGGAAATAATTCCCATTTCTCGCCTCTGCCATCCCCTGGGGGCAGGCACAACCTTGGCATGACCTCGCTCATCCCATAAACAATGTCTTATGATTAGAGGAGGATTAAAATCCTCAATTAAAGCCGCAGAGGGAGGAGTGAGTCCCAGGAAAGGTCAGCGGGCACCCAGAAACTAAACAATGCCAGGGGAAATAATGTCCCAGCGGCTCCACAAATCCTAAACCTCCTCCTGCTAACGAAAGAATATTAAATGGGAGCTTTTAGTAAACATTAGTAGTCTAAAAATAACATTTGGGGAGGGAACGTGGCCCGTCCCGGGCTCAGGCTGCCCTGGTGAATGGCATTTGTGTGAGGAAGGTGTCGGGCAGATAACGTCCCTCTGCCACCAACAAACCCCCAAAAAAAGGAACTTTCAGACGCCCGACAGAAGCGGGGCTAAAAAAAACCTTTCTGACAACATTTGGCATTTGCATAACTCGTATATATTTAATTTTTTTTACGGTTTGAGTGAAGTTTGGCTGGAGATGAACTGCCCCCGGCGCTGGGCTGAGATGGATTTTGTTGGGGAGGGAGGGGACAGCTGGAATTTGGGATCTCCAAATACAGGCAGGCGCCTCCAGAGGAGCTGCAGCTCCCAGGCCAAGCAGGAATCTGGGAATTTGAGTTATGAGGGTGAATTCCAGCTCCCAGAGTGGTTGGAGCAGGGGAGAGGGAGAAAAACCACCACGAGGAGCCTAAAAAATAAACCAGGGAGCCTAAAAAATAAGCCAGAGGAGCAGTGAGAGGATGGGGGGAAAAAAGGTTTAAAAATGAGATTTTATAGTGAGGAAAAAAGGAGGTTTTACACTGAGAAGTGAGTTTTTACACTGAGGAGAAATGAGTTTTACACTGAGGAGAAGTGAGCTTTAAAATGAGGATAAATGAGTTTTACACTGAAGAAAAAAAAGGAGCTTTTACAGTAAGGAGAAAGGAGTTTTACACTGAGGAGAAATGAGTTTTACACTGAGGAGAAATGAGTTTTTACACTGAGGAAAAAGGAGTTTTACACTGAGGAAAAGGAGATTTTACAATCAGGAGAAAGGAGTTTTACACTGAGGAAAAATGAGTTTTTAAATGAGGAGGGGAAAGGAGCTTTTACACTGAGGAGAAATGAGTTTTACACCGAGGAGAAATGAGTTTTACACTGACAGCGATGGGGTTTGCAGCTTCAAAAAAAACCCCAAGAGCAACAACCAGCGCCCGTGTCCTTCAACCCTCCCTTTTCCAGAAGAAACAGGAGTGTTGACATTCCTTCTGGAGTCAGTGGGACACTGCTCTGGATTCCCTGACCACAAACAATCCTCTCCTTCTTCTCCCAACACAGTTATTGTCTCCTTCTTCCACTAAAAATTTGGGGGGTTTTATACAGTTTTGGCCAAATCTTCATTTTTTTTTACCTTTCCCAAGGGTAAAAACCCCACCTGTATTTCCAAGCCACGTCCCTGCAGGCAAATCCAACAGGGCAAAATACAAATTTCACTCACTGGGATGCAATTTGTCTAAAAATATTTGGATTAGCAGGTCAGGAGTGCAAAGAGAACTGGAGCAGAGGTGGCCGCTGTCCTCTCGGACCTTTGACACAATTTTGGAGCCTCTTGGTTTCTTTTCTCCCTTCACGTGAGGTCAAATGTAATGAAATAATCCCTGGGATTGGATTTCTTAACCCAGACAACTTCCTAGGGTCAGGGATGGGTGACAAAAACAACAAAAGGCATAAAAATTTTGAGTAGGAGTTAATTTGTGGACAATTTATCAGTTTTTTTACCTTCATCAGCTGATGTGGGGACACCCTGCAAATGCCAACCAGAGCTGGAAATTCAACTTCCCTGATTCAACTTTACTGAAACTCGAGAATCCAAGCTCCAGATTTCTCTGGAATTGTCATTTTTACCCTGGAATCGATGGTGAAAGTGCAAATGGCGCCTCCAGGAACAACCAAATAATTTGTTAATATTCCTCCTAATAATAATATTAACAAATATGTAACTTCCCTGCAAAACCTCCAGAATCTTCACCTCTGACAGTTCGAATTGACAGTTCATTTGCAGCTCATGTTTATTCACAAGGAGCTCATTTTAGCACTTGGCCTTGGTCTGGTGGCTGAGGAGCAGAAACAGTTTTGAAAAAGGAAAAAAAAAT
Source organism: Sylvia borin (assembly GCA_014839755.1). Classification (NCBI taxonomy): domain Eukaryota; kingdom Metazoa; phylum Chordata; class Aves; order Passeriformes; family Sylviidae; genus Sylvia; species Sylvia borin. Next base: position 4,865,759 of record CM025983.1, read on the forward strand.
AACGTTTTTATTTTTATTTTAGCTCAGAGGACACAGCTGGGCTGAGCCAAAGGGGGTGTGGGGCCACAAACCTTTTCTTCAGGCCTGAAAGAGGAAAATTCAAGTTAAACACAGCTCAGGAGCAGGTGTGAATCAAAGTTAATGGTGTCAAACACACACACACAAAAATAGGAGGATCCTATATTTTATGAATTAGGAAATATCTGAATAAATGTATCTATTTATATATAAATGGATGTATATTCCTTCAGAAATTTCCCTTGAAATCCTGGATCTTTGGATTTTACACTGTAAAAGCTGAAGACCCCAAGGCAAAACGTCAAACAAAACAACCCCAAACCTCCAAATTTGGTGTCACTGGTTTTGTTTTTTTTCCCATCACTTTATAACCCACTTTAGGACAAGGAACTTCTAATACTTTTAACAGTGACCTTTTAATCCTGCCACAGTGTGGTTCCATAAAAAGCAAGAACGAGGCAAGATATTATTTCAAAAATGCACATTATAAACTTCAAAAAGTATTGTTGAAACGCCTGACGTCACTCGGAGAACCCCAGTTAGGAAACATCTGGAATAATTCAAATTAAAGCACAGGTTCCAAAGGGTGCAGAGTTAACTTACCTTAAAAAGCCTTATTTTGTGTGAGTTAACTGGGGAGGAGGAGGCTCTCTGGAGAGATAATAGGTCAGGAATTTGTGTCTATTTACAAAAAATAAACTGTTCAATAAATTCCTTGTAAAGAGAAATTCCGGGAAGATTCACTCCACATTCTTTTCTCTGGCCAAAAAGGAAAAAACATTTAAAATTTAATAATTTAATTCCCTTCTATTTTTTTTCCCCCCCACAGGAGTTTAGGGAAAAAAAATTCCTTCCCTGGATAAATTCCAGGATAATTTCAGAGTAATCAGCTGGGAATCGGGGAATAAAAAAGAGGGGAAGACAGCAAAGAAAAATTATATCCCGCACACCTCGGAGAACTCCCCGGGCTCCCGAGGGGATGGCAGAGGGGGTGACATTTCCACCTGCCCCATGACTAATTTAGGAAAAGGAAAAGCTGGCCAAAAAGTTATTTTTGGCCACGTTCGGTGACGGCAGAGCACGGGGCCAGCACAGGGAGAGGGGACAGGTGCAGGGCCAGAGGGTGACACGGGGGTGGAACGAGCCCCAAAAAACGTGACATTGTAGGGTGGGCTGAAAGTGCCCCTAAAATGGGACATGGTGGGGATGAAAGTGCCCCTAAAATGGGACATGGTGGGGCTGAAATTCCCCCTAAAATGGGACATGGTGGGGGTGAAAGTGTCCCTAAAATGGGACGTGGTGGGGGTGAAATTCCCCCGAAAAAATGGGATACTGGAGGGGTTGAATCTCCCCCCAAAAAAATGTGGAGTTAGAGGGTTGGAATGGCATAAAATGGGATTTGGAGGGTTGAGTGAATGTTCCTCACAAATTGTGATGTCTGAGGGTTGGTGGGAATCGTCCTAAAATAGGATATTGGGGGGTTGAACCTCCCCAAAATGTGATATTGGGGGATTGAAACCCCCTAAAAAGTGACACTAGGGGGTTGAATCCCCCCTAAAATGTAACATTAGGGGGCTAAACCCCACTAAAATATGACATTGAGAGGTTGAAACTGCCCAAAATGTGACACTGCAGGACTGAATCCCCCTAAAATGTGACATTGGGGAGTTAAAACCCTCTAAAATGTGACACTGGGGGGCTAAACCCTCTAAAATGTGACATTTAAGGGGGTTAAACCCCCCCAGGATGTGCCATTGGAGGGTTTGGCTGAATTCCTCCAAAAATGTGACATTGAGGGAGGTTAAACCCTCAAAAAAAAGTAACATGGAGGGGTTAAACCTCCCCAAAATGTGACATTTAAGGGGGTTAAACCCTCCCAGAATGTGCCTTTGGAAGGGTTTGGCTGAATCCTTCCAAAAATGTGACATTGAAGGAGGTTAAACCCCCCAAAAACTGTAACATTGAGGGATTAAACCCCCAAAAAATGTAACATTGAGGGGCTAAACCTCCCCAAAATGTGACATTTAAGGGGGTTCAACCCCCCCAGGATGTGACATTTAAGGGGGTTCAACCCCCCCAGGATGTGCTTTTGGAGGGTTTGGCTGAATCCTTCCAAAAATGTGACATTGAGGGAGGTTAAACTTCCCAAAAAATGTCACATTGGGGGGTTAACCCCCCCCAAAATGTAACATTGAGGGGCTAAACCTCCCCAAAATATGACATTTAAGGGGGTTAACCCCCCCAAAATGTGACATTTAAGGGGGTAACTCCCCCCAAAATGTGACGTTTAAGGGGGTTAGCCCCCCACAAATGTGACATTTAAGGGGGTTCAACCCCCCCAGGATGTGCTTTTGGAGGGTTTGGCTGAATCCTTCCAAAAATGTGACATTGAGGCTTGGCGGGTCCTGCCCAGAACGTGACATCGCGGCTCATGATGGTCACAGGGCTCCTCCGGGGCGGGGACACGGCCCTATAAATCCGCCCCAAAAAGCGCCTTTTTCCTCAATGAAAGGCTCGGGGAGGCACAGCGGGACCCGGGGGAGGAGGGAATAGGCACAGCGGAGGTTTTTTGTGCCGCTCAAAAAGTTCTTTCCAGCCTTCTCAATTTTTTTTTTTTTTTTTTTTCCTCCCATCCCTCTCGCCACATTCCGGCTCGGCAAAATGAAATATATTATAGGCATCGGAGGGTAAGTCCTCGCTAAAATCTGGGCTATTTTATGTTTCATTTTATGTGTTTTTTGGGGTTTTTTTTGTACGGGAGATGGGGATTATTTATTTTGGGCTATGAACTAATATCCAGGATACGGGGTTTGAGAGATGATGCAACTTGCTGAGTGTTTAATTCGTGATGCTTAAACACGGAGAGCTCGGCAGGGTGACACACATTTTTATATGTCCTTTAATAAATATCTTAAGGTATACTTTTAGATGTACTTTTATTTTATATATAATTTTATAGGATTAAAATTATGGATGCTGCTTCAACGGAGTTTTGCAGGGCAGCACATCCTTTCAGACTTATCTATATTTTAGATACATTTTATATATATTTTAATATATTTATTTGTGTTATATACGTATTTATATATACATATTTATACTTGCATGTTTATATATATTTTAGAGATACTTTTACCCACTGTTTTCTATATCCTTTTATAAGGTTAACAGGAGGGATGCTGAGATGGCAAAAACCCTCTCTCAAGTAAATTTAGAGGCCAGATAGACCAAAAAAAAGATTTTAAATTTTTCTTTGAAAGGCGAAGAGGGAGAAAATCCTGTTTCTAATAAAATGGGGTAGTGCTGTATATAGGGCATTGATTTTAATTTTTTTAAAAAAGCAGGATATAAAGTGTTTGTGCTGGGACGGGGTGAGAGTGCGGCGGGAAGGCTCCGGAAATGGGACAGTGAGCGGGTTATTACAATGATAATATATTCATAATATGCGACCGAGGGATTTATACAGCCTCGGAATGAAAAAAAAATAATAATAAAAAAAGAAATAAGACAAGTGAGAGGGAAATTATTCAAGGCTTTTACACTGAAGGGGCTATGAGTGTCTGAGGGAGCGAGGGCAGCTCGGGGCCGCGGCTGTGAAGGGGCGGCCATAGCGCCTCCGAGCTCCTCTCAGGGGCCCGTGAGGAACCGGCCATGGCGCCTCCGAGCTCCCCTCAGGGGCCCGTGAGGAACCGGCCATGGCGGGCCCGCGCTCCCCTCAGGAGCCCGCGGTTTTGAGGGACCGGCCATGGCGGCCCCGAGCTCCCCTCAGGAGCCCATGGCTTTGAGGGACCGGCAGTGGCGGCCTCGCGCTCCCCTCAGGAGCCCATGGCTTTGAGAGACCGGCCATGACGGCCCTTGCTCCCCTCAGGAGCCCATGGCTTTGAGGAACCGGCCATGGCGGGCCCGCGCTCCCCTCAGGGGCCGTGAGGAACCGGCAGCGGCGGCCATGGCGGCCCCGCGCGCGCTCCCCTCAGCGCCGCCGCTGCGCGCGCGCGGGAACCGGCGCGGCCGTTACACGCGGCCGAGCGCGGGCGCGCGGCGCTGGAAGGGGGCGGGACCGAGAGGGGGGGGGACGGTCACAGCCAATCAGCAGCCGGGGAAAGGGCGGGGCCGGGGGTGGGCGCAGCCAATCGGCGGCGGGCGCTGGAGGGGCGGGAAATTCAAATGAGCGGGGTCGGGGTCCCTCAGGGGCAGTGCCCGGGTCCCCTCAGGGGCTCCCGCCGCCGGTCGGGGTTCGGATCCCTCAGGGCTCGGCTCCTTCAGCGCTGTTTGTCCCGCCGGGAATCCCAGTGACTCCCAGACCCGGTTCTAATGCCATTCTTCCACCTCTGTCTCGCCCCGCTCCGTGCAGGGTCACCAATGGGGGCAAAACCACCCTGACCAACAGGCTCGTCAAGGCGCTCCCCAACTGCTGCGTGGTCCATCAGGACGATTTCTTCAAGGTAAGTCGAGTCCCCCCCTTCCTTGCGGTGTTAATTGTACATGCAGGGCAAGTCAGTTTTGACAGCTTAGGAGCCACAAGCTTTCTGGGTTTGTGGGGGGTGTTTTCTAATATAAATATTTAATTTTTAAATGACTGGACAGGTGGGAAGTTCCTGACCTTTACAAATGCCATAGGAGCTTGGCATGACCCAGCTCAAAGTGGTCACAGCAAAGCCACCTTTAAGTGTTAAAAACAGATTTAAATTTAGTACTGATTTCAGGCAGAGGTTATTTACTGTGCTCTGCATGAATGATTTTCTCTGTATTGGGATTTCCCACCTTATTTTATTAAACTAAGAATGAGCCTGCTAAATGATGCTTTAGGATTTAAGCGCCTCCGTGCAGGTTTAAATACAGAAAGGGGGTTTTACGGGGGAGCTTTGATAAAACCCAATTAAAATACTGCAGAGATTTAAGCAGAAGACCTTCACTGCCTTCTGCCTGGGAGTGCAGAACAAACCCTGCACTGTTTCATGGGAATTAAGATATCCCTGGACCCCACCACTCGTGGAAGTCCAAGAGATGCAGGAATGGGCTTGGAGCAACTGTGGGACATCCCCAAAACATGAAATTCTCCAGCCTCAGCATCGTGTGCTCAGTCTGTCCTGCACAGATCTGATCACTTAGGAGCCCCTGGGGGAGGAATTCCGTTTGATTTTCCATAAAAATCTGTAACTTCTCTTCTGAGTGAATGGCAGCAAGAGGAAAGCAGCAACTGAGCAACCGAAGTGCTGCTATGCTAATTTTTATTAGAGGAGCTCAAATACCTATTCTTTTAAAAAAAATGTACATTCTAGCACTTATTTAACCATCTGCACTTTAAAATTCCTACATGTTGATTTATAAACAACGCCCTGTAATATTTTGCCAACTAACAAAACGACGGTTCAAGCGATTAACGTAAAAATCTTTATCCCAAGTGATCTGAGCGAGCCAAAAGACCTTCCCAGAGCTCCTGGGGTTGGGGAAAGGTGGGAATGTGGATGTTCCTGCAGCCCCAGGGGTGGGTGTGTGTGTTGCAGTAGTGGCCAGGTGCTGATGGCATCGGAGGGAACTGATCCCGCTGAGGTTGCAGCAATGTTTTATTGCTCACTATATTTCAGCCACAAGATCAAATAGAAGTCGGGGAAGACGGCTTTAAACAATGGGATGGTAAGAGCAGTGTTCCCTTATAGGATGCAGTAACGTATATTCTTTTCCTAAGTACTTTTCTTTTTCCTTTTATTAAAAGCTTTTAACAGTAAATATCCGTAAAATCGTAACTTTACCGCGCTCCATCTATTTTATACCTCCGAGCCCGTGGTGTTTGCCTGGTGTCTGATGGTGTCCCTTTTTCCCACCCACCCCCTTTTCTCCTGAGCAGTGCTGGATTCCTTGGATATGGAGGCAATGGTGAGCACAGTGCGGGCCTGGATTGAGAACCCCGTGAAGTTTGCCCGCTCCCACGGGGTGAATGTCACACCTGCCTCTAGGGAGCCCACCTCCCAAGATACCCATGTCTTGGTCATTGAAGGCTTCCTGCTTTATAATTACAAGTAAGGTTTGGAGAACTCTTCGTGGTTTGCCAGGGGAGCTCCTTAAATCCCTCGTGCCGGAGCTAAAATACTCCTTGTTACTAATTTCCCCTCCCTGCCTTGCTCTGAATTCTCACCCCGGAGGGTTTTCTGCTGTCAAATGTAAAATTAACTCCTAAATGTAGAAGTGAGGTGAATTTAAGGTTCGGATTTAGGGCACAGCCTTGAACTCCAGGGGAGGTTCAGAGCAGGATTGTTTTCAGGCTTCCCCTCATCTCCCCAGCTTGGTGAGAACAAGGAAATAATCCATTCCCTGCCTGGAATCTCTCCTGGAATTGAGGAGCTGTTCTCTCCCCTGCTTGTTTAACACTGGTACACTGAGCTTAGAGACAGGAGCACGCTGGGGCAGAGACAACTCCCTGGATTTTTGTGGAGGAACATGGAATCCCAGAATGGTTTGGGAGGGACCTTAAGGCCCATCCTGTTCCAAGCCCTGTCCAGCCTGGCCTTGGACACGTCCATGAACATGAGCTGAGGAGTTGCCCTGTCCCAGATTTTGTTGCAAACAGACGTTGGAATGATCTAGGCAGAGCCACGGTTCCCAGCCCAGTGCCTGATCCTCCACAGGATCCCCTGGGATCCCCCTCAGGACCAGTGGCAGCTGTTTGGGTGGGAAAAGTCCCTGCTGGGGCCATCGTGACCTTCTGAAAGAAGTTTTCTGTGGTTTTGAGTTAACAAACCCGTGAGGGAAGCACTGACCCTCGAGTTGTCTTCAACAGACACAAATCCCCTAGAGGGAGAGAGATTTGGTGGTGTCTGGGGTGATCTTTGCTGTCACTCACAGTGAGATCTCCCCGTTGTGTCCTTGTCCCCTCCCCAGACCTCTGGTGGAGCTGTTTGACCTTCGCTACTACCTGGCCGTGCCCTACGACGAGTGCAAGAGGAGGAGGAGGTGAGAACATTCCTGCCTGTGCCTCCAGCCCTGCCCTCAGCTCCTTTGTGCTGCTCTTGCTCCTGGAATCGTGGAATGGTTGGGGTTGGAAGGACCCTAAAGGTCACCTCATCCTGGGCAGGGACACCTTCCACTACCCCGGGCTGCTCCAGCCCAGCCTTGGACACTTCCAGGGATGGAAACCGGATGGAAATTGGCGGTTTCTGGGATGGAATTGGTTGGATTAGAGTGGGAAATTTAACAGAAGTGGAGGAAGGGAACTTGGGATCGCAGCTTGGGGCTCGGAGAAGAGATGGAGTCCAGCCATCACATCCCCAAGTGCCACATCCATCATTTCCAAACCCAGGCATGGGGACTCCACCACTGCCCTGGGCAGCCTGTGCTGATCCTTTCCAATCCTTTCCATGAATTTATTTTTTCCTCCTGAAGCCCAGGCCCTCCTGACATTCCTCTCTGTATCCCCAGTACACGGAATTACACCGTCCCTGACCCCCCAGGCCTCTTTGATGGCCACGTGTGGCCCATGTACCTCAAACACAGGAAGGAGATGGAGGACTGTGGAGTGGATGTGGGTGAGTCCTTCCCCAAACACAAATCCTTCGGCCTTGGAGCTGGAATTGAAGGAATTGGGTGATTTCATTCGAGGAAACTTTCCACACTGGGATGATGCAGGGTGCTATTTTTACTCCCGAGTTGTAATCCTGGCCTACTTTGGATAAATACAGGCAGTTCTAGAGCTAAGAACTTATTCCCTCTGCTTTGTACTCTTAAGGACTTAAGAGGGGATAAAAAAAATTAAAAAGGAATTTATAATGGAATAAGGATTTCACAGGCCATTGTGTTTTCAGGATGGTTCTGGTTTTCCCATAGACAAACAAGTTGTCCTTTGGGTCAGTAAAACATGAAATATTTAAAAACTAACCCCCCAAAAGCTTGTTCTGATGGGAAGCCCCAGCCTGACTCCCCTTTTTTTTCCCCTCCCAGTTTATTTAGACGGCCTGAAGTCGAGGGATGAACTCTACAACCAAGTCTTTGAGGATATTCACAACAAGCTCCTAAACTGCTCATAGGTAACTAAACTCCAGAGGGCAGGAACGTGAGGGATTGTGCTGGGAGCAGCCTGCATCTCACCCTTTTTCCTTTCCTGCTTTCCAGGGGCTGGGAAGATCTGCAAAATCCGTGTACAGTGCGATGTAAATAATACTTGGAAGTGGGAATTGGGGTTATTTGTGTGAACTCCTCTCCCACTGCCCTTTGGCAAGTCCCTTCTGTATATAATTGAAAACTTGAGGATAACTTATTCCCACCACATGGACAGGATCGCCTCGGTGGGGTCTTTGGGGTTTGTTTTTTGGTTCTTTTGTAATTATTTTATATTCCACTGGCTTACAGAGAAGTTGGAAACAGCATTTTTATAGCAGAGCAAGTAGAGCTGTGCTGGGAAAATGAGAGAGCTCCTGCAGACAGGAGGGCTTCGTGCAAGGCTTGTTAAAACATCTTCAGTTCAGTCAAAAATCCACTTCAGTCTCCTTCTGAGGTCCTGATTTAATTCATCACTCAGCTTTGTTGCAATAAAAATGGCTCTGAAGCTCATCCAAAACACAAAACAGCCCCCTTTTTTCCTGGGTGTTTGGAATTCCAGCCCTGGGTGGCTTCAAGGCTCCTTCCACGTGCCTCTGGTTGGGTTTGGGTGCTCACAGAGGCCCCAGCCAGGTGGGAATGGCTCAGTTTGGGAATTTAAATCCATGAGGTGAACTGGGGGTGGGATTCCTCAGGGAACGGGAAATGAAAACTGCTTCCCTAAGAACCATTTCAGGCATTAAAGCTAAACCACCACCCAAATTTCAGCTGGAGAGGTGGGAGTGCCATCCCTGTCCACACAAACACTGAATGCTCTCAGGCACTGAAATAACTCGGCTGGGGGGAAATCTTCCCAAGATTTTGGGGGCCTGAATTAGAAGCAGTGCTCTGGAAAAGCAGCTGCCACAGATTAATGAGGAGTCACCCAAAAACCCAGAGAGGAGCCAGATCCATCCTGTCCTTGTCTTACTCCGATGATTTTCCAGCTGTCCTGAGCAGGAATGGCACGGCCAGAACGAGCTCTGGCTCCTGCTGACACCTCCTGGCTTCTTCCCCAGGCTACAAACAGGGAAAATTCCTGGTGAGCAGCATCAAACGTGCCTGGGGACACCCAGGCCACTCTGGTGGCACCAAAGGGACAGCCTGCTGTGACCTGCCACCCCGGTTCCTACACGGAGCATTCCCCACAGCTCAGCTCCCTGGCAGGAACAGGATCCCAGGGCTGCAGCCCTGCTTTCCATGGGATTTCCCTGTGCCTTCAGGGGTCGGTTTAAGCTGTGCAAAAGCATTTAGGGTTTGTAAAGACTTATAAGGGAAAAGCCCTCGCTGCCACCTCCTGCCTAACTCCAGGAAGCAGAAATTGAAGGCTAAAAAAGGCATTTTGGTGTCTCTGTCCACGGAGGGAAACGTCACGGGGCAGTGAGGGGACAGGAGCAGAACATCCTGGTGACATCACAGCACTGGAATCCCCCCAGTGAACATCCCGTTCACTCCCAACACCAGTTCCTACAGGCTTCAGGATTAGCAGGCTCATGAATCACCCCCCAAATTCTGCTTTTTTTACGGCTATTTTAGTGTCCTTTTGTGCATCCACGTGAGTGAGGTCCCCTGCTGCAGCTCCTTGCCTGGGGTGAATGACCAGTGACTTCCAAGAGCGTTTTGGGAGTGTGAAACCCAACCCCTGGGCACGTGGAGAATCCGGGAAGGTTTCTCACTATGTGAACTTTGCCTGGCTGGGGAACAGCCGGGGCTATAGGATTCCCATACATCCTTTCACCCACTGCCTCTGCAGCCAAATGCACAGCCCAAAAGTCCTTCCAGGACACAGGGCCTGGCTGAGGGCTCCGTGTCCCCTCCCCATGGGCAGCCCCCGTGGCTGTGCTGCACACGGGGACAGCCCCAGTCACGCCACCTCCCCTGGGAGCCGAGTGCCTTGGCAGGGGACACCGGGGCAGATCAAATAGCAGCAGCTCCACGTGTCCCACGGATGGGAACGAAACCTAAACCTTGTTGGAACGTCAGCAGGGACATGGGGCATGACCCCTCAGCCCCCCCCTGATTCCCCAGGGAGCCACAGGGGACACAGCAGAGCGACAAATAAATCCTAAATGGAGCAAATCCCCCCGGGCACGGAGCTGAGCTGGAGGTGAAGCCAGCCAGCCAGGGGGACGCCTGCCATCCGCTGGGATTTGGCTGGTGATTCCCCCGGATCAAATTCAGCTGGATCTGGGGTCACGGGCAGCTGGAAAGGCCTCGGGGCTCCCAGGGGAAACCTGCTCCCTGCTCTGGTGTTCTCCGGAATGTGGCACTTTGGGACATGGCTCCCCCTGTCCCCAGCAGTGAGGGACCTCGGGTAGAAGGGACTGGGGGTCCCCCAGCCTGGGAACACCCCACAAACCATCCCCACACCTCCCTCCACACCCACAGCGAGCCTGACCACCACTGGGTCTCATAAGGAAAAAAAAAAAAGCATTTTCCTCTCCCAAATGAAGGAAACCTCTCTAGGATGGGAGCACAGTGGAGGAGCTGTCACCACAGGCTGACCCTGTCCCACCACGGCAGGAGCTGAGGCAGCCACCCCATTACACAGAACCCTTTATTCTGGGAAAAGGGGGAGCCAGGGCTGGGACAGGGGGACAAGGGGTGCAGCACCCTGGGGACGAGGGGCCACCCAGGGGGCTGCAGAGTGTGAGGCATCAGTCCTTGGTCCCAGCCCACGCGTGGCTGCTGCTGTAGTGTAGAGAGGGGAGCTCTGCCCACCAGCCCCCCCAGGGGCATGGGGCAGCTCGGGGACCCGTGTGGGGTGGGGACAAACGCCCCAGAGCGCAGCAGCGGTGACAGGGAGCGCAGGGACACGAGCCAGGCAGGAGCTGCAGGCAGGAAGCCAAACCCCGGGGGTGACACAGCCCCAAGGCCACGAGGTGGGAGCTCCAGAGAGGCACAAACGCCGCGGGGACACAGCCCAGGGGACAGCAGGGACACGCCGGGTTAGCGGATGCTGCCGTCGCCCTCGCTGCTCTGCAGCTTCTCCCTCTCGATGGACCACACCAGCTCCTGCACAAACTTCATCTCCGAGGCCACCTGCTTGGCCAGGGCCTCGTAGTGGTTCTCCAGCTTGCGGTAGCGCCGCTTGAGCCCGTTGGCAGCCTGCACCACGCTCCTGGTCTCCTCCTGCGCCTGCTTCTTCAGAGCCTCCGTCTTGTGCAGCTCCTGCCGGATCTGCCGCAGGTCCTGGCTGATGCTCTCGTTCTCCTCTTTGTACCACGACTCCTTCTCCTCGTAGATGGACAGCAGCGCCTCGATGTCCTCCTGGAAGGATTTCTTGTTCCTCTCCAGCTCTCGGAGGCTCTCCTCGGCCGCAGCCACCTCCTCCATGACCTTGGAGAAGCGCTCGAAGTTGATGTAGGTGTTGTTGGGGGGCATGCTGGAGTGGGATTTGATGGTGTACTCCTTGAGGCGGGTGGTCTTCAGCCGGCGCCGCTCGGGCTTCTTGCAGCTGTCCTCGTTGCGGACGTTCCTCCTCTTGATCACCTGTGGCAGGGACACTTGTGGCTGCAGCACCCACCCACGGGGCTGGGGGAGCAGCAGGGCCCCGGCCTCGGGGGCTCAGACACCCCAAAAGTGCCAATTCTGTAAGTTCTCACCTTAATCCAAGGGTGCTCCAGGCTCTGGGCGATGGTCATTCGCTTCCTGCAAACACAGCAAGGCTGGGATCAGGGCAGAGGCTTTGCTCCTCTCTCCCTGTTAAAGCCCTGGGAAAGCAGCTTGGATCCTGTGATCACCTTTGGGGTCTGCATCCAGCCCCCAACTCCTCAAACTGCCTCCCAAAAGAAACACAGGCAGAGAGGATCCTGTGGGAACCTCCTGACCCAACTGCTCCTTCCCAAACCCTGAGCCCTGGGGGGCCCAGCTCAAACCCTCCCAAACCCCAGCGGAGCTTCTGCACCCTCAGGGGGATCCCAGAATTCACAGGAGAGAGGGAGCTGCCTGTACACAGCAGGTTGGGCAGGGGAGGACTGTCCCCTCTCCCAGAGGAACCCCCAGCCCTGCTCCCTGTCCCTCACTTGGGGTCCTTGACGAGCAGGCGGCGGATGAAGTCCTTGGCCAGCTCGCTGGTGTTGCTGAAATACTCCTCATCGAAGTCGTAGTTGACAGCAGAGATGTTGGTCAGGGTCTCCTGCTTTGTCTCCCCCAGGAACGGGGAGGCTCCGCTCAGCCTGAGGACAGAGAGGGTTGGGACAACCCAAAAAGGCTCCAGCCCCAGGTGGGGGGCTCACCCTGCAGCCCTGTCCCCCCAGAGCTGCCCTATACTCACAGGATGTAGGTGATGACCCCGATGCTCCTGGGAGAGAGAGGGAGAGGAGGCTGAAGTCACACAGAGCTTTTGGCACGAGGGGAGACCCACCAGCAGGAGGGGATTGGCTGCTGGGGCCGTGGGAAGGGGCTCAGCAGGGGAATCACTCACCACATGTCGGCCTCCAGCCCCAGGGGCTCGTAGTTCACAATTTCTGGGGCTTTAGGAGGAAAGGGCAGAAAATGGGTTTATTGTGGGGAAAAGAAGCCTGGCCCCATAGGCACATCCTGGCAGCAGCACAGGAGTGCTGGGTGTCTCTCCAGAATTAATCCAAAGCTTTCAGCAGCCTGAGCAGCCCCCAGGAACACTCACCTACAAACTCTGGGGTCCCAAAGATATTCTTGAACTCATTCCCAGCCTCGATCTTGTGGGCGATCCCGAAGTCGATGAGTTTGATGCGAGGGTTTGGCACGTTCTTGTCCAGCAGCATGATGTTCTCTGGCTGTGGGAGGAGAGGAGCTGGGTCTGTGGGAGCCTGTGGGAGCTGCCCTGGGCTCCTCATTCCTGAGGAGATGATGTGTGCCTCAGGTTGGGAGAGATCCCAAACACCAGAGGAGAGGATGTGCCTCAGGTTGGGAGAGATGCCAAGTACCAGCAGGAATGCACTGACCCCCATTCCTTAGTGCTGATTTCCAGAGCTCACCTGGGTGTTTATCCCTGCTCCCAGTGCTGACCTCGGGGTGTCTGCAGCTCCCAGAGCTCACCTGGGGGCTCCCAGTGCTGACCTCGGGGTGTCTGCAGCTCCCAGACCCCACCTGGGTGTTTATCCCTGCTCCCAGTGCTGACCTCGGGGTGTCTGCAGCTCCCAGAGCTCACCTTCAGGTCGAAGTGTGCGATGTGCTTGGAGTGCAGGTAGTGCACCCCGTCCAGGATCTGCTTGAGGAACTGCGTGGCCTCTTCCTCGGTGAGCGATTCCTTCTCGGCCAGGAAATCGAAGAGCTCCCCTCCGGACACCAGCTCGAGGATGAGCACCACGTCGGTCTTGTTCTCGAAGATGTCGTGCAGGGTGATGATGTTGGGGTGCTGGATCTCGCGCAGGATGTCCACCTCGCGCTCGATCTCCTCGCGGCTCACGCCCCTGCGGCTGGACGAGAGCCGCCGCTTCTTGATGAACTTGGCTGCGTACTCCAGCCCCGTCTTCTTCTCCCGGCACTTCCGGACGATGGCGAACTGGCCGCTGCGGAGCGAGGGGAGGAGCTGCAGTTTTCCCACCGCTCCTCGGGAATGCCATCAGCGGGGATGTGCTGATGCCAGCCTGCTCCGGGGCTTTGCACACCCGGCCAGGGTGGAGAGAGGGAGTTTCTCCCAAGAATTTGGCAGCTGCTACACTTTTTTTGGTTTTTGTAATCCTTCCTGGGTTGTTTGGATGCTGCTGTGATCACCCAGGGTGGGAGATCCAGCCAGGAGCCCAGTGGTCCCAGGAGACCCCAAAGCCCTGATGGAGAAGGGCAGGAGGAGAGTGGAACGCCCGAAATACCCAAAACTCCTTTATAGCATTGTACATCTCTGGATCATGGCCCTGGGGGGCAAAGTGAGGTCCATCCACGGGCACCACATCCCTCCCCACGGCTCACAATCACAGAGGGGCAAAACAACCTGGAGCAACCCCTGGAAGTTCCTTCTGCTTTGATTTAAAAAAAAAAAAAATCCCACTTAACTGACCCAAAACGCTTTTGCTGCCCAAACGCCCGAGGAGGAGCCACGGCGTGGGGCTGGCACGGCCCAGGCAGCGCTGGAGGATCCCGAGGCAGCTCCCCCCGCTGCCGCCTCGGCATCCCGGCTGATTCCACCCCATCCGCAGGCTCTGAGTCACCCTGGATCCCTCCCCCAGGCGCCGGGCCAGGCGACGAGCGCCGGAAGCCGGAGCCGGATGGGAGCTCCAGCGGGAACAACGTTAATTAACACCTTTTTTTTTTTTTTTTTCTATCTGCCAGAGGTGCCTGACTCTGCACAGCCTTAGCCCTGCTGCCTACAGAGAGGGCACAGGGACACCACAGGGGATGCAGCAGCCGCACCCAGGGAAGCTCCCGGCTGGAGGTGCAGCCGAGGAAGCCCCCCCAGAAGGCAGGGGGATGTCTCTCACCTGCCCAGCTCCTCTCCCATCTCATAGAAGTCCTCCACGCTCTCCTGGCGGAAGGTGGACATGGCTGCGGGGCCCTCTGCAGCCTCGGTGCTGCCAGCGCTGGGTGTCAGGAGGGGAGAGCAGCCGGGGATCAGCACCTGTGGCACCGGGAAAAACGGGGGGGAAAAATGTGTCCCAGGAGCTGCAGCCACCAGGCAGCACAGGGATCGCGATTCCCCGGGGGATGCACAGCCAGCTGCAGTCCAGCCACGGGTCAGTGCCGGGGATGTCCCCCGGTGTCACCACACCCCAAAGGCCAGGGGACAGAGCAGGGAAGGGGGCCACAGCCTTTCCCTGCTCCACAGGCCCCACACCCGCTGTCCACCCAATCCTCCTCACCCCTTTCCTGGCTCACCTCCCCTCCGATCGCACACTGACCCTCCCTGCCCCGCAGCCCCCCACCCAATCCCCTCTCCTCCCGCTCCCTGCACATCCCTTTCCTGCCCCACAGCCCCATCGCCCCGTTCCAATTCCAGCCACAGCCCCTAAACCCTGCCCATCCCTTCCCGACTCCACATTGCCCCCATCCTAATCCCTACGCCTCCTTTTCCAGCCCCACGGCCCCTCCCAATGGGATCCCCCGCACTGCCCCTCCCTAGCCCACAGGCCCCACAGGCCCCAGTCCCGCCCCACAACCCCCAGTCCCGCCCCACAGCACCTCCCAGCCCCACAGGCCCCACACTCACAACGCCCCTCGTTCCTCCCCTGCCTTCCCCACCCCACAGGCCTCAATCCCCACACACCGCACCCCGCGCCGTCCCTCCCTTCCTCCCCAACCCACGCTCCCTCCATCACCCCTCTCCCACCCGCACAGCCCCTCTCCTCCCGTCCCGGCCCCACACCGCCCCTCACAGACCCTCATTTTCCCCGGGCCCCAGTTCCCAACCTGGGCCGCCGCCGCCCGCGTCGCCGCCGCCACATTCCACCACAGCAGGCCCCGCCCCGTCCCACACGAGCCACGCCCACCTCCGCAATGAGCCCCGCCCACATCGCATCACCCCTCATTGACTGAGCCCCGCCCACCCCGCGCGGTAAGGCCACGCCCCTCCGCGTCTCTGACGAGAGGTGGGCGGGGCTAAGGGTGGGCGCGCGCCGCTGGCACCACCCCCTCACTCCCAGCAGAGGGCGCCACCCTCGCCCTCAAAACCGCCCCAAAAACCTTCACTTTTCGTCACCATTTATCCAATTTTATTAATTCCAGTGGCACTAATACAGGCGGCGATGGGCACGACGGACAGTCACGCTGCAGATAAGGCATCCTCACCCCTCACCATCTCTCCCCCCGGTTTCCTTGTCCTCCTTTTCGATTAAAGCACACCCCACCCCATTCCGGGCCATTCTGCAGCACTATCTTTTTTCCTTTTTCTTTGAGTCAAATAAATACAGAATTGGGCAGATCTAGTGGAAATGTTTTAGTTACAATGGCAAAGATGAGTCATGTGCAACACAGAAACCTATAAGGCTTTTTTTTTTTTTCTCTTTTTTTTGTTTGTTTTCCTCATTTGAAGTTCTCAGAATCGCTATGAAACCCATTGAATTAACAAGATGGTGCTGACAAAGGCGTCTACCCCCCCTCCCACCCCGGGGCGGGCATGGGTGATAACGCTAATTAATTAAATTTTTTTTTTTTCCCTGTTCTCCCCAGAGTTCCATGAGTTTCATTAGAGTTTGTCCAGGAAGTTGTCGAGGGCAGGGATTCCTTCCTTCAGCCCTTTGCGTTTGCGGGTCTCGGCCACCACCTGGCACGGCCGGCTGGCGCTGTCAAAGGGGTCCCCGGGCAGGATCTGCCAGTGGTCAAAGACACACTGCGGGAAAGCCTGGCCCCCCGTGTTGGATCTCAAATCTGCTGTGAAACCTGGGAGGAGAACAAGAGAAAAAAGGTGAGATGGGATAAGAATGGTTGGAGTTTAATGTTGCTTCCATGGGGAGACCAGAGCAGAGCAGCTCTTGAGATCCTGACCAGTATGAGGTGGGAATGGAAAAAAAAGGCTCCAGGAAGAACTCAGAGCCCTTCTAGTGCCCAAAACTGGAGAGGGACTTTGGACAAGCACATGGAAGGAAGTAAGACACAGGGAATGACTTCCCACTGCCAGAGAGCAGGGACAGATGGGATACTGGGAAGGAATTTCTGGCTGGGATGAAATTCCAGAGCAGCTGTGGCTGCCCCTGGGTTCCAGGCAGTGCCCAAGGCCAGGCTGGAGCAGCCTGGGACAGTGGAAGGTGTCCCTGCCCACGGCAGGGGTGGCACTGGAAGACTTTGAGAAGTCTCTTCCAACCCAAAATGCTCTGCAACTTTGGTCTCTTCTCCCAGGCAACAAGTGACAGGATGGGAGGAAACACCCCTAAGCTGTGGCAGGGGAGGGCTGGAGATAAAAGTTTGCTCTCCAGAAGGAAGGCCAAGCACTGGCACAGCTGCCCAGGGCAGTGCTGCAGTCCCCACCCCTGGAGGCATTTCAAACCCACATGGATGTGACACTTGGGGACACGGTTCAGCGCTGAGTGAACAGCTCAAGCATCTCCTGAGGTCCTTCCCAAAAGGGCTCTCCCACCCAGGACAGCTCCAGGACTCACCAAAGGACTCGTTGACAGGCAGGTAGGCCTTGACCACGAACATGGGGGTCCCGGCCACCTGGGTCTCCTCAAACACGTGCCCACGCTTCCTGTTCAGCACCCCGTAGATTCCTCCGACCACCTGCTCCGGGCACTGCAAGGACACGGCGGGGTCAGGACTGCCCTCACTTTGTCCCCAAGCACCCCGAGGGCTGGCAGAGCGCTCACCTGGATCTCCACCAGGTAGATGGGCTCCATGAGGCGTGGCTGGGCGGTGAGCACGCAGGCGTAGAGGCAGCGCCGGGCCGTGGGGATGATCTGGCCGCCGCCGCGGTGGATGGCGTCGGCGTGCAGGGTCACGTCGTGCACGTCGAAACGCACGGCGCGCATGTTCTCCTCGCACAGCACGCCCTGCCAGGGCACAAACGGGGTCAGGAATCACCGGGTAACACCAGGCTGGGGGGCTCAGAGGCCCCCAGAGAAAGGGGCTGCTCCCTCAGCTGGCAGGAGATTCATGGAGGCAGCTCCTTGAGCAGCAAAGTGTAAGGGTTTGCCCAGGAAACACTCGCGCGTGCTGAGGGATGAACCTTCACACCTACAAGGGTTGGACTCCTGGAGGGCTTTCCCAAGCTAAATGTTCTGTGCAGCACCAGCTCCCACCTCTGCAGCATCCTCGTGGCCAGGTCTGAGCTTCAAGCCACAAGAGCTGTCACATCGATGGTGCTGAAACTCAAGTGTGTTCAGCCAAATGGGATTTATTTTTTTTGTCCCAGTAATGTCACAGAAGTTGTTGGCTTGGAATCTCCTTCAGACTGAAACTAAGTGGTATACAGGAAAATAAATCCTTCCTGTTGCTGCTCCCAGTCTGCCAACTTATCCTGCAGTGCTCTCCTGTCTAATCCTGACAGTAACTGGTAGGTAAGCCCAGATCAGAGCACCTTTCCTTCTAACACCATCTGTGTTATTCACCTGGACTGTTCACATGTTGCATTTTGCTCCATGAGAAGCACAAATGAAATACAGAGCCATGGATACCACCGTGACCAAGACCTCATGCCTGACCCCCTTGGTGGCCCACTAGAAGCTACAGATGCCACCAAGATGCCATCCTTTACCTCCTTGGTGGCCCACTGGAAGCCACCCAAACCAAGACCCCGTCCCTCACCCCCTTGGTGGCCCACTGGAAACCACGGATGCCACCAAGACCCCATCCCTTACCTCCTTGGTGGCCCACTGGAAACCACGGATGCCACCAAGACCTCACCTTTCACCTCCTTGGTGGCCCACTGGAAGCCACCCAAACCAAGCCCCCGTCCCTCACCTCCTTGGTGGCCCACTGGAAGCCAGCCACCACGCTGTCCTTGATCTCGTTGAGGTACTGCACTCCCTTGGTGATGTCAGTGAGGATGTTGGGGCCGGTGCCGTCGGGCCCGAAGCACCAGATCTTCCTGGCCTCGGTGACGTCCCACTCGTACTTCTCGGCCAGGTACCGCGCCCTCTGCTTCAGCTCCTGCCGCGCTGACACCTCGCCCTTGTCGATGTCCTCGGCCAGCCCGTCGGGGAAGGGCCGTGCCTTCATGTACAGCCGGTTGTGTTTGTTGGGGGACTTGGAAAGGCACATCACGTTGGACTCCTCGCTGACCGTCTCGCGGTAGGACACCACGGGGTCTGATTTCTGTGGGGACACACAGGCAGAGGCAGGGGTGGGTGTTGTTGCATTGAGGATTTTTTTTAGCTTTCTGGTGGGTTTGTGTTCTTGTAGTGAAGTTCTTATAACTGGTGTTTTGTAAGTAATACAGTCCTTCTGGGGAGAAGGGCAAAATTTGATCAACTTCTAGGTTGAGCAGTGGGGTCAGAAAGGTGTTTTAACCTCGTCCTCCAATCCTTAAATCAAATTCTAAAGACTATGTAAGTCAAGATCCCCAAATAAACCTTCCTTCTTTCTCATCTCACATCCTGATGGTGAGTGTGGTTCTTTTCCTGTCCTCTAGTGACAGGTGTGAGGCACCAAACCTGGCCAAAGCCTGAGCTCAGCCAATGCCCAGCCTCTCTACCTTAATGGGGATGCAGGCGTGGTCCTCCTCCAGGTCCTTCAGGCAGATCTCCAGGTGCAGCTCCCCAGCGCCAGCGATGATGTGCTCCCCAGATTCCTCAATGATGCACTGGAAACAGCAGGAGCAGCAGGTGAGGCTTCAGAACGAGCCACCAACACCAGCAACTCTCAACGGGAGTTTTATGTTTGACCCACAGAGCTACATCTAGATGTTCTCCCCACTGCGCTCTGGGGGCATCACAGCACCACGCCAGGAGCCAACACTCAACTCAAGACTCTCCAGGAGTGGAAGCAGCACCTCTGGAGATCCATTCTGGCCACTCACCTGCACCATGGGGTCAGACTTGGCCAGGCGTTTGAGCCCCTCCACCAGCTTGGGCAGGTCAGCCGGGTTCTTGGCCTCCACGGCCACGCGCACCACGGGGCTGACGCTGAACTTCATCACCCTCATGTTGTGGGCGTGCTCGAAGGTGGTGATGGTTCCAGTCTTCACCAGGAACTGGTCCACCCCAACCAGCCCCACAATGTTCCCACAAGGCACGTCCTCGATGGGCTCCACGTAGCGGCCCATCATCAGAATGGTCCTAAAGGGAAAAGTTGCATTAGTGAGGTTGGGAAGGGGAGGAGATGTCACTCAGCCCGTAACCAAACACCCTGAGAGGCCTCAGACAGCGCCAGAACAACCCCAAACCTGAACCTCTCAACACCCCAGCCAGGACACACCTTTGAATTGGCTTCAGGTACAGATCCTCCTTCTTGCCAGGTGTGTAGTTTGGTCCCATGATCCTGACTTTCAAGCCAGTTGAGACGAGACCAGAGAAGACACGGCCAAAAGCGTAGAAACGTCCCTTGTCAGAGGTTGGCACCATTTTGGAGATGTACATCATCAGGGGGCCTTTGGGGTCACAGTTCTTAATGCCTGGGAGGGGGAGAGAGACCAGCTCAGCCCAGAGTTATTGATGTATCCAACAGCCACCCCAAAACCCAAACTCAAGACCTGCAACCACTGTCCCAGCCCAAGGGCTTCTGTCTGGACAAGAGGAAATGGAGAATGGCTTCCCACTATCAGAGGACAGATGGGATACTGGGATGGGATTGTTCTCTGGGAGGGAGATGAGGCCCTGGCACAAGGTGCCCAGAGAAGCTGTGGTTGCTCCTGGATCCCTGGCAGTGTCCAAGGCCAGGCTGGATGGGGTTTGGAGCAGCCTGGGGCAGCAGAAGGTGTCCCTGACCAGGGAGGGAATGGGCCTGGGTGACTTTCAAAATCCTTTCCAAACCAATCTATTCTGTGATTCCATGGAAGATCACATCACCAAGAAACATTTTCAACAAATCCAGGCTCAGATGGACCCTCTGGCTACTCTGAGGTTACTCATCCAGCTCAGCACCCCAGAACAGAGCTCTGAGAAACCAAAACTATTTGAGAAACAGACTCCATTCCAGATGCTCCTGAGCCGTGCAGGTGGAGAACAAACTGTTTAGAGGCCTCTTGGAGCTGAGGCCTGGCAGCAAAGCAAGCAGCTTTGTCCTACCTATGGCAGCCTCATCGTCAGGGGGGCCCTCGTAGAGCAGCTCGCAGCGATACTTCTGGGCTGTGACGGGGGAAGGCAGGTGGATGGTGATCATCTGCAGCAGGGCATCTCCAGCTGGCAGCCACCGCCTCATCACGGCCTGGGCAGAGCAGCAGGACCCAGTCAGAGTGTTTACACTAGACGGATTCACCTCCCCACCTCCCCAGTGGGGTGATGTTGACACAGGTGGAGCAGCACAACTGCTCAGCAGCTCCCCAGAGGACTCAGACCAGCCTCACCTTCAGCAGGGGTTTGCCCTCCTTGTCCTTGTCCTCACTGTCCAGCTTGATGTCCAGTTTCTCAATCAGTTTAGCCGCCTCTTCCTTCTTGAAGTTCATGATGGCATCGAAAACCTGTGAGGAGAGCAGCCGTTGGCAGCGCTGCCGTGACCCACTTTGGAGCAGCTCTGCACCTGCAGAGGATTCCTGTTCCTCCTCAGCACCCAGCTTCCCCCCAGGAGACACAGCCCCACCTGCCCCCAGAGCAGCCAGATGTGTCAGACAGCTCAATTTCTTCAATCAAACACGTCAGGTCAAAGTGAAGAAATTTTCCATCATCACGCACGGAACAGAAGAGCAGAAAGAGAGGTGCTGGCCAGAGGAACCCTGAGGAACTCACCTTGAAGATGGGGTCAAGGATGAGCTGGCAGAAGGTCCTGGGCAGTTTCTTTCCATCAGGGCTGGTGGCAGATTTGCTGAATTTGCCAGTAGCAGGGTCGAAGTATCTGCAGAGAGAAGGAAATCAGATGAAATGTCCACGCTCAGGTCAGCTACAGACACACAGGTTGTCCTGTCTGCCCAGGGCAGAGCCAAGGGCTGCTGAGGAAGAGCCATTTCCTGCTCTCCCCCTCATCCAGCTTTCCAGCACTCCCCAAAACACAATTAACTCCTGTTAAATCAGGCACAACCACACCCTTCCCCCCCCTTTCCCCATTTTCTGCAGCGTCAGGCTGCAGCCACGCAGAACTGATTTGGAATTCCAATCACCACCATTCCCTCCCTTCCTCACCTGTCTCCCCACAGCTTCTTCATCATGTCCTCAACTTTCTTGGCACGCTCGGCCGGGCTGAGCTGGGCATCTCCCTTGGCAGCAAACTTTGCCACGTACATCTCAGCAAACTGCTTCAGGGTGAAGGCCCAGCCGTGCAGGCCCGAGCCAAAGCCCACGGTCCCGAGCACCGGGTCAATCTGAGAGGGAACAGCACAGCTGCGTCAGGGGAGCAGCCCTCAGCCCGCCCCAGCACAAAATACACCTGCAGGACACTGAGATTCTGCAGTAGTTCTGTCCCAGCGAGCACCTCTGAGGTGTGGGACAGGTACTGTTTTGGCTTTGCCCCACAGAGCTGGGGTGGTTTTCCTCCATTCCCACCAGGTGTGTGCTCTGGTTCACCTGAGGTAGGATTCCCACCTCTCCCAGGAGGATCAGGAAGGCACGGACACTTCCAGCATGTAGGAGCCCAGCACAAGCTTCTCCTCAGGACCTGTGGCCTCCTGCTCCCTTCCCAGGAACCAGCAGGAGCAGAGCAGGTGGGAAGGGACCTAAAGACCACCTATTCCACCTCTGCCATGGGCAGGGACACCTTCCACAACCCCAGGGTGCTCCAAACCCTGTCCAGCCTGGCCTTGGACACTGTTCCAGAGACTGGGCAGCCACAGCTGCTCCGGGCAACAATCCCAGCCTTTATTTGCTTGTGTTTTGAACAGGAAATTTGGGAGAGGAGCCAGCAAGAGCCCCAAACCAGCCCAAACCTGGGACTTCAGTCACCTTCAAGGTCCCCCTGGATCCTCCACTTTGAAAAAAGAATTCTCCCTGAGGAGGGAGCTGCTCCCTGTCCCCAAAGTGGCTCAACCCCAGCCCTCAGGGCCTCCCCTCACCATGATGTTGCCCATGGGGCCGCTCTCTCCCTCTCCATAGGTGGAGATGATGACGTTGACGTTCTCCACGATGCGCTGGAAGGTCTGGTACAGCTCCTCTGGCTCCAGCTGCAGCTCCAGCAGCGCCCTGTCCATCTTGTTCATCATCAGCACAGGCTTGATCCTCTCGGCGATGGCCTGACGCAGCACAGTCTCTGTCTGCACACACACGCCTGCCAAACGCACAATTAGTTAGGAATGAGCTCTTCCTCCCTCTCCAAATTCCCCCCAAAACGTGCTCCAGCTGCAGAAAAACCTCACCAGAGACACAGTCCACGACGACCAGGGCACCATCAGTGACTCGCAGAGCTGCAGTGACCTCTGAGGAGAAGTCCACGTGCCCAGGGGAGTCGATGAGGTTGATCAAGAAACCAGAACCATCCTTGCTCTGCTTGATGAAGGCCAAGTCGTTCTCAGAGAGCTCATAGAACAGAGAAATGGCTCTGGAAGAAAGGAGAAACTATTAAAATGATGATCTGTGTTATTCCTCCCTAAAGCTCAGGAACATTTTGCCCCACACAAACTGGAGGTGGCATGCAGTGCTCTGCTCTGGTTGACAAGGCTGGGATTAACAACCTTGGAGATCTTTTCCAACCTAAATGCTGGGCTCAAGGATTTCCTGAAGTGTATTCCTGGGAGGCCAGCGTGGGAGAGAACAGGAGCACAAGCTGAATCTGCTCTTCCTAAACCATAACACCTTCCAGAATCATATCCTCCTCCAGCACCCAACTGATGCATTTAGGATTTTCCTACTAATCCCAACCGTGTTCTCCACCTCAGAGTCCTCAGACTCCCTGTGGTGGCAAAGCCACCAGGTACATCCCCAGAGACACTCCCAAGAGTCTCCCCATCACATCCACAGCACACCCCACACTCCTGGTGCTGAACTGGGAGGGTGAACCCAGTGCCCAGCAGGGAACTGCTCCATCAACACTCTCTCCATCATTCAAGACCCTCAGCAGCACGAGATGAGCTTCTGGAGCCCAACAACATCTTCTTCCACCTCCTGGATGAGTCCAATCCCCCTGGAGCTCAGCCCAGGGAAGCGCAGGAGCCTGAGGGGATGGCACTCACGTGGATTTGATGGTGATGCACCGTTCCTGCTCGTCCTTGCGGGTGTCGGTGAACCGGGTCTCCCCGGCGCGGGCCGAGGCGATGATCCCGGCCTTGCACACCAGGGAATCCGTCAGCGTGGATTTGCCGTGGTCCACGTGGGCGATCACGGACATGTTCCTGATGTTGGCCTTTTTGTCCATGATGGCCCGTATCTGGTCTACTGTGAAGTTCACCTTGAGGGAGGAGACAAGGGGGACTCAGCGTGTAGGGAAAAAGCTCTGGCAGTTCCAAGGGATCCGAATCTGCCATAAGTACCTGCCATAACCACCGTGACACCAACCCTGCCAGGGTGACAACACAACCCGCAGCAAGGGCACCGCAGCGGGGATGCAGCACCAACCCCTCCTTGCCCCAGCGTCCCTCAAGCCGCGGTGTCAGCGGGTGCTGGGCGCAAAACGCCCCCAAAACCGAGCCCGGGCCGGTGCCGGTGACAGTGACAGCCCAGACCGCAGCGTTACATAAGGCACGACCGGCACCGCAGCGCCCCGTCCCCGGCGCCACCAGCGCGCTGCCACATCAGCGCGGCCGCTCCCGAGCCCCGCGGGACAACGGCAGCCCCGGCACCGACACCGGCGGGTGCCGCCGGCTCCAGGAGTATCCCGGCCGCCCGGGCCGGCCCCCTGTCCGCCGCCCCACCCTCTCCCCGCAGCTGCGGCCCAGCCCGGCAGCACAGGCCGCAGCCGCCGCCGTGCGACCGGCGGCTCTCACGGAAGCGCCATCCCCGGAGAAACGGGAAGCGCGACGACCGCTCATCCCGCCGGGAGCGGCGGCGGGCGGCGGGGGCTCACCATGGTGGCGGATGGCGGCGGATGCTGCGGGGCGGGGGGATCGCGGCAATGGCGGCGGCTCGGCCCTGTCTCGCTGGCGAGCGCAGAGCGGGCGGAAGAGAGCGCTGACGTCAGCCGGAGCGCTCTTATAGGGCGGCGGCGCCGAGGGGCGGGGCCTGCGCAGAGCGCGTGCGCGGCCGCGCCGCTTCATCCCGCCGACTCTATGGTCCGGAGGTTGTTCCGCCTCGCCGGGACCACGTGGGTGTCACCGCGGCTGCACCGGGAGTCACAGCGAGGCGACACCGGGGGAACAGCGACCGGCAGCCACGGCTCCGCCCTGCCCGCGCTGCAGCGGGGGGAAAGTCCGCTCCTCCCGCTGCCGGTGTGGGAAACGGCCCCGGGTACCGGGGTTGGTGAGGCCGCCCTCGGAGCGGTATCACCGAGCAGCAGGCGAGCACGGGGGCTCGGTCACTAAGAGAAGGCGGTAGGGCCGAGCCCGGTGGCAGGAGCGGTCCCGGGCAGCGGTGGGTCCGGCCCGCCCCGCCCCGGTCCCGCAGGGTGCCCGCACTGCGCATGTCCCGGTGGGGGGTGGGTGCTGCAGCGCCCCCTGCGGGCGGGGAGGAGCGCGGCGACACCGGCACCGGTGTCACCGGGACTGTCACGGAGCCGCAGAGCTCCGAGCACAACCTGTGCGTCCTCGTGGGCCTTAGAGGTCACAGAAATCATGGAGTCATGGAATGGTTTGGGTCGGATGACACATGGAAGAACACCCAGCGCTATCCAGGGACACCTCCCACTGTCCCTGAGTGCTCCAAACCCCGTCCAGCCCGGCCTTGGGCACTGCCAGGGATCCAGGGACAGCCACAGCTGCTCTGGGCACCCTGTGCCAGGGCCTCCCCACCCTCACAGCCAGGAATTCCACCCCAATATTCCATCTATCCCTGCCCTCGGGTAGTGGGAAGCCATTCCCTGTGTCCTGTCCCTCCAGCCCTTATCCAAAGTCTCTCTCCATGTTTCTTGTGGGGTCCATTCAGGTTCTGAAAGCCACAATGAGGTCACAGCTTCTCTTCCTCAGGCTGAACAGTCCCATTTCTCTCAGCCTTAATCCCTGCATCACCTCATCGTCGGCTCCCAGCACATCCCCTGTGTGAGGCAGGACGGCGATGGAGCTACACCCAGGAGCGATTTGGGCCCGGCTCTCCCACCGTGACAGGATGAATTATCGGCCTTTGGGGTTTCCATAGCAATCTCGCGGATTTTTAACACCAACCCTGGCTTTTATCAGCCTGGAAGGGAAAACTGGGAAACCTGATTAACATCCTGCTCTTCCTGAGAAGCTGTTAATTGCCTTTTTGTTTAATCAGTATGTGAGGTTGATAGCAAGGAGAGGAAAGTGCTGGAAAACCTCTCCCAGTGCAGCATTTCACCCCAAACAGCGACACTTAACCCCAAACAGGTTACCCTGAAGATCATCCAGTCCAGCTCCTGGCCCTGCAGACACCCCAACAATCCTGTCCCAGAGTGTTTTCCAAATTCTCCTGGAGCTCTGGCAGGGCTGGGGCTGTGCCCATTCCCTGGGGAACCTGGGCAGCGCCCACCACCCTTGGAGGAAAAACCTTCCCCTGATCTCCATCCCAAATCCCTGGCACAGCTGAGGCCGTTCCCTGGCTCCTGTCCCTGCTACCAGAGCAGAGATCGCAGCTGCCTATCAGGAAAAAGCTGCAAACCACAATATATCCATTAAAATCATTAATATTAATGTTATTATATAAAAGGTGTTTTTAATAAGCGATGGGTTAAGTTGCAGAAGGAGACACAAACACTGGGGTACGAGGGCTGGGGGGGTCTATGGGATGTCGCTGCCATGGGGCAAATTTTGGCCGGGAGATCCCCCTCCCCAGCCCTCCCTTCCCCATCCCCATCCCTCCTCTCCCAGCGCCCCTCAGCGCTTCCCGTCCTCACCGGGGACGGCCCACAGGGCACCGGGATAGCGGCGGAGCCTCGGCCCGAGCCCACCGGGCCCTGCCCTGCCCGGGGGCACCCACCTGCCGCCATCTTGGGGGCAGCACCCACCGCCTGCCCACCCACTCCCCCTCCCGCAGTGCTCTCGGGGCCGCCACCACCCCCGCTCCCGCCGCTCCCATCCCCGCTGCCGCCGCTCTCCTCCCGGTGCGCTCCCGGTTTGACCAGCGCGGCCCCTTTAAGACTCCCGGGGAGGCGTGGCCTGGCGGGGCGTGGCTCGAGGGCGTGGCCGGTGCGCGGGGAGCGCGCTCGCCGATTGGGCGGCGCTCGCTGCGCGGTCCCGCCCCCTCCCGGCGCGAGTTGGTCACGTGACCCGGCGGCGGCGCCCGGCGCGGTGGACGCTGGAGGCCCAAGATGGCGGCGGAGCTGGTGGAGGCGAAGGTGAGGGAAGCGGCGCCGCCGCCCCGCCCGCGGGGCCCGGCCGGCACCGGGCGGCTCCCGACGCGAGCAGACGGCGGGGGGCGGCGCTACGAACCGCGGAGGCGGCGCTCCGGGGCCGCCCTCTTAGATTTTTACCTCAGAGACTGCCCCGCCCCGGCCTCAGGGCCGCAGCCCCCGCCGGACCTCCCGGGGCCGAACCGGTCCCCGGTGCTGCCCGTCCTCCTCGGGGCTTCCCCCGCGCCGGGCTTCCCTCGCTGATTCCCGGGGTTAAGGATCGGCGGTGCTGCCCCCGCCGCGGGCGCCGCTGCCCGGTCCGGGGGTGGGGCGGCTCGGTGTGGAGCTGTCCGGCGGGCGGCCGTCGGGGGAGCCGCTGGCACGGGCACTGCCGGGGGCACGGGCGGCCTCAGGGCCCCTCGGGGATGGGGCGAAACAACTCCGCGCTTGGGAGTTGTGTTTCCAAAGCGGTTTGTGCCTCGCTTCGGGCCCGGGGGGACGGGCCCGGGAGGTTTTCCCGTTCCCTGGGGATCCCGGTGCTCTGGTGCCGGTGCGGGAGCCGGGGAGCAGCCGGTGCCCAGGGCGGTTAAGGAGCAACGGGCAGCGGCCGGGGAGCGTTCCCTGGAAGTGTTTCCCAGGGAAGTGATCGCTGGGAAGCGTTCCCCGGCCGCAGGAGCAGCTCCTCGGCAGGGATGGGGCTGGATGGCCGCAGGAATCCCAGCGAGGAAGGCTTTTTGGTTTTTTCTGGGGGGAGGCTCTGCCTTCCCCCTGCAATTCCAGAGGCGAGAATGCGCTTGCCAGGCACGGTGGTGGCCGCAGAGGTTTTTGGTGGGGTCTGAGCCGTCCCACACCAGGGTTCCTGAGAGGGGGAACACGCAGGAGTGTGGGGAATCTCGGCACTCCATGTGCTCTGTTCCCTGCTCGCAGGGGCCGGCTCGAGCCCTCGGTTTTTGCTTTGTCTGGGGTTTGTTGTTGTGTCGGTGCTCAAATCTCATCATCCTGCTGGGCCTTAATTCCCTCAAAATGGGAACTCTGGGCTCCAGCTCCACTCTGCAGCCCCAGAGTCCTGGGTGAGGTGCTCTAGGAGCGATTCCCACAGGAGGAATTCCTGTCTGCTGTGCTCCTGGGATGCCCTGGTGCCTCCTGCTGCTGTGTCTTGATGAATTTATCTTTCCAAATGCACCTTTTATCCTCGAATCCCTGGGGGAGAGCAACGCTTTCTCCATTTCGTAACACGGCTCAATGATCCTGGTGGGATTTGATCAGCCCTGATGATCTTGGAGGTCTTCTCCAACCTTAATGATCCTGATTCTGTTTTTTAGTTGAAGGAAACTGAGGCACAAAGTAGATTTCTCCAGGGTTTCACAGGTGGTGTCTGATGGAGCAGCACCATGAATCCAGAGCTCTGAAATCCTGACTTTCTGCCAGTTAAACGTCTTTTCTCCCCTCTCTAGTCATCAGTATTTTTTTCCCCTCATCAGGGATATTTTGGGACTCATCACGACTCCCAGAAGTTCTAGCTACAGACAGTGACATAACAGCTTTTGGGTTTTCAGATTAAATGACATATGTAAGGGAAAAGGAGAAAATCAAATGGCATTTTCTCTCTCATCTAATTCCCACACATCCGAAAGTGGCTGTGAAATGTGTCTGGAAACAGTTGTAGCTTTTTTAATTAAAAAAAAATATATAATCTATAGCTGGTTTATTCCAGGAAAAGATAAGATTGTTAGATTATATTTTATGCTTTCTTTTGAATTGTTAATTCAGGAGTGGGGTAGAGCTTGGGGAAGCTCTGCTGGATCTTTGGTTGTTGTTTTTTTTTATGGGGTTTCTTCTTGAATTCCCATATTCCCCACAAACCAGGAGGGATGTGGAGTGAGTATCTGTGGATATCTACCAGGGCAACTTGAATTCTCCAACCCATGTACTTTATAAGCTGGGTTTTTTTGCAATTTTAATGTTTGGTGTTCAGGGAACTGAAATGCCAACCTGGAGCTGTGGGTTTAACAGCAAGAATTCCTGCTTTATTATGGGAAGTTGCCTTGTGGCCTTTGCTGACAGTTCCAGGCCTCAATTGCCACAGAGAGGGAATTTTGGAGGACTGAGTTGGGTTTTGCTGCTTATCAGCCACTGAAATTGATAATTCCAGTGTGACACCAAGGCAGCTCCTGGCTGGGATCACAGGGAAGTGCTCCCCATTGTTCTCCAGGGAACACACTGCTCTCTTTGACAATTGAGAAGTCTTCCTTTCTCTAAAATATGTTGGTTTTTTTAAAGATCCTGTGGATGTAGGGAGGGTTCTGGAGGAGTTTTCCCGTCCAGAAATCCGGGACCCAGTTCACCTCAGCCTCACGCAGCTCACAGTGAATTTCTTCCTGTGCCTTCAGGAAGTTTGGGATGAAGTTTGGGATGAAGTTTTCCGTGTTTCTGTGGGAATTTTGGATGCCTCAGGCTGCTGAAGGAGTTCCTGAGCTCTTTCACAAGTGAGGCCTCCTGGTTTCCATCTTTGAGGTCGCTCCTGCTTCCAGCTGAGCTGTCTCGAGGATGCTTATCATGTGTCCAAGTGATTGTTGTGTCATTGGGTGGCTGTGCTGGAGGTTTTGTCACTTGGGTGACATTTCAGTGAGTGATCTCTGCGTTTATGGAATGGGAACCCAAACCAAGTGACAGCAGCGGGTTTGGACAGCTTTTGGAGGGTGGGGGGTGGTTCTTTTCATCGAGGGGCAACTTTTTGCACATCTTATAAAGCGAGAACTTCACCTTTGCCTTTAATAACTATAAGAACATCTTTTAATTTTTTATCCCCCAGAACATGGTGATGAGTTTCCGAGTCTCAGATCTTCAGATGTTGCTGGGTTTTGTTGGCAGGAGTAAAAGCGGACTAAAACACGAGCTAGTGACCCGAGCTTTGCAGCTGGTGCAGTTCGACTGCAGCCCCGAGGTGTTCAAGAAGATCAAGGAGCTCTACGAGACTCGGTACAACAAGAAGGGCTCGGAGGTGGCGCCGGCGCCGCACCGCGCCGAGCCGCTGGCCCTGCACTCGTCGTACGACCGCGGCAGCGCCGTGGCCAGGAGCCTGCCCGCCGCCGGCATCGACTACCCGGCCCTCTACGGCAAATACCTGAACGGACTGGGCAGGTTGCCCCCCAAAGTGGCCAAGCCGGAGGTTCGCTTGGTCAAGTTACCCTTTTATACCACTCTGGACGAGTTGTTGAAGCCCACAGAGTTAGGTGAGTTTTGGGGGTTTCTTTCCGAGGTCTTTGAGGGGTCATCTCTTTTCCGAGGTCTTTGGGGGTCTCTTTTCCGAGGTCTTTGGGGGTCTCTTTCCAAGGTCTTTGGGAGTCTCTTTCCGAGGTCTTTGGAGGTCACCTCTTTCCGAGGTCTTCTGAAGCACAAACTGTCCAAAAACAAGATGAAACTACGTTGTTTTTACTTTTAGCCCAGTAACTTTCAGCCCAGTCTCAGGTTGTGTCAAGGGAAATACAGGTTGGTTATTAGGAGGAAGTTTTTAAAGCAAGAGTGCTTAAATACTGGAATGGTCTGCACAGGGAGGTGCTGGAGTCACCATCCCTGGATGTGGCACTCGGTGCCATGTTGAAGCCCAGAGAGTTAGATGAGTTTTGGGGGTCTGTTCTTTCCGAGGTCTTTGAGGATCTCTTTTCCAAGGTCTTTGGGGGTCTCTTTCCGAGGTCTTTGGAGGTCACCTCTTTCTGAGGTCTTCTGAAGCACCAACTCTCCAAAAACAAGATGAAACTACGTTGTTTTTACTTTTAGCCCAGTAACTTTCAGCCCAGTCTCAGCTTGTGTCGAGGGAAATACAGGTTGGATATTAGAAGGAAGATTTTTAAGCGAGAGTGGTTAAATACTGGAATAGTCTGCACAGGGAGGTGCTGGAGTCACCATCCCTGTGTTTAAATAAAGACTGGATGTGGTACTCGGTGCCATGTTGAAGCCCACAGAGTTAGGTGAGTTTTGGGGGTCTCTTTCTGAGGTCTTCTGAAGCACAAACTGTCCAAAAACGAGATGAAACTACGTTGTTTTTACTTTTAGCCCAGTAACTTTCAGCCCAGTCTCAGGTTGTGTCGAGGGAAATACAGGTTGGATATCAGGAGGAAGTTTTTAAAGCAAGAGTGGTTAAATACTGGAATAGTCTGCACAGAGAGGTGCAGGAGTCACCATCCCTGCATGTGGCACTCGGTGCCATGTTGAAGCCCAAAGAGTTAGATGAGTTTTGAGGGTCTGTTCTTTCCGAGGTCTTTGAGGGTCTCTTTTCCAAGGTCTTTGAGGGTCTCTTTCCGAGGTCTTTGAGGGTCTCTTTCCGAGGTCTTCTGAAGCACAAACTGTCCAAAAACAAGATGAAACTACGTTGTTTTTACTTTTAGCCCAGTAACTTTCAGCCCAGTCTCAGGCTGTCTCGAGGGAGATATAAGTTGGTTATTAGGAGGAAGTTTTTAAAGCAAGAGTGGTTAAATACTGGAATGGTCTGCACAGGGAGGTGGTAGAGTCACCATCCCTGGATGTGGCACTCGATGCCATGTTGAAGCCCACAGAGTTAGGTGAGTTTTGGGGGTCTCTTTCTGATGTCTTTGGGAGTCACCTCTTTCCGAGGTTTTTTGAGCAAAAACTATCCAAAACCAAGATGACACCTACATTATTTTTACATTTAGCCCAGTCTCAGGCTGTGTCAAGGTTGAATATTAGGAGGAAGTTTTTAAAGCAAGAGTGGTTAAACACTGGAATAGTCTGCCTGGAGAGGTGGTGGACCCACCATCCCTGTGTTTAAATAAAGACTGGATGTGGCACTCGGTGCCATGGTTTGAGTTGAGGTGTTTGGGTTGGGTTGGACTCGATGATCTTTGAAGGTCTCTTCCAACCCACACATTCTGTGATTCTGTAACCAAATACCAAAGGCCTGGGACATGGACCTTTTCACTCAATTAGAAAAAAAACACCCAAAACCATGAAGAGGAAAGACTTAGCCTACACCCTAAATCTTTCATATTGCCCTACATATATTCCCAATATGGTAAATTGCTGTATTCCCAATATGGTAAATTGCTATATTCCCAATATGGTAATATTGCTATATTCCTAATATGGTAATATTGCTGTATTCCTAATATGGGAACATTACTGTATTCCCAATATGGTAATTTTGCTACATTACCATAGTCTAAAGCCTTAAAATCTGAAGTTTCCTGGGTTTCAGTGTTTGTGTTGATAAAAAAATCTGTTTTCTCTGAAGTCATGTGGCAGGAGAGGCTGACGGATGTGGTGAGACCCCTCCTCTCCCCACTTCTCTCTCCTCTCATGCTCAGAATTTACAGAGGAATATTTATCTCTGGGTTTGCCAGTGCTTCAAGGTGGCTGATAAAAGAGGGAGAGTGCTGGGAAAGGAGGAATGGTTTTCCACTGAGGGAGGAGAGATTTAAATGGGATATTGGGGAGCAGATTCTTCCCTGTGAGGGTGAGGAGGCCCCAGCGCAGGGAAGGAGAAGCTGTGGCTGCTCTGGAAGTGTCCAGGGCCAGGTTGGAGCATCCTGGGACGGTGGAAGTTGTCCCTCCCTGTGGGATGATCCCTCAGGTCCCTCCCAATCCAAATCCTGTCCTGGGGTTTTCCTCAGACCTGGAATGTTGTGGTCACTTTGGGATGTAACTCAGAAGCCCTCGTTTGGTTCCTGTGGGTTATGGAGCCACATTCTGCACTGATGCTGGTTTTCAGCACAGAAAAATCCCTGACCTGAAGCATCCTGTGGATAAAAGAGGGTGGCAACACCTCGAAGTGGATTTTTGACCATTTTTTTGTGCTCCTCACAGTTATTTGTGTGTGGTGCTTTGTGTTTTGAGGGGTGACCAGTAAAGCTGGAAGAAGAGCTTTGCCTCTGGGCTGTGGAGACTGATTTTTCATTGTTTCAGTTTGGAGACACAGAGAATATTGTTGACTGACGTTAAATAGAATGTTCTGGTAGCAAATTCAGCGTGTCCAGAGAAGTTGTGTTCTGCTGAGTGTCTCATAAATTCATGTGGTAATGTCAGAATTCTGCACCAAATGATTCTACAGCTTGAGCTGGTCTGCCTTTGCTGAAAAGATATTTGTTGTGGCTTGGAGGGAAAAAAAAATAGATGAAGATTTGATTGTGCAGAAACAAAAAGAAAAAGGACTAATTACTCAGATGTTATTTAATTTCTTCTTCATTTGAAGGCGTTAATGCTGTGACAAAACAGCTGAGTGGTGACAGAGTCAAGCTCCAACATTATAATTGTGTGGGGAATGGTGTGTTCAGTGTTCAGTGTGTGTTAGTCAGCAATTCCAATGTGGGGTTTAGAAGGAAAAACAAATTTCCAAGAGGTGGAAGCGCCCAGAGAGCCAGAAGAGCCTGGATACACACCCTGGGATTACCAGGTTTTGTTCCCAGTTGCCATTAAATCTCTCCCAGAACCCAGGGCTCGTTAAATGCAGCCTCTCCTCCTGGTAGGTGACACCTCCCCGGGGCCCTGCAGGGTTTGTGCCTGATTTTCCTGCTGCTGTCAGAGGTTCCTGTGGGGCCAGGAGGAGCTGGGGCTCCAGCCCGTGTTCAGGTCTCACACCTGATCTCAGGTGCCTTGAGCTTGCACCTCGCAGCTTTTTGGGGCTTCTTTTCCAGCAGCACTTTGATTTATAGATAGAAAATATATGAAGGAGGAGTATAAAGGGAGAGTGAGCTGATGTAAATGCAGAAATTAATCGTTGAGCAGCTTCTCACTTCTCCTAATCAGGTTTGCTTTGTCTTTGTGTGGCCGAATAATCAGCAGGGCTGGGTTTATGGGCAGTTTCTTAATCAGAAACATGAAAATTTCTTTTTTGTTATTGTCCTTGTCAGTCATCACTTGCTAAAAATACCTGATGAAAGGCTTTATTTTTCTGCTGGCTGTTTTTGTCAGGAGATATTTGGACGGAAACTGGAATTAAAACAAAAGTTCCATAAAGATATCTTAGTTCTTGCTTTTCAAATTTGTTTTTGCAAGCCCCCATTTGCATTTTTAAAGCAGAAAAGGGACCAAAGGGAAGCACCTGGGGTGACTCGAGTTGTCACCAGATCTTCCAAGAGCTGCTGAGGTTTTATCCTTCCTTCATCTCCTCTTTTCCATACAAAAGTGCACTTTCCTCCTCCTGAAATCCCGTTGGCTTTGAATAACCGTGCAGTGGAAGTGAGGCAAAGCAGAACACCCAATTCTGGCTAAATAATTCTGTAAAAAGCTGTTTTAGCACTTCCTCTTTGTGTTCCCTCCCGTGACTTTCAGCAGCTCAGGGTCTGAACTTTGCTTAGAGACACAAAACCGAAAATAAAACGTGTTTGGATTGAAGGAAAGGTTGCAACAAAGTTTCCCACGTCTCAAAGCTTCGTTTCCCCCGCATTAAATGCACTTGATCTTAAAATTATCAGCGTGCCAAAGGCCACAGTTAAGCCTGGGTTCTTGTTAAGCCTCTCTGAGGGTGAGCTGCTGTCCCACCCTCAAGGTCAGGGGGTTGGAAGTCCTGTTTTGTCTCTTCCAGCTGCTTTTTGTGTTGCTTTTTTATTATCTGAGCTAATCTTTTTTGTTGCTGGGGTTGTTTTTCTTTCTTTTCCAGAAGCCGCCTGCTCAGTCTGGGTGGTTTTTGGGCTTCTGTGTCAGGCTCAGGTCTCCTCTTGGGCTTCTTGAGGATGTGGTCACACTGTGACACCACTGGTGTGGTGAGCTGATGGCTCTTGAGTTATTTGAAGGGAGGAAAAAACCAGTTTTTAAAGAAGAGAAAAAAAATCAAATCCAAAGCCTGTGCTGGTTGTTACTGAACAGTGAGCAATAAATGAGCAAAGCTCTAATCAAAACAGAATTACCAAAGCAGGTGAAAACTGGAATTGTGGGGTGTGGGAGACAACAAGCCTTGGAGATAAACAGAGCATAACAATCACCTCGTGCTCAGAGCTGCTGTTCTCAGTTTGATGGACGCTCTTTTCTTCCCTCCTCAGTTCCACAGAATAATGAGAAGCTTCAGGAAAGTCCGTGCATTTTTGCATTAACACCAAGACAGGTGGAGCTGATCAGAAATTCCAGGTACTCCTCACTGGGTATTAACAGTTCGAGACAAATAATTCCATCATTCCTCCCTGTTCCCCTGCCTGTGGAAGCTTTTGTTCTCTGCAAGGAAACGGGATTTGTGTGAGGACATCAGGCTGCTCCTCGTGTAAAGCAAAGAGCTTTTGGAGGGGAGGAGTGGGAGCTGCAAATTCGCCCCTTTCAGGTCCTTAAGTTTCCCTTGTGCTGCTCTAATCTCCCTCTGGAATGGTGCATTTGGGCAGGGAAATGGGGATGGAATCATCGATGACCTGGATTCTCTGCTGAGCTGCTGGTGTCAGTGTCTGCAGCCTTGCAGGGTTCAAAAGGCAGAGTGTGAGGCTGCTTTTGCATCTGAAAGGAAACTTCCTTGGTGGGGAGGAGGCTGCAGGAACTGCCTGAGGAAACATCTCTGGGATTAGGATTTACCCTGACCTCTGTCAGATGCAACTTTTGAGTCAAACAAAGACTCTGCTCAGAGGTGGCAGTGCAAGGCAGGGAGGTTTCCTCTTGGCTGACCCGCTCACTTCGTGCAGAATTCCTCCAAAAATTCCACGTTAAACCTTTCAATATTTCTCTTTATCACCAAATAAAGAGCTGGAGAAAGAATATCTTGGTTATTTTGCCTCCTGGTGAAATCCCCTTGTTTTGTGTTCCGTTGCTTTCCTGATTCCAGTTAAAATCCTGTCAGGAATTGCCCTGGTGGAGGTTGCAGTATTCACAGTGGGGCCTTAATATTCAGTCCCTTGGTTTGCATGAACAGCTTCAGCTGAATAATTAAACACAGAGAGTCTTGAACACTGTCAGGTAAACCTGACCTTAAAACCCAGTTTTCATAAATTCTCACAAATCACCAGAAGGCACCTGAACAGTTTTAAAAACCCAGAGAAGAGCTGTTAGGTTGGTGCATCAAGCAAAGAATAATAATTACAGGACCACTGATATTTGCAGGGGGAATTGTACAATTTAAATGAAGTTCTGTGAGGTAATTTTTTTAAAGATCTATTAAATTAGGAGCAGCTGAAGTTCTTGGGTCTGGCAGTTGGTTTAGGTGATTTTTTTTTTTGAGAGTAGGGGTTGTTTTGAACATAATTAATTTGATGTTTCTGTTCTTTCATTTACCAGGGAGTTGCAGCCTGGTGTGAAATCGGTTCAGGTGGTGCTCAGGTAGGTCTGGGCTGGGTTCACTGAACACCAGGGGCAGAGCAGGGGAGGAGGGAAAATCCAGCAAGTTGCAACATGGATTTCATGGCTCCAGAGAGAATTCCCAGTGAACTTTTTGTTCCTGGGCCTCACAGGAGCACCTTGAACTCCACTTTTGAGCCTGGGGCAGAAACAGCAGAGTCCCACCTGGATGGGCTGTGCTGAGGGAACGTGGATTGGGATTGGGATTGGGATTGGGATTGGGATGGGGCCTGTGGGGGCTGGGGATGTGCAGCGTGTTGGGATGTTATGGGATGTGTTCTTTCTGCCCAGAATCTGCTACACAGACACGAGTTCCCCTCAGGAGGATCAGTACCCTCCCAACATCGCCGTCAAGGTGAACCACAGCTACTGCTCCGTGCCGGTAAGGACGGGGGATCCCGGAGGGGAATTGGGGGAATCTGGGGGGAAAATCCGTGGGATTTGGAAGGAAATTGCTTTCCTGATGAATGCCAGGCTGTAGAAGTGCACTGCTTGGTTGAAAGGTAATTTTTTTAATGGAGTAGGCGTGTTGTTAATGAGCTGTTCTGTAAAAAGGCTCGATCCTGTTTACTTTGTGCTCCAGCTGTATTCGGCTCCTTCCCCTCATCCCTGAGACCTGGGGCTGATCAATAGACGTACCTTGAGTAAAAAAACCCAATAAATATCTATATTTAATCTCGCTGCTCTAGGGCTACTACCCCTCCAACAAACCCGGGGTGGAACCCAAGAGGCCCTGCAGGCCCATCAACCTCACCCACCTCATGTACCTGTCGGCGGCCACCAACCGCATCACGGTCACCTGGGGCAACTACGGCAAGGTGAGAGCCCAGGGGAGCCCCAGAGCTGCCCAGGCAGCCCTGCAGAGCAGCCTCCTCATCCTCTGCTCCCTTCTCTCCCCAGAGCTACTCGGTGGGGCTGTACCTGGTGCGGCAGATGACCTCAGCAGAGCTGCTGCAGAGGTTGAAAACCATCGGCATCAAACACCCCGAGCTCTGCAAAGCACTGGGTGAGTGGCTTAATAAAGGGCTTGTGTGCAGCCTGCTGGGGAATTAAGCACCACCATTCCCACCTCTGCTTCCCTCCAGCTGTATAAACCCCACTTTTTATCTGAACAGACTCGCTGAGCTGTGTGGGAGGTCGCCCCAACCCCGTGGTTCTGGTGGCTCTGCAGCAGCTCTGTAGGTGGATTTAGGATTTGGGCCAGGTCGTGTCGTGCCGGTGTCGTTGTGACTGGAAGGGCTTCATGCCTTCACCTGAGTCAGTATGAGCAGCACTGACCCTCGGGATTTCCAAAGGAGATTTCTGGAGCGAGGGATCCTGGTGACAGTGTCCTGCTGCCCCAGTCTCTCTGCCTTGGGGTGGCACTGGGATGTCACCAGCAGCACTTTGATATGCCTTGAGAGCTTCAGAGAAGAGATGGTCCCCAGAGATGCTTATCCCAAACCACTCAGGTAAATCCTCCTGCTATGAGGCACGTGTAAAACATTACTGGAAATGAGGGGAAATTACCTTTCCAAGGTGGAATCTGACTTGGAGCTCACGAGTGTGGAAGATTCCCAAATTTTCACATTGCTGGACACAAAACCTTCTCAATGTTTAGTTCTGCTTGGGAGAACTGACCTCCTGATCCTGATGGTCTTTAGAGCTGTCCAGATCCCAGAAAACTCTTCCCAAGGATAACAAACTGTCAGGGAATCCCAGGATGGTTTGGGTTGGAAGGACTTTAAAGCCCACCCAGTGCCACCCCTGCCATGCCAGGGACACCTTCCACTGTCCCAAGGTGCTCCAAACCCTGTCCAGCCTGGCCTTGGGCACTGCCAGGGATCCAGGGGCAGCCACAGCTGCTCTGGGCACCCTGTGCCAGGGCCTCCCCACCCTCACAGGGTTTCTCCTGCCCATCTTAACCTCAATTTCCCCTCTTCAAGCCATTTCCCCTTATCCTGTCACTACAGTTCCTGATGAAGAGCCCCTTTCCAGCATCCCTGGAGCCCCCCAGGGTCTGGAATGCTGCTGGGAGGTCTCCACTGAACCTTCTCTTGTCCAGGCTGAACTTCCTCAGCCTGTCAGTCTTGGAGATGGATTGTAGTTCACAGGGAAGGTGATGGATGATTCCAGGTGTATCCAGCCTGCAGACACCTGGATTTCAGGCAGGGATCAGTTGTATTTGGGGACTTTAAATAAAACCAAATAAGAGCAATGTCTTACATCAGCTCCTTTGTGGTTTTGTGCTTGGGAGTTGTTTGGATATCCAGAACTGGCCAACCTGAGGAGATCCTACACTTTGCTTTTCTAGCTCTGGTCTGCTCTGCAAATAATTCCCTGTCCCTGAAGCTGCCCTTTGACTTCAGTCACATCTCACTGCTGACTCATCCTCCTTTGCACAGAATTCTGTAGAAGTTAATACAGGAACATTGTCTGAGAACAGATTATGGCTTTGGATCCAAAACCCTGATCAGGAGATCCTAGAAAATTCTCCTTCCCATGTCTCCCAGTAATTGATGCACAGAGAAGGCTCTTACAAAGAACTTCATAAAAAATTAAGCTTGGATGAAAAGACTCCTAATGTGAGGAAAACAAGCCCAAATCTTGTAATCTCCTGGGAATTTCACATCTGAGAAGTCACTCTCTAATTAAAGCTGGGTGTTGCAGAGCTGCATGTAGCCTCATTGTCTGGAGACATCTTGTTATGATCTGAAAAGGTCAAAAGAAATGGTTGACTTGCTCCAAAGAAAAACGGTGATGGAAGTGTCAGAGGCAGTTGCAGACAGCAGTGGGAGCAGCAGCTCCTCCTCAGGACTTAGGGAGCAGTTCAAAGCTCGTTCTGTTGATTTTTGCACCTTGGTGAGGGAGCTGCACACGTGGGACCTGCCCATCTGCTGCTTTCTTTGATTTCCCTGCTGCTCCTCTGGGTTTTCCTTTCAGGCTGCAGCAGCAGGGGCAGGATTCCTCCTTTCTTAACATCTGATTCTTCCCAGGTCTGTGCTGGATGGCTGCTGTGCCAGGTTTTGCATGGCTGCCTTGCTCCGAGCTCTCTGCCTGGGTACCTCTGGGCCTGTCTGTGGTGGAATGTTCTGGAATAAAGGAGGTGGTCACCATAAAGGCCAAGGAGTGTCAGCCTGATAACCTGATGGAAAAAGGCTGGGATGTGTTTTCCCTCTCAGTTTGACTCGTGGGGGGAATTGCTCTGAACTGGAAGTGCCAAGGGGGAGACATTTCCCCCCATCCTGCTGCCCCAGAGCTCAGGAGGGAATAAAAATAAACCCCACCACACCCTGGCTGGAGCTGAGTCCGTGTGCTCATTCCCTCCCTGGCAGGGAAAATGATCCATACACACCCCAGGGCTGGGGTGAGCTGCTTCCCCTGTGCTGCACAGTGTTGCCAAGGGCTGGGTTTGGTTCAATGCTGTGTCCTCTCTGCTCTCCCTGCAGTGAAAGAGAAGCTACGCCTGGACCCAGACAGTGAAATCGCCACCACCGGTGTCCGGGTGTCCCTCATCTGTCCGGTGAGTCCCTGCAGGGCCTCCTGGAGCTGCACTTCGGGTGGGAAAGGAGCTTAAAACCATCCAGTGCCACCCCCTGCCACGGGCAGGGACACCTTCCACCATCCCAGGGTGCTCCAGCCTGGGCAGGGACACCTTCCACCATCCCACAGTGCTCCAGCCTGGGCAGGGACACCTTCCACCATCCCAGGGTGCTCCAGCCTGGGCAGGGACACCTTCCACCATCCCAGGATGCTCCAGCCTGGGCAGGGACACCTTCCACCATCCCACAGTGCTCCAGCCTGGGCAGGGACACCTTCCACCATCCCAGATGGCTCCAGCCTGGGCAGGGACACCTTCCACCATCCCACAGTGCTCCAGCCTGGGCAGGGACACCTTCCACCATCCCAGATGGCTCCAGCCTGGGCAGGGACACCTTCCACCATCCCAGGGTGCTCCAGCCTGGGCAGGGACACCTTCCACCATCCCAGGGTGCTCCAGCCTGGGCAGGGACACCTTCCACCATCCCAGATGGCTCCAGCCTGGGCAGGGACACCTTCCACCATCCCACAGTGCTCCAGCCTGGGCAGGGACACCTTCCACCATCCCAGGGAGCTCCAGCCTGGGCAGGGACACCTTCCACCATCCCAGATGGCTCCAGCCTGGGCAGGGACACCTTTCACCATCCCACAGTGCTCCAGCCTGGGCAGGGACACCTTCCACCATCCCAGGCTGCTCCAGCCTTCCAGGGATCCAGGGGCAGTCACAGCTGCTCTGGGTGCTCCGTGCCAGAGCCTGCCCACCCTCCCATCCAGGAATTCCTTCCCAATATTCCGTCTGGCAGTGAGAAGCCACTCCCTGTGTCCTGCCCCTCCATCCCTTGTCCCCAGTCCCTCTCCAGCTCTCCTGGAGCCCCTTCAGGCCCTGGAATTCCAACTCTCCCAGTTTGCTCCAGAGCCAAGGAGCTCCAGCTCTGTTTTACTTCAGTTTTGTCCAGAACCCAAACCATACTCCCAGGGCAGCTTTACAAACTGACAAATGTTTTTTTTCTGAGGGGCTCTGGGGGTTCCCTGCCGGGTGTCCTGGCTGATGCTCTGCTCTCTGGTCCCACAGCTGGTGAAGATGCGCCTGTCGGTGCCGTGCCGGGCCGAGACCTGTGCACACCTGCAGTGCTTTGATGCCGTCTTCTACCTACAGATGAATGAGAAAAAGCCCACATGGATGTGCCCTGTGTGTGACAAACCTGCCCCCTACGACCAGCTCATCATTGATGGGTGAGTTTTGCACCTCTCTCTGCCCTTTCCACCTTCCCCACCCAGCTCTTGGTTGAAGTTCACTTTTGAAACTATTGCAAGTTTATTCTGCTGGTGCACAATATTCTGGTTTCAGTGTTCTGGTGTGTTAAAGCAAGTGGGAATGTGCTGGGAGGGGACAGGCTTGTGCTGCAGCCCTTTTGGGGTGAGTTTGGAAGCAGTTTTTTGTCCCCAAATGCTGGGAAACTTTCTCTGTGCTGGGACCACCAATGTCCTCGTGGTGCTGGCCGAGGACTGGTGGAACAACAGACATGGTTCCTGCCTGCTGGGAAATGCTCTCCACCCTCCTGGCTGTGTGATTGGCCTCCAGTGCAGGTTCCCTCAAGAGCAGGGAGAGTTTGGAGCGATGTTTGGGGTGCCTGCAGCTCCCCTGGCACAGGGAAGTGAGCAGACCAGTCTGTTCCCAGCCTCACCGAGGGTTCCAGGCTGCCTCTGTGGGCCCTGGGCAGATCCAGGAGCTGTGGCTTTCCAGGCAGCCTGGAGCAGCCTCAGCACAGATAACCTGTTTGCTTTGTCCCCTGGCCAACCCTGACAGGAAAATCCAGTTCCTTGGAGATCTCTGGCAGGGGAGGGATGAAGGGAAAGCTGTGAGGGGGTGGGTTGTGGAACCCCCACGGGTCAGCTGTGCCCATGTCCTGCATGAGGAGGAGCAGGATGTCCCTGAGGAAGGCTCAGGAGACTTCTGTCCCTGCTCAGGGCTGGGTCTGGTGCCAGTTCTGTTGGGGGAGGTCCTCCCCAGATTCCCTGGAAGTGAGAGAGGGAAGCTGGCACTCAGCTGGGTGCTGGGAGTCAAGAAAGAGCCAGAGGCTCCCGAGCAGGGAGGGAGGTGCTTGGTCAGGTCTGGGATCCTCAGGGCCTTGTCAGCTTTTTGGGAGCTGCAGCTTGGTGTTTGCTGGGCTGGTGAGGGGATTGGCTGTGGGAGCAATTCCTACAGGAGCTGGGGAAAGCTGAAACTCCCACTGGGATGCCACAAAGTTTTCCTGACCTTGGAAGTTTTCCACTAGGAGTTGTCCTTCCTCCTGAAGGAAAATGCTCAAGTCCAGGAGGGAGTGAGGCCTGGCAGAGCAGCATTTCCAGATAAACATCCCAGGCAAACATGGGACACAGGGAATAAAGCCAGTCCCCAGTTTCTCTGGAATCAGGGCCTCATTCCAGGTGTGTTTTCATGGTGTTCCTGTTGCAGGAATATTGTTCTGGTGGCTACTGTGGAGATTTGGGAAATAAAACTAGGAAGGAAGGGAAGTGCTGCTTGGATTGCTGAGCTCCTAATGCCAAATCCAAATTCCACATCTCACCTTTTGCTAAAGGCTGGAAATGTCCCTGGGAATGTCCCACGGGATGGGGCAGCAGCTGCCTGCCTGGAAGCAGTGCCTGGGAAACTGGGTGAAGAGGCAAAACTTTAATTTGCAGCTAATTAAGCTGGTAGTTGATGGTTTGGGTGCATGGACAGGAAGGGCCGGGGTGGATTTGCACTGTCAGAAGCTGCGCTGGTTTTATGGGGAATAAAGTCCGTGACTCCAAGGGCTGTCAGCTCAGGAGCCAGCACCAGATTCCTTTTAAATCCAGGGTCACTGCACACACCCTGCAGAGTGCCAGGGGTGTGACAGCTCCTCCTGTGCCCTGTGCAGGCTCCTGTCCAAGATCCTGACAGAATGTGAAGATGCAGACGAGATCGAGTACCTGGTGGATGGCTCCTGGTGCCCCATCCGAGCCGAGAAGGAGCGGAGCTGCAGCCCCCAGTGCCCAATCCTGGTCCTAGGTGAGTCTCCCTGGGGAGGAAGGCTGCAAACCCCTGGGGGAAACCACACAATTCCACCGTGGTTTGGGTTGGAAGGGACCTGCAGGATCATCCAGTGCCACTCTCTGCCATGGGCAGGGACACCTTCCACTATTCCTGGGGTGCTCCAAGCCCCGTTCAGCCTGGCCCTGGGCATTCCCAGGGATCCAGGGGCAGCCACAGCTGCTCTGGGCACCCTGTGCCAGGGCCTGCTCATCCTCACAAGGGAGGAAGAATTTCTTCACAGGGAAGAATTTCTCCCCAATATTCCCTCTGGCAGTGGGAAGCCACTCCCTGTGTCCTGTCCCTCCATCCCGTGTCCCGAGTCCCTCTCCAGCTCCCCTTTAGGCTCTGGAAGTGGCTCTGAAGCCTCCCTGGAGTCCAGGCTGAGCAGGCAGGAGCATTGAATCCTTGCTGAGGCGGCCCTGAGTGTTTTCAGCTGCTGGTGTCTCGCAGGTTCCTCGGATGTGAACGGGCTCCTGGCCGCTCCCAACGGCACCGGCGAGAACGGCAAAGCCCCGGCAGATGTTGTGGATTTAACACTGGACAGCTCATCCTCGGAGGAGGACGAGGAGGAGGATGAGGAGGAGGATGATGACGATGAGGGACCCCAGCCCAAACGACGCTGCTCTTACGAGAAAGGTTTAGTCTCTGCCTGCTGACTGCAGCCACGGCTCGGAATTCCCAACGGACAGACTTGAATACTCTGGTGCTTATTAAACTGGAGGAGGGGGAGAACGTCCTCTCCCACCTCATCTCCCTCCCTCCCTCATCTCCTGTGACTTTCCTATTCCAAATTACTCATTAAAACGAGAAAGAAAAAAAAAAAAAGAAAAAAAAAGAAAACAAAACAAAAAAACGACACAAAACAAAAAAACCATTGAGCTGCTTCTTGGTTGGAAAACGACCCCACTCAGCCTGAACTGGAGCCTGAAGTCAAGAAAGTGTCTTAAGCCAGGCAGGATCCTCCCTCACCTGGATCCCGGGATCGGGGGAGCTCCCCTGCACACCTCCAGGACACCCACCCCTGCATCTCCAAAGCCGTGTGCAGTTTGATCCTCTCTTGTTAATTAACCATTCCTTAATTAATCGAAAGGTTTTTGCTGGACGTGTGAGTCCGGGGCGGGGCGGGGAGGGGGGTGTGGGGAGGGCTCTGGGGGTGGGCTTGTCTAACCCAGCAAGGATGGAGGGGGGTTTGTAGGGGTGGGGCTGGGGGCGTGGGGTGTCCCGTTGGAAGCGCACTGTTCTAGCTCGGAGCTCCAGCAGCTCTGCACCTCATGTAAAGAGACACGTTTGGAATTTTAACCTAATCCCAAGGGAAGTGTAGAGGTTTGTGCAGTAGTGACTCGTTTT
Organism: Sylvia borin; assembly: GCA_014839755.1. Lineage (NCBI taxonomy): Eukaryota > Metazoa > Chordata > Aves > Passeriformes > Sylviidae > Sylvia > Sylvia borin. Next base: position 4,909,830 of record CM025983.1, read on the forward strand.
AGTTGAGCAGAAGCCATGGGGAGGGGGGTGGGGGGTGGGAGGGGGGGGCTCGAACCACAGATCTGTTGTATTTTTGAAGTGCAATAACTTTTGGTGTTTTTGAAGACTGACAAGGGCTGCGCATTCCCTTTTCGTTGAGGTTGGTTCTGGAGGCGGCGGCCGTGACCTGCAGGCCACCCCCAGGTCTGGGGACAGTGACAGTGACCTGCAGGCCACCCCCAGGTCTGGGGACAGTGACAGTGACCTGCAGGCCACCCCCAGGTCTGGGGACAGTGACAGTGACCTGCAGGCCACCCCCAGCCCTGGGGATAGTGACAGTGACCTGCAGGCCACCCCCAGCTCTGGGGACAGTGACAGTGACCTGCAGGCCACCCCCAGCCCTGGGGACAGTGACAGTGACCTGCAGGCCACCCCCAGCCCTGGGGACATGACAGTGACCTGCAGGCCACCTCCAGGTCTGGGGACAGTGACAGTGACCTGCAGGCCACCCCCAGCCCTGGGCACACCTGGCACATGAGCAGGAGCAGGACGGGGGGGTCCTTCCAGAAAATGCCGGGTGGGGGAATCTCAGTTTTTAGCCAACTACCTCGGTAACTCCAATTCAGGTTTCTTTGAGTCCCGAGCCCGTCGCGGGCGGGTCGAGGGCAGGGCCCGGGCGCTGCCGCCGCCTCGGCCCCTCCACTTCTCTGTCCCCGCCTTTGGCCCCAGAGCCAAAGCTCCTCCTGTGCTCTTTGGTGGCAAAAACGTTGTTGCTTTTTTGAGTTTGCGAAGCGTCACCTTTTTGACTTTGTCTTGGAGAGTTTCTGTCCCGGCTTTTTGCTGTTCCCACCGGCTCCTCCCGGCTCTGGTTTGCTCTGGACCTCGCTGGCTTTTCCCCCTGGAGCTCAGGGTCACCCCGGGAGGGAGCTGGCCCTGCCCCTGGGCTGGGCGAGGAGCAGGGGGCTCTCCCCGAGCCCTGAGACCCCCGAGGGTCTTGGTGTTGCTGGGCACTGCCAGACCCCAAACCCTCCATCCTTCCTTCCTTGATCCCTCCCTTCTGAACGGTCCCAAAATCCTCCATCTTTCCTTTATCCCTCCCCTCAGGGTACCCCAAAGCTTCCATCCTTCCTTCCTTGATCCCTCCCTTCTGAACGGTCCCAAAATCCTCCATCCTTCCTTTATCCCTCCCCTCAGGGTACCCCAAAGCTTCCATCCTTCCATCCATCCCCTGCTCTGGGCACCCCAAACCCTCCACCCTCCCTCCACCCCTCAGCCCAGCAGCCAGGGGGGCACAGAGAGGGCTGTTGGTGCCTTTCCCAGCACTTCCCCCTCCTCACTCCAGAAAATTCCACACAGGGGCCAATCCCCCCCCTGGAGGGAGAAGCCCCCGAGGTCCAGCCAGAGCTGCCCTAAATCCTCCTTGGCCACTTGCCCAAAAGCCAAGACCCCTCTCCACATTGAGGAGGGGTCCCCTGCCAGCTCGGGGGGGCTCCTGTCCCAAACGCCCATCTCCTGGGTGGGCTGGGGTCCCTGAGCCCCTGTGGGAGGGGGGTTCTCCTCGTGCCTGCCCGGAGCTGGGAGGGGAAGGGCTCGGGGATTAAAGCCCCCCGTCCCCCGGCTCTGGCGGCGAGGACCCGGAGCAGCTCCAGGTCCTGCTCCCACAGGGACACCTGCACTTGTTGGCCCCAGGCTTTGCTTTTCCTTCTCTTTCCTGGCTGTAAGCAATATGTTTTCAGGTTGAACCGGGGGTGGGGGTGGGAAAAGGGGGATGAAAACAACTGAAAAAAAAAAAAAACAAAAAAACCCGGGTAGAGCTCCCAACTGAATTTTACTGTACAAAGTTCTGTGCTTGTGGCCCTGGCTGCACAGTAGCTTTAGAGTCCAGTTGTTTTCCTAATATTTTTATTCTAATTTAATTGCTTTTAAATTTTCCAGGCCAAGCAACTGTTTGGAAACACCATGCTTGTTTTAGTGCTTTCTGTTGGAGTTGGCCAGCTCTTCCTGTACATATGTTGGTTTTTTTTTCTTATATCCTGTTTTTTTTTCTTCTTTGTTTTGTAAAGAGAAGAGAAAAAAAAAAAAAAAGAAAACAAAACAAAAAAAAAAGAAAATTATTTTTCTTTCCCTCAGTACACATTCTTCAAATTATAGTGTTTGTTAAATAAAATGAAAGATTTACATTTAATTCTGTGTCGGCTTGTTGGGATTTCTGACCCCGGGATCTCCTTGGGCTCTTCAGGATTTCTCCAGGATCTTCTCCCAGGGGATCCCAAGGATCTCACTCAGCATCCCCAGGGTCTTAGCAGGGAAAATCTTCCCACGGGACCTCCTCAACCTTCCTGGGGTCACCAGGATCTTCCCCAGGGTCTCCCCCAGACTCCTGAGATCTCCAGAGGCTCCCCGGGGTCACTCCCAAAAAAAGCTCACCCCAAAATGAGACGTGGGGATTTTGAGCCCTGGGGCGATCCCAGGATTTCCCTGGACGTCCCAGGATCTCCCCGGCCGGAGCCTGGAGGGTTTTGGGGCAGCCCCGAGCCCCTCCAGCTTCTCCCCCGGGTTTTGGGGGGCAGCCAAAGGCCCGGCCCCATCCCCAGCGCCACCTCCTCGGTGCCACTTCGAATTCCTCCACCTCCAGCGGATTAATCATTTTATTTATGAGGCTTAAGGGCCCAAATCCCGTTAAAGCCGGGGCTTTGCCAGATAAACAGCCCGCTTTGGGGGCAGCGCGTTTGTGAAAACACAATTAGCAAACCCCGTAATCTGCACTAATTACCGAGGCCATGAGCGCCGGCACTTTGCCGCCGGCACCTGCAGCACCATGGGGGACACGGGTGGGGACACGGGTGGGGACACGGGTGGGGACACGGCAGCCCGGCGCCCACCCGGAGCCTCCTTCACCATCGAGTACCTGCTGTCGGGGCGGGGGCCCGAGACCCCCGGGAGGAGCCCCTCGGCCGCCCCCCGGCCCCCGGCCGAGCCCGGAGACAAACCGGCGCACTCCTACATCGCCCTCATCTCCACCGCCATCCTCTCGTCCCCGGAGAAGAAGCTGCTGCTCTCCGACATCTACCAATGGATCATGGATAACTATCCTTACTTCAAGAATAAGGTGAGGGAGGGAAGGGCTGTGGGGTCAGCGCGGGGGGGTTTTTTAGGAATTTTCTGCTGGTTTTTGAGTTTGGGGTGAGCGGAGCCCGCGGGGCTGCGGAGGGCTGAGGGCTGAGGGAGTCACCGGGCAGCGCTGAGGCCGACCCGCCGGGAAATTCATCGGGAAATTCATCGGGAAATCACCGGGAAATTCATCGGGAAATCCCCGGGAAATTCATCGGGAAATCACCGGGAAATTCATCGGGAAATCCCCGGGAAACTCATCGGGAAATCTCCGGGAAATTCATCGGGAAATTCATCGGGAAATCCCCGGGAAATTCATCGGGAAATCTCCGGGAAATCCGCCCGTGGTGTCCACACCTCGGTGGTTCGCTGTCTCAGGCTCGTTCTGGAGCTGCCCTTGGCCGCCCCCGATCCGTGGGGAAAACGCCGAGGGCCGGATCCCGGGGCCGGTTCTGCGGGAGAGGGGAGGGCTCGGCCTGAGTGACCCCTCCGGCCTGGGTGACCCCTGAAGGGCTGAGTGACCCCTCCGGCCTGGGTGACCCCTCCAGGGCTGAGTGACCTCTCCAGGACTGACCCCTCCAGGACTGACCCCTCCAGGACTGAGTGACCTGTCCGGGCCTGAGTGACCCCTCCAGGGCTGAGTGACCCTTCTGAGCCTGAGTGACCCCTCCAGCCTGAGTGACCTGTCCAGCCTGAGTGACCCCTCCAGCCTGAGTGACCTGTCCAGCCTGAGTGACCCCTCCAGGGCTGAGTGACCCTTCTGAGCCTGAGTGACCCCTCCAGGGCTGACTGACCCCTCTGGACCTGCCTGACTGACCCCTCCAGCCTGAGTGACCTGTCCAGCCTGGGTGACCCCTCCGGCCTGAGTGACCCCTCCAGGACTGACCCCTCTGGCCTCAGTGACCCCTCTGGCCTGACTGACCCCTCCAGGACTGACTGACCCCTCTGGACCTGCCTGAGTGACCCCTCAGCCCCGTGTGACCTTTCCGCACACAGGAGAAGAGTTGGCGCAACAGCGTCCGCCACAACCTGTCCCTTAACGAGTGCTTCGTCAAGGCGGGCCGCAGCGACAACGGCAAAGGTCACTTCTGGGCCATCCACCCCGCCAACCTGGAGGACTTCTCCAAGGGCGATTACCACCGGCGGCGAGCCCGGCGCCGTGTCCGCAGGTCGGGGGCTCGGGGGTCACCCCGAGGGGATTTGGTGGGGTTTTTGTGGCTTTCTCTTGATTTCTTTATAGTGCAAAACTTCACCTTGTGCCGAAGTGTTGCCAGTGGTGGGGACAGGGAGGGGACAAGGGGGGACACGGGGACACGGCTGGGGGAATCCTGAGTCTGCTCCTCTCTCCTCTTCCTCCTTCGTGCCCTTTTTCCTTTGTATTTTTGCTTTCTTTCTTTCTTTTTCTTTCTTTATCTTTTTTCTTTCTCTTTTCTTTCTTTCCTTCCTTCCTTTTCTCCCCTTGTCCCTCCCAATTTATTCCTTCTTTTCTCACCCCCCCTCTCTTTTCCCACCCCTTATTTTTCCTTCTTTCATTCCTCATTTTTCCTACTCTCCCTTTTTTTTTTTTTCCTTTTTTTTTTCCCCCATTCTAATTACTTTCTTCCCCCTCTGAGCCCGTGCTCTGTTTTCCCCTCGCAGGGTGATGAACGTCGGCTACTTCCACCCGTACGCCCTGTACGGCCTGGGCTGCTGCTGTCCCTGCTGTCCCCCGGGTCCCCCCGGGCCCCCCGTGGCCCTGCCCAGGGTCCCCCAGTGTCCCCCCCGCTGGGGCTGGGGGCGGCTCCCGGTGCCCCGGGGCTCTGCTGCCCTCCTGCCCCGGGCCCCCTTCCTGTGACAGCTCTGGCCGTGTCACCCGCTCTGCTCCACGCCCAGGGTCACCCCAGTGTCACCCCAGCGTCCCCAGTGTCACCCCAGGGTTCGTTCTTGGGTGCTCGTCTTGTGTCCCCTCCTGTCCTCCCCTACAGGACACCCCAGGGTCACCCCAGGGTCACCTCAGTGTCCCCAGTGTCACTATGGGACTCGTTCCTGGGTCCCCCATCTTGTCCCCTCCTGTCCTCCCCTACAGGACACTCCAGTGTCACCCCAGTGTAACTGTGGGGTTCATTCTTGGGTCCCCCATCTTCTCCCCTCCTGTCCTCCCCTACAGGACACCTCAGGGTCCCCCCAATGTCCCCAGTGTCACTACGGGTTTATCCCTGGGTCCCTGTCTTGTGTCCCCTCCTGTCCTCCCCTACAGGACACCCCAGGGTCACCCCAGTGTCCCCTCCCAGTCTGCCCAGTGCTGCTCATGAGGGGACACTGGGACCCCCACCCTCTGCAATACCCCAAAACAGGAGGTTCCCATTGGGGGAAACTGAGGCACGGCCCAAATGAGGGCTGATCCCCCCCTCGGCCACCCCCAAACCGGGGGTCCCCCAATCCCCCGCCCCATCCCAGCACACTCAGGCACATATGGGGCTTAAACCCTGCGAGCGGCTGGCCCTGCCCTAATTATCCCTTCCCTAATTGTCCCTGACGCCCCTAATGAAAATCGCGGCTCCCAGGTGTTAAGTGGCATTAGGGCGTCTCGCTAAGAAAGACGAGGCGGCCACTAAATCCCGGGATAAAGCCCCAAATCCCGGCCCGCGGCCCCGGCCAAGGCAGATTATGACACAAATTAATCCCCTGGCGCTTTGGGGGGGCGCGATGGGGTCCCGCAGCCCGCGGGGACACGCCGCTTTATGGGGTGGGTTTTTGGGGTGTGGGTTCCCCCGCGTGTCTCGCCCTGCCGTGGGTTTGGGGTGCTCCCTCGGGGGTTTGGGGGTGTGGGGGGTTTGGGGAAGGGGGGGACACCCCAAACTTGGCCTTGGAGGAGCCTTAAACCGCGGCCATCTGGCCCCAAACGCGATTAGGGTCCTGCGATCCCCCCAGCCCAAGCGGCTTAATGGGGCCGGGGGCACGGGGAGGATGGGGGGGGAACTGGGGGGACACTGGGGGGACACTGGGGGACACTGGGGGGACACTGGGGGATTGGGGGACACTGGGGGGACACTGGGGGGCACTGGGGGACACTGGGGGACACTGGGGGGCACTGGGGGCACTGGGGGATTGGGGGACACTGGGGGGACACTGGGGGGCACTGGGGGGACACTGGGCAGACTGGGGGGGCACTGGGGGACACTGGGGGGACACTGGGGGGACACTGGGGGGGCACTGGGGGGCACTGGGGGCACTGGGGGCACTGGGGGGCACTGGGGGCACTGGGAGGACTGGGGGGACACTGGGGGGCGCTGGGGGGACACTGGGCAGACTGGGGGATGGGGGGGCACTGGGGGGGAACTGGGGGGACACTGGGAGGACTGGGAGGGCACTGGGAGGGCACTGGGCAGACTGGGGGGCACTGGGGGGCACTGGGGGGGCACTGGGAGGGCACTGGGCAGACTGGGGGGGCACTGGGGGGGCACCCCGTGCTGAGCTGGGGGGGTTGGATCCCCCCTTTGCTCTTATTCTGTAACGGGGAGTGGCTTTGTTCCATTGGGGGAAACTGAGGCACGGCCACAGGTGGAGACAGAGCCCCTCCAGCAGCAGCCCCGGGCACCCCAAAATGGGGGGAACATCCCCAAAAATGGGCTGAGCATCTCCAAAATGGGGGGAACATCCCTGAAAGGGGGGCGAACATCCCCAAAAATGGGGGGAACATCCCCAAAATGGGCCGAGCATCCCCCAAATGGGGCGAACATCCCTAAAATGGGGCGAACATTCACAAAATGGGGGGAACATCCCCCAAAATCCCTTCGTTCGGTCCTGGAGTCCCCCAAAATAGGGAGAACCCCACCCCAAAATCCCCTGGGCAGTTCTGGACTTTCCAAAATAGCGAAAGCTCCTTCCAAAAAAACAAAAACAAATAAATCCCCTACAGTCCTGGGCAGCCCCTAAACAGGGGAAATCCCCCCAAAATCCATCCCCCACAACCCTGGAAACCTCCAGAACAAAGGGAAGCCCCTAAAATCCCCTATATAACCCTGGACATCCCTAAACCAGAGGAAATGCCCCCAAAATCTGCCCCAAGTGCAGCCCTGGACCCCCCCAAACCCCCAAAAAACCCAAAAAACCCCCCAAAACCCCCCAAAACCCCCAGCCCCTGCCCTGATCCCCCCAGGAGCTCCTCAGCCCCAAAAACAGCAGAAAAAAAATTCCCCAAATCATTAAACCCCCCCCAAAAATAATTTAGGGGCACATCCCCCAAGGGTCCCTCTGTCCTCTCCTCCCCCAAGAAATCCAGCGGGTTCCGGGTGTATTTTTAATATATAGTTTATTTCTCTCTTCTTTTTTTTTTTCTTTTTCTTTTTTTTAAATCTTAAAGCCCCCCCCTCCCCAAAGTGCAATTTTTATTATTTTAAATTTTTTTTTGTCGGTTTTTTTTTTGTCATAGTTTTTATTTTATTTTTTTTTTTTCCTCATCTCCCCCCCACTTTATAAAGAAACTATCAAAGTTACAATCTATGGAATGTCTTTTCTGTGCTTTATTTATTTTTTTTTTAATATATTTCTTTATATTTATAATTTTTTTTGTTTGTTTTTAAAACTCTCTCTTCCTTTTTCCTCGCTCCTTTTCCTCCCCCTCCCACCCCCTGCCAAAATCCTCACCAAGAAAAAACAAAAAACCACCAAAAATCGGAAAAAAAAAAAAAAACCCACATAAAAACCGCTGCAACCTTTGCGAGTGCTTGAAGATAAAGAATCTCTTTAATAGATTATATAGAAAGACGCAGGAAAAAAACAAAAAAACAAAAAAACAAAAAAAAAAAAAAGGAAAAAATGAAAATAAAATTAATATTTATAATAAAGTGGCCCCACCTCGAGCGTCCTTTGGGGTCCCCGAGCTCGGTGTCCCCCCTGTCCCTGGGGACATTTCAGCTCCTGCTGTGTATATATATATATATATATATAGATAATTTTATTATATAAAACACCATTTAATGCAGCATTTTGCCCCCTTCCCCCACCCCCAAAATTTCTGTCCTGTTTTGCTCCTTTTGTTTCTCTTGATTGAAATTAATTTTTTTTTTTAAATCTTAGTCGTGAATCAAAAACCAAAAAAAAAAAAAAAAATTTAGAAAATTTAGAGAGAGAAATTCCGGGGAGGTTTTTTGTCTTTATTATCATTATTATTATTAAATTAAGTGTTAAATTTGGGGAGGGGAGGGATTGGGGCTGGGGGGGCCCTAAAGGGGGGGATGAAGGAGAATTTTTTTGGGGTGGGGAGGGGGAAATCAGCCCTTTCCTGGGGAAAAATGAGAAATAAAACTCCTCCTGCTCAGTTTGGGGGGGACAGGACCCCCCCAGAGCCACTTTTTGGGGAAAAAAAAACCCAAATTTGTCCCCCCTCAGCCCAGCAGGGGGTGAAGCCCCTCCCTTGGCACCCCCAGACCCCAAAATCTGGATTAATCCCCCATAATTGGGCTGAGCCTCCCCCCAAAATCCGGATTAATCCCCCAAATTCTGGATTAATCCCCCAAAATTGGGCTGAGCCCCCCCAAAATCCGGATTAATCCCCCAAATTCTGGATTAATCCCCCCAAAATTGGGCTGAGCCCTCTTGGGACGCTGGGGGATGGGGACACACAAATTTTTTTCCCCCTTTTAAATAAAAAAATATTCCTTTTTTCCCCTCCCTATTTCCCCTCCGCTCGGCTTCGCTCCGAATCGTATTAATGAATCACTGATTATTATTAATTATTATTATTAGCCATGACTTTTATTATTATTCCTCTCTCTCTCTCTCTCCCTCTCGCTTCCCGCCGTAACTCAGCACTTTCTTTGGCAACACTTTCATCCCAACCTGGATTCAAAAAAGAAATGTTTTTTTTTTTTAAAAAAAAACAAAACTAAAATTAAATTAAAATAATAATAAATCTGGATGCTGAGCTACGGGAGGGAATTTTGGGGTGGGGGTTTATTTAAGGCGACGGGACAGGGACAATCCTGAGGGATTTTGGGGGGGGTTTGGAGCTTTTTTTTTCTTTTTTTTTTGCTTTTTTTCTTTAATTTTAGTGCAAATTTCACTTTGTGCTAAAGTGTTGCCAGTGGTGGGGACAGGGAGGGGACACGGGGACACGGGGACACGGCTGGGGGAATCCTGAGTCTGCTCCTCCCTCCTCCTCCTCCTTTGTGCTCTTTTTCTTTTGTATTTTTGCCTTTTTTTGGTTTTTTTTTTTCCCTTCTTCCTTCCTTTCCTTTTCTCCCCTTGTCCCCCTCAACCCCGAATTTATTCCTTCTTTTCTCAATTCCCCACCTCGTTTTTTTTCCTCCTTTCGTTTCTCTTTTTTCTTTCTCCCCTCCCCTTTTTCTTTCCCTTATTTTCCCTCTTTTATTTCTCCCCTCCAATTTCCTTTCTCCCCCTTTTTTTTTTCCTTCTTTTCTTTTTTTTTTAATCATTCTCCCAATTTTTTCCATGCTTTTTTTTTTCTTCCCCCACCTTTTTTTTTCCCCCTTTTCTCTCCACTCCTGGAAAATCCCACCCACTTCACTCCCACCCTGATGCTGCTTCCCCAAACCTCCCAAAATTCCCTTGGGATTGGGAAAGGGGAAGGGAAAAACAGCAGCGAGAGTGGGGAAAAATCCCAGGGAAATAAAAATAAAACCCCAAAAAAACCCTCCCCGGGACAAGAGGAGCCACCACAACCCCCGAGCACAACAGGGAACCTCCACAAATCCCTATTTACAAACCCACATGGAATTTTCTTGGCGTATTCCCCAAAAAAATAAAAATAAAAATAAAATAGAATTTCAGCCAGTGCTGCCAGAGGGTCGGCCCTGCCCAGAGCTCAACAATTCCAGCTGGGATTTGGCTCCTTCCCCATGGGATTCGCCGCCCAGATCCCAAATTTCCTGCTCAGGGAAGGATGTGCATCCACAGGGAGCCGAGATCCCGAGTTTCCTGCCCGAAGGGGGAACAGGAGGGACACAAATCCCTGGGAACAGACACCACAGGGTTTGGGGTTTGGATCCTTGCGGCCCCTTCCCAGGAATCCGCTGCCACATCCCCGGAGGGATCCAAACCCACGGGAGCATCTGGGAGTGTCCCAATTCCAGCCTGGACCTGGGTGCCTCCAGCGCCTTCCTGGGGATTCCCTGCCCAGATCCCAATTCCCCTATCCTGATCCAAATTCCCCTGCCCAGATCCCAATTCCCTTATCCAGATCCCAATGTCCCTATCCTGATCCCCATGTCCCTGCCCAGATCCCAATGTCCCTGCCCAGATCCCAATGTCCCTATCCTGATCCCAATTCCCTTATCCTGATCCCACTGTCCCTGCCCAGATCCCAATGTCCTTATCCTGATCCCACTGTCCCTGCCCAGATCCCAATGTCCTTATCCTGATCCCAATGTCCCTGCCCAGATCCCAATTCCCCTGTCCAGATCCCAATTCCCTTATCCTGATCCCAATTCCCCTGCCCAGATCCCAATGTCCCTGCCCAGATCCCAATGTCCTTATCCTGATCCCAATGTCCCTATCCTGATCCCAATTCCCTTATCCTGATCCCAATGTCCCTGCCCAGATCCCAATGTCCCTGCCCAGATCCCAATTCCCTTATCCTGATCCCAATGTCCCTGCCCAGATCCTAATTCCCCTGCCCAGATCCCAATGTCCCTGCCCAGATCCCAATGTCCCTATCCTGATCCCAATGTCCCTGTCCAGATCCCAATTCCCTTATCCTGATCCCAATTCCCTTATCCTGATCCCAATTCCCCTATCCAGATCCCAATGTCCCTGCCCAGATCCTGTTTCCCTGCCCAGGGCAGAGCTGGAGGGACACAAATCCCTATCCCAGCCCTGATCCAGATCCCAGTTTCCCAGCCCAAATCCCAATGTCCCAGCCCAAACCCCCATTTCCCAGCTCAGATCCCAATTTCCCTGCCCAGATCCCCGTTTCCCAGTTTCCCTGCCCAGGGCAGAGCTGGAAGCACACCAATCCCTGTCCCAGCCCAGATCCAGATCCCAATTCCCCGCCCAGAAAAGCTGCAAATCCTCAGGGAACAACCCCAACCCTTCTCATTCCAACCAGGATTCCCCTGCCCAGATCCCAAAACGTCCCTGTCCCGGGTGGGATCCAAATCCACAGGGATCCAAATCCACAGGGATCAAACCCACAGGGATCAAACCCAGAGGGATCCAAATCCACAGGGATCCAAATCCACAGGGATCCAAATCCACAGGGATCCAAACCCCACAGGGATCAAACCCCACAGGGATCCAAACCCCACAGGGATCCAAACCCCACAGGGATCCAAACCCCACAGGGATCCAAATCCACAGGGATCAAACCCACAGGGATCCAAATCCACAGGGATCCAAACCCAGAGGGATCCAAATCCACAGGGATCCAACCCACAGGGATCCCCACACCTCTGCACTGGCACTGGCTAAAAAAACACCGAAAAAATTAAAATTATTTCTTAAAAAAAACCCCCAAAACCCCAAAAAAGCCCCCCAAAAACCCCCAAAAAACCCCCCAAAACCCCCAAAGCCCAACCCACCTCCTCTGTGGGGAGCCGTGAGCGAGTCCCAGCCCCAGGATTCCTGCCTACAAAATTCAAGCTTCTATGGATTTTATTTTATTTTTTTTTTTCTATTTAAAATTCCCGAGGGTCAGGGCACGTCACAGAACCTAATTAGCATCTTCCTCCCATCCTCCAATCTCACTTGGATTCTGCCTATATTTGTATTTTTTTTTCTAGGTTTTTTTTTTTCTTTTTGTTAAATATATATATATATATACACATTATTTTTTTTTCTTACAAAAATAAATTTAGGCTTTTTTTTTTTCTTTAATAATATTTTTTTTTCTCCGTAGAAGTCATTTTTTTTAAAGTTTTTTTTTTTCTTTTTGACTTGTAAACATCTTGAATTTTGCTTTTTTTTTTTTTTAAATTAAGATAAAGTGAGCTCAAAGTACCCGTTCCATCGCAAAGTGCTAAGACTTCTTTGTTTTCTTTTTTTTTATTATTATTTTTAAGCTTTTTTTTTTTAATTTTTTTTTTAATTTTTTTATTGCTTTTTTTTTTTGTTTTTGTTGGTTGGTTTTTCTGCATTAAATAAACATCCATCTCTTTTCCCCCAGTCCCACCACTCAACCCCAACCCCCAGCACACACTCCCCTCTCACTCCCTCTCCAAAATACATTCGGCCAAAAACCTGCTCTTTGCTTTTTCTTTTTGAAAGTAAAAACACAAAAGAAAAAAAAAAAAAAACCCAAAAAAGGAAAAAAACCTCGGGAAAAAAAAAACCCAAACAAACCCCAACAACAACAACAACAACAACAAAAATTTTAAAATAAAAGGAAGAGAATCTAAAAAGTGCTTTGAAAATAAAAGGGCTTAAAATCTCTCTCTGGTTGGTTTTTTTTTACTATTTTTTTTTCATTTTTTGTTTTTTTTTGTTGGCTTTTTTTTTTGTTTTTTTGTTTTTTTTTTAGCAGTTAAAAATGTGCATTTAGAAAACAGGTGACCAACTCAAAGGTGCCTTTTTTTCCCCCCAAGGGTCGGGACCCGCCTCTCCAGCCATAGAGCATCTCTAAAGATATATATATATATATATTTATATATATTTGATTTTTGGGAACGGGGGCAGGGGAGGAATTTGCTCCTCCCCTTTCCCAAAGGCCTCCTGCTCCTTTAGGGGAGACCCCAAAGAACCTTTTTTTTATTTTTATTTTTTATTTTTTACCTCTCCAAAGGAATTTTGGAGGTGTTTTTTGGGGCTGTGCTGGGCAGAGCCAAAAGAGGAGGAGGGGGGAAAAAAAAATAAAATTTCCCTGGAGGGGTTGAAAGCGAGGGAAAAAAAAAATAAAATTTCCCTTGGAGGGGGGAATGGGAGGAAGAAGGGAAAAAACAAATTCCCTGGGAGGGGGATTTGGGATCCCCCAGCCCCAAATTCTGCCGGCAGCGGGGGCGGGGCTGACTCAGGCACTTCCTGGGCACTGCGGGCTGGGGACACATTTGGGGACACACTTGGGGACACGGGGATGGGGACACCAGCACTGGACCCACGGATGGCTGAGGCAGCGCTGGGGACCCCAGGATTGGGTGTCCCCAGGATTGGGTGTCCCCAGGATTGGGTGTCCCCAATTCCGGATGTCCCCAGGATTGGGTGTCCCCATTTCTGGATGTCCCCAATTCTGGGTGTCCCCAGCTCTGGGTGTCCCCGGGATTGGGTGTCCCCAGCCCTAAGTGTCCCCATTCCTGGTTGTCCCCAGCTCTGGGTGTCCCCAGCCCCAGGTGTCCCCAATTCTGTATATCCCCATTCCTGGGTGTCCCCAGCTCTGGGTGTCCCCATTCCTGGGTGTCCCCAATTCTGGGTGTACCCAACTCTGGGTGTCCCCAGGACTGGGTGTCCCCAGCTCTGGATGGCCCAAATTCTGGGTGTCCCCAGCAACGGGTGGCCCCATTCCTGGGTGTCCCCAATTCTGGATATCCCCATTCCTGGTTGTCCCCAGCTCTGGGTGTCCCCAATTCTGGGTGTCCCCAATTCTGGGTGTCCCCAGCTCTGGTTGTCCCCAGTTCTGGGTGTCCCCAGCTCTGGATGTCCCCAGGATTGGATGTCCCCAGCTCTGGGTGTCCCCAGCAATGGGTGTCCCCAGCTCTGGGTGTCCCCATTCCTGGGTGTCCCCAATTCTGGGTGTCCCCAGCTCTGGATGTCACCAGTTCTGGGTGTCCCCAGCTCTGGGTGTCCCCAGGATTGGATGTCCCCAGCTCTGGGTGTCCCCAGCTCTGGGTGTCCCCAATTCTGGGTGTCTCCAATTCCGGGTGTCCCCATCCCCGGGTGTCCCCAGCCCCGGGTGCCCAACACAAACCCTGCTGAACCTGCTGCCCTCTCTCTCTCCCATGATTTTTGTTTGTTTTTAGGCAATCCCCAGCTCCCCACGCGGAGTCCTCGCTGCCCACGGAGCCTCGCACTGCGCTGGGGGAACAGCCCCAAAATCCTGACCCCAAACTCCTGGAAGGAGCCCCAAAAACCCCAAACTCCCGCCCTGCCACAGCCCTTCCAACTCCTACCACTCCTTGTTTTTTTTTTCTATTTTTTCCTTTTTTTTTTTCTTAAATAGATCTCTCTCTCTGAAATAAGTTTTTTTTTTTTCTTTCTTTTCTTTTTTTTTCTTCTTTTTTTTTTTTTTTTTTAAACACGTGTTTTGGACACAAAATAAAGCTTTGGATTTACATGGAAGCTCGTTTCCATGCCACAGAGCCACTTTCCATCCCCACCTGGTGCTTCCCTAGGGTCCTTTGCCTTTCCAAGAAAAGGTCCTTGGCTGTGAGGGATCCTCGGGGGAAAAGAGCCCCGCTTTAAGATGGGAAGATTGGAAAAAAAAAAAAAAACATTTAATATAATATCTCTCTTCTTTTTTTTTTGCTTTTTTTCCGTCGCTTTGTTTTTTCCCCGCTTTTTTTTTTTTTTTTCCTTTAAAAAAAGAAAGGGAGAAAAACACCATTTTTAAAAGAGAAAAAATATAAATCAGAGGAAAAAGCACTAACTAGATTTCGTGACTCTCGTTTCCTTCCGTCCTTCTGTTTGCTGTTTTGTTTGTTTGTTTCTCAGGTGGTTGTTTTCTCAGTTGGTTGGGGAGGGGGGGGGAGTCGGTTGTAGATAATTAATTAAAATTTTTTCTCTTTTTGTTGTATATATATATATATTTTTTTTTTTTTTTTTGGTTTAGGAGAGTCCTTGCGCGTTACCCTCATCCGACCCTCCTGCTACATTCAATCCCGGCGCTTCGTTATTGGAATTCTCCTCAAAGTGCTGCTGTTGTTGCTGTTGTTGCTGCTCCTGCTCCGTGCCCGCCGTGGGATCCTCGGACTCGTGGCTCTCGGCTCCGGCCGCGTCCTCGGCGCTGCCCGTGGGCGTGGGTGGCATGGCCCCCGCCTCCCTCACCCTGGGCTTACGGCCTCTCCTCGAAGGGATCCCGTTGCATCCATCTTTTTTAAGGTGCCTGTGCAGGTGGTCGGAGCGGACGAAAGTCTTGCAGCAGCTGTCGCACTGGTACGGCCGCAGCCCCGTGTGCACCCGCATGTGGTTCTTCAAGTCGTAGTTGTGGGCGAAGGCGGCGCCGCACTGCTGGCACAGGTAGGGCTTCTCCCCCGTGTGCTTCCTCATGTGCACCTTCAGCTTGTCCTGCCTGCGGGGGGCACACGGGGAGCCGTCAGCGGTGGGGGAGAAAGGGGGCAGGGGAAGGGAAAGGGGTGGGGGAGAGATGGGGTGGGGTCGGGGAGGATTGGGAGGGGGGGAAATAGTGATTGGGGTGGGGGTGGGTATTGGGATAGGGCTGGGAACGGCCTGGTGTGGGGCTGGGCATTGAAATAGGGTAAAACAGCACCTGGTGTGGGGCTGGACACTGAAACAGGATAAAACAGCCCCTGGTGTGGGGCTGGACACTGGAATAGGGTAAAACAGCACCTGGTGTGGGGCTGAGCACTGGAATAGGGCTGGGAACCGCCTGGTGTGGGGCTGAGCATTGAAACAGGGCTGAGCATCACCTGCTATAGGGCTGAGCACTGGCACAGGGCAAAACAGCACCTGGTGTGGGGCTGGACACTGAAATAGGGCAAAACAGCACCTGGTGTGGGTCTGAGCACTGGAACAGGGCTGGGAACCACCTGGTGTGGGGCTGGACACTGGCACAGGACAGAGTGTCACCTGGTGTAGGGTTGAGCAGCACCTGGTGTGGGGCTGGGCATTGGAATAGGGCTGGGCATCACCTGCTATAGGGCTGAGCACTGGCACAGGGCACAGCAGCGCCTGGTGTGGGGTCACTCATTGTCACCTGTGGGGTCACACACTGCCTCACACAGGGCTCTGAGCGGGGTTATGGGGTCACGGTTGGCCCCACACGGGTCTGAGCAGGGCTATGGGGTCCCACATTGCCCCATATGGGTCTGAGCAGGGCTGTGGGGTCCCACATTGGCCTATACAGGGTCTGAGCAGGGTTTTGGGGTCACGGTTGGCCCCATGTGGGTCTGAGCAGGGCTGTGGGGTCCCACATTGCCCCACACGGGTCTGAGCAGGGTTTTGGGGTCACGGTTGGCCCCACACGGGTCTGAGCAGGGCTGTGGGGTCCCACATTGCCCCACACGGGTCTGAGCAGGGTTATGGGGTCACGGTTGGCCCCATACAGGTCTGAGCAGGGCTGTGGGGTCCCACCCTGCCCGGCCCAGGGCTGATCACAGCTGTGGGGTCACGTTTGGGGCCGGCACAGCCGCACACCCCCGGGCAGGGCAGGGCACGGCAGGGCTGGGCTGGGCCGGGGGCCAGCGGGGCCACGTGAGCCACAGCCCTCGCTGCTTCCTGGAGGAAAATGCCAGCCCCGAGCACGTGGCCGGGCACTGGGAGCCCCTCCTGCCCTCCCCAGCCCCTGCCCCGGCCTTCCCGGGGGGATCCACCCCGATGGGACACCCAGAGAGCCCTGAACGTTCTCCCTCTGCCCACAGGACCCCAAAATTCCTACAGCTCCAGGGGAAGGATCAAAGCCCCAAGGCCGTGTCCAGCTCCACAAAAACGGGGCTTGTGACATTAAAATCTGTCATTTTATAATTTTACACTTATATAAATATATATTAGTTAATTTTAATTTAATAAATAATATCACATATATAAAAAAATTATAATTTCATATTCTCCTCTCTCTTTTCTGGGATCTGCTGCTGCTCCTCCTGTGACCGTGGAGGAACCAGGAAGCAGCAGGGAGCAAAAATCCCTGCGAAGGGCTGGGCTGGGTCCTCACCCCGCTGGAACAGCCCCGGCTCCTCCTGCCTCACCCCAAAGCCGGGCAGACCCTCCCAGGAACGGGGAAGGGATTTCTTTCCCAGCCGGGGGATGCTGCCATGGGGAAGGAGAAAGCAAAGGAATAATCAAATCGGGGGGAAATGGAGCTTGGGGCATGGCAGGGAACAGCTCCCTGTCCCCTGTCCCTGTGCCTGTCCCCTGTGCCTGTCCCCTGTCCCTGTCCCCGTCCCTGTCCCTGTCCCCTGTCCCTGTCCCCTGTCCCTGTCCCCTGTCCCTGTGCCTGTCCCCTGTGCCTGTCCCCTGTCCCTGTCCCCTGTCCCTGTCCCCTGTCCCTGTGCCTGTCCCTGTCCCCTGTCCCTGTGCCTGTCCCCTGTGCCTGTCCCTGTGCCTGTCCCTGTGCCTGTCCCTGTGCCTGTCCCTGTCCCCTGTCCCTGTGCCTGTCCCCTGTGCCTGTCCCCTGTCCCTGTCCCCTGTCCCTGTCCCTGTCCCCTGTCCCTGTGCCTGTCCCTGTGCCTGTCCCTGTCCCCTGTCCCTGTCCCCTGTGCCTGTCCCTGTCCCTGTCCCCTGTCCCCTGTCCCTGTCCCCTGTCCCCTGTGCCTGTCCCCTGTCCCTGTCCCTGTCCCTGTCCCCTGTCCCCGTGCCTGTCCCCTGTCCCTGTCCCCTGTCCCTGTCCCCTGTCCCTGTCCCCTGTCCCCTGTGCCTGTCCCTGTCCCCTGTCCCTGTCCCCTGTCCCCTGTCCCCTGTCTCTGTGCCTGTCCCTGTCCCCTGTCCCTGTCCCAAACCCTGCTGTGGGAAGAAGCAGGAAGATGTAATTTGGCTGGAATCTGGTGGGTTAGAAAAGCGGCTATTTTTACAGGTGCCAGGAGCTGACAGGGAGCAGGTCCTTATCCCATGGAATGGGAACAGGGTCCTTATCCCATGGAACGGGAACAGGATGGAAAAAGGCTGAGGTGGCTCTGCCCCACCAATGCCCCCTCCCCCAAACTCCCTGTGCCTCCCCTCCTCTCGCAGTGCCAAGGGGACCCTGTGGATTGGGTGTCCCCAAAAGGGGACCCTGTGGCATTTCCAGGTCCTGCAGTGCCCTGGATCGTGCCCAGGGGGTGGGATCCCTGTGGGACTGCTGTGGGATGGGTCGGGATCCCTGTGGGGTCCCTGTGGGGTCAGTCAGGATCACTGTAGGATCACTGTAGGATCACTGTGGGATCACTGTGGGATCACTGTAGGATCACTGTGGGGTCCCTGTGAGGTCACTGTGGGGTCAGTCAGGATCACTGTGGGATCACTGTAGGATCCCTGTGGGATCACTGTGGGGTCCCTGTGGGGTCCCTGCGGGGTCCCTGCGGGGTCAGCCCCGGCCCCAGAGCAGGGAGGTGCCCTGTGGCAGGCCCGGGGCGCTGGGGAGGGCGGCTGGCACCCTGCCCCTGCCATTATCTGCATTCCTCAGCTCTCCAACGTGGGCTGGGCGCGGCCGGCACCAGGGGAAGGGGCAGGACACGGCTCCTGCCCAGGGCACGGCCCCTCCGGCCGCCCCGGGGATCCCACAGTGATCCCACATGATCCCACATGATCCTACAGTGATCTCACATGATCCCACAGCGATCCCACAGTGATCCCACATGATCCCACAGCGATCCCACATGATCCCACAGTGATCCCACAGCGATCCCACACGGATCCCACATGATCCCACATGATCCTACAGGGATCCCACATGATCCTACACGGAGCAGCCCCAAGGGATGGAGCCCCCAAAGCACGAGGGGCCTGGAAGGGCCGGGCTGGGCTGGGGGAAAGGGCACAGTGGGAATATCTGAGCAGGATGGGAAAGGGAACAGGGAACAGGGAATGGGAACAGGGAAAGGGAACAGGGAAAGGGAAAGGGAACAGGGAAAGGGAAAGGGAACGGGGAATGGGAACAGGGAAAGGGAACAGGGAAAGGGGAAGGAGCAGCCCCCAGGTCCAGGCAGCCCACGCTGCTGCCCCCGGCAGGGCCAGGCCAGGACCCCCACCCAGCCCGGGACCACCACCCAGGGGCCGGGACCCCCACCCAGGGGCCAGGAGCCCCACCCAGGGGCTGGGACCCCCACCCAGGGGCCGGGACCCCCACCCAGGGGCCAGGAACCCCCCCCAGGCCGGGCAGAGGAGGCGGTGCTGGCCATGGACTGCAGTGAACCGGAGCAATACAAACAATATCCCCTTTCTTTGGCGCTGCCGTGGCCCAGGCAAGGGGCAGACAAGCCCTGATTAGGGACAGCAAACGCCCCCGGGAGCTGCACCGGGGCTGCCAAGGACACGAGTGGGCTCCCAGCTCCTTCCAACCCGGTCACCATCCCCTCAGCCCTGTCCCAGAGCCATTCCCAAACGATTCCCTGCCTCCAAACTCCCTCCAAGCCAACCATCACCACCTCAGCCCTGTCCCAGAGCCATTCCCAAATGATTCCTCAGCTCCTGCCTCAGCCACAGTGGACAGACCAGGAGCTGCAGCTCTGTTGGCCCATCGTGTGGGGTTCCCAGCAGAGCTCAGCAGGTCAGGACACCAGGATGGTGGCACTGGCCATCGAGCCAGGCCCACTGAGATAGAGCTCAAGTGTCACACCCCCAAACTGCTTTCTCCCTGGAAAGCTTTGGCCTCCAGCCCCAACTCGCCTGTCAGGATGGAAATGAGTTGAGCAAAGAGATAAAATCACCCAGGACCCATCCTGGGGTGAGAGGACGGCTGGGATTGTGTGAAACCCCTGGATTTGTGTGAAACCCCAGGGTCTGGGTGAAACCTCCAGGTTTGTGTGAAATCCCTGGGTTTGTGTGAAACCCCAGGGTCTGGGTGAAACCCTCAGGTTTGTGTGAAACCCCTGGATTTGTGTGAAACCCCAGGGTCTGGGTGAAACCTCCAGGTTTGTGTGAAATCCCTGGGTTTGTGTGCAGCCCCTGGGTCTGGGTGCAGTTCCTGGATTTGTGTGAAACCCCTGGGTTTGTGTGAAACCCCTGGGTTTGTGTGCAGACCTCAGGTCTGGGTGCAGCTCCTGGGTTTGTGTGCAGACCTCGGGTTTAGATAAAACCCCCGGGTTTGTGTGAAACCCCCGGGTTTATGTGAAACCCCCGGGTCTGGGTGAAACCCCTGGGCCTGGGTGCAGCCCCCCAGGTGCAGCCCCCCAGGTGCAGCCCCGTGCCCAGCCCGTACCTGGTGAACCGCACGTTGCAGATGTTGCACTCGTAGGGCTTCTCCCCGGTGTGGGTGCGGATGTGGCGCGGCAGCTTCCCGGCGCCCTGGATCACCTTCTCGCAGATGGGGCACTTCTGGAATGCTTTCGCCCTGATCTTCTTCTCCACCTTCTGCGACCAGGACGGGTACACGTCGCCCTCGCTGGAACTGCCGAAATATTTCAAGTAATAATCCATGACCCCGTCCTCGTCCTTGCGGTCGTCGTCGCCGAGCTGCTGCCGCCCCACCGAGTTGATCATCTGCTGGAGCAGGGCGCTGGCGGCCAGGTCATCCACCTCCCTGCCATCGTCCTCGGTCTCCGTGCCCGTGGGGATGAAGCTGGGCGAGTCCCCGGCTTCCTGCGGGTCCAGAGGGCCCCTGGGGGTGCCCCCTTCCTCTTCTCCCGGGGTGGCCAAGCCACGGCTGCTGTAATGTCCGTTCTGGGAAGGGGAGAACATCCCGCCGCCGCCCGGCTCCTCGTCCTCGCGGTCCAGCCACACGGCCGGGTTGCTGTCGGGGTCACAGTCACTTGCCTTTGGTCTTTCGGTTGGGGTGGCTTGCGAGTAGAAGTCCAGGCCGTTGCAGTTCGACTCCTCCTCCTCCTCTTGGCCTCGGAAGTTCAGTCTCTGAAGGTCTCTCAACTCTGTGTTGGTCCACGGAAAGCTGCCTTGGTGGCCGTTCACGGGGTTGCTCTGGAAGAACTCCAGGTACTCTTTTGCTCTGAGATGGTTCCTCTGATCAATTTGATCTACTGTATCCATCTGGTCATTTTTGGCCAGAATCTTCCTCTCCAGGAGATCCGTGCAGACATCCCTGACGGCCGGGATCTCCAGCAGCGTGGCGGCGTTGAGGATGTCGTTGACGTTGGAAGTGCTGACGGTGAGGGTCGCGGTGTAGGCGAACTCCAGCAGCGCCGACAGGGCGTCCGCACTCACAAAGTCTATCTCATACACGTTCTGCTGGTCCACCACTAACCCTGAGGTGAAGAGCTTCTTGAAGTACTGGCTGCACGCTGCCAGGACGGAGCGGTGGGTGGGGAACTCCTGGCCTTCCACCAGGATGACCACGTCGCACAGCAGCCCGTTGTTCCTCTGCTCATTCAGGCTGCTGAGGATGTCGCTGCTGTGATCCGGGAATGGGATCCCTATGGGGCCGTCCACGCCACCCGCCATCTTCCACGCTAAAGGCTGTTGTTGGGGGGGAAAAGGAGGGCAAGGTCGTGAGTCACAGAGCTTGGGGACATCGGGAGAAGTCCCAAATTCCTGAGGGATGCGCCCGGCAGCACCACCAGTGTCCCCTGTGCCTCTCCCATCGTCCTGCCCGGCCTCTGCTTACCTGGGGAGGAGGAGCAGGAGCAGAGCCCAGGTGCTCTCAAGTGAGAACAGCTGAATTAGCAGGGATCCAGGCCAGAGCAGCAAGCCTTGGCAGGGAGCTGGGATCACCCAGCCAGGCTGCACCTGGAGCGGGCACAGCCCGTGCCCAGCGTGGGGCTGGGGCAGCCTGAACCTCCCCAGTGCACCCCAGTCCACCTCTGGGAGCATTTCCCATTCCCATTCCCACTGGGAAGGTCCCCAGCTCACCCAGAGCAGCCAACACACTGATGTCATCACCGGGAACACCATTCCCACCCCTCATCCCTGGGGCCAGAACACCTGGAGAGGTGCAGGAAGGGGATGTCCTTTGGGAAGGGCAGGGAGAGGGGAGCCCCAGCACCCCGAGCTGCTGCTGCAGGTGTTTGACAGAGCAGAGCTGAGCCCTGAGGAGAGGACACAGGGATCACCAAGTGCCAGCACCAGACCCGGATCCTGGACAGGTTCCAGCTCTTCCCAATGCCAAGGGTTTGTTTGGGACAAGATAAATAAATAAAGCCACTCCTGAACAGATTCACTTGACTCCAAAGGCTGGGAAAACCCAGAGGGATCCCCTTTGCTGGGAAAAGGGGCACTGGAGCCCAGCTGCAAGCCTGAACGGCCCCACAATCCATTCCCAAAAATTAGGAATAACATTTCCCTCCTGTCCATCCCAAGCAGCAAATCCACACGTGCTCCTTGAAGCAGAGATGCCTCTGCTGGAAAATCCATGTAATTCCCCCCCATCCCAAGCACTGGGATCAGCAGGAGCCAAGAAATCCAGGCACAGACCAATGCACAACCCAGCCCAGCACAAGGCTGGAGTAGCCAAGCTCCTGATTTCCAGATGGGGAAACTGAGGCACGGCGGGACGTGGCCTGTCCCACGCCATTGGGGGATGGATCTGGATGAGTCAGGATGGATCCAGAACAGGAATAATTATCCAGGAAGCAACTCCCAGCCCCGGGTCCCAGCACGGAGCAGGAGCCCAGGTTGCACAACTCTGGCTTCCCCCACCCACCCCCGGCCTCCTCAGTAGTTTTCCATATTTACTTCTTTTTGAAAAGTTTTGTTAAGCCCAGAAAATAAGTTTAACTTTGGCACCTTCCTGTTTTAGACAGAGAAAAGGCAGGAGGAGGCAGGTCTGAGGCCGGGGAAAAGCAAATCCCTGGATCACCAACAGCAGGAGGAGAGCAGCGTTCAGCTCCCAGCAGGAATGGGATGGGGGTGAGGAGGAGGAGGGAGGACCCAGGGGAGCTGGATGTGCAGGGCAGGCACCAGTCCTGCCACCAAAACCAACCACCAAAGCCAGGTGGCTTCCTGGGACCGACTCCAGAGCCGCCTCCTGAGCTCCAGGACTTGACCTTTAAGCCCCAAGTTCAGGGGTTTTTACATCAGGGAGGAAAGGGCTGTTTGGTGGCTCCACACTCAGGTGTGGCTTCAGGTGTGACCTCGGGCAAGGTCACCTCACCCCAGCATCCCCAGGGACCTCCTGAGCTGCGATTCCAGAGAGGTTTTGCTGCCTCAGCTTGTCCCCTTCCCACCTGGGGCAGCTCCAGAGCTCCCCAAACCCCCCTGATCGGGGTCACCACACACAGCACAGCAGATCCCAAACCCCTGCCCACCCCAAAAACAGCACTGGAGCTTCCCCCTCTCCTTCCTCTCCACAAGAGCTGCTTTTCCCCCTCAAAAAAAAAAACAACCCAGTGAATCTGAGCTGCAACGCAGCCCTGGGCAGGGACCCCGAGGGAGCTCTGGGGACCACGGGGAGCAGCCAGAGCATCCAGGCAAGGTCCCAGCCCCAGCCTGGGGGTTGGGACAATCCTGCCCACAGTGTGGGAAGGGCTGCAGGGTCATGAGACTGCCCAGGGCCAGGCTGGAGCCTGCTCCAACTCGGCCACCCCGCACACAACACGGCCTTTGTGTCCCACAGCCACGGGCAAAGGGGCTTGTCCTGAGCCCCCCAGGAACGGAGTCAGGGCCTGGATGCTCCAGCCACATCCAGAGACTGAGTCCCTAAAACATCACCCCCGATCCTTTTCCAGCCCAGGAATTGCCAAGGGGAAAGGGAGGGTTCCCAAGTATGGATTTGGGAACTTCTCGAGTCTTCCTAAGGTGGGGAGGACTCAAAAGAAGCTCCAAGCACCCCAAATTCACTGCGTGCTCATTCACAGGGTTCAGAGCCACGATGGAATGGGCAAAATCCACTTAGCAGTGCCCTGGAGCCAGGTGACAAGTGACAAAAGCTGCTGGCACCACCACAGCTCGTCCCCTGCCTGGTAAGGACAGGTCTGAATGGGCCACCAAGAGGGAGCTTCAGCTACTGAGCTGAATTTCCCCACAGCCCCGTTCTCTCCCTGCCTGCCTGGCCACTCCTGGGCTGTCCCACGTCCCTGTCCCATGCTGGCTGGGCTCTGCAGGGCTCAGAGGTGACACATTTCACCCCAAAAGCGGCTGCAGGGGAGAAGTTTGGGAATGGCCTTTGCAGACACCTGAGGGGAAACTCCCCAGGTGAAACACAGCCTGTGAGAAAGAGGGGTTGGAGCGACAGCAGAGCCCCTGCAGGTGATTTAGGAACATCATTTACAGCCCTGTGCAGCCCTGACCCCACTCTCAGCCCTGTGGGTGCTTCCAAAATTCCCAGCACAGCAGAGCTGTGGCTATTCCAGCTCCACGAGTCAGCCCGGCACACACAGCCCGACTCCAGGCAGGAAAAATGGCATTTTTTGGGTGGTGAACGGGAGTGAGGGATGTTCTTCCACCTCCCTGAGCTGATGTTCCACATCCAGCTGATTCCCCATTGCCTCTGGACGCTGCACCTCAACACTAAAATGGAACCACTGAGGTTGGAAAAGCTCTCCAGGATCAGTGAGTCCAGGCTGTGCCAAATGCCCACCTTGTCCCCAGCCCAGAGCACCGAGTGCCACCTCCTTGGGCCCCTCCAGGGATGGGCACTCCAAACCTCCCTGCCAACATCTCATTATTTCCACGGAGGAGTTTTCCCAGTGTCCAACCTGCCCCTGCCCTGGTACAACTCAAAGCCATTCCTTCTCATCCTGTTGTCCCCTGGGAGCAGAACCTGACCCCTCCTGCCCTGTCAGGGAGTTGGGCAGAGCCAGAAGGTCACTCCTGAGCCTGTCCAGCTCCCTCGAGACATTTTCCAGACTCTTCCCAGCTCCATTTCCTCCTCTGGGCTCCCTCCAGCCCCTCCGTGTCCCTCTCACGGTGAGTCCCCAAGCTGTGACCTCGGCACTGCCACTTTATTCTCTTTGTTTAAACTCAATTTCTCACCTCTCTCCTCCCAGATCTTCCCCCAGCCCCAGAGCAGCACCCAGAGCTCACTGAAAGCCCTGAGCTCGTGCTTCCCTCAGCACCATGTCACCCAATCCCTCTCCTCCAGGAGCTCTGGAATTTGACATTTACATTCAAATGAGACGACCACATCAAGATGGGATCACAACCAAAAGAGCTGACAAAACACCTCTTTAATTACCACTTTTCCATAGAACCTCAGTGGGGTTTTTTTGGGTTTTTTTTTTTCCCTTTTCCCTTCACTTCTTTTGCCTTAAAACCGAGAGGAAGCTGAGCAGTTTGGGAGGGCTCAGGAATACACAGGTGGAAGGGATCGCTCACCCTTGGGGAACAGGGAAGAGCCAATGTTTTCTCCGGGCTCTAATCCGGAAAAGATCCCCCAAATTCCTTCCAAAGGCTGAGGTGCCGCCCACTGCAGCGCCACAGGTGAGAACTTGAGCAACACCTGGCACCTGCTGGGGGCAGGGAGGGAGAAGCAGCATCACCCTTTCCACGGAGCAGAGGCAAAAACGGCTCCAGGAGTTCTGCGATGCACAAAGTGACATTTCCTGGGAGCAGCTGAGCTCCTGGAGATGGATGGAGAGAGACTCCAGACACAGTGAGGGAGAAGGGATGCCAACTGACCAGGATAGATGGGATATTGAGAAGGAATTCCTCCCTGGGAGGGTGGGGATGGACCAGCTCCTGGATCCCTGGAGGTGTCCAAGGCCAGCCAGGAGCAGCCTGGGATACTGGAGGATGTCTCTACCTATATATACATCCATATTTAAGGTCCATCCAACCCAAACCATTCCGGATTTTGGGATACTCAGCCTCTAGCACAAGGCCCCCAAGCTGCTCTGGGATTTCTTGCAGCAAACACACACGACCGAGGCAGGGCAGCCTCACCAGGGAAGAATCATTAAAAAGATGGTTCTTTATACAAAAAAAACCCACCCCACTGGTTGCTGCCCAAGGAACGTGATCCCAGCATTCCCTCACCATCAGCTGGAGGGAACTTTTCCCTACAAGCAGCTCCCATCCCACTATTCCCTCACCCCTTTAGACTTCGGGAGGGACCATCCCAGTGCCCCCAGGAGCACGGACAGCTCTGCCAGCCGTGGGCTGAGGCAGCTCTGTGGCCACGGGGAGGGCAGGAGGCAGTGCCTGAGCTGCCAGCCAGCCCAGGACAGGCCCCAGCAGGTCTCCCTCTGCCCAGGATCCACCCGAAACTCCGCCGAGGCCTCGGGACACGCGGAGCGGCCGCGGAAGGTGGGAACAGCAGCAGGAAGGGAAGGAGGTGTTTTGTCTGTCCCACAGTTCCAGCCACGCCACAGAGCCACGGAAACTCCACTGCTCCCAACAAGGAAGGTGCTGTCAGTGCTTTAGGGCCAAACTCTCCCCATTATTTGGGCCTGGAGAACAGCTGGATGCTCCTGAGGGAAGACCCTGCGCATGGACGGGAGGAACTGCACTGTGGGAAAGACCCAAGATGGAAAAAAAAAAAACCCTCAGCACGCTTTTATTTTAAATAAAACTACATTTTCAATGATGCAGTGGGAAGGAATCCTCGGTCTTGAGAAGGCAGCAGTGGGAAAAGCTGAATTCCAGCTTTCTTCTGTGCTGACCAGACATCCCATCCGGGGTAACATGACCCACATCATGCAGCTCTTGAAGTGAAGAGATGGGGGCAGAAGCAGAGCCCTGCAAATATCTGTGGGCTGCTTTGGACAATCTGGCTCTGTTTTCCAAGCATCCATCCCCTCCAGCCCCTGCCCAGCTCTGGATTTGGGACATGAGGGACGAGGAATGAGACTGAACCACACAAGGAGGGTTCAGATGGTTCCCAAGGATCACACCCCCGACCAAACCCTGCTCCAGGGATTCCCCAGAGTGCCTGGATTGTTCTGGTCCTCCCAAAGATCAGAGCATCCCACTTCTTGCAGGAGGTCCTTTGGATGCTGGAATGCTGCTGAAGGGGCTCTGGAGAGTTTCCAGTGCCTGAAGGGGCTCCCAGAGAGATGAGGAGGGACTTTGGACAGGGAGTGAATGGATTCAAACTGAGAGCAGGTTTAGAGGGGATATCGGGAAGGAATATCTTGGAAGGATTAACTTCACCCTGTGAGGGTGGGGAGGGACTGGAATGGAATTCCAAGAGAAGCTGTGGCTGCTCCATCCCTGGCAGTGCCCAAGGCCAGGCTGGACAGGGCTTGGAGCACCTGGGACAGTGGGAGATGTCCCTGCCCATGGCACTGGATGAGCTTTAAGGTGCCTTCCAACCCAAACCATCCTGGGATGAGTCCAAGTCTCAAGTTCAAGGTGAAGTGGAAGAAGCCCTGAGATGTTCCTGGGCCCCAGCAGCCTCCCCCCAGCCCAGCCCAGCCCACGTAACCAAAACAGCCAGGCTGTCCTGCCCAGGTCCGACCTGCCAGGGAGGTTTTCCTCCCCCTGCTCTGCAGAGATGTGCCTGGGCAGCACAGGAAGCTCCAGCACAGCCAACCCCCCTCCTGTGGCCCTTTCACACCCAGCAGCTGCCCCAGGGTAAAAAGGGAATCTGCCCCAAACCCTGCAGATGCGGGGCAACACATCCCTGAAATCCCAGAATCCCAAACTGGTGTGGGCTGGGAGGGACCTTGAAGTTCATCCCATGGGCAGGGACACCTTCCCCTGTCCCAGGCTGCTCCAGCCCGGCCTTGGACACCTCCAGGGATCCAGGGGCAGCCACAGCTGCTCTGGGAATTCCATCTCCGGGTCTCCTCACCCTCACAGGGAGCAATCCCTTCCCAATACCCCACCCATCTCTGCCCTCGTTTTGAAGCCATTCCCCTCTCCCTGCAGGCCCTGGTGAAGGGAAGAGCCAAAACTCTCCTCCATGAGCCATCTGTGCCCAGGGCAGGAGCACCCAAAGCCCTGCAGGACAGTCAGGAAAGGAGAATCCCACCTCCTGCAGCTGCTGCCAAGGGAACTCTGGCAGGAAGAGCAATTGCTCCCCGTGAGTCTGGATGGGATCTGAACATCCCTCAGACCCTCCACGAGCATCCAGGGAACTCGAATGGAATAAAGATCCCTTAAAGCAGGAACCATGGAGGGACCACAATGGAGCAGGGACCACCCAGCTCGGGCTGGAGGTCTGGGATTCCTCAGCACCGACAGGGAATTGTTGGGAATGCTGCTATGGAGCCACCAGGAAGAAAAGGGGCTTGTTCCTCCTGGTTTTCCCCAGCTGCCTGAATTCCAGTGGTGTTCACACGCTGGCCCAGACAGGGCTGGAGAAGCCAGCTCCGGGATTGTCCCAGTGAAAGGACAAGTGCCACCATGGAACAGGCTCACTCCAGCTCATCCCCAAGGCCTGGGAAAGACTCTGCATCTCCCAGGAAACCTGCCAGTGCTCCCAGAGACACCAAGGATTCACTTCCACAGCCCAGGCAGACGAGGGATGACCCAATGTCACATTCCTCAGCTCCCTGGGATGTCACTGGGATGGGATTTCCTGGCAGGGCACGGCACAGCTCCTGGGAAACTTCATTTTCCAGCTGCTGGAAAATGGACAAACCTTTGGTGCTGTTCTGGGGGATCCCAAACCTGCAGCTGGGGCACGGAGCCTCCCTCAGCCCTGACAGCACCAAACTCCTCTCACGTTGCAAGGTGAGACTGAACTGGTTCCTCCACCCAGCCCTCCTTGCCAATTTTCTCCTTTGTCATCAGAGGCCGGGTTTAATCTGGCAGGAATGTGCCTCGGTTTGAGCCCAGGGGAGTCTCCCACCTGAGCCCTGGGTGTGAGGGGTTCTTTTGGGGTGAGAGTCTCCTCCATCCCCAGCACTGTCAACTCTGCCCCAACACCAAAGTCCACGGCACCAGGTCCCTGTGCTGGGATTGTCCCCAGCAGGTCACAGGAATGTCACTGCACTGACACAAAACAAACCTGGAGCTGCCCAGAGACCCTCAACCCCTGCTCCAAACCCACCTCTGCTCCAGCAACTTCCAGGCCTCCCTCAATCCTCGGGCTAAGCTGAGCCTACCTGAGCTCAGAGCAGAGCCCAGGATACCCTGGCACTGACGGGAAATTCCCAGTTTTGCTGCTCAAACAAACCCTTTTCACCAAACCCAAGTGTGCCCACTCCTGGCCCTCCAACAGGTTCATTCCCACGTGGCTCCTGTGGGGAAAGTTCCTGGTTTGGGGAGATTCTGGACAACACCAGCCCACGGCTGAGTCAGCCACAGTTCTCCAAAATACTTTAAAAAGTCTCAGGAGTGACAGGGAAAAAGGGAGAAAACTGCACAAACCATGAGCTGTGTGTGCTCCAGTGCTGAGGGTTCTTTTCCAACCTGGAGGCACCGGGATCCAGGCAGGAATAAGCAGCTGCTATTCCAAAAAGCCAACGTGGGGCCCCTTTGCCACGGGAGCAATTTAACCCCCAGTTGCTGCTCCAGGTTGGAGGACAATCAGAGCAGGTCACACTTGGACACCACTCCCCTTCAGAGGCCAAAACCTGTCCCCACTCCAGCCAAAATGCCCCCAAAGTCACTCCGGTGTTTCCTTGAGAAAAAAACCCCAAGCCCATCTGCCCCTTCACCCCTGTCACAGCTCTCGTGGTCTCCTGAACTGAGAGAACCATAAAAACTGCTCAAACCCCAAATCCCCCCATTCCCCCAGAGCCCAGACAGTATTTAGGGGACAGGAACGTGGGATGAAGGCTATCACGTGTCTCATGACTCCTAAACAGAGCCCTAAGAACTGCTCAAACCCCAAATCCCCCTGTTCCAGCAGCCCCCAAAGTCCCTGTCCCCTGTCACGGGATTCCGTGTCCTGCCCGAGGCTCTGGCAGCAATTTAATCACCTCAAATGACACCTCACAGCCCGGCTGCTTTATTTCCACTGTGCGAAACAGAGGGGAAAAAAAAGGGAAAATAAAGAATAAGCCTGGAGTTTGGTGAGAGAGCAGGGCAGGGCCTTATGTAATTCCCAGTTTGTGGATTAACAGACAGCTCGTCCTGCCATTCCCAACTCCCTGGCTTCATCCCTGGCAATGCTCTCCTTCCTTCCTTCCTGCTGGGGGCACGGGGATGCTGCAGGCAGGGAATGCTGAGCCCTGAGCTCTGCCTGTCGGGGCAGGAAACTCCGAGGAACTGCACAGCACCAACCTGTAGCTACAAGCCCACCTCCTGCTCCTTCCCAGCTGCGGCAAACAACGGGGAGGAGAAAAAAAAAATAAAAAAAAAAAAAGACATTTATTTGCCAGTTCCCAAGGTGCTGGTGGGAAATGAGGAGGTGCACGAAGCAGGAAGGAAATGGGTGCAGGAGTGGGGTGAAGGGAAGAGAGGAGGGAGTTAAAACCCAGCGCTGGGACGCCACGAGCATCCTCTGCTGTGGAAAAACAGGGATGGGGTGAGGAAAGGGAAAGAGCTTTAGGTGGGCACAGGGGTGGGGAGCAGGAGGAGAAGGATCCTGCCAGGGGAGTCTGACCCCAGCAGGACACGGCCGAACAGGATCCCCACGGAGTTTTTGCCCCCGGAGAACACGGCTGAGAGCAGGAGCAGCGCTGCAGCCGGCCAGCCCAGCGCTGGCAGCTCACACTCCCCAGGCTCCCGCAGCACATTTTTCCAAGGGATGGGCAAAGCCGGGCTCTGGGGAAGCCGCTGATTGCCAGGGGATCTGCGGCTCATCCCACCGACGTGCCCTTGGCTCCCACCCGCAGCCCCGGGGCAGCTCAGCGCAGTTTCCAGTTTCTCGCACCTTGTCGCATTAAGCCGAGCTCTTTCTCTCTAGATCTCTCTCTTTAGTTGCCTTCCACCTGCAGCCCGGGGCAAATCCCAAACCCCCCGGCGGCTCTGGGCTCGGGGGGAAGGAGCCTGGCCGCGATTGAAGGCGGAGAAGCAGCGGCTCTGCCACCGGAGCCGGCTGTGCCACAGGAGAGAGACACAGGGAACCTGAAGCTGAGCGCAGGGAAGGCGATCCGGCCAGGGGCCGGCCTCCAACAATCGGCCCTGGAGACTCGCACAGGA
Organism: Sylvia borin; assembly: GCA_014839755.1. Taxonomy (NCBI): domain Eukaryota; kingdom Metazoa; phylum Chordata; class Aves; order Passeriformes; family Sylviidae; genus Sylvia; species Sylvia borin. The sequence continues at coordinate 4,940,520 of CM025983.1, forward strand.
TCCCAGCTCTTGCCTGACCTCGTTTACTCCCGCTGAGGGCACAGGTAACCCGGGACCGGCACGACTTCGGATCAAAGAGCCACAGGATTGGGGAGAAACGCTTCCCTTATCCCAGACACCGCCTGTCTTCCTCCCTTCTCCCCGAGTTCTGCTCGCCAAAAGGCTTTTAATTACACACTGGCACCGCTCTGCTCAAATTTGAGGTTAAGGCTGGTTGAGAGCAAAGTTAAAGCAACTGTTTATTGCCTGGACTAAGAGAGATAAGGAGTCGGGGTCTAATTGTTCGCCTCACAAGCTCATCTTCCAAAAAACTCGGCATCCCGAGACAGGGAGAAAAGCCTCAAGTGTCAGTCTTAATCAAGAGCAAACCACAGCTCTCAAGCGTTTAGAGTCTGTCTCGAAAGTAAACCCGGGATTTCAGAGTTTTGAGGTGGGACACCTGCGTGGGGCTCGCTCCTGGAGCCCAAAATCAGGGAGACAGCAGCACCCAAACCACCCCAGAGCCTCGACGGCAGCATAAATTTCCCCCCTCATTTGCGTCTCCCGTGCCCACAGCCAAATTCCCACGCTGGGAGAACGCAACTGGAATTTTGAATTCTGCTTCCACCAAGTCACCAAACACGGAGGGAACCCTTCACCACGCCAAAGGAATTCCACCCAAGCTCCTCCACGGAGCAGAGCTCCTCCTCAAGCCACAGCTCACCAAACCCACGGCCACGAGATGAAATACGAGTGAAAAACCATAAATAATTAAAAAAAAAAAAAAAAAAAAGAAAGGCAGAGGAAAGAGTTGCAGAGCAGCAAAGTGAAGCGCCACTTTCATTCACCACCACATTTATTAAGAGCTTCTGCCTTGCAAAACCCTCCCTGGAGTTACTGAAGCAATTAAGGCTCGGTGGAAAAATCCCACCATCTCACCCGTGTTTGGGTTGCGCCTCTTCACTCCCTCTTTCACCAGAACAAGCCTAAACAGGGGCCAGAATGAATATTAAACAAGAAAGGCTCCTCTCTAATAAACTCCTCAGTTTCTCTCGGTCTCTTTTATTTTTTTTATATATATATATATATTTTTTTTTTTTTTTTAAAGTAGTTGAAATCCAACAACTCCGGCAAAACCATCAGAATTAAAGCCAGCCCAGCTCTTCCTGCTCAGCCTCCAGAAGAGCCCACACGCTGCAATTTCCAACCAGGACCGGCAGAACCCTTCAGAAATCACACAATTCCCTAAAAAAATACCCCCACCAACCACCCCAAACACTTTTGGAAAGCGCCAGCATGACCTTTTAGCTCCGTTGCTACGCCGAGCACAACTTCAACCCTCATTAGGTTGTAAATTCTTCCAGGCAGAACCTTTCTCTCCCCTCATGTCCATAAAATAGTTATTATATAAGTTATGGTTTCGATAGCCAGGACAATTAACAGCCCGGCTGCTCTTGAACTGGGGCTGGCAGTAAACTCTTACCAAGAGTCCTTGAGCCCAGAGAAACTTTGGCTGCCCAAAGCTGCCGTGCCCTGCGGCCGAGGGTCTGCAGGAGCTGGGAACACCCGGGGCCAGAGAGGGGCCAGGCACTCACGTCGCCGGGGCTCCTACAACAGGAACTGCTGCTCTCACCACAGGAACGCCAAGGTTTACACGTTCTGCTGCGACTGCCCCAGTCCCAGCGCTTTTCCAGGGAATAACCTCAGCTGGAAGGACTCACAGGGATCCTCCAGCCCCGGCACAGGCACCCCAATGATCCCGCCCTGGGAACGCTGTGCACAAGTTCCTGGAGCTCTGGCAGCTTTGGGGTCAGCATCATTCCCTGGGGAATCTGCCCAGTGCCCCACCGTGCTCTGCAAAAAGAACCTTTTTTCCTGACATCCAACCTCAACCTCTCCTGAAACAGCTTCATAAACCAACTTTTCCCACACTCCTGGAGCAGCACAGCCAAGGAACCCTTTTCCCCGGCGGCTCCCAGCGAGGTGCCCGTGACTTTATCCCGTCCCCAGCCTCACCAAGCACCAGGGGGAAGAGAGCAGAGACCTTTGGCTGTGTCACGGGGGACTCAGCCCGGCAGTTTCGGGCACCTGCCCCGAGCCACCACATCCGAGCCCCGCGGTGAGGGATGATGATGATGATGATGAGGAAGAGGAGGAGAAGGCAGTGCCGGGTCTCTGAGCACGCAGAGGAATGTTTTTTTGGCAGGACGAAGGGATGCTGCCCCTCCACGGCAAAGCTCTCCCCGGGCCTCGCTGCTGCGCAGTCCCGCGGGGGGGAGAGGCTTATCCCGCCGGGCTCCTCCGGGCACCAGCGCCCCAGCCCCGCGGGGGGATTATCACCGCGGCCCCCCCTGCCCGCAGCCGGCCGGGGGGAGATAAGGGACGGCCAAGGGGGGTAAAAACAAGCCCCGGACGAGCAAGGCCGGAGCGGGGCGGGCAGGGCCCAGCCGGGCGCCCCTCGGCCGGCAACGACCTTGGGGTGCGCGGGGACGGGCCCGGCCCGACGCCCCCGCACGGGGCGGCCCCGGGGGACCCCACCCAGGAGCGGCCTCCCCCCGCCGCCGGCCCGGGCCGCCCCCCCCGCGGGGCCCACAGGGAGCCTTGGCCGGGCGCCACGACCCCACCCCTTCCCCCGGGCGGGCGGGCGGGCGCCGCAATGGAGGCCGGGGGGAGGCGGGGGCGGGGGGCGCTGAGGGGGGGGGAGAGAGGAGGTGAGGTGAGGGGGGAAAGGTGTCGGCGGTGTCCCGCGGGAGCGGCGGAGCGGGCGGGGGTGGCGGCGGTGCCGGGCCCCGGGCGGGGGTCGCGGTTCCGGGAGGGGGAAGCGGCGCAGGCCCCGCCGCGCCCGTCCCCGGCCACCCCGCGCGGCGCCCGCCATTGGGCCGGGCGGCGGCGGGCGGGGCGGGTACGCGGGGCGGAGGGCGCGCCCCGATTGGCCCCGCCCGCTGCCCATCAACACGCCTCCCGCTCCCCGCGAGCGCGGGGGACGCCGGGAAGCGCAGTCCGCGCGCCCACCGGCACCTGCGGCGCGGCGGCGCCCGGGGACTACAGCTCCCAGCATGCCCCGCGCCGCGCTCCCCCCACTCCTCCCCGCTCCGAACCCTTCCCCCCCCCCCCCCCCGTCCGCGACCCCCCCAGCACGGCCCGGCCAAGTACAACGTATACGGAGGGGGGGCGGAGGAGGGGGGGGCAGCCCCCACCCCCCCCCCGCAACGGACCCAACCGACCCCTCCCCACCCCCGCACTGCCCCCAGCACCCCGAGGAGGGGGGGGGAAGGGTCAGGCCTGAACCACCCCCCCCCCATGCGCGACCCCCTCCCCCCCCCTCCCGCGCCCCCCCCCTCAGTTCCGTACCGGGCGGGGGCCGAGCGGTCCGGGCGAGCGGAGCGGGCCGCGCCGTGCCGAGGCGGGCGGGCCGGGCCGTGCGGGCGGGCGGAGCAGGCTCTGGCCGCCCCGCGGGAGCTGCTCGCCGAGGCCCGTATGCGGCTCCTTCCTGCTCCGGCCGGGGCCGCCCCGCTCTTAAAGGGGCCGCGCGCCGCCCCCCCGCCCGCCGCCCCCCCCGCGGGGCGCAGCCGCCTCCGGCCGGGGGGGGGCGCAGCGCGGAGCGGCCGCGGGGGGGGGAGAGGGGGGCTCGGGGGGCCGCGCCCGGGGGAGCCCCGAGAAGGGACCCCGGGACCCCCCCCAACCCGCGCGGAGAGTGGGACGGTCCGCGCCCCCCGCCACCCCCCCGGGTGACAGCACGAGCCGGAGGCACGCGTGTCACAGCACGGTGTCACCTCCCCCCCGGCAGTGTCACACGCACACAGAGACCCCAGACCCACGAGTGTCGCACGGTGTCACACCCCCCCCGCTCCCGGGAGTGTCACATACACAGACCCCAGACCCACGAGTGTCACACGGTGTCACCTCCCCGCTCCCGGGAGTGTCACACACACAGACCCCAGCCCCACGCGTGTCACCTCCCCGGAGGGTGTCGCACACACAGACCCCAGACCCACGAGTGTCACACAGTGTCACCCCCCCCCTCCGGGAGTGTCACATCCACAGAGACCCCCGCCCCGAGTGTGTCACACGGTGTCACCCCCCTCGGGAGTGCCACACACACACTCAGAGACCCCAGACCCAGGCGTGTCACACGGTGCCACACCCCGCTCCACCCGTGAGTGTCACCCAGACCCACACGTGTCACATCACGGGGCACCACCCCCCGCATGTCACATGACCCCAGACCCATTCGTGTCCCCAAGGGGCAACCCCCAGGTCCCTTCTGGGTCACCCTACCCACGTGTCACCCCCCGGGTCACCCTGGTGCCCCCCAAACCCCCTGGTGTCACCCCCCGGGTCACCCTGGTGCCCCCCAAACCCAGGGCTGTGTCACCCCACGGGGGATGGCCCTCGGCCCCTTTATTCGCCTCCCTCCCTGCGCCCCCAAAGCCACTCGTGTCACCTCTCGGGTCGCCTCTCTGGGTCACCTACCCGCGTGCCACCCCCTCCCCGTGTCCCCAGACCCACAGGACACCTCCCTGTCCCCCCCAAAGCCACCTCCCCGAGCCCCTCCGGGTCACCCCACCTGCCTGTCACCCTCCCCACGCCCCCAGCCCCACTCGTGTCACCCCACAAAGGCGCTTCCCTCTCCTTCCAGGTCACCTCCCTTAAACCACCACGTGCCACCCCTCTGTGTCCCCAACGTCCCCTCGAGCCCTTCCCGGCCACCCCCTCCCCTGGGAAGGGGACACGGAGCCAAGGTCACGGTGGGCTGGGAGCCAGCCTGGCAAGGACGGGACAAAGCCGGGCTCCGGGCCTGCCGGGGGGGGACACGGGGACAGCAGCGCGCCTGTCCCCACCCTGGCGGGGCTGTGGCAGCCGCAGCACCCCGCGGGCTCGGCAGGGAACAGCTCCTCCGCTCCCTGTTCCAGCTCCTTTCCCGGCTCCGAGCCCGCTGGAGAAGCGGCTGCAGGGAAAAGGGGCAGAGCTCCAGCGAGATTTTCGGCTGGATTTTCAATGTATCGTTGGGGGGGGGGTTTAAATTAATTAAAGGAAGAGAAAGTGAGAAAAGCCAAGCGTTGATCAGCAGTTTCCCCTCCCCTCTCTCTCCGGGGCTCGGGGGGTCTCGTTCCACGCTCGGCTCTTTCGGGATTTCCCCTTTCCCCCACTTTTGTTTCGCCTTAAATAACCCCGGCTCAGCTCCTCGCCCACTCCTCACCCTCCCCCCGCCCTCCGGGGCACGTTTGGGGAGGTTTTAGGGGGGTTTTGGGTCATTAACCCCGTGGAGCACGTGGGGAAACTGAGGCACGGCGGCTGTGGGGTGGGCACCCAGGGGTCCCTGAGCCCCCAGACAGGGCGGAAGGAGAGGTTTTGGGGTGCGGTTTGGGCTTGGGGGGGCTGCACCCGCCGTTGCCGTGCTCCAGCTGCTTTCGTTTTCCCCCAGCACGGCCGGGGCACGCCCAGGGTGAGCCCCCCAAAATATGAACCCCCAAAACGCCTCCCCCAGCACTGGGACCCCCCCCAAAATCAGCTGTAGAAACCCCCCCGGGTGAGGCTGGGTGGGGGGGGAGGACCCCAAATCCCCCCTACAAACCGAACAGGGGTTGGGGATCCCCTTTTCCAGCCTGGTTGGGCATCCCCCTTTCCTCCCTGCACCCCCAAAATCCCTCTGTGGCACCCTGGGGACCCCATGGGACCCCCCCTCAATTCCCAGCTGGCACCACCAAAAGCTGGCACAGCTCCCAGGGGTGCAGCCAGCCCCTCCCGGGCTCTGCAGGGCACCCCAGGGCCCTGGGGGGACCCCAAAACACCCGGAAAAAACCAAACCAGGACCCCCCAAACAGCACCACGGGAGCCTGGGGTCAGGGACCACAGCATGGGACCCCAAAAATGTCCCAGGAGGAGCCTGGAATTTGGGATGTGGCACCACGGGACCCCAAAAATGTCCCAGGAGGAGCCTGGAATTTGGGATGTGGCACCCTGAGACCCCCAAAAACGTCCCAGGAGGAGCCTGGAATTTGGGATGTGGCACCCTGAGACCCCAAAAACGTCCCAGGAGGAGCCTGGAATTTGGGATGTGGCACCCTGAGACCCCCAAAAACGTCCCAGGAGGAGCCTGGAATTTGGGATGGCACCATGCTGGTGTCACCCCCTGAGCCCCTGCATTTTTCACACCACAAAAAACTGCAAAATATTTCCCCATTTTGAGCCCAATTTGGAATTTTTTCAGCTTCGCCCAGCTCTTGCTCACCCCCAAATAATAAACGCCCCTAAATATTTTTCACCCCCTTAAATATTTCCAACAGGATTTAGGTCCTCGGATTCCTCATCCATCCCGCCCGGGGCTGCCTCGTGCCGGGATAATCCCGGTGTTTCCACTGGAGGCAGCCCAGGGAGAGCCACCGGCACATTCCCAGAGCTCCCGGCTGCAATTCCGGCTCCAAAGGGGTTAAACCCATCCTGGGCACAAGCGAGGAGAGAGAAAAAAACCGCCTGGAAATGTAAAGTGCCGTTTATTTATTATTTGTCCCCCTCCCCTCCCCACATCCATGATGAAAATACCGAGTTTAAAAAAAAAAAAAATATTTAATTGCACCACCGAACTGCTCTGTCCACACTCTCCTCCTCCTTTTCTTCTTCTTCCTCCTCCAAAAAAAAAAAAAACCCAGCACCAAAACCTATGGAAAATAGCCCCAAACTTGAGGAACCTTCCCTGCTTCCCACATAAAATAAAAGGCAAAATCCATCACATCGAGCACCCCACGGCTCCAGGGCGGCTTGGCTGGGCATGAGCTGAGCCAGCACGCACAGACCCCTCAAATCTGGGGTGTTCCCCCCAAAATTGGGGTGTTCCCCCCAAAATTGGGGTGTTCCCCCCAAAAGAACTGGGGTGTCCCCCTTTTGGGGACGTGGTTGTCCCGTGGGGTGGCCCCAGGCAGGGCAGTGCCTTTGTCCTGTGCTGGAAAACAGGAAAGGGATGAGGGATTTGGGGGTCCCCAGGCCTGGGAGTTAATTTTGGGGGGGCTGCCATGGTAGGACACAGGGCAGGCAGGGGGATGGCAGCTGCCAGCCTGACTGGGGGAAAAACAGCCAAAATAATAAAATAAAAATATGGAAAACACCAGAACATTCCCAACCCAACTCCCCAAATCCTCACGGGGAGCTCAGGGGCTGCCAAACCCGGGAATGATTCACCCCAAAAATCCACGTGGTGGGAAGGGAGGGGACCTGGAGGGGGACTGCAATGTCCTTGCTGGGAGGGACAATGCAGGGACAACGTGGGGATGAGGCAGCTCTGGGTGGGTTCATCCCTGGCCAGGGGGCTCCAACAGGGAATCCTGGAGCTCTGCCACGTCCACAATGGCTGAGGCCACCCCTGGGATGGGCTGGAGGCAGCTGGAGGGGGGAATTGCAGCCTGGAGGGTTCCCCGTGCCCTCGATGGCATCAGGAGAGGGACCCCAAGCCAGGCCAGGGCCACCAGGAACAGCCAAGCCCTGCCTCCACCTGTCCAGGGAAGGAAAATCCACGTTCTCCCCTCACCTGGACACTGGAAAGTGGGAGCCATCCCCATCCCCATCCCCTGAAGATCCAGCACGGGACAAGGCCAGGCTTTAAAAGAACCGTTTAAAAAAGCAAACATCGATCTGTGCCCTGCCCCCAGGGCCAGCCCAGCTGTGTGTCCCCAAGGCAGGACAGTGACACTGCTCTGGGCCACCCCAGGCACGGATTCTCCATTCCTGATTCTCCAGCCTGGAGAGAAAACCCTGGAGAGGAGGTGAAGCATCAGCCCCTCACAACCCCACATCCTCCTCACATTCCCCATTACCTTCTTTTTTAACCCAAGTGAACGCATTTCCAAAAAAAAAAAATCAACCAAAAAAACAACAAACCCAAAAAACCAAAACCAAACCAACCCAAAATAAAGAAAAAAAAAAAATCAACATAAGCAGCACCACAATTCCCAAGTGTCAGGAGCTCCAAGAGCTGGAGCAGAGGCCTGGAACAACCTCAGACAGCCAAAGGGAACGACCCTGCCCGGGCTGCCCCAGGGGATGGAGACACTGCCCTGGAGCTGTGGGGACCCGGAGCTTTGGGGTCCCGGAGCTTTGGGGGCTTTGGGGCTTGGAGCTTTGGGGGCCTGGAACTTTGAGGCTTTGGGGTCCTGGAACTTTGGGGTCCTGGAGCTTTGGGGTCCCGAAGCTTTGGGGACTCGGAGCTTTGGGGCTTTGGGGTCCCAGAGCTTTGGGGACCCAGAACTTTGGGGTCCTGGAGCTTTGGGGGCTTTGGGGTCCCAGAACTTTGGGGTCCCAGAACTTTGGGGACCTGGGGCTTTTGGGTCCCAGAGCTCTGAGGCTTTGGGGTCCCAGAGCTTTGGGGTCCTGGAACTTTGAGGCTTCGGGGACCTGGAGCTTTGAGGCTTCGGGGTCCCGGAGCTTTGGGGACCCGGAGCTTTGGCGCTGGGGCTCTGGGGCCGGGAGGGAGGAAGGAGGGGCAGCTGTGCCGTGGAGGGAGCAGAGGAAGCCGTGCCAGGGGTGGCAGTGCCAGCCCCGGGCTCACATGGCAGCTCGGGTGGGAGTGCTGGGCTGGTTGAGCCGCAGCGTCCGGCACAGCCAGCCCGCGAAATCCACCTCCTCCACCTCGGAGCGCTTGATGAACGTGTGGCTCTGCAAGCACGAGGGAAAACACGGTCAGGAACTACCCCCGAGGAACAGCCCAGATCCCAAAAAAGCCAGCCCTGTGCTCTGGGATACGCCCTGGAGACGAGGGAAGATCCTGGTGCCAACGGCTGGTGCAGGGAAAGAGGATTTGGGGGAAACATTTGTTCCTTGCAGCCCTCCCAGGGAAGAATCCCTTCCTGATATCCCATCCATCCCAAGCCCAGAAGCCACTCCCTGTGTCCTGTCCCTACAGACCTTGTCCCCAGTCCCTCTGCAGCTCTCCTGGAGCCCCTTTAGGCCCTGGAGCTTCTCCTCTCCAGGTGAGCACCCCCAGCTCTCCAGAGGGGCTCCAGCCCTGGAGCAGCTCCATGGGCTCCTCTGGACTCTCTCCAGCAGCTCCAGGTCCTCCTGCAGTTGGAGCAGAGCTGGAGGCAGCTCTGCAGGTGGGAGAATTCCCCCCTTTTCCTGCTGCCCAGGACTCAGCTCTGGGCTCTCTGGGATGAGAGCACAGCTGGGGTCCAGCCCTCAGAGCCCCCAGGTGAGGAGCCAGGCTTGTCCCAGGCACCTCAGCAGGGTCTGGACAGGCTCCCAGCACAGATCCATCACTGCCCCGGGATAAAGGGGTCAGTCCCTCCCATCTGCCTCATCCTGGGAATTCCCAGCCTTTGGCATATGGCATGGGGCAGAGCTGGTGCCACCCCAGTGCAAGAGAAAAAAAACAAAAAACAAATCCTCTCCCCACTCACCATCAGCATCTTCAGATCTGCTCGTTCTGCTGGGTTTTTAATTAAGCTGAAATGAGAAGAACAAGAGGGCGAAGGCAACGTGAGATTCCTTGTGGGAGCGTGGGGATCAGGCTGCAGCTTCACCCCAAACCCCTGAGGATCCCAGGAGAAGCCTCAGCCCTGCCAGGGGGAGCTGCAGGACCCATCCCTTCCACACTGTGGGGACAAACTGCGCCCTGCAAATGGAGAAAAGCCCCTGAAGCTTGGCAGGAATTGGGGTTTTTGTAATATCCAATCTCTGGTGCACTGAGAGCTCTGGCAGCACCTTCAGGGGTCCCTGTGCCCACGGGGTGACTCAGCCCCAGGATCTGCTCCACCACCCCCCTTTGCCAGGCTCAGATTTAGAAGGAGCTGGGATCTTTGCTCAGCAGCCCCACAAATAAATTGCTTTTATCCCAACCCTTCCCAAGGCAGGAGCTTCCAGCACAAGGTGGGATGAGGCAGGGAGACAGAGGGATCAGGCAGAACACAGAGGGTGGAGCTCTCAGGGAGCACGTCCAGGCTTCCACCTCCAGCCAGGAGATGAAATCCTCACCATTTATTTACAAACTCCTGGAAATCTTGCGTGAAGACTCCACTCGGCAGCTTGGGAGGAGGCTGTGGGGAGAAGGAAAAAGGGGTTTTTTTGCACCACTGTTGTGCTGCTGTGCTCAAAAATCAGCGTCAGCTGCAGTGTCAGGGAGCTGTGCTCCACAGCCACTCTCATCCTCCTCATCCTCGCTGCTTTTCCAGCCAGGAAAACCCTTCCCTGCCATTCCTTCCCCCTTGGCCTGCCCCTGGGGGACCCACACTGAACCCCAGCCAAAGCTGGGAAATCACCAAGCATCCCAATCCTAAATCCAGCCTCACAAATCCAAGCTCTGGCCTTGCCTGTGGCTGAGAAACAATCCCAAAAACGAGGATTTTCCATCACCCTGGAAAGGAAAGCTGCCCTTTGTGAGAGCTGTCCTTGGAGGCTGTGGGACAAGGGGAGGTGGCCTTAAGCTGAAGGAGGGGAGGTTTAGGTGTGATTTTGGGGATGAAATTCCTCCCTGTGAGGGTGAGGAAGCCCTGGGATGGAATTCCCAGAGGAGCTGTGGCTGCCCCTGGATCCCTGGAGTGTCCAAGGGCAGCCTGGGACAGTGGGACATGTCCCTGCCCACGGCAGGGGTGGGACTGGATGAGCTTTAAGGTCCTTCCAACCCAAACCATTCAGGGATTCCATGACTGACCAAACACTCCCGATGCCACCCTGACTGAGCAGAGCAGCCCCAGCCCTGCGGCACCTCTGGGGACACAAACCCACCTCGTTGACGATGTAATCCAGCAGCTCAAAGATGGCCATGGCAGGCCTGGCGTCCATCCCGTGGCCTGGGGGAGTGACAGGACACAAACGGTGCTGAGAGGCTGCTCGGGCCTCAGTTTGGGGTGAAAAACACCATTTTTGGGGGGAGTTCTGCTGGGAGAGGCTGAGGCAACTCCCAGGGGAATGGAGTCATGGTTAAAGACAAGTCAAAGTCATTGCCAAAATCTGCATTTCTTTCACCAGACCTCCAGTCCAGATTTATTTCCCAGCTTGGAATGTTTGGACAGCACCAGACCATCTCCTCTGGCTGGCTGGCAGCACTTCCAGAGCCTTCTGCTCCCAAGGAAACGGCTCCAGCAGAGCTTCCCTGGAATCCTGGGGCTGTTTTGGTGCTCCTGTGAGAGCTCCCAGCAAAGCTCTTCCCAAAAAAAAGCTGCCTCAGGCTGGAGAGGAACCTGCTGGCAAAGCCTGAGGAGCACGAGGGGCTGTGACAGTGCCCCCCAAAGCAAGGGAGCCACATTCCAGCTGTGCCCACAGCACGGAAAGGGGGGCTGAGCCTTTTGGTGGCACTCAGGAGGTTTCTCCAACACATCCTGCTGCATTTCTCTGGGGAATGGTTTTTCCCCAGGACCCCTGAAGCCTGGAACCACGTAGTCTGACCCTTCTTTCCTTTCTTGACCCAAGTGGCTGAGGTCCAGCTATCTTTCCCTGAGCAAACCAGATAAGGCTCTGTTCTTCCTCCTTCCCCTCTTTCTCCCTTGGACACCTCGAGAATAAACATTTTGGACCAATCCTGGAGGGTAAGAGCCTCTTTTGGATCTTTTGTCTTGTCCCTGAGACATCCCCCCAAAGCCTCCCAAGGAACTGAGCTGGCCAAGGAGCCCCGGAGGAGCTGCAGGGGTTTTATTTCCACACCCCAAATCCACCCTGAGGGGGCTCAAGGGACCCCTCTCCCCACGCTCCCACCAACCTGGCGAGGTGCAGGGTGGCTCCTACACCTTCCCTAGGCACATTCCCAGCAGAGCAGCTGCTCCCAGCCACATCCCAAAGCCCGCTCATCCCCCATGGAAGCGATGCTGGCGATGCACACACAACCCCAGCCCCTACCACTGACGGGGCGTCCTGGGGGCCTGGCCCGCGGCGAGATGCTGGGGGACTGTCCCTCCGCCCCGTCCACCACAGGACGGCCAAAAATTGCTTCCAGTTCCTTGGAGTCTGGCGGGGGGATTGGGTACCTTCCGATCGACAGCTCCACCAGGGACAGCCCCATGCTCCAGATGTCCGACTGCACCGAGTAGTGCGTGCCCTGCAGGCGCTCGGGCTGCGGGGACACGGGGACAGCGTCACGGGGACGTGGGGACAGTGAGGACAGTGGGGACAGCGGGGACAGTGTCATAGGGACGTGGGGACAGCGTCATGGGGACAGTGGGGACAGCGTCATGGGGATGTGGAGACAGCGTCACGGGGACGTGGGGACAGCGGGGACAGTGTCATGGGGACAGCAGGGACAACGGGGACAGCGTCACGGGGATGTGGGGACAGTGGGGACAGCGTCATGGGGACAGCGGGGACAGTGTCATAGGGACAGCGGGGACAGTGTCATAGGGACAGCGTCACGGGGACAGTGGGGACAGTGTCATGGGGACGTGGGGACAGTGTCATGGGGATGTGGGGACAGTGTCATGGGGACGTGGGGACAATGGGGACAGTGTCATGGGGACAGCAGGGACAACGGGGACAGCGTCACGGGGATGTGGGGACAGTGGGGACAGCGTCATGGGGACAGCGGGGACAGTGTCATAGGGACAGCGGGGACAGTGGGGACAGTGGGGACAGCGTCACGGGGACAGTGGGGACAGTGGGGACAGTGTCATGGGGATGTGGGGACAGTGGGGACAGTGAGGACAGCGTCACGGGGACAGTGGGGACAGTGGGGACAGTGGGGACAGTGTCATGGGGATGTGGGGACAGTGGGGACAGTGAGGACAGCGTCACGGGGACGTGGGGACAACGGGGACAGTGGGGACAGTGTCATGGGGACAGCAGGGACAACGGGGACAGCGTCACGGGGATGTGGGGACAGTGGGGACAGCGTCATGGGGACGTGGGGACAGCGTCATGGGGATGCGGGGACAGTGTCACGGGGACATGGGGACAACAGGACGGAGATGGGGGAACTGGGAATGAGGGATAACAGCACTGGGAATGAGGGATAACAGCACTGGGAATGGCGGATAATGGCACTGGGAATGGGGGATGGAGGAACTGGGAACGGGGGATAACGGCACCTGGAGCATGGGGAAAGGATGAACGGGGAAAGGGGCACAGGGAACAGGGATAATGGAACTGGGAAAGGAGAATAACAGCACTGGGAATGGGGATAACGGCACCCAGGGCACAGGGAATGGGGGCTGACATGGAATGCTGGCCCCCAGAGCACAGGAACACCCACTGCCATGGGATATTGACCCCCAGGACACAGGAACAGGGGGCATTGACACCAAGGTCACAAATATCCTGTATGGATGAGACTCCAGGGCCTCAGGGGGCTCCAAGGGAACGGGAAAAGGACTTTGGACAAGGGACAGGACACAGGGAACGGCTTCCCACTGCCAGAGGCAGGGATAGATGGGATTTTGGGAAGGAATTCTGCCCTGTGAGGGTGGGCAGGCCCTGGAAAGGAATTCCCAGAGCAGCTGTGGCTGCCCCTGGATCCCTGGAAGTGTCCAAGGCCAGGCTGGAGCAGCCTGGGACAGTGGAAGGTGTCCCTGCCATGGCAGGGGTGACAATGGATGGGCTTTAAGGTCCCTCCCACTCAAACCATTCTGGAATTCTGTGATATCCCAAAGGCCTCCCCATGGCAGCTCTCCAGGCAAAGAACAGTCCCAGAAGGATCATGTGCAAAGGGGATGGAAAAGAAGGATGATGTGCAGAAAAAAAGCACTTGGAGCATCTCATCCACACTCCCAACTCAGCAGCACTCCCAGTGACTTGTGTTTGGGAGTCTGGAACACCCAGCAGGAATTTATTTCCCTGTGTGCTGAAATCTGAGGAACTCAATTTATCCATAAAAATGTATTTTCCTGCTCACTCCTGTTAACACCCCAGAGGGTTCAGAGGAGCAGAAAATCCACTCGAGGTTATGGAGATGAAGAGAAAAAAAAGAGAAATAAATCAATCCATGCAAGTCATCCCCACTGGCAGCTCCGAGGCAGCTTGGAGCCAGGGCCTGGGAGCAGAGGGGACAGGATTTTTAAATAGCCCCTGTCTAACTATAACTGCACTTGAATAACCATTCCCAAAATACAGGAGCAGCTCAGACCTCAGGATCCTTCCCTGGGAGGGTGGGCAGGCCCTGGCACAGGTTCCCAGAGAAGCTGTGGCTGCCCCTGGATCCCTGGAAGTGCCCAAGGCCGGGCTGGATGGGGCTTGGAGCAGCCTGGGATAGTGAAAAGTGTCCCTGTGAACTGGATGGGGATGGCAACAGAGCTGAGCTGAACCCAAATTCCCCAAAAAACCCCACAGCTGGAAGGAACTTACAGACATGTAGGACCGAGTTCCCACAAAGGAGTTGGCCATGGAGTCAATGAGCTGCCCGCTGACCCCGAAATCACAGAGCTTGATCTCCCCTCGGGAGTTCACCAGGATGTTGGAGGGTTTCACATCTGAGAACAGCGAGACAGGGGAGTGTGAGGGTGGCTCTGGGTGTCCCCTGGCACTGCCAGGCTGGGATTGTCCTGCTCTCACCTCTGTGCATGATCTGGTGCTTCTCCCGCAGGTAGGCCAGGCCCCGCAGAACCTGCCAGGAATCCAAAGCAGGGATGAGAGCAGAGCTCAGGGAACAGCTTTGCCCTCAGCTCAAGGGGAGCTGTGGTGTCCACACCCCTCAGGGTTTGCAATTTACCCCCAGTTCCATCACAGGTTTTGGGTGAGTCACCCAAAAATTTTTTCTCCCAAACCTCCTCGAGGTGAAGACAACATTATCCAGAGGGGCTGGAGGTGGGGGAAAAGGGTTGGGAATTTTTCTCCTCTGCTCTGGAAGGTGCAGCTCCCAGGACTGGGAAACACTAAAAGCTTCCCAGGCCTCATTCCCAATCCCTGCCCAGCAGATCCCCCTGGGAGCCTGAGCGGCCCCACCACTCACCGCTATACTGACTTTGCCCAGGATTTCCTCAGGGATTCTTTTGGCTTCTTTCAGCACTTGATCCAAAGAACCACCGTCCTGAAATAAAGAACTTTTATGACCACCACAGCAATTCCCAGCAGGAAAACACAGCAGCTGGATGGTGAACAGCATTGAGCACATCTCTTTTCCAGCCAAAAAAAAGGGAGCTCAGGTTTATCACTGCAAACTGGGTTTTTTACCAGCTCTGCTTCTTCCTGTTGGTTCTTTGCTCCCTTCCACCAGTGGAAACGCCAAGGTGGCGCCGATTTGGAGGAGAAATAACATCATTCTCCACCAGAAACACCAGAACACGCTCCCTGAGCCTCTCAGCAGAGCAGTGGGCTGGCAACATTTCCGTTTGGCCAAGCCCCAAACCTCTGCTTCCGCTTCCCAAAAGTCGCTGTCTCCCTCATCCCGAGGCCTGGGCAGGAATTCGTGGCTCCCACCAGGAGCAGAGCGGCCAGAGCAAGGAGCTGCCAGCACCCCAGGACACTCAGGAGGCAGGGAGAGGGCACTGGGAGGGTGCAGGGGCAGGGGCAGGGGCTCACCATGTGCTCCATGCAGATGGAGATCTCCCCGTCGCTGTAGAAGGCTCCGTAGAAGCCCACGATGTAGGGGGAGTTGCACTCGTGCAGCACCTGCAGCTCCCGGATGATCTGGTTCCTGATGGCTGGTTTGATCTCCAGATGGATCAGCTGCCAGGAGAGAAAACAGGCTGGGGGTGACTCCTGGGAAGGAAAACAACTGATGGGGAGCAGCCCTGAGAGCTGGGAATGAAATGAGACCTTCAAGGGAGGCGCTGCTTTGGAGCAGAATTTTTCCCATTTGCAGACTAATGTTAAGGATAAAGTGCCTGGACACAGGGAATGGTTTCCCACTGCCCAAGGCCAGGGTCAGGTGGGATATTGGGAATAAACCCTGTGAGGCCCTGGCACGGGGAGCCCAGAGAAGCTGTGGCTGCCCCTGGAAGTGTCCAAGGCCAGGCTGGACGGGGCTTGGAGCAGTCTGGGACAGAGGGAGGTGTCCCTGTCCATGGCAGGGGTGGCACAGGGTGGGATTTGAGGCCTCTGAACCCCACCCAGAGTGGGATTCCAGGCTGAAGGCAGGGGGAGAGCCCTGTGCTGCCTCAGCCACGGAAGGTGCCAGGATTGCACTGGACACGGGCGGAAAGACGAGTCAGGAGCTTGATCTCAGCCCCTCTGAGTCAGCAGCCAGCAACATTTTCACAAGCTCTGGAGGTGTTGTAAGAAGGTGCTCCGAGATCAAGGAAACCACAGAAAAGAAAAAAGCCCCTGTGAAGGTTCTGCACGAGAACCAGCGGCGGCTTTTGGGGCTCCACGTGGGCTCAGGGCAGAGCGGGGAGGGAACACCCCGGGCTGCTGGAAGGTGGCCCTGCCCCTGGGACAGGAGGAGCTGTAAGGCCCCTTCCAAGCCAAACCACTCCGTGATCCCAACAGCAGGAGGGAGGAGAGACTCTGGAGGAGGCAGAGCAGTGGCTGTGCTGCTCCTGCCAAGCACAGCCTCTCCCAGCAGGCAGAGGAAGCAGCTCCTGATTTTCTACTCTGTTGTTCCCAAGCCTGAGAGGAACCTCTGTCCCGGCTTGGGATGACCCTGGGATGTGTTAAACGGGGCTGAGGGCTGAGGGATGTGTGTGCCAAACCCATCCTTCCCACTGCCACTTCCAGCCCTCCTCAGCCAAAACCTACAGTCCTCAGGAGATCAAACTCCAGTCACTTCGTCCATCAGAACTGGGAGAAAAAACCCCCAAACTCCTGTTTTCCAGAGGCCAGGGATCTGCCACTGGCAGTGCAGCCTGTCCCAAAGGAGACAGCTCCATGCAGAATCCATGTGGGAGCAGCCAGGACTCTTCTCCTGACCCAGGTGAGGTGGTGAAGGTGCAAATGCAGAAAGAGAACCCAACCCTCCCAGAGCCAGGCAGAGCTCCAGATGCTCCCCAGCACTGCCAGTCCCTCGTTACCTTCCGTGCCATGATGAGCCCTGAGGGTTTGTGCTGCACTTTGGTGACCACCCCGCCATTGCCAGCGCCCAGCTCCGAGATCCTCTCAAAGTCATCGTCCTTCAGCTCCCCTACTTTGGCTTTCTGTGTCAGGAAAGCTTCCAGGCGCTTCTTCTGCTGCTCATCCAGCTCCAGCTCCTCCAGCTTCTTCTGCAGGTCCACCAGATTAGCCCTGGAGAGGGCAGGAGGGGATGGGAGATGGTCAGCACCAGCGAAAGGAAGGTTCAGTTTTTAGGGAAGTGGAGGGGAATTATGGAAAAGCATCTCCTGACATGTCCTGAGCCCCTGGCAATGGGATCACCTGGACAGGGAGGCCTGGAGAAGTCCCTGCCCAGCACACACAGCCCCACTGGAGAGGAGCTTTGGAGCAGCCAGGTGTTTTGGGAGAGCCAAGGAATAGGAAAAATCCTTTGGCCCTTAAAGAGGCGGCAACAGGCTCTGCTCCCTGTCCTGGGGAGCCAAGCCTGGCTCATGTGTAACACGAGAAGGGCTTTCCATGGGGTCCAGCAGCTCCGTTACACCCCCCGCCCCAAATCCTGAGCACAAAGGGGGGTCTGTGCTCCCCCAGCACCTGCTGCTGAGCCCCCACCGCCCGGGCCAGCTCCAGCTGCTCCGTCCCAGCTGCTGCCACCGCCTCGTCCCCCCTCACCCACACCCAGGGGGACGTGTCGGGAGAGCCTCACCCCATCCCTTCCACCCGGCACCCCCCTCCACCACCCCTCACCCCACACATCCCATCTGCCGACCCCCACCGCCGCCCCAATTCCCCCCCAGCGCCCGGGTCCCCGGTTCCCATCCCCAGCCTGGCTCTCCGCGCCGCCTTCCCTCCCGCTCCACGCCTTGGCCCGGCACCCCTCAGGGCTCAACTGCCCCCCATAAACCGGGGGTGAGAGCAGCCTCTCCCTGCCCATCCCATCCCCACCTGCCCCCAGCCCTTCCTGCCCCGGCTCTGCCTCCCTGACCCGTCACCTGCCCCGGCCTGGGCCCGTCCAGCCCCCCGCTCCTGTCCCACTTTCCCAGGAGCTGTCCCGTTCCCCCCTCACACCTTCCCAGGCCTCCCCAAACCTGTCCCGGCTCCTCCAGGCCTCCCCCGGCCCTCGCCCGCCGTGTCCCGACCCTCAGGCGCGGTGCCCGCTCTGTCCCGGCCTCCCCGGTCCGCCCAGGCCCGGTGTCCCCGAGGCCCGGTGTTCCCCCCTCAAGGCGCCGCGTCCCCCCCAGGCCCAGCCCGGCTGCCGGGGCGGTCCCGGCCGGGCCTGACTCACTCTGCGGAGCCGTCGGGGCTGGGCCCCTCGGCGGCGCTGGGGGCGATGTTGAGGGCGGGCAGCACCGGCTTCCTCTTGGCCGGCATGGCCGGGCCGGGCCGCGCCTGCGGGGCCGGGGGGGCGCGGCCGGGCGCGGGGGCGCGCGGGGGCGGGGCCGGGGTGGGGCCAGCGCCGGCCAATCGGGGGCGGAGCCGGGCTTGGGGGCGGGGCCTGGGCCGGTAACGGGGAGGGGGCCGGAACCGAGGCGGGGTCGAAGGGCGGGGATACGGGTCGGGCCTATGGAGGCGGGACCGGGGGCTCCGTGGGGAGGGACCGGGGCTCCGTGGGGCGGGACCGGGAGCTCTATGGGGCGGGACCGGGGCTCCGTGGGGCGGGACCGGGAGCTCTATGGGGCGGGACCGGGAGCTCCGGTGGTGGGGGAGAAGAGCGCTCGGGGGCGGGCACAGAGGGCGGGGCCCAGGGGCGGGGCTAAGAGCGCGTGGCGGGGCGGAGTCTCGCGAGATCTCGCTGAGGGGGAGAAGGAAGTTGCGGCTGTGGTGGAGGTTCTCCCCGAGGGCCGCCGGGGTGCCCCGGCTGTGTGGACGGAGCGTTAATTAAATAATCCCTAATTAGCCACCCACCAACGAGCAGTAGCCGCGCAGCCCGTGTTTGCTCAGCTCATCCCGTTCCATGCCCGATCCCGGGAGCCCCGAGGCTCCTCAGGAGGAGCCCCGAGCAGCGCCGGGTGGCGGCACCGGGCGGGCGCCCTTTGCCCGGTCCCGGCGGGGCCATAAAGAAGGGAGCAGCCGCCGCCTCTCGGGCAGAGGCCGTGGGGCGGCCGATAAGGGGCCGTGGCCTTGTCCCTGCGCCACGCCTGGGGCACACGGAGCCTTAGTCAGCGCTGTCCCCTCCCTGTGCTCGGGGTGGCATCCACTGAGGGGACGCAGGTGCTGGTGTCGTGCCGATGTCCCTCACGGCAGGGGAATGAGGGTTCGGCACAGCGACCGCCCCGTGTGCAGCCCGAGACTGCCGTGAGGGACTCGTGGAATAATCCCCGAGATGGTCCGGGGTGGGATGGATTTTAAACACATCCTATTCCAGGCCTTTCGCTGTCCCAGGCTGATCCAAGCATTGTCCAACCTGGTCTTGGGCACTTCCCGGGATCCAGGGGCAGCCACAGCTTCTCTGGGAATTCCACTCCAGGGCCTTCCCACCCTCCCAGGACAAATTCCTGCCCAATATCCCACCTAACCCTGCCCTCTGGGAATCCATTCCCTGTGTCCTGTCCCTGCATCCCTTGTCAATGGTCTCTCTCCAGGGAGAGCCACAGAGCACCAAGGTTTTAGTTTGGATAAGCCGTAAGTGGTAGAGTCCAAGCCAACGTCCCCGGATATTGCCCTCAGCACACGTTGATTGTAATTAACACCGAGACATCTGAAAAAAGGGAAACTGTCCCCAAAAGTGGGTGAAGGTTCATGGACAATTATAGCACCTGGACTTCGCCCGGCAGCCCCGGCCCCTTCTGCCCTGCTTGGCAGAGGAGCACAAAAACATTTGGCTAATGAGTTACGGGTCCAGCCCCGGGGCGGCCCTGCCATCGCACCCCGACAGCCCCAATCAGGGCTGGGACATTTTGCAATCTGGGATATTATTTCTGTGCAGTTGGAGTTTAAACTTTGCCACTTGAGTCAGGGAATCACGAAGGAGGAGGAAGAGGAGGAGAGTGAAGGCCGGGTTTGTTGTCCACCGTGCTCCCCAGTGCTCAGAGAGAGTCGAGAGGACAGTCCATGGCATCTCACTCAGGTATGTCCTGGCTGCCACAGCTCAAGGAGATCCCACGGGGACATCAGGATCCACTGGGAGGGTTGAGGGTGAAGACAGGGTGCAATAAATCCCCGTGTCCACCTTGGCCAGACAAATGTCAAGTAATGACAACTGGCCCCAGGTGGCCTGGAGGACATTTGAGTCAGTTGGTTGGGTGGTGGGTTGGTTGGTTGGTCAATCAGTCAGAGAATTGGCTGGTCAGTCCATTGGTCAGTGGGCTGGTTGTTGGGTCAGTCCACCCATTGGTCACTTGGCCAACGTGTTGACCATTTGGTCAGTCTCTTGATCAGCTCATCAATTGAGCCATTGGTCAGTGGGTCAGCTGCTCGGGCAGTTGGGATGTCAGTTGGCTGATTGGCCAGTTGGGCAGTGGTCAGCTGGCCCAGGGGCTCTCTCTGGGTCTCAAGCAGTGCCTGGGGTAGCAGTGAGGGACGAGTCCCCTCCCCTCCCCTCACCACACAAAATGATTAACCAGCCCTTCCAGCACGGTCACCTCCAGGAGGGAACCCCCTGACTGGGTGGAAAACGGGAGGATTTGGCAATTTCAGCTGCTGCAAGGAGAAGAGGGGGTGCACTGCCATGCCTGGAGCCCCCACATCCTATCCCCCACCCTGTAGGGCTTTTCCAGGGGGTGGCTGTGGGGGGTTCCACGGTGCCCGGACTGGGCAATGACCCTGCCACCCCGCAGCCATGGCCTCCAGCGCGGGCAGCCTCGAGAGCCTGGACCTGCTGGATCTCCTCTTCGACCACCAGGACGGGATCCTGCGCGGGCTGGAGCTGGGGACGCCGCCGGGAGCGTGGCCCCAGGACAGGGTGAGCCCCGGAGCCCGCCCCAGCTCGGCGCTGCTGGCTGCCGGCCCCGCGATGTCACAGCCCCGGCGGTGGCCGATCGCTGCCGGTGACGCTGCCGTGTCCCCGCAGCGTGCCCCGGACAGCGAGGACTTCCTGAGCTCCATCCTGGGCTCCGGGGACTCGGTGTCGGACTCGCCCAGCTGGTCCCCGGCCACCAGTGACAGCGGCGTGTCTGAGGACCCCCCCTCTGACCAGCACGACAGCCCCCCCCGCAGCTGTGACGGGGGTCCCCGAGAGGTGCTGTGCCCCTACACCGAGCCCTGCCAGCCCCAGCCCCTCCCCGCGGGGCCTGGGGTCCTGCACCCCGAGGTCTCCATCGACCTGGGTGAGCCACACTGGGAAAGGACCAGGCTGGGGGCACTGGAGGGACTGGGGACACTGGGGAGCTGAGAGTGGTGGGGGATTATGAAGAAATTGAGGGAGCTGGGAGAAACTGGAAAGAACTGGGAGGTCTGGTGGGCTAGGGAGGAGATAGGGAGAGTGTGGGGAGCTTGGGAACTGGGGTGAACTGGACAGACTGGTGTTGGGAAGGGTGTTGGGAGGACAGAGGGACAGTTTGGGGGGACAGAGGCAGGCACTGACTGGGCCGCAAGTTACCCTGGTTCAGGGGCAGGGGGAGAGTCCTGCAGTGGGGACACTGGGGACACTGGGGACAGTGGGGACACAGCACTGTTGTCAGCCCCCTTCTGCCCTCACCCAGACATTTGGCACCCCGGATTTTTCCTGGAGGAGAGCCAGGACCTGCCTGTGGTCCCCCCACCTGCATCCTGTGCCCTCACCGTCAAGGACCTGCTGCTTTCAGGCAGCTCTGACAATGTGAGTCTCTGTCCCTGTGTCCCCAACCACTCCCTGTCCCCCACCTTGTCCCTTCCTGGGCCCTGATCACCCCCATCCCCACCCTCACACTTGTTCCCTTTCCCTTCCTGGTCCTTGTCCATGGTCCCTGTCCCTTCCTGGCCCAAGGCACCTTCCCCATGGTCCCAGCCAGGCTCCCTGGGGCCAGCTGGGGGGTGGCCTCACGCAGGGGTGTCACCATTCCGTGTTCCTGCAGCAGCCACAGGCTCCTGGCTCCCTGCTCCGGCCCAGCCAGGGCCACTTCCAGGAGCTGGTGCTGACGGAGGACGAGAAGAAGCTGCTGCTGAAGGAGGGGGTGACCCTGCCCACGCAGCTGCCCCTCACCAAGGTGGGCACCAGGACAGCCCCAGGGGAAGGGGTGGGCTGGGGGTCCCGGCCCTGGCGGCCCTGACCCCCCGTGTCTCCCCCAGTACGAGGAGCGGGTGCTGAAGAAGATCCGGAGGAAGATCCGGAACAAGCAGTCGGCTCAGGAGAGCCGCAAGAAGAAGAAGGAATACATCGATGGGCTGGAGAGCAGGTACAGAGCCCAGCCCCTGGGCACGGGGACACCCTGAGCCCCCCAGGGTGGCACCCTGGGCCCCCAGCTGTGCCCTGACCCCACCCCGCTGTCCCTGGCCCAGGATGTCGGCGTGCACGGCCCAGAACCAGGAGCTGCAGAGGAAAGTCCTGCACCTGGAGAAGCAGAACTCGTAGGTGTTCCCAGGGTGGGATGGGGACAGGGTGGGGTGGGAAGTGCTGGGATGGGGGCTCATGGGCTCTTCTTGTTCCCAGATCCCTCCTGGAGCAGCTGAAGAAGCTCCAGGCCATGGTGGTTCAGTCGAGCAACAAAGCAGCACAGACAGGGACCTGCCTGGCGGTGTGTGGGGCCTCCAGAGCCTGGGAGCCCTGGAGATGGAGCCCAGATGGAGGGAGGGAGGGAGGGAGGGATGGACAATGGAGGGATGGACAATGGAGGGATGGACAATGGAGGGACAATGGAGGGATGGATGGAGGTGGGGATGGATGAAAGCAGGGGTGGACGGAGGTGCACTGGTAGGACATGAACCAGAAGGAAGGGATGGAGGAATAGATGCACTCCTGGTTCTACCACCAGCTCCTGGTCCCTCTTCCCTGCTGTGCTCAGTGATGTCCCCTCTGTCCCCAGGTCCTGCTGCTCTCCTTCACCCTCATCGTCTTCCCCTCCATCAGCCCCTTTGCCCCCAGCAAGGCTGAGGCAAACGGCGACTTCAGGCCCGTGCGAGGTGAGGGATGAGCTGGGCTGTGCTGGGCTCTGTTTGGGCTGTGCTGGGCTGTGCTGAGCTGTGCTGAGCTGTGCTGGGCTCTGTTTGGGCTGTGCTGAGCTCTCTTTGGGCTCTGTTTGGGCTGTGCTGAGCTCTCTTTGGGCTCTGTTTGGGCTGTGCTGGGCTCTCTTTGGGCTCTGTTTAGGCTGTGCTGAGCTCTCTTTGGGCTCTGTTGGGGCTGTGCTGTGCTCTCTTTGGGCTCTGTTTGGGCTGTCCTGAGCTCTGTTGAGGCTGCGCTGAGCTCCCTTTTGGCTCTCTTTGGGCTGTGCCGAGCCGAGCCAGAGCTGTGACACACCCTCAGGGCCCTGGCCCCGGCCCTGACCCTCGGTGGGGCTCAGTTTTCTCCAGGTCCCTGCACAACGCCGCCGCCTCCCGCGTGGTTCACGCCCAGCCCCAGGCCGGGGAGGAGAAGCCCCCGGAGCCGCTGTGGTCGGAGCCGCTGGAGGAGACCCTCGAGACCCTACACGAGGCTCTGCAGGACACATTCCCAGCGCGGCCGGACAAAGGGACCCTGCAGAACCACACCCGGGCACCGCCCGCCGAGGGGCCGAGCCGCGAGCACGGGGACAGTGGCGATGCCGTGCCGGGCGATGGCACCGTGCCGCAGCCGGGGCTGGCGTCCCTGGCGTGGTCAGAGGCCGGGCACGGCCGGCCCGCGGTGCTGGAGCCGGCGGAGGAGCTTTAGGCAGAGCGGGGAGCACGGGGGTGCAGTGGGGTGACAGCACCTCATCCCCGACAGGACGAGCCCTCGGGGGGACCCCTCCAGGATCTGCCTCCAGGATGTTGGACCTGCTTGGCTTTGCTTGGATTCTGTCAACTGGGAAGAGGAGAGCGGTTCCCACTGGCCTTACTGGGAGGGAAGGGGCTGCTCCTGCCCCCCCGGCACAGTGGGAGGTGTGGAATGGACACGGGGTCACTCAGGGTGGGGCTGAGGAAGCAGGAGGGACCCTGGCCTGGTTGGCTGCTGATGGTGCGACTGGTTGGTTTTGTTCTCGGTTTTGGTTTGGTTTTCGATTTTTTAATTTTATTTTCATCTCTAAATATAAGATATTTTGGGAAAAAAAAATAGAATTTCCACCTGCTGTATTTTTAAGAGGGGGTGATGCACAAGGTTCCAAGGAGCTCTGGGCCAGGGGGACACAGGGCCATGG
This sequence comes from Sylvia borin, assembly GCA_014839755.1. Lineage (NCBI taxonomy): Eukaryota > Metazoa > Chordata > Aves > Passeriformes > Sylviidae > Sylvia > Sylvia borin. The sequence goes on from CM025983.1 coordinate 4,964,594, forward strand.
CCAGCCTGGAGCTGGGGCCAGGACACCCACAGCTCCCAGCCCTGAGTCCAGCTGGGATCCAGCCAGCACCAGTCGCCTCCCACGACCAAGTGACGTGGAATTACAGAGTCATGGAATGGTTTGGGTTGGAAGGGACCTTAAAGCTCATCCAGTGCCACTCCTGCCACTGGCAGGGACACCTCCCACTGTCCCAGGTGCTCCAAGCCCTGTCCAGCCTGGCCTTGGGCACTGCCAGGGATCCAGGGGCAGCCACAGCTGCTCTGGGAATTCCATTCCAGGGCCTCAGCACCCTCCCAGGGAGGAATTCCCCTGTGCAAAGCCCTTCCCGGGCCCGTGGGGAAGCGCAACCACAATTCAAGTGTGTTTTTAATACTGACATAAAAAAAGGGGTAACAATATTTAAGGGTATAAAAAAAACAAAACAAAGAGTCGGTAGGAAAAGCAGCCCAGGTGAGACAAGGGACAGTCCAGGTCAGTCAGGTGAGGAGAGGCTCCACCTTCATCTTCTTCACCGCCGTGGGCCCCGTGTCGGGGCTGGGCCGCTCCAGTTTGAGCCCGTTGCCGGGACACGGCGCTGCCGTGCCGTTGTGCCGGGCCTGGGGCTCCTCCTTCGGCTCCTCCTTCGGCTCCTCCTCCGGTTCCTCCTCCGGTTCCTCCTCCGGCTCCTCCTTCAGCCGCCCCTGCAGCCGCTCCGCCCTGCCCGCCTCGGCGCTCTCCACCACCACCGGCCCCGTCCACTCGGGCACCTCCAGCCCCAGGAGCTTCATCAGCTTGCTCATCACCTCATCCACGTAGCCGTGGATGCGCAGGTCGGCCTGGCGGTCCTGGGGACACGCAGGGACACGGCTCAGGGGACAGCGGGCCCCTGCCAGGGACAGGGCGATGTCCCTGCTGGGTCATTCCCAGCTGATCCTGAGGCTCGGACACAGGGGCAGAGCAGGGACAGAGTGTGACAGGCATAAGGTGACATCCCAGGAACCCTCAGCTCTGGGTATTAAAGACTTTGGACAACTGGGGCACCAACATCTGGGCAGGATCTGGGCAGGATCTGGGCAGCATCTGGGCAGGATCTGGGCAGGATCTGGGCAGGATCTGGGCGTGCCCTACAAAGCACCGTATTTGTGGCCATTCCAAGGGGCTGTCAACCCCGAGAGGACACAGCAGGCTCCAGGCTGAGCTTTTACTCTGCTCCTAAAGACTTGCTTGGATAAGGTTGGACAGGGCTTGGAGCAGCCTGGGATAGTGGAAGGTGTCCCTGCCCACGGGAGAGGGAACAGGATGAGCTTTAAGGTCCCTTCCAACCCAGCCCTCTCCACCATTCTAATATTTACCTGCCGTCTCTACGTGTTTAGCAGGAGTTGCAGGTTTAAACCCTCCAACCCAGGACTCCCAGCCTGTTTGCCTGCTAAGAGAGGCCACCTGGGAGGGGACAACGTGCAGGGACAAACTTGGGATGGGCCTGGAACAGGGGCCAGGAGGGGAAAGGAGCAGTGCAGAGCTGTAGGAGGCTCACTCACGTGTTTGGTCGCTTGGAGGTTGACGATGACCAACTTCCCTCCTCTCTTCTTGGTGATCAGCGGGAGGTTCCCGCTGGGTTTGATCTGCAGAGAGGTCCCCAGGGTGACAGAGAGATCGGCTTTCCTGCAGGGAGGAGGAGAAGTCCAGGATCAGGGCGGGGATGGGTGGGAAGGGACTGTGCCCACCTGAGCAGGGTGTCAGTACCTGCAGGCTTCATCTGCCAGCGTCAGGTCACGGTCGGGCAGGGAATCCTCCCAGTCCAGAATAGTGTCTCGTAACTTCCCTCTGGAAAACACACACAGGGACCTTGGTTTTCCCTGGAAAAGGCAGGAGAACAGACAGCTGTCCCCTGGCAGAGGGGACAACAACCACAGCCTGCCCCTGTGAAGGGACAGAGAGCACCCAGAGAGATCTTCCTGCACCTTGGGCTGCTTCTCCCAAATCTGAGGGGTTCTTGGGTCCTCCTCCCATCCCATATCCCAGGAGGGATCCCTCCCTACCTGTGGGCCTGGTATTTCTGGGTCTGAGAGATTTTTGAGCCTGCTGGCAGCTGCTAACTTTTTCCCAAGGAAAAATTTCTCAGGAAAGCTTCTTCTCAAAACAATCCTGGCAAACAACTCTCCTCTCTCAAAACAATCTTTCCCCAGGTGGTGTTTTGCTGTTTCTGTGGTTTAACCAATGGCATTAGAAAAGTGCTGTTCCTGTTCACCAACCACGTTAAGTCTGTATGGCAACACCTTATAAAAGGCAGTAAGAATTAGACAATAAAAGCCTTTTTTCTGTGCTCTTTGGCCTTCTGAAATATTTGGAGTCTCTCATCTTTCTGTTGTGTCTTAGTGACCCCCTACCTGCAGGCCCTCAGTCCCCGGGCCTTGGTGACGCTGCAGAGGCGCCCCGTGGGCTTCAGCCCCATGCTGCCCACGACAGCATCCCGCACGTACTGCCTGTGGAGACACAGGGCTGGCCTCAGGGAGGGCTCAGGGAGGGGCTGCAGTGCCCCCCAGCTTCCCCCCGGGATGGAAATCCCAGCCCTGATTCCCCCTGCCATGGAAATCCCAGCCCTGTTCCCCCTGGGATGGAGATCCCAGCCCTGATTCCCCCAGGATGGAGATCCCAGCCCTGATTCCCCCCGGGATGGAAATCCCAGCCCTGATTCCCCCTGGGATGGAGATCCCAGCCCTCATTCCCCCCAGGATGGAGATCCCAGCCCTGATTCCCCCAGGATGGAGATCCCAGCCCTGATTCCCCCTGCCATGGAGATCCCAGCCCTGATTCTCCCAGGATAGAAATCCCAGCCCTGATTCCCCCCAGGATGGAGATCCCAGCCCTGATTCTCCCAGGATGGAAATCCCAGCCCTGATTCCCCCCAGGATGGAAATCCCAGCCCTGATTCCCCCTGCCATGGAAATCCCAGCCCAGCCTCACCCTGCCATGGAAATCCCAGCCCTGATTCTCCCAGGATGGAAATCCCAGCCCTGATTCCCCCTGCCATGGAGACCCCAGCCCCTGCAGGGCTCACGTACTTCCCACATTTCACACACTCCTCCACAAACATGTTCCCGTGGAGCTCGGCCAGCTTGTCCCTGTGGGAGAGAGGCACAGGTGAGCTGGGGAAGGGTGGGGAGCCCTGGGAGAACCCTCCCTCCTCCCCAGGACCCTCAAAGGCTTCCCTGCATTCCAGCTCTGCCAGCTGATGGCCCCAGCAGGGACTGAGGGAGGGACAGCAGGTCCTGGCCTTTTAATTGCAATGTTTCCATCTGCAGCACTGATTGCACTCCAATCTCTGCTCCTGGGAGCACCCAGACCTTTGCTTTTCCAGCACCTGACATTCCTGTCTGTCCCTGTGCTGTTCCAGCCCCCTGACACCTGTTTTTCCTAAAACTCCCCTCAGGCTCAGAGCAGAAGCCAGAGGAAAACACAGCCATGCTCTCCCTGTTTTCCTCAGAGCCCCACGCCGACCGGGAACTTCCTCCAGGCTGAGTGAGACAGGACTGACTTGATTTCCCCCAGTCTGGCCCCAGCTCAGCTCACTCAAGCACAGGCTTCATTTGGGAGGCAGAGCTGGGCTGACCTGGAACAGGAGCCAGAGGCTCCAGGGCTGTGGGAGCAGCACGGAATTCCATCATCACCATCATTCCCTACTGCTTTTCCCATGGCTGTTTAGCTCAAACAGACAAACACGGGGCTGGGAGCAGCACCCAGGATTTGTAAGGACAGAAATGCCCCGGGGGCAGCTCTGGCTGGAGGTGTTTGTGACAAACACCTTCTGCAAGGACACAGCACCTCGGTCACATCCTGACTCAGGGAATCAAGAATGGGTTGGCTTGGGAAGGAATTCAAAAGATCAACCCCCTGCCATGAGCAGGGACATCTCCCACTGTCCCCAGGCTGTTCCAAGCCCTGTCCAGCCTGGCCTTGACTGTTCCCAGGGATCCCAGAACATCCTGAGCTGGAAGGGATCCACAAGGATCACCGAGTTCAACCCCTGGCCCTGCACAGGACACCCCAAAAATCCCACCCTGTGCCTGAGAGCGTTCTCCAAGGCCTCTTCCTGTTTCCATCCTCGTTTCCAGGGATGGGCCATCCCATTTTCCTCTGGGAAACCTATGCCAGGGCCTCCCCTCCCTCAGCACAAAAACACCAGAGGTATCAGCGTCACACTCAGCATCTTTCAAGCCTCAGTGACTCCCTTCATTTTGTTTTCCTCCTGCTCTCCCCTCCCCTTTCCCAGCAGCTCGGAGCACTTTCCCCTCCCAAGACAATCGCTGGCTGCTCTTAAGTGCTGGGAATGGGTTTTGTAATGGGCTGGAGGCCACCAAGGACAAAGCTCCGGCTGTCACGAGGCTCAGGAGAGGCTCAGGTTCCTCTGAGGACAACTCTGCCACGGCCACTCTGGTCCCCTCCACGCAGGGAGTGGAGCTCTCCCACCCTCAGCTCCTGTGGCAGCTCCCTGCAGAGGGAATCCCTTGGATCCTCAGGAATCTTAGGTGGGATCCCAACCTGGCCATGAGGGAAGAGAAGCCCAGGTAAGTCAGAGCAGCTCCAGCTGTGGGACACCCCCTGGTTTGGCAAAATTATCAAGAAAAAAAGGCTTTTTAAAGGTCTTTTGGGCCCAGCACTGGTTTTCTGCTCCCTCAAGAGATTCAGTTGGAGCAAATTGAAGCAACCCAAGCTCAGGCAGTGCTGTAACTGAGACTCGGCCCTGGGAGCAGCTCAGGGCTCCCTCCTGTCCCCCAGCCAGAGGGATGAGGGTGGAGGGGATGGAAAGGACAGAGAGCACAGCTACAGGTCCTGCCTGGATCCATCTCCTCACCCCCAGGTGCTCCTGGTGGCACCGAGGACCTGGATGGGGATGAGTGTTGGATGGGGCTTGGAGCAACCTCAGAGAGTAGAAGGTGTCCCTGCCCTTGGGCTTCAAGGTCCCTCCCAACCCAAACCATTCTGGGATTCCACGACTCCACAATCTGTTTTTCCTGTGCACAACCAGCACCTGGGAGCATTTCTAGAGAGCAACAACCGAGGTTCATGCCACGACCCTCTGGGTCAGAACCAGAACCTCTCTCCTCTCAATTCCAGCTGCTTTCTCCCCTTCCAGTCCCCACACCAGACAGGGCAGAGATTCCTCGGGGATCCAAGCCTCTGTGTGGGGAGTACCGTGGGAATCCCGAGCGCACGTGCAGGCCGTCCACGTTCTGGCTGACCAGGAATTTCAGGATTCCCACTCTCTGCAGCCCCAGCAGCGCCATGTGAGTCTTGGAGGGCCTGGCGTTCTCAAAGGTGGTGTCGAATTTCGGGGAGAGCCCTTTCTCTTCCATAGTCCAGACACCATTGGGGCCCCTGGAGAGAGGAAGGAAAGGAGAGCTCAGGCTCCAGGTGTCCCCAGGTGGGACCAGGGAAGCAGCTGGATTTTGGGGTTGAGGAAACCACAGCACACGTGGGGATATTCTGTAAGAACAGCTGAGATGGGTGTTTGCAGCTGGAAGCAGGACGAGCAGCAGGGCTGGGTTAAATCAGAGCTTTCCACAGAGGAAGATGGACTCGGAGGAGGTGCCACCCTCCCAGCCCTTGGGTTTACCTGAAGTCAGGGATGCCCGAGGCCGTGCTGATCCCGGCCCCCGTGTGGAACACCACATGGGAGGAGCTGCGGATCAGCTCTGCCAGCTCCTGCACCTTCCGCTCCAGCTCCTCCGGAGGGTCAAAGATCTGGGAAAAGACCGAGACCAGCCTGGGATGGAGAGATGTGGATTATGTGGGGAAGGAATCCTTCCCTGTGAGGTTGGGGAGGCCCTGGAATGGATTTCCCAGAGCAGCTCTGGTTGCTCCTGGATCCCTGGAATGTCCAGGGCCAGGCTGGACAGGGCTTGGAGCAGCCTGGGAGAGTGGAAGGTGTCCCTTCAACCCAAACCATTCTGGGATTCCATGACTCTAGAGCCCCAGTAACCCACAGTACTTCGTTAGCCATGAAGGACTTCACATCCCTGAATGACAGACATTTGATGGGAGAGACTCCGCACTGTGTGGAGCATCTCTGTGCAGGGCCAGGGCTGGGAACACCCAACACCAAGAGGGAGTTTGTTCCCTGGCCCAGGCTGGGCTCCAGGAGCGACCCGGGGACACTCCACGTGTGCTCAGCCCCAGCTGTCACCATCAGTGCCACCGGCTCTGGGGACAGGGCAGGGCTGAGGAACAGCGAGGGGCATGGGAGCCACGGAGGTGGGGACACCAGACGCTGCTTTGGGCACGGGATTTAAATCCTGAGATGCTTCTCCAGCCCATTCTCCTGGGGACAGGGACGAGGGCAGGACCCTGTGTGTCCCTGTCCCCTCAGCATCCCCTTGGCTCAGGACAGGCTCCGAAGTGTCCCTGTGCCTGCCTCCAAACCCTGTTTTAAGCCTCCCAGGAGCTGCTGGGGCTCAGGGGGGACAGGACAGAGCCATGGGAGCAGAAGGAGGGAGCTGCAGGGTGCGCTCAGGGAGGCCATGGAAAGGGCCGTGGAGGGGGGACAAGGAGGGAGCTGTGGGGGACATGATGGGGACGAGGGAGCCATGAGGTGTCTGGAGACAGACACCCACGGAAAGGGGACAAGGAGGGAGCCGCGGGATGTGCTGGGGACACACGGAGGGCTCGGTCCCTCCGCGGTGCAGCGCTCCCCACGGGGCTGTCCCCGCGGGGCGCAGGCCGCGGTTACCATGGGAACGCGCCGGGCCGCGCCAGGGCCCGCGGAGGGCGGGAGGCCCGGGCGGGCGGGGGTTCACCCGGCGGTGCCGCGCTCACCTCGGGGAGGCCGCACTTGCCCTTGTCCGAGTACGGGGACAGCCCGGCCGCGTAATTCACCGCCATCGGCGCGGCCGCGGCGCGGCCGGAAGAGCCGGGCGGGGCCGGGGCCGCGGGACACGCCCTGAGGCCACCGCCGCCATCTTGGAATTGGGCAAGGCGGGGCTGCCCTCAGACTGAGCCGCCATCTTGGAACCGGGCAAGGCGGGGCTGCCCTCAGACTGAGCCGCCATCTTGGAACCGGGCAAGGCGGGGCTGCCCTCACACTGTGCCGCCATCTTGGAACCGGGCAAGGCGGGGCTGCCCTCAGACTGAGCCGCCATCTTGGAACCGGGCAAGGCGGGGCTGCCCTCACACTGTGCCCAAAGTGCCCGGACACTGTCCGGATAGTGCCCGGACACTGCCCTCACCGAGCGTGACATTGCCCCGACACTGCCCGGACAGTGCCCTGAGTCTGCCCGGACACTGCTCTGACACTGCCCCACGTGCACTGAACCCCCGGCCCGGGGGAAAACAGGGATGGGCAGGGGGTGCTGGCAAGGACAGGGGTGCCAGGGATAGACAAGAGGTGCCACCAAGGGCAAGGGTGCCAAGGAAGGAAGGAAGGAGGGACACGGGGTGCTGACAAGGACATGAGGTGCAGGCAAGGACAGGAGTGTCAGGGCACAGCGGTGGACACCAGGGAAGGACAGGGCATGCTGACAAAGGCACAGGATGCCAGGGAAGGACAGGGGTGCCAGGGAAGGACAGGGGTGCCGGGGAAGGACAGGGGAGCCAGGGAAGGACAGGGGTGCCGGAGAAGGACAGGGGTGCCAGGGAAGGACAGAGGTGCCGGGGAAGGACAGGGGTGCTGGGGAAGGACAGAGGTGCCAGGGAAGGACAGGGGTGCCGGAGAAGGACAGGGGTGCCAGGGAAGGACAGGGGTGCCGGAGAAGGACAGGGGTGCTGGGGAAGGACAGAGGTGCCAGGGAAGGACAGGGGTGCCGGAGAAGGACAGGGGTGCCAGAGAAGGACAGGGGTGCCAGAGAAGGACAGGGGTGCCAGGGAAGGACAGGGGTGCCAGGGAATGCCAGGGGTGCCGGGGAAGGACAGGGGTGCCAGGGAAGGACAGGGGTGCCATGGAAGGACAGGGGTGCCATGGAAGGACAGGGGTGCCAGAGAAGGACGGGGTGCCGGGGAGGAGCAGGGGATGCTGACAAAGAACAGGAGGAGCTGGCAAAACCAGCGGCTGCCAGGGCGGGGAAGGAGATGTCAGGTCAGGACAAGAGATGCCACCAAGGGCAGGGGGTGTTTGGGATGGGCAAGGGGCGCCGACCATCAGCGCCCAGCCCTCCGCAGTCACCCCCAGCACTCTGGGGCCGTGTCCCCTGTCGCCGGGCACGGCAGGTGCCCGCAGATCCCTTCCCAAACACCGCCCGGCCCGGCCCCCCCGGCTGCCCGGGGCTGTAACCGCAGCCGCGGCCGTAACTCAATCCCCGGCTCCGGTTCCCGGCTGCGGGCGCTGCGCTGGGAACGGCAGGACGGGCCGGGAGCAGCGGGACCGGGGCCCGAGCTGTCCCCAGGCAGGGACAGAGCCCTGAGCGTGGCCATTTCCCCCCGAGCAGGGCTGAGGCTGAGCCACCATGAAGAGCCTGAAGGCCAAGTTCAAGAAGGCAGATGTGAGTGCCATCCTTGGGGACATGGGGACACGGGGACACGGGCACCTGCTCCAGGATGTCCGCGGGGACATGGGGATCTGCCCTGGGATGTTCGCTGGGACATGACGACCTGGGGATTTCCCCCCAGGATGCCCCCCAGTGTCACAGGGACACGGGGACCTGCCTGGGGACACGGGGTGGTCAGTCACAATGGGGACAGCAGCCCCACGGAGGTTGGCACTGCCACCCCGGCCAGAGGGATCGATCCCCCAGTGCTCCCCCAGTGCTCCCAGAGCCATCGCTGGGAGTGGGGCAGAGCAAAGGAGAGGGAAGCGGGTCCCAGGTTCCCTCCCTGTCCCCTTCCTGGGGACAAGTGCCGCTTTGCCAGCTGCCACAGCCCGTGGAACCAGCCTGTCGATGCTCCTCAATTATTCAGCAGCAGCCTGGCACGGGGCCGCAGAGGGCAGAGGGGGACAGCGCTGTCCCCAGTGCACTGGGAGGGACACAGCTGGGGACATGGGGACACAGGTTGAAGCTCCTCACCTGGAGTCTGGGGGACCATCCTGCTCGGGGTGCTCTGTGCCTCAGTTTCCCCACACTGCCCTGGACACGTCCCTGAGAGACTCCCGGTGTCCTGCTGCCACCAGGACTGCTCGGACAGCGCCTGGGGACACTCTGACTTTTGGGGTTCCTCCCTGAGGGGTGTTTGGGGGTGCCGTGAGGTGCAGGCGGGGGGATTTACCCCTCCCTTGGCCCCGGGGCAGCACGGGGAGGTCACTCTGCCCCAGGGCTGGCCGGGGGGTACCAGGTCCCCCTCCTCGGGGACCAGGACGATGCTCAGCCCTGGTTTCGGGGTGCTTTTGAGCACGAGGTGGGACATCTGCTCCCCCGCAACCTCTCCCGCTTTAACTGGGACCAGTGCGGGGGCCGGTCCCTGCCTGGGAGGCGCTCCGTGGCGGGATGCAGGGATGCAGGGATGCAGGGATGCAGGGATGCAGGGATGCAGGGATGCGCGGCGAGGGGGATGCTGAGGAGAGAGGGAGGGAAGAAAGGAGGGAGGGCCGGGGGTGGAGGAGGCGGGTCCGGCTCCCAGTGCCGCAGCCCCGGCCCCCGCCCGGGCGGCGATGCCGGAGCGCTTCGGGCTCGGGGGTGCCCGAGGTGGCCGGGCCGAGGGGCGGGGGGCGCATGGCGTCCTCCCGCCGCCTCCTGCTCAGCACCATGAAGCAGATCTGCCTTTGTGCCGCCGCCTCCTTCGCGGTACGTCCCGGGTCCCCTCCCGGGTCCCCTCCCGGGTCTTCTCCCGGGTCCCCTCCGGTCGCGTCCTGGGGGCTGAACCGTGTCCCCCCGCCCCACCTGCACCCCCCATCCCCACCCCGGGGCTCCCCCGCGTCCCCCCATCCCGCTTTGTCCTTGCCTGACAGGGGGTGGGGGGAGCGGCCACCACCCTCCCAGTTTGCCCAGTTTGCCCCGGGAGACTGGTTTGTTCCCTGGCCCTGGTCCCAGCGGGCTGGAGCGGCTCGGGGGGCACCCGGCGGGCACAGGCGGCTTTGGGACAGGTGCCAGCGGCTCCCGAAAGGTGACATCCATTTCCTGCCGCCGCCACCGCAGCCAGCGCCGCTTTGTCGTCACCGGCTGCGGGGTGAACCCAGGACTTGCAGTCCTTGTCCTGGTCCTGTCGCTCCTTCGGGACGGGGACGTGCGGGAGCACGGCAAGAGCAAATCCCCGTCCAGCCGCGGTCCTGTTTTGGGGGGGACGGCGCTGTGCCCCGTTATCCCGGGAGGCTGGAGCATCCCCGGGGATGTGCTCTCACTGCCAGCTGTGCTCGCCCTGCTTTGATCCGTTCCTCCTCCGGGGGCAAAGCAGGGCTGGGAATGGGATCAGGAGGAGAATGGGCAGGATTGGGGCTCCCATGGGTGCTGTCTGTGTTTAGTACTGGGATTTTGGGGTGGCGGGGGCAAACCCCCGGGCAGCTGGGCTCACTCCCAAATCTCAGCCTGGCTCAGTTAAACCGGGCTGTGTCTGTAGATCCCCTGCACTGTGAGCTGCAAACTGGGGGGGCTGGAGGAGATTTTTATCCCAATCCCAGCTGAAGTCTCCATACCTGGGGGTGAGCACCCAGGAGAGGGGCACAGACACGGCCACCCCCAGGGACAGGGCTGGATGGAGCACGACAGGGATGGGGACAAGGCCAGCCATCCCTGCCCACCCTGGGGACAGCGCTGTCACAGCTGACACTGTCACAGCCTCCTCTGGGCTCCGTTGCAGAGCCAGGACTGGACCAAGAACGACGAGAAGCTGCTGCAGGCCGTGGACTACAACGATGCCGGGCGGGTCACGTCACTGCTGCTCCGCAAGGGGCTGGTGCCCACCAAGCTGGACTCGGAGGGAAAATCCGCGTGAGTGTGCCAGGCCCCGCCCTGGGGACACGGCTGGGGACAGGGGACACAGTCCCACAGCCCCTGGTCTCGCTGCAGGTTCCACCTGGCCGCCACACGGGGCAACGTGGACTGCCTGGAAGCAATGCTGGCCCACGGCGTGGATGCCATGACCAAGGACAGCTCGGGTGAGGGCATGGCCACCACGTGCCCCTGACTAATGCCATGGGCCACACAGGGCCACTGGGTGTCCCCAGGTGTTGAGGCTGAGGAGACAGAGGTGGTGGCCACACCTGGGGGGCTGTAAATGGTCGCAGTTTCCTAAAGCAGTGCCTGATGAGCTCCCGGGGTTGTCCCCTTGCTGTTCAGCCCTGTTCCAGCTGATCCTGCGGTGTGCCCGTCTCTCTGTCTGTCCCCCAAGCTGTCCCCTCTGGCACAGCCCCGCTGGCCGTGCTCTGACCTCTTTGTCCCTTCCCAGGTTACACTGCCCTGCACTTGGCCTCCAAGCACGGCCACCCTCAGTGTGTCAGCAAACTGCTGCAGGTACAGGGAGAGGGAGGAGGGACAGAGGGAGGGAGGGAGGTGCTGAGCCAGCTCAGTGTCCTCCCTATCTTTGAACCCCCTTCCTTGGCACGGTGCTTCCCAGCTCTGTGTGGCTCCAGGGAGCCACAGGGGCTCTGTCCCTTGTCCTTCACCACCAGAGGGGGTTTGTCTGTCTGTCCCCCTCCTTCACCAGCCCCCTGTCCTTCACCGTGCCACTTGAGCAGTGTGTCCCTCTGTCCCCTTCCTCCCGTGACCCAGGCTGTCCCCCCAGGCCTCCTGCCCCGTGGACGTGGCCGACGGCAGCGGCCGGACCGCGCTGCACCTGGCGGGTGAGTGGGGACAGTGCCACCCTGCTCGTGTCCCCGAGGGGGCAGCGCTCAGCCTCTGTCCTTGCCCGCAGCTGCCAGCGGCTGCATCTCCTGCTCCGAGATCCTCTGTGACTTCAAGGCTCCCTTGAACAGCAAGGACAAGGTGAGGTCCCTCTGCTCCTGGTCTTGCTGTGCCAGGCTGGGGTTGTCCTGAAATGCAGCACAGCTTGGGGTGGGACGTGGAAATTGGAGTGGGACGTGGAAAGCGGGGTGGGACATTGAAATTGGGGTGGGACATTGAAATTGGGGTGGGACACGGAAATTGGGGTGGGACGTGGAAATCGGGGTGATATTTGGAGCAGGCTGCCCCGTGGGGGGATCTGAGCCTCCTCTGCTCATCCTCCCTCCCCCTGCCGTGGCCAGGACGGCTCCACGCCGCTGATCCTGGCTGCCAAGATGAGCCACTCGGAGCTGTGCCGGTACCTCCTGCACCGCGGGGCCGCCGTCAACTGCCGGGACCTGCAGGGCAGGTGGGGCTGGCGGCGCCGGGAGGGCCGGGAGCTGCCGCAGGGCTTGTCCCCTTGTCCCCTCACCCGCGCTCTCCCCGTGCCCAGGACAGCCCTGATGCTGGCCTGCGAGAGCGGCAGCGTGGACACGGTGGAGGTGCTGGTCAGCGCAGGAGCCCGTGTGGCCGTGGTGGACGCCACCGGCCACGACGCCGCTCACTACGGGCTGGCCACGGGCAACGCTCTCATCCAGCACCTGCTGCAGGAGGCGGCCCAGCGCCGCTCCTGGGCCAGCGGTGAGGCTGCCGGGCCACCCCGGGCTCCCTGTCACCATCGCTGAGGGGTTGTCACCGGCAGGACACGGCTGGCAGAGGCTGGGGGGGGATGTGTCTCCTTTTCCTGGGTGTTCGGGGCCGCCTTTGCTTCTGCTGCCCCTCCATCCACCTGAGCTCTGAGCCCCTAAATGGCCCCAATTTCTCTTCCCTCCCGCTCTGCCCCACAGAAGAGGAGTCAACTGAGCAGACGTCGCAGGTGAGGGGCTGGTGCCCGTCCCTGGAGGGTCCCCTGGCTCAGGAAGGAGGGCAGGCACTGTGGGTGTGACGTCCCCTCTGCCCTGGGGTGTCCACAGACGTCTTCGCCCAGCCAGTCATCAGTCAGGGAGAAGAGCAGCACCCCGAGGAAGAGGAAGGCTCCTCTGCCTCCCCTGGGCACCCCCAGCCAGGTGAGAAATGGGTCTCCAGGTCCCCACCTGCCCTGGCAGGTGCAGAGCCCAAAACACTCCTCAATGAGGGGTCCCCTCATTGGGGGGTCTGTGCCAAGAAGCCCCCTCGGGCACAGAGTGGGATTTTTGGGGTTTCCTGTGCCAGGACTTGGACTCCATGCTTTCCGTGGTTCCCTGCAGGAGGACCGGGACGCCTACGAGGAGATCGTGCGGCTGCGGCAGGAGAGGGCGCAGTTCCTGCAGAAGATCCGGGGCTTGGAGCAGCAGGAGAAGCAGAGACGGGAGGTACCGGCTGCAGGGTCCTGGGGACATGCTACCGTGTCCCCGGCGAGCAGAGGGGACAGGGGAGATGGGGACAGCACTCATCCCTCCCTGTTTTCTCCCTGGGTCCTGCCAGCGGGCGGAGCAGGATGAGTCCTCCCTGCGCTCCATGGAGAAGCAGGTGAGGCCAGGGAAGAGCTCGGAGGGGACCTCAGCTCTCCGAGGGGTCCTGGTGCTGGGAATGCCACCAGGACTCTGCCAGGAGCCAAGGGGACCCTATTCCCGTGTCCTGCCCCGCAGATCCGGGAGCTGGAGGAGCGGCTGGCGGCACGGGATGGGGAGAAGGAGAAGCTGGGCAAGGAGGTGGAGGCTCTGCGGAGCCGCCTGTCCTCCATGGAGGTGGGTGTGGGCAGGACACAGCTGGGAGTGCCCAGGGCTGGGCACAGCGGGGTCACCTCCACCCTGCACCCCCAGAATGAGAAGGAGAACACGAGCTACGACATCGAGACGCTGCAGGATGAGGAGGGAGACCCGCTTGAGTTCCCAGGTAGGTCCTGCCAGCCTCCCAATGACACCTCGGGGAGGTGGCACTGGGCAGTGGGGGCACACGTGGGCACAGCCCCAGGTCCCTGTGCCCTGCAGGAGCAGAGATGCTGCTCTCCAAGAAGACGCTGAGCCCCTCGGCCGAGGAGCTGCTGGCCACACTCCAGGGGCAGGTGCAGTCCCTGACAGTGCAGAACAAGGAGCTGAGAGAGAAAATCCAGGCACGTCCCCTTCTGTCCGTCCGTCTGTCCCTGTGTTCCTTGTCCCCTGGCCCACGGTGGCCTCACGGTCTCTGGGCAGGTGCTGGAGAACTACGAGCGGGATGAGAGCAGCCCTGCTGGCCCGGGGGACGTGGTGCCCGCCCGTCTGTACCAGGCCCTGCAGCAGGAGCTGGAGCGGCTGCGGGCGCAGGGCACGGCGCGGGCTGGGGCCGGGCAGCGCGGGGCCTCGGAGCCCATTCCGGAGGGAACCGCGGGGCCACGTCCAGCCCAGGAGCCGGCCTGGGCCTGGGGCGAGTGCAAGGCGGCTCTGGGTGAGCTGGGGGCGCAGACATCCTCCTCCTCCTCACCCTCGGGCGAGCGGGAGCCGGGCGCGGAGCTGGCGGAGGCGCGGGCGGCCCTGAAGCGGGCACAGACCGATCTGGAGGAGCGGGAGCGGCGGCTGAAGGAGCTGCAGGCCCGGCTGGAGGCTGCGGAGACCGCGGCCTCGCCGGGAGCCTCGGCGGAGGAGGCGTCGCGGGAGAAGGCGGCGCTGCTGGAGCGCTGCGGGCGCGCCGAGGCCGAGGCGGAGGCGCTGCGGCGGGAGCTGGCGGCCAGGCCTCAGGACACACCGGGAGCGGCGGAGCCGGCCGGGCAGCAGGCGGAGGCCCAGGCGCAGCTGGCGGAGCTCCGGGCCGCGCTGGCCCGCAGGGAGGCCGAGCTGTGCGCGCTGCGGGAGCGGCTGCGGGAGCACGAGCAGGAGAGCTCGGCGTGGCCGCAGCGGGCGCAGGCCGAGGGCTGGGTGTCCCGGGACGAGCACGCCCGCGGCACGGCAGCGCTGCAGGAGCAGGCGCGGGCGCTGCGGGAGCGCCTGGCCGAGCTGCAGGCCGCGGCCGACGCCAGGGCCCGTGAGGCCACGAGGCTGCAGGCCGAGCTGGCGGCGGCCGTGCCGCGGGCGCAGCACGAGGCGGCCGAGGCCGGGCTGCGGGCGGAGGCGGCGGCGCTGGCGCAGCGGCTGCAGGAGCTGGAGCGGCGGCACGAGAAGACGTGCGAGGAGGTGTTCCGCGTGCAGCGGCAGGCGCTGTTCATGAAGAGCGAGCGGCAGGCGGCCGAGGACAGGCTGGGCGCCGCGCAGAAGCAGCTGGAGCAGGCCCAGGACGAGGCGCGGCGGCTGCGGGAGCTGCACGGGCAGGCCGAGGATGCCGCACGGCTGGTCAGGGACAGGGACAGGAAGGTAAGGGACAGGGAATCGCGAAGGGATGCTCAGAGGGGAATGGTGGCGTTGGAGCCATACATGTGGAGTGGCTGAATTTGGGTTGAAAGGGACCTTAAAGCTCATCCCATCCCACCCCAGCCATGGGCAGGGACACCTCTCGCTGTCCCAGGCTGTCCCAAGCCCTGTCCAGCCTGGCCTTGGACATTTCAGGGATCCAGGGACAGCCACAGCTGCTCTGGGTGACCTGTCACCCCTGTGCAGATCACGGAGCTCTCCAAGGAGGTTTTCAGGCTGAAGGAAGCCCTGAACGCCCTCCCCGAGTCGGGGAACACCCCACAGTCCCCACCCGACACGGCCGCGCTGCAGGCCCGGATCCGGGCGCTGGAGGAGAAGCTGGAGGTGGGTCACCAGGGGGTTCAGGGCTCCCCCCGAGCCCCCAGCCCTGTGGCCAAACCCCCTCCCTGTGCTGCAGGAGACAGAGACAAGGCACAGCAAGGTGGTGACGCTGTACCGGAGCCACCTGCTCTATGCTGTACAGGTGAGCTGGGGGCAGCTGGGGACAGGGCTGGGGACAGCTGGGGACAGCTGGGGACAGCTGGGGACACTGGGGTGGGGGCCGGGCCACCTGCCATCCACAGGAGGCAACAGAGGAGCTGAGCCAGGTGCCAGCCCAGGAACATGCACGGAGTCTCCCTGACGTCCCCACTCCAGTGTGCCCATCAATGTCCCCCCACCCCAGGGCCACATGGACGAGGATGTGCAGAGACTCCTGTGCCAGATCCTGAGGATGCAGCAGCTGCAGGAGCAGGGCAGATGAGCCCCTGCCAGCACGGGTGGCACAGGGAGGTGGGGACAGGTCTGTCACAGCAACCTGTGTGTCCCTTTGCTTGCCCGGGCACCCAGCCCACCCCCAGCACAGCAGCAATAAAGTTATTTATAGTCACACTAAAGGGGTGGCTCCTCTCTGGGGACACCGGGGTGGGCACGGGGGGCTGTGGGGACCTGGGGACAGCAGGGGATCGGTGCCCTGCCGTCCCCTGAGGGGAGGGGTGACAGTGAAAGAAGAGAGTGGTGGCAGAGGAGAGGTGGGAACTCTCTGCCCCGGGCTGGAATCCTTTTCCCACGGCGCGGGGATCCCGGCGGCAGCACGCTGGGAATCGGCTCCGTCCCCACGGGAACGGCCCTTCCTGCGAGGAAATGGGCTGGGGAGCGCCGGGATCCGGCGGGGACAGCGCGGTCCCAGCTGCGGTGAGCGTTTGGGGGCACTGGGGTCCCCACGGGCACTGCGGGGGGTGTTGGAGGTCTGCGGTGACCCCACAGCGCCGGGTTTGGGGCACCCCCAAGTCCAGGGAAAGCGGAGCGTGTCCCCTCCGGGGCTGAGCCAGCCCGTGGCTGTGGTGGGAGGTGACAAGGGCAGGACCTGTCCCTGTGGTGCTGGGCTTGGGGACAGCAGGGAGCTCAGCTCGGCCCCCAGGCCGGGCTTTGGGGGTCTCTGTGAGGGACAGTCGTGCCCTGGATGGAGGTGGGAACCCCTGATTGCAGGTGTGGGGCTACAGGCCCCCCTGGCAGCCTGTGGGATCAGCAGGAGGTTTCACTCCTTCTCTTTCCTGGCTGGAATTCCTTTGGGCTCCATCCCTCTGCAGGCTGTGTGGCAGGGCCCGCAGGGAAACTGAGGCACAGCAGTGTGGGGTGGCTCCAGGGTGATGTCCCTGGGGACGTGTGGTGTCTGTGCTGTCCTCAGGGCTGGGGTTTGATTGTCCTGCCTGTCCCCACAGGTGCCTGGCCAACCCCACTGAGTCTCCAGGCATGAGGTGGCTTTGGGTCGTGGCTTTGGTGGCACCTGCCTGCACTGTCCCCTACAACAGCACGGCAGGGAGCACTGGGGACGGAGACAATGGGGACAGAGGTATGGGGGACTGGAGGCACTGGGATGGAGGCTGGGGGGATCTGGGGATCCTGGATACAGCAGGACTGGGCAGAGTGGGAGCACTGGGGTTGGAGGTGGAGGGATTTGGGACAGGGGACAATGACAGGGATAGAAGTGTGGGGACGCTGGAAGGACTGGGGACATGGGGGTACAGAAGATGGGCATGGGGGGATTGATGATGGAGGAAGAGGGACCCTGGGGGTCTGGGGACATGGGGGGAGCAGGGCCGGCCCTGGGGGTCTGGGGACACTGGGAATGGCATTGGGGGGCCCAGGGAGGCCTGATGCAGTGTCCCTGCCCCTGCCATGTCCCCACAGTGTCCCCATGTGTCCCCCAGGCCCCTGCACCCCTCAGCACAGCCCCCTGGGCACCGAGGTGCTGCTGCCATGCCCGGGGGGTGCGGCCGAGTGGCGCCGGGGGGACACTGTCCTGGGCACGTCCCCAACCCCGGGGCTGGCCCTGCCCAACGCCAGCCTGGCCCACGAGGGCCACTACAGCTGCCACCACCCTGTCACCGGCGAGACCTGGGCCACCATCTGCCTGAGGCTGGGCTGTGAGTGTCCCCCCAGCCCTGCTGTGACCCCGCCGGGGGTCCCTGGGGGTGCTGGCAGTGGGGTGACCCCTGTCCCCTGTCCCCTGTCCCAGACCCGCCCCCGCCACCGGCCATCGAGTGCTGGGCCAGCAGCTACCCCCAGGCCGTGAACTGCTCCTGGGGGCTGAGCCCTGACCCTCTGCTGGACACCGACTTCGTGGTCACCTACAGGTCAGTGGGGGTCCCCAAAGCCCCCTCCCCGTGTCCCCCAGCCCTTGGCAGCTGTCCCTGTGTCCCCAGGCATGGCACAGACACAGGGGAGTGCACGCCCACGGGCCCACGGAGCTGCTCCTTCGGGGACCTGCAGGTGTTTTCCCTCACTCCCTACGAGCTCAACGTGACAGCCCGGAACGCCCTGGGAGCTGCCTCGGGAACTCTGCCCTTCCTCCTGGAGAACATCAGTGAGTGCTCTGGGCTGAGGACATCGGGGTGACCTGCAGGACCCTCGGGTGTCACCCTGGGGTGTCCTTGGGGCCTCTCCCCTGCCTTGGGATGTGGGATCATCAGTGCATTGATTTGCTGGGGCTCAGACTGTCACAGCTCACGGGGGGACATGAGGGCTCTGTCCCCAACAGTCCCATGCTGGGTCCCGCAGCCACGACATCCCCCTTCGCCTGAAAAGGAAGGAAAGTGACTTTTTCCACTTTCAGCGGTGGGACAAGGGGGTTGGTTTTCATTTAAAGGAGGATTTCGATGGGATATTGGAAAGAATTCTTGGCTGTGAGGGTGAGGAGGCCGTGGAATGGAATTGCCAGAGAAACCATGGCTGCCCCTGGATCCCTGGAAGTGTCCAAGGCCAGGCTGGACAGGGCTTGGATCAGCCTGGGATAGTGGAAGGTGTCCCCAGTGGGATGAGATGATCCTCAAGGCCCCTTCCCACTGGAACCATCCTGGAATTCTCTCATTCCTTGTCTCGCAGTAAAGCCAGACCCCCCCGAGGCCCTGCGGGTCTCCCCCATCCCTGGAGAGCCGCAGAAGCTGCAGCTGGAGTGGAGCCCTCCGTCATCCTGGCCATTCCCGGAGTATTTCCCGCTCCAGTACCGCATCCGCTATTCCCGGGACAACGACTCCGTCCCCACCACGGTACTGCCACCCCCCTGGGTAAACTGAGGCACGGCTGTGGCTGTGCCCAGCCTGTCCCTGACCCCACTGTCCCCAGGTGGGGCCGTATGAGATGACATCGCACATCCTGACGGACCTGGAGCCCGGGAGCCTCCACCATGTCCAGGTGTCCGCCAAGGACGTCACGGATTCCGGGGAATTCAGCGCCTGGAGCCCGCCGGCCTCGGGGACACCCTGGGTGGGGCTGTGACGGCCAGGCAGGGCCGCTGTCCCCATCCCAGCCCTGCTCCCGTCCCTTGTCCCACCCCAGCAGCGCTGAGCCACCAGTGCTGCCAGGAATGGGCAATAAATGGCCTTGAGGCTCCGTCCCTGTTCTCATTTTGGGATGTTTGTGATGGCTGCGCTGCCCCTGGGGTGGGTCCATTCACTGCCCCCAGGGCCAGTCCCTTTGCTGTCCCAGGACAGTCCCTTTGCTGGTCCAGAACAATCCCTTTGTTTTCCTGCGTTTGACCCTTTCTTTGCCCTTAGGGTCAGTTCCTTTTCTGTCCCAGGACGGTCCCTTCGTCCCCCGCCCCACGCCGGCCCTCAGCGCCCACCGGGGCGGGGCTTGAGGGGTGGGCGGCCATATGGGACCGGGGTGGGGGGAGTCCCGTGATGAACGAGGGGCGCGCCTGTTCCCTGTGCGGCGTTCCTCGGGCTGAGGCGGCCGCGGACCGGAGCCCTGGGGCGTCACAGGCCTCACACCGGAGGCCCGGGGGGTTCCAGGCTTCACACCGGAGCCCCGCGGCCGTTAATGACACCCTCCTTTCCCCCCCGTGCCTCCCGGTGGTCCCGCCCGTCGCTGTCTTCCCGCGCTCCGGCGGGGGGCGCTGTACGCATGCGCAGCGGGGCCCGCGGCGGTGGCGCCCCCTCGTGGTGCCCGCGGGCCCCTGCGCGCGGGGCCGGGAGACCCCGGGGCGCTGCCCCTCAGGGCCGGGGCGATGCGGGCAGATACGGAGGCGTTTGGGTGGGAAAAGGACCCTAAATAAAAGATCGTCCTGGGCTGCTCCTGCCATGGGCAGGGACATCTTCCACTGTCCCAGGCTGCTCCAAGCCCCGTCCATCCTGGCCTTGCACACTGCCAGGGGTCCAGAGGCAGACACAGCTTCTCTGTGCCATGGGCTCACCACCCTCCCAGGGAGGAATTCCTTCCCAATCTCCCGTCTCTGGGATTTGATGGAGGCCTCGGCAGAGATCCGCCACCTTCCAGAGAGCACCGAGTCCTTTCCCAAGCTTTGTGCTCTCTAGATTTTCTTCCCTGAGCTCTCCTGGGCTCTTGGAAGCGCTTTGGGTCCTCACAGGTCGCTTTGGAAGAAGATTCGTCCCATGCTGTGAAGTTCCCCCTGGCTCCAGCTGATGGCACAATTGGGAGCGTGTGGGGCCGAGGTTTTTCCCAGGAAAACAAAATCGAAAAAAAAAAAAAAAAAAATCTTCCCTGTTGGACAAGATCCCGCTTTTCCATCTCGGGTATCCGAGACGGAGCAGCCTCACACCCGCCCGGTGTTCGTTCCCACCGGCAGCGAGAGCAGGGAGAGAACCTGGTTCTTATAAAGCGAGAAGATAAATAAACACGAGTCAGCGGGTCAGGGATGGGAGCGGAGTCATCCGCGGGATGAGCAGCCCGGCACTTGGAGGCTCCGGAGGATTTCCAGCTCCCACCAGCGGGAATGAACGGGCTGTCGGTCCGCAGGAGAGCTTCCCTTCCCCGGGACATGTGGGATGGAGGCGACCATCCCTGCGGGCCTCACAGCTGTGTGACCTCCCAAACACACAGCAAAGGGACAATCCCTGGGAAAGCGGCGGCTGCCTTCGGCCTCACGCTGACAAATCGCCGCTGGTGTGTCCATTCCATCGTCCCGAACCCGCTGGCCGGCACACCTGGGGCTGTCCCAGAGCCCAAACAGTCTGCAGGGAAACGGGGGGTCTGGGATCGGCCCTTTGGAGCAGCTGCTGCCTCGGGAACGCGGCTTTACAAAGTGGATTTGCATGAGGGGACAAATTCCCCCTCCTGGTTGTCTCGGCAGTTCGGGGATTTTTGCTGTGTGAGCAAGAAAAAACAATAAATTATACTGCTTATTTCAGGGAAGCAGAATTGCTTAACACTTAAAACCAGGACCAATTATTTTTTTTCTTCCTGGCTCCATCTCATCACGTCTGACCTTAGGAAGGACATCAGCTCTCCTGCGAAATTCCCATATTTTAGGGTGACAATAATCAAAAAACCCTCCCAGGGAGTGGGACTGGTTAATATTCAAAAAGGTCTTTAAGCTTTTAGTTGGTTCAGATTTTCCTAAAGCCACTGCTGCGCCACCATGTTTGCACTGTAAAATCAGTTTAAAGCTGCAGAAATTCCACATTCTTTCTGAAACATGATGGCAGATTCCTGAGAACTTTTCCAGGACAGTTCCTGTGTCATTTGGGTTTGTTTTGTCCTTTGGATTTTGGGTTCTGATTCAAAAATGGCCTTGGCAGGACAGGTTTAATTGGTGCCTGGCAGCTCTCAGATCTGTCTCACAAATGTTTCTCCATCATTTATGTTCAGATTCTGGAGCTGTCTCTGTAACCAAAAGACACCACTTCTGATTAATTTATTTCCTTATTTATTTGTATCTCTGGGATAAGACGGGAGCTCTCTGGGAACGTGGGAACAGACACAAGTACACCCCAAATCCAAGGAAAGCCTGGAGCAGTGTCACGAGAGCCTTTTCCAGCCCAAATCCCTGATCCCTGGGCAGCCTGGGAGGGGAATCTCTGACAGCACAGGAGCTTTTTTACTCCTCTAACATGCCTTCCCTGGGTTTCCTGCGCCAGCAGCACAGGGGTGTGTAACCCAAGCCATGATTTGAGAAGAAAGGAGCCTGCACACCCTGACTTTGATGGGTGGAGATCTTGGCAATGCTCACTGAGACCCTTTCCAGCCCGGGCTTTTGGCCTCAGGAGAAGGGGCCTGCTGGGGAGCTGCTCCTACAAACCTTCTCTGGATCTTCCTGCACCTTCCCAAAGCTGCTGGGTTTAGTCTGGGTTTAGTTTTACCTCAGCACTGGGGAACTTCACAGTTACAGAGTGATTGTCCCCGAGTGTCCCCCCCGTGCCAGGCAAAGGGGCTCTGCTGCTGCCCCTTCCCTCCTTCCCTTCTCCAGCCCCTCCAAGGGCAGTGAAGCTGCTGATTCCCGTTTAGGGGATGATGCTGGGCACTAACCAGCTCAACTCCCCTTTTAAACCCCCACTGCTGCTCTCAGGAGATGTAATTTGGGAAGGCCAGGGTGTCCTCTGGGGTGGGAGCTGCTCCGTGAGGAGCTCCTGCCTGGTTGGCTGCCAGACCTGGAGATTTTTATCCATATCCAAACTGTCAGGGGCTCCAGCCCCACCTGAGAGCAGGACAGGCTCACCTCTGCAGCAGGCGTTTCTTCTCCCAGGGACTGGATTCCCTGGGAATTCCCATTTGTCCTTTGCCGTGGGCTTGAGCTCCCACCTGCTTTCAGAGGTTTTGGGAGAGGGTGGCAGAGCTCTCCAGAGCTCATCCCACGACGCCAGACCGACCCAGCAGAGACAAGGACGAATTCAACGAGAACAAAGCAGAAAGATTCTGCTGAAATATGAAGGGGAAAGGCCTCACTCCCAATGTGTGACAGCGGGAAGATATTTCTCATATATAAAGAAATCAATATTGGAGAGGGACTTTGGACGAAGGATGCGGGGACAGGACACAGGGAATGGCTTCCCATTGCCAGAGGGCAGGGATGGATGGGATATTGGGAAAGAATTCCTCCCTGGGAGGGTGGAAAAGGTGCCCAGAGCAGCTGGGGCTGCCCCTGGATCCCTGGCAGTGCCCAAAGCCAGGTTGGAGCAGCCTGGGACAGTGGGACGTGTCCCTGCCCATGGCAAGGGTGACACTGGATGGGATTTAAGGTCCCTTTCCAACCCAACCCATCCTGGGATTCTTGATTCTCTAAACCTCTGTTCTCAACAAGGACAGAACCCTCCAAAGCCCCCCAAATGGTGACATCCAGCCCCAGGAATGCCACGGTGATGGGAGTGACAGGAAACAAATGGGGTCCTGGGTGTCCTGAGACAAGCAGGAGACATGAAAGCAGCCAGCTTCACCCTGGTCAATATGGTCTGCTTTAAACTCTGTTTTTACTTCAGATTTGGGCTGCCAATAACTCCTTCAAACAATGATCTAATGCCTGTGTGAATGTTTGTAAAACCTCACTGCTCTGGCAGGTTGAGCTCTTGCCAAGAAGCAATCACTTGTAATTAGGGAGAAGGAGTTGGAATCTCCTGGCCTTGCAGTGCAGCACATTTTCCAGTTGTGTTTGTCCCATTTGGCCCGTGTCACTCCTGGGGGTGTGCTCCGAGCTGGGCTTGGTGGGACACCCTCCTGTCCCCAGGGGAATCTCTGGGGGAAGCACTGCCAGAAACCTGCTGGGAAACACGAGGTGCCTGTGCTGGCCGGGGTGACAGGGTGACAGGGTGACAGGGTGACAGGGACAGCACCTGGCACGGGCAGAGCCACAAATGGCATTTTGGGTTCTCAGTTCTCTGCACCTTTCCTGCTCGGCAGGACATTCCTGAGGAGGCGTTTCAGGCACGTTGAATCTTGAACTGGGAGTGTGGAGAAGCTCTAAGTTTTTAAGGGACACCTGGAAAAACCTTTGTCCCCTTTGAGGGACAGCCCCAATCTGCTGTGGGACTGGACAAGTGCAGCTGTTCAGAGTCCTGGAACAGTTTGGGTTGGCAGGAGTCTTTAAAGGACTTTAGTGCAGCCCCTGTGTAATGGTTGCTGCTCACACAATGAGAAGTTCCCAGTGGGAAATTAGAGCCAGTAGATCCCAGGAAAAGGGATGAGGCATCCTTCACCCACACAGAGTTTAAAAACCTCAGTCCCCACTCTCTCACCTGGCACCCAAAGGACATTTCCAAGCAAGTTGGGAATTTCGACATGGAAAGTTGGATGAGAAAACCCTTCTTGAAATTCCTGGAGCATCCTGAAATTCCCTTCACTCCCTTTTCCAGTTCTGGAGAACCAGGCCTGTTGTGCAGCTCCTGGGGTGTTGTCCTGAGACAACAGGAGGTCGGGGACACGCAGGTCAGGTCCTGTGGGGCAAGGAGCTGTTATTTATGGAAGGAATTTTTTCCTGAATGTGAGAAGGAGCGGTGGATTCTGCTCTCCAGTGGGGTTTGAAATCCTAAATCCCAGCCAAGAGTCATCACATAAACTCGTGTTGAAGAACCTGACCTAGTTGGAATAATTGGAGGTAATTGTCAGCCCTTTCCAGATGACAAAACCCTTAATCACCAGCAGATGCTCAGCCAACCTCACAAAAAAGGCTGGAAACCCAGGGAGAATGGGGAGGAATTGCTGTCCCAGAGGCCCCGAGTTTCAGGAATGGGCAGGAATCTTCCTTAGGGGTTTTTCCAATACATGGTCAGAGCCGGGACCGGGGCAGTGCTTTGTGCTCACAGCCTGGGCATCTCCAGAAATCTGGAATTGTGCCATGAGCTCACAGCTGAGTGACTCTGGAATATCCGGGAACAATCGGAGATGGAGCAGCTCTGAAATGAGGGAAGGCTGGGCTGCTCCCTGGGTTCCTGAATCCAGACTCTCAGATCCCTGAGGCTTCCGGGGCTTTCCTGAATCTTGGGATGAGCTGGATGTGAGGTGGCTGCACTCCCACAAAGCTGGGATTTGGATTTCCCCTGGGAGTTCCCTGCAAAGCCCTGGAGAGAGGAGATGGGATGTGGTGAGGGTGAGGATGATGATGGAGGAGCAGGATACCTGGCACTGCCTGGGATATCCCAGTCCCAGCTGCGCTCCTGGGGCTGTGGAGACACTGTACAAGTAGAAATGATCCTTCTAGAAGGGTCTGACACCACCAGACAATTAACCTGGATTGCTAATTAATCACAGGATTGTAGAACATGGGACATCCTGAGCTGGGGGGGATCAGAGTGCAGCTCCTGGCCCTGCACAGACACCCCAACCATCCCACCCTGTGCCTGAAGCGTTGTCCAAACGCTCCTGGAGCTCTGGCAGCCTTGGGAATGTGACCATTCCCTGGCCAGAGCACTTGCAAATTCCAGGAACCAGCGTTTCCAGAGGTGTTTTTCCTTGTACAATGCGATGGCGAAAGCAGAGGAAAGCTGGGAACCCCTGGGAGTGGGCAGAGCAAGGAGCTGCCCTCGTGCCCAGGCAGGAGCTGTGACAGCTGGACGTTAATTACCCAGTGCTGTAATGAGGCTTTGGGAGGCTCTGGAGTGGCTCACGGCACATTTGGTGTTTTACAGCCACGGGGATTCATCCCTTCCCGTCCAACCTCCTGCAGCGGGACCAATAACCAGGGATCCTGCCTGGAAACCAACAGCTCCCCCGGGAATGTCTGGGACAAGACTCACTGAGGGCTCTTTGAAGTGGGCAGTAATGTGGAAACAGTGACAGCAGCACTGTTCCCATCAACCAGGGGTCTCCCATGGGGGCAGGGGGCCGAAAAAAGTGGGGGGAAAATGAACCACCACACCTTTGGGAAGAGCTCAGTGTGCCCAGGGTGGGTGTGCAGGGCTGGGCTGGGCTGAGATGGGCTGGGCTGGGCTGGGCTGGGCTCCCTTCCTGGGATGGAGCTGCTGGCCCAGGGATGGAGCTGCTGGCCCAGGGATGGAGCTGCTGGCCCAGGGGAGGCTGAGGCGGAGCTGCTGGCCCAAGGGATGGAGTTGCTGGCCCCAGGGATGGAGCTGCTGGCCCAAGGGATGGAGTTGCTGGCCCAGGGATGGAGCTGCTGGCCCAGGGGATGGAGCTGCTGGCCCAGGGGATGGAGTTGCTGGCCCAGGGATGAAGTTGCTGGCCCAGGGGATGGAGTTGCTGGCCCAGGGATGGAGCTGCTGGCCCAGGGATGGAGCTGCTGGCCCAGGGCAGGGGTTGCTGGCCCAGGGATGGAGCTACTGGCCCAGGGATGGAGCTGCTGGCCCAGGGATGGAGCTGCTGGCCCAGGGGAGGCTGGCTGGGGCCATGACCTCCTGTTAGAGCACTCCAGACCGACAGAACTCGGCAGCTGCATGAACTGGTTGTGGCCTCAAGCAAAGGCCATTCCTCCGCCGCTGCCTCGTGCCAGATGGTCCCAGCCCAGGCTCAGGGCCTCACGTCCCCTCTCAGCTCTGCTTTTCATGTGTCTCTCCCCCAAAAAAAGGCCTGGGCCAGCGCCAGACTCCAGCAAACCCTCCGGAGCAGTCCCCCAGCTCTGGCAGGTCACCGGTGCTGGAACCAGCCCCATGTCCTGCCTGTGCAGCCCAGACATCCTCCTCGGCTCTCCCTGCCAGCTCTGGAATGAGAAATGGCTCTGCTCTTGTGTCTGCTTCCATTCGAATCCCTCTAGGAAAGAGCTCGTGTTCTCCAGCTCCGTGCTGCTGAAATTAGCCCTGGCATCCTGCAGGATTCCAGCCTCGGCTCGCGCCTCCAGGAGTGGGAAGAGCTGCCGAGACTGCGGAGACAAGTTGGATGTGAGAGCCAAGTGTCCAAAAAGAACACGTTCAGGAACAGCTCAGAGAGCAGGAGGTGCTCCAGCACGGCGGGGAAATCATCCTGCTGAGGATAAAACTCTCCCCACAACAACAAAGAAAAGTGTTTTTGGAAGGGTTAAGCCGTGGCACGAGGTTTGGGACAGCTGCAGGATGCTGGAGTGGGCACTGGGGTTGGAAGCAGGATGGATGGTTTGAGGTCACTCACAAAGCTTTCTAATTACGCTTTTTTTTTTTGGGGGGGGGGGGGGAAGAGAGAGAAAAAAAAAATGGTGTGTTTGATTCTGTAAGTGCTGAACATTCCACAATTGCTGTGTTTAATAAATACAGCGGGGGCTCCTAGGAGACTGAATGGGGCTGAATGAATGAAGTATGTGAGACATCTGAAACCTATTAGTTGGAGCAAACTGGTGGAGAGGCAGGAATTCTTCTCTTTCTGAAAATATTTATACATTTTCCTTTCATGTCAGGCCAACATCTTATTTGGGGTTATGTTCCAGTGGAAGGAAAGGTGTGTCGGGGGGAAATGCAGGAGGAGGGGAGGTGAGGATTTGGGTCAGGCCCAGAAGGAGCAGAAGGGCTGGGTGGCTTTAGGGCCACATTTTCCTTTTGGAATCGAAGCCAGCACGTTGGTCCATCAGGGGGTTTGCCCCAGCCTCGATGGGGATGGATGTTTTGGGATTTGGTTCATTTTGGGGGTGTTTTGGGGAGCTTATCCACTCGCTTGAGGCACCAGAACTCCCCAGCCCTCTCCAAACAAGGTTCATGGAGCCATGGGCCTTGTTTAACCTGGTTTGGATATTTGGGCTGGATTAGAACACACCCCCAGTGTCTTCCCCACCACATGGACAGCTCCAGGAGATCCCCCCAGTGTCCAGCAGCAGCAGGAATGATGCCACATCCCGGAGGTTTCCACCCAGGCTTCTCCTTCTCAGGCAGAATTACCTCACTGACTTGGGGGAACAGGGAAAAACGGGGAAGATGGATGAGGAGGACACAGAACGTTCCCCCAGGGAATAAACAGAGCTGAGAACTCTTCAGGAGCCATTTCACCTGTGGGGAAGTCTCTGGAATGGGAGGGGAAGAGTTGACAACACCCAGCTCTGGTTTGGGCAGATAATTCCAGAGGGAGCCTGAATTCCTGCTGGAATCTGGTTGTATTTCCTGCTGGAATCTGTTGTTTCCTGCTGGAATCTGTGGTTGTTTCCTGCTGGAATCTGTGATTATTTCCTGCTGGAATCTGCTGTTATTTCCTGCTGGAATCTGTTATTGTTTCCTGCTGGAATCTGTGGTTATTTCCTCATGGAATCTGTGGTTGTTTCCTGCTGGAATCTGTTGTTGTTTCCTGCTGGAATCTGTGATTATTTCCTGCTGGAATCTGTGGTTGTTTCCTGCTGGAATCTGTTGTTTCCTGCTGGAATCTGTGATTATTTCCTGCTGGAATCTGTGGTTGTTTCCTGCTGGAAGCTGCACAAATCTGGGACAAGTCTCCCACCTTTGTTTCCTCCCTCTGTGTCTCAGGAGTTCACCCGAGGCTTGGGGTGACATCTGAGCTCACCTCTCCTTGTGCAGGAGCTCGGCATCAAAGCTCAGTTTGGTGTCAGAAAAGCCTCTATTTCGCGGTGTTTTCCAGCTGATAAGAGATATGTAAATTATCCCTGCTTTCCTGTGATCCCTAATGAGCTTTGTTCAGCCCGATTTTACTGCAGCGCTGCACTCAACCCTTTCCCTTCAGGCTTCCTGAAATGAAAATGAGAAGTTTTAGGAAACTCGGAATTTGCAAATGTCTCCCATTATCCTTCTAATCTCCCCAACCTGATTAAATCAGAGGATATCTCCCCCTCCATAGGAAACAGATGTTCCTCTTGCAGCAGGGACATGCAGGAGGCATCCTGGAATTTGTTTAATTTAGACTCTCTTGGAGATGGGATTTTTTTGGGGGTGACAACCTTCAATGTCCAAGCTCAGGTCTGGCTGAATTTGGAGTGGTGCCAGTAAGGAATTTCCGTGGAGTTTCTTTCCATCATTAAGTGAAGGAAAACTCAAGATCCCTGAGCTGAGAGCTTGGAAAATAACCCTGGAGTGGGTTTTGATGTCATCTTTCGGTCAGTTTAGAGGTGAAAACATGACTGGGACACGGGATGAGGCTGGGTCTCGTTTTGTCAGGGAACAGTGGAACCCATTCCAAGAGCCCATGGATGGATTTAACTCTTCCTGGAGCTCCAGGGAATGAGGCACTGAGGAAACATCCTTTCCCATCCCTCTGACTGCACTTTGTTCCCCATCACTGGGAGGATCTCGGTGGGTTTCAGTCTCACCAGTTTTGTCCACCTGTAACTCTTGGCTTTTCAGATCTCTCCTTTTTATTTCTTCGGTTTTTTTTTTTTTTTTTTTTTTTTTTTTTTTTTTTTTTTTTTTTTTTTTTAACCAGGTTCCAACAAAATTCTGTTTTTGCTGAAGACACTGAGGGAAGTTGCCCAGAGAAGCTGTGGCTGCGCCATCCCTGGAAGTGTCCAAGGCTGGACAGGGCTTGGAACAACCTGGGACAGTGGAAAGTGTCCCTGCCCCATGGCAGGAGGTAAAACGGGATAATCTTGAAGGTCTTTCCAACCCAGACCTGAGATTCTGAGATTCTAAATGTCAGTGCTATTTCTAAAATATCTCGATTTTCCTCTGCATTGGAGGTTCTCAGTGTGTGTCCATCTGTGCATGTGTGGGTGGTGGTTGCATTTCAGAATTTCCAGGACTGTTATAGCTCTTAGGTTCTTTTCCAAACAGCTTCCTCCAGTGTGAGTTCTCCCTCCTGACGGATCTGGACCCCGCTTGGAAGAGTTCTCCGTGGGTGAGGGCAGCTGGATGAAGAGGCTGAATTAAAGCCTCTCTCACCGGAGGTGATTTAAGGGTTCCTCCGAAGCAGAACCATGTAACAACAATGCCGATTTGTTTCAGATATTGGACACATTTTCCACCCTCCGCGTGTTGATGGTGCCAGTGACAAACGGTGGAAAAAACTCCTCAAGTGTGAGCCAAGAATTCCCTTCATCAGCCTTTTGCTACGGTGCCTAATTTATTCCAATTTATCCCACTTTATCCCGATTTATCGCAGCCTCAGCCTTGCTCAGACACATTCCCAAGGCGTGTCTCCTCCGAGCCTCTTGGGAGCACCATTTCCACGTCTGTCTGGGCTGCCCGGACACGTCACCATCCCTGTCCCTGTCCCTGAACGTCCCGAGGGGGAAAGTGACCCCTGGGATGTGAGCAGGAGGAGCTGGGGAGGGTGGATGGGGCAGCCCTGGAGGGTGCTGAGCTGTTCCTCAATTAAACACGACTCGCGTTAATTAAAGCGGCTCAGGGCAGTGCTCTGGGTGGGGAAAGGAGATGGGCTGGGAGCGTCCCCAGAGCCCTGTGCGGGGACAGAGGGGGACAGCGGCAGCAGCTGAAGGGGTGGCTGGGACAGAGGTGACTGCTGGGGGTGTTTAATATCCTCCTCTTCCTCCTGAGGAGGGCACCGGCCTCCTCCCTGTGGGAGCAGGGACGGGACCCAGGGGACGGCTGGAGCTGTGTCGGGATGGATCTGGGGGTGGCTCCTGGGTGGATCTCAGGGGATGGATTTCAGGGGATGGTTCTCAGGGGATGGTTCACCCTCAGGGATGTTCCTGGCAGTGGGCAGGGCTCCTGGGCTCCAGCTGCCCCCATTTCCCTGCTGTGCCTCGGGGGGGTTCAGAGTTTGTGTCCTCAGTGCCATCCCCAGCCTGAGCACGGGAGCCGGGATGGATGATTTGCATCCCAATAAACAGTCCAAAAACTGGGATCGGCTTTGAGCAGAACCACAGCGTCCTTGGGCTGTGAAAAACTGCTACAAAAACAGCAAGTTCAGGCTCCCTGGCTGCTGAGTTGTGTCTGAACACGGAGGCTGAATACCATCAGAATAGTTTGTTTTATTTCCAACTTGCCTGAAACCAGAGATTCCTGGGAGGTTTCCAAGCCAGTCGCTGAACCCAACTGGATTTTGATTGCTCTATCGCCTGTGAACCTGAAATTCTGGAGCTGCTCTGATCCCTGCAGCACTTGGGTCGTCCCAGCTCCCCCTCCCGGCGTCCCAGTGACCCTTTCACAATCTCTTTGTGTCAGGCTGTGGTTTGTGTTTGCGGTGTTTTTCTCATTCCCGATTTATCATGGAATGGGCCGGGTCGGGAAGGATCCTGAAGGAGCATCCAGTGCACGGTGAGGACACCTCCCACTGGCCCCGGCTGCTCCAGCCCGGCCTTGGACATTCCCAGGGATCCAGGGGCAGCCACAGCTTCTCTGGGAATTCCATCCCAGCCCCTCCCCACCCTCCCAGGGAGAAATTCCCAATATCCCATTTATCCCTGCCTGGAAAACCATTCCTTGTGTCCCGTCCCTCCATCCCTCGTCTGTTGAAAGAGCGGCAGGATTCAGTCCCGAGCAGGGAGGGAGCAGAGCTGAGCCCGGCTCCGGCACATCCAAAGGTGGGGAAGCAGCCAAAGCCTTGGACTCCATCCTGGGCTGGGAGAGGAGCAGAGCCCCGAGCTCAGCGCCGCCGCAGCTCATGGAACGTGCCGGCTCCGGAGAGCGGCACCTCCGCGCTCCTCACTTCCAGGAATGTTCCAGGAAGTGGGCAGGAGCCTCCTGCTCTGCTCACGGCCTGCTCTGCTCACAGCCTGCTCTGCTCACAGCCTGCTCTGCTCACGGCAGCCCCGTGGCCCTGCAGTTCGATGCTGCTGTGGCACTGCAGCCCTCGGTGTGAGGGTGGGGTTTGGGGTTTGGAGCCCCCCTTGCCCCTCGTTTCCCTGCCTTTGTCCCCTTCCCTCTCGTCCCAGCAAACCTTATCCCTGCAGCCGGCAGAAAATGGGATTTTCTAGTTGATACCAAAATAAACACAGCGGTGTTCAGCACAGGAGGGGAGAGGGAAAGGGGAGAGCCAGGGGCTGGGATGGACAAGGAGAACAGGGCTGGACATCCCAGAGGGCTGAGGGTACATCTGGGATGGACAGGGAACACAGGGCTGGACATCCCAGAGCTGGGGATACATCTGGGATGGACAGGGAGCACAGAGCTGGACATCCCAGAGCTGGAGGTACATCTGGGATGGACAAGGAACAGGGCTGGACATCCCAGAGCTGAGGTACATCTGGGATGGACAGGGAACAGGGCTGGACATCCCAGAGCTGAGGTACATCTGGGATGGACAGGGAACACAGGGCTGGACATCCCAGAGCTGAGGTACATCTGGGATGGACAGGGAACAGGGCTGGACATCCCAGAGGTGCTGCAGGACTGGAAAATCCTGAGGGAATCCGCAGAACTGGGGTGGGATCCGAGTCCTCCTCCAGCTCCTGCAGCCTTAGCAGCGTTCCTTGTGGGATTTCTCTCCCTTTTCCCAGGCAGTGCTGAGCGTTTGGGGTTTGTTCCAGGGCTCTTTGTAGTGATGGGGAAAACATGAGCACAGTCACTCCCCTGCTGCCTGTAACAGGAATAAAACAGGAGCAGAGAGAACGGCCCTTGGTGGGGGCCAAAGGTCTTGCAGAAGTTGCCTCCGTGGAATGGCAACGAGCAGAATTCTCCAAAGATTTTCCAGGTGCTTGGAGACTCTCCCCGTGTTGGTTCAGGTTCCATCCTCCCTCTGGGAAGGGTTCAGACCCGGGGTTGATTTGATTCCTTTCCTTAGGGAACACACACACACAGAGGAGTGGTTGGAAATTGGATCCTGTGAGGGAGGAATTGTGATCCCCCCAAAGCCTTGGCAGTCGCAAAGCCCCGGGATTGGATCTTGTTTGGATTTTTCCTCCTTCCTTCCCTCGTTCCCTTCACGAGCAGCTGGAATCCAGGCTGAGCCCGGCTGTGGGCAGGGAACGGGAACAGGGATGCTCAGGAATTCCCTGGGGTGGGCCTGGGTAATCCTTCGGGTCCTTCCCACCCAAACCACCCTGGCACCGTGTGATTTATGATCCTTTGTGCCCCACATCCTCTGCCCCAGCCAGGCAAACCCTGCGCCCCAAATCCCTCCGGAAAGACCCCACAAAGCCAGCGCGGAAAAATCCGACCGAGGGGCTGAAATCGGTTAAGGAGCAAGATTAGATCAAATATTTCTGAGCATCTGGGGCTTCTTGACCACCCCACCGTGGCCCATCCCCGGCTGCCAGACCCTGAGCATTCCCAGAAGAAGTTAAGGGAGACCTGGGCAGGAGCCAAGAGCTTTTGCCGGAAGCTTTATCTTCCCCCCTCCCAAAAAAAAAAAAAAAATAAAAATCTGATGTCTGGAGCTCTGGACAAGGCATTGTCCTCATAAAACACAAGAACAACAAAACAAGCCCCTGCTATTCCCAGCTCTGTAACAAGCCATAAAATGGGGGGTGAAAAAAAAGGCAAAAAAAAGAAAAAGAAAAAGAAAAAGAAAAAGAAAAAAAAAAGAAAAAAAAGGCCCTGGAAATGTAAGAGTTTCATTAAACTGGAACCATGTGTTTCCCATAGTCCCGTCTCCATAAGCTGTGCACATCCCGTCCATGTTTATGTTCTCCTCGGGGGTGTGAGGGGTTTTTTCCATGCCTGGGAATGATTAGAAGGAGGGAGCCTGGATGAACTCATGTCTCCTGTGAGCAGCACCAGGAAACCTGCACACACCGGGAGAGGCACAAATCCTGCGGGGAATGTGGGAGATGGGGAAGGGGAAAGGCAAGGCAAAAAGGGAAAAGGAAAAAAAAAAAAAAAAAGGAAAATTCCAGAGTGGAAAAAGAGGAGAAAGTTGTCCCACGTGGCTCGTTGGAGGAAGTGTGTGTGGAAGTGGTGGATTGAGGATATTCCCTGGATATTCCTGAGGGTTTGGAGTGATCCTGCCTCACCCAGAGAGGCTCAGAGAGGCTGAAACACTCCCTCACTTCCCCTCTGGGCTCTCCAGCACCCACCAGGGGTTCCTTAAATGAGGAGATGGCCCTGGGAAGGAGCTCCCTGGAGACTCCCCAGGGAAGGAGAGGGGCCAGGTGTGGGATCTGCCAGGAGCCCCCGGCCTGGCTGGAGACATCTGGGCTCAGGGGGCGGCCGTGGGGAGGCGGGTGGTGAAGTTTGAATTCAGATTTGGGCAGGAATGTCCCGGCAAAGAAAGCTCAGAGGAGGAGTCTCGGGGGAAATGGGTAATGGGATATTTTTAGCTGGGATTGGCAGTGCTGGGCTGGATGTTTCCACGTGGGTGAACAGCCCCAGGGAGGACTGGGAATGGTTCCCTGTGTGGTGAGCAGGTGTGGTGACACCTGCGTGGTGACAGAGCTCCAGAGAAGGGACATGACATCACGGGGAGTGACCTCAGAGATCCCAGAGATTACAGAGTTTCACCCATTTTTCCTGGTCCTGAGCCCATTCCCTCCCTGTGCGCGGTGCCTCTCCTCCTGCACGACACCCAGGGCTGGGGATCCAGGATTTCCTGGGCCTCTGCTGGGAATCCCGGGCTGCTTTAGGTTGGAAGTGTCCTCAGAGCTGCTCCCATTCCATGGGCAGGGACACCTTCCTCCAGGTGCTGTCAAAACTTCCCTCTTTATTCCTCATTTGGAATCTTTGGATTTGGCATCCAGCTGATGGTGGGATTTTCCCCAATGATAAAGGGGTTTTTTTTTCTATCCCACATTCTCCTTCCCCTGTGATATCCATCCCTGGCAGTCAACTTATCCCTCAGACTTCCTTTAGTTTTGATGAAGTGGCTCCCTCAGCATTGGCAGCCCTGGGACCAGGGAATTTCTCCAGGCCTTTGATCCCTTCAGGAGCTTTTTTTACAACTTCTGGGGCCTCAGCTCGTTCCCCTTCACGGGCCTGTCCTTACCCTGTGGAAAACCCGTCCAGTTTGGGGTCTGCAAATGTTCCCAGCAATACCTGGACATTTTTGGCTTTGTTGCTCCAAGCCCTGGACACTTCCAGGGATCCAGGGGCAGCCACAGCTGCTCTGGGAATTCCATCCCAGCCCCTGCTCATCCTCCCAGGGAAAAATTCCTTCCCAAATCCCATCTGGTGCTGCCCTCTGTCCCTGTGTCTCGTTCCCTGTGTCCCTCCAGGACAGTTTAGGAACAGCACAGGCCATTGCAGCCTGTAATTAATTATTATTGATAATTAAACGTGGGATTTGTGGGTGACTCTGTTCCTTCAGCCTTTTCATTCCTCCTCTTGCCTTGAACACGTCCCAGAAATAAGGATTGGTGGGAGCCAAGGAACACCAGCACCTTTCCTGGCAGAATTCCTGCTCCTCCCAGCGGCTCTGAGAGGCCAAATCCACCTCCTGCTCTGTGTGAGCCCAGCCAGGAGCGGCCTTTTCCAGGGAATGGCTCCTGGAGGTGTTGGCACCGAGGGAAATCTGCTCCTGCTGCTGGCTCCTGGCTGGCAGAGGGCTCAGGGAGCAGGAGGAAAAGGAGTTTGCAGCTCTCAGGGAAGGCAGAGCCGAACTGTTCCCTCCAATCTCTCAATAAATATTCGAAGGGAAGAGATTTTTCTCTGCTGGCTCTGGGTTTGTTCCCTCATTACCCCGAGCTGGGGAAGGGACCCTGCAGGACAAGCTGGGGACACTGGGGGTGTCCTGGCCAAGGGTGACATCACTGAGGGGCTGACTCCAACTCGCACACGACCCTGACAGGCAGAGCCAAAGGATTCCAAAGGAGAAAAAAAAAAAATAAATAAAATCCTCCTTCCCCAGACCTTGGAATATTAATAACGCCTGCAAGGCAACAAACTGATGATGCAACGTCCCCGGGGGACGGGGAAGGGTCTCTGCCAAGCAGCTCAGACACAAAGGCTCTGCTGTGAGTGCTTCCTGCAGGAGGCTGCCCTGATCCCATGGAATGACAGGAATCGTGGAGTCCCAGACTCCCGGAGTGGTTTGGGTTGGAAGGGACCTTCAGGATCCATCCCCAAATCCCAACGCCTCCATGCTCCAGAGGATCCCAGGGATTCTCCACACAATCCCTTTTGGGCTCTTGCTGTGGTTTTCCAGAAATTCCTTTCAAATGTATCCTGAAGGTTTCGGGTTCTTCCTGGAGCAGTCAGACCAGTCCCCATCCAGCCCCTCAGGGTTTGGGATAAACTGGTAACAAACCTCTGGAGGGCAGCTTTGGAGCAAGGAATCTCCAGCCCCTGTGGCCTGCTGGGGATGAGTGGGGCCGTGGGGCAGGAAGGGAGTTCGGGCTCTGGCATCACCCCTGAGGTGAGGTTTGCTGTCCTTGCCTTCATTTCCATGGAGTTTGTTCCCCTCCTCCTTGGGGTGGCAGAGCAGGGCTCTGCTCCAGCCTTTGGGCTGTCCCAGGGAGGCCCCAGGGCTGGATTTGCTGCTGGGGGAACAAAATCCAGTGTTTTTGTGGGCCCGGGCTGCAGCTGTGCCACGGCCAAAGTGCTGCACTGCTGCTGGGGCAGCTCCAGCCTTTGCCTGGGTGGTCTGGCAGCTTCCAGCCCCTTGTGAGGGGAGAGCCCCGGGGCAGGGAGCACAGGGATGGATGGCCAGGCAGGAGGGGAGCTCGGGGGGTTTGCATTTCCCGGCTGATCGTCCACCAGGAGCAAACCCAAACCCTCTGGGTGTCCTTGGAGCAGGGTGAGATCTGCACTTGGGGAAGGATTAAAGAGGATCCACCCGCCCTGGTGATGCTCAGCCTGGCTGGTGAACCCTGGAATCGCAGAATGTTCACCCACGATGGATTAAACGGCCCCTTTAACCTGGAATTCCGGGGTGATTTGGGTTTGAGGGAGCCTCAAATCCCATCCAGTGTCATGGGACACCCTCAGCCCTGTGTGACCACGGTGGCCAGAGGGATGGAGCCCCTGTCCCAGGGGGAAAAGC
Organism: Sylvia borin; assembly: GCA_014839755.1. Taxonomy (NCBI): domain Eukaryota; kingdom Metazoa; phylum Chordata; class Aves; order Passeriformes; family Sylviidae; genus Sylvia; species Sylvia borin. The sequence continues at coordinate 5,000,646 of CM025983.1, forward strand.
TGAGGGAATTGGGCTGATCCAGACCTCAGGAGCCCTGACAGGACACAGCTTTCCATTCAATCCTCCCCCTGGCAGCAGCTCCTCAGCCATTGGGCACAGCTGTTCTCCCATCCTGCTGAAATGCCATCAGCTTTGCCCTGCTTCAGCTGCAGCACCCAGCGCCTCTCCTTTTCCTGCTCCTCTTCTTGCCTCAATTCCTGTTCAGCTGCAGCACCCAGCGCCTCTCCTTTTCCTGCTCCTCCTCAATTCCTGTTCAGCTGCAGCACCCAGCACCTCTCCTTTTCCTGCTCCAATTCCTGCCCGAATTCCTGAGCTGGGAGCCCATCTCCTTTCCAAAGGAAGGGCTCTCCACACACCAAACGAGGTTTGCTCCAACGTTTTTATTTCTTTCCCCCCGTTTTACTTCCCCACAGGGCGCTGCTCAGCTGAGGGTGAGTAACCCCGGGGTGTGATCCTTGCCCTTGACCTCTCCAATCCCTGGGGATTCATTCCTTTGCTCCTCGTGCCACCTGATGCTCTGGGCTGGGATTTGGCACAACATTCCCGGCCACGGACGTGGTTTTTCCTCCTCTGTTGGTGCTGGGAGACAAAAGAAAGATTTTTTAATTTTTTTTTCCCATCAGGATTGGCTCCAATCTGTGTCTGCTTGGAAGGCAAGTGCAGAGCTCTGCCCCATCCTCAGCTGCGGGGGAATCCAGAGTGGATTCACCATCCCTGGGCTCCCCCAAACTGAGCTGTAGGAAGGGTTATCAATATTCCAGCTTCCCCTCAAACTACCCTCGTGTTTCCCCTTGGAATCAGCTCCCGTGGAGCTCTCACCTCCCACGGGGAGAAGGTGTTCCTGTGGTCACTTGTCCCGAAGAAAATTCCACCTCCTCTGTCTGAAAATGGGGTTTTTGGGGGTTTTTTTTAGGCTCTGCCTCGGCAGATGCAGGCGGTGAGTGGCTGGAAATGCTGCCCACGGCTCCGACAGGAGTTCCTGGGATCTGAGGAGCCGGGCCAGGGCTCTCCATCTGCTCCAGCCCCGCTGCCAAGTTCAACTTCTGCGCTGCAGCTCGCACAAAGAGCCGAGAAAAAAGAGAAGAAAAAAAAAAAAAAAAAAGGTTGGAAAACGGGAAATTCGGGATTTAGGCGAGGGCAGAGGGAGCGAGGAGGGGCTGGAGCAGACAGATGTGCTGGGGACGGTCACATCTGCCTGCGGTGAGCACCCCGAGGTGGGGACAGTCCAGGGACAAGGGCTGGGTGTGCCTCCAGCCCACCTGAGGGCAGAAGGAAAGGTGTCGGTGTCCCGGTTTGGAATGGCACAGGATGCGGAGGGATCGCCTTCCTGCCGGGCAGGAGAGAAAGAGGCGATTTTCCTTCTAAACCCGGCAGCTCCCGTGTCAAAAGTTCCACAGCGAAATCCCACCGCACTCCGAGCGGGGCTTTTTTTTAATGAATAAAATCTTAATAAATGTCCGGGGATTGATTTTTCGCAGCAGCCTCGCCTGGCTTTGATCTCCCCTTGCCTGGGCTCAGCCGCTGCCAAGCCAAAGAGGGGAAAAAAAAAAGAAAAAGTCCCTTTTTGCCCGGGTTTAAAGCGGAGGGTGTTTTTTTAAAGGCCTTGGCCGTGGAGCCGTGTGTGATACATCATCCCTCGGCCCCATCCCTCCTCTCCCAAATCCTGAGCGCACACACTGAAACAATTTCCCTGTGGTTTCCCTCCTTGGTGGAGTCGAATTCCTAGAAAACAAAAGGAATGTTGCAACCGTGGTCACAAGCTCGGGAGGCTGGAAATGTTCCCCGGGGCTCGGCGGGGACCTGGGACCGGCGCTGGCTTGGTGGCACCTCGGTGACATCCCCGGAGGGTGATGCCTCCCACGTGCGGTGTGAAATCAGGGAGGTTCTGCAGCCCCGGGCGCTGCGGGAGGCAGGAGAGAGGATCCAGGGAATTCTCTGGGCTCTTTGCCCCAGGCCTGAGGTCACTCAGAGCTCCCGGGGCTCGGACCTGCTCCTGCCTAAACCCAAAATCCTGGGATGGGGTTGGCAGGTTCTCATCCCAGAGCCAGGAATTCCTCCCTGGGAGGGCAGGGATGGATCCCCAGGGGTGGATCCCCAGGGGTGGATCCCCGGGAATGGATCCTTGGGATGGATCCCCGGGAATGGATCTCCGGGGAATGGATCCTTGGGATGGATCTCCGGGGAATGGATCTCCGGGGAATGGATCCCCAGGGATGGATCCCCAGGGGTGGATCCCCGGGAATGGATCCCCAGGGAAGCCGAGGCTGCCACAGGGATCCCTTGGGATGGTTTTTTTGCATTCAGGATTTTTATTTTTGGGTGGGTGCATTTTAAAGGCATCCGGACAAGGTGCAGGAGCAGATTTGGGTCATCCCAGGAGGTGACAGCTACTGCCTGGTATCCCCGGGACCATTCCCATTCCCAGGACCATTCCCATCCCCGGGTATCCCAGGGACAATCCCCATCCCCGGGTATCCCAGGGACAATCCCCATCCCCGGGTATCCCAGGGACCATTCCCATCTTTGGGTATCCCAGGGACCATTCCCATCCCCGGGACCATTCTCATCCCAGGGACCATTCCCATCCCCGGGTATCCCAGGGATAATGCCCATCTTTGGGTATCCCAGGGACCATTCCCATCCCAGGGACAATTCCCATCCCAGAGACCATTCCCATCCCCGGATATCCCAGGGACAATTCCCGTCCTTGGGGTCGCCTGTGCCCTGGGCTCACCCACTGCATTCCCTGGCTCGGGGAGTTCTCAGGAGCCCTCGTGTTCATTTTAAACGTGTTTTTGGCGAGCAGAGGTCGCTGCGCTGAGCCGGAGGTGAGGCAGGAAGGTGCTGCGAGCTGATTTGATAGATTTAATGTCGGGGAAGAGGAGAAATGGGCCTGGTCTGGGGCCGAACCCCGCGGGCTGCGTGGGGCACTGCGGGGCGAGGGGAGGGGTTAATGCCGTGGAACAAATTCCCCGAGGAAAGCTTTGTCTGGGCTGGATCCTGAGCTTCCCTCAGCGCCTCGTCTGCTGCCACTCCTGATCTCCAGTTCCTTCTGGAACTCCACGGGAAGGTTCTGGAAATGCTGGGCAGTGCAGGTCCGGCATCGCCGTGTCCCCCCTGAGCCCCTTTTCCCCATTCCCTTGGATAAATCCCTCATTCCCATGGATAAATCCCTCATTCCCATGAATAAATCCCTCATACCCTGCTCTTTCCTCAATTCCCATGGCTCAATCCCCCATTCTCTGCTCTTTTCCCCATTCCCATGGATCAATCCCTCATTCCCTGCTCTTTTTCCCCATTCCCATTAATAAATCCCCCATTCCCATTAATAAATCCCCCATTCCCATGGCTCAATCCCCCATTCCCATTAATAAATCCCCCATTCCCTGCTCTTTTCCCCCATTCCCATTAATAACCCCCCCATTCCCATTAATAACCCCCCATTCCCATTATTAAATTCCCCATTCCCATTAATACCCCCCCCATTCCCATTAATACCCCCCATTCCCATTAATACCCCCCCCATTCCCTGCTCCCAGAGCAGCAGCACCAGTCCCACATCCCCTGAGCCCTGCAAGGATCGAGAACCCGAATTTGCTTTTCCTGGCTGTTTGTTCCCCTGATTCGCTGATCACCTCTCGGGGCTGTCGCTGCGCTGACAGCAGTTGTGTCATCCCGCAGAAGCAGCACGGGCTAATTTTAGGTGGTTCGAGGCAGTTTTTGGGTGACACTTTTTAATAAAGGCAGGAATGGAGAAGTTCAAGGGGCTCTCAGGCAGCTTCTCTGGGGGCTCCTGACAGGAACCAGCTCGGCTTTGATGCAGAAATGAAGGAAAGAGGTGAAGGAATCAGGTGAAGGAACACAAATTCCCGGCTCTTGTCAGACTTTGGGAGATCAAAGAATCCTTTGGAATTCTTTGGGTGGGAAGGGAACTTAAATGTCATCTCCTCCCACCGCTGCCATGGCAGGGACACTGTCCCCTGTCCCCGGGGCTCCAAATCCTGTCCAGCCGGGCTTTGAGACATTCCAGGGATCCCAGGGGCTCTGGGAATTCCATTCCGGGGCCTCACCCCCCTCACTGGGCAGAATTTCATCCCAATATCCCACCTAACCCTCGTCTCTGTCCGTGTAAAACCGTTCCCTGCGTCCTGGTCCCTCTCCGTGTTTCTTTTGGATCCTTCAGGCACAGAAAATCCACAGCTGGGACAACTGCAGGCTTCACTTCTCCAGGCTGGACAATCCCAATCCCTCATTTCCCAGTTCCTCATTTCCCAATCCCTGATTTCCCAGTTCCTCATTTCCCAATTCCTGATATCCCAGTTTTTGGTATCTCAGTTTCTGATATCCCAGTTTTTGGTACCCCCATTTCAGTTACCCCAGTTCCTGCTATCCCAATTCCTGATTTCCCATTCCTGCTATCCCAGCTCCTGTTATTCCAATCCCTGTTATCCCAATTCCTGGTATCTTTTCCTCCCAGGGAAAGAGCCGTGACCTTGCTGAGCATTAAAATGTAAATGTTGAGTTTAACAACTTGTCGGTAGCTTTAAATCCCCTTCCCAGGCTGTTTCCATGATTCCAGTGAAGTGAATGAACGAGGATCTCACCCAGTTTATTCCACAGGGGTTTTCCCACCTCCGTGTCCTACCTGGAGCTCCCCAAAACGAAGAGGTTGGATCTTTTCCTCTGTCCTCATTTTCATTATTTATTCCTCAAAGTTCCACCTCTTGCACAGGAGACATGGCAAAAAATCCCAGAATCCAAACTGGGAAAACTCATAAATCCCTCCTGGGTTTGTGAAATAGTTTGGATAGATAATGAATCATCTGTAACATGTTTGATTTTTGTGAGTGGTCAAGCTGTGGCTGTGCTTTTCCCTTTTCCAAACGACGTTTGAGGAGCGTGAATAAACACAATAATTGAAAATTAATTTTTAAAAAAAGCCCTTTAAACCCAAATTTGTACTATTTAAAAAATCAAATTCTGTGTCCAGGTTCAAGCTAAAATGTTCATCAAATCACCCCTAAATCAAATCAAATCACCCCTAAATGACTCCTCCTTTCTCCTCATTTCTCACTCTGCCCAGGGCAGCAAAAACCCTCAATGACTCTGAAGGTTCTGCCCCAGGCACATCATTAATAACAATAATAATTAATGACAAGGATTAATGCCAGCCCCTTGTGCTGAGTCCAAGGCGGGTTTAGGGCCTCTCTCCTTCTCTCCCGGCAGGAGGAAAATGGCATTTGGGGATCTTTCCCGGCTGGCTTCTCCCATGGGATGTCCCAGTCCTGCCTGGTAAAGCCCAGGGGGATGGAACTGGAATGGGGATGGGAATGTGGGAATGGGAACGGGAATGGGAATGGGAATGGAACTGGAATGGAAATGGAATGGAACTGGAATGGAAATGGAATGGAACTGGAATGGGAATGGTGGTGGGAATGAGGGCGGGATCAGGGCATGGGAATAATGGGAATGGAATGGGAACAGGATTGAGAATGGGAATGAGAGTGGAAATGGGATTGGGAATGGAATGGGAATTGAATAGGAATGGGAATGGGATTGGGAATGGGATTGGGAATGGGAACAGGACTGAGAATGGGAGTAAGAGTGGAAATGGGATTGGGAATGGAATGGGAATTGAATAGGAATGGGAATGGGATTGGGAATGGGATTGGGAATGGGAACAGGACTGAGAATGGGAGTAAGAGTGGAAATGGGATTGGGAATGGAATGGGAATGGGAATTGAATAGGAATGGAGTGGGAATGGGATCGGGGATGGAGTGGGGATGGAATGGGAATTGAATAGGAATAGGAATGGAGTGGGGATGGCATTAGGGATGGGATTGGGGATGGGAGCTGTCTCCTGGCAGAGCTCGGGGCTGCATTCCCTGCCCGGCTCCATTCCCGGCTCTGCCTTTTCCCTGGCATCCCACAAAGCTCCCTGGTAATTAGGCCGCTGTTAATTAGGCCGAGCCTCTGCTGACCCCTCCGGAGGCTGACTGGGACCGGGGCTGGGAACAAAGGGAGGCCGAGGCTTTCAAAGGGAGCAGCAGGAGAAGGGCTCAGGCTCTCCTGGAATTGCGGCTCCGCTGGGAATTGAGCCGATGGCCGTGGCAGTGCTGGGCCAGGAACAGCCCCGGGTCACCCTCCTCGGGTCTCCCTTGGGATCCCAGGAGCTCCTCTGAGCACCCTGGGCACGGAAATCCCAGGGTTTGGGGCTGTCCCGGGAGAATTCTGGGCTCCCAGCCCTGGGAAGAGCCGTGGGCCAGCAGTGGCACGGAGCAGAGAGAGGATTCCTGGGTGGTTTATTCTGCAAACGAAAAAAAAATTATTTATTTTATTTTATTTTATTTTATTTTATTTTATTTTATTTTATTTTATTTTATTTGAAGAAACGCCATTGGTCGTGAGGCCTACAGCAAGGGGCAGAGGAAAATTGGGGTGTTTTTTTGGGGTTTTATGGTTTTGTCTTTTCACGGGGCCCACAGAGTGGACTTGAACCCCCAAAGTTCTTCCTCAGAAGGAAAGCTGAGTATCTCAAATATGCTTTTATTATTAAAATTATGTATTTAGAGAAAATGCCTCTTGACCTCCGAGGTTGTTTTCTGCCCTGGAGCCAAGGTAACTCCGGGGTGTGAAAAGGGTCAATTATTCCTTCAAAACCCCACCTTTCCTTCCTTGTGCCGCGCGAGTTACGCTGAAAACTGGAAACCCACCAGCCAGAGAAGCGATTTTATTTATTGTTTTGTTTTTCCTCGCTGCTTTCCCCCGCCGCAGCTCAGCCCGGAGAAGCGGAGGCTGGATGATCCCCGGGGAGGGAACGGAGCAGAGCCGCTGAAACTGGGGCTCAGAACTGAGAATTCCCCAATTCCTCCCGCAGGAGCAAACCCCGGGAACACCGAGGGGAGGCTGAGCCCGAGCTTTTTCTCTCCCCCAGCCCCTCCTGGGGAGGATTTTTTTTTTTTGGGTGTTTTTTTGGGCCGGGGAATGTCGGGTGGAGTTACTCCCACCGCCCCGGTGCCTCCGGCAGGGTCCTCCCCCTGGCCCGGCTGAGGCTGGACCTTTTCTTCGCTGCTCTCCCCAAGAGCCAGAGGTTCTCCGAGCTCCTGCTCTGCCCCGACCTCCACAAAAGGAGCTCCGGGCACATCCCCGGCACCCCAAAAGGTATTTTCGTCCCTTTCCGCAGCTGATTTTTTTTCTTTTCTCTTTATCTTTTTTTTTTTCTCTGTTTCATTGTGTCTTGCGCTTTTTCTTTCTTTTTAATTCATTTGATTTCACACTCAAGGGAAATGTTTTCTCCTTCCTTTGCCCCCAAGCGGTTTAAAATCTGATTTTTTTTAATTTTTTTTTTTAAGGGTTCGATTCTCTCGTTGCTTTTTTTTAAATTTCTTTCTCAGCCTCTCTCCTCAGTTGGGCTTTGCTGGGATTTCTCAGCGCCGCGAAGAACTTTTTCGGAGGCTTTTATTCCATTGAAGCCGCGGCTCAGTGGCGGCTGTAAATGACTTTTCCATGCCTGTGCGAGCTCTCGGGGAATGTCCCGTGTATCCATCATTTGTCAGGCTCCTCATCCCCCCGCCGGGAAATGGATGGAGCTGGAATTCCTTCGCTTGAAATCGCTCGAGTGCGAAACTTTTAGCGCCTTTTTTTTTTTTTCCTATTTTTTACCACTTTTTAATTTTTTTTTTAATTTTTTAATTTTTTTTAATTTTTTTTTCTTTCTTCTCCACTCGCCCCGTCCCCGAGGAGCCGCGGGGCAGGGAACAGCTCTGCCTTTTGTGTGGCTGGAGATAAGCGGAGCCCGCAGAGCCGAGCTCGGGCACTTTTATTCCCTTTTCTTTGTCTCCCAGCCCTGCCTTTCCCCCTTCCCACTCTCCTCCCTTGAAACCTTAGAGCCTGAAAAAGAAAAAACCCCCGAATCCCTGCGCTCCAGAGCGGAGACATTCCCAGCTGGGACGCTGGGAGCAGCGAGGGGAATCGAACTTTTAATGACTTTTAATGACTTTTAATGGCTTTTAATACTTTTTAGGGTTGGGGTTTGGTTTTTTTTTTTTTTGTTTGTTTTTTTTGTTTTTTGTTGGGGGTTTTTTTGGGTTTTTTGGTGGGGTTTTTGGTGGGTTTTTTGGTGGTTTTTTTGTGTGGTTTTTTTTTTCTTTTTTTTTTGGGTGGGTATTTTTGGTGGGGTTTTTTTTTTTTTTTTTAATTAATTTTTTTGGTTCAGGCGCGTTTTGTGCCCAGTGTGGGCTGACTCTCGGGGCTGCGCCGGCCCGGAGCGGCAGTGGCAGCGCAGGGGGACAGTCAGGGGTGGCTCGGGGGCCTCTCGCTCCCCACCCGGGGCCTCTCCAGCGCAGATTGTTCCCGGCCCCGGCCGCATCCAGGAGGATTCCTCCCTCCTGGAATCACAGCGCGGCTCGGGGGCTGCGGAGGTGAGAGCTGCACCCCGGGAGGAGGAGGAGGAGGAGGAGGAGGAAGGATGGGCTCCCCACGGGATTTGGGGATGGTGCCCTGGGGATGGGGTGGGATCGTGTTTAGAGCCTTTGCTTTGGGATTTCTCATTTTGGGATCCTCTTTAGAGCCTTCCCCTTGGAATTTCACACCTTGGGATCGTTTTTAGAGCCTTTCCTTTAGGATTTCTCACCTCGGGATCCTGTTTAGAGCCTTTCCTTTAGGATTTCTCATCCAAATCTTCCGTGGTTCTGTGATTTCTCATCTCGAGATCCTTTTTCGAGCCTTTCCATTGGGATTTCTCATCTTGGGATCGTTTTTAGAGTATTTTCCTTGGGATTTCTCACCTCAGGATCCTATTTAGAGCCTTTCCCTCGGGATTTCTCACCTCAGGATCCTATTTAGAGCCTTTCAATTGGAATTTCTTATCTCGAGATCCTTTTTCGAGCCTTTCCCTTGGGATTTCTCATTTTAGGATCCTATTTAGAGCCTTCCCCTTGGAATTTCTCACCTGGGGATCCTATTTAGAGCCTTTCAATTGGAATTTCTCACCTCGGGATCATTTTTGGAGCCTTTCCTTTGGGATTTCTCATCTCGTCCCCGCTGATCCCAGCCTTGCCCCATCCCCCCGAGGTCACCCAGCCCATGCCGGGGTCACCCCCAGGACACCCCGATGTCCCCTCGGAGCTCAGCGCTGTGCCAGGGGCTGTCCCCTCGCCAGGGCACTTGTCCCCTGTCCCCGTGGGTGAGCTGGGAGGTTTTCCAGGTTTTCCAGCCTCTCCTGGAATTCCGGGGAGCGGAGCAGGGCTGCGGGGTGACGGTCCATGGGCTGGAGCTGCTCCTCGCTGACCTCCTCCTCTCTCCTGGAGGGACTTTGGTCGCTCTTTGTTTCTCCATCAGGAGGAACCAACGTGAGGCAGAACCACAGCTCCTGGACGTCTCCTGGTTTCCAGCTCTTGGGGAAGAAAGATTTTGGCAAGGCAGCGGTGGGGGCTGGCGGTGGGAACACTGGGTGGGACCCTCAGACCCCCTGGATCAGCTCCAGCAGGGGCTGCCCGGGCTGAGCAACGACTTCAAAACCCAAAAAAACCCTCCTTAAAGACCAAAAAAAGTCCTTAAAGACCAGGAAAACTCCTTAAAACCCAAGAAACTCTTTAAAAACTCCTTGAATACCAAAAAAACCCTCCTTAAAAACCAAGAAACTCCTTAAACCCCAAGGAACTATTTCAAAACCCAAGAAACTCCTTTAAAACAAAAAAACTCCTTTAAAACAAAAAAACTCCTTTGAAACCCCAAGAAACTCCTTTGAAACCCCAAGAAACTCCTTTAAAACCCCAAGAAACTCCTTTAAAACCTCTCTTTCCCCTCTTCTTTTCTTTCCAGAAAGGGATCTCCAGGACGGCTCCTTGGCACCCAGGAGGAGCTGCTGCCAAAATCCATCTTCCTCCTCCTCCTCCTCCTGCTCCTGCTGCTCCTGCTCCTCCCGGGGCTGCAGGGAGCCCGGACACAGCTCTCGGGGCACTCTGGGGCCAGCATGGGGCACTGGTGGCTGGCCAGGCTGCTGCTGGGCTGCTGGGCCGTGCTGGCGGTGCCACCGGCCCGGGGACAGTTCGAGGGGGAGCTGCAGACAGACAGATTTGCAGCCTACGAGGAGAGACCCCCGAGCAGAGTGAGGAGAAGGGGCCAGGACTCGCTGCGAGGGTGAGTTGGAGTTGTTGGCTCTTTGATAAAGGAGATTTTTGGGGTTGTTCTGGCGGAGGTGGGCTGGGATTGTCCAGCCCTGAGCTCGGGGGTGGGCTGCAGGAGGAGAGCTCCTGGCACAGGGAGGGTCCCATGGGAGCAGTGCTGGGCACTGGGCTCCTTTTGGGGTCACTTGCTGGGACTGGGGAGCCCCCACAGCCACCTGCTGGGTGGGTTTGTCTCCCTTGGGTGGGTGGGCACAGAATTCCTGCACAAACTGTGGATTTCCCACCCCTGGGAGTGTCCCAGGCCAGGCTGGACGGGGCTGGGAGCAGCCTGGGGAGGTGACAGGTGACCCTGCAGGGGTGGCCCTGGATGGGCTGTAGGGTCCACCCCATCCCCACCCCATCTCCCATCTCCATTCCCATCTCCATTCCCATCTCCATTCCCATCTCCATTCCCATCTCCATTCCCATCTCCATTCCCATCTCCATTCCCATCTCCATTCCCATCTCCATTCCCATCTCCATTCCCATCTCCATTCCCATCTCCATTCCCATCTCCATTCCCATCTCCATTCCCATCTCCATTCCCATCTCCATTCCCATCTCCATTCCCATCTCCATTCCCATCTCCATTCCCATCTCCATTCCCATCTCCATTCCCATCTCCATTCCCATCTCCATTCCCATCTCCATTCCCATCTCCATTCCCATCTCCATTCCCATCTCCATTCCCACCCCGTCCCCACCCCGTCCCCACCCCGTCCCCACCCCATTCCCATCCCCATCCCACCCCATCCCCAATCCCATCGCCATCCCATTCCCATTTCCCTGTCCCCTGTGGGCTGTTGTCACCCCGGGATTTGTCCCTGTGGCTCTGTCCCTCGTGCTGGGGCTGTGCCAGCAGGGATTTTGTCCCCGGGTTTCCTTCCCTTGGAGCAGCTCCTGCTCTCCCCAGCTCCAGGGCTGTTCCCGCCCGGGGCTGGGCCCGGCTCTGCTGCTCTGGGATGGCTCCTGGCTGATCCACGCCTTGCTGGAAGTTATTTTAAGTCTGGCTGCAGCTCCTGGGCAGAGCTCCCGTGTCCATGGGCAGGAGCAGAGCGGGATCCACGCGTGGGGCTGGGAATGTTGGGAATGTTGGGATGCTGCTGGAATGGGGCAGTGCCCCAAAAAAGGGCCGGGGTTGGGCTCCAGATGGAGCCTGTGGGGATGGAGAGATCTCCTGGGATTCCAGTCCATGGGGATGGAGACATCTCCTCCTGGAATTCCAACATTTGGAGATGAGAGGCATCACCCTCTGGAATTCCAGCATTTGGGGATGGAGACATCTCCTCCTGGAATTCCAGTCTATGGGGGATGGAGGGATCTCCTTCTGGAATTCCAGCATTTGGGGATGGAGGGATCTCCTCCTGGATTTCCGGTCCTTTGCAGATGGACTTGGAAAAGAGGGACAACTCCTGTCCATGGATTTGGGCTTTTCAGAGCTCCCCATGTGCATCCCCTGGGAATTTTGCCACGCTCCTCCCTCAGATAAAACCTCCCAAATCCCAGGAAACCCCCCAGATCTTTATGGATGATCTCCAGAGGTCCCTTCCAGCCCCACCCATTCCAGGGGCTGCCATTAACGGGAATGGAGGGAAACAAGCCCCTCTCTGCTGCAGCATTCCCAGCATTCCCACCTTCTCCTCAGCCCCTTCCCCTCCTCAGTCCGTTCCAGGCTTGGCTCAAGGCACCCAAATTCTCCATTCTCAAAGGCTTCAATCCCAGTTCTTGGGTTTTCCCACCTCCCTCAGCCTGGGACGCTGCTGTGGCACATCCCGAGGCTCCCGTCCCTCCCGGGCTCTGTGCCTCGTCCTTGGCTCTCAGAAGGGGCTGGAAGGAGTCGATGTGGCTGTGGGTAACAGGAGGAAAAGGGAGGGCAGAGAGGGAAATTAATATTCCCATTGTTCCCAGCCCCCAGAGGGAAAGGTCACTGGGGTCTGGTGGTCCTGGGGTCAGAGATTCCTGACAGTCAATTCCTTGGAGCTCTGGGGAGGCTGAAGAGCCCAAATCTCATAAAATGAAGATTCTCCTGCCCTTCAAAGGCTCCCTCAGGGCATCCACCCCAAATCCTGGCTGGGCTCAGCTCCCAGGGGCTCCGGGGTTGGGATCCCCCCGGGATAAGGGCAGGGAAATGTGTGCAGCTGCAGGCAGCTGAGGAGTCATTGTTCTCCTCTTCCCAGCCAGGGATTCTGGAGCTGCTGCCCCGGGGGGTTCCCAGGCTCCCAAAACATCCCCTGGGTTTGTGTCCACGTGTCTCCTTCCCATTCCCCTTCTGCTGGAATTCTCCCTCTTTGAGACCTCGCTGTTCCCCAGCCCTTGGGCATGAGCAATGAGACGTGTTTTTAATAAAACGTGTTTTAAATCAAGTCCTACTGGGCTTGGGAAGCGGCTCCAGATGGAACCAGGCGGCTCCTGCAGAGCCCCAAATCCCAAATTCCCCCAAACGGTGCTGACCCTTTGTCCTTGGAACAATTCTGGGATCGTTGGAATTTAGTCACGGATTGGTGTCGGGAGATTGGACTCGATGCTCTCAGAGGTTGTTCCCAGATTTGATCATTCTGGGATCTTCCCTGAGCTGGTTTTTGCTGCTTTGAGGCCTCGGGATCCTTTGGTGCTGTGGGATTTGGGAATTTGCTGTGGGATTTGGGAATTTGGGAATTGTCAGTCACGATCCCGGGTTTGGGTCTCTCGGAGCGGCCAAAGGAGGGGACCAAGGGGGAGATGTCACTGGAGGTTGGCTCAGCTGCCCAAAGCTGGGGCTGGTTCCCCCTGTGGGCACGTGGGTGACCTTGACAACTGCATTTCTGGGCAATTATCCCTTCTCCAGAGGCACCCGGCCAACGTTTGATCCCGTTTATCCCCGGTGTCCGTTTTACAGCTCAGGACACCACACTGCAAATATTTGCTTTGGCTTTGCCTTCCCGGCCCCTGCAGTTTTCCCTTTCAGGGAGATAAACCAGCTCCAGGCTGGGATCTCTCCTGGGCTCTCAGGGAGGGATCTGGGGGTTAAAACCCAGCTGAGCTCAGCTCCGTGCCCTGGGCTGGAGATTCCCTGGGCTCCACCCCAGGCACTGCCCTGGAGGCTGAGCTGGCACGGAGAGGGTCCCCAAATCTGGATGTTGGGCGTGGATGGAGCAAAAGGGACAAATGTTGAGGATTTGCTGTTGGATTTGCTGTTGGAGCAGTGCAGGGTCCTGCCTGTTCTCCTGTGGGGAAACCTTCCCAAGGCTCCTGGACTGGAGATTTATTTCCTGCTTTATTTTGTCCCCTGAAAGAATTTGAATTCCCAGTGTGAGATAATCAGAGTTTTCCCTCCTCACACCTTTTGTTCCAGCTCCCGAAGTCTTTTACAGCGTTTTCCTGCCGTTCCTGGAGCATTTTATCCGGGGTAGAAATGTTTTCTTTCCCCAAACGCCTGGTGAGGGGCAGACACACCCGAGGGACAGTCACCAACCCTGGCAAATCTGCATTTTTCCCTTTCCCTTTGGGCATTTTTCCCCTTTCCCTTTGGGCATTTTTCCCCTTTCCCTTTGGGCATTTTCCCCCTTTCCTTTGGGAATTTTTCTCCTCCCTGCTGGGTTAATGGTTGGGATGATCTCTGATCTCTGAGGTGTTTTCCAGCCCGAATTCTCCTGGGATTTTTCCTTGTCTGCCGCTCCTGTTCTCCCTCCAGCTCCAAATTCTGTTGTTTCCCAAACAGGATGAGAAAACAGAGAGAATGAGAGAGAGAAATGGGTCTCAGGTGACTTTTTAGAGGAGTTTTTTGGTTTTTTTGGGTTTTTTTAAACTCTGGGAGACCAAAAATGCCCAAACTGTTGGTTCAGTTTCTCTGAAATGTCACCCACAAGTGGCACCAACCACTTCCTGTGGGGTTTGTAGGATCCCGGAGTGGTTTGGCTTGGGAGGACCTCAGAGATCATCCAGAATCCATGAAAACCACGGATTTCCATAAAAACTGGGAGGGAGGAGTCACTCCCAGGGACTCCAGGTGCTGTCCCTGCTCCAGGACACTTGGAGAGGCTCCAGCAATCCAGGACAAAAAGTGGCTCTGTTTCTGCTGGAATTATATTTATTTAGAGCTCCTTCAACAGAGGGGGAAGTATGAAATAAATGCAAAGCAGGGATTAAATGCAAAATAAACAAGGCTCTTATCCAGCCCTGCTCCTTCCCCAAATAACAATTAATAAAAGGCCACGGGGAGCAAGAAATCCCAGGGCAGGCTTTAATCCGGCCTTAAACTCATTAAAGGAGAGATAATTTCCGAGGAGCCTCTCCTGGAGGGCCCAGCCCTGACAAATCCCGCTCTGAGGCAGGATTGGGGTGGGATTTTTGCTGCTCTGATGAAGTCCTGAGCAGTTTTCAGGGATGTGTGGGACAAAGGGATGGCTCTGCCCTTCCCCGGCACCTCGCCTGGCCAAGGGAGGAGAGAAGGCTGCCTTTAAACACAGCTCGTTAACTCCAGCCCGTTAATTATGAGCTGGCCCCTGCAAGTGAGGAGGAGAGGGATGGTTTTTTTGGGATCCCAGCCCTGAGGTGGCCAAATTCATCCCGGGGAGAAGGGAACGGGAGCAGCTCCCGGCTGGTTTCTGACCCCTCCTCGTTTTTCCCCGGAGGATGGAGAGGGGAGGGCTGGAATTATATCCCATTATATCCCTGGAGCTCAGGGAGGCAGGGGGTCCTCCAAAATCTGCCTGGGCCTGGGGGCAACAAGGGGGCAAGCCACGGGCTGGGGTTTGGGGTCACGGGCTGGGGTTTGGGGTCACGGGCTGGGGTTTGGGGTCACGGGCTGGGGTTTGGGGCCACGGGCTGGGGTTTGGGGTCACGGGTTGGGATTTGGGGTCACGGGTTGGGGTTTGGGGTCACAGACTGGGGTTTACTGGGGTTTGGGGTCATGAGCTGGGGTTTGGGGCCATGGGCTGGGGTTTGGGGTCACAGGTTGTGATTTGGGGTCACAGACTGGGGTTTACTGGGGTTTGGGGTCACAGACTGGGGTTTGGGGTCACGGGTTGTGATTTGGGGGTCACAGGTTGGGGTTTGGAGCCATGGTCTGGGGTTTGGGGGTCACAGGTTGGGGTTTGGGGCCACGGGACACAAACGGGGCTGGAGCTGACCCTGGGGTGGGATCAAGGATGGAGGCTGGAGCTCCAGCACCTCAGGGAGGGGCACAGGCATTCCCAGCAGGTTCCCATCCCTGACCTTGCAGTTCCACCAGAATTTCAGGATGAAGGAGGTCCCAAGGCCCCGGGCAGGTGGCACTTGGTGACACGCCGCTGCCCGCGGTGGTGGCACTGCCCCAGGACCTCAAACCCTTGTCCAGCCCCAACAATTCCCCGGTTCTCTCAACCAAGGGGCTCCTCAGGGGCACCAGAAGCTGAAATTCCCCAATTTTTAAACTCCATCCTGAATTTCAACCCTTCACTGAGGGAGGGGAGAAAAAACTTTTAACTACAACGATTTTAACAAAAAAACCACCCCAAAATTAGCAAAAAAAAAAAAAGAAAAAAGCCCCAAATTTCCTTTGGGCAAGGAGCAGCTGGAGCTGTGCCCACCCCTGGAGCACATTCCTGCTCCCAGCTCCACGTCCCAGCCGCCCTCCAGGGCTGGAATACCGGGAACAACGGGAAGGCAGCACTTGGAAACCTCTGACTCGAGACTTTTGTTCCTCCTGATGTTTTTTTTTATTATTATTATTATTATTTTATTTTTTCTCTCTGATTTATGTTGTGAAATGGTTGATCTTGGCCTCCCCTGGCCGCGGCTGTGGCTCTCTTGTTTTTGGCAGGAGTCGTGAGGGAGAGCTTTGGAATGGCACAGGGAATCTCTGGCGGAGGAGCAGGAGGTTGTGTGGCTTTTGTCTGGAAGGTTTGAAGGGCTGCATTTGAAGTTTTGATTTATTTAAGGAGAGAAGGAAAAAAAAAAAGGAAAAAAAAAAGAAAAAAGGTGGAAGAGTTGGTAGTGCTGCTTTCCAAGTGAAAGTGTGAAAGGAGTTCCTGGAAATCTGTTGGGTTTTTCAGTGTTGGTTGTTTTATTTCTTTTCCAAAGGAAAAGGTTCTTTGCTGCTCTGTGGGGGTTGAGTTAAATGTGCACCGAGGAGGGAGATTTTCCTACCAGCGCTCAGGGGAGACGTGGGAAGAGCCCAATAAAGGGGGGAAAATGCTCTTGTGGACAAAACAAAGGTGTTTAAGGGGATTTTAAAGATTTGAAAGAAAAAGTAAAATAGAGAATGATGAGGATTACTGAACCCAGAGCAGCTGGACCCCAGCCCCTGCACAACCTCTGTCTCCTTCCCCTCTGTCTCCTTTCCCTCCTTTGATGAAACCCAACGAGAACAATTAAAAATATTAATTCCATCTCCCAGAGGTGAGGCCCTGGAAGAGAATTCCCAGAACATCCCTGGAAAAGGCCAGGGTTGGGTTGGAGCACCTGGGATTTGTCCCTGCCCGTGGCAGGGCTGGGTTTGGATGGGATTTGGATGGGATTTGGGCTCCTTCCAGCCCAAACCAGGCTGGGATTTTACGATCCCGTGTTTCTACGTGCTGAGTTTGGAAGATTTTTTGGGGTTTCTTTTGTGTGTGTGTGCTGGCGATGTCACACGTCCAAATTTCTGTTGGAAGTTCGGAGCTCTGTGGCTTTTCCTCGCGCCACAGACATCCAGCACCTCTCACCTTGAGCCCCCAGCTCCCAGAACCGAAAAGGAATTGGGATTGTTGGGACTTGAACTCGTTCCTAAACGTCCTGAGGAGCTCTTTGGAGAGGCAGTTCCAGGCGGGAGGAATTCAGAGCCCCTTTGGCAGCCCCTTGTCCTTGTCCCCACACCCAACAGGGGCAGCTCGGACTTTTCCAGAGGGGGGGGATTATTTCTGGATTTTTTTATTTTCCATTGCGAATCCCTCCTCAAAGGCACAGCCAGGCCTGGGGCTGGGAGAGGGGAGAGAGGAGAGGACTTTCCACAGCGAGAATTCTCTGCAATAAATCCCTGCAGAGTTTCCTGGGGGCTCTGGATGTGCTCAGTGCAGCAGGAGGAGGGACACGGACACCCCCGGGACACCCCCGGGACACCCCCGGGACACCCCTTGGTTTTTGCAGTTCCCCCCCCGATTTTTGCAGTTTCCCCTCGATTTTTGCAGTTTTCCCCCCACTTTTTGCAGTTTCCCCCCTGATTTTTGCAGTTCTCCCCTGGTTTTAAAGTTTCCCCTCTGATTTTTGCAGGTTTCCCTCTGTTTTTTTTTGCAGTTTTCCCCCCCTTATTTTTGCAGTTCCCCCCCCCCGATTTTTGCAGTTCCCCCCCCCCCGATTTTTGCAGTTCCCCCCCCCCGATTTTTGCAGTTTCCCCCCCCGATTTTTGCAGTTTCCCCCCGATTTTTGCAGTTCCAGGGTCGGTGCCACCCGCTGAAATTCCCTCTGGCTCCGGCCCTGTTCCTGTCGCTTTGTTTAAGGCGTTTGTTTAAGGAGGACAAAGGCGATGCCGAGCGTTTGTTTTTCGCTCTTTGGGTCGCATTCACCTCATTTGCATAATTCTCATTAGCTAATGAGCCCTTTCAGCAGCACAGAAGGTGAGAAGGGAACGATCCGTCCGTGGAAAAAAGCTCCAGCGCCAGCTCTGGGAAAGACCCCGGGGAGTCAGAGCTGAGAGGAGGGAGGAAAAAACCTCCTGGGCTTTTAAATTTTAATTTTAATTTAATTTAAAGATATTTAAAATTATTTTTAATTATGTCCTCATCCCTAGAAGCCATCCAAGGCCAGGGTTTGGAGCAGCCTGGGATGAGTCTCTGTCCCTGGCCAAGGTGGAATTCCAGGAGTTTAAAGGTCCTTCCATCCCGAACCATTCTGTAATTCCATGATTTTGACAACATCTCTTTTATCCTGACCTTCTTCCTGCTGGGAACGAGGGATCCCAGCTCTGAGGGATCCAGCAAACTGCTGGTCACTCTGAAAGGAATTTTATCCCGAATTTGCTGAAGATGATATTTATTTCCTTCCCCCCCTTTACAAACCACCGTTGTCCTTCTGGAATGACGGCTCTGGAATCTCGTTCCCTTCTCCCTCCGGGTCATTCCTGGGACACCGTTGATCCTCAGAGTGGATTCTCCCCATGGGTTATTTTGAAGCTCTGTTAATTTTGAGCAGATGCTCCTCGGGGTTCACTTTGGGAGGAACAATTGGCCTCCATCTCCCTGCACCAAATCCACCGAATGAATCCCTTTTGGATCCCTGATTAAAAACACTCCCTTTGATCCACTTCATCCATCCCATTGGACTCCTTCTCTCCCAGTCCGTGGGAATGATGCCAAATTCCTCTTCCTCCGCTGGTTTTCACCAAAACCTCCCAAAATTCCAACCAGGAGGGAAAACGGAGTCTGGGGAAAAACCCTAAAATTGTGTTTGATTTCCAGCCCGAACGTCTGCGGCTCGAGGTTCCATTCCTACTGTTGTCCCGGCTGGAAAACTCTGCCTGGAGGGAACCAGTGCATCGTCCGTGAGTATCGCCTTGGCCTGGAGCCATTCTATCCATTTTATCCAGTATTTTATCCATTTTATCCATTATTTTATCCATGATTTCATCCCTTTCCCTCTCCCACGGAGCCGCAGCCCTGGGCAGAGCTCCTGGGAATTCCCAGCTCGGCTAATCCCAGTTAAACCCGGGCGGTTCCAACTGGTCCCAGCGACCGAGTTCAGCCTTTAATCCCCTCCCGAGGTGTCGCCGTGTCCCTCGGCTCGGGGACAGGAGGTTCCCGAGGAGGTTTTGCTCCCGTGGAAGCGATTTCCTGCTGTTCCCACGGGATAATTCCATCAATTGGCGGCGACATCTCAAACCTGGCGGCGGGAATTCGCATCTTTGAGGCGCCACGGGAGGATGGTTGAGATAAATCTCACCCGGGTCGGGAGTTTTCCTTCCTGGCTGGGCTGGAGAATCCATGGATGGGCGTTTCTGTGGGATGAAGGTGCCCGTGGATGGGATTTCATGTCCTTTCCAGCCGGATGTGCCCGCAGAGGGACCCTGGGGGATTCCTGTCCCCAGGGGTGGATCCAGGGGCAGATCCGGGTGTGAATTCCCAGTGATTTCTCTCCCAAGGGATGGATCCAGATCCGGGTGTAAATTCCCAGCGATTTCTCTCCTGAGGGATGGATCCAGGGACAGATCCGGCTGGGAATTCCCGGTGATTCCCAAGGGATGGATCCAGGGACAGATCAGGCTGGGAATTCCCGGTGATTCCTCTCCCAATGGATGGATCCAGAGGCGGATCCAGGGCTGAATTCCCAGTGATTCCTCTCCCAATGGATCAATCCGGGGCAGATCCGGGTGTAAATTCCCAGTGATTCCTCTCCCAATGGATGGATCCAGATCCGGGTTTGAATTCCCAGTGATTCCTCTCCCAATGGATCAATCCGGGGCAGATCCGGGTGTGAATTCCCAGTGATTTCTCTCCCAAGGGATGGATCCAGGGGCAGATCCGGGTGTGAATTCCCGGTGTGACCCCTCTGTCCCTCTGTGCCCGCAGCCATCTGCCGGAATTCCTGCGGGGACGGATTCTGCTCCCGGCCCAACATGTGCACCTGCTCCAATGGACAACTGTCCCCCAACTGCGGCGCTCCTGGAGGTGAGGGGATCCCCCAGCTCATCCCGGCCCTTTTCCCAGCTCATCCCGGCCCTTTTCCCAGCTCATCCCGGCCCTTTTCCCAGCTCATCCCGGCCCTTTTCCCAGCTCATCCCGGCCCTTTTCCCAGCTCATCCCGGCCCTTTTCCCAGCTCATCCCGGCCCTTTTCCCAGCTCATCCCGGGCCTTTTCCCAGCTCATCCCGGCCCTTTTCCCAGCTCATCCCGGCCCTTTTCCCAGCTCATCCCGGGCCTTTTATCCCGGCCCTTTTCCCAGCTCATCCCGGGCCTTTTCCCAGCTCATCCCGGGCCTTTTATCCCGGCCCTTTTCCCAGCTCATCCCGGCCCTTTTCCCAGCTCATCCCGGCCCTTTTCCCAGCTCATCCCGGCCCTTTTCCCAGCTCATCCCGGCCCTTTTCCCTGCTCTCCCCAAAGGGAAAAGGAATCCAATCTCTGCAGTTCTGCCCTGAGCACAAAAGATTCCATTTTCACCGCACAGTCCGTGCTTTGGGGCGCTTTCCCTGCAGAAATAAACGGGATTTTTGGAGGCTTTTAAAGTCTCCGATGGAGAAAATATCCCAAAGGATTAATCTCCATCAGTGCCCGGCTGCTGAAGAACCTTTGGGACAAAGGGAGCCCTCAAAAACCACACTCGGGGGGATGCCTGGGAGAAGGAAATTCCCGGGATGCGCTTCCCAAGCGCTCCAGGTCCCCCGGGAATCATCGATCCCGCAGCTCTCGGGCAGGGGAAGGCACTGGAGCCCCCGAGCTCCGGGGATCAGGGTCCATGTGGGAGCAATCAGGGAGGAATTCCAGGAATTTGCATCCATCTGGGCACGGCCCTGCCATTCCCGGGCCGGGGGGGAGCTCCTCCCAGCTGGAATTCGCAGTTGGGGGCTGGATCTCTGTAGAAAAGCCGACAAATTGTACATTCCAGAGGTGAGAAAAGCCGCCGTGCCTCCTCTGGAATGACAAAGAGCAGTTTTTCCTGCTTGGTTTCCTACTCCTGGGAGTAAAGGTGTTCTAGGAGTCCTCTGAAGGGGCTGGTTGGGTGGAGTAGTGAGTGAGTAAAAGCAGAAAACCCACCCTACAGCTGACCCCCGGCAGAGCCACCGAGCCCTTCCAGTGATCTGTAGGACTAAATCCCGGTTTAGTTAATTAAATCCTAAATTTCCAGTCCAATCCAATCCTGGGAAAAGGTAACGAGGATGAGCTGCCATTTCTCCTTTTCCTGCCATTTCTCCCTTTCCTCTCATTTCTCCCTTTCCTCTCATTTCTCCCTTTCCTCTCATTTCTCCCTTTCCTCTCATTTCTCCTTTTCCTCCCGTTTCTCCTTTCCCCACAACTTTGGCCTCTGCTGCCCCGGCAGATCCTGACAAAGCCTTGGAATTCCCGGCTGGAAGATGTTCCTCTGCATTCCAGATCCACAGGGGGCTCCAAGGGAGCCGGGCTTGGACAGTCTGAGTTGGAACAGGGCCTGGAGCAGCCCGGGACAGGGAAAGGTCCCTGCACATGGAAAGGCTGGAATGGGATGAGCTTTAAGGTCCCCTCCAGCCCAAAGCTGGGATTCTGGGGATTCGGGGATTCTGGGGTTCCCTGACAGCTCAGAAGGACCTCCAGGGATTTTGGGATCATGGCAGGAGTCAGGAAGGCTGTTTGCCACTCGGTTGGGAATTTCTGGATGAGGGTCAAGGCTCTTCCCGTGTCCAAACCCTGAGCCTCCCAAATTCCTGAGCTCCACTGACCCT
This sequence comes from Sylvia borin, assembly GCA_014839755.1. Lineage (NCBI taxonomy): Eukaryota > Metazoa > Chordata > Aves > Passeriformes > Sylviidae > Sylvia > Sylvia borin. Next base: position 5,022,153 of record CM025983.1, read on the forward strand.
CATCCCGAGCTCTGGGGTGGGCTGTGGGGTGGGGATGTGGGGGGAGCAGCCCTGGCTGGGGACAGCTGTGACACCCTGTCCCTCCCTGCCCCTGGTCAGCCCCACATCTGCTGGAATTGTTTTCCCAGGGCAGCCTGGCTGAGCTGGGGGCTGTGGGGAAGTGTTTTCCGTGGGACTGGAGCCCTTTTCCCAGTGGGAGCAGCCTCGTGTCTGACCATCCAGGCCAGGCTTTGAAGCCTCGAGCTCCGTTTCCTGAAGGATTAAACTCCCCAGAAATAAATTTGGGCTGATCCCTGGTCGTGGAGCGGGAGGAAGACGAGGAGACGTGGGGATGGATCCAGCCCAGCCCCAGATCCCGTGTCCAGAGCACTTGGAGCACGGAGACTTCCCAGCCCAGCCCTCCCTGAATTCCCACAAACCACAGAATTCTCCACTTGGACACTCCTGAGCGCTGCTGCTCCCGGGCAGGCGCTTGGCCCCAGCTCTTCCCAGCCTGGAAGTGGTGTTGGAGGAGCCTCCATCCCGTAAATCCAGCCCCTGGAGCTGCCAGATCCCGGGCTCTGCTCTCCCTGGTGGCCAGAGCTGAGCTCCCCTTGGGATTTTTGTGTAAAATCCACTTTTCACATGATTTTTCTCCCACCTCGGGCCCCTGCAGTGCTCACACCTCCCAGAGGAGGAATTTGTCGTCCCAGAGGGAAAGTCGTGTTTGTAACTCACTTTGTTGAGCACCAAACCTCCCTGTTTTGGGTTTTTTAATCCCAAGACTCCTCAAACACGGAGTGAGGAAAGAGTTAAGGCCGACACTCGGTGTCCACAGCGGGATGAAACTTCACAATTTATTTGTTTATTGCCATTGTTTTCCTGCAGTGCCTCGGTCACATCCAGCGGCTCTCAGTGCAGTGGGAGAGCTGAGCTCTCACATGGAAGAATGGAGGATTCGTGCTTTTCTTTCCAAATTCCTTAAAAAAAAAACCCAAAAAACCTTATCCCAGTAACTGGATCTTGCCAGGGAGGCCAAGCTGTGTTTGCAAAAGGAGGAGAAAGATCTTGAAGTCGGATGGTTTTCCTCCACCAAGGGAATTCCATCCCCACAAACTCCTCAGAAGGCTTTGGCAGGGAGGGATCCGGAGGATTGGACAGCCCAAAGTGTGAAAAGGGTTGAAAACGGGGCAATGGTGGAAAACAATGGTAAAAAGAGTGGGGAAATATCGGAAAAGTACAAAATCCCGAAAGAAGAGATGGTGACAGGGTTGTCAAAGACAGGGAGACATCAGGGATCACTGGCAGGAAATCCCAGAGGAGGGACAAAGCTGGAAAGGTTTAATTGGGGTGGATTCATTAAGGAAGGGAAGGATGGAGGCCTTTGGTGTGTGAGGAACAAGGGATGGGATGGGGATCAGGGAAAAGCACATCCCCAACCCTGCCAGAGCTCCAGCGGTGCCCAGGGTGGGATTGCTGGGGTGTGTGGAGCCAGGATCCCTGGTCCCGGGGAGTCCCTGGGCACTGTCCCCTGTCCCTGTCAGCGGGGACCCCGGGGTGATGCCCTGTCCCTGTCCCTGTCCCCAGTGCAGAGCTGCAGCGTGCGCTGCATGAACGGCGGCAGCTGCTCCGAGGAGTCCTGCCTGTGCCAGAAGGGATTCACCGGGACCTACTGCGGCCAGCGTGAGTGGGGACAGGGATGGGGATGGCAATGGGGATGGCAATGGGGACAGGGATGGGGACAGGGATGGGGACAGGGACAGTCCTGCCTGTGCCAGAAGGGATTCACCAGGACCTACTGCGGCCAGCGTGAGTGGGGATGGGGACAGGGATGGCAATGGGGACAGGGATGGGGATTGGGGATGGGAATGAGAAAGTGAACAGAGATGGGAATGGGAATGGGAATAGGGATGGGGACAGGAATGGGAACGGGTCCTGCCAGTGCCAGAAGGGATTCACCAGCACATTCTGCAGCCAGGGTGAGTGGGGACAGGGATGGGGAAAGGATGGGAATGGGAATGGGAACGGGAACAGGACCAGGAATAGGAATGGGGAAAGGAATCAGAATGGGGATGGGAACGGGTCCTGCCAGTGCCAGAAGGGATTCACCAGCACACACTGCGGCCAGGGTGAGTGGGAATGGGAATGGGAATGGGAAGGGGAGCAGGAGTAGGAATGGGAAAGGGCACCCGGGACACTCCAACAGCAGCACAGTGTTCTCCTTCCCTTTGAATCTCAGCCCTCTCCTATGACCAACACAGACCCAGCTCTGTATCAAAATACAGATGTTAGATATAATTATTGGCTTAATTTATTTCCCGGTATAATTTATGTTAATATAATACAGATTTTTTTCATCTATTATAAGGTATAGATAATAGGTATAGGTACTATTTTATATACTATATTTTCTATGTGTAATATACAGAACATATCGATATGTTATATATTCCAATATATAATACATTCATAATATAGAATGTAATGTATAGGATAGTCATGATATATCTCATTATTATATATGAGATAATATATGTACAATATATGATATATAAAATTTATTTATATATTATATATAATTATAAATCTCTATAATCATGTAGTCCCATATTATATTATATTATCATGATATAATTATATTTAGTACATTACAATTAGTACATTATTATATCAATTATAAATGAGATATATTTCTATTTTATCTATATATTCTACCATGTAATATGTTTTAAGAAGCCTTTAGCAAGCGAATAAGAATGATATCTTTGAAAGAATCTCTCATCCATTGGATCAATTGGAACTTCCCAAATTCCCAGTCCCCGGATCCGTGTGGGAATCCCTCCCCTGGAAGTCAACGAGGATTTTCACAGGCAAAATCCCTCGTTCTCCCTCAGCTCCGCCTGATCCCTCGGTGCTGAAACCCTCCCAAAAGTTCAGCCGGAGGCAGAGGCTCCAGATGGAAAATTTCATCCCGAGCAGCCAAAGCTTGGGAAAATTCTCAGGAGCAGCAGCACGGGGCTGGGACGTGCAGCCCTCACTACGTGCAGCTCCCGGCTCCAGCCGCATTCCCGCCTGGCAGGACATCCCATCCCAGCGGGGTCGGGACTGCTGGGTCCTCCTGGCCCCATCCCTCCCTCCATCCTTCCATCCATCCCTCCCCCCTGGCTCCATCCATTTATCCATCCATCCATCCATCCATCCATCCATCCATCCATCCCATGTTCCCATCCCAGCGGGGTCAGGAGTGCTGAGTCCTCCTGGCCCCATCCCTCCATCCCTCCATCCCCCCTGGCTCCATCCCTCCATCCCTCCCTCCATCCCTCCCTCCATCCCTCCCTCCATCCCTCCCTCCATCCCTCCATCCCTCCATCCCTCCCTCCATCCATCCATCCCTCCCCCTGGCCCCATCCCATCCGGCTTCTGGGAATTTGGGACAGAGCTGGGCCCTGAGGGGGGTCCTTTTGGGTCCCTCCCTGCTCTGGAGATTCCATTGATCCATGACTTCAATCCGGAAACTTCCTTTGGCTCCAAACCTGGGTTCAGGGTTTCGGCTCAGGGCAGCAGGGCTGAGTTTAAGTCTGGGATATTTTAAGTCGGGGATATTTTAAATCAGGGATATTTTAAGCCAGTGACTGTTTTAGGTCAGGGAACACCCAAGTGCTGCTCAAACCTCAGTTCCTTGCTCTGGGATTCAATCCCTGACCATCCTGTTCCCTCTTGGTACCCACTCATCCCACTGAAATCCCAACGCTGACCTGAGGGACCCGAGATTCCAGAGGGCAGGAAATCCTCCCCAGCGCAGGGAGAATTTTCAGCCTTTGCAGAAAGGGGCAGGAACAGGGAACAACTTTTCCAAGGAAAAGGAACAAAAAACCTCTCAGATTTCTCTGCGCTCGCTGCGGGCGGGAGAACACGGAGCTGATATTCCAAGTTGTATTCCTCCACACCACGGAGGTGACACCCCAGGCTCTGAGGGGACTGTCCAGGAGCAGTGCTGGGGAAGATGGACCAGGAAAACCTTATCAATATGATTGCTTAGCAGAGATTCTGAAAATATGAAACTTATAATGGAAATAGAAATGAAAGCTGACTTTGAGTTGTAGGACACTGAGTCTTAGTTCCTATATAACCTGAAAACAACGGCCTGAGGGAGAATCCCTTTGGATTGAACAATCCCTTTCTGCTGGCTGAGGGATCCAGAGGTCAATGCAGCAAAACAGAAAAGTCTAAAGAGTAGTTTTTAGAGTTTAAAATACAACACAGTATGGTGATATAGTAGTTCTTACAGGCTGTATGTAGATTCTATAGGATTTTGTGTCTTGTGTTGGTTGGTCACTGAAAATTAGAATATTCATCACAAAAGGAGATAGAATGGATTGTAACAAAGACCTCGAGCTCTTAACTCTCTTAACTCTCTTAACTCTCTTAACTCTCTTAACTCTCTTAACTCTTCCCCTTCCTCTTCCCCCTATTCTCACTCTCTCCTGCTCTCTTCCCCTTGCCCTTTGCTCTCTCTCAGCTCTCCCCTGCTGTTCTCTCTCCCTCTCTCTTTGGGACTCCAGCCCGGGCTGGTGGCTGAAGGCAGGACCCTTTTCCCCTACGGCCCTTGCAATAAACCCATGTTCTAGAATACCCAGGTGGGCAGAATTCCTTGTCCCAGCCGTCCGTGGGTCCTCCTGCAGGGCAGGACTGATGGAATCCCCTCTCTTTCCCCTCCCAGCTGTGTGTGAGAACGGCTGCCAGAACGGGGGCAGGTGCATCGGCCCCAACCGCTGCGCCTGCGTCTACGGCTTCACGGGCCCGCAGTGCGAGAGAGGTGAGCAATTCCAGGGTAATTCCACAATTCCCCATCCCCTGCCATCCCAGGGGGCAGCAGGGCCTGCCCTGCCCCAGGGGGGGTTCACCCTCTGGGTTTAGCTCTGGCTTTGGTGGGATTTCTGCTGGGAGGAGAATTCCCGCGGGATTGGTGCGGGTTTGGGCTCTGTGGGCACCAAAAAATAAATTGTTCCCTGTTCCTGTGGGCTGAGGTCTGGCTGAGGCAGGGAATTCCTCTCCTCTCCCCTGCTGCCTCAGCTGGACACTCCCGGCTCTGATGGGGGCTTTTGGCAAGGCTGGGAGCGGCCGGGATCAAAATTGAAATGGAAACACGGAGGCAAAGGTTTGGACTCTCAGATGTGAGCCCAGAGCACCTGGAAATGTCCCGATTTTCCAGCCTGTCCCAGGGCTGGGCTCGTGCTGTGTGGCCCCATTCCCAAGCACTGGGCTGCTCCTGCCTTTCCTGGGATTTTTCCATGTGGTTTCGAGGGTGAGACAGGAGCAGCAGCTGGGTTCAGCCCGCAGAAATCCGCCCAAATTCCACAGGGAACATTCCCGGGGCTCCAAAGGCATCTCCTGGGGCTCAGGGAGCAGGTGAGCTCCTTTCTGCTGGAGCCTGAGCCTCACGTTTGGCTGCAGAGAGGGGAGAAGATCTGTAAAATCCATTGGAGTGACCTTGCCTTGTTCCCATCTCCTTCTTTGTAAAATCGGGGAATTGTGGAGTGCTTTGGGTTGGGAGGGAATTAAAACCATCCCAGGCTGCTGCAGCCTGGCCTTGGGCACTTCCAGGGATGGGACATCCCCAGTTTTCTGGACAATTCTGTTCTGCAGCAGTTCCAGATCCTTTAAAGCCTCTCCTCGCCTTTTTCCAGCCCTCAGGAATTGCTGTAGTTATGGGAAATTATTGAGGGTTTCTCTCTGGAGGGAGATTTCTGTCCCAAACCCCCAAACCCGACTCCAGAGCTTGGGGACCTCCTCACTTTGTCTCCCTCACGAGCTCCTGAAGTGCTGAGATTCCAAAAAAAGAAAAAAAAAAAAAAAATAATTCCACCCAGCCATGGAACAGAGAGCTGGAAATCCCTGAAAGAAACTTCTGGAGAAGGCTGGAAAATCCAAATGTTCTCTGTGTGTGGAGAGGGGAAGAGGCAGGGGCTGAGCAGGGCCAGACTTTTGGGGCCGTTTGTATAAAATTCTTCACATAAAGGAGCATTTTCACAAAGCCTGCAGAGGATTTGGCTCGAGCCAGACTTCGTGAGGGAGACAAAACAAATCCTGCAGCTGTGTCCACACGGCTCCTCCCTGCCAAGACAAACAGAGGCCGGCCTGGGAAGGGATCCTGGGGGGGTTCAGCAGCCAGGTGAGTGCCTGGCATTGACCCCCCGGGGAAAATCGGGGAGCCAGGGAACAGCTTCACCCTCCCCAGGGAAATCCGGGCTCCTGCTCCATCCCCACAGCACCAGGATTGGTGTCCTGCTGCTCCAGGGGGTCTTTGGTGGGTCCTTGGGGGTCTCAGTACAGCTCCTGTGCTCGTTCCTGAAGGGTTTTTCTGGAGCAGGAGGAGTTCAAAGCAGAGCCTGGAGCCTTTTCCTCACGGGAAGAAAGGGAAAAACTCACCATAGAGCCAGGGAATGTCCTGGGTTCTGCCTTTTCCTCATGGAGAGAAAGGGAAAATCCCACCCCAGAGCCAGGGAATGTCCTGGGTTCTGCCTTTTCCTCATGGAGAGAAAGGGAAAATCCCACCCAGAGTCAGGGAATGTCCTGGGTTCTGCCTTTTCCTCATGAGGAAAAAGGGAAAATCTCATCCCAGAGCCAGAGAAATGTCCTGGGTTCTGCCTTTTCCTCACGGAGAAAAAGGGAAAATCCCACCCCAGAGCCAGGGAATGTCCTGGGTTCTGCCAGAGGTGGAATTCTCGGTGTTAAGAACAGGAGTGAGGAGTGAGGAGCATCAGCACAAAGAAAACAAGGGAAATTCCACCTCCAGTTCTTTCCCTGGAGGTGGCAGAGCCCCGGAGCAGCTGCCCAGGGACTCGGGGATTCTCCTTTTCTGGACACTCACCTGGTTCCTGTGTCCCCTGGGCTCCAACCCCCAAAATCCTGGGATTCTGAGAGCCCCGTCCCTGAGCAAACAAACCCTCCTCCAGCCCAAACCCACCCCACCCGGATTTATTGAACCCCTTCCCTCTAAGCGACTTTCCCCCCGCCGCCAGAAGAAATAATTCCCATTTTTACACGGGATTAATCCAGTGGATTTCTGGAGAGCAGCTCCACTCAGAGGCTGCTTTGTCCCGGGAGCAGAACAAACCCTCCCCTCACACCTCGAGCAGGAAATTCCCCCCATCCAGAGGGAAATACCCTGGGGGTGAGGCACTCCCAGCAGCGCTTCCTCCCTGCCCCTGACATCTTTGGGGGGATTTTGGGGGGATTTTGGCCGTTATCCCATGACATCAGCCCGGCAGGAAAAGCTGCAGCCCAGAGGAGGGGCCGTGGGGTTGTTTTTTACCCCTCCGGGGTGGGGCTGAGCGGGGCTCAGGGGGTTCATTTGGGGCTCTTCTCCAAGGGAAATCTTCCCCGGGGGGCCTCTCCCTGGGATCCAGGAGCTTTTTCCCTGGAATTCAGGAGCTTTTCTCCTGGAATTCAGGAGCTTCTCCTTTGGATCCAGAGGCTTCTCCCTGGAATTCAGCTTCTCCCTGGGATCCAGGAGCTTTTTCCCTGGAATTCAGTTTTTTCCTTGAATCCACGAGCTTTTCCCTGGGATCCAGGAGCTTTTCTCCTGGAATTCAGGAACTTTTTCCTTTGGATCCAGAGGCTTCTCCCTGGAATTCAGCTTTCCCCTGGAACCCAGGAGCTTTTCCCTGGAATCCAGGACCCTTTCCCTTGGATCCAGGAACTTTTCCCTGGGGTCCAGGAGCTTTTTCTCTGGGATGCAGGAGCTGTGGTCCCTTCCAAGGGACTCTGCCAGGTTTCCACCTGAGTTCTTGGGAAGAGTCTGTAGCTCTGGAAGTGCCACCTCAGCCCCTGCAGTGACCAAGCAGGACAAAATCCTGACCCGAGGGGCTCTTGCAGGAGTTCCCAGCCCCTGCTGTGACATTCCCGGCCCCTGCTGTGACATTCCCGGCCCCTGCTGTGACATTCCCAGCCATCCCTCCTGCTCTGGAACCACCAGCTCCGTGTTCCCCTCTGTTCTTTGTGCTCCTTGAAACTCCCCGGGGTTCCCCCAGGCCCGAGGCTCGGTCAGGAAACCGTAAAAACGGGACAGGAAAGCTGGGAGAAAGTTCTCCCTTTACAATTTCCTTTGGATGTGTTTTTCCAGCACTTGGAATGTCTGGCCTCAGGCAGTGCCCCCGCCAGCTTTTTCTTTTCTGCACAAAGTCCAAACAGTTAAACGTGAGGAATGTGGCTGTGTTTGGGTGAAGGGAGGAAATGACGAGCTGGAGAAAATATTCCATGAGAAAGGAGCCCCCCAGGGAGACCCTCGGGCTGGGCTGGTGCCTTCCCCCAAAACCCGCGGGGTGAGAGAGACCTGGGGCTGGAAAACCCCGGGAGAACAACGGGGACAGTCCGTCCGGGCTGGAAAACACCTGGAAAACAACAGGGACAGTCCATCCGGGCTGGAAAACACCTGGAAAACAATGGGGACAGTCCATCCAGGCTGGAATTCACCTGGAGAATGACAGGGACAATTGATCTGGGCAGGAAAACCCCGGGAGAACAACAGGGACAATCCTTTGGGGTCAGCTCCTTCCCCCGGGGTTCTTCTGCCTCTCCCTGATCCCAATCCCATTCCCAGTCTTTCCCAATCCCAGTCCCAGTCTTTCCCAGTCCCATTCCCTGTTTTTCCCATTCCCAGTCTTTCCCAGTCCCAGTCTTTCCCAGTCCCAGTCTTTCCCAGTCCCAGTCTTTCCCAATCCCAGTCTTTCCCAGTCCCATTCCCAGTCTTTCCCAGTCCCAGTCTTTCCCAGTCCCGGTCTCTCCCGTTGGTGGCTCTGCAGTGTCCCTCCCTCCTGCCCGTTCCCGGGATTTGTGGCCCCATCCCGGAGCTCCCCGGGGCTGATCCAGAGGCGGCTCCTGCAGCTCCGAGGGAAAACCTCCGTTGTTTATTGTGCGAGGGAACTGCGCTTCTGGCACGGGACAAAGCTCCTCTTCCTCGGCTCCGTTTGTTTGGGGGAGGAGGAATTCGGCCCCTGGCCCTTCTCGGGAGGGAATTCCAGGAGGTGGGAGAAGAGAAAAGCTCTTCCCAAACCTTCCCTTCCCTTCCCAAACCTTCCCTTCCCTTCCCTTCCCGGGATTTTCCCATTTTCCAGCTCCAGGGATCAGAATTCCCCCTCAGGGACACTCTCTTGGCTCCACGGATGTTGCAGGAGCAGAGGAAACTCTTTTTTCTTTTTTTTCTTTTTTTTTTTTTTTCCTCGTGAACATTTTCAAAAGTTCCCCATCAAATAATTCCAAAAGTTCCCCCGCCCCCCAGAATCCCCTTCCCTTGATCCAGGATTTTTTGCAGTCCTTTAATGGGAATTGCCTTTGGAATTGTCAGGAATTCAGAGTTCGGGGGGTTCCCTGAATCCCCCCAGATTCAGGATTTTTTGCAATCTCTGGTGTTTTTTTTTTTTTTTTTTTTTTTTTTTTTGTTTGTTTGTTTGTTTGTTTGTTTGTTTTTCAATGAATCCCTAATTTTTTTGCGGCTTCACCTGGAGCTGCTCCACCTGGGCTCTGCTTTTGCGATGTGGGAAGAGGGAAAAACCAGTCCCGCCTTTCCCTGGGCTTTTCCAGGGGAAAAAAACTCCAGCTCCTGAAGGCCGGGTACCTGCAGCAGGATTCCTGGAACACGGATCCCGCGCAGGGGACTGGGAAAAGCTTCAGACATCTCCTAAGCGTCCCAATTTCCTTCATAAAACTCCATCGGTGCCTCATTAAAAAAAATTTTAATCATTTGCCCATTAAAATTAGCACCAGCTGGGGCTGGGAGGCAGCCAGCGCTCCGCAGACGGCGATTTCCTTGGCTTCATTCCCTCCAGAGGAGTCATCTGCAGAGGAAAAGTTATTTTGGGCAATTATGGGCTTTAAAAAGGGGGGTGTTTTTCCTCAGGGTCCCGCATTCAGCATCCCGCTGCAGGAATTCCTGCGGTGCCTGGGGGACGTGAGGTGGGAGGTGCAGGTTGAGCTGCTTTTCTCTCTGTTCAGAGCATCACTTTGGGGTTTTTGGTTTGTTAATTTGAGTTTTTTGAGGGTCCACCCCGCAGTGACTGGGCTGGGAACTTGTAAAATTCGGGTCAAAAAGAGAAAAAAAAAAAAAAAAAGAAAAGAAGGATCGTTATTTGGTAACTCCCCATTGTTCATGTTTCTGGTCAGATTCCCAAAAAAAGGCTTTTTTTTTTTTTTTTTTCTTTTGGATGTCACTTCCAAACCATTCATTTTTTTAATTTTTTTTCCCCCTCTCAAATCCTTCTCCTCACAGTTTCCCAATTTTCTCAGCTTCCATTTCCTGCAGGAGCTGCTGCAGGGCTCGGGTCGGAGGGAGCAGGGAAGAGGAATCTTTGCTGATGGATCCCGTGTTTTCTGTGGATTTTGGGGCGCTCTCACCCTCCCTCCACACACACCCCAAACCTTTCCGTGCAGGGACACCTGGGGGTTAATCCGGGAGCAGGGAATTGGGGTCAGGGGCAGTTCCTAATTACGGTTTAATTCCAGCCTGGGAATTCCCTGAGCTCAGCTCAGCCGGGCTCCGGCTGCCTGACCAACACCTGACCGCTCAGACACCTCGTGGGCAATTTTCTGGCCTCACAGGACGTGCTCCAAACTTGTTTTTAGGGGTTTTTTAATTTTTTTTTTCCCCCCCAGCCACAGATCAAACGCTTCTGTGCCACCACCCAGCTGAAGGAAAAAAAAAATATATCCCACGGAAGGATTTTGATTCCTGCTGTGCCAATATCCCTCATCAGGGGTCAAATCCCGCATTCCTGAGGGCAAAAACCCCTGCAGAAATCGGGTTAAAATCCTCGGGGCTTTGAGGGATGGGAAGGATCCTAATTGGGCACGGGAAAGCTGCTGGTTGTTCCTGCAGCGTCTGGGGCTTAAAGCTGAAATTGGCAGGAGATGTTTGAGAGTTAAAGCGAGGAAATTAATCATGAGGCAGAATTCCAGAGTCTGGGAATTCCAGAACCTGAAAATTCCAGAGTCCCAGAATCTGAGAATTCCAGAGTCTGAGAGTTCCAGAGTCTGAGAACCCTGAGTCCCAGAATCTGAGAACCCAGAGTCCCAGACTGGTTCGGGATGGGAGGGAACAGAAAAATCGTGGAATTCCACCTCCTGCCTCGGGCGCCTTCCCCTGTCCCAGGGCGCTCCAAGCTCCGTCCTTGGGCACTTCCAGGGAAGGATCTTTGTCACCGAGGTGACATCTCATGGCTTTTCTCACCCCTGGGATTCCCAGAAGGGGCGGAACTGCAGCTCTGCAATCTCCTCTTTGCCTGATTTTGCTTTTTCAGCTCCTTTCGGAGCCCCCCAGCCCCGGCTGGACTCGTCACCGGCTTTTCCTTTCGCGTTTCCCACTGAGCTGGAGAGGGAAAATCCCAGCAACTCCCGGCATTTAACCATTTGGTTCCTCCCCTTTCCCCTCCCCAGATTATCGCACGGGGCCTTGCTTCAGCCAGGTGAACAACCAGATGTGCCAGGGCCAGCTGAGCGGCATCGTGTGCACCAAGACCATGTGCTGTGCCACCATCGGCCGCGCCTGGGGACACCCGTGCGAGATGTGCCCGGCACAGCCACACCCCTGCCGCCGCGGCTTCATCCCGAACATCCGCACCGGAGCCTGCCAGGGTCAGCGGGAGGAGGAGGAGGATGGGGAGGATGAGGGTGGGCAGCCGGGAGGAGGATGGGGATGGAGATGGGGCAGCTGGGATGAGGAGGATGGGGAACATGAGGATGGGTCAGCCGGGAGGAGTAGGAGGATGGGGATGGGCAGCCGGGATGAGGATGAGGAGGAGGAGGAGGATGGGGATGGTCAGCCGGGGTAATGAGGAGGAGGAGTATGAGGAAGAGGATGGGGAGAAGAAGGAGGATGGGTCAGCCGGGATGAGGATGAGGATGAGGAGGAGGAGGAAGAGGAGGATGGGGCAGCCGGGAGGAGGAGGAGGAAGATGGGGATAGGGATGGTCAGCTGGGATGAGGGGGAGGAAGAGGAAGGTGAGGATGGGGCAGCCGGGAGGTGGAGGAGGAGGAAGATTAGGATAGGGATGGTCAGCTGGGATGACGAGGAGGATGGGGAGGAGGAGGAAGATGGGGATAGGAATGGGGCAGCCGGGAGGAGGAGGATGAGGGAGATGAGGAAGAGGATGGGGATGGAGATGGGGCAGCCAGGAGGAGGAGGAGGAGGATGATGGGGATAGGGATGGGCAGCCAGGATGAGGAGGAGGATGAGGAGAAGGATGGGGATGGGTCAGCCAGAATGAGGAGGAGGAGGATGGGGATGGGTCAACCAGGATGAGGATGAGGATGAGGATGAGGAGGAAGATGATGGGCAGGGGAGGGCAGAGACCTGAACGGCTCTGGGGTAGGGAGGGCTGGGAGATGAGGCTGGAATGGGAGCCTGAAACTGCCCCAAACCAGAGAATTCTTAGAGCAGAGCCCAAAATAGAACCTTAAACCAGCCCCAGAACAGAGAACATGGAGAGCAGAGCCCAAAGCAGAGCCCTAAAACAGAGAACAGGGAGAGGAAACCCCCAAAGCAGAGCCCCAAAGCCCAGAACTCTCTGTGGAGCTCTGCCAAATCCCCCCGTGGTCGTGGATCATCTCCAGGGACCCCGAGATCCCCTGGGATCTTCCCAACCTCTTTTTATCCCAGGGATTCCGGGCTCTGGGAGCTCCTGCACCCCTCCGGGTGGCCTGGCTCGGGCTGCTGCTTCTCCCGGAGAACCCAAATCCTTTGGGAAGCATTCCCACACCTTGGGCTCTCATTCCTGTCCGTCCCCTGGGGTGATTCCCTCTGGAATGGGACCCAGCTCCTCCTCACATCCAGCAGGGATCCATCTGTGCCTGCTGCTCCCTCACTGCCCTTGGAGGACACTGTTTGTAGTTTTTATTTGGTGTTACCTTTTGTTTGGTGGCCAAAAAAAAAAAAAAAAAAAAAAAAAAAAAAAAAAAAAAAAAAAGTCACCAGAACTTGTAATTGAGGATTGTGTTTCCAGAGGCGTAGAAATACTCCTATTTATCAATCTGTCAATTACAATTTATGCTAAAACTTCTTTTTTTTAAAAAACCCACTTCACATTTATACCAAACCACCACAGACACGACAGAAAGGTGAGAGACTCCAAATATTTCAGAAGGGCAAAGAGCACAGAAAAAAAGGGCTTTTATTGTGTAATTCTCAGTGCCTTTTATAAGGTGTTCCCATACAGATTCAACGTGGTTGGTGAACAGGAACAACACTTTTCTAATGCCATTGGTTAAACCAGAGAAACAGCAAAAACCCCACCTGGGGAAAGGTTGTTTGGAGAAAGTCGTTTGGAGAAAGTCGTTTGTCAGGATTGATTTGAGAAGGAGCTTTTTTGAGGAATTTTTTTTTCCTTGGAGGGGGGAAAAAAGTCAGCAGCTGCCAGGAGGCTGAAAAACCTCTCAGACCCAGAAATATCAGACTGACAGCCTCCTCCTCCTCCTCCTCCTCCTCCTCCTCCTCCTCCCCCCGCAGATGTGGACGAGTGCCAGGCCATCCCCGGCCTCTGCCAAGGTGGGAATTGCATCAACACCGTGGGATCCTACGAGTGCAAGTGCCCCGCGGGGCACAAACAGAGCGAGAGCAGCCACAGGTGTGAAGGTAAGGCGGGCGCCTCTCCCCGAGCCCCTGCGGCATCATTCCTGGCTTTTGTCCGAGCTGGGAATGACAACCAGGAGGGGTCTGGGGGCTCCTTTCCCGGCTCTGTCACCTCCACGGCCCCACAGGGCCACCAGAAGGTTGAGGAGGAGGATCCCAGGGAAGAGGACCCACCTTTGGGATTCCCTAAAGGATCCCAGGGAAGAGGAATCACCTTTGGGGTTCCCTAAAGAATTCCCTAAATCCTTTGGGATTCCTAAAGAAATGTTTTTTTAGGGAAGATTTCACAAGAAGGGGAATCCTCACAAGAAGATTTTGGGCCCCGAGTTCCCTGAAAAAAAAAAAAATCTCCGAGTTTCCTGCTCCCTTTTGATCCATCAGGAATTTGATCCGGGAGATGGAGCATCGAATTCCTGAGCTTCACATTCCTGCTGAAATCTCTGCCCTGGTGCCAGTGCTGAGCCCGGGGGTGATGGAAGCCCCGCCAGGGGATGGGTTTGTTATCCAGGTGTGCTCCAGCTCCGAACCCCAGCCCGGCAGGAATTCCCTTGTCGAGTTTTGGGCAAAGGAGGGGAATTCTCTGCTTCCCTCTCGTTTTCGGATTCCCCACCCAAACCTGGATTTAACCTCGCTGGGAGATTCTCCCCGGTTTTTCCAGGAGGGATTCCTGGTGGGAAGTCAACAGCTGGGGTTGTGCTGGAGGTCAGAGCCCGCTGCTTCATTAGCGATGTCCCCTCATTAGCCGTGTCCCCTCATTAAGGCGGTGCCAGAATCGCCCCCAGCCGCGTCCTGGGGGAGAACAGAGATAACAGCTCCTTATCTCCTGACACAAACCTCATCTCCTGACACCTGGAATTCGCTTCCGGAGGATCAAGACTCTTTCCTGAGCTGAGATATTCCACTCTGGTAATGGAGGCCCCTCGATATTCCCTGGATGGATCCTCAGCTCCAGCAGGAAAAACAAATCCTTTTCCTCTCAGTCCAGCTGGGGTTTGGAGCTGAACCTCCTCCGAGTTGCTCCGCTCCGGGCTCGTCCCCGATGGATGGGACAATTCCAAAGTCATCCCATTGTCCATTGTGTTCCAGCAGCTCCGGGGGCCACGAGAATTCCTGGCACTGCTGTTCCCTTGCTCAGGGATCCCAGCAGGCTGGGAAACAAGGAAATGCTGGGGTTAGGGAGGGGACAGATCAGGATTTAGGGGTTTTTTTTTGCTCCCGATGAGGTCGGCTCGGGAAGAGCCAAAAAATTAAATTTGAGTTGTGCAAATTAAAAAAAAAAAAAAGAGCGAAGAGGGCAGGAATTGCCAGGTTAGGGATGAATGAACCGATCCCACGCCTGGATTAGGGCTGGAAAAAAGGGAAAAACGCAGGATCTGTCGAGGTTTTATGGGAATGAGAAGGGCAGCGTTGGATCCAGCTGAGCCCTGAACGCGGCGGGAGGAAAAACTGTTGAGGACACAAGAAAATTCCTGGTGGGAAGCGGAGAGAGGGAAGATCAAAGCCAGACTGGGACACATCCCGCTGCTCCAGAGTCCATAAATCACAGCCAAGAGGAGACTCGTGGCCTTCTTAAATTATCCTGGAAGCAACTGGAGAAACGGCACCGGAGGGAAGGATTCCGTGGCGTGGATTTGGGGGGGAAATCACTGCCTGGACAAAGCTTTTCCTGCCGTAATTCCAGCCTTTCTCTGCCAAGAATTTCGCTTTTTAACAGCCCTTTCCTGTGCTGCAGGACAAAGGCCGAGCTGTGCTGTCGGTGAGGTAATGCCGGGGCCTCATCCACGATTCCCAAAGGGATGCTTCCTGCATCCAAACCCCGTCCAGGGTGATAAGAGAGAAATAAAAACCCACCGAGAGACACCAGGAAAGGGAGTGGGAGGCCCCAGGGGAGCTGTGTGCAGGATTTACCCATTTTTGGCCTCTCCAGGATAATTCTGCCGGAGGGAACAAACCCTGGCGTTCCAAAGCTCTCCTCTTTTCCTTTGGATGCGAGGTCCAAAATGTCTCCAGGGCACCAAATCCTGAATTGTCCCGATTCAGCTCAGGGAATTCCCAGGCTGGAATTAAACCGTAATTAGGAACTGCCCCTGACCCTAATTCCCTGCTCCCGGATTAACCCCCAGGTGTCCCTGCACGGAAAGGTTTGGGGTGTGTGTGGAGGGAAGGTGAGAGCGCCCCAAAATCCACAGAAAACACGGGATCCATCAGCAAAGATTCCTCTTCCCTGCTCCCTCCGACCCGAGCCCCGCAGCAGCTCCGGCTTGGAAATGGAAGCTGAGAAAATTGGGAAACTGTGAGGAGAAGGATTTGAGAGGGGGGGGAAAAAAAAAAAAAAAAAAAAAAAAAAAAAGGAATGGTTTGGAAGTGCCATCTAACCAAAAAACAAAAAATAAAAAAGCCGATCGGAGCCCTGCAGCAGCTCTGACTTTCTGTGTCCCCTGCAGACGTGGACGAGTGCGGGGCCATCCCCGGCGTGTGCGACGGCGGCGACTGCACCAACACCGTGGGCAGCTACGTGTGCTCCTGCCCCCGCGGCTTCGCCAGCAGCGCCGACGGCTCCCGCTGCCTCGGTGAGACGGGGAGAAATGGGATTCGGGCCGGGGACGGGGCTGGGAGCGTCCCCGGGTGGGTGGGAAACGCGCGATTCTCCAGGTGCTCCGTGCTGCTGGCTCCTCCTGCTCCTTCTCTCTCTCTGGAATTTTCCATCCCAGAATTTCTGCCTTTTTTTCGGAATTTTGTTTAGAATTTCTTCCTCTCTGGGTTTTATCTATTCCAGAATTTCTTCCTCCTCCAGAATTTGTCCAGAATTTCCCCCTCTCCGGAATTTACCTATTCCAGGATTTCTCCCTTCAGAATTTGTCCATCCCAGAACTTGTCCCACTCCGGAATTTGTCCAGAATTTCTCCCTCTCTGGATTTTTTGTCTATACCAGAATTTCTTCCTCCTCCAGAATTTGTCCAGAATTTCTCCCTCTCTGGAATTTCCCCATCCAGGAATTTCTCCCTCTCCGGAATTTACCTGTTCCAGGATTTCTCCCTCCAGAATTTGTCCATCCCCAAATTTCTCCCACTCCAGAATTTGTCCAGAATTTCTCCCTCTCTGGAATTTGTCCATCCCAGAATTTCTCCCTCTCCCAAATTTGTCAGTTCCGGAATTTCTCCCTCTCTGGATTTTGTCCATTCTGGAATTTCTCTATCCCAGAATTTTTCTGTCTCCGGAATTTGGGCTCTGGGGGTCTCTGTGTTGACAAGGACACGGGGAGGAGGAGGAGGAGGAGGGTTGGGGGGATGTTTGAACCTTGGCCTGAAAGTCCGTTTGCCTTCAGGAGGATGAGGATGGGCAGATTTGGGAAGAGGAATTCCCCGTGCAAAGTGTCAAGTGCAGATTTCTGTGCAAACGAATCCAGAAAAAAAAGAAAATTAAAAATCAGCTCCAAATTCTTTTCTAGCCACGGATCCTGGAGCAGGATTAAATGTTTTAGCTCCAGGAGGAAAAAAAAAAAAAAAGTTGAAAAAGTTGTGAAGTGTGAGTAAAAAGTAAAGCCCAAATCCTCTTATTTGGGAAACTGATAGATTTTAATGGGAATGGAATTTTTCCTGCTGTTTCCCAGCCCCTGCCATGAGCCTGGAGGGGTGTGACAGCCCCGGGATGAGTCATGTGGACATTCCCCCGCTTTCCTTGAAACCAAGAGCTTCAAGGAACGAAAATAAATAAAATTAGAAAGCCCAGATTTAAAAATAGCCCCGAGCTGATTTAGCTGCAGTGGACTCTGACTGCACCTGAACTGGCTCCGGGTGCTGCAGCCTCTCCCTGAGCTCCTTTTTTGGGTTTGTTTTGGCCAAACCCACGGCTCCTGCTGGCCTGGGGCTGCCCTGGCACCCAAAATTTTGCCAGCTCTGCTCGAGGATGGTCTCAGGGTTTATTTGGGGTGCAAGTTTCCATCCAGGGAGCAGCTGGGGAAATGGAAGGCGGATAAATAATCCTTTAAAGCACAGGTAGAAGCAGGAGAGGGGAGATTGTCACCCTGGGGGTGACCACAGTGCCTCTGTGAGGGGGTTTGGGAGCATTTGATCCGTTCTCTGCAAAGAAAACTCCATTTTTAGGTTCTTTTTTTTAATGGCACTGCAAGAACCTCCCGTAGTTTTTGCAGCTGCAGCAGCAACACCCAGAGCTGGAGCTGATCCCCAGGGCCAGGGGCTGCTCTCAGTGCCTGTCCCAGGAGGAAAACCCCATAAAATCTAACTTTAAAATGTAAATTTTCCAGCTTTTGGTATCACACGGTTCTGTTCAGGCCACGCCTTTACAATCTTGGTGCTGCCACTCGATTTTGGGAGCCTCAGTCCCACCTGGGGCACCAAAACCGATGCCTTGGGAAGGCTGAGCTGGAACAGACTGCACAGGGTGGCCGCTGTGCCGGTGACATCCTGGGGTCGGGACACAGCCCGTGGGATGGGCGCAGCCCCCCAGGTCCAGCCTGGATGGCTCCTGTCCCCTCGCTCCTGGCTGGACCTTGGCACCCCCCGGGCTCAGTCCCCACCTCAGAGCCGCTCTAATCCCCTCTGGAATTTCCCCTCCCCTCTCTCCTGCAGCATTTTCTCCTTTCCTGGGGTTTTGTGCGAACCGGGACCCAAACCCCCCCCAGGGCTCCTCCTCCCCTTGCCCAGGATTAGGGGCTGATCCGGCTCTGAATTCGATCTCTGCTTTCAAATCCCCTGCCCTGAGCCTGCCTTCCTCCCTGCCGCTGTTTCCAGTGGATAAAGTTTCCTGACAGGGGCAATTCCTGCCCAACGCAGCCCTGAGCAGGGCCGGGGCCGTGCCCGAGGCAGGGTTTGAGCCGGGGTCACTGTCCCCTGCGGGTCCCCGGGCTGTGCTGGCACCCACAGCCCGCAGATCAAACAGCCCCGGGCCATTAATTCCAATTAAATTCCCGGGAAGTGGCAGCCGCAGCCCGGGAGACTTTCCCCCTCATTAATTGACTTGAGAAAAACCCAAGGTGGGAGAGGAAGGAGGGGACGGTGCCAGGTTTTCCTGGAGGGGGTTTGGCTGGCGCCAGGTGGATGTGAGAGCCCCTGGGTGCCCTGGGCCTTGGCCAGGAGCCACAGCCCCCAGCAGGGCCGGGGGAGGCTCGGGGGGAGAGGGGACGGCCGGGGGAGATCCCATCGGGAATGGATGAGACATCCCTCGGGACACGCCTGAGAGGGTGGCACGTTGTGACCCTGTGTCTTCTTGTCCCTGTCCCTCTCCCTGTCCCATCCCTGTGTTCCCGTCCCTCTCCATCTCCTTGTCCCTCTCCTGTCCCTGTTCCTGTTCCTGTCTTCTCCCTGTCCCTCTCTCTGACCCTCTCCTGTCCCTGTGTCCCTGTCCCGTCCCTGTCCCTCTCCTCTCCCTGTCCTGTCCCTGTCCCCGCCCCTCTCCCTTCTGTCCCTGTCCCTGTGTTCCTGTTCCTGTCCCGTCCCTGTCCCTGTCCTGTCCCCATGGTGTCCCCATCCCTGTCCCTGTCCCCGTGCTGTCCCCACGGTGTCCCTGTCCCATCCCTGTCCCTGTCCTGTCCCCACGGTGTCCCTGTCCCATCCCTGTCCCATCCCTGTCCCATCCTTGTCCCCGTGCTGTCCCTGTCCTGTCCCCATGGTGTCCCTGTCCCGTCCCTGTCCCCGTGCTGTCCCTGTCCCCATGGTGTCCCCATCCCTGTCCCTGTCCTGTCCCCGTGCTGTCCCTGTCCCCATGGTGTCCCCATCCCTGTCCCATCCC
The DNA here is from genome assembly GCA_014839755.1 of Sylvia borin. NCBI lineage: Eukaryota > Metazoa > Chordata > Aves > Passeriformes > Sylviidae > Sylvia > Sylvia borin. The sequence goes on from CM025983.1 coordinate 5,041,501, forward strand.
TGTCCCATCCCTGTCCCCGTGCTGTCCCTGTCCCCATGGTGTCCCCATCCCTGTCCCTGTCCTGTCCCCGTGCTGTCCCTGTCCCCGCAGACCAGCGCCTGGGCACGTGTTTCTCGGCGCTGCTGGGTGGCCGCTGTGCCGGTGACGTCCCGGGCCAGGCCAGCAGGATGCAGTGCTGCTGTGACTCGGGCCGCTGCTGGGCCATCGGCCAGACCCCCGAGATGTGCCCCGTGCGGGGCTCGGGTGAGTGCGCCCCAAAACCCAGTGCGCCCCAAAACCCAGCACTGGCCCCCAAAACCCAGTGTTCCCCAAACCCCAGCAGCCTAAAAAACTGTGACTGTTGTAAAACGAGGCTGGAAAAGCTCCCGAAGTGCCAAATCCCCGCGGCTCTTAAACCCCATTTGGGGATTCCTTTTCCAAACCATTTCCATGAGGATTTTTTTTTCCCTGATATCCAACCAAACCCTGTCCCCAAGTGCCGCATTTAAACCCCATTTGGGATGGGAACTCCTTTGCAAAAACATTCCCATGAGGAATTCTTTTCCCTGGTGTCCAACCAAACCCTGTCCCCAGGTGCCACCTCCCCGTGGCTTTGAACCCCAGTTTGGGAAGGGGATTCCTTTGCCCAGCCATTCCCATGAGGAATTTTTTCCCTGATACCCAACCAAGCGCTCCCCTGGCACAGCTCCCTCTGGTCCCACCCTTTGTCACCTGGGGAAAAACCCAAACCCTGTCCCCTGGGGCTGCTGCGCCTCACCTGAGGCTGGGCCAAGGTGAGGATTGATCCCGGTGCTGCTCCTGCTCCTGTCCCTGGCTCCCAGCGGGGCTGGACCTCTCCTGGGGCCGGGGAGGGTGAGCCCAGGCAGGGATGGAGCCGCATCCCGCCCTGCCCTGCCTGCAGGGATGCCTCGGTCCCAAAAATCCTCTCCCAGCCCCCTTGGCAAGCTGTGGCCCGTGTGCCGTGGGGTGTTCAATCCCTCCTGGTCCCATCATTTCCCATCCCCGTTCCCATCATTTCCCATCCCCGTTCCCATCATTTCCCATCCCCGTTCCCATCATTTCCCATCCCCGTTCCCATCATTTCCCATCCCCGTTCCCATCATTTCCCATCCCCGTTCCCTGCGCTCCCCGCGGGGGATCCACCGCGGCTGCTGGAAAACGCCCGCTTTTGTTCCAGACGAGTACCGCAGGCTCTGCATCGAGGGGCTCCCGGTCGTGCCCAACTTCCCCGGGAACTTCCCAGGAATTGGGCCTGGATTCGGGCCCAACGGAGTGGGGCCGGGACTGAACGGCCCCGGCGGGATCGGGCCCAACGGGGCCAACGGGCAGGGCGGGATCCCGGGACTGCCCGGGATGGGCCCCGGGAGCTCCAGCATCGGTAATTCGCTCCCGCCGTGTTCCCGAGCTGCCCGGCCCGGGCCGAGTTCCCCGGGGCTGGATGGACCCACGGGATGTCCCGGTTCAGGGATGTGTCACCCGCACACATGTGTCACCCCCGGCCAGGGAAAGTCTCCCTGATTCCCAAATGGGTTCCCAAAAGCTCCGAATAGGAACGGAGCTTTCCTGTCACCACCTCGGTGCTGTCCTCCCCCCAGCTGCTGCCCACCTTGGGAGCCTCTGACACCCCCCCAGAGAGCTCCTGGGACACCCCAGGGCTCCCCAACCCTCCCTGTGACCCCCGGAACTGCCACCACCCTGGGGACACCCAAGGGACCCAAACCTCCCTGTGACCCCCAGAACTGCCACCACCCTGGGGACACCCAAGGGCTCCCCAAACCCCACCCTGTGCCCCCCAGAACTGCCACCACCCTGAGTCCTGGGGACATCTGAGGGCTCCTCAACTCTCTTCCTGTGTCCCCAGGAACTGCCACCACCCTGAACCCAAGGGCTCCCCAAACCCCACCCTGTGCTCCACCCAAGGGGTCCCCAACCCTCTCCTGCCCTCCTGGGTGCTTCACCCAAGGGCTCTGTGACCCTCCCTACGCCCCCAGGAACTGTCACCACCCTGGGGACACCCCGGGGCTCCCCAAACCCCACCCTATGCCCCCAGGAACTGCCACCACCCTGGGGACACCCAAGGGACCCAAACCTCCCTGTGCTCCCCAGGAACTGTCACCACCCTGGGGACACCCCGGGGCTCCCCCAACCCTTCACCCCGACCCTCCCTGTGCCCCGCAGGAACGGCCACGCTGAACCAGACCATCGACATCTGCAAACACTTCACCAACCTGTGCCTGAACGGGCGCTGCATCCCCACCCCGTCCAGCTACCGCTGCGAGTGCAACATGGGCTACAAGCAGGACGTCAGAGGGGAGTGCATCGGTGAGTGCCGGCTGCTCCCAGAGCTCCTCTGACCCTGTCGTGTGCCCCAGGGAGAGCTGAGACACTCGAGGAACGCGAGGTTTTATTGTGAGGGTTGTGGGGTTTCACCTGATTTTATTGTAAGGGTTGTGCGTGAAAGGGCTTTGCCTCCAGCCACCAGCCTCGGGTGAAGGGAGACCCCGAGGAGAGAGAGAAAGAGGCAGAGGGTGAGAGGGGTGAAGGCGAGAGAGATAAAAGGTAAGAGGAGTAAGAGAGGGGTAAGAGCTGAGAGGGGCAGGTCCCTGTTACAATACATTTTATCTCCTTTGGGGGTTGGATATTCTGATTTACAGCGACCAACGGGCCGAGACACAAACCCTGCAGACTGTGGGGCACACCCTGCACGCAGAACTGCTCTGTTCCCGTGTCACTCTGCGTTCGGAACTCTAAAGGCCATTTTCTTACCCCCTGGTACCTTGAGGGGCTGCACCCTTGGGTGCCTTGGTGTCCCTTTGTTTGCTGTCAGCCCACCCATCTCTGGATGATCACATTCTTCCGCCTGCCATGAGCACACCTCAGCGCTCGCCTTCATTCCCATTTCACTCACGGGTTTTATATTTTTAGAACCTCTTGCCAAGGAATCGTATTTATAAACTTTTCCTGTCCCATCTTTTCCCAACACACAGCGACACAAGGCTGAAAGTGTGTAATACTTATATGTGTGTATTTATTGATACGCAAACATTTATATAAAATCTATATACACATTTGTATTTATTTATATGTAAACATTTATATATAAAAATATATACTTTTATATTTATTTATATGTAAACACTTAAATATAAAAATAAATACACATATACACATACTTATATGTATATATTTCTTTATATATAAAAATATATACAATTATATTTACTTATAAGTAAACATTTATATATAAAAATATATACATTTATATTTATTTATATGTAAACATTTATATATATAAATAGATATACATATACACACACTTATATGTATATATTTATTGATATGTAAACATTTATATATAAAAATAAATATACATATACACACACTTATATGTATATTTATTTATGTGTAAACACTTTTATCTAAATATATATACACACTTATATGTCTATATTTATTGATATGTAAACATTTATATATAGAAATAAATACACATATATACACACTTATATGTATATTTATTGATATGTAAACATTTATATATATATAATAAATACACATATACACACACTCATATGTATATTTATTTATGTGTAAACACTTTTATCTAAATATGCGCACACTTATATGTATATATATTTATTTATACGTGAACATTCCGTGTTTACACCAAGGCACAGTGACAGTTTTTAGCGCTGCTGTTCCCACACCCAGGAGTGTCTCGTTGGCTGGGCCATTTGTCCATCAGACAGGCACACGTCCTTCAGGGCACCTCCTCGGCCCTCACCACGCTGCGTGTCTTCTCTCAGAGTTCTGCATTTCTCGCAGACACTTTCCCAGGCTCTGCCTCATTATTGTCAGACCTGTTGTTGTTCCTGCAGCCTGGGCGAATCTCTGGGAGCTCTGACACACGAGGCTGCGGCTGTCTTCTGACCTACAAACAGTTTGGCCGGAGCAGGGGATGCCTGAAGTTATCCAGGTTATACACAGTCCCCTCACAGGTGGGGATTTGTTTTTTTTCCCCCCCGTGCAGATGTGGACGAGTGCTCGAGCAGCCCCTGCGTCCACGGCGACTGCGTCAACACCCCGGGCTCCTACCACTGCAAGTGCCACGAGGGCTTCCAGAGCACGCCCACCAAGCAGGCCTGCATAGGTGAGGGCTGTCCCCTCTTTTTTTGGGGGTCAGCAGAGCCCCTGGCACCACCGAAGGGGTGTAGGGGTGAAATGCGGCCAGGAGTCGCCAGCACCGCGGGGTTTGGGATGGGATCTGCCCAGGAGAAGTTCCCTCCGCCTTGGTTTTGCCTTGAAATTTTTCTGGTGGCAATGGAGGGACGTGCAGAGTCCTCCCCAAGAACGGGATTCTGTCGGGAGAACTTTATTTGATAAATAAATTTGGGTTCTGGGCCAGAATTGGTGTGGGTGCAGGATGAGGCACTGCCAAAAACAAGGGATGGGAAGGGAAAGCTCCACCATGGCAGCAGCCAGGCAAAGGCAGATTTCCACGGCACTGCCCAAGCTTTGGAATCTTTATCTTCTCCCTCCCTGACGAAGGGGCTTCCAAAACTGCCTGGCAAAGTGAAACGAGTCGATTCTCCGGGTGGGATTTCTGGGGGCGAATTCTCGCGTCGGAGCAAACAGAAATTTCTCACCAGAAATTAAGCAATTAACATTAAACCAGAAATGAACATTAAACCGGGGCCGCCCCTGTTCTCTCCCTGCTCCCGCTTTTTGGGGCGTTTTCCCTGCAGACATCGACGAGTGCATCATGAACGGGGTGATGTGCAGGAACGGGCGCTGCGTCAACACCGACGGCAGCTTCCAGTGCATCTGCAACGCCGGCTTCGAGATCACCCCCGACGGCAAGAACTGCGTGGGTGAGGCTCCTGTGCATGCTGGGGGCCCCCCTCACCCTGGGCCGTTGTCAGGGTCCCCAAATGCATGCAGGAGACCTGATGGTTTGTTTTAAGGATCTCAGAGCTCAAAAGACACAGCGGGGGACTGAAAGTCAGTTTACTCAATGAGAAATGTATTGTTATTTAGTGCCACCAAAATGCGGAAGTGGGGAGAGAAATAAAGAATAGTGAGAAAAGATGGAGAAAGAGGGGAAGGGGACTGAAGCTACCAACGTGGAGGGACGAGTCCTCGAGGCCGAGATGCCCATAGACACGATCTTCTCCAGTGGGGTGATCACAAAAGTGAGCGGGGGTCTCCAGGGTTTTATAGGTTGGTCAAGAAGGGAACCAAAGCAGGAGGCACAGAGCCAGAGCAGGAGCCACCTGTGCTGAGGCAAAATGAGGGGCACAGAGCCAGAGCAGGAGCCACCCGTGCTGAGGCTGGGTGCTCAGGGACAAGCTGCACACCGTACATGTCTGTTCTCTGGTGTGGACAGACCAGTTTGGGCAAGCAGCCTTGGCTCAGTCCACTGGGACCAGTTCCATTGTTCTTGCACTCCATTCTCATGGAGATGCAGACCAGTCCTCTGAGACTTGGCAAACGTTCCACCTCAGCCAGGCCAGGGGCTCCTTTCAGAGTCTGGGGTCTCCGTCCTCAGTCATTGGAGACAGTCGTGAGGCACATCACATCCTTGGACAGACTGTGACAGGAATGGAGCTGGGGTATCCCCCAAGGACAGGGAGGTGTTCCCGGCAGGGTTTGGGCTGCAGGGAGCACCGAGGATGCAGCAGGAGCAGGGAAATGTCACCCTGGGGGCACAGGGTGGGTTTGGGGGCACGGGGAGAAGCTCTTGCTGCAGCTCTGTGTCCCCAGACCACGACGAGTGTGCCACCACCAACATGTGCCTCAACGGGATGTGCATCAACGAGGACGGGAGCTTCAAGTGCATCTGCAAACCCGGCTTCGTGCTGGCCCCCAACGGGCGCTACTGCGTGGGTGAGTGGATAATCCCGGCAGGAATCCTCCTGGCCCTGCCCGGCCCTGCCCGCGTTCCCTCGGGGTGCCGGGAGCTCAGAAACCCCGGGAGATGAGAAATCCCCAAGAGCTGAGAAATCCCGGGAGCTGAGAAATCCCCAAGAGCTGAGAAATCCCAGGAGCTGAGAAATCCCCAGGAGCTGAGAAATCCCGGGGTGTGGCCGGGCAGCTCCTGCTCCGCCGCTGGGAATTGTCCCTTTGTGAGGGGATGGGGGAAAAGGGAAAGGTTCTCCTCTCCTGAGCCCTGTCTGTGTGTCCTGAGCCCTGTCTGTGTGTCCTGAGCCTTGTCCCTTTGTCCTGAGACTCTCTCTGCATGTCCTGAGCCCCCTCTGTGCATCCCAACCCTCTCCTCATGTCCCAGTCCCCTCTCCATGTATCCCAACCCTGTCCCCGTGTGTCCCAACCCTCTCTCTGTGTGTCCCCATCCCCTCTCCCCATGAATCCCAACCCTCTCCCTGTACCCCAGCCCTCTCCCCGTGGGTCCCACCCCTCTCTCCTCATGTCCCAGTCCTCTCCCCGTGTGTCCCTGCCCCCGAGCTCACCCCGCTCCCGTCCCTGCCCCGTCCCCAGACATCGACGAGTGCGAGACCCCCGGGATCTGCATGAACGGCTGGTGCATCAACACCGAGGGCTCGTTCCGCTGCGAGTGCCTGGGGGGTTTGGCCATCGGCGTGGACGGCCGGGTGTGTGTGGACACCCACATGCGCAGCACCTGCTACGGGGGCATCAAAAAGGGCTCCTGCGCCCGCCCCTTCCCCGGCGCCGTCACCAAATCCGAGTGCTGCTGCGCCAACCCCGACCACGGCTTCGGCGAGCCCTGCCAGCCCTGCCCGGCCAAGAACTCCGGTGAGCCCAGCCCTGCGTGGGCAGGGATGTGCTGGGATGGCTTGGAGAGGTGTAGGGATGGGCAAAGGGCTGCCAGCGAGCCAAAAAGTGCATGTAATATAGTATATTATATAAAATATCATATTAAATCTGGCGCTTTGGGGAGCCCTGCCAGCCCTGCCCGGCCAAGAACTCCGGGGAGCCCAGCCCTGGGTGGGCAGGGATGTGCTGGTGGGTCACTGGGGTGGCTTGGGGAGCTGTAGGAATAGGAAAAGTGATGCCAGGGAGCCAAAAAGTGCATATATTATATAATATATTAAATCTGGTGCTTTGGGGAGCCCTGCCAGCCCTGCCCGGCCCAGAACTCCAGGGAGTTCATTCCTGGCTGTGCCAGGCTGGGCATGGAAGGTGCTCAGGGATCTCCTGGGGTGGTTTGGGCAGTCTGGAGAAATGTGGGAATGGGGAAAGGGACTCCAGGCAGCCAAAAAACAGGGAGTGAGTGCCCAAATGTGGTGCTTTGGGGAACCCTGCCTGGCCAAGAACTCCGGTGAGCCCAGCCCTGCGTGGGCAGGGATGTGCTGGTGGGTCGCTGGGATGGTTTGGAGAGCTGTAGGAATGGGGAAAAGGGGGACAGGGAGCCAAAAATCGGGGAGTGGGTGCCCAAATGTGGGTGCTGGGATGTTGGAGGTGGGAGTCTCAGCGCTAAAATGCACAAAGTGTCACAGCACCGGGGCTGGGAGAGCTCGGGGAGGGTTTGGACAACGCTCCCAGGCACGGGGATGGGTTGTTGGGGTGTCTGGGGTCAACTGCGGCTGTGTGGTGTGAGCACAAAGTGCCGCGGGCGGAGGGAGAACAGCCCCCGGCTGGGCTGGGACACCGGGCTCGGGGAGTGTCCCCGCGGGGAAGGTCCTGCCCCGCTCACGGCTCTGCTCTGTCCCCAGCGGAGTTCCAGGCGCTCTGCAGCAGCGGCATCGGGATCACGGCTGACGGCAGAGGTGGGTGCAGGATCCCCCGGAGATCCCTCAGGGACGTGCAGGATTCCACTGGGATGTTCAGGATCCCCCAGGGAGGTGCAGGATCCCCCAGGGAGGTGCAGGATCCCCCCGGGATGTGCAGGATGCTCTGAACTCTCCAGACTGTTTCCCTGGATGCTCAGAGCTCTCCAGGCCGTGTTTGGATGCTCAGAGCTCTCCAGGCTGTGTTTGGATGCTCTGTGCTCTCCAGGTTGTATTTCCCTGGATGCTCAGAGCTCTCCAGGCTGTGTTTGGATGCTCAGAGCTCTCCAGGCTGTGTTTGGATGCTCAGAGCTCTCCAGGCTGTGTTTGGATGCTCAGAGCTCTCCAGCTCTTTCCCTGGATGCTCACAGCTCTCCAGGCTGCCTTTCCCTGGCTGGAACTGAGCTCCAGGAGCGTGGGGACAAAGGCCAGCAGTGCCTGGGCAGCCGTGGCCATCTGGCACTGTGGGGACCCGTTGGTGCCAGCACAGCCTGGGCTGGGGCTGCCGGGGGTGAAATCTCTGCCCTGGCACCAGGACTTGTCCCCGAGGAGCAGAGGAAGGGACAATGCTGCAGGGAGGGGACAGTGCCCACCTGGCTGCCACCCTTCAGGGTCACTCCGAGCTCAGTCCAGGGATAAGCAAAGGGCCTGAGCTCAGCACTGGGATAAAAACTCTGGGATGTCACACAAAGACCTGAGAGCCTTTGACATAAAACTGGGCTTCTCCCAGCCCCTGACCCAGCTCTCTGCTGCTGAGCTCAGAGCCTCAGGCTGGGTCAGGGCAGGGAGGAGCACATCCCTGGACGTGTCCAAAGCCAGGCTGGACAGGGCTTGGAGCAGCCTGGAAGGGTGGAAGTGGAACCAGTTGAGCTTTCAGGTCCCTCCCAACCCAAACCATGGTGGGGCTCCACGGTTCCTGCAGTGAAGAGCCAGCAGGTGGGAGGGCTCTGTCTCTCCTGCCTTTGCTGGGCTGCACCTCAGGGGCCTCCTTTTCCCTGCCAGACATCAACGAGTGCGCCCTGAACCCCGACATCTGCCCCAACGGGATGTGTGAGAACCTGCGGGGCAGCTACCGCTGCATCTGCAACCTGGGCTACGAGTCCGACCCCACGGGCAAGAACTGCGTGGGTGAGTCACGGCCTGCCCTGGCACTTTTTGGGGTGCTGGGGGCTGCCTGGCACCTCCAGGAGCTGCTGCGGCGCCTGGTCCCCTCCAGCACCACCCAAATCCTCCCCAGCTGTGGGGCAGAATGGGAAGGGTGGAAGGTGGAACGTCGTGGCTTGAGACAAGGATGGTTGAGTAGGGGAAGGAAAACAAGGAATTTGTTCCCTGCTCACCCCTGGGCAGGTGTTGGGCACCTCTCAGGAGAGCAGGGGAGACTCTGTGAGCTCCTTGTGAGGGAAAAGAGCAGGGGCAGGAGGCAGGGAAGGGCTGGAGCTGTGTCAGGGGTTGGGATGGAGAGCAGGGGAAGGTTCCTCCCCTCGAGGGTGAATTCCCAAAGGGAATGGGCACAGCCAGAGCTCCAGGAGCGCTGGGACAATGCTCTGGCACACGCTGGGATTGTTGGGGTGCCCGTGTGGGGTTGGTTTAACCATTCCGTGGGTCCTGTGATGGTGTGCGGGGTGGGATTAACCCTTCCCAGCCCAAAGCAGCTGACAGATGCCACAATCTGTCCCCAGACGTGGACGAGTGCAGCGTCAACCGGCTGCTGTGTGACAACGGGCTGTGCAGGAACACCCCCGGCAGCTACACCTGCACCTGCCCCAAGGGCTTCGTGTTCCGCACCGAGACCGACACCTGCGAAGGTAACGGGGCCGGGGGCAGCCCCAGCCCCAAAAACCCAGCCCCAGCCCCAAAAACCCAGCCCCAGCCCCAAAAACCCAGCCCCAAAAACCCAGCCCCAGCCCCAAAAACCCAGCCCCAGCCCCAAAACCCCACAGCCCCAGCCCCAAAAACCCCACAGCCTGAGCCCCTGCCTGCGGCTGGAAATTCCCTGCTTCCCTCTCACCCCGCTGCTCTGGGCTGCTGCAGCCTCACCTTCGGGCTCCTGCGGGGTTTGTATCATTTTTTAGGGCTTTTTCCCACGTGGTTTTTAGTGGTATTTCACACCGGGTTCAGAGCAGCTCGACACCTGACCCCAAAACATCTGAGCCTGGAAACCGGAGCCGTTTCCTCCAGGGCCACAAAATCTGAGCTTGAGGCCTGACCAAAATTGCAAGGTTTGGGGAATTGGATTGCAAGGCTGTGATTTGGAGGGAAGGATTGGTTTCCTGTGCACAGAGGCCTCAAAGATCTGAGAAGTGGCACTTGGCAAACAAGTGCCCCGACCGCCCTCAATCCAAAGAATTTTTTTAAATCTTGTATTTTTTTTTACATTGTTACTGGAGCTGCCTGTATTAGATGCTTCTGCTAATATTTTCTATATTTATGCAGAATTTTTATGTAGTTTCTAATTTATTGTTTATATCATATATTAGGTAGTATTTCTTACATTCTATATTATATTTTACATAAGATGTATTATTGTATGTATAATACAATACAATACAATACAATATAATATAATATAATATAATATAATATAAATTGTATATTATATTGTATATAATATATACCATATAATATATTATATATATTATATTGCATAGAATACAATATATGCTATCTGATATAACATATATGATATATATAATACATTATATAGTACATCGTATATTGTATATAATATATATACTATAAGATAACATATATTATATATATATGATGTACTATATATAATATATAATATCATTAAATGATATAGGATTTTTTTGTTCTATACCACATGATTATGTTATATCACAACATATTTCTATAGTACATACTTTATATCTTTATATCTAATATATTTAAACGTTTAAACACTAAACATATTACCACATCTAAAATTTCATTATTACACTTAAAACAATGCAAAAACCCCAGTTTAAACCCACCGTTCTTCACGCTGCGTGCTCTGAGCTGCTCCACTCTGTGTCCCCCAAGGCCGTGTCCCCTGCCAGTGCCCCCAGTGACCTCTGTCCCTCTGTCCCTTTGTCCCTTGTCCCCGCAGACATCAACGAGTGCACGTCCAACCCGTGTGTGAACGGGCTGTGCCGGAACAACGCCGGCTCCTTCGCCTGCGAGTGCTCCCCGGGCAGCAAACTGGACCCCAGCGGCACCATCTGTGTGGGTGAGCAGCGCCAGCCGCCGCCAGGGCCGGGTGGCACCGCCACTGTCACCCTGCAGGGTCACCTGGAGGGCGGCGAGGGGTGGGCTGCTGGGGGGGAATTCCTGTGTTGGGGCTCTGCGGTGGAATTCCCAGGGAGGCCGTGGCTGCCCGTGGATGCCTGGTGGTGTCCCCTGGAGTCAGGGCTGGTGTCCCCACGGCAGGGCTGGTTTTAAGGTTTGGGAGCAGCCCGGTTTGTGGGAACAGCCTTGAGCCCACATCCCAAAGCGTCAGTGACCCCCAGGAGCAGTGGGGAGGGGGCAGCCCCTGCCAGCTGCCCCCCAGGGGCACAGGGTGGGGACCCGACCTGTGGGACCCCAGGAGCAGCCCCCAGCCCCCGCTCTGTCCCTGCAGACAGCATGAAGGGCACCTGCTGGCTCAACATCCAGGACGGCCGCTGCGAGGTCAACATCAACGGGGCCACGCTCAAATCCGAGTGCTGTGCCACGCTGGGGGCGGCCTGGGGCAGTCCCTGCGAGCGCTGCGAGATCGGTGAGTCTGTGCCGGGCTGTGCCGGGGTTCTGCAGGGCTGTACCGGGGCTGTACCGGGCTGTGCCCGGCTGTACCGGGATGTACTGGGCTGTGTCAGGCTGTACCGGGCTGTACCGGGCTGTGCCGGGCTGTACCGGGCTGTGCCGGGCTGTGCCGGGCTGTACCGGGCTGTACCAGGCTGTACCAGGCTGTACCGGGCTGTACCGGGCTGTGCCGGGCTGTGCCGGGCTGTACCGGGCTGTACCGGGATGTACCAGGCTGTACCGGGCTGTACCGGGCTGTACCAGGCTGTACCAGGCTGTACCGGGCTGTACCAGGCTGTACCGGGCTGTGCCGGGCTGTGCCGGGCTGTGCCGGGCTGTGCCGGGCTGTGCCGGGCTGTACCGGGGCTGTACCGGGCTGTACCGGGCTGTACCGGGCTGTGCCGGGCTGTGCCGGGCTGTACCGGGGCTGTACCGGGCTGTACCAGGCTGTACCGGGCTGTGCCGGGCTGTACCGGGGCTGTACCGGGGCTGTACCAGGCTGTACCGGGCTGTGCCGGGCTGTGCCGGGCTGTGCCGGGCTGTGCCGGGCTGTACCGGGGCTGTACCGGGATGTACCAGGCTGTACCGGGCTGTACCGGGCTGTACCAGGCTGTACCGGGCTGTACCAGGCTGTACCGGGCTGTGCCGGGCTGTACCAGGCTGTACCGGGCTGTACCGGGATGTACCAGGCTGTACCGGGCTGTACCGGGCTGTACCGGGCTGTGCCGGGCTGTGCCGGGCTGTGCCGGGCTGTGCCGGGCTGTCCCCGAGGGAATGCTGGAATCGTGCCGGGGGCTGGGATGAAGATCAGGAGCAGGGAAAAGCCCCAGAGGGTGGTCGGCACCGACACCGGGAACACTCCCGGGGCAGGGTGGGGTCCTCGGGGTGCTGTGGGGGGTCAGGAGTGGGGCCGGTGGTCCCGCGGGTCCCTCCCAGCTCCAGACATCGCAGGGTTCCGTGGGAAGCCGGAGGCTTTCCCTGCCCACAGCGCTGTCATTTCCCTGCAGACACGGCGTGTCCCCGCGGCTACGCCCGGATGAAGGGGGTCACCTGTGAAGGTAAAGGGCTGCAGAGGGGAAATCGCCTTTCCTTGGCGCTGGCAGCGTGGTCTCCGTGCTGCTCTCCTGCCTCTCTGGCTCTTGGGGACATCGCCACTCTCTGGTGGTGTGTCCGTGTGTCTGTCTGTGTCTGTGCCGAGGTCCTGGCTCCCTTTATGCCCGGGTTCCAGGGATAAGTTTCCATGGATAAGTTGGCACTCAGAGCCTGGTGGGCATCTCTGGGCTCCTCCCTCCTCCTCCTCCAGGAGCCCCTTGGTGCCCCCCCGGCCATGTCCCCTGTGCCACCCTCACTGTCCCCACCCCTGTGCCATGTCCCCAGCCCTGTGCCATGTCCCCACCCTGGTGCCACCCTCACTGTCCCCACCCTGTGCCATGTTCCCAACCCTGTGCCATGTCCCCTGTGCCACCCTCACTGTCCCCACCCCTGTGCCATGTCCCCAGCCCTGTGCCATATCCCCACCCTGTGCCATGTCCCCACCCTGTGCCATGTCCCCTGTGCCACCCTCACTGTCCCCTCCGTGTCCCAGACGTGAACGAGTGCGAGGTGTTCCCGGGCGTGTGCCCCAACGGGCGCTGTGTGAACTCCGCCGGCTCCTTCCGCTGCGAGTGCCCCGAGGGGCTGACCCTGGACGGCTCTGCCCGGACCTGTGTGGGTAAGGACGGCTCCTCCTGTCCCTCCCCTCCAGGAATTCTCGGGGACACCTGGAGGAGCCCCAAAACCTCACAGCCGAAGCAGTGTCGTGTCCCCGAGTCCAGCCAGTGACAGTGTTGTCCTGCTTGGGTGGGCTTCAGCAGTGACCAGACGACCCCAGGGGTTAAAGCCCTAAACCAGCCCTAAACTCAGGGCCAAACTGCTGCCCTTTGCAGGGGCACCGTGTCTGAGGAAAGCCTGGGTGTGACACTCGGTGCCACCCTCTGGGTGACAAGGAGGTGCTGGGTCACAGGCTGGACTCCATGATCTCAAAGCTCTTTTCCAACCTAAATTCTGGGTTTCTGGATGATCTCAAAGCTCTTTCCCACCCTGACTTCTGGGACTCTGAGGGTCCCTCCTCTGGGACCGGGCAGTCCCCGCTGCGGAATCCCTCTCCAAAAACCCCCTTTCCCCATCCCCCTGGGCGCCGTTTGGAGAACACCCCGGGGCCAGAGGCACCCTCAGCCCACCAAAGCTGCGGCCGCGGCGGGGGCTGAGGCCGGCTGTGTCCCCCCCAGACGTGCGGGTGGAGCAGTGCTACATGCGCTGGGACGAGGACGAGTGCACGGAGCCGCTGCCGGGCAAATTCCGCATGGACATGTGCTGCTGCTCCGTGGGCTCCGCCTGGGGCTCGGACTGCGAGGAGTGTCCCCGCCCCGGCTCCGGGGAGTACAAAGCGCTTTGTCCCCGCGGGCCCGGCTTTGCCAACCGCGGCGATGTGCTCTCGGGACGGCCCTTCTACAAAGGTGAGGGGAAATTTGGGTTGGGTCCACCCCCCTCCCTCAGCTGCTGCCTCAGGGGGTTCGTGGAGACCCCTCTGGGTTGAATTTCTCTGATTTTTTTTTCCCCCTTTCAGATGTGAACGAGTGCAAGGTGTTCTCCGGGCTGTGCACCCACGGCACCTGCAGGAACACCATCGGCAGCTTCAGGTGCATCTGCGGCAATGGCTTCGCCCTGGATGCTGAGGAGAGGAACTGCACAGGTGAGGGAGCCCCTCGGGGATCTTCCTGATGATATTTTGGGGGGCTCAGCGGGCTGGGGCTGCCCCGGGGAGTCCTGGCACTTATTGAGGAGCATGAGGAGGAGCCATGAGCAGGAGCATCAAGGGCAGGCTGGATGGGGTTTGGAGCAGCCTGGGGCAGCAGGAGCTGTCCCTGCCCATGGCAGGGGATGGGATTTAAGGTCCCTCCAACTCAAACCATCCTGGAATTCCATGAGGCTCCTCCTGCCGGTGGGGTGGAGGCTCAGCCCTGCCCCAGGGAAGCTCAGCCCATCCAAGGATGTGGAACAACTCTGCCTGAAGGTGCCAGGTGCAGTGCAGGCAGCCCAGCGCTGCCTCTGCCGCCCGTGCCCGTGGCCTGTCCTGCCCCAGCGCCCTGTCCCTGTCCCCAGACATCGACGAGTGCCGCATCTCCCCGGACCTGTGCGGCCACGGCTCCTGCGTCAACACCCCGGGCAGCTTCGAGTGCGAGTGCTTCGAGGGCTATGAGAGCGGCTTCATGATGATGAAGAACTGCATGGGTGAGTGCGGCCGAGCGCCCTGGGCAGGGGGAAAATGGGCCACGGAAATAAACTAATCAATGGGGTTCCAAGAGAAGCCTTTTACTGTTTACATCAAGGCACAGTGACAGTTTTTAGCGCTGCTGTTCACACACCCAGGAGTGTCTCGTTGGCTGGGCCATTTGTCCATCAGACAGGCACACGTCCTTCAGGGCACCTCCTCGGCCCTCACCACGCTGCGTCTTCTCTCGGAGTTCTGCATTTCTCGCAGACACTTTCCCAGGCTCTGCCTCATTATTGTCAGACCTGTTGTTGTTCCTGCAGCCTGGGCGAATCTCTGGGAGCTCTGACACACGAGGCTGCGGCTGTCTTCTGACCAACAAACAGTTTGGCCGGAGCAGGGGATGGTTTAAGATAAATGGTTTAAGATTAATGGTTTAAGATTAATGGTCATTCAGATAACATTGCTAAAGCCCTGGGCAGCTCCTGACCCTCCTGGGCAGGAGCACAGGGCAGGGCACGGTCACTCCACAGACATTACCTGGGTCAAACCCTCCCTGAGGAGTTCTGGGACACCCTGTGCCCCTCCCATCCCCTCACCTCTCAGTTACAGGGCTCCCTTTACCTGCCCGTTTCACCTCCCTGAATCCTCACATCAATTCCTTACAGCTCCTCCTCCCGTCTGCCCGAGGCTTGTTTTTATTCTGTCAGAGTCTCATCTGTTTTCAATTGAATAATTCTTGTTTGGAGCTTAAAAAAAAAACCCCATGGGTGACCTCAGCACCTCAGTTTGTCTCCAGCAGCTCGGCCAGACTCTCGCTGTCCTCTAATTCCTGGCATTCCATGTTCCTCCTCTCTGTCCAGCCAGACTCACTTGTCTCACTGACCTGCTCTTAATATTCTGCTTTGGCTTGGACTTTCAATCCACTCCAAGCCATGATTCAACACCACTTATTTATTTTATTTTTTTTTTCATGTTTTATTCTCTGTGCTCTCTAGAATAAATCTCTGCCCCTGGCAGGAGCTTTGCCTTTTCCATGCAGTTTGTAGTGTGGGTTTCCACAGCTCCCACTGATCATCCTCCTCCTTCTGCTCCGTTCCTGGGTCTCTGGGAATGTCACAGTCCTCACCCGTGACCTGGGGCCTTCCTGCAGTAATCAGATTTCTGATCTTTATAGGAGGCCATAAATTTCATTGTTATTTTCATTTTTTTTTTTGTTTTGTTTTGTTTTTAATGTGGTTCCTTGTCCAATTCCACTTCATCCTTTTTTTTTTTTTTTTTTTTTTCTGGGTGACAGGAGCTGAGTCATCTCACCCTGAGGGGGGTGGTGACATTTTGTCATTGCCTGTGGCCAGGGATTAACTTCTTCCCACCTGTGTTTGGCAAAAGAATTTGGCTTCAGCCGAATTCTGAGGGAGGAATTCTTTCCAGGCCGGGGCAGGGGACAGCCCCAGCAGTGAAAATGCAGCTGGGATTCACCAGATCCCACTGACCTGGGGGTGTTTGGCAGGGACCTGCCACCCCCATTTTCAGGTGTATCCCAGCCCTCTTTACCTGGAAAGAGTTTTATCCAAGTGTTTTATCCAAGTCAGGGAAAAGATCCCATTCTTAACTTCAAGGCGGGGGTCAGGAACAGGAACATGGGAGGAAAATGAGTGTTTTTTAAATATACCCAACCTCAGTCCCTCTCTCTGCTGTCACCGAGGAGCTCTTGGGTTCTGCTGGGGTCAAGGCATGAGTTGGGATTTCCCAACATTCAGACTCCAGCCAGGAGACCACTGGATCCAAATCCAGCTTCCCTTGACCTGTTCCCTGGGTGATATTCCCTGTCCTGGGATCCCTGTCCTGTTAATTGTGTGATATTCCCTGTCCTGGGATCCCTGTCCTGGGGTCCCTGTCCTGTTCCCTGTGTAATATTCCCTGTCCTGGGATCCCTGTCCTGTTCCCTGCCCTGTTAATTGTGTGATATTCCCTGTTCCCTGTGTGATATTCCCTGTCCTGGGGTGTTCCTCCACCGGAGAAGCCTCTGGAAGGGCCCAATCCCATTTTCCCGTGCAGACATCAACGAGTGCGAGCGGGACCCGCTGCTGTGCCGGGGCGGGATCTGCATGAACACCGACGGCAGCTTCGAGTGCATCTGTCCCCCGGGGCACGAGCTGACAGCAGAGGGCAACACCTGCATCGGTGAGGGCTCAGGGCAGCGAAATCCCGCACGGAGAGCTCCTGCAGGGCCGGGGGCTTTCCTTCCCATCCCCAACATCCCGCCCCTGGGAGCGGCCAAGGGCTTGGAGCAGCCTGGGGTAGGGGAAGGTGTCCCCTGCCCGTGTCCCCTGCCCGTGTCCCCTGCCCGTGTCCCTGCCCGTGTCCCCTGCCCGTGTCCCCTGCCCGTGTCCCTGCCCGTGTCCCCTGCCCGTGTCCCCTGCCCATGTCCCTGCCCATGTCCCTGCCCGTGTCCCCTGCCCGTGTCCCTGCCCGTGTCCCTGCCCGTGTCCCTGCCCGTGTCCCTGCCCGTGTCCCCCGCCCGTGTCCCTGCCCGTGTCCCCCGCCCGTGTCCCCCGCCCGTGTCCCTGCCCGTGTCCCCTGCCCGTGTCCCCCGCCCGTGTCCCCTGCCCGTGTCCCTGCCCGTGTCCCTGCCCGTGTCCCTGCCCGTGTCCCCTGCCCGTGTCCCCCGCCCGTGTCCCTGCCCGTGTCCCCTGCCCGTGTCCCCTGCCCGTGTCCCCCGCCCGTGTCCCTGCCCGTGTCCCCTGCCCGTGTCCCCCGCCCGTGTCCCCTGCCCGTGTCCCTGCCCGTGGATGATCCTTAAGGTCCCTCCCACCCCAAACCTTCTGTGATTCCATGATAAATGAGTCCAGCTTATCCAAGAGGAGGGACCAAGCTCGTCCCCAGCGGTTTGTTGCGTTGGCATTGTTCATTTTGCTGCTGAAGTGGGACAAACCCAGCTCGGACACCCAAGGGTGGGCACCAGAAGATGGCCCTGAGCAGAGCTGGCTGCTCCAAAGCGCTCTTGTCCCCTCAGACATCAACGAGTGCTCCCTCAGTGACAACCTCTGTCGCAACGGGCGCTGCGTCAACGTCATCGGCACCTACCAGTGCTCCTGTGACTCGGGCTTCCAGGCCACCCCAGACAGGCAGGGCTGTGTCGGTGAGTGCTGCTCCACATGGTCCTCCCAGACCCTTGGGGCGAGCCCAGAACCCTCCTGGGCTCGTGGGTGTTGTGCTCAGAGGGTGAAGCAAAAGGGGGAATGTCCTGGAGGAGTGATGGCCAAAGCTGTGCTGCGGGTGCCTGGTGGTGAGGGCACTGCCAGGGGTGAGGAGGAGGGATCAGGAGTTTCCTTGTGGTTGGGGGAGGTTTGTGTCCTCTCCTCCCACCCCAAACTGGGGCCTGGGCTCTTGCCTGTGGCTGTTAGGGACACCAAAGAACGAGGCAGGCAGCAGGAAGGTCAGCAGGAAAGTTCTCTCTTTATTTTTCTGACTCCATCTTATACACACTTGGATCAGAAGATTGGCTACACAGGCGGCCACCTTTTCCACCTCGTTGGTGAACATCACCATCAATCATCCTTCTCCTCCCAGAGGGGAAATACGTAAAAAAATTAGATAAGTTCTAAAAATGTACGTCGTTTTCTTGGAGCTGCATGAGAATGAAGAGCAGACAATGGAGAGCAGGCAAACTTGGGGTGACACTTGTCTGTGCAGGGCCACGGCTTGGGCTGGGTCCCTGTGGCTCCCTCCCAGCTCAGGCCACTCTGGTTGTCCCCAGACATCGACGAGTGCACCATCACCAACGGGGGCTGTGACACCCACTGCTCCAACTCCGAGGGCAGCTACGAGTGCAGCTGCAGCGAGGGCTACGCCCTGATGCCAGACAAGAGGTCCTGTGCAGGTCAGTGGCCCCCTGGGCTCTTGCAGGGTCCTCTGTGTTCCCCCACATTTGGCTCCACCATGAGGATGGAGGGGGTCTCATTTCTCAAGTCGCTTCCGGAGAAAGGATTTTCCTGGGTGGAGGATTTTGCTATGTGGGGTTTCCTCCTGCCCCACTGGTGCTCCTCTGCTCCCTGTGCTCACCCTGGTGTGGTGTGCTCTGTGCAGATATTGATGAGTGTGAGGACAACCCCGACATCTGTGATGGGGGGCAGTGCACCAACATCCCCGGGGAGTATCGCTGCCTCTGCTTCGACGGCTTCATGGCATCCCTGGACATGAAGACCTGCATTGGTGAGGCCCTGGCCGTGTCCCAGCTCTTCACCCTGTCCCCAGAGCCACACCGGAGTCCCTTTGGGGGTGTCCCACGGTTGGTTTTGTCCTGCAGATGTCAACGAGTGCGACCTGAACCCCAACATCTGCCTGCACGGCGAGTGTGAGAACACCAAGGGCTCCTTCATCTGCCACTGCCAGCTGGGCTACTTCGTCAAGAAGGGGACCACGGGGTGCACAGGTGGGAGCTCGGCACACCTGGGCTGGGGCTGCCAGGGAGAGAAAACACGAGGAGTTTATTTCAAAGCTCCCAGAGCTGCCCTGCAGAGAGCCCCATCCCGTGTGGGGAAGGCTGCAGTGAGCTGGGCAGGCACAGAGGGCCAGGAACTCACCTGTCCCCAGGTGATGGCCAGGCCAGGAGCCTGCCCTTCCTCCCGCACGTTCAGCTCCTCAGCTGCAGCCTGGGGCAGCCTCTCCTCCAAAGCCCTGTGAGCTCTGGGGAGCTTTGTTTGACCCCGGGAGCTCTCAGTGCCCAAACCCCGGGGCGGGATCAGCCCAGGCTCAGCCCGGGATCAGCCCAGGCTCAGCCCTGCAGTGCTGGGAGACCTGAGCTGAGCTGAGCTGAGCTGAGCTGAGCTGAGCTGAGGCAGCCCGGGGTGTCCTTCCTCTGCAGACATCGATGAGTGTGAGATTGGGGCCCACAACTGTGACATGCACGCCTCCTGCATCAACATCCCCGGCAGCTTCAAGTGCAAGTGTCGCTCGGGCTGGCTCGGGGACGGGCTCAAGTGCAACGGTGAGTCCCCAGGCAGGGGACCAGGGAGGCTGATCCCTGCCCAGGTGCTCTGCAGGTGCCCGGGGGGAGCTGGGCTGAGCTTCCCCTGGAGCACCAGGTGCTCAGCCTGGAGAAAAGGAGGGTCAGGAGGGAGCTGGTGGCTCTGCACGAGTCCCTGACAGGAGGGGACAGCCGAGGGGTGACAGGCTCTGCTCCCAGGGGACAACAGGATGAGAGGGAACGGCCTCAGGCTGGGCCAAGGGAGGGTCAGGTTGGGTATTGGGAAAATCCCTTCGTGGAAAAGTCCACTCCTAGCCCAGTCACCATCTCTGGAGGGATTTAAAGCCGTGTGGCACCTGGGGACATGGTCAGTGACATAGCAGTGTCCTGGTCACCACCACAGATGTACTGGAGCCTCCAAGTGCCCAGAGAGTCTCCTGGGCCATTTGTGTGCCCCTGTAGCTGCTCAGGCTCAGGGCAAAGGCAAGAAAAGGTGTCCAAAGCCAGGCTGGACAGGGCTTGGAACCACCTGGGCCAGTGGAAGGTGTCCCTGGGGTGGAACTGGGTGGCCCTGAAGGTCCTTCCCACCCAACCCACTCAGTGGTCCCACAACAAGCGAGTGCAGCTCCTCCAGGAGCCCGAGCTCAGCCCAGCTGAGGCAGGCCAGGCACTGAGGGGCTGCTGCTGTCCTCCACGCCCAGACCTGGACGAGTGTGCCACCGAGGAGCACAAGTGCAACCTGAACGCCAACTGCGTGAACACGCCGGGCTCCTACCGCTGCGCCTGCCGCGACGGCTTCAACGGCGACGGCTTCTCCTGCTCAGGTGAGCCCGGGGCTGCCAGCACCTGCCGCCGGGGCAGGGACCAGCCCGGAGGGGCCACCAAGCCTTTAGGGCCACCAGACCCTCGGGGCCACCAGCCCTTCAGGGCCACCAGGCCCCCGGGGCCACCAGACCCTCAGAGTCACCATCCCTTCAGGGCCACCAGCCCCTCTGTATGGATAGAGCCCAAGCTGCCCTGTCATTCCTTTCTAGTGCAGCTAACAAGAAATTTGCAAGTTCCTATAGAAGTATTGGTATATAATATAATATAATAATATAATATAATATAATATAATTATATAAATATTATATTATATTATTGTTCTCTATTATATATAACATATATACTATATAAAACCATATATATGTTATATAATATATAATATGTGTATAACATAGATATTATATATAACATAATGTATAAAACACATGTGTTATATATTATATTAAATATGTTTATATTATATTATATATTATATTATTGTTATATATATTAACAATCATATACTATTCTGAGTATGAGAAGTTTCTTTAGCACAGCAACCTATTTTGAAGGTGAAAAACAAACGCACCTGTAATAACGAGGGATTTGTCCCATGAGAGTCAGAAAAGAAAAAATGTAAACAACCCGAGAACGGATAGACTTGATAGACAAGTAACCAGTTTTACTAACCAATAGAAAGCTAATTAACCCCAAGAAAGCTAATTAACCAATTCAAGCTGTATAAAACTGTATAAAAGACAGCACGGGGCCATAAGAGAGAGAAGCCTGGTGAAGGTTTTACCGTGACACCGCGGTGCCACACACAGATCCCACGGGGACCAGCAGCCCCCAGGGGCTGCCGTGGGTGGGCTCGGGCTCTGGGCTGGCCGAGGGCAGCCCCCAGCCCCGCGGGGACACTGCTGTCCCCTGCTGCAGACGTGGACGAGTGCGCGGACAACGTGAACCTGTGCGAGAACGGGCAGTGCCTGAACGCCCCCGGCGGCTACCGCTGCGAGTGCGAGATGGGCTTCAACCCCACCGAGGACAGCAGGGCCTGCCAGGGTGAGTGTCCCGAGTGTCCAGCTCCGTGGTGGCCTCCCCTGTCCTCTGCTGTCACCTCCTGAGGCAGCGCTCAGCGCCGGGTGTCACCCATGGCATCAGCGGGTCCCCAGCCTCCGGACCGGCTGAATTCCTGTGGAATGGAAAACCAGCAGCACAGGGCTGAAGGGGACAGGGTGGAGTGGCCCAGCTCCTCCAGGAGATTGTCTCCCAGGAGGTTGTGTCTGTCTGTGTGTCCGTACCCAGGTCCTGGTCCCGTCCCAAACGGCGCCAGGACCGTCCTGGGCAGGAGGTGGGAGCAGGAGTGGCCTGTCCTGGCCCTCGCCCTGCCACAGCCTGTCCCCAGCTGTCCCTGTTTTGCAGACATCGATGAATGCACCTTCCAGAACATCTGTGTCTTCGGCACCTGCCAGAACCTGCCCGGGATGTTCCGCTGTGCCTGCGACGATGGATACGAGCTGGACAGGAGCGGGGGCAACTGCACAGGTCAGGGCTCCTGGCTCCTGCTGCGGCCCCAGCTGGGCCCATCCACGGCAGCCTAAAAGCAGCCCGATGTCCCTGCGATGTCCCTGCTGCTGGGGGTGGCCGGCGGGGACAGCCGGGGGTGGCTCTGCCTCTGGGCAGGGTGCTGGGAGTGGCACACGGAGGGGGTTTGAGGGGTGGGGATACACCTGGGGGCACAGAGCTGGGGCTGGGCTGGCGCTGCTCACCTTGACCTCTGTCTGTCTGTCTGTCTGTCCGTCCTTTCAGACATCAACGAGTGTGCAGACCCTGTGAACTGCATCAACGGGCTCTGTGTCAACACCCCCGGCAGCTACCTGTGCAACTGCCCCCAGGACTTCGAGCTGAACCCCACCGGGGTGGGCTGTGTGGGTGAGTGGGACCCCCCACCCGCACCCTGGGGCTCCTTCTTGGTGGTCCTGTGCGCCTGGAACTGGGCACAGCGACGGTGGCTGTCCCTTGGTTGTCCCCTCCCGGCTGTCCCTGCCTGGCTGTCCCCTTCCCGGTGTCCCCCACGGGTTTAACCCCACAGCAGCAGCAGAACCCACGTCCCGCTGAGTGTGCCCCACCTCGTGTCACTGTCACCGCTGGTGGTGCCCCTCTGCTTGCAGCAGTGTTGCTCCAGGGCAGTTCTGGGGCTGTTTTATTCCCCTGGAGTGTCCAAAGTCAGGCTGGACAGGGCTGGGAGCAGCCTGGGGCAGTCCGAGGTGTCCCTGCCCGTGGCCAGGGGGATCCCAAACCCTTTGGGATTCCGTGATCCCGCACAGCTCCCAGCACAGAGCCCCAGAACCTGCAGTTTTCCTTACCCCTGGAGGATTTCACATCCTTTGCAGCCCACGGCAGACTGTGGAACTTTAAGTTCCCTTCCACCCCAAACCATTCCACAATTCCACAATTCCTCCTGCGCCCATGTCGTAATAGGACACGAAATAAAGATGCTTGACTCCAGTCCGAAGGCAGTAGAAATCAGAAGGTTTTATTTACAATTCGTTCAGCTTTTTTATAACACGCTGCACTAAGAAGACGCGTTATTGGTCCATAGGACTGACACCTCTCCCATTGGCTGAGTAACAGAAATAGTAAATAACACCTTCTGGTATGGGAAAGGAATGTTGTTTATACAGGGTTGTTTTGGGAAAAAAAAAAAAAGTTGAAAAGTTTTCCTTGGGAAGAGCTCAGCAATTCTCAGGCTGAGAAAACACCGGGTCTACACACACCCTCAGGAGTTTTCCAGGAGAGGCTTCTCTCAGCAGCGCTGTCCCCTGTGCAGATACCCGCGTTGGGAATTGCTTCCTGGACACGCAGGACCGAGGGGACGGGGGCATCTCCTGCAGCGCTGAGATCGGCGTGGGGGTCACCAGAGCCTCCTGCTGCTGCTCCCTGGGCAGGGCCTGGGGCAACCCCTGCGAGCTCTGCCCCCCAGCAAACACCAGTGAGTGGGGGGAGCTGGGGGTCGCCACGGGCTGGGGAGGAGGGGACAGGGGCAGGGAAGGTTCCCGATGGATCCTCGATCCAGGATGGAGGTGCCGAGTTCAGGGTTTGCTGCTCCATCCAGGGTAGAGGTGAAGCGGGGTGGGGGAGGCCAGGCTGGGGTGTCTGGGGGGATCCGGGTTGGGATCTTTCATTCCCAGTGCACTGAGGGAAGGTGGAGTTCCCCCCGTGGAGGGTGGGCAGGCTGTGGGTTGGTTTGGCAGGGGACGGGAATGGAGCTGCTGCAGCTGAGTCCAGGGCACACCCTCGTGGGCTGCTCCTGCTGGGGTTGTCCTGGCTCCCCCCGAGCCCTCCTGGTTCAGGGGAGCCCCCTCAGCCCCCCAGATGCCTTTCTCCACAGCTGAGTACAAGACCTTGTGCCCTGGGGGAGAAGGGTTCCGGCCCAACCCCATCACTGTCATCCTGGAGGGTGAGTGACCCCTGTCCCCACGGCCCTTCCCCAGGGATGGGCTGGGAATTGTGCCCTGTGGGGACACTCTGTGCCATGGGGGCTGGGAATTTGTGCCCTGTGGGGACACTCTGTGCCATGGGGGGTGGGAATTGTGCCCTTTGGGGACACTCTGTGCCATGGCTGGTGGTGCCCTGTGGGGACACTCTGTGCCATGGCTGGTGGTGCCCTTTGGGGACACTCTGTGCCATGGCACTGGGCTGGTGGTGGCCTTTGGGGACACTCTGTGCCATGGCACTGAGCTGGTGGTGCCCTGTGGGGACACTCTGTGCCATGGGGGGTGGGAATTGTGCCCTGTGGGGACACTCTCTGCCATGGCTGGTGGTGCCCTGTGGGGACATTCTGCAGTGTGACCACCAAGCTCTGGACACAAAGTGTGTCACTCCTTGGCCATGCCCCGGAGCAGGGCTGGCCGGGCTGGGCTGAACTCTCTGGAGCTGCAGTGGTGGCACAGGCAGTGACATTGTCCCCCTGCTGTCCCTCCTCAGACATTGACGAGTGCCAGGAGCTGCCAGGGCTGTGCCAGGGCGGGAACTGTGTCAACACCTTCGGCAGCTTCCAGTGCGAGTGTCCCCTGGGCTACTACCTCAACGAGGACACCAGGATCTGCGAAGGTACTGGGGACAGGAGCTGGGGACATGGGGGTGGCACTTGCTCCAGGGCCTGGGGACAGGGGATGGCACCTGCTCCAGGGGCTGGGAACATGGGGGTGGCACCTGCTCCAGGGGCTGGGGACAGGCAGTGACATCTGCTTTAGGGGCTGGGGACAGGGGGTGGCACCTGTTCCAGGGGCTGGGGACAGGCAGTGACATCTGCTTTAGGGGCTGGGGACAGGGGATGGCACCTGCTCCAGGGCCTGGGGACAGGGGGTGACACCTGCTCCAGGGGCTGGGGACAGGGGGTGGCACCTGCTCCAGGGCCTGGGTGACATGTGTGACCAGAGCCACATGTGTGCCAGAGCTGCCCCAGCACTGGTCAGGAGCATCCCTTCCCCTTTCCTTTCCAGATTTCCTCGTCACAAACCTGTCCCCACACCAGCCCAGCCTTGTCCCTGTGCCAAAGCCACCCAACCCCTCCTGCCAGGGCTGTCCCCAGCCCAGCCCGTGCCCTCCTGCCCCCCGTGCCCAGTGCCCTGAGCCCTTTCTCCCGCAGATATCGACGAGTGCTCTGCCCACATCGGCATCTGCGGCCCTGGCACCTGCTACAACACCCTGGGCAACTACACCTGCGTGTGCCCGCCCGAGTACATGCAGGTCAACGGGGGAAACAACTGCATGGGTACGCCTCTGCGCCCACGGGGAGCGCCCCAAACCCCTGGGGAATGGTCCAGAGCCACGGGGAGGGGTCTGGCGCTGCCCACCCAGAGGGATGTGCCGAGGGGATGGAGCAGAAGTGTTGGGAACGGGGGCAGGGGTTCCCAGCTGGATGTGGCACTCGGTGCTCTGGTCTGGGTGACAGATCAGACAGGGGCTGGGACCGATTTTGGAGTCTGTCCTGATGATCCTGGGGCTGGCAGTGCCAGTTCCTGGGGCTGTCACTTCCCGTTCCTAAGGCTGTCATTTCCCATTCCCAGGGATGGCAGTGCCAATTCCCAGAGCTGTCATTTCCCATCCTGGGGCTGGCAGTGCCATTCCCAGAGCTGTATTTTCCCATTCCCAGGCTGGCAGTGCCATTCCCAGGGCTATCATTTCCCATTCCCAGGGATGGCAGTGCCAATTCCCAGAGCTGTCATTTCCCATCCTGGGGCTGGCAGTGCCATTCCCAGGGTTGGCAGTGCCTTTCCCAGAGCTGTAATTTCCCATTCCCAGGCTGGCAGTGCCATTCCCAGGGCTGTCATTTCCCATTCTCAGGGTTGGCAGTGCCAATTCCTGGGGCTGGCAGTGCCATCCCCATGGTGGCAGCACCATCTCCATGGTGGCAGTGCCACCCCCAGGGCTGTCCCAAGCCTGTCACTGCCCTTGCAGACATGAGGAAGAGCGTTTGCTACCGCAACTACAACGACACCTGCGAGAACGAGCTGTCCTTCAACATGACCAAGAAGATGTGCTGCTGCTCCTACAACATTGGCAAGGCCTGGAACAAACCCTGCGAGCCCTGCCCCACCCCTGCCAGCCGTAAGTGTCCTCACGGGGTCCCTGTGCCACCCCTGCCAGCCGTAAGTGTCCTCACGGGGTCCCTGTGCCACCCCTGCCAGCTGTGAGTGTCCTCTCAGCGTCCCTGTGCCACCCCTGCCAGCTGTGAGTGTCCTCAGGGGGTCCCTGTGCCACCCCTGCCAGCTGTGAGTCCTTCCCACGAGATCCCTGTCCCATTGTTTTTCCCATTTTCCCTCAAATCCCAGGGAAAATTTCCTTTTCCCATGAAATCCGGGGCGGGGACAGGCACAAAAGGAGCGGGGGCAGAGGAGAGCACCCTGGGGGTGACTCCCAGCAGGGTGGGGAGCCCCCGGCGCCCCTCAGGCCCCAATTCCAGAGGGCTCATCCCTCCCTGGGCACAGCCTTGACCTCGGCGTTCCCTTCCCAGCCGAGTACCAGATCCTGTGTGGGAACCAAGCCCCTGGATTCATCATCGACATCCACACGGGGAAACCCATCGGTGAGTCCGTGCCCCCGGGGCCGCCCTGAGCCTCTGCTGCCCCCCGGGAGCTTGGTCAGAGGAGTTAAAGGAAAATTGAAATTTTCGGGGCAAGGAAAAGAGGCTCGGCGGTGCCGGGGGCTGAAGGGGTGGGAGATGAGTTGAGTTTCTCCTCCTGGGAGGAAAGTGCAGCAGAGGGGATTGGTGCTGGGGTGTCACTGGAGGACACGGAAGACTCCAAGTATTTCAGAAGGCGAAGAGCATAGAAAAAGAAGAGTTTATTGTCTAATTCTTACTGCCTTTTATAAGGTGTTCCCATAACTTACCCTGGTTGGTGAATAGGAACGACACCTCTCTGATCCCACTGGTTAAACCAAAAAACAGCAGAACACCTCCTGGGGAAAGGTTGTTTTGAGAGAGGAGAGGTTTTGTCTGCCGAGGTTGTTTGGAGGAAGGAGATCTTTGTTCGCCAGGATGGTTTTGGGAAGGAACTTCCTTGAGAAATTTTTCCTTGGGGAAATGATAGCAGCTGCCAGCAGGCTGAAAACCTCTGAGCCCCACGGTGGGGTGTGCTGGGACCCCAGAGCCACCCCAATATTCCAGTGACCCCCCTGGGATCACTGCTCCCAGAGCTCCGTGTCCCTGTTACTGCAGGGGGAATGTCCTGGCGGGAGCCTTCCCAAAACGTGGCGTCACTCTCGTGCCTCCTAAAACTTCCGTGGCTCCTGCTGCATCCCCAAAATCCTGTGGAGGCTGACACGAGCTGCAGGGTTCGCTCTCCACCATCCCAGGGCCCCTCTCCTGGCGGCCCGTTCCCACTGATCGCCCTGTGCCGGGAACGGGCAGTGTGCTCCCAGCACCTCCCGGAATTCCCTGTGCAGAGAGCGGGATGCTGATGCTGTGGGGCGTTCCTGGGATGCTGGAGTGGGGTCCTGAAGTTGTGGAGCATCCCCGGGATGCAGGGAGGGGATGCTGATGGTTATGGAGCATTCCCGGGGTGCAGATGATGCCATGGGACATTCCCGGGGTGCCGGTGACATTGTGGGGCATTCCCGGGGTGCCGGTGACATTGTGGGGCATTCCCGGGGTGCCGGTGGTGCCATGGGGCATTCCCGGGGTGCCGGTGGTGCCGTGGGGCATTCCCGGGGTGCCGGTGGTGCCGTGGGGCATGCCCGGGGTGCCGGGCTGGGATCTGACCCCGGATCCCCGCAGATATCGACGAGTGCAGCGAGATCCCAGCCATCTGCACCAACGGCGTCTGCATCAACCAGATCGGGAGTTTCCGCTGCGAGTGCCCC
Source organism: Sylvia borin (assembly GCA_014839755.1). Taxonomy (NCBI): domain Eukaryota; kingdom Metazoa; phylum Chordata; class Aves; order Passeriformes; family Sylviidae; genus Sylvia; species Sylvia borin. The sequence goes on from CM025983.1 coordinate 5,069,399, forward strand.
ATCGGCTTCAGCTACAACAACATCCTGCTCATCTGCGAAGGTACCGCCGGCGCTCCCGCCGGGAATTCCGCCTCCTCCGGGCCCTGGGGCTGCCAGCGGCTCCCCGCGGGGGAATTTTGGGGTGCCCTGTACAGCACCGGCAGCTGCACCCCCTGAGCCCGCCGGGTGCGGGATCCCGGAGTGCCCCCGCCGTGCCCGGGATGGCCCCGCTGGGTCTGTCTCGGTGGTCCCGGTGCCATCCCCGGTCCCGGTGCCATCCCGGCATTCCTGATGCCATCCCTGGTCCCGGTGCCATCCCCGGTCCCGGTGCCATCCCGGTATTCCCAGTGCCATCCCCGGTCCCGGTGCCATCCCGGCATTCCCGGTGCCATCCCCAGTCCCAGTGCCATCCCTGGTCCCGGTGCCATCCCCAGCATTCCTGGTGCCATCCCCGGTCCCAATGCCATCCCTGGTCCCGGTGCCATCCCCGGTCCCGGTGCCATCCCCGGTCCCGGTGCCATCCCCGCGTTCCCGGTGCCATCCCTGGTCCCGGTGCCATCCCGGCATTCCTGATGCCATCCCTGGTCCCGGTGCCATCCCCGGTCCCGGTACCATCCCGGCGTTCCCGGTGCCATCCCCGTTCCCGGTGCCATCCCTGGTCCCGGTGCCATCCCCGGCATTCCCGGTGCCATCCCTGTTCCCGGTGCCCTCTGTCCCGCAGACATCGATGAGTGCAGCAGCGGGGAGACGCTGTGCCAGCGCCACGCCGAGTGTGTCAACATCCCGGGCAGCTTCCGCTGCGAGTGTGCCACCGGATACCGCCTGTCCCCGGGGGGCGCCTGCGTGGGTGAGGGACACACCTGGGGACACCTGGGGACATCCTGGGGACACCTGGGGACACCTGGAGGAGACCTGGGACATCCTGGGGACACCTGGAGGAGACCTGGGACATCCTGGGGACACCTGGGACACATCTGGGGACACCTGCACACACCTGGGACACACCTGATTGAACCTGGGACATACCTGGGGGCACCTGGGACACACCTCGGGGCATCAGGGACACGTGGAGGACGCCTGCACACACCTGGGGGACACCTGGGGACACCTGGTCATACCTGGGACACATCTAGGGATACCTGGAGGACACCTGCACACACCTGGTCACACCTGGGACACACTGGGACACACCTGGGACACACCTGGACAGACCTAGGACACACCTGGTCATACCTGGGGCACACCTGTAACACACCTGAGCACACATGTGATCACCCCACCCCGTTTCTCGGAGAGTTGACAGCACATCAGTCTCATCATCTGTGAAGTCACCTGTCCAAACCCGTGGGCAGGGCTCTGCTGTCCCCACCTGTCCCCTCCCTGCCCCTCACCTGCCTCCCCTGGGCTCTGTTTCAGGTCGCAACGAGTGCCAGGAGATCCCCAACGTGTGCAGCCACGGGGACTGCGTGGACACCGAGGGCAGCTACGTCTGCATCTGCCACAACGGCTTCAAGGCCACCGGGGAGCAGACCATGTGCATGGGTCAGTGTCACCTCCCCCTGGGTCAGTGTCACCCTCCTGGGTCAGTGTCACCTCCCCGGTCAGTGTCACCTCCTGGGTCAGTGTCACCCTCCTGGGTCAGTGTCACCTCCCCGGTCAGTGCCACCCCCTGGGTCAGTGTCAGCCATCATGGGTCAGTGTCACCCACCCCTGGGTCAATGTCACCCTCCCCAGGGCAGTGTGACCTCCCCCTGGGTCAGTGTCACCTCCCCGGTCAGTGTCACCTCCCCCTGGGTCAGTGTCAGCCATCATGGGTCAGTGTCACCCACCCCTGGGTCAGTGTCACCTCCCTGGGTCAGTGCCACCCTCCTCGGGTCCTCCCAGGCAGTCCCTGCACCGCCAGCTGTGTCACCTGTGTCACCCATGTCACCTGTGTCCCCTGTGTCCCTGTCCCCGCAGACATCGACGAGTGTGACCGGCAGCCCTGTGGCAACGGCACCTGCAAGAACACCGTGGGCTCCTACAACTGCCTCTGCTTCCCGGGCTTCGAGCTCACCCACAACAACGACTGCATGGGTGAGTGCCCCGGCCCCGGCGACACCGCGGTGACACGCCCAGGTGACATCTGACACTCCCGCTCTGGCTGTGCCGCAGACGTGGACGAGTGCTCGTCGCTGGTGGGGCAGGTGTGCAGGAACGGGCAGTGCATCAACAGCGTGGGCTCCTTCCAGTGCCTGTGCCAGGAGGGCTACGACCGCACCCCCGACGGCAAGAACTGCGTGGGTGAGTGTCCACTCCAGTGTCCATCCCAGTGTCCATCCCAGTGTCCACTCCAGTGTCCACTCCAGTGTCCATCCCAGTGTCCATCCCAGTGTCCATCCCAGTATCCACTCCAGTGTCCATCCCAGTGTCCACTTCAGTGTCCACCCCAGTGTCCACCCCAGTGTCCATCCCATTGCCCAGTTCAGTGTCCATCCCAGTGTCTGCTCCAGTGTCCACCCCAGTGTCCACCCCAGTGTCCATCCCAGTGTCCACTCCAGTGTCCATCCCATTGCCCAGTTCAGTGTCCATCCCAGTGTCTGCTCCAGTGTCCACTTCAGTGTCCACCCCAGTGTCCATCCCAGTGTCCACTCCCCTGTCCACCCCAGTGTCCACCCCAGTGTCCATCCCAGTGTCCCCCCCAGTGTCCCCCCCAGTGTCCACCCCAGTGTCCACTCCCCTGTCCACCCCAGTGTCCACCCCGGTGTCCAGGCTCCCCTGGCCTGGCTGGTGTGGTCCGTGTGGTGTCCCCAGGGTGGGCCCACAGTGGGGTTCTCCAGAGGGACCCCCCAGTCCCTTGGAAGCCGAGCCTGGTCACTGGAATGCGCCCTGGGGTGTCAGGGACCTGTGTCCCCCTGGGGGACACTGACTGGAGGGTGACACCGACTGGGAGGTGACACTGGCCCCTCCCTGCCCCAGCTCCCTCCAGGCCTGTCCTGTCCGTGTGCTGGCACCTGCAGGCAGTGGAGAAATGTCCTGAACGTGCCCTAAAACCACACCAGGGACGCCCTGGGAATGTCCCTGCTGTTCCCTGCCCCCTTTGGGGCCAGGTGCACCCCGGGGTGCTCGGAGCAGAGCCCAGAGCCCACCCCAGGGCTGTTTTTTCCCCTCTCCAGACATCAACGAGTGTGTGAGCCTGCCCGGGACCTGCTCCCCGGGCACCTGCCAGAACCTGGAGGGTTCCTTCCGCTGCATCTGCCCCCCGGGCTACGAGGTGCAGAACGACAACTGCATCGGTGAGCTCGGCTCTGGCACCCCGTCCCCAGCTCCGGGACACCCCATCCTGTCCTTCCCGAGGGGTTCGGGGTGCCCCGGGGGTGTCACCACCCCCAAATCCCTGCCGGGAGCCGGGCAGGACCAGCTCGGGTGGCACAGGCGGCTCAGGGACAGGGGGTGTTGTCCAGCCCCCCCCCAAACCCTCCCTCAGCTCTTCTGGTGACCTCGGGCTGTGTCCCTGCCCCTCCCAGACATCAACGAGTGCGAAGAGGAGCCCAACATCTGCCTGTTCGGGACGTGCACCAACACCCCCGGCAGCTTCCAGTGCGTGTGTCCGCCGGGCTTCGTGCTGTCCGACAACGGCCGCCGCTGCTTCGGTCAGTGCTGCCGCTGCCGGGCGGGAGGGAGCGGAATTCCCGGGGATCTGCCTGACCTTGGCACCTCCCCGTGCTCCCCCAGACACTCGGCAGAGCTTCTGCTTCACTCGCTTCGACAACGGGAAGTGCTCGGTGCCCAAAGCCTTCAACACCACCAAGGCTCGGTGCTGCTGCAGCAAAATGCCCGGGGAGGGGTGGGGAGACCCCTGTGAGCTGTGCCCGCAGGAGGGGAACGGTACGAAGGGGACAGGGGCGAGGGTGTCCCCGGGGAGGGGCGGGGTGTCCCCATGGGAGAGGGATGGGGCTGATCCCACGGGATCAGTGAGGGTGTCCCTATGGGATGAGTGATGGGGTGTCCCCATGGGATCAGTGGGTGTGTCCCCATGGGATCAGTGGGTGTGTCCCCATGGGATCAGTGGGGGTGTCCCCATGGGATAAGTGTGTGTGTCCCCATGGGATCAGTGGGTGTGTCCCCATGGGATCAGTGGCTGTGTCCCCATGTCCCCACGGGATCAGTGGTGGCTGTGTCCCCATGGGATCAGTGGCTGTGTCCCCAGGGAGGGGCGGGGTGTCCCCGTGGGAACAGTGAGGATGTCCCCATGGGATCGGTCATGGGTGTGTCCCCATGGGATCAGTGGGGGTGTCCCCATGTCCCCATGGGATCAGTGGCTGTGTCCCCATGTCCCCATGGGATCAGTGGCTGTGTCCCCATGTCCCCATGGGCTCAGTGGTGGCTGTGTCCCCAGGGGACTCCAGAAGCCCCCGCAGCCCGTTTCCCTGCTGGGAGCAGACTCCCTGAGCACACCTCACTCTCCTGCTCTCTTGCAGTCGCCTTCCAGGAGCTGTGTCCGTACGGCCACGGGGCCATCCCGGGCCCGGGTGACACCCGGGAAGGTGAGGGGGCGCGGAGGGACGGGCAGGGCTGTGGGATTGGGGGTTTTGCCTGGAATGGAGCAGAGCTGGGCTGCAGGGTGGGCTCCTGGGGGCACCCCCAAACCCCCACTGCTCACCGGGGGTTCATCCCTCAGCTCTGCAAGAGGGAGCACCTGAAACTCCCGGGATCACCTGAGCATCCCCAGTTAGTCCCAAGGGATCAGGGCTGTCTGTGGCCCTGAGGAGTTTCCTTTCCCCTTTCCAGACGTGAATGAGTGCTCGGAGAACCTGGGCGTGTGCATCAACGGCGCCTGCATCAACACGGACGGCTCCTTCCGCTGCGAGTGCCCCTTCGGCTACAACCTGGACTACACCGGGGTCAACTGCGTGGGTGAGGCTCTGGGGGGCTCTGGGGGGCTCTGGGGGTGCCCTGCTCCCTCCTGCTCTGTCCTCTCCACCCCAGAGGTGATGGATCCCCGTGTGGGTGTGCAGGGAGGGAATCGCTGCTCCCCGGTGCCTTCCCTTCCATCCCGGTTCTGCTGGGACAGTTTGAGTGCTCTGTAAGAGCCTTCCTCCTCCTCCTCCTCCTCCTCACACCGCTGTGCTCCCCAGACACTGATGAGTGCTCCATTGGCAATCCCTGTGGGAATGGCACCTGCACCAACGTGGTGGGAGGCTTCGAGTGCGCCTGCGACGAGGGCTTTGAGCCGGGGCCCATGATGACCTGTGAAGGTGAAGACTTGGGGGGCAACCCCTCCATTCCCACCCCTCTGGGCCCTGTGAGACCCCCTGGTCCAGCCCCTCCATTCCCACCATGCTGGGTTCTGTGGGATCCCTGGTCCACCCCCTTCATTCCCATCACTCTGAGCTGTGAGACCCGCTGGTCCAGCCCCTTCATTCCCACCCCTCTGGGCCCTGTGAGACCCCCTGGTCCACCCCCTTCATTCCCACCATGCTGGGTTCTGTGGGATCCCTGGTCCAGCCCCTCCATTCCCACCCCTCTGGGCCCTGTGAGACCCCCGTGTCCCAGCCCGGGCCAGCCCCCCATGGATGGTGTGGAGAAGCTGGATGAAGCTCCTCTGCACCCTGAGCTCCTTCAGCTCCCTCTGGAGCCCAGGAGGAGGCCTGGAGCCCTGGCTGAGCACAGGAGCTGCCTCCCCGAGGAGCAGCACCCGCTCCCACCAAAGCTGCGGTGACACCAGGGCTCTGTCCCCCTGCGAGGGGACACCGCGGCACAAGGCCTCGCTGGGACAAAGCTCTGGGAGGGGGATGGATGCCCAGGGAGGGTGGATGTGCCCTGGGGAGAGCCGAGGGCACCCAGGTGAGCCCTGTCCTGTCCTGCCCTCCCTGCAGACATCAACGAGTGCTCCCTGAACCCGCTGCTCTGCGCCTTCCGCTGCATCAACACCTTCGGCTCCTACGAGTGCACCTGCCCCTCTGGGTACGCCCTGAGGGAGGACAGGAGGATGTGCAGAGGTAAAATCCCTTCTGCAGCCAGCAGGGCACGGCCCAGACTGCCCCCAGCCCCTGCCCTTGGCCAGCTGGGAGCAGGGAAGGGGGAATTCTGCGCTGCCCTTTCCCACCGTCACCCACCTCGGTGTCCTGCTGGCAGGGAGGAATCCTTCCCCGGGAGGTCGGGGAGGTTTCTGGATCCCCGGAAGCGTCCAAGGCCAGGCTGGATGTGACAGCCTGGGGCAGTGGAAGGTGTCCCCCTGGGGACAGGGCTGGCACTGGACGAGTTTCAAATTCATTCCATGATAATTTTTAAGCTTGTGCCCTCCAGCCTGGCCCGAGGCTGCAGGGGTGGGTGGAGCAGGGCTGGCAGGGCTCCGGTGGGTCTCCTTGCAGATCTGGACGAGTGTGCAGAGGGGCTGCACGACTGTGAGTCCCGGGGGATGCTCTGCAAGAACCTCATCGGCACCTTCATGTGCATCTGCCCCCCTGGGATGCAGCGCCGGCCCGACGGCGAGGGCTGCACAGGTACAGGGCCTCGGGGGCTCACCTGGGGCTCGGCTTTACCTCCTCCTGGGGTGTGCATCCTCCTGTGAGTTACACCCTTCTGTACTTCGTGTCCTTCTTTGGGTTACGTAATTCTTTAATTTACATAATTTTTTGTTTTACGTTCTTCTTTAATTTTCATCCTTGTGTATTTTACATCCTTTTCTATTTTACATCCTTCTCTATTTTACATCCTTCTGCATCTTACATCCTTCTGTGTTTTACATCCTTCTGCATTTTACATCCTTTTCTATTTTACATTCTTCTTTGTTTTACATCCTTCTGTATTTTACATCCTTCTGTGTTTTACATCCTTCTTCGTTTTACATACTTTTTTGTTTTACATCCTTCATTAATATGCATACTTCTGTATTTTACATCCTGGTGAAGGTTTGTCCCCAGGGCAGGTGAAGGTTTATCCCCAGCACAGGTGAAGGTTTCCCCCAGCACAGGTGAAGGTTTGTCCCCGGGGCAGGTGAAGGTTTATCCCCAGGACAGGTGAAGGTTTGTCCCCAGCACAGGTGAAGGTTTTTCCCCCGGGGCAGGTGAAGGTTTATCCCCAGGACAGGTGAAGGTTTGTCCCCAGCACAGGTGAAGGTTTATCCCCAGGACATGCAGAGGTTTTCCCCCAGCACAGGTGAAGGTTTATCCCCGGGGCAGGTGAAGGTTTGTCCCTGGGGCAGGTGAAGGTTTTTCCCCCGGGGCAGGTGAAGGTTTTTCCCCCGGGGCAGGTGAAGGTTTGTCCCTGGGGCAGGTGAAGGTTTTTCCCCGGGACACGCGGAGGTTCCTCCCAGCTGCCCCGGGACACGGGAGGGATTTTTGGGGCTCTGTGCGGACCCTCCCCGGGCAGCAGGAGCCGGGCCCGGGCTCAGCAGGGCTCTGTGTGTTCTCCGCCCCGCAGACGAGAACGAGTGTCGCACCAAGCCCGGGATCTGCCCCAACGGGCGCTGTGTGAACACGGCCGGCAGTTACCGCTGCGACTGCAACGAGGGCTTTGAAGTCAGCCCCTCGGGCACCGAGTGCATCGGTAATGTCCCCCCGGGACCTGCTCGGGCCTTCAGGGTGGCGCAGAGGGCGGGAGCGGGACTCGGGGTAAGGGAGGGAGAGGCAGGAGGCAGGGAATGTGTTCCTGCTGATGGATGGGGTACTGGGGAGCACCCCTGGGTGCCCACTGGCGGTGTCCCAGGCCTGGCTGCACAGGGTTTGGAGCACCCCGCGGCAGTGGGAGGTGTCCCTGCCATGGCACGGCTGGCACTGGGTGGGATTTAAGGTTCCCTCCAATCCATCCTGGGATTCTTTGCTCCTGAGCAGGAAAAAAAAACCCCACTCACCTGGAGCTCACCTTTATCCAACCCCCCTCAGCCTCCCACCAGCCCCGGCACTGCCTGCTCCCTTCCACCTGCTGCTGGACTGCCTCAAATCCTACATTTGTGCCCCTTTTCCCTTTGCCCAGACACCCGCCAGGGTTTCTGCTTCACGGAGGTGCTGCAGACCATGTGCCAGATGTCCTCCACCAACCGCAACCTGGTCACCAAATCCGAGTGCTGCTGCAACAGCGGCCGCAGCTGGGGCCCCCAGTGCGAGCTCTGCCCCCTGCCCGGCACTGCCCACTACAAAAAAATGTGTCCCCACGGCCCCGGGTACTCCACGGATGGCAGAGGTGAGCAGGGCAGGGGGACAGTGCCCCCGGAGCCTCGGCAGTGTCCCCCGGGAGGGTCCAGAGTCGTGGGCTGAGGGGATGTGTAGCCCTGGTTCGGTGCCTGAGGTGTTTTGGTTCTCTGGAATTCTTTGCCCAAAGGGTTTTCTGTAAGTGAGGGGTGTGGGTTTGTAAGCTGGGCTTTTGTTTTTCGTTCCTGTTCCTAAGGGGGGACTTCTTCATGTTGTCCCTGTGGTCTGAGCAGTGGGGTTAAAGGAGTTTGTCTTTTTGGCACCGATCAAATTGGTCTGAGTAAAAAATATATAAGATATATAGATGGATAGATAAGGAAGACACATGCCAAAATTAAAGGAGTCATTTCAGCCTTCTGAAGCTCAGAATCTGTGTCGTTGTGATGTAAAACAGTATCAGGGGAGCTTCAAACCAGCCCTGCCTTAGCCTTGCATTTTTGGCTTAATTTTAAGGGGTTTGGCTTTAATTTTTTTGGTTTTAAGGAATCCCTCTGGCCTTCAAGGTGGCAGATCAGGGCTGTTATAAAATGAGTTGTCTGTTAACGAAGGAGATATTATAAAATTAGCTCTTTGTTAACAAAGGAGATAACAGATGAAAGAGCTTCATCAGAATGATTTATTACACAGTGTGAAAGGACTGCTGGTGGGTTCCAGCGGGACACAAACTGTGCAGATATCGAGGTGTTAAAGCTGCCAGAGGGAATAGCCTTGGGCAGGAGCCAAATGGGAATTCAGCATGGAAATGATGAGAACTTTACCGGAGTCCTTCACTCAGCCTCCCTCCCTGCTCTGGGGAGAAACCCCCCACACATTTCCAGGGCATTTCTGCTTTGTGATAACTCAGCCAGAAATCCAGTTTATCCTCCCGGGGGATGTTTATTGGCAGCTGGGATCTGCCAGACCACGAGGGCCAAAATCACTCAGAGACACTTGTCGGAGTTATCTGATAACAAACACCAGATAAGCTTTTTTTTTGGCGGGGAGGGTGAGCTGCCCTGGCAGCTGGGGAGGGAAAGAGCAGCTCTGGCACTCACAGCTCCTCTTCTCTCCTCTCCTCCTTCCGCAGACATCGACGAGTGCAAGGTGCTGCCCAACCTGTGCAGGAACGGGCAGTGCATCAACAGCATCGGCTCCTTCCGCTGCCACTGCCGCCTGGGCTACACCCCGGACATCACGGGCACGGCCTGCCAGGGTGAGCCGGGCACCCTGGGCATCCTCGGCATGCTCTGCCCGGTTTTTAACCCCGCCCGGGACCCGCCTTTCCCTCGGGGATCCTCCGTCCTCCTCCTCCCCACCCCGGGAGCTGTGCCTTTGGGTGCTCCGCCCCGTGTTGTGCTCCTCTGCACCTCAAAACTCCTGATTTAACTCCTTAAAAACGAGTCTCCTTGTCTCTCCTGAGCCCTGGGGTCGCAGGGGCTGGCACAGGGATTGGGATCCCGAGCTGAAATCTGGGAGCTGCCGACCCAGGCAGCACAGCTGGTCCCACCCGGCCCGATCCAGATGTTGGCATAAAAGGCACCTCTGGAATCACAGCTGCCTCTCTCTCTGCGGGATTTACCCCAGAGTTGTTGTGCTGGCTCAAACTGAGCTGCTGCCCCAAAGCCCCCGGCTCTGCTCGCCTGCTTTCCTGGAGAAAACGGGGGGTTTATCCAGGAATGCCAAATCCCTGGGGATATCTCACCCCTGAGCCACCAAACCTGGCGTCACCCGGTGCTCAGCAGCCCCTGGGTGGGCTGGGAGGTCCGAGGGGTGGGAGGGGAGCACAACCTGATGTGTTTTGTCCCCGGAGTGCAGATCTGGACGAGTGTAACCAGTCCCCAAAGCCCTGCAACTTCATCTGCAAGAACACCGAGGGCAGCTACCAGTGCTCCTGCCCCCGGGGCTACGTCCTGCAGGAGGACGGCAAGATCTGCAAAGGTGTGGGGCCAGGAGGAGGAGGAGGAGGAGGAGGAGGGAACTGAAGCTCGGGGAGAGGGGACAGGGCAGCCAGAGGTGGGAAAATGTCAGCAGGAGGATGTGGGGAAAGGTGCCACGCTGGGCTTGGTGCGTGAGGGTTCCAGCCTTGCACACTCCAGGTGTGTCCCAGCAGGGGTAAAATGCTCCTGGCTCTTTCCTGGAGGCTGCCCAGCACATCCTGAGCTCCAGGGGGCTGAGGGCTGGCTGTCCCCTGCACGTGGTGGCATTGTCACCAGCCAGGCTGGGGCAGTGCAGGGAGAGGATCTGGGAGAGGGTCTGGTTGATTCTGGTCTGGGGGTCTGGGGGATTCTGGCCTGAGGGTCTGGGGGATCCTGGTCTGAGGGTCTGGAGGATTCTGATCTGGGGGATTCTGGTCTGGGGGATCCTGGTCTGGAGGTCTGGGGGACCCTGGTCTAAAGATCTGGGAGAATGTGGGATTTGTGAGGCAGGGAAACATCCCTGCATCTTCCAGAGGTGTTACCCTGAGGTGGGGACAGGTTTGTTCTCCTCCTGTGAGGACTCGAGGGGTGCTGTTCCTGGGGCTGCGCATCCACGGGGACACTGAGGTGCCACAGCCCCAGGGGGGACAAACTGAGCCCTTTTCCCTTGTCCCTTCAGACTTGGACGAGTGCTCCACCAAGCAGCACAACTGCCAGTTCCTCTGTGTCAACGTCATCGGGGGCTTCAACTGCAAGTGTCCCCCCGGCTTCACCCAGCACCACTCGTCCTGCATCGGTGAGTGCAGGATTCCTGCCCTCAGCATCCCCATGGGGCAGCTCCAGCTCAGGAGAAGCTTCTCAGCCCCCAAATTCTGCCTCTGAGGTGCTGCCCCTCCCCAGCCCCCCTGCACTGTCCCTCTGCTGCCCATCTGAGGTGGCCTCGGGGCCGGGGATGGACCCGCAGGTGCTCAGGGTTGGATTTCCAGGTGGCCACCGAGCCCTGCTGGTGTTTTTTTTGCAGACAACAACGAGTGCACAGCTCAGCCCTCGCTGTGTGGGGCCAAGGGGCAGTGCCTCAACACCCCGGGCAGCTACAACTGCGAGTGCCAGAAGGGATTTTCCCTGGACAGCTCCGGGGTCAACTGTGAAGGTGGGTCTGGGGCTCTGGGGTATTCCCATGGGGGGAATTCCTGGGTCTGGGGTGTTCCCATGGGGGCAATTCCTGGCTCTGGGGTGTTCCCATGGGGGCAATTCCTGGGTCTGGGGTGTTCCCATGGGGGCAATTCCTGGGTCTGGGGCTCTGAGCTGTTCCCATGGGGGAGTTCCTGGGGCACTCCCAGGCTCTGGAGAGCCTCAGTCCAGATGGGAATCCAAGGAGAGTTTGGCCAACACAGGGTGGGGTGTGTGGGGTGCCTGGGCAGGGCCAGGGGTTGGGCTGGATGATCCTTGGGGAAGGGAACGGTCCCATATCCCACCAGGAGAGATCTCAGCCCGGAGCGGGGCAGGGCTGGTGACAGCCCAGGGTGACAAACCTCCCCGCAGGGATGTCTGGGGTGTCCAGAATTGCAGAGGTCACTGCAGGCTGAGGCCCAGGAGCAGCCTGGAGGGTCCCTGAGCCCTCAGCAGGGCCAGGGGACAGTGTCTGAGCTGCCCGTGTGTCCCTTGGGTGCAGATGTGGACGAGTGTGACGGGAACCACCGGTGCCAGCACGGCTGCCAGAACGTGCTGGGGGGCTACCGCTGCGGCTGCCCCCAGGGCTACGTGCAGCACTACCAGTGGAACCAGTGCGTGGGTGAGTGGGGACACCCCTGGGGGTGTCCTGTGCCGGTGTCCCCTGCCTGGGAGAGGTGTCCCCTGCCTGGGAGAGGTGTCCCCTGCCTGGGAGAGGTGTTCCACACACCTGTGGGATGCACCCTGTACCCTGTGGGGTGTGTCCTGTACCCGTGGGATGCACCCTGTACCCTGTGGGGTGTATCCTGTACCCATGGGATGTACCTGTGGGGTGCATTCTGGGATGTATCCTGTACCTGTGGGATGTATCCTGTACCTGTGGGAGTTACCCTGTACCCATGGGATGTACCCATGGGGTGTGTCCTGTACCTGTGGGGTGCACCCTGTACCCATGGGGTGTATCCTGTACCTGTGGGGTGTATCCTGTACCTGTGGGGTGTGTCCTGTACCTGTGGGGTGTATCCTGTACCCATGGGATGTACCTGTGGGGTGTATCCTGTACCCGTGGGATGTACCCATGGGGTGTGTCCTGTACCTGTGGGGTGTATCCTGTACCTGTGGGGTGTATCCTGTACTCATGGGATGTACCCGTGGGGTATATCCTGTACCTGTGGGATGCACCCTGTATCCATGGGATGTACCTGTGGGGTGTATCCTGTACCCGTGGGATGTACCCATGGGGTGTGTCCTGTACCTGTGGGGTGTACCCTGTACCCGTGGGGAAGCCCCAGGGCCCCCTGACACCACCCCTCCACGCCTCCCCGCAGACGAGAACGAGTGCTCCAGCCCCTCCGCCTGTGGCTCTGCCTCCTGCTACAACACCCTGGGCAGCTTCAAGTGCGTCTGTCCCTCGGGCTTCGACTTCGACCAGGCCTTCGGGGGCTGCCAGGACGTGGACGAGTGCTCGGCCGGGGGCAGCCCCTGCAGCTACGGCTGCTCCAACACCGACGGGGGCTACCTGTGCGGCTGCCCCGGAGGATACTTCCGAGCGGGACAGGGGTGAGGAGCGCTGGGAATTCCCGGGGGAGGTGGGGCAGGAAGACCCTGGGCTTCTGCTGGCCCCATCCTGACATCCTAGGGGCACATCCTGCCCCGCGTCCCTGTGGGTGCACCCGGTCTGGTGGTGGTTTGGGAGGAAGGGATTTTTCAGGGGGTTACAGGTGTGTGCTGTGGAGTGTGTCCTGTACCTGTGGGAGGGATCCCATACCTGTGGGAGTTACCCTGTACCCATGGGATGTATCCTGTACCTGTGGGGAGTGTCCTGTGCCCATGGGATGTACCTGTGGGGTACATTCTGGGGGGTATCCTGTACCTGTGGGAGGGATCTCATACCTGTGGGGTGTGTCCTGTACCTGTGGGGTGTACCCCATACCTGTGGGATATATCCCGTACCTGTGGGGTGCATTCTGTACCTGTGGGGTGTATCCTGTACCCGTGGGATGCACTCTGTACCTGTGTAATCAAGGTGTCCACTTCAAAGCCAGTCATTAATTGATTTTTTTTTTCCTGTAACTTCATGAAAAATCACTTCTCTTTCTCCCCCTTTGCCCTCGGAACCAGTCCTAAAGGTACAGAGCACAATACCCAACATAAGCAGAACAGACAATTGGGCATCATAGTCACCCCAGGACCCCAGTGCAGGATGGGGATTAATTAATCCGTTAATTAATGAATTCCCCTAGTTGTGCTCTGTCTCAAGGCACACCCTGTGCCGTGTCCCAGCCCCACCCGTGACCCTGGGGCTGTACCCCACGCTGTGGTGACATTCCCGTGGGGGATCCGGGGCTCTGAGCTGCCTCTCTCTGCTCTCCTGCCACCAGCCACTGCATTTCTGGTTTGGGATTTGGGAAGGGGCCCTACCTGCCTGCGCCCCAGGAGGAGGATGAGGACAACCTGCTGTCCCCCGAGACCTGCTACGAGTGCAAGATCAACGGGTACCCCAAGAGGGGCCGCCAGCGGCGCAGCGTCAACGGCACGGAGGGCCACCAGGTGAGGAGTCCAGGGGAGCCTGGAGGGGCTGGGGCAGGGCAGGAGCTGCATCCCTTCAGGAATCCAGGCCTGCAGTGGATCCCGTGCCCGCGGGCCAGGCTGGGCCAGCAGCTGCTCTGTATCTGCCCAGGTTTGGCCTCCCCGAACCCTTCTTTGTGAAAACAAGGGACGAAGCTCGAGTTTCTCATCCCTGGAGTTGTCCAAGGCCAGGCTGGACAGGGCTTGGAGCAGCCTGGGATAGTGGGAGGTGTCCCAAGGGGCTGGAGCAGGACTGGGTTTGGGGTCCCTTTCAACCCAGACCATTCCATGGTGCTGTTCTTCAGAGGGAGTTCTGACCTCTGTCCAAAACTCCCCCGGGAATTTCACAGCCCTGGGCAGGAGAAGTCCTTCTGGGGCTTGGCAAGGGAAAAATCCTGAAGTTCCTGATCCTCCCCGGGGCTGTGTGCTGTGAGTTCAGCGCCAGGGGGGCACCACCAGGACACCAAAAACCCCAAAGCCGTCACTGATTCGGGGCTGAATTTCCCTAAACCAGCCCCACCTTCCCCGTGTCCCCGAGCATTCCGTGCCCTCCCTGACCCCCCTCCCCGTTCCCGGGCAGGACCACGCCGTGAACTTGGCCAGCATGGACGTGGAGGCGCCGCTGTCCATGGCGCTGAACCTGTCGGAGCTGGCGCACAAGGAGCACATCCTGGAGCTGCTGCCGGCCGTGGAGCCGCTGGAGAACCGCGTGCGTTACACCATCTCCCAGGGCAACGAGGATGGGCTCTTCCGCATCCACCACAAGGAAGGGCTCAGCTTCCTCCACCTGGGCCGTAAGAAAATCCCGCCGGGCACGTACCTGCTGGAGATCGTGAGCGTGGCGCTGCCCCGCCGGCGGGAACTGCACAAACTCCAGGCCGACAACCACCTGGATTACTTGGCGGGGGAGCTGGGCCAGGCACTGAGGATGAAGCTGCAGCTCCAGCTCTACTAAAGCCACCAGAGACCCCCCCGTGTCCCCAGTGCCACCCGACAGCGCAGCCCTGCCCCTCGCCAGCCACCCCGGGAACAGCGGGAACAATGACAGGAACAGCGGGAACAACAATGGGAACAATGGGAACAACAGCAGGAACAACAATGGGAACAGCAATGGGAACAACCACGGGCTCCTCTCCTGCCACTGCCGGGACAGCCACGGGAATGTCCCAGCCACGGGGAATGTCCCCAGCCATGGGGAATGTCCCCAGCCATGGGGAATGTCCCCAGCCATGGGGAATGTCCCAGCCACGGGAATGTCCCCTGCCATGGGGAATATCCCAGCCACGGGAATGTCCCCAGCCATGGGGAATGTCCTGATGGGATCAGCACCTGCTGGGACATCCATGGGGAATGTCCTACTGGGATTAGCCACCACAAGGACATCATGGGGAGTGTCCCATCCATGGGGAGTGTCCCATCCATGGGGAATGTCCCATCCATGGGGAATGTCCCTGCCATGGGAATGTCCCATCCATGGGAAGTGTCCGTGCCATGGGAATGTCCCAGCCATGGGAATGTCCTGATGGGATCAGCACCTGCTGGGACATCCATGGGGAATGTCCTACTGGGATTAGCCACCACAAGGACATCATGGGGAGTGTCCCATCCATGGGGAGTGTCCCATCCATGGGGAATGTCCCATCCATGGGGAATGTCCCTGCCATGGGAATGTCCCAGCCATGGGAATGTCCCATCCATGGGAAGTGTCCCTGCCATGGGAATCTCCCATTCATGGGGAATGTCCCTCTGGGATCAGCACTTGCTGGGACATCCATGGGAATGTCCCATCCATGGGGAATGTCCCATCCATAGGGAATGTCCCCCTGGGATCAGCACCCTCTGGGGACACTCCAGGAGGTGCCTGAGCTGACCCCAAAAGCACCAAGCCCGAGCCAGAGCTCCCAAAGCTCCCGGGCAGGAATCCCTCTGCTCCTGCCTGTGCCCCTTCCCCAGGACCCCCCGAGCTGCCTGTTCTCCAGGGCCACATCCCAGGAAAAGCTGGGGCAGCTTCGGGAGGAGCTGTGGCTCCCTGTGGTGTCCGTGGTTCCTGCTGCGCCTCTGTTGGGATGCTGCTGCAGGAACCATCCCTGGCTGTGTCCCCGTCTCCTCCTCGGCATCCGGGCCTCTGGGGGCTCCTCTGGGCCTTTGGGGACTCCTCTGGGCCTTTGGGGACTCCTCTGATGTTTTTGGGGACTCCTCTGGGCCTTTGGGGACTCCTCTGGGCCTTTGGGGACTCCTGTGATGTTTTTGGGGACTCCTCTGGGCCTTTTGGAAACAGAAAAAGGCCACCCAGGATAAAAGATCCTGATTAATTCCCGGGGGGAAAGAAAGAGTGCTTATTCCCGGGATAAAAGGTGCTGAATCCTGGGATAAATGGTGCTCGTTCCCGATAGAAAAGGTGCTGATTAATTCCCGGGATAAAAGGTGCTCGTTCCCGGTATAAAAGGTGCTCATTCCCGGTATAAAAGGTGCTCATTCCCCATATAAAAGGTGCTCATTCCCGGGACAAAAGGTGCTCATTCCCGGGATAAAAGATGCTAATTCCCGGGATAAAAGGTGTTCATTCCCGATATAAAAGGTGCTCATTCCCGGGATAAAAGATGCTCGTTCCCTATATAAAAGGTGCTCATTCCCGATATAAAAGGTGCTCATTCCCGGTATAAAAGGTGCTGATTTCTGGGATAAAAGATGCTCGTTCCCTATATAAAAGGTGCTCATTCCCGGGATGAAAGATGCTCATTCCCGGGATAAAAGGTGCTCATTCCCGGGACAAAAGGTGCTCATTCCCACGGAGCTGCCCCAGGTGCCCGCAGCTCCTGGGAGCTGCTCCTGCGCTGTCTCCATCCACCCTCCCGTATTTATGGAAAACCACCAAAGGAGCGCTCGGCTCGGCCTCGGCAGGAGCGCGTTTTCCTGCAGCTTTACGTTTGTTTTTTGGGGTTTTTTCTTTTGGAGGGGTGGGAATTCCTGCCGCTTCGCTGCCGCCGCAGGGTGCGGGCTGTGTGTGTTTACTGTACCGGGGCAAACTTGAAAACTCTTCAAAGCAGCTCCAGACTCTGGATTTTACAAGAGTCCCAGAGCTTGTGACAGGATGGGTGGCCTGACGTTTGGGATTGTTGTTGGTTTATTTTTTTTTTGTTTGGGTTTTTTATTATTATTATTATTTTGTTTGGTTGTTTTTGTTTTTTGTTTTTTTTTTTTTTTCAACAGGTGCTTTTTTAAAAAAAAACCACAAAACCAAAGTCCAAAAAGTATTAATAATAATAATAATAATAATAAATTAGCAGAGCTGGGTTTGTGTGTGTGTGTGTTGAGCCAAAGTCTCAAAGCTCAAGGTTTCCTTTTTAATATTTTTTTTTTTTAGATTTTGTACATTGACATCTCTTGCTGGTTGGTATTTTTGGGGGGACGTGTTGAAACCTCAAACCCGTGCCCTTTGTCCCGCACAGAGAGGTGGGGGCTCTTTGTGGAATTCCTTTTTTTTTTTTCTTTTTTTTTTTTTTTCTTTTTTTGGTTTTGGTTTTTGTTTTTGGTTTGTGTTTTTTTTTTTGTGTTTGTTTTTTGTTTTGTTTTGGTTTTTTTTTTTTTTTTTTGTATCAGAAGCAACGGCAACAATAAAATTATTTTGGGTTAAGTGGGGCTGTGTCTTTGTGTGGGCACAGGATTGGGATTTTGCCGCCTGGGGAAGCTCCAGGGAGAGCTCAGAGCCCCTTCCAGGACCTCCAGGGGCTCCAGGAGAGCTGGGGACAAGGGACAGGACCCGGGGCACGGCCTCGGGCTGGAACTGGGGGATTCGGGTGGGATTTTGGGAAGGAATTCCTGTCTCTGAGGGTGGAGAGGGGCTGGGATGGAATTCCGAGAGAAGCTGTGGCTGCCCCTGGAATGTCCCAGGCCAGGCTGGAGCACCCTGGGGTGCTGGGAGGTGACCCCATGGCCGAGGTGCCACTGGGGGGACTGGTGGAATCCAGCCCGGACGCTCCTTCCCGGCTGGAATATTCCCGGTTTTGGGAAGCTCTTCCCGGCTCCCAGCGCAGACGGAGCCCGGTGCCAGCAGAGGGCGGGCGGGACTGCGGCACTGGGAGGGACGGGACAGAACCGGGACCGGGACAGAACCGGGATTGGGGACAGCACCGGGGAGAGGGGACAGAACCGGGACCGGGACAGAACCGGGGAGAGGGGACAGAACCGGGGAGAGGGGACAGAACTGGGGAGAGGGGACAGAACCGGGGATAGGGGACAGAACCGGGGAGAGGGGACAGAACTGGGGAGAGGGGACAGAACCGGGGATAGGGGACAGAACCGGGGATAGGGGACAGAACCGGGGAGAGGGGACAGAACTGGGGAGAGGGGACAGCACCGAGACCGGGACAGAACCGGGGAGAGGGGACAGCACCGGGCAGGGGGAAACGGGAGCTCGGGCAGCAGGAGAATGCCCCTGGAGCAGCTCCGAGCGGGATTTGTGCGGGACCGCGCTGGGACAGGCGAGGCCGGGCCGGGTCCCCGTGTCCCGCTGGTCACTCCTGCAGCACCTGGCAGTGACCCCTCGCCTCCTCCTCCTCCTCCTCCTCCTCCTCCTCCTCCTCCTCCTCGCGGTCGGTGCTCGGTGTCGCGGGAGGCCGGGGCAGCCCCGCGGGGCTCGGGGAGGGCTCGGGGAGGGTTCGGGGAGGGTTCGGTTCCCCTCCCGGGACGCGGCAAAGAGCGGAGCAGGAGCGGGCTGGGGTCGGCACGGTGCGGCTTTATTTCCATGGCGGGGGCCAGGTTCTCCCTGCCCCGGGCTCAAATCCCTCCGTACGAACCCTCCCGTCACCCGTGGGAGCCCTGCGGCCACCGCGGCTCCCCTGCTCGCCCCTCGGACTGGGAGCACTGGGATCCCCCCAGCAGGGACTGGGGGAACTGGGATCCCCCCAGCAGGGACTGGGACCCTCCAGCAGGGACTGGGAGCACTGGGATCCCCCCAGCAGGGACTGGGAGCACTGGGATCCCACCCAGCAGGGACTGGGACCCTCCAGCAGGGACTGGGGGAACTGGGATCCCCCCAGCAGGGACTGGGATCCCCCCAGCAGGGACTGGGAGCACTGGGATCCCACCCAGCAGGGACTGGGAGCACTGGGATCCCACCCAGCAGGGACTGGGAGCACTGGGATCCCACCCAGCAGGGACTGGGGGAACTGGGATCCCCCCAGCAGGGACTGGGAGCACTGGAATCCCACCCAGCAGGGACTGGGAGCACTGGGAGCTGCCCGAGGAGCCTCTCCCGGGGTTTTTTGGGCCCTGGATCCCCCCTGGTGTCCCCAGGCTGGCGGGGGTCTCGGTGTCCCCGGCTCAGCCCGGTGTCACCAGCTGAGGGGGGACGGGGCTGGAGGCCGAGGTGGGGGGCTGCACACGGGGGGTCTCCACTCTGTTTCGGGGGGCCGGGGACGGGCACACAGCGGGAACAAAGGCAGCACTCGGCTCCGGTGCCGAGGAACCCCAGACGGACAGAGCTCAGCTACAGGACACACACACACACACGCTCACTGGACCACGGGCAGCGCTCCCGGGGGGCACCGGGGGGGCACAGGAGGGGCCGGGGGTCGCGGCTGGGGCCTGGCACCGGGCAGAGCCCGGCTCAGGGGCCCCGCGGGCCGAGGGCAGGTCCCGCCATGCCCCGTCCCGGCCCCTCCGCGGTGCCCCGCCTGGGGGGGACACGGGGCTGGGGGGAGACAGCGGGGCCCGAGTGGAGCCCCAGCCCTGCCCAGCGTCCCCCGGAGAACTGAGAAGTGCTTAGAAAAGAGAGAAACGCCTAGAAAACCTCCCGCAGAAGCCAGAGCATGGCCCCGCTCTGCCCGGAGCATCCCTGCGGGGGGACACCAGCGGGGAAGGGGAGCCCGGGGCAGGGGCCGGGGCCGCGGGAGGCTCCCGGAGGCCGGGCTCGCCCCTTGCCCACCCTCACACCAGCGCGTAGTCGAACTGGCCCCTCTCCAAGCCCTCCTTGTGGTCCGTCCAGGAGGAGGCGGGCATGCGGCTGTAGGGGTCCAGCAGGATGCGGAAGCAGCGCACCATCAGCATCACCAGGAACACCAGGAGGAAGATGACGAAGGCGAAGACAGTTTTCTGCTCGGCGTCCATGCCCGCGGCGCCGGCGGGGTGCTCCACCAGCGACGGCGAGAGCAGTTCATAATCCATGGTGGACGCATCATTCATGGCAGAGGCCGCGGGCTCCAGGGCACGGCGAGCTCGGGCGCGCCGGGACAGCCAACTTCAGCCTCCCGCTGCTCCCAGGAGCCGGGAAAAGCGCCTATTCCATGGGCAAAGCCTCGGGAGCGCCTCCCGGGCCAGCCCGGAGCTCCTGGAGGGGAGAACAGAGGCGGTGAGGGAGCTGGAATTGGATAGCACGGGAGAGATGGCGAGGGAGGGAGAACTGGCCGCGGGGAAAGAGGAGACGGCGAGGGAGGAGGGATTGGACGTGGGAAAACAGATGGTGAAGGAGAAGGACTCGGACGCGGGGAGAGCAGAGACGGCTGGGGAGGAGGAACCTGCGGCAACAGGCGCGGGGAAGGGCGGGGAGGTCACGGGGAATTCTGGATTTTTCTGGCGAGCTCGGGAGGGTGATGAGGGCACAGGGAAGGGACGGGCACCGGTGCAGAGGCTGCTCCTCTGCCCATAAATCCCCAACCATCGCTGGAGGAGGTGAGGGACCCTTTGGAAGCCCAAATCCCAGGAAATCCCCACCCCAAAGGAGCTGTGGGGGCAGAGGGACTGCTCAGGGCGGGATGGACACAGGGACATCGCTGCTGGGTGGGGACTCGTGTCCAGCTGCTGCTTCCCGCGGGGTGTGGAGCCTGTTCCCGAGGGAAATGGGGGCACTCACCTGGAGCAGGGCCAGGCTGAGCCCACACAGCCCCGTCAGCGAGGGGTCCGTCTGTCCGGGCCTTTGGGAGGGACAGAGAGAACAGGGACGGGGTTACCAGGGCTGTGGGCACTGCGGGAGCGCAGCGGAACAGCCCGGGACACCTCTGGAATTCCCAGCGCCTCCGGGGAGCTCAGCCAGGAGAAACCCACCCCAACGTCCCTGGAATATCCACCCCGACGTCCCTGGAATATCCACCCCAAAGTCCCTGGAATATCCACCCCAACGTCCCTGGAATATCCACATCAACATCCCTGGAATATTCACACAAATATCCCTGGAATATCCACATCAATATCTCTGGAATAGCCACATCAATATCAGTGGAATAGCCACATCAATATCTCTGGAATATCCACACGAACATTCCTGGGAGAACATCCATGACAACCTCCCTGGGAAAACATCCACGTCATCCTCCCTGGGAGAACATGGACACCACCCCCTCAGGAGAGCATCCACACCATCCTCGCTGGAACATCCGCACCGACATCCCTGGAATAATCACACCAATGTCCCTGGAATATCCACATCAATATCCCTGGAATTCCCACATCATCCTCCCTGGAATATCCACCCCAACGTCCCTGGAATATCCACACCAACGTCCCCTTGCAGCATCCTGGTTCCAGAAAATCCAGTTTCCTGGAAAAACACCCAAAATTTCCCTGGGAGAGCTCAGGAACATCCCTTGTCCTCCCTGGCAGCGATATCCAGTATTCAATACCCAATACCCAATACCCAATATTCAATATCCCCCACCAATACGCAATATCCCATATCCAATATCCCATATCCAATATCCCATATCCAATATCCAATATCCAATATAAATATATTTATAAATAAATAATATAATATATACTATTTATATATTAATGCAAGATATATATTTATCTATTATGAATGATATTTTTATATCTAAATTACATATACTCAGTTTATGTATTAATGCAAATTATATATTTACATATAATACAAATTATTTGTCTATTGACATATATAAAATAAATAAAACATATATTAAATATATTTACTTTTTTTAAAACCTTGATACAAATTGTATCTTCATGCAATTAATATATATTAATTATTTACGTGAAATATTCTTTATCCTGGAATATTTATGACAAAGGATTTGTTCCCTTTTGGGATGTGTTGCCTTTTCATCCCAGTGGGAAGAACCAGAACAGGTTCCGTGGCCGCTCCAATCCCTGGAAACGTCCAAGGCCAGGCTGGAGCACCCTGGGGCGGTGGGATTGGGTGGAATTCGACGGAATTCAATGGAATTTGGTGGATTTGGATGGAATTGCATGGAACTGGATGGAATTGAGTGGAATTGGGTGGAATTGGGTGGAATTTTGGGTGGAATTTTGGGTGGAACTGGATGGAACTGGATGGAACTGGAAGACCTTCGAGGCCCTTCCAGCCCAACCCATTCCCTGCCTCTGCTCTGCATTTCCCGGGAATTGGCAGCAGAGCCCCAGCCCCGGCTCAGGCCCCTCGAAGGAGGCTGCTGTTATTTCAGGAGCAGCTGATGGAGTTTTTATTAAGATTTTATTCCTGTTCCCTTAGTAACTCAAAAGACACGAGCGAGGAAATTGCTTAATAGGGACGGAGCTCACAAAGGAGCAGGATCACTGTCAACAATTCCGGGAGGCTGTGCCCAGGTTTTTCTGGGAACGAGGCACGAATTAAATGTTAATTTGGGAACCGCAGATACCTAATGAGATGCTTATTTAGAACAAAGGAGGGAGTCAGCACAGAGCCAGGCAGGATCCGGGTTTGGGGTGGGAGAGCAGGATCAGGGTTTGGGGTGAGGGCAGGATCCGGGTTTGGGGTGGGAGAACAGGATCAGGGTTTGGGGTGGGAGAGCAGGATCAGGGTTTGGGGTGAGGGCAGGATCCAGGTTTGGGGTGGGAGAGCAGGATCAGGGTTTGGGGTGGGAGAGCAGGATCAGGGTTTGGAGTGAGGGCAGGATCCGAGTTTGGGGTGGGAGAATAGGATCAGGGTTTGGGGTGAGGGCAGGATCCAGGTTTGGGGTGAGGGCAGGATCCAGGTTTGGGGTGAGGGCAGGATCAGGGTTTGGGGTGAGGGCAGGAGCCGGGTTTGGGGTGGGAGAGCAGGATCAGGGTTTGGGGTGAGGGCAGGATCAGGGTTTGGGGTGAGGGCAGGATCAGGGTTTGGGGTGAGGGCAGGATCCGGGTTTGGGGTGAGGGCAGGATCCGGGTTTGGGGTGAGGGCAGGATCTCAGTTTGGGGTGGAAAGACCTTAAAGCCCACCCAGAGCCCACCCCGACACCTTCCCCTGTCCCAGGCTGCTCCCAGCCCCGGCCTTGGGCACCTCCAGGGGCAGCCACAGCTCCTCTGGGAATTCCATCCCAGCCCCTGCCCACCCTGGTCCTAAAAGATCCCTCCCTCCCTCATTTCCACCCTGAATCTCCTCTTTTCCCTGAAAACCATCACCCCACCCTCGTCTTGCTCATAAGGAAAGAACTAGAAAATCTCCCTGGAATGGTTGTTTTTTTCCTATGATTTTTGGGGCCTGAACTCCTGAAAGGTGGGGGGAGGCTCCATGGGGGTCCCTCCCTCCTTCCCTTCACCTCCACAGCAGGGTCCTGCTGTCCCAGATGTGTCCCAGATGTGTCCCAGATGTGTCCCAGATGTGTCCCAGCCGTGCCCAGCAGGACAGAGGCAGCTCCGTGCCCCTCTGCTGCTCCCCCCGGAGCTCTTGGAATGTCTGCAGTGGCACTTTTGCCTTTTTCAGTCAACGCTGCCGCGGGGCCGGGGCCTGGCAGCCTCTGGGGCACATCCAGGGGCTCTGCCAGGGAATCCTGGACTTCCAGCAGGATGGAAGCCCAGGGCACGGAGCAGCCCCGAGCCCCCGGGGGTTTGTGGCCCAGTCAAAGCTCCTGGGGAGCACAGGGCTGTTCCCGCTGGGTTCGGGGGCAGGCAGGGCTGGGAGAATCCCGGGTTTGCTCTCTCCCTTTGCTGCGCATCCCAGAGATGTTTTATCCCTGGAAATCTGCTCCTGCTCCTCCCAGCTCAGGGCTGCTCCTCTCTCCTGCCCCAGCAGGGAGAAAAGTGTTCCCCACGTCAAGAATCTGATCCTCTGGGATCCATTGGGGATCCACCTCCCCTCCCCAGCTTCCCTTTTATCCCCTGCCAGGGTCTGACCCTTTTTCCCGCTGCCGTTCCCACATTTTCCGTGCCCAGGGGGGTGCTGAGCCCCCTCCAGCCCGGCCCTTCCCAAAGCCCACCCCGAATCCGCCGGGACGTTTCCCGGCCCCGAGCGCAGCGGGCGGTGCGGGGCTGGGGGTGGCCCGGGGTGCGGTACCTGCGTGCCCCGGGCTCCCGGCTCCATCCCCGGCCATCCCGGGGCTCCCGGCTCCATCCCCGGCCATCCCGGGGCTCCCGGCTCCATCCCCGGCCATCCCGGGGCTCCCGGGGCCGCGGCTGCCGCCCGCCGCCGCCGGAGCGGGTTCCTATGGAGATGCGGAATCGATCGGAATAAAAAAAGGTGGAGCGCAGCAATTGGAGCCCGGAGAAGTTTCCTGGGAAAGGCAGACCGTGGGAGTGCTCGGGGCTGAGCTGAGCCCGCCGGGCTGCTCCTCATCCCTGTGCTCCAAAAAACCCCCTCTGATTTCCTGGGGAGCTCCTGGCTCCCAAAAACCTCCCCTCTGATCTCCTGGATCCCAAAAACCTCCCCTCTGATCTCCCGGATCCCAAAAACCTCCTCTCTGATCCCCTGGGGAGCTCCTGGCTCCCAAAAACCTTTCCTCCGATCCCTGGGAAACTTCAGCACCCCAAATCCCTCCCCAAATCCTTCCTGACGTTTGGTAAACTCCTGCACCTCTGTGATGCTTGGGAAGCAACACAAAACCACACCACAAAAAGCTGAAGGTCCTCGGGGGAGCAGGGGACAGAGGTGCCCCGAGGCGCAGGGATGGTTCTGGCACTCAGGAGTTTCAATCCCAGCCCCGCCTCAGAACAGAGATTCGGAGCTGAAGCCGCAGGGGGATCCTGCAGAAGAAATTCCAGGTGGAGGCAGGAAGGGAGCGGGTTCCTCCCGGACAATGAAATGAGGTTCAGCCTCTGCACTGTCCCCCCACTCAGCTTTGGGGAGAGGAAAATCCGAGTTTCCCTCTGATCAGAACTTCCCTTCCCTGTGTTCAGCCATAAATCCCCGGCAGGATCGGAGGCCTTTTTTAGTGCTGACAAAGGGATCTGTGAGAGCTGCTCTGGGTACAGCCCTGTGGCACCGAGTGACTGTTCCTGCTTGGAGGACAATCCCACACTTGGCTGCTCCAGTGCCAGGCAAAAAAAACCCTCAAAACCAAAAAAAAAACCCCATTGCCTGTGGCTGCAGGAAAAATTATTTGTGATTCCTGCAGGTTCCAGCCGCGGAAGGTTGAATTAAAGTGCCAATGGAAAGGAAAGAAAATCACCTTTGGACTCACTGGGAGCCTGGGCGGCTGCAGGAGAAGAAATTCCCTCATGGAAAGGGTAGGCAGGCCTTGGAACAGGCTGGGCTCCCACTCCTGAAGGGGTTAAAAGCCGTGGGGAGGTGGCACTTGGGGACAGGGGTGGCCTTGGCAGCGCTGGGAACGGGCTGGGCTCGATGCTCTTGGAGGATTTCTCCAACCCAAATAATTCCATGATTGTCCTGGATGACACCAGGATGGGCAGGGGCAGCTCCCACCCCCCTCCAGGGCCCATTCCCAACCTTTCCCCCCGTGCCAGGTGACCCTGAGGGACTGTCCCGTCCTGTCCCGTCCTGTCCTGTCCTGTCCTCTCCAGGCTCCCCTGCTCAAGCAGAGAATTCCAGCTCGCTGCCCCTTCCCGAGCCAAGGGCGGCCCTGGGAGTTCTCCACGCAGGTGAGGGATGTTTCACACCTGAGCTGCTCCCGGGCAGGTGAGGGATGTTTCACACCTGAGCTCTCCCTGAGTCCCGCCCCAGCAGCTCCCCCGAGGAGGACAAGGAGAGAATCCCGGTCCTTTGGATGCTCCAAGGAGGAAAAGGGAAGAGGAGAAGGAATTTCCAGGGTCAGGCAGACACCAGGAGGAAACCCGAATTCCCGGGGAGCCCTGAGGTCAGGAATGGGGAGCCAGGGGAATCCACGGCCGTGGACAATCGACTTCCCAACCAAATCCCTGCACTTCTCCATCAGGGGCAGCCCTTCCCGGTGCAGCCAGAGGGGTTGTGACAGGGCGGTGACAGCGGGCTCAGTCCTGGCTGTGCAGGGGACAGGGAGCTCTGGGGACACGGTGACACCCCGGGAGAGGCTTCGGCAGCTCCAGAGCCACAAACGTCCCCTGATCCCTGTTCCCTGGCCAGGGATGGGCAGCAGGAAATTCCCGGCCCCTGTCCCCTCGTCCTGCCGTGCCCCTGCCACCCCCAGCCCCGCCCCAGGGAGGATTTCGGTGCCGGGATCAGGTCCCGGGGCCACAAACTGCGCTGGCATCTCCCAGTGGGACAGGCGTTAATGTGCTCCAGAAGTCCCGAGGAGAATCTCTGGATAACCAGGAGCGTCCCAAGGGCCGCCTCCTCCTCAAAGAATTTGTCACCGTCCATAAATTGCCGGGAGATTTATTCCCGCCAGCCCTAAAACTGCACACCAAGTAATGGGATTTGTCCAAAGCCTTTAACAGGCTGTTCCCCTTGATTTAGAGGCTGTTGAAGCGTCTTTATTTTCTTAGCACATTATTAATTCACATTCTGGCTCCCAGATGCCTCCGGAGCCGGCGATTTGGGAATGAGGGCGGGGAAGGGCAGCTGGAAGGGCTCAGGCAGCGAAAAAACCAGCTGAGGGGAGCTTCAGGCTGGGAATAAGGAAGGTTTTCCGTGCCTGGAGCTGCTCGTGGAACGGCCACGGCTCAGCTCCGGAGCTCCCGGGGCACAAAGGGGGGAATTATTCCCTGCGCCCAGCTCCTGGAATTGCTGAAATTCCCTGGAATCCCAGCTCCAGGGCTGAGGCTCTGCCAATGTCAGCTCCAGCCCCTGGGAGGGTTTCCAGCGTTCCCAGCGCCCTGCCCCTGGGCACCTCGGGGTGCTTCCCTCGGGCGGGGGTCCCGCAGCCCCCAGGGGGAGTTGGGGATTTCCTCAGTGCCACAAACCCGGGGACAGCTCAAAGCTCAGGGGACACCCCTGGGGACACAAACCTGCCATGGCCCAGCCCCAGTCCATCCCAGTCCATCCCAGTCCATCCCAGTGCCACTCCCAGTCCATCCCAGCCCATCCCAGTGCCACTCCCATCCCAGTGCCACTCCCATCCCAGTGCCACTCCCAGTCCATCCCAGTGCCACTCCCAGTCCATCCCAGTCCATCCCAGTGCCACTCCCATCCCAGTGCCATTCCCAGTCCATCCCAGTGCCACTCCCGGTTCACCCCAGTTCGGCTCCTGTCCCTTCCCAGTCCCCTGCTGTCCCTTCCCGGTGCCGCTCCCAGCCGGTGGCTCGGTGGCTCCGGGCTCGGTGGCCGGCTCAGGTTGCCATGGCACCGGGATGTCCCCGCGCTGCTGTGACACTCCGCACCGCCACTGCCGGCTGGGCTGGGATCGCTGTGGGATCGCTGTGGGATGGCTGTGGGATGGCTGTGGGATGGCTGTGGGGTCACTGTGGGATGGCTATGGGGTCCCTGTGGGATCGCTGTGGGGTCACTGTGGGATCGCTGTGGGATCGCTGTGGGGTCCCTGTGGGGTCACTGTGGGGTCTCTGTGGGATCGCTGTGGGGTCCCTGTGGGATCGCTGTGGGGTCCCTGTGGGATGGCTGTGGGGTCACTGTCCCTTCCCACACAGGAGGGAATTTCCTCCTGTTTTCCAGTTCTCCATTCCAGCGCCGGCAGCCCCCGGGTTCCCTGGGAATCGCTCCAGGGTCCGGGAGCTGCTGCCCCTCGTTAAAAGCCCCAGCCCCTCCCAGGACCAGAGCCCGAGGGAGCCGAGTCCAGCCCCGCGGAATGGTTTGGGATGGACGGACCTTAACCCCACCCAGCGCCACCGGCAGGGACAGTCCCCACTGTCCCCAGGCCCCGGGGATGGCACTCCGCCTGTCCCAGGGCAGCACAACCCTCCCCACGAAGGAATTTCCCCAGTATCCAATTCAAACCTGCGCTGGCCCAGCCTGAGGCCGTTCCCTGGGAGCAGAGGCCGATTTCCCTCCCCGGCTCCTCCTGTCAGGAATTGTGGAATATTTATATCTATATTCACGTTTCCTTGTCCAAATGCCCAAATCCAGCCCCCCAAAGCACCGGGACATTCCAAACTCCCCCCAGACCCGCAGATCCAAGGCCACGCGCAGTGGGAGCCCCCGGCGGTGGGGACAGGGCTCAGACCCCGGCGTTCACACGGGCAGCCGGCGCTGCCGCCCTTGGCGTTAATTCGCATTTCCCCCGCTTTTTACGAGCCGTTAAAGGCCGGGGCAGCGCGAGGCTTTCCCTCAGCACAAATCCGGGGATAAGTTTCCAGGAGAAGCAGCCTGGAAAACAGGGAGGGTGTTTCTGCTGTGTGCAAACAACCCCAGAAATGCTGAGTAATTCCTGGAGCATGGGAAGCAATCATTACTTTTAATTACCAATTAAATGACTCGGTAATTTCTCGCATTCAGGCAGCAATGGAACCGCAAACAAGACTCGGTAATTTCTCGCATTCAGGCAGCAATGGAACCGCAAACAATGCCAGGCAAATCGGGTCTTTAGCATTTAATTACCGGGCGCTGCCATGAATTATTGAGCAAATGGGCAAAGGCTCGGCTCCGAAGAACTCCGGTGTTACAATTAAAGGATTTTAATTATTCTGGCTCGGAGCCGCCCTCCACGTGCACCGAGAGCCGGAGCAGCGGCCGAGGCTTTGTGTGCATCACGGGGCTGAATTCCCTAAATCACCCTGCCCGGGAACTCGCGGCAGCGGGATGGTCAATCCCAGCTCGGCTCCTGTCACGGAATTCCAGAATGGGCTGGAAGGGGTTTAAATCCCACCCCTGCAACGGGCAGGGACAATTCCCACTGCCCCCGGCTGCTCCTGCCCTTGGACATGCCAGGGGCTGCTCCGGGAATTCCATCCCTCATCTCCCTCCCAGGGAACAATTCCTGCCCCAAACCCTCCCAGCGCTGCCTCGCTCATCCCCGGCCCCAATCCCGTTAACTCCCGGCTCAAGCAGCGGCTCTCGGGGACAGTCGATGGCCTCGGGAGGGTTCGGTGACCAGGGCCAGCCTCTCCTGCCGGCGTCCCGCTCCTCCCACACCGCCCGAAATCCAGGGGAAATGGACTTTCCAAGGGCCGGCACTGATGGGTGTCATCAAGGAATTCCAGAGGAAACCCGAGCGGACTCCGCGCCTCGGGAATTCTCTGGGATGGTTCAGCCCCTGCACCCGCCCAGCTCCGAGGAAAACGGGGACAGGAGAGGGAGGAGAGGAGGGAAAGCTGGGTTTGCTCCATGTCCTTCCCAAAGCACGACAAGTGTCCCAGCCTCCCTCCCTGGGGAGCGTTTTCACCTGGAGAACGTCCCTGCATCCCAGGATCCCCGATTCCTTCCATCCCTCATTCCTTCCATCCCTAATTCCTGGTTCCTTCCATCTCTTATTCCCTCATTCCTGATTCCTTCTATCCCTCTATCCCTACATCCCTGATTCCCTCATTCCTTCCATCTCTCCATCCCTGATTCCCTGATTCCTTCCATCCCTGGACCCCAGGATCCCTGATTCCTTCTTTCCATCCCCGCATCCCTGGATCCCTCCATCCCTGGGCCCCTCCATCCCTGATTCCCCCCATCCCTCCAGGACCCACAGGAGACTGAGGAGCGGAGGGAGCCTCAGCGGCACCCCAGAGCAGAGCTGCTCCTCCTCCTCCTCCTCCTCCTCCTCCTCCTCCTCTCCCTCCTCCTCCTCCTCCCCCGCAGTGCCAGAGCCGCTCCCGTCACCGAGATGAGCTGATAAAAATGCAGATCGATGGCAGGGCCAGGGCTCAGCTCTGGGAAATCGATGCCGTTCCCGCTCCGAGAACTGCCCGTGATTTTATCCGCCCCGGGAGGCTGCAGGGCCGGGGGGATCCCATTCCTGCTTCCCTCGGGGAACGTCCCGAGCCACTCTGGCCGCAGCTCCCAGAATTTGGAGCAAACCAGGCAGGGAAAGGCTCTGGGAGGTGCTGGCGGGTCAAAGCCCTGAGCTTGGGGAGGCTCCCGGGGTCCAGGGCTGCGCTGGGGTGGGCAGAGCTGTGGGATGGACAGGGTCAGAGAAACCAGGAATGGCCACGGAGCCGGCGGGGCCCTGGAGCCCAGCGGGGCCTGATCCCAGCACAGCTCTGGATCGATCCCAGCGGGGCCTGGATCCATCCCAGCGGGGCCCTGGAGCCCAGCCCGGATCCCAGCACTGCTCTGGATTGATCCCAGCTCTGCCCTGGATCAATCCCAGCAGGGTCCTGGATCAATCCCAGCAGGGTCCTGGATCCCAGCAGGTTCCTCTGGCCCATTCCCATCTCCCACCTCACCCAGAGGCCCCTCCGTGG
Source organism: Sylvia borin (assembly GCA_014839755.1). NCBI lineage: Eukaryota > Metazoa > Chordata > Aves > Passeriformes > Sylviidae > Sylvia > Sylvia borin. Next base: position 5,099,568 of record CM025983.1, read on the forward strand.
CTCCCCCAGGACCAGGAGTGGCCGGGCCGGGCTGGGCTGGGTGACACTCCCGGGACAGAGCAGGAGGGGAAGGAGCATCCCCAGAACCTGATCCCAAATCCTCTGATCCCAGTGCTGGAACCCTTCCCACACCCCGGGGGGACAGACGGGGGACAGACGGGGGACAGACACGGGGACACACACGGGGACACACACGGGGACACACACGGGGACAGCTGGAGCCCTCGCCCTGCCCGGGGCGCTCCGTGTCCCTCCCGGTCCCTGCTCTGGGCTCCTGCGGCTCCTGCGGCTCCTGTGCCAGGATCCCCGCCCCGTGCCAGGACACTTTGTGCCATCCCGGTGCCAAGGACTCTCCGTCGGGGCCTGAGCCGTGTCCCCGCCGTGCCCCAGAGTGGAGGGACGTTCCTGGAAGCACCTTGGCAGCCGAGGCCGGCGGCGGCTCCGCCTGGAATCCCCATCCAGGGCCACGGGGATGTGTCTGCCCCCAGGCTGGCACTGCCAGGGCAGGGCTGCTGGTCCCCTGGGGACACGGTTCCCTCCCTGCTGCTCTCAGGGGATGCTCCTGACCCCCCTGTCCCGCACAGATCCCGAGAATCCAGGCGTTTATTCCAAGCCTGCCCCTGGCAGCAGCTCCAGTTCCAGCTCCCTCCTTTCCTGGAGGAGCCTTGGGCCCATCCCACACACTCCGAGCTGCGGAGAACAGATCCCACGGCTGGAGCAGCTCTGGGGGATCCAGAGCAGCTGCTGGAGACCCTCCTGGCACAGCAGAGCCTCCCCCAGCGCTGCCCTTCCCGGGAGCTCCTCCAGCCCTGGAGCCCGTCCTGATCCTCGCTGGAATTCCGCAGGCTGCCAACGGCCAGCAGAGAACCCGGCAGTGGCCGGGTCCATCCAGATGTTCCCGGATCCATCCAGGTGTTCCCGGGTCCATCCAGGTGTTCCTGAATCCCCAGTCCTCGGGAAGGAGGGACACGTGGCCCGTCCGCAGCAGGGCTCCGATCCCGATCCCGATCCCGCTCCCGCTCCAGGCAGGGATGAAGGAATGAAAGGAGAGCGTTACAAAACACCAGCCCTTGGAGCCGGGAAAAGGGAATTTGGCCGGCACCGCTCACCCTCCCAGGCCTTAATCCCCTCGTTAGCACAGGCCGGCGCAATTAAAGACAGACTCCCAGCCCTGCAATGCAGAGGGGCTGCGGGAGATCCCGGGAATTCTCCGGGATGAGGAGCCCTTCCCACCCCGGGCAGCTCCGTGGGGCTGATCCAAGGATTTTCCAGCTGAATTCCATGAGCTGAGGAGTTCTCCCACCCCAGAGGATTCCTCATCCCCCGGGGCTGGGCTGGGGACAGTGAGGGTGGGATGGCAGAGCCACCTCTGCTCACACGGGGACACCACAACGGGGATTTACGGGACCCTGGGGGGGTCAGGGACATCTCCCACCAGCCCAGGCTGCTCCCAAGCCCGTCCAGCGCGGCCTCCAGAGCCCATTCCAGGCTGGAAGAGGATCCAGTCACTCCCGCCCTGCCTCTGGAGTTTGTTCCTCCCCATGACCCCACGCTGGTGCTCCCCTGTGGGCTCCTGCTGCATTCCCATGAGCTGGGGGATTCCAGCAGAAGCCAAATGCGCTTCCAAAGGAAGGTTTGGATTCCCAAAATCCTCCCTGCGGGGGGTTCTGCCTCCTCTGCGTGCTCGGGCTGCAGAGACCAGGGAGGGAAAGCACACCAGGCCTCGGGGGGATGTTAAACCCCAGGGATACACCTGAGCTGACAGGTCCTGGCCGCTTCCCAGGCTCCAGCTCTGCCCCTCGGCCACGTCCCAGCGGCATCCCGCCCTTCCCACAGCTCCGAACCCTCCAGCCGGCTCCGGTGGGTTCCTCCCTCGGGGTTCCCAGGGTGGTTTTCCAGACAGACCTTGGGAGGGCAGATGCCAGCAGCCAGGAGCGGCCGGGATCACCAATTCCAGACCCACCCAGGTCCCTGTGTGAGTCCCCACAGCTCCTCCCTGCAGGTTCCAGCTCCTTCCTCCAGGAACAACCTCCAGCTCCCGTTTAAATCCCAGTTTTCCATCCCTGGCCCCCAGGGCCCATCCGCATTGCCCTCCTCATCCAGGTTTTCCCTTTAATCTCGGTTTTAAGGCCCAGCCCGAGCTGCAGCCGCAGCCTCACGGCCCTTGAATCCCCCCTCAGGGCTCTGGATCCCTCAGTTTGACTTTGTCGGGAAAATGTTTGGGGCCAGAGCAGCTCCAGGCTGCTCCTCCCCGGGAGCAGCTGCTGCTGCCAGAGCACGGCCTCGGGATTTACAGCATCCACCGGCGCTTGGCAATTCCAGAGAGCTCAGAGCTGCGCCGCCCGAGGGTGTCACCCGCTGCTGTCACCCATTCTGTCACCCGCCGCTGCTGTCCCCGTGTCGGGGGAGGCGCGGAGCCGAGCCCCGGCTGCTGCTCCAAGCTCCGGCTTTTCCGGCAGCCGCCCACGGCCCTGCTGCTGCTCCGGGCCGGCCGCGGCGTGCCAGGGGCTGGGCACGCTCCTCTCCGTCCCGCTGAGGCCCGGGCACGCTGCCCCGGCCGGGAACAGCGAGCAGATTTCCCCGGCAGAGGGAGAACAGAGGGAGAACAGCGGGAGCCGCGGGGCCGGGGCCACCTGCAACAGGTGCGCGGAGCCTCGGGGACAGCGGTGACCTGGAGCGGGCCCAGCCCACCGCATCCGGCACGTGCTTGTGTGGGCAAAGCCCCCCGAGGTTCCCGAGCCCCTTCTCAGCGCTGCCCAGGCCACCAGCGACTGTCCCCAAGTGTGACACGAGCACGGCTTTAAATCCCGAGGGACGGGGATGGGGCTGGGGACACCCCGGTGTGGCTGTGCCACTGCCTGGACACGTTTTCTGCGGAGAAATTCTCCCAAAATCCAACCCAAAGCTGCCTGGCCCAGCCCGAGGCCCTGTGGCGTCACAGCCGTCCCCTCGGGGGGATTTACACCTCGGGGGGGATTTACACCTCGGGGGGGATTTACACCTCGGGGGGGATTTACACCTCGGGGGTTTCACCGCTGCTGCCCCCGGGCAGTTCTCGGGGATGATCCCACCTCTGTCCTTCACTTCCAGACGCCGGGCCGAGGGGCGAGACCCCAAACCCATTCCCAGCAGTCTCCCAAGGGTGCTCAGGGTAAACCAGAGCCTCACCCAAAGGTCTGGGCACTGCCGGGAGCAGCTGGGGCTGTGCTGGGCTGTACTGGGCTGGGCTGGGCTCTGCTGCCACGGGCATCCAGACAGATCCTGCTCCCACCGGGTCCCTTCCCCAGGAAAACCTCTCCCGCTCCCGTCCCACGCCCAGCCCTGCCCAGGCACCGCCGGAGCAGCAGCGGGGTCACCTCCGGCCTCTGGGACACGTCCCCGCCCGGGAACAGCGGCGGGGAAGAGGCAGAACCCCCCCGGGGATGGAGGTCGGGTCCTGGGGAGCCCCAAACCGGCCCCGATCCCACCCCCGGCACTGCCGGAGCTTCATCTCATGTTCCACACGAGGCTCTGCACCAAAACCCAGCCCAGACTTCCCGAATTCCCTCGGGCGCGGGCAGAGCTCCCACGGCCCCTCCCGAGTGACGCCCCCGGCCCCTCCGAGGGGCAGCTCTGCCCTTTGCCCCGGGGCTCTGCGGGATCCCCCCGGCTCCAGCGGGGATCCAGCGGCTCCTTTTCATCCCAAAGTTTCCCTCAGCCGCCCTCGCCCGTGTGCCAGGGCCGGGCCGGGCGCCCCAAAGCCCCGCAGCTCTCGGGGCCCTCGGCAGCCGCCCCCCCGCCGGCAGAGCCCCGAATCAGCGGCTTTGCAGCAGCTGCGGGAATTCCTTGTTTTTCCACTTCTTCCCCAGAACGCCCATCCCAGATTTTATCCAACGGCGATAATTCTTCTAAAATTCCTCCCCTTTTTTATCCCTCTGGCCCCCATCCCCAGGCTGTGACAGACCCCCCGGGCGCGCCCCGACCCCGGGGATACCGAACGTCTCCGGACCCCGGGCCCCGCACGGAGCCCACCCGGGCTCTGGGGCCGCCGGTACCGGGATCGGCACCAGCAGCGGCACCGGCAGCGGCACCGGGATCGGCACCGGGATCGGCACCGGCAGCGGCACCAGGATCGGCACCGGCAGCGGCACCGGCAGCGGCACCGGCAGCGGAGTCCCCGCCATCCCGCACCGCCCCTGCGGAGCCGCGGGCGGGCGGTGCCCGGTGCAGCCCCGGGGCTCCGCCACCAAAAAACTTTCCCTGTTCCCCGCTCAGCCCCGGTTCTCCCCCCGCCCGTTCCTCCCCGCTCACCTGCGCTCCGGGCGGCGGGCGGGGGCCGCGCCCGCCCCGCCGCTCCCCGAGCCCATCCGGAGCGGCCCCGCTCCCGGTCCCGGTCCCGCCGCCGTTCCCGGCCGCTCCACGGCGCCGCCTTCCCGGCCGGGGGAACGGAGCGGAGCCGCTTGCGGGGCCGGGGTTTGAATTCCTCCGAGCGGCCGTGATTGGGCTGCGGAACGGGGGGAGGAGGATCCGGGCTGGGGAGGGAGGGGATGGCGGGGTGCGGGGATGCGGAGGGCGTGGAGGGATGCGGGGGATGTGAGGGATGGAGGATGCGGGAGATGGAGGATGCGGGGGTGTGGTACCCGGCCTGGGGGGGGGGGAGGAGGAGGAGGAGGAGGTGGGAGGGGGTGGGAAGGCTGCGGGGGGATGGGATGAGGTGGGGATGCGGAAAGGTGCGCGGGGTGCGGGGCCGGGGGGAGGCGGAACCCTTGGAGCGGGGTTTTAGGGATGTGGTAACCCGGGGATACAGGAGGAGTGCGGGGATGCAGCGATGCCGGGCCTTGGAGGGGTTTAGGGGTGCAGGGGTGTGGTGCCCTGGGGGGATTTTAGGGATTTCGGGGATGAATCCTGGGGGGATTTCAGGGATGTGGTACCCTGGGGGGATTTCAGGGTTTGGTCCTGGGGGGATTTCAGGGTTTGGTCCTGGGGGGGTTTAGGGCTGTGGTACCCTGGGGCTGCAGGGGCTCCGGTGTGCTGGGGAGGGGACTCTGAGGAATGTGGGGACACCCGGGGAGGTGACAGCGCAGGGAACAGGGACAGGGGGCTGCAGTGGGTGTGGTCCTGCAGGAGGACCCTGGGGATGAGCAGAGCCATGGGAAGATTGTGAAAATTCGGGTTGGGGGCTCAAGGTGGCCGCAGGGGCTTCCGTGGGAGTGGCCCTGGGGACGTGGGGGACAGGAGGGGCCGTGGGGGTTCCAGGAAGGGGACACAGCCTTGGAGCAGCCCCGCGCTGGCTCAGGCAGGAGTGATCCAGGCCCCACAGGGGGTTTTATTTGGTCAAGATCCTTTCCAAATGCCAGCCTGGAATTCCAGCACTGCTGCTGGTTGTGCTCAGCATCCTGCTCATTCCCAACCTGCTCGTCCCACCCTGCTCACCCCAGTCCTGCTCATCCCGCCCTGCTCACCCCAATCCTGCTCATCCCACCCTGCTCACCCCAATCCTGCTCATCCCACCCTGCTCACCCCAATCCCCAGGACCCCTGGGATGCTCCCGGGGCCAGCACGGGCTGCCAGCAGGGACAGGAGCTGATGGAGCTGCTGCTCCCCTCCAGCCAGGAGCTTCCAGCACACCCTCAGAACATCCCTGCACCATCCTGCTGCTGCACCATTCCCGGCTGGATGCGTCCCTCCGGAGCTCGGCCCTCGCTCACAGAGCAGAGGGTGTCATCCCTTGTCCCCATTCCTCTCCTGGAGCCCCCCTGGGCCCTGGCCGGGGCTCGGAGCTCTCCCTGGAGCCTTCCCCTCTCGGGGTGAGCAGCCGCAGCTGTCCCAGGGCAGGGATGTCCCGTCCCACACGGAACCCCTCGGGCCGGGAAGGGCTTCCCCTTGCCGTGGCAGAGCCCCGGGAAGCAGCAGGATGGGAGCAAGGAGAAGCTCTGCCAGGGCTGTCTGCTGACATTCCACAGAAAATTCCACTGTTCCCTCGGAATCATCAGCCCTTGCTGTGGGCACAGCGGAGTCACACAGACCCGAGGAGGCTGGCAGGGGGAGGAGGAGAAAAAAAAAATAAAATAAATAAAATAAAATGGTAAAAAACCGCCTGGAAAAGTGTTGCTGTGCGCGGCTTCGGTGTCTCCATGGCTACGGGAGCCCGTGGCAGACGTTCCCCGGGAACTCAGACGTGCCGGTGCCAATGGAGACCGCGGGGCTCATCCCGCCGGCCACGGCCCGCGAACCACCGAACCCACCGAACCACCGAGCCACCGAACCATCGGTGCTGGATCCGAACCAACAGCCCGAACCCCCGGCGAGAGGACAGACCCCATCCATCCCACGGCCCGCGGTGGGTCCGGCACGGCTCCCGAGGAAATGGGAGCGAGGGATCTGCTCCTCAGCATTCCCAGGGAATCTGCTCGTGCCAATCTGTTTATCCCAGTCCTGCTCATCCCATCCTGCTCATTCCCAGTCCTGCCCATCCCACCCTGCTCACCCAATCCTCCCGGGGAATCTGAGCCTGTGTTCCCGGGAAATCTGAGCCTATGTTCCCAAAAATCTGAGCCTGTGTTCCCAGGGAATACTGAGCCTCTGAGCCTGTGTTCCCGGGGAAACCTGTACCTGTGTCACCGGGAATGCTGAACCTGTACTCCCAAGCAAATCTGAGCCTGTGTTCCCGGGAATGCTGAACGTCTGTTCCCAGGGAAATCTGAGCCTGTGTTCCCGGGAAATCTGAGCCCGTGTTCCCAGAAAAGCCGAGCCCGTGTTCCCAGGGAGAGCCGGGCTGTGGGGCTCTGGGCAGTGGTCCCAGAGGCCGGCGCTCTCAGAGCCCGGCAGGATGTCGGGATCCATCCTTTCCCTGGCTGGCAGCGAGGATCCATCAAAACCACGGCGGATTTTCAGGGTATTTTAAGAAAACGGTTCCATGAAGTTTCTGCTGCATTCGCGTTTAAAAAGGGAGGTATTTTTGGAAGTTATTCCTTCCCCATTTCAAAATCTATGTAAATCCTGTCAGATAGTCCCAGTTCCCAATTAGCAGCACTGCAGCAGCCGAGGGAAAAATGAATTAAATAAAAATAAATTTAATGTTTTAAGAAGCACCTCGGCTGAAAACATCCCAGGGAAAGGCGAGCTCGAGATCAAGGACAGAAGGAAATCAATTGATCCATCAATGGATTTCCTCCCTGGGGCTGGATTGAAACCCAAACCAGGAATTCTGGACGGTTTTTAAGGGACGGCCCAGAGGTGCTGGATCCCATTTCCCTGTGGGATTCCCGGTGTTTTCCAGGACATCCCCGGGGCTTTGTGCCCGCCCGGTGACAGCCGGGGCTGCTGCCGTGTCCCAGCCCCTCTGGACGCTGTGTCGGGATCCTCCTGCTCCTGCTGGACGCTCCCAGAGGATGTTTGGAAGCTTTTTCCCTCCGGCAAACAAATCGCCAGCCCTCGGCGCCGGGAGATGGTCCCGAGGCTGCCGCAGGCCCCCGCGGGGCTCAGTCGGGTGGGAAGGAGCTGAAATCCCACCCCAATCCCACCCCAATCCCATCTTCCAGCATCCCGGGCTGCTCCTGGACACCTCCAGGGATGGGGCGGCCACAGGCAGAACCTTCCCAAGTGGAATTTCCTCCGTGGGGAGAAGCGTTCTCTTAAACCTTTCGCCTTAATGAAGCTTTATTTATTTATTTTAATTGGCAGCAACAGCCGGAGCCAGAAGAATCCCCACATCCCTCAGCAACTCATCCCTCCACCCCGGCTGCCAAAGCCCCCGCTCCTGCCAGCAGCTCCAGGAGAACTCGCAGCTCTTGGAGCTCATCTGAGACGGGAGAAAGAATCATTTTGGAACCATTCACCACAAAAAAACCACCATCTCCGAGGCTTTGGCAGAGCAGCTGAGCTCTGGAGAAGCTGCTGCTCCGTGGATCTGGCCCAGCTCTCTTCCCAGATGAAAAACACCTCATTCAAAATTAAAAAAAAAAAAAACCCACCAAAAAACCTTCCCCCTCTAATGAATTGTTCTTAAATGAGGTTGGTGCTCGGGGCTTGGCACAGCTCTCCCCTCGGAGCTGTCATTTGGCAGAGATGGTTTCTGTGCTGAAGGCTGGAAAGAAGAGCCCCCGTGCCAGAAAGGCCCAGGGAGGACAATTTCACCTGGCAGCAGGGGCTGCATCCCAAAAAAAACCGCACTGGAGGAGGAACAGAGGAGCAAAGAGCACGGAGGGAGCACTGGGGACCGGCTCAGAGCCACCCTGATCATCACATTCCCTCCAAATCCAGCCTGAACAAAGCCCTCGGGGCAGGGCTGGGTGCCCAAACCGCAGGATCCGGGGGGAAAAGCCCCTGGAGAGCCCTGGGACAGCAGTGAGGGATACCCCAGCCCCTCCAAGGGCAGCTGTGGGCTCCCAAATCCTGGAATGGGTTGGGTTGGAAGGGCCAAAAATGTCATTTCACCCCAAGCCTTCCCTGGAGGGGGATTCCCAGAGCTGCCCTGGATCCCAAAGGCAGGGTGGGGAGGGTGTGGGGGGATGCGGGGGGCTCAGAGCCCCCACGCCGGGCTGGGAACAGCCCACGGGATGTCAGAGCCTGGCAGGGAGCAGCTGAGTCACCATCCCACCCTCCCCATCCCCATGGCAACCCTGCTTCCCTGGGAGACACCCGGGATGGAGCCACGGGAACGGGGAGCCTGCGAGGCTGGGAAAGCCTCCAAGGGACACCAACCCCGGCCCCAGTGCCACAGCCCCACGGATCCCAAACCCCTCCACGAGTGGGGACCCCCGCCCTGCCCAGAGCAGCCGTGCCAGGGCTTCACAGCCCTCTCCATGAGGGAATTGTCAGAATATCCAATTTAAACCCGCCCTGGCCCAGCCTGAGGCTGTCCCCTCCTGTCCCTGTCCCCTCCTGTCCCTGTCCCCTGTCCCCAGAGCCTGACCAGAGCTGTCCCCTCCTGTCAGGGAGTTGTGCAGAGCCACAAGGTCCCTCCTGAGCGTCCTTTTCTCCTCCTGAGCCCTTCCCCAGCTCCCTCAGCCCCTCCTGGGGCTCCAGCCCCTTCCCCAGCCCCTGATCCCAGCCTGGAGCATTCCCTGGGCTGGTTGTGACCCACGTCCCGCCCTCAGCCTGCCCTGGGCAGGGAATGTGCCATCCCCACGCTCTGGGAACGCTCCAGGGGCAGCCTCTGTCCCATCCCAAGGGAAGATCCCAGGGAAGGCCAAAGAGAAGGAGGAACTGGAATTATTGTCTTTAATCACGCCGGCAGGGCAGAGCTGTCCTGCCTCACCCTCAGCACCACAGCAATCCCGGGATTTCCTCCTCCAAACCTTTTCCCAAGCTCCCTTTCCACGGGCAGGGGCAGGTGGGGCCTCAGCTCCCAAATTCCTCCAGGAGAAGCCCAAATCCTGCAGCTCTGCTCCCCTCTGGCATTGCCCCTGCTCCTCCTCCCAGCAGGAAGAAGCTCAGGGAGGAGAGGATCCAAACCTCACTGGAACCTGAATTTGGGGGATTTTTTTTCATGATTTGGGATTTTCAAATGCTATTTTTTTAGATTGGGGCTGGAAGGGGATTTCACCCCAGGCTCCAGCAGCAAAGTGGGGAAGTTTCTGCCCCTGGGCCTGGGATCTGTGCAGGGATCAGGAGCACACAGGGAATTCCCTGCTGGGAGTGAGACAGAAAACTCCAGAGTCCCCAAAGCAGCCCCACTCCTCAGGGCCCCTCTGCTCCTCCTCTCCTGCCCCACACCATCCCGAGGGATCCAGCTCTGCCTCTCTGTGCCCAGAGACAACCACGTTCCCCCTGCCAAAGCTGGGGATGAACAAATCCTTCCCCTGGATCCTCAAACGTCGGCCCCACCCCAGCACCAACCCGAGCATCCAACACCTCCACGTGCCAGGTCCTGGTTGTATTTGCTCTGGGAAAAAGTGCAAGACAGGGCAGGGAGTGGAGCTGGGACAGGAGCTCGGGCAGCCCAGAGCCCCTCCAAGGCCTCCCCAGGGTTCCAGCAGGAGGGAATGAGGAGCTCAGGGGGATTCCCAGGGCTGGGCAGAGCCCAGGAGCCTCGGGGAGGCAACGAGGATGAAGCAGCACCAGCAGCTGCTCGTCCCGAGCAGGAGCCACCGCCCGGCTCCTCAAGTTTGGGGATAATAACCAGGAGCTCTCCTGAAATGCCCAGCCTGGGCTGCTCCCCGAGGGGGCTGTGCTGAGCTCCGGGCTGGAGCTGCTCCCCAGAGCCCTGCTCAGAGCACCTGCTCCGTGCTGGAGGAGGAAATGTCCAGCAGCCTCCAGGCCATGTAGGGGTTGAGCTCGTCCTGGTCCCGGCACAGGGCCCACACGTAGAGCATCCTCAGCACCTTGTCCTGCCGGGAAAATCCCAGTTTTAGGGGGTGTGGACACACTGCCCTGCCATGAGGGAACGCTCCGCTCCTTCCAACCCCACAGTTCCGTGGATTTGAGGCTCCCCTCTCTCCCCAAAGCTCCCCCTGTTCAATATTCCAGGAGCTGCTCAGCAGTTCCACCCGAGCCCAGGCACTTGATTAAAGCTGAGCTTTGGGTGGCACTGGAGAATTTTAATGCCTCTCCCTGATTTATTGCGGCTCTGGAGGAACCCGACAGCAAACAGACTTTGATATCCTGTTCAATAATTAGCCCATCAATATTTATCTCCCAGGAATGCAGGAACTGAATGCAGGGAATCACTGGATCAGCTCTTTCTGCCCCTGCTTGTGAATCAGCCCAGATGGGTCTCATCATTCAAAAATGAATCCCAATCTCATTTTTTTTTTCCCCAGCCTGGACCAAAGGCCAGGGTTGCAAAAGCCAATTATTTGTTAAATGCCTGTATTAATTGCAAGGAAAATGTGCTGGGGAGTGGCAGCTCCTGCACCGTCCCCATGAGGTGTCAGGAAGCCACTGAAGCACAGGACAGGGTGGAGCTGCCTGGAGAGAGAATTTGGGGAATATTGGGACTCCAGGAACCTCCTCCAGCTGCTGCCACAAACTCTGGGAACAGGGAATTCCCTGGGAATCATGGCACAGCCCAGGACACTCCAGGGACCTGCTCCACAGCTCATTCCCTGTTCCCGAGGAATCACACAGAGCCCAAGCGGCTGTGGGCGTTCCCTGTGGGATTTCCATGGAATTAAGGCCTTATTTGGGTAGTGTGGGGAGCTAAAAACGTGGATTTGGGGACTTTTTTCATCACCCAGTGACTCAACTCTGCTCCCACCCCGTTTGCCAGAGGGTTCTGCTGTGCCAGCACCCAGGAACAGGGGGAGGAAAAACCAGCAGGGTGAGCTGGGAATGGGATGGGGCTGGAGCTGCAGTGGGAGATCCCAAAGGTGCTCCTGACCCCAAAGGTGCTCCTGACCCCAAAGGTGTCCCCAGAACCCAAAGGTGTCCCCAGAACCCAAAGGTGCTCCTGACCCCAAAGGTGTTCCAAACCCCAAACCTGTCCCTGACCCCAAAGGTGCTCCTGACCCCAAAGGTGTCCCTGACCCCAAAGGTGTCCCTGACCCCAAAATTGTCCCAGACTCCAAAGATGTCCCTGACCCCAAAGGTGTCCCCAGAACCCAAAGGTGTCCCTGACCCCAAAGATGTCCCAAACCCCAAACCTGTCCCTGAACCCAAAGGTGCTCCTGACCCCAAATGTGCCCCAGGCCCCCAGGGTGTCCCCAGACCCCCCCAAATGTGCCCCAAACCCCAAAAGTGTCCCAGACCCTAAAGGTGTCCCTGAACCCAAATGTGCCCCACACCCCAAACCTGTCCCACACCCCAAACCTGTCCCAGACCCCAAACCTGTCCCACACCCCAAACCTGTCCCCACTCACCGGGTCGCCTTCCACCACCTCCCCTTTGTGGTTCTTGATCACCATCACCACCTGGGCCTGGAAGGTGATGATCAGCACTGGGCCCTGCTCCATCATCTTCCCCATGGCCAGCTGCAGGGACAGAGAATTCCATGGAAAACATTCCCGAGTTTCCCAGTTCCCCCAGAGCCTCCCCTGGCTGTTCAGCCTCCTCAGTTCCATCATTCAGATTGTTCTGGAAAAGCTGCTTCCCAAAAAAAAAAACTTCCAAGTGAAAACGATTTGGGAACCTGTACCTCAAAAACAGTTTGCTTTTCCCCAAACTGTTGGGAGTTTTCTCATTATTTCCCCCAGCTCCACAAATGTGGGAAATGGGAACGAGCTCTGCTCCGTTATTCCCAATTAGAAAGCAAAATCAAAGACACCCTGCCCTCCAAAAAACCCAGAATTTTCTGAAGGAAATGTCTGGAATCAGAACATCCTGAGCTGGGAGGGACCCACAAGGATCGAATGGAGCCTTTGCTCCTGCTTTGAAATCAGTTTTTGCCAGGAAGTTGTTCTGAACCAGACAAAAACTGTACCAGAAAGAACTTCAAGGTGGGAACCTTCTGTTTGCCAGGATTTTTTTCTCCTCTATTCCCAGGCCATTCCATTAAATATTTAAAGACTTTATTCACTGGAATGCAAGAGGAGTGGAAATTCAGCTTTTTCTTTTTTTTTTTTTCCTTTCTTTTAAAAACCCAGAATTCTCTTTCTGCCCATTGTGGGAAATCTCTCATATCTCTTTTTTTATTATTTTTGTGGGAATGCAGGATGCCACAGAATGCTCTGCTGCTCTTTAGCTCTGGAATTCCTGCCTGTGCTGCCCCAAAAGGAAATCACAGGCACCGAGGACAGCAGGATTTTCCTCTTTTGAAATGTTCCCAAACTTTCTGTTTTATCCCCAATAAAGGCTGTGTCACAAAGGAAAAAAATTATTTATAGGGAGATTTTCCTGTTCCCTGAGGGGAATCAGCTCCCTGTAACTGCCCCAGCCCACAGCTGCAGCTCAATCCACCCAAATTAAAAAAAACAACCCAGTTTTCCACCCAAACTCAACCCCCAGCCCAATTTCCAAGATATTTTAGATGCTGTCAATAATCCCACAGCTGTGGGATTGCAGGAGGCCCTTCCAGGAGTGGGATTTTCCTCCCAGCAATGGGATTCTCCCTCCCAGCAATGGGATTCTCCCTCCCAGCAATGGGATTTCCCTCCCAGCAATGGGATTCTGCCTCCCAGCAATGGGATTTTCCTCCCAGCAATGGGATTCCTCTCCCAGCAATGGGATTCTCCCTCCCAGCAATGGGATTCCTCTCCCAGCAATGGGATTCCTCTCCCAGCAATGGGATTCCTCTCCCAGCAATGGGATTCCTCTCCCAGCAATGGGATTCCTCTCCCAGCAATGGGATTCCTCTCCCAGCAATGGGATTTTCCTCCCAGCAATGGGATTTTCCCTCCCAGCAATGGGGTTTCTCTCCCAGCAATGGGATTCCTCTCCCAGCAATGGGATTCTCCCTCCTAGCAATGGGATTTTCCCACTGGGAGCAGAAATGCCAAACCCCAGAGCTCAAACCCATTGAGCTCAAACCCAAAGAAGGTTGGACTTGATTCTCCTGGATGATGTTTTTTTTTTCCAGCCTTCATGATCCTAAAAATCCCCTGCTGAGGCCTGGGGTTGAACTCCTGCCCCAAAGGAAGGGGCAGGCAGGGAACTCACGTCCAGGTTGTCGATGTCCAGGATCCTGGAATGGAACTGGAGCCCCAAGGCCTTGGCCTGCTGGATGGGGTGGGCCAGCTGGCTGTAGGTCTGAGGGAGGAACAAACTGGGGTTGGGAATTGTTTGCAATTGTTCTGCCACTACCACCAAAAAATAAAATAAAATAAAAAAAAAGGAATTTTTGTTTGGACAGAGCCACCCAAAAAACCCCCCAAAAACTCCACAAGAAAATGAGTCACTTTTTTTTTTTTGTAAATGTGCTGAAGGAAGGGATCAAAGAACTGCAGGAAAATGCTTTGGGATTCACCAAATTCCCTTTAAAAATCTCACTTTTCCTGGGAAAAATGGGACTGAGAGCACCTGAGACTCACAACTGGACTGGAGAGCAGAAACAGAGAAAAGGAGGGAAAAGGAGGGAAAAGGAGGGAAAAGGAGGGAAAAGGAGGGAAAAGGAGGGAAAAGGAGGGAAAAGGAGGGAAAAGGAGGGAAAAGGAGGGAAAAGGAGGGAAAAGGAGGGAAAAGGAGGGAAAAGGAGGGAAAAGGAGGGAAAAGGAGAGAAAAGGAGGGAAAAGGAGGGAAAAGGAGGGAAAAGGAGGGAAAAGGAGGGAAAAGGAGGGAAAAGGAGGGAAAAGGAGGGAAAAGGAGGGAAAAGGAGGGAAAAGGAGGGAAAAGGAGGGAAAAGGAGGGAAAAGGAGGGAAAAGGAAGGAAAAGGAAGGAAAAGCAGGGACTTCAGTGCCCAGAATCACCATCTCAGCACCCCTGGGATCCTTTAAGAGGCTTTATCCCCCTGGATTCTGGGATAGGATTCCCATTTCCTCCCCTGGCTTATCTGACTGATTATTCTTGACTCAGGAGCTTCATTTCCAATTCCAGCTGCCTTGGGAATGTTTGATTTGGGTCTCACAAACTGCAGTGAGGCTGCTGCTTTTTCCCTCCAGAGCAATCCAGGGTGTCATTCCCAAGGTTGCTGGAAGCAGGGAAGACTCTCTGCTTTCAGACTGGATTTATTGTCACAAAAAAAAAAAAAAAATTGCTCCTCAGGATTTGTTAAATTGAAAAAAAAAAAAAAAAAAAAAGGAAAAAAAGAAATGGCTCTCCCAGCCCTCTGGTGGTGGGGAACAGCACAGGGAATTCATCTGGAGAATAAAGTGAAGCTCTTGAGCAGAAGAGCAGAATTATTTTGGATGTTAAGAACGGAATTATTTTGGATTTTACAGTGCAGTAATTCCGGAGGAATGAAGACCCCAAGAAAAGCCCACCAGCACTGTCAGGAAAAATTCTGCCTTTCAGGAGCTCCCTGAATTCCAACCCGTCCCAAAAAAACCCTTTTTCAAGCTTTGGGGAGGTTTCTGGGAGCTTCACTCACGGCCTCATAGCACCAGTCCTTGAGGATGTCGAGTTCTCCAGAGATCAGAGCCTGGGGAGGAAATCACACACAACATTTTAAAGCTCCTCTTATATCAAAGTGAGACCAATCAGCCCTTGCAGACAGCAGAACACCTTAAATCCCCCATTTTGTGGGACTCTGGGGGGAAACTGGAGCTGCAAAGGGGAACAGCCAAAAGGATTTCTATAAAAACACAGGAGCTGAGGCCAAGGGACATAAAGCTTGGGATAATTAAACTCTCCTAAAGCTTCCAGCTGAACCTTCCCATTAAATCTTCCTGTTCAACCTGCCAGAGAGGCAGCAGAGTTCCCAGGGCTCAGAAATCCTGGCATCAAACAGCAGAGCTGCAGTTTTCCACACTGAGAAATTCAGGGCACAGAAGGAACAGAAGAATCCCAGGTTTGGCTCCTCCAGCCTTCTCCTGAGTCTCTCAGAACAATTCCTGCTCTGTTTCAAACCCCAGACTCCCTCTCAGGGGCCTACATCCCTTTACAGTCACATCTCTCATCACTCTGACTCCCCAAAAACCTCAGATTCCAGACACTTCCATGAGCACTGAACTGTCACAACCTGCTGCTCTTCCCAAACCCCAGAGCAGAGCCCAGGAGCTCTTCCCAAATCCCTTCCCTATCACCATTTGCTGCCCCACTTCCCTCTGCCCCTGCCTCATTTGCTGTTTTCCAGCTCAGAACAATCATTTATCACCCCACGCTTCTGACATAAACATGGGATCCAATTCCTTTCCCAAGGTAAAGAAAATCACAAGGATTTCCCAAAGCAATTCCTGTCCCAGCTTTGGATTTTAGCAACGGAAAACTTAAAAAAACCCCATTTCCAAGGGGCAATAAGGGGGAACAGGAAGGGAAGCAGCAGTGCAGGGTCACCTCCAGCAGGTTGGGGATGATGTCCCGCTCACACTGCTTCAGGAAGCGGTCCTTGTCGAAGGAGGGATCCACCTTGAGGATCTCTGTCAGCACCTCGGACATTTCTGTCTTGGAGAACAACCCCCCTGCAAACAAACACAGCTCAGGGGGGCTGCTGGCACCAGCAGAGACAGGGACAGACAAGGGGCAGAAAAACCACCCCGGGAACGGCTCCAGCCTGGAAGTCAAACCCCAGATCGCTCCCGAGGATTGTCCTCCCACCCCTGACCCGGATAACGGGAATCCTGCAGGGCTCTGAGGGTGCCCAGGGCTGGCAGGGCACAGGAGGGGGCAGCAGGAGCAGCTGCAGGGGCTCAGGGAGGAGCAGAGGGCAGCGATGTGCCCGTACCGATGAGGTCGGTGACGCGGTCGGTGACGGCGCGCGACGCTCGGATGAAGGCGTTGTCACTCTCGTCGTACTTCATCTTCATCTCAAAGAACCCTGAGGGGACAACAGAGAGCTCAGAGCCCTCCCGGCTCACCCCCAGCCAGGGAACAGCCCCTCCTCAACCCCTCTGGTCAGTTCCAGGCACCAGCTGACAATTGGGTTTTTCCCCCTGTTTTATTCCCGGTTTTTCTCCCCATTTTTATTCCTCATTTTATTCCCCGTTTTTCTCCCCGTTTTCCTGCAGTGTTCTGGTCTCTCAGCAGCTCTCCCTGTGCTCACTCTCAGATTTAACACCTCTGGCAAGGGGATTTATCCAGTGGAATGAGGAAATTCAGGATGAGGCTCGTTGGAGCTGCTGGAGTCTCCATCCCCTGGGGGTGGCAAAGTGGGGATCAGGGACAGGCTGGGCTCCATGCTCCTGGAGAGCTTTTCCAACCTGCATTTTGGGATTCTGTCCTCAAAGCATTTCCACTGGAAACAGTCTCAAACGATATCAAAGGCCAGCTTTACACTACAGAGACATCACAGGAGTTTTCAATTTGCAAGTTGTGAGAAACTCCTGTGAGTTTTCAGGATTTCCCTTGTTTTAAGCTGCAGCTGGGGAGGAGCAGAGCTGCTTTCCCCCTCCCTGGTGCCAGAACAAAGCTGAGGAGGGAAGGGCAGGGAAAAGCCCCGAGCTGAGAGCAGGGTTTGGTGGCCTGGAGCAGGGACTGCTCCCAGCACAGCCCAGGGGCTGCAGCACAGATGGAGCAGCCTTGCAGAAGCTGCAGAGCTGTCAGCTCTGCCTCCCCCCTTCACACACTGCCAGCACCCAGCAAAGCCACAGGGAAAGGTGGGAATTGGTGATTTGCATCCCGCTGGGGCTGGAGGCACAGATGGGAGCAGATCCAGGCAGGGGAAGGAAGGGAATGTGCTGCTCCCTCCCAGCACTCACTGTTGAAAACCACGTTGTTGTCCTTGAAATCTTTCCACTGCTGGTACCACTTGGAGTCTTTATGCAGCACCATGCCCATGGCCTCCCTAGAGAGGGCAGAAAACGGGGATGAAACATGGGATATTTGGGAAAAAATTAACTGGTAACAAACACAGACAACACCCCGAGGAACGTCCCTGCAGCACTCGGCGTCGCTGAGGCAGCACGGGAATGATGAGCTCAATTACAAGATAAATTATGGCCCTCATAAATTATCAAAATAAATTGCAGGCCCATAAATGATACACCAGATAAATGAAACACCAGACAAATAAAAAACTCAGATAAATAAAACATTAGATAAACAAAACCCCAGATAAATAAAGCACCAGACAAATAAAACCCGACTCGAAGCAGCCCAGGAGAAAAGAGCTCAGCCTTAATCCTGCCCAGCCTCAGAAGTTAAAACTGAACACAGAACGATGCTCAGCTCAGAATTCCACCCCTGAACATTAAACCTGAACTTTAAAATAATTTGAAGTTGCCAGTTTTAGCACAGGAGGATTCGGGATCACCCAATTCCAGCTGGGCATTCCCACCCCACAGCTCCTGGGATTTGGATCCCCGACCCGTTTTGCACTTTTCCATGGAATTACAGAGGGAAATATCCACCCCCCAGAGGATCCCTCACGTACTCATTGGCTTCAAACACTCGCTGCTCTTTAATCCTGTCCCCGGAATATTCCGTCCGCTTCCGGAGCCGCTCCGGGCGCCTGTAGGGACCAGTCTGGCCCAAAACACTCTCATCTATCTCCTTCTTCACAGTTTCTACTCCCTGCAAGGAAAACAACCCCCTCAGGGTGGATTTATTGTCCTCCCAGAAGCTGAAAATCTCTCCTGTGATGGTCTGGGAGAGCCAAAGGCGCTGGGACAAAACATGGGATATTTTCCCCAAAATCCTGCAAAGAGAGGGGTTTAAGGAAGCTGAAATCCCACTGGGGAGAGGCATTTCTGGGCAGCTCCCCAGCAGCAGCTCAGCCCTGCCAGGCTCCCCCCGGCAGCAGTGCCAGAGTCCTGGAACCTGGGGGAGCTGCTGCTGGATTTCACTGCCAGCCTCCAGAGAGAGGCATTCCCGAGGCTCTGGGAGCTCTGGGAGCCCTGGGAGCACACTGCACAGCTCTGGGAGCTCTGGGAGCACAGGGGACAGCCCTGGGAGCACACTGGACAGCTCTGGGAGCACACTGGACAGCCCTGGGAGGACACTGGACAGCCCTGGGAGCTCTGGGAGCACACTGGACAGCCCTGGGAGCACACTGGACAGCCCTGGGAGCACACTGGACAGCCCTGGGAGCACACTGGACAGGCTCTGGAGCACACTGGACAGGCTGTGGGTGCCCTGGGAGCACACTGGACAGGCTCTGGGAGCTCACTGGACAGCCCTGGGAGCCCTGGGAGCACACTGTACAGCTCTGGGAGCACACTGCACAGCTCTGGGAGCACTGGGAGCACACTGGACAGCCCTGGGAGCACACTGCAGAGGCTCTGGGAGCCCTGGGAGCACACTGGACAGCTCTGGGAGCTCTGGGACCACACTGGACAGCTCTGGGTGCTCTGGGACCACACTGCAGAGGCCCTGGGAGCCCTGGGAGCCCTGGGATCAGTACCTGGGAGATGGCTTTGAAGGCTGCAGTCCTGCCCAGCTTCTCCCCTCCCCTGGTCACCGACTCCGCCGACTGTTTGGCCGTTTTGGCCGCTTCCTCCACGCCCTCCTTGATCTTCCTGCCCAGGTCACTCTTGCTGACCTCATCCAAACTCTGCAAGGGAAGCAGGGAAAGGTCATTCCAGCTCCAGGCCTTGGCCCCAGGCCCTCCCCAGCTCCCCTTTAGGCCCTGGAAGGGCTCTGAGGTGTCCCTGGAGCTTCTCCTCTCCAGGTGAGCACCCCCAGCTCACCCCAGAGGGGCTCCAGCCCCTGGAGCAGCTCCATGGGCTCCTCTGGACTCTCTCCAGCAGCTCCAGGTCCTTGTTTTGGGCTCCCAGGACCCAAAATCCCCTTCTACACCTCCCAAACCCCAGAGGAATCCCCGCCTGGGTCTCCTCTGACCACACTCAGTCCATTATTTTGTTAATGCCTCTGGTTTTAAAAGCTCCAGGGTGTGAATCGCCTCTGGAACAGCAGCACCTGCCACCAACAGTGACAATTCCAGCCCCACAACAGCCCAACTTGAGCAGAGCTGCCCCGAGGAAAAGCCCTTTTACCTCTTTAACTGTTCCTGTTATTTCTCCAAGTTTCTTTTTAATCACTTCTGAGGTCTTCACGGTTTCAGATTCAATGGTTTTCTGGGGGAAAAGAACATTAATCAAGAGACAGAAACTACTCAAACACAGCTTGGATGGAGCACAGCCCATCAGGGCTGCAATCGAGGGCAGAAAAAGGCACATTTCAGGAGCTCGTAGCCTGAGTCAGCAGCAGCAGCTCAGCTCTTTGCAAATGATGATGCTCCCTGAACAATGCACAACAAACATCTGATGCTCAATTTAACGCCTCGTTATTTGACCTGCTCAGAAATGCAGCCAAGTGTCTGCTGGAAAGAGTTTCCATTAAAAAAGAAAAGGAAAAAAACCTCCCAAAACATTCCAACAGATAAACATTCCGAGGCATCCATTTACCACCCAGCGCTTCCAGCCAAGCAGAACTTCTCCTGAACACTCAGCTGGGGACTGGAATTTTCCCTCAGAGCAGTGGCAGCTCAGGGGCTGGGCAGGAAAGAAGGGGAAAACTCCAACACTCACATATTTCCTCCTGGCTTCCCTCAGGGCATCCGACTCCTCCAGCTTCTTCGCCTCGTCCCGGAACTTTTTGATGCTTTCCTTCATCTCTTTGTTCTTGGCTAATTCCTGTTTGATGTTCTCCACAAAACCTGAGATGAATCCTTTCCTTCCTCCCGAGGAGTAGCACCTGGACTGGAGAAAACCATTCCACGCTGGAGAATCCCCAGAGGGACCCCAAAGGCAGGAGGGTGACGGGCTCCAGGGAAGCACTGGAGCACTTTTGGGATGTCTGGGAAACGTGGAGCTGCTCGGAAAAGCAGCAGCTGATCCTTTAAAAAGCCACGTGGCCGGTGGATTTCAGGGAAGCCCAGGATGGATTGGGCTGAAAGGATCTTAAATCCCATCCAGCTTCATCTCCTGCCAGGGGCAGGGACATCTCCCACCACCCCAGGGTGCTCCAGCCTCAGCTACCCCAAAATTCCTTCGGTTCCATTGAAAAAGTGGAAATTTCCAGCCTTTCCCAGAGCCACATCCAGCTCAGGATTCTGCTGGGAAAACACTCTGGGCTGGAAACGGAATAAATTCAGGGGAGACCAACCTGGGGGGCGGCCAGGGCAGGGCTGGGGATCGTGTCCAGGGCACTCCTGGGGAAGGCAGGGATGGGATAACGCCGGGAGAGGAGCCACAGCCCACTGAGGAGACATTTCTGCAAGGAAAACAGCACAGGAGGAGCTCAGGGGAGCATCCAAGAGCTCCCAACACCCGGGTTTGGGACAGGGGTGATGCACTAATCCATCCTGGAGCTGAAACGTGAGAAGCACACGGATTTTTCTGGGAAAACTCTTCCCAACACGACTCTTTGCCAGCTCTGGAGGATCTCAGAACAATCCGTGGATGGTTCTGCTGTCCCTGCCGAGCTCCAGCCTGTAAATTCCTGCTCTGGAAGGGGCCAGTGCTGAGCTCAGGGCTGGCAGCAGGGGACAATCAGGGAAATCCCAGATAAAAATCTGCATTTGCTCAAGAACAGCACTGAGCCCCGACCAAAGGCAGAACTGAACACAAATCCCGAATCTCTCCTTTAATTCTGGGCACGAAAAACTCCTCCAGGCCCCCGGTGCCACGGGCGGGAGCTGAGGGTGACGCTCCCTGTGCAGCCCCCGCCGCTCACGGGGAAATCGCCCCGAAGGGAGCCCCGAGAGAGGCCCCGGCAATGGGCGGGCTCCAGATCCCGGGACACGGCCCATGGAGGCCCCGGGAGCCGCTCCCTGGGGCCGGGCGGGAGCAGCGAGCGCGGAGCGGGGCCGGGTGTCCGCACCGGGGGCCGGGTGTCCGCACCGGGGTGTCCCCACAGGGGCCGTGTGTCCCCACTGGGACCGAGTGTCCCCACCGGGGTGTCCCCACCGGGGCCGTGCGTCCCCACATGGGCCGGGTGTCCCCACCGGGACCGAGTGTCGCCACCGGGGCCGGGTGTCCCCACCGGGGGCCGTGTGTCCCCACCGGGGCCGGGTGTCCCCACCGGGGGCCGTGTGTCCCCACCGGGGCCGGGTGTCCCCACCGGGGTGTCCCCACCGGGGCCGGGTGTCCCCACATGGGCCGTGTGTCCCCACCGGGGCGGGTGTCCCCACCGGGGGCTGCCAGCACCGGGGCCGAGTGTCTCCACATGGGCCGGATGTCCCCACCGGGGCCGGGTGTCCCCACCGGGGGCCGCCAGCGCCGGGCCCGGCGGTCACGGAGGGAAGGGCGGCCCCAGGCCCGGCCCCGCTCGCTGTCCCCGCCGGGCGGAGCAGGCCCCGTTCGGTCTCCGGCCCGCTCCCGTCCCGGTTCCCCGCTCACCCGGCACCCGCCTGCCGCCGCCATCGCCCCGCGCGCCCCGTGACCTTCGCGCCGCGCCGTGACGTCACTGCCGCGCGCCGCCCGCGCCACGTGGCCGCGAACGGCGGGAGCGGGAGAGCCCGGGACTGCACCGGGACTGCACCGGGACTGCTCCGGGACTGCTCCGGGACCCACCGGGAGAGCCCGGGACTGCACCGGGACCTACCGGGACTGCACCGGGACCGCGCCGGGACTGCACCGGGACTGCACCGGCATCACCGGGACGGGACCGGGAGAGCCCGGGGCTGCTCCGGGACCCACCGGGACAGCACCGAGACTGCTCCGGGCCCCACCGGGACTGCACCTGGACCGCACCGAGCCGGGACCGGGAGAGCCCGGGGCTGCACCGGGACTGCTCCGGGCCCCACCGGGACTGCTCCGGGCCTGCCCCCGGCCGGGACCGGCCTCACCGGGGCTGTCTCGGATCTCCCCCGGCCTCACCGGGACTGCACCGGGCCGGGACCAGCCTCACCGGGGCTGCTCCAGGCCTGACCCGGGCTGTCCCGGACCCTCCCCGGCCTCACCAGGATTGCTCCTGGCCCGGCCCGGGACCCTCTCCAGCCCCACCGGGGACCCCCCCGGGCCTGCCGCAGCCTGATTCATGTGTTATTAAAAGCGTTTCGTGCAGGAAAAGGAGAAATCTCCCCCCTCGCACCTGCAGCAGGTGTTTGCCTCTTACCTGCCTGGGCCAGACACCCGCAAAGGGGAGAAAAAAGAGGGTTTTAACCCCGTTTTCAGCTCAGGCCTTCCCAACAGCCAACACGACTCTAGAATAATTTAAGTAGCATTGCGACTAGAGAAAAACCTTGAGCTGGGCCTGCCCCTGGAGTGGGTGGGATACAGGAGAGGGAAGGTGCTGCACCCCTGGAGACGTCTTAAAGAGACTGTGTCAGAAACCAAGAGGAACACTGGATTTTTTTTTTACAAACTGGAGCTCGCCGAGCTGAGCTCGCAGGCGTTTTAAGCCGATTAAAGGATGCTGCGACTGAAATCTTGAACTTGCATTTATTATCAAAGTCAGACTGTTTACATCTGTCAGGTCAACGAGATGCCACAACTACAAAAAAAGATTGTGCACATGGTAGTTCCAATGCAAAAAACCAGTAAAACGGGGCTCCCTCAGTTAAAAAAAGGACTTAAAATTACTCCAGAAAGCAACCGGGCGGGGCGGGAAGGCTGAAGAGCTTTACATCCAGTCAGAGAGACGCTCGGAGGAGGGGCAGGAGTACAAAGGCCGGGCGCGGCGGGGCTCAGGCGTTGCGGTCGATCCGCACGTCGATCTCGCGGCCGCGCAGCTGCAGCCCGTTCATCATGCGGCACGCCCGCTCCGCCACCTCGGGCGACTCGAACCGAACCACCCCGCAGCCCTTGGACTTGCCGTTCTCCATCTTGATGTCGGCGTAGAGCACGTGGCCTGCGGGGACAGCGCGGTCACCTCGGGCTGCTCTCCCAGCCCCGGGGCTCAGGGACTCTGCCCCAGCCCGGGTTTGGCGCTCAGAGCTGCTCAGGGGGTTCTATGGGAGGTGGGTTTGTCCCGGCTCAAGCAGCAGCTCCAGGGTGTGGAGCCCGGGCTCCACCTCATGGCCGAGGCTGGGCTTGGCTCCCATGGAATGGTTTGGGCTAAGAGGGACCTTAAAGGGCATCCAGAGCCTGGCCTTGGGCACTGCCAGGGATCCAGGGGCAGCCACAGCTGCTCTGGGAATTCCATCCCAGCCCCTCCCCACCCTCCCAGGAAACAATCCTCTCCAACCCTGCCCTCTGGGTTATTATCTGGCCGTTATTTATAATCGTTCCTGAGAGCGAGGAAAACAACTCACCACATTCATTGAATTTATCTTTCAGCATTTTCCATGTAAAATCAAAAGGCAGCTGTGGGGAGAGAGGAATAAACCATTCATGAGGCTCTGCTGAACGAACTGCAGGCAACCCCCAGCTCCCCAAAAATGGAACCCATCCCAGCACAGCCCCTGCCATGAAACCACGGGATCATGGTCAGCCAGGAGCTCTTCTGGTAAAGAAATGGCCCCAACTCCCCCCAAAATTTAGCAGCATCGAGTATTAAGACATTGTGATTGGAACCAGAGCACGGATGAGATCAACACATCAGTGACAAAGAAAGCCATGGGTGGGACGGGAGAGGTGGGAAAGGGCAGGAGTGGGAGAAGGGGGGAGCACAGAAAAGAAAAATGGGATACTCACATTTCTCACAAATATCTGACAGGCTTTCCGGGCCACGCCGGCTGCAGGGCCTCCGGCACCTCCCAGGGAGCCTGCAAAATTCCCTGCAAAGTTTCCCCTCTCCATGTCCATGGGCCGCTCGAAGTTGCTGCCCATGGCCAGCCCCATGCGCTCGATGCCTGCCCCCATGCCCTGCCCCATGGGCGGCCCCATCCTCTCCATGTTGGTGGCGCCGAGGCGCTCCAGGCCCATCCTGTCCATGGGCGCCGCTCCCATCCTCTCGATGCCGATCCTGTCCATGGGCGGCGGGCCCCCGATGCGCTCCAGCCCCGCGGGCATCCTCTCGATGACCTGGCCCATGCCCGTGCCCATGCCCGCGGGCACCATGCGCTCCAGCCCCAGCCCCATCCTGTCCATGCCAGCCCCCATCCTGTCCACGCCCGAGCCCATCCTGTCCATGGCGCCGCCCACGCGCTCCATGGCCGCGCCCATGCGCTCCATGCCGAAGCCCAGCCCTGATCCCATACGCTCCAGCCCCGAGCCCATGCGCTCCATGCCCGGCCCCATGCGCTCCAGGTTGGGCGCCAGGTGGTGGTCGATGCCCAGCGGGGCCATGCGCTCCATGCCAGAGCCCATCCTCTCCACGTTGGAGCCCATGCGGTCCAGCACCAGCCCCATCCTGTCTATCTCCGAGCCCACCCGCTCCATGCCGTGCCCCATCCCGGCCGGGAGCCGCTCCATGCCCGCGCCCATCCGCTCCATGCCCGGCGCCATCCGCTCCATGCCGGGGATGCTGGCGTTGCCACCACCTGCAACACAAGGAGCACGGCCTCAGGACATGGGCAGGGAGGCACAAAGGTCAGGCTGAGGTGGAGCCCCATGGCTCAGAGCTCCGGGACTGCAGGATGAGGGAAATGCAGACACTCAGGTCAGACCCCCCTGCAGAGCTGCCCCAGCCCTGGGACCCCAAAGTAAGGACCTGGAGCTGATGGAGAGAGGCCAGAGGAGGCCCTGGAGCTGCTCCAAGGGCTGGAATCCCTCTGGAGCCAGGCTGGGATTGCTCACCTGGAGAAGGCTCCAAGGAAAGCTCAGAGCCCCTTGCAGGGCCTGAAGGGGCTCCAGGAGAGTTGGAGGGGAACTGGGGATAAGGGATGGAGGGACAGGACACAGGGAATGGTTCCCTTCATCCTGAAATGCTGTGATTTGGTCATTAAACCAAATTAAATCTGGAAATCGGTGGGGGAGCTCTGCCTGCTCAGAGATGTTTGGGTTCAGCTTTGCTCCAGGAATTCTGCACTCTCATTACTGAGATGGTCCAGTATTTTCAGGGAACGTGCCTGGAAGTTAAACGTGATCCAGGCAGCAGGAGAAGCAGGATTTTGTTTTTCACTGACAAAAATTAACAAGTTCCCAGCAGCATTTAAATAAGCCAGACAGCAAATCCCTACAGCAAAACTTAAATCTGTTTTTTTTAATCTGTATCACCCCCATAATTCTTGTGAGCAGTTCAGGGATGAAAAGCAGGCAGGAAATGGATTTCATTTACTGCACTCACCTATTCCCCTCTCCAAGGTCTCTCCAAAACTCCGGGACATTCCCATCTCATTTCTTCCAAACTCTCTCTCAAATCCTCCTCCCATGGCCCGATCCATCTCTGGAAAGAGGAAGGTGGAGAAGTTTGCAGGGGGTTTTATGATCCCTGAGAGAACATTTTACCACAGGAATCCTTTTGGAGATTCACAGCACAGGAAGGTTTTTGTGATTTTCTCCTGATCCTTTTGTTGTGGCTTCAGGAGCCCAAAACCCCAAGGAAAAGCAGGATTTACCCCAAACACGTGGGAGGCTCTGGGAACTGGACAGAGCCAGAATCTTTCTGAATAAACCCTTCAAGGTACCACCAATAAATCACTGGCTCTGTGCAGCTCAGAGGCCACGAGGGACTTGGGGTCACAACATCAGCTGGAAAAAACCCGAATTATTCCCATAAAATGGCAAAGAGGCTTCAGGGAAGAGAGATCCCTCCCAGGGAAGGCAGCAGCACCCACAGAAACCCAGTGCCTACCACTCATCCTGGCCATGTTCATCCCGGCTGGGAAGCGGCCAATGTTCTCCATGCCACCGAAGGGACCTTCCATTCCTGAAAAACAGAGGTGCCAGGGATTCCTTAGCAGTGTGTTCCAGCTCTGCTGCACACCCAACACTCCCACAGGCACGAGACAGCTCCCTGCCACCAGCTCCCAAAAAGGGGTCAGGATTTGGGCACAGCATTATAAAAATTGCGGAATCGCAGAGCGGTTTGGGGCATTGAGGATCCAGCTCCACATCTCCTGAGCTGAGGAGGCACAGTCCTGTCTGATGGCATGGACCCACCCTCCCCACACACCTGCAGCACTCTGAACACCCAAAAAGGACCAACTTCTCCCTAAGTGGTGAGGGTTTCCCAGCACAGCAATTCCTGCCACACGCACACACCTCAGTCGGCAGGACTTTCACAAAGGCCAAGCTATGAACAGATCAAAACCACAGCTTACCTCCCATCTTATTCATTCCAAAGCCCATGCCTTCCATTCCCATTCCTCAAAATAAAAGAGAAAGCTTTATATAGCAGGTGTCACCCAAGAAACCCCAGCCAAAGGCTGCAGAACTCAAAACCACACAACACATCCATGGCTTGGGCTGAGGAGCTTACATGGGACAACTCTGAGGAGATTCCAACATTCCTGCTCAGAAAATCAAGCAGCAAAGGGGAAAAAACCCACTGGCATTTCGACATGGAAAGCTGAGTGTGTGCTACTTTTTAGGTGGCTCTTTGAAACTTGTGCTATTTCAACAGATCCTCACCAAAGATTTGCAAGCCCACTAAAAGTGTTAAAAGTGAGAGATGGTTTGGAGTTTCATGGATCTTTGCAGTGTCTGCTGCTCATGCTCAAGAGTCAGAAAATGAGAGCTGTGTCTTGACCACAGTGAAAAAAAAAAATAAAAAATGGAGCAGTTGGTTAAATTTTAAGTTTCCATTATCAAGCTGAACAAAAAAAAAAACTCATTTGGCTTTAACATTCCTAAGAAACTACGAACTTTTTGGGGAGGCAAACAAAGCTATCTACCTTCTACACAGCTTAAAGCTCTCATGAAACAAAAGCATAGGAGTAATCTTCTTACCTCCAGGTCCCATGTTGCCCATTCCCATGCCTTTGTTTATATGATTTGCATCAATAGGTTGACCTCCAGGTCCTAATCCCATGCCAATACCACCAAGACCATCTGAAGAAAATATTCAGATATCAAAAAAGCCTTCTTTCCATAGTTTGACAAAACAGCAAGTTTTATTTCTTAAGTAATTGACTTTCATTCTCCAAAAAAAAGCTTGCTGCGTCCCCCCTGTGGGGTGTGTACTGAAAGCAGGGAAGTGTGGAGTAAATCAAGAGGAGATGTGTCTTGAAATAAGCTAAAAACTATCTCCAATTCTTTGGTTTCATATTTCAATTTCCATCTTACTGCTGAGAAAACTCGCTTTGGAGCTGACTCCTGAAAAAGAACTGGCTAGAACACTGCTTCATCATTTGGGCAAAGCCCTCGGCTGAGGAGGGTGGAGTGGGCAATTTGGGAGAAGATCCCCTAAAACCTGAGCCCAGTTCTCACCCTGGGTGGCCAACGGCTCGTTCCCAGCTCTGCCAGGGGAGAAGTGAAGCTGCAGGTGCAGCCTAATCAATGACAGCCACCGATGGAATTGTGAGCACACAGCCAGCCTCTCTCTGAGCAAACACACCACGGCATTCCCAGGCATGGAGCTCAACCTTCCTCAAGGCTTCCCCAGCCCAAAGAAAGAAGAAAAGAACCTTTTTTATATTTGAATTTTTTTTTTCCTGAAGCAGGAAGAAAAGGTCTCTGCTTGGCACAAACAGCAGCTCATGGCATCCTCTGCCTGCAGGATTCCCTCGTTTCCAGCTCAGCACTGAACACAGGAGTGTTGAATCTTGTTTTAAAACAGCACAAGGTCCCCCTTCCCCACCCCAGTAAAGGCCAAAATCCAGGCTGCCAGAGGGATTCAGGGAGTTTTACACCGAGGTAAATGGAATTGGAACCCAGTGACTTTGTCCTGAAGAGAGGAACATCTTTACAGTGATCCTGCTGCTGAGGAAGGCAAGCTGAACTAGGCAGGGACTAATTACTTAATGCTCGTTAACAATGGGCAATTTAGCAGCACACAGCAGGTCTGGTTCCCAGGAAGAAAACAGCATCTGTGTGAATTCAGAGAATCCCAGAGTGGTGTGGGCTGGAAGGGACCTGACAGCTCATCCACTGCTCTGCCCTGGGCAGGGATCCCCCTTCCACAGCCCAGGCTGCTCAGGACAACTCAAATTCCATCAGCAGGCCAAATTTAGCTGCATTTGAAACAAATTCAGCCTCCAGCTCTTCCCTTCCAGTCCCAGCTCTTCTCTTCAGTGTTCCCAGGATCTCATCCCAGCGTGGCTGAGGCTGGGAGGGGCCTCAGCTCAGCCCAGGTCACATCCACAGCTCGGGGGAGATTCCCAGGGATGGAGATTCCACAGGAGCTCTGAGCAACCCACTCACCCTCCCAGGAATGTTTCCTCACATCCACGTGGAGCCTGTGGATTTCCACTGCTGGTTTGGACTTGGTCTTTTAGTTCATTCAAATTCCAAGTTGGAAGGAGCAGCTTGGGGCAGCCAATTATTCTGAATTTCCATCTCCTGGGGTTTTTGGTCGGTGCTTTCTGCATCCTGCACCTCCAAGAAGAGCCTGGTTCCCTCTTCTTTCCATATTTAACACACTGATAAGATCTCCTTTGGAAATTTGAAGGCCTGGAAGACTCCCAGGTCCTGAAATCAGCCCTTCCAATTTAAGGGAAAACATTCCATTCCCAGAGCACCATCCCACAGAAGGAGTTTCCATTAAATCCCACTATTAATGGGAGGCACTGGGATCCTGGAATTGCAGTGGAGAGCTCTGGAAGCCTTGAGAAGGTGAATGTTTTAAGACAAGCTTCTGGCCATGAGCTGAAAGAAGTAGCCAAAAAAATCACTGAGCAGCTCTTCTTCACTATTCCCCCTGCTGAAATGATTGAGGAATTTGGATCCCAGTTTTCCAGTTTGAACCAGTTTTACTGGGGCTGGGACTGGTTCCCAGGTGCTGAACAGCCAAATAAAAAGCAGAAGATGTTGAATCATGCAGGGGACACTTACGAGGGAGTTGTTGGGGTCGCTCTGGAGGGAAGAAATCTCCTTTGGGAAAGGCTCGTTCATCCTAAAAGGAATTCATCCAACACATTCAAGTTGGCAAGGAAAGCAGGAAATGATTTCCTGATTTTTGACATTTTGCATTAAAACACAGAAATTTCAAGCCAAAGCAGTCCTGACTGTAGTTTTGATTTGTCTTTTAGCAAAATAACCCGACTCAACCTTCCCTGATGGCATCAATTCAGCAGGCAACAGGCAAATCACACATTTCCCATTCTGGATTTTGATCCACCCTTGAAAGCACCAATCCCCCAAATGAGGAGTGCATTCCCAGGGCAGGGAGCAGTGGAAATGGGAACAGGAATGGGAATGTCCTCACCATTTTGACGTGCATGGGTCTGTCAAAGAGCAGCTGCCCATTGAACATGGCTGAGGGTCGTTAAGGATCCTTGTTCAAGCACTGAGGGCTCTGAGTGACAGCACAAAACTCCCTCAGAAAATCCCATCTCCTCAGTTATGATTCACAGATTACCCCAAATCCTCCTGCCTTCTCCGAAACTAAAAAGCCTTGAAATCCAAATTTACTGAACTTTGAAAAACATACTTTCTGAAATTAAAAAAAAAAAATGATAAAAACATTTCTGGGTAAGATTAAGTTCACGAGGAGATACAAAACCTAACTCTAAGTCAGCCCAAGTGTTTAAATGTTTCCTCAGTCACTTTATCCATTGAAAACAGGGGAAAGTTCCACAGCAACATCCACATTTTGAAGTGTGCTTGCCTGTGAATCCTCTGCCCAACTCTGTCTTCTACAAGGTTTAGTGGGTGCACTGCAGAAGGGAATTAACACTCAACAGAAACTTTGGGAAAGGAAAGGGGGAGTATTTTCCTCCTTCCCATACCACAATCAGGAACTGAGAGAGTAATACCTGGAATTTTATTGCTGGTTGGTTTCTAGGTACCAAATCATTGCTTGGGCAGTGGAAGGGCACAGGGAACAGGAAAACACCAGCTCCGTGTGCCTTGGTACAGGAAAGGACTTTTTCCTTTCCAGACAAATCTTTTCAGAGAATTGCATTTTAATACTAATTACAACCTAGAGTCAGAAACTCATCTGAGACAGAAACACATTTATCCACGTAGGAAAGGGAACTTCCTTTGCTAAAGATCCTGAGCAAGCCACAGCAATTCCTTCAAGATGGAACTTCACCTCTCTCACTTCTCCTTCCCTTTTCCAGCCGCCACAACTGGACCTTCCCCACCCTGGCAATGAGGTCAGGTGGAATTCAATTCCTCCCTCGGAATACAACTCCCACAGCCCCCAGCTGCCTTTGCCAGGCGCTGTGCCCCAGGCCCAGCTGCTGCCAAGGATACAGATGGCCTGCACGGCCTCGATGGCCTGCTCGAAGGTGACGGTGCCGATGCCGCGGCTCTTGCCGTCCTTGTCCTCCAGGATGTCAGCCCTGACCACAGCCCCGGCCATGCTGAACACCTCCTTCAGCTTCTTCCAGCCCACCTTGTAGTCCAGCTGCAGAACAGGGCAGCGTTGGAAATGCAAGAGGAGGAAACAGCATTAGTGAGCTCGTGTCATTTCCTCGGTATCAGCATGAAAGCTGTCAGAGAGCTGAGACGCAATTTACTCAAAAATCCCAATTAACACTGTGCTACAACCCAACTGAGAACCTCTCCTTTGCACAGAGGAACTTCTCCTGGAATTCCCAAGGCCTCTCCTGCCCTCGGGTGTGCCCCAGCTGAGGGGCTGCCAGGGCTGGCTCAGCACAGGGGGTGCCAGCACTCACGTTGGCCACGAAGACGGTGCTGCCGAGGCGGCCGGCCTGCAGGGCGTGGATGATCTCGTTGGGGATGTTGGGGTTGTTCAGGATGCTGGGCGGGATGTTGATCATGCCAGGGCCCCCAGGGCCAGGCCCGATGCCCATCCCTCCTGCTGCCATCACCTTCTGCATGGCCCTCCTGGCGTGCTCCCCGTCGGGGTCCTGGGGGACACACACACACACACACACTCTCAGATCCCCCTGTGGGCTCAGAGAGGCACAGGGAGGAGTTTCCCTTCAGCCCAGGGTATCTGCTCCCTAAACATTGCCAGCCAACTGATTCCCTTTCATTGTCAGTCAGTTTTGTTTGAGCCAGCACCTTTTATCATTTAAATGATAACCTTTATTATTGGTACCCTTTATTATTGAAGTTATTCTCTGCAGGCATTTCCCTGGTTCCCAAAGTGTTTATCCATCATTAACACCAACAACAATCTCTGTTACACCTGTTCCAAACCCTGCTAAACCCCCAGGGCACAGGAGAGGGCTGGGAATGAACTCCCAGGACTGGCTTTAATAACAAAGCCATTAAAATGGAAATGCATCTTTGAGGTATTCCAGGGAAGAGCTGGTTCTATGGGATTGTTGGTGGAATCCACTCACTCTGATGCTGAATTCAAAGGGAAGTTTGTCAAGAACAAACACTCACAGAGGTTTCTGTGTCAAATTCATTAATAAAGGAACTGCAATTAAAGCCAAACTCCTGCTCTGTCCTCACATCCAGTTTAATCTTGATAATCACAAGTTCAGCAGTGGTTAAAATGATTAAAGAAATGTTGACTGGTTTTCTTTTTATCCTATTTAAGTCCTGCTTTCTGCCCATTACCCTCTGAGTCAGCCCCAAACCTTTAACAGAACAGATCCCCTCCTCACCTCTTTCACTTTCAGGGGTCTGCCCCCAAGACTGTGCTTGTTCAGAACCTCAGCAGCCTTCTTCATGCTCTCTTCCATCTTGAACTCCACCACCCTGTGGGGACACAGCACAGCTCAGGGGGGTTGTTTTGTTTCAAGGAGCCCCCCGGGGTTTCTGGTATAAATTCAGGGTGAACTTACGCGCATCCCTGGCGAGGTGATTTCCCAGGGCAGTCACAGGGAGGAGGGAAGAGAGAAGAAATAAAGTCAGTGAAAAGCCCAAACCGCACACAAACATTTTATTATTAAAGCCAAATCACATCAGTTAAGCCCTACCAGCGAAAATAAAATGTAACCTTACACAGGCAAGCCTCCAATGCTGGAATTCCATAATTTCTTATGCCTGAACAGGATTAACCTGGGGTTCTCTGAGGTTGTAACAAACACTAAATCCCGACTCTCCAAGAAATACCACACGCTTCCTGTGACCTGCTCTTCCCTGGCATACAGCAAAACCCTCCACACTCTCACCCTAAATCCATTTCCTTCAGGACACTCAGGAGTGCTCCTACTGTCTTCCCTGATGCTGGACTCGAGGCCCGTGAAGGCACTGAACGTTTACATTCAGGAATTTACCTGGCTCTGCTGGCCCAGGAAATGGAGTTTGCAGCACCTGCTTGTTGCACCCTGGCCCTTCCAAACTCAGCCAACCACTCGAGTGACTTTTCCAAAGCACAGGAATGTTCCAGAGCCCTGCCCTGCCTTGCTGGGGTGACACAGCCAACGCCAACGGCACGCGGGGAACAGCTCCCGACTGCAGAGCCCAGCCCACCTCCTCCCATCCCACAGCACTCCTGACCTAGAGACACTGCACATCCACACTCTGGGCCTCCCTGGCCTCCTGTCCAGCACACAGAAACATTTTTCAGGTAGAAAATCCACAAAGAAACTCTCAAAACACTTACCCTTGACTTTCCTTCAGCGTCCATTAAGAGCTCCACGTATGTTACCTCACCAACTACAAATCAGATTCCAGACGACACAGATACCAAGGGAGAAAAGCCAAGAAAACAATGGGAATTTAGAACAATCAACAACCGTGTATGGAGCCTCTGCCTTATAAGAAAGCCCAGAAACACTCCACGTTCTCTAGACCACAAAACTGGACAATTACAGGTATGCAGTAAAGGCTTCAAGCACTTCAGTATGTTCTTGGTTTTCCTCCGCCTCAAAAGCCAGAGACTGCTGCAGTTCCCTGGAGCTTCAGTGCCCACCTGAGGCAATCCAAACCCACGGGAAAGGCTGCAGGAACAAGTTCCCTTCACTTCCCACAGGACGAGGCCCTGGCTCCACAATCCAGAATTTCAACTGATTCGTTTTTGTCAGGATTTAAAGACAGGAGTCACACTGAACCAACAGATCAAGACATCACTGCTTGCCTGCTATTTATTTCCACAGGTTTGTGTTAAGCCACAATAAATCCCATTTTAGCATTCAAATCTGCTGTATTTGCTCTCAAGACAAAACTGTCAAAAGCAAAAGGCAAAAGTCCATGGAAAACTCCACCTGTCCCTTTCCTCATTGGACTGGGATTGCCTCTCCAGGACCAAATAACCCTGGCAGGGATCTCCAGAATGCAACTACCCAAATGGCTGCTGCCTTTGAAGGGACTGGCATACAGAAGAATGGAATAAACACCTCTTTTTTTAATTTCTCCTTTCTGGTTTTAGAAGTCCTGGGGTTTAAATTCAAACCAGGAGGACTCCAGGTTTATCTGGATGGTGGAATGTTTTATTTGTGGGAAAGCACGAGCCAGTTGAAGATGAGTAGTTTTAACTGGAGCAAGGGACTGGGGTTTCACAAGACTCTGCCAGGGACAGAGGGAGGCGTTCAGCCACTCACAGGACACTGGGAGGATCACTGTGCAAAGCTGACAGCCTGCAAGGGCTCCTGAGGCTGGGAAAAAAAAAGGAATGCCTAATGAAACCACTGCTTTTTAATCTCCATTTCGTATTTTAAACTATAATTTAGCAGTAAGAGCATTCCAGCCAGAGAATAGGATGAAGAGCTCTGATCCACTCCTGCTTTTGGGGGGAATTTGAGGCTGGAAAAGGCTGACCAGCCCCTCTGAAAGGGACTCCAGTGGAGTGTCCATCGTCATGCACAGCTCCATCCACGCTGGTGTCAAGCCCAGCAGGCTCTGGCCCCTCTGAGCTCCCACAGCACTGTTCTCAGGTTGCTCCTGAGGGCTCCAGGGGGGTTCAGCATTCCCAAGAGCTCCTGACGCCGTCCAGCTCAACAGCAGCAGCCAGAGCCCAACACACCCAGGGCAGGGCTGGAAAGGGACTCACCAGCTCCTCCCAGTGAGCTCCACTCCAGAAGCTCTGGGAGCCACGGCCCCTCACTCCCTGCCCCTGCAGAGCCCCCTGAGGGCTCTCCTCTCCCAGCCACAGCACCCTCAGCTCCTCCTGCAGACCCACACCAACAACTCCCCGGGGAGAGTTCGCCAAACCTCAGGAGCTCCAACACCACGGAACATCTGCTCCTGCCACCAATCCCTGACTCTGAGCCACAGCCTCTCCAGGAATCTCTTGGGCAAGTTGAGTCTGTGCCAGTTTTGGTCAGAGCTTCCTGCTGGAGCCTTTCACAGACACGTGAAAATCCAAATATCCTGCCTGAAGCAGGTGCTTTCCTTTAAAGGACACCTGAATTTCCTGAAGGGCCCGATTTCAGAACAGCAGGAGGGGGGAATGACACACCCAGTGCAAAAGCTCTGAGCCTAGACAGAGCCCAGAACCACTGCCATGGAAATGCACTAATTTCACCTTAAAATGTGTGAGAGGAGCCAACCCCTCTGCCAGGACAATGCTGTCTGCAGCTGGCAAAGGAAATATTTTTTAAGACTCTAGGCTGGGTCACAATTTATTTGAAGTTTTGGTTGTTTTTTTGGGTTTTTTTTTCTAGCTCCCAAACCACAGGATGCTATGGAAAAGTCCCAGGAGCAGATCTCCATGTGCTGCTCCAGGATAAATGCCCAGTGAGTCCCTCCCAGAGAACAGCTGCATTCTGTCAGGGAACATCCCACAGCCACAAGTGGAGGAATTTCATCCAAGCACAAAAACTGTTACTTCAGGAGCCTCCCAAGGGAGGAAACTTCCAAAAAACCACCAGCTCCAAGTCACTGCAGCTTTAATTAAGGAACATGTTCCCTGTGGTGTCTTTAAGACTTAACGTAGAGGAGACTGATTCATGGATTTAGTTAAACCTCACACTTAACATTTGAAAATGCAGCTTTTCCCAAACCAAGAGACTGGAGCAGAATTTACTGCAATAACCAGAAATCCAAACTGAAGAACCTTCAGTGTAAATTATTTATCACAGTCATTATTATTTCTCCTCCCTTTTAAAACTTTGCATCACTTGCTAAATTTATGAGTACAGACAATGGCAATGTTCAGGCAGAATTCCAAAACTCTGCAGGGCCTGTCCTGATCAGGATCCCCAGGGTGACCCCAGGCCCTGAAGACACATTTGAGAACTCCCCAAAACAAGGAGAAACAGAAATATCAACTTTAGGTTGGGCAATTTGATTTTAAGGGTTTGTGACAAACCAAAGAGCTCTGAGAGGTGTGAAAGGTGCAGAGAGGGAAGTGGGAGCAAGCACAGACCTGGGACAGGAGAAAGGCTCTGTAGTTATTCCTTGGCCTCCAGGGCCAAAAGTAAACACTGAAGAGGGAAGGAGAACCCCAAACTGGCTGCATTTCTCCTCATCTTCCGAAAACGAGTGATCCCAGAGGATCAAAGGGCTTCAAGAAGAGCTGGCCACAGCTCCTCCCTCATTTACAGGTAAAGCTTGGGACAGGCAGCCCCTGGGAGGTTACAGGGGGCTGGGGAGAGAAGAGGAGCAAGTTTTACACATGCAAAGCTTTGGCTGAAAAGGGAGAAGGAAAACCTTCCCAAAGCAGTCAGCAATTCTGTCACAGATGGGGAAGGGACACTTCCCTTTTGCAGAGAACACCCAAAGCGGTGATTTTGGCTCCTGAAGAGCTCAGGCAGCAAAGAGGGAGTGAAAAGCTCCCTGCAGCCAGGGAAGGGCTGAGACTCCTTGGGAAGATGGTGAAAGCCCAAGGGAAACAGAGCAACTCTGATCAGAGAGTTCAGCAAATGGAAGTGAGGGCAGGCCGAGGGTGGAACAGCTCATTCCTCCCCAGATTCCCCACTGGGACCAAACCCTGGGAACGGAGCAGAGCCACCAGCCCCGGGTGACCCCAGAGCCCAGCCCCAGCTGCTGCTCCTCTGCACGGGATTCGGGAGATTCCTGGTCTGCCACAGCCCCGGGCGTGATGGAGCAGGGAATGTGGGCACAGACTGCTCCTGGTCACAGCAGTGTCCAGGGAACCGCGCTAATTACAGTGATTAACACGTCCCTACCCACACAAGGTGAGTTACTGCCTCCTGTTACAGCTAACCCCTCTCCTTTCTGTGCCTTTCCCTGCTTAGGACAGGGAGGTTTAAAATCCTGTATTTCCTAAAGGAACCAACAAATACCTGGAATTCAGGTCCCAGTTCTTTTGATGCCATGAACATTCCCATGTTTCTCCTCATGTGTGGGGAACAGATCAGGACAGGGATGCAGCATTCAGTTACATCCATGGAAAACTGCTGCCCCTGGAAACCCTTCCCAAATCCCCATCAGCACTGCTGCCCGGCC
Source organism: Sylvia borin (assembly GCA_014839755.1). Classification (NCBI taxonomy): domain Eukaryota; kingdom Metazoa; phylum Chordata; class Aves; order Passeriformes; family Sylviidae; genus Sylvia; species Sylvia borin. The sequence goes on from CM025983.1 coordinate 5,136,105, forward strand.
AGTTTGGGAACACCGTGTGCCAAAAAACGGGGGAGTTCCAAACAAGAACATCTCTTCATTCCATTACCAACATTCCCACTGCATACCTGTAATTGAGTTTCTCCAATCACTCCACTGGGATGCCCGAGCCACGGCGTTGGGACAGAGAGAGCCTGGCCTCTCCCAGGCTGCAGGACACTCCTGCTGCTCCCTGCAGAGCCCTCACACACCCAGGGCTTCCCCTCGGGCACAGAATTCCTCCTGCTCCCAGAGCCTGGGACCTTTGGCCTGGCGTTCTCACGTTTCCAAAGCAAGAATTCCAACGGGTTTTCCACGGGCACGTTCCTGGGGTTTGGAACTGCTCTGCCTTGGGGGGAAAGGACTGAGCAAAGCCCCAGCCCAGCAGTTTGGGGGAAGTCCAGAACAACTCCACGGCAAATCCAGACTGTTGGATTGATCAGCAGTGCCAAAGCCCGGGAAGGATGATCCCACTCTGAGCAGGACAAGCCCTGCAGCCAGAAGGAAGAGGCTCCAACGTTCCCCTAGGGAGCATCTGCTGGAATGAGCAGCTGAACAGCCCGGCAGGAAACCACCTCAGCCCGGCCTCTGCCATCCACGGGACTGGAGAGAAGCCACCAGACACTGGGAACGGGACTCCACACAGCACAGAGAGCTGGAGACATCTCCACACCAACGATCTGGGGGAGCCAGGGGGCAGTGAAGGGCCCCTCCATAACCAGGGCCTGCTCCAGCAGCCTTCCAGGCTGATGCCATCACACAAAGCCACTGCTGGCTCTCAAACAGCCCCCAGTTAGGGAAGCTCCCAGTGCTCCCAGTCCCGACAGCCATCCACAGACTCGGCTCCCTTTTGCCTCCAAAGACAAACATTTGAAAGCCTCTGGACCTTTGTTTTCCCCTTCTTTAGGCCACACCTCAGACACCTGAGCTGTCAGTCCTTACCCAGCTCCAGCACAATGACCACTGCCCACTACCCAGGCTGATGCTCTGAATCCCCACGGGAAATGATGTGCTGTTACTCTGAACTCGGTTTAGACATTTAAAGGCTGGAGATGCCAAGGATTTTCTTGCCACTCCACTGCACTCCCAAGGTGACTTGAAAACTAGAAAAGCTGGGCACCAGCCTGAAGAAATGACACTAATTTAGACTTGTCACTACCCGAGTACTCAGCTCAATCTCTTCATCTTCCTCAAGAGACGAAGATATTCAGGTCAGCAAAGGCAGCTCCCATCCACATGGGAATTAAAGGGAACTGTGGAAAGGGGAACACCACGAACCTGATTTCCAAAGCCCTGATTCTGCTGCATGTCAAAGCACCAATCTGATTTGGCAGGTCACCCTTAAATACATTGAACTGCAACCAATGGCAGAATGGCTCCTGCAGCCAGCCCAAAGCCCTCCGAGCGTGGGGACACGGCTGGACACCCACAGACCAGAGCAGGACCTAACCACCTGAACGCCCAAAAAACATAAAGTTCTGCTGCACTTCGAGGCTGAAATCTGCTGCAAGCCTGGGGCTGGATCCCTAAGGCACAGTGCTGCTCCCGGGATGAGGCTCTGCCAGCTGCACAGGCTCCACAGGAAGCGTCCCTGGAAGGCTGCCAGGCACGGAGGTTGTGCAACGCCCAGCACGGCTTCGGGAAGAGCCTCTCCAGCCTCGTGTGGCCCAAGTGCACCCACGAGTGCAAGGGCTGAGCTACAGACAGAGCCAGGCACGGGCCGGGGCACAGGGCAGCCTCAGCACCTGAGCTGCACTTTACCTTTCTCTTTGACCAGGTCCTTCAGCGACTGCCACTTGACGTCGAAGGGGATGTTGGTGATGAAGGCTCGGTACCTCTTGGCGGGGTTGGCGTAGGGCTCGAAGCGGTTCCCTCCCCTCTTCATCCCCTTCTCCTTCTTCTTCTCGTTGGGGGTCGGCCGCTCGCCTTCGCTGCAAGGAGAGAACCCCCGTGAGCTGCTGGGCGTGGGGCAGGGCCACCAGCTCCAGAGGGGACAGGGTCACTGGACCCCAGGGTCACTGGACCCCAGGGTCACTGGACCCCAGGGTCACTGGACCCCAGGGTCACTGGACCCCAGGGTCACTGGACCCCAGGGTCACTGGACCCCAGAGCACCGAGTCCCTGAAAACCAGAGCCTCTGAACCCCACAGCACAGAGTCACCAAACCCCAGAGCCTCTGAACCCCAGAGCACAGAGTCACCAAACCCCAGAAGCACTGGAACCCAGAGCATGGAGTCACTGAACCCAAAAGCACAGAGCCACTGAACCCCAGAGGGCACAGAGTCCCTGGACCCCAGTGCACAGAGTCCCTGGACCCCAGTGCACAGAGTCCCTGGACCCCACAGCCACTGAGCCCCTAAACCCCAGAGTCCTTGGACCCCAGAGCAGTCTGGGTGGGAAGAAACCCTAAAGCAAATGCCATCTTGAAAGAAAAAAAAAAAAACAAACAAAAAAACAACAAACCAACTGAACAAAATGCTTCAGCCTCAGTCTTACATAATTCCCTTTGCTAATCCAATTAATCTCCGTGCTCACTCAGTGAGGCACCAACACATCTTGAGGAGGAATTCAGAACACATCAGATGAAAAAGATGAGGTTTCTATAATCTCTCTGTCCTGAGCTTTTTTCCCAACCCAGCACCTGTGCAGCCCTGCAAATTCCAGGTCAGAAATCCCAGCTCCATCTCTTCAGGACCATTTAAATCCCTGAACAGACACAACGGCCTGCAGGGAAAAAGGAAATTAAGGATGTAGAGGCCTCTGAAAGTTTGTATTTGAGAGTATTTCCTGCTTCCATCACCCAAAGTCTCTCCAGACACAGGGATGGGAATTTCCCAGTCTTTTTCTCACTGAACTTTCTTAAAGCTTCTCGATTAATGAAATAATTAAAACTCCAAAGTTGGACTTGAAATGGGACAACCCTTTTTTTTCCACCTTCATTTCTGTTTGGTTGGCAAAGCAACAGAAAATGTAGCAGTTGTGTTAAAAGCTGCACTCAGGTTTTAGTGGTTATTCCTTGAACTGGAAGGTGCCCACAGCAGGGTCGGTGTTATCCCTGTGCAAGTGAGAGTTCTGCCACGTGGAGCTGCACATTCCAAACAGAACTGCACCCGCAGACACAAACAGATTCCCTGGAGGAATCCCAAACCTAACAGGCTTAGGGGAAAAAAAATTACAGCAGAGAGATGTATTTTTACTTCCAGGAATGAACTAGCTCCTGATGGAGACAAACTGCTGACTCCACATTCCCAGGAGTGGTGGGAACATCCTCCCCTGTCCCTGGGATCAGGGATGGCTCTGCCCCTGCCTGGATCAAGCTGCACAGTCAATGAAATTGTGCCTGTCAGTATTTTACTGCCCAAAGCACAGTCTGACCGCTCTTCAGTGGAGAAAAATAAAAGGATCTTTTTCCCCCAAAGTGACACTTGGGAAGCTGAACACGTTTCCTGGTCTCAGGAAACACAAACTCAAATCCAGCCTGGAGTCTGCAGCGGGAATCACACCACACCAGGTTCAACCTGATCCTTATCAGCCCGGAATGCAACGGAGACCAAAAACGCCCTGAGGGGGAGAAGTCCTTTCTATTCCACGGATTTGGTACCGAAACCGGCTTTGCCAACGGTAAAATTTTCAATGAGCATCGACATGAGGAAGTGAGAAGCAGCTGAGGCTTTTTGTGCCGTTCATCCCCAAGTTTGCAGATCCGGAAAGGCAGCGCTGCTGATTTTGGTTTAAATTTCTGTAACATTTCACCGACAGCCGCCACCGGGATTGTGCAATCCCTCCCCAGCACCACCTTAAACTCTCACCCTCGAGGTGTCTGCGCTCCTAAACCCCCTCACGGGTAAATCACCCCCATAAAGGAGCACACTCTGCTCCAAACCGTGCGGCAGGACGAGGTGGGTGCTGAGAGCAACGGAGTTACTGCAACTTACTGACAGCAGAAAAAGTAATGAACTCAGGCATCCCCACGCTGGCACAGCCTGCTCCCCCTGAGGAGCCCCAAACTCCACCAAAACTCAGCAGAAGCTTTTGCTGAGGGGATGGGGATGATCCCAGGGCTCCCTGCCCCCGGCACCGGGCCCAGAGCGCTGCGGAGCCCCGGAGGCGCCTTCGGGACGGCCCCGCCCGGGATCCCAAGGCACGCCCGGAGGGAGCAGCGGCCGCAGCGCCAGGAGCGGCCCCGCACCGGTAACGACCTCACTGGGACCCCGCCGGCCCCGGTCCGTCCCGCCGCCCTCAGGCCGGGCCCAGGCGCGGGGAGGCCGCACGCGGCCCCTCGGCCCCACTGGCAACGCGGCCCCTCACGGCCCCCCTACCTCTTGGGAGGCGGCCCCCCCCGCGCCGGCCGCCCCATTGGGCGCTGGCGGAGCCGCCGCTGCCGCCGGGGCCGCGGCCGGGGGCGGCTCCATTTTCCCGGGGGCGCTTTGCGAGGCCGCGGCCGCCGCCATTTCCCAGCGCGTCCTTTGTGTGTGGAGCGCGGGGCACGACGGGACGGCGCCGCGGGCCGGGCCGCCAGGGGGCGCTGCGATGCGCATGCGCGCGACGGGGAACGGGCGGTGGGCGGGGCGGCGGGAAACGGCGCGCGAGGCGCTGCGCATGCGCGCTGAGGCAGCACCGCCGCCCGCGCCGGCGGCAATGGCGGCTTTGCGCGGGCGCGGTGTGGCGGCGCCGGCAAGGAGGGGCGGGTAACACCGGGGAGAGAGGATCGGAGAACGCGCAGGGCTGCAGCCGCGCGGTGCCGGGGGAAAAGGCGGCAGGGGCAGCTGGGGGCCCCCCGCGCTGGCGGGAATAGCGGCTGTGCGCATGGGAGGCGCGCTGTACGGAATGGCGGCAATGGCAAGGCCGCGTGCGCACTGCGGCCGTGCCGTACAGCATGGCTGCCATGGATCCGCATGCTCAATGGAGTGAGCGAGAAAAACCAGCCGCCAACTCAAAAGGACTCGAAGTCCTCGGTTTTAAGCAAGAAAGTTATATTTTATATACACAACAGACTGTGTGCGGACTGTCATCCACATGATGAATATGTGTTATGGGAGATCAGGGGAGGCCGGGACCTCCACATGTTGCTGTGAGGAAGCCGAGTTTCCCCAGCCCTAGATCGCATCCCCGGGGTCCCCCTGGCCCAGCCGGAGAGGAGGGACAGCGGCCCCCAGGTCCCAAGAATGTGCGGAACCCGTTGTGAGGCCGCGGCTTTCCAGCCGACTCTTGGCGGCGTAGTACAACAGCCGTGGGCGCGTCCCTTTGACAGACAGCTAGATCAGCCAATGACAGGCGAGAACTCGGCAGGCCGCGGCTCATTACGCCAATGAGCGGCGGAGGGGGCGGGGCCACACCCGGAAGCGGCGAGCGGCGCGGGGACAGCGGCGGCAGCACCGGGATCGGGAGAAGCCGCAGCGATGTCGGAACGGAAAGTTCTGAACGTGAGTTGGGGGAAGAATCCTCGCCGAGGGGAGCTGGGGGAGCGTCCCGAGTGGGGCTGGCCCAGGGAAGGGTTCCCCGAGGGCGCTGGGGGTCACTCAGAATCCCGGGATCATCGAGGCTGGAAAAGACCGAGATCGAATCCAGGCTGTGCCCGATGCCCACCTCGACACCAGCCCAGAGCTCTGGGTGCCACATCCAGGCCTGCCTTGGACACCTCCAAACCTCCCCGCGCAGCTGACTGCGGAGTTTTCCAACCCCTTCCATGAAGGAATTTTCCCAATATCCAATTTAAACCCCCGCCGAGGCCGTTTCCTCTCGTGCTGTCGCTGTTCCCTGGCAGCAGAGCCCGACTCCCACCTGGCTGCCCCCTCCTGTCGGAGCTGTGGGGAGCGAGAAGATCCCCGGCGCTCCAGCATTCCCAAATCCCATCTCTCTCCATAGAAATATTACCCCCCGGACTTTGATCCGGCGAAGATCCCGAAGCTCAAACTCCCGAAGGACCGGCAGTACGTGGTGAGGCTCATGGCGCCCTTCAACATGAGGTGAGAGATAGCGGGGTCACTCATGGAAAAACAGGATCACTCATGGTAAAACAGGATCACTCATGGAAAAAAAGGATCCATTCCACTCATGGAATGGGCTGGGATGGGTTGGAAGGGCCTCAAAGCCCATCCAGTGCCATGGACACCTTCCACTCTCCCAGGCTGCTCCAAGCCCTGTCCAGCCTGGCCTTAGACATTCCCAGGGATCCAGGGGCAGCCAGAGCTGCTCTGGGAATTCCATCCCAGCCCCTCCCCAGCCTCCCAGCCAGGAATTCCTTCCCAATATCCCACCTAACCCTGCCCTGTGGCAGCGGGAGCCATTCCCTGTGTCCTGTCCCTCCATCCCTTGTCACTGCTCTCTGTCCATCCTTCCTGTCAGCTCCTCCAGGTCCTGGAAGGAAACCACCCCCAGCCCCTCCTGCTGTCCCTCACGTGTCCCTGCCATGGCAGGGGTGGCACTGGGTGGGATTTAAGGTCCCTCCCAACCCAAAACAATCCACAATTCCCTGATTTTGGTGGTCGGTCACCACTAAATTTCCAAAGGCAGAAGCAACCTGACACAATAAATCACCTGGGCTGTCCCTGGTGTTCATTCCTTGGGGTTTTTTGACTTTTCCCTCTTCTTTCCCCAGGTGCAAGACGTGTGGGGAGTACATCTACAAGGGCAAGAAGTTCAACGCCCGCAAGGAGACGGTGCAGAACGAGGTGTACCTGGGGCTGCCCATCTTCCGCTTCTACATCAAGTGCACCCGTTGCCTGGCTGAGATCACCTTCAAGGTGAGCCTGGCCCCCAAATCCGGCCTCTCCCCCCTGGGCAGCCCGGGGTGGATCCCAGGAGCTGTGCCAGGGGTGTGGGATGGAGAGCAGGGAAAGGATTTTTCCCCCTGAGGGTGGTGGGGCACTGAGTTCCCCCCAGGGAATGGGCGCAGGCAGAGCTCCAGGAGCCTTTGGACAGGGGGATTGTCCTGTTCAGAGCCAGGACTGAGGGGCCCTTCCAGCTCAGGGCTCCCTGACACTCTTATCCCAGCAAAGGCTGGGTCTGAGGGTGGGTTTTTGGCTGGATCAACCCTTCCCGTGGCAGTTTTGTTCATGGAATGGGGGAATGTGTGGCTCTGGAGGGGTCTGTGGGCTGACTGGAGCAGCATTCCCACCCACCACGGCCCTGCTGCTGTTCCCTCCTCAGACAGATCCCGAGAACACGGATTACACCATGGAGCACGGAGCCACCAGGAACTTCCAGGCTGAGAAGCTCCTGGAGGAGGAGGAGAAGAGGCTGCAGAAGGAGAGGGAAGAGGAAGAGCTCAACAATCCCATGAAGGTACTGCAGGAAAACCTCTCCCACCCTGCCTGGCTCTCCCCAGCCACAGCAGTGACCTCGTAGCCATTCAGGTTTTCCTGCCCTACCCAAAAATGAGGATGAGGAGGATCCTCTTGTGCTTCATCCACCGTGGGGAGGTGTTGGAGGTTCCTGTCAGTCTCTGCTGCCTCAAATATCCCAACTTATCCCACCCAGGTCCTGGAGAACCGAACCAAGGACTCCAAGCTGGAGATGGAGGTCCTGGAGAACCTGCAGGAGCTGAAGGAGCTCAACCAGCGCCAGGCCAACGTGGATTTTGAGGCCATGCTGAAGCAGTACAAGGAGCTGGAGGAGGAGCAGAGGCGCAAGGAGCAGGAGGAGGACGAGCAGGAGATGAAGTGAGGGGGCTGGAAGTGCTGGGAGTGGGATGAGCCAGGCTGGGTTTGGGGGCTGTGGGAGGAGAGCCCAGCCTGTCGGGGCAAAGTGTTCAGGGAGAAGGAGTGGAAGGTCCTTGCAGCCCAACCAGGCTGGGTTCTGTGGGGTCTGGGGGGCTCCAGTCCCCTGGGAAGTGCCCTCACGTGGACACAGTTTCTGCTCTGGGGTGAAGCTCCCAGTGCTCTCACCCCTCAGCGTGAACCTGACCCCATTAAACCCCCTGGGAAGGTGGATCCTGGGGCTCTGCTGCTGGCCCAGCTCCCCTGGGACAAGCAGGGGCTGGCAGTGGGGTGGGTGCAGCCCCAACCCTCCTGTGTCCCAGCAGGGCCATGCTGGAACAGGCCCAGAACCGCCGGCTCCTGGTGGATTCCGACTCCGACGAGGAACCTGCAAAAGCCCACCCCATTGCCACGGCCCAGACCAAACCCACGGACATCCTGCAGGAGGTGAGCGAGGCCCAGCCCTTCCCCAGCCCTTCCCCAGCCCTTCCCCAGCCCTTCCCCAGCCCGGATCCTCTGTCCTGGAGCTGTGTGTGCCCGCTGTGTCCCTGCTCTGGTGACACTGGGCTGGTGTCACGCCTGAGCAGCTCCCAAAGGCCGTGTCCCTGTGCACTGGGCTGAGAGGAGCCGGGGATCACTCGGGGATTTCAGGCTGTGACAAAGGCAGGGATGGAGCTGCCCCTGTCCTCACCAGCTCTGCTGGTGATTTCAGCTCTCCTGGCCGCCTCTCCCTGGGCTGTGCTTTGGGTTGGGGCAGAACAAAAGAGCTCCAGAGCCCGGCCTGGAGGGAGGGATTATCCCAACAAACAGCCCTGCCCTCTCCCGCTGTCGATCCCTGCCCCGGGGCCGTGTCTGCTGGGCTGGATCAAAGCCGGAGTGGGGCCAGGGTTAATCCCAGCCGAGTTCCCTGGCCCGGCACTAATCCCCGTGCCCGGAGCACTGGGATTCACTGGGATTCACTGGGACTCACTCGGGTTCCAGGGCTGGGCCACCTGCAGGCACCCGGGGCTGCTCAGTGCCCTTGAAAGGAGCTGATAAAACAGAGAGAGAAGGACTCTTAGCCAGGCAGGACACGGGGAAGGCTCAGGAACTGGGGCAGGGGAGGGTTGGCTGTCTGGAGCAGGGGGCCCAGAAGTGGCTGGAAGTGTCCAAGGCCAGGCTGAACAGGGCTTGGAGCAACCCGGGATGGTGAAAGGTGGCACTGGATGGGCTTTAAGGTCCTTCCAAGCCAAACCATCCTGGGATTCTTTTCTCTGCCTCCTCAGCACCCCAGGGCCACCCCGAGGCTGGGTTTAGTCTGTGACATGGATCTCCAGGGGCAGCTTTGCAGCTCCACCTCCCTGTTTGTCCTGCCTGTGCCGTCACTGCAGGGCCAGAACTCCCCTTTGAGCCCCTCTCCTGGTGTCTGTGCTGCTTTAATCCCCCATCCTCCCTCCAAGCTGGAGCCCCCTGACCCTGGCTGTGCCCCCCAGGACCCCCAGCCCCAGAGCAAGAAGCCGAGGACGGAGAGCTGGGAGCGCAGCGTGGGCAAGCTCAGCACCAAGGCCCAGCTGGCCGGGCTGGTGGCCCTCAGGAAGCACAAACCAGATCCTGCCCAGGAGAACGGGAAGGGAACCCCAGGGAGCACAGCCAGCACCGGTACCTGCCCCGGCTTGGGCCCTGGGGTGGGCTCTGACAGCCCCCAGGGGGCTTTGGCTCCGTGCTCAGAGCCTGGGCTGGGGTTCTTGTGGGGTGGGCTGAGAACTGGGGGTTGTCTCCGTTTTCTGGTGAAGGTGAGGCTCTCTCCTGGCTCTTGGCTCTAAGCCACGGCCTTGGGGACAGATTGGCAGGGCCAGGAGCTTCAAAACAGCAGATACAGCCCTGGGAACGTCACAACAGCCAGATAAGGGTGGAACAGCAGGAGAGTTGCTTTGGTTTGGGGGCTGGTGATGAATCCTGCCTGACTGCTGGAGCTGGGAAGGTTTAAGGAACACAAAACAAGCTGGAAAGCTTTCCAGCACCTCAGTGAACTGCCCAGCAAGGCAGGAGTCCATGGATTTGGGGAAGGAGATGGGGGATTGGTTTGTTCTGGGCTGGTTGATCCTTTGGCTTAGTGAGTCCCCCTGTCCTCGGAGGATCCCTGGGAAGGGACAGATCTTGGAGGGGTCCCCTCTGCCCTGTGCTTCCCCAGCCACCTGCTCCAGGCTGCTGTCCCAAGGGCTGGGGTGGTGGCAGCCCAGAGCTGGCTCCTCTCTCCCTTTCCAGCCTCTGGAATCTCCCAGGGGGGCTGTGGAGGGAGAGGGGGGGGTCCCAGCTCCTGATCCACCCAATTTCCCCTCCCCGACCTCGGGATCCCCCAGGGATGAGGGGAAATCTCTCCAGCTGTGAGCAGCCCAGCCAGGCTGCTGTTTCCCTGCTGGGATTTGCCCTGGGGAGGCTGGACCTGACCGGATCCTGTCTCTCCCTCCTTTCCAGGCTCTCTTCCAGCAGCAGCCACGTCCTCGCTGGGTCTGTTGGGAGCCTACACAGACAGTGAGGACAGCGACTGAGGGGCAGGGAGGGAGCAGGGCCGGGGCTGTCCCGGCTCCCTGCTGCTCCTGCAGCCCCACACCGAGCTGGAAGCACAGCCAGGGCCCCCCGGGGGATCCAGGCCACTGCTGTCCCCGCGTCCTGCCCTGCTCCCAGGATGTGTTGGGAAGTGCCAGGGATGGACAGGACTGTGCTGTGTCCATCCTGGGGGTGTCACTGCCCTCAGCCCCCCGCAGGGATCGTGGTTTGGGGTGTCCTGACCCCCCTCAAGCAGGAAGAGGACCTTGGAGCTGGGGTGCTCAGCTCCCCTCCTTCACGTCAGCACCGGCTCTCTCTGTCCCAGGGTGTCTCAGATCCCACCTTTGCACACCCCGGGGGCTCATCCAGCCCCTCACTGCGGGGACAGGGCTGTCCTGCCACCACCAGCCCCCACAGATGTCCCCAGGAGCTCGGGGACAAATCCCCCTCCTCTCCACTCCGAGCCTGCCGGGCTCCAGCAGCCACAACTCCGGAATAAATGGGATCTGGCAGAGCAGCTTGTTTGTCTCCTTCCAGAGAGTGATTTGTACGTGGGCGCTGCTGGGTCCTGCCCCAGGGACCCCCACCCACTGACAGAGACCCCCCAGTGCCCACCCACCCCGAGTGGGGCTCTCCTCACCCCTGGCCATGAGCTTCCCCCTCATCAAGGCACCCACCTCTAATTGCTGAGCTAATTAACGCCCTCACAGAGGGGCCGGTGGGAGGGAGGCCTGGGGGGCTCTGGGGTGTCAGGGAGAGCTGGGCAGGAGGGCAGCCCCCCGTCCCAATTAGCATTCTGTGCACGTGCCTTAATTAGCCACTTCAAATATTAACGCTGGGCACTGGGCTCAGCCCGGGGCTGGGGGGGGACACGAGGGGGGGCCTCAGGCCGGGTCCTCCCAGATGTGACCCCCCAGTCCCCATTGTCACCACCCCCCGGCACCGGGGGGGACCCCGAGAGGGACCCCGAGAGGGACCTTTGTTCTGGGGACAGACAATGCCACGAGGGGACTCGGGGCAGCGCTGGGGGCTCCCACCCTCCTGCCCCCCGAGCCCCGGGCCAGAGGGGGAGCAGAGCCCCCCGTGCCCCCAGGACGAGCTGCCCAGGGGTGGGGGACAGAGCTGGGGGGCTCCTTGTTCCCCCCAAAGCCCTGCACCCCTCTGGCCCCCATGGAGAGCCCCGAGCAGCCCCTGGGGGGGGGAATCCCATCGTCTGGGGGTCCCGGTGCCCCCCCGTTCTCCCGCTGTCACACGGGGAGGACCCGCCCCGGTGTCACTTGGGGGTCCCGGTGCCCCCCGCCATTTGGGAGGGGGGGGATGAGCCGTCCCCTCCCGGGGCTCCCCCGCGGGGTCCCGCCGTGTCCCCCTCGCTGTCCCTGCCGGTGTCCCCTCGGTGCTCTCGCCCCCCCGTGCCGGTGCCCCCGGCGAGGCGGGCGCGGGTTGGGGGGGGGATCGGGGGCTCCGGTCCGCGCCGCGCGCGGCGGCGACACAAAGCGGCTCCGGCGGCGGCGGCGGCGGCGGGGGGGGTCCCGGCGGGTCCCGGAGCCGCTGGGTCCCGGCGCTCCCGGTGCCGCTCCCCGCCATGGCCAAGTGGCTCCGGGAGTACCTGGGCCGGGGGGCTCGGCGCTCCCCGCCGCGCCCGCCCCAGCCCGATTACAGCGGCCCCGGCAGCCCCGGGGGTCCCCCCGCCGCCGCCCCCGGGGCTCCGCTCCGCGGCCCCGCAGCTTCTCCCCGCCACCGCCTGGTGCGGGTGGGGGGCACGGGGCCGGGGGGCGGCCCCCGCCGCCTGCAGCAGGTACGGCCGGGGGGCACCGGGGGGTACCGGGGGGGTACCGGGGGGGTACCGTTGGGGTACCGAGGGGTACCGGAGGGGTACCGGGGGGGTACTGGGGTGTACTGGCGGGGTACCGGGGCACCGGGCAGCATCCCCAGCCAAGCGGGGAGGGCGGCGGAGAGAGCGGCGGGTGCAGTGGGGCAGCGGGTGGGGGGCTGGGGAAGGGGAGCGGGGGGCACCGAGGGCACCGGGAGCGGGAGGAGGCGGGGGGGTGTGAGTGGGGCAGCGGAGAGAACGGGCAGCGGCGAACGGGGGGGTCCGGGCACCGGAGGGGATGGGGGCAGATGGGGAACGGGGGTGGGGAGCGAGAGCGGCCGGGAATAAGGAGCGGGAACGGGGAGAGCCGAGGGCCCGGGGGGCACCCAGCGAGGGTTTGGGGTCACCGGGAGAGGGAACTGGGGGGCGGCTGGGGACGGTGGAGTCACTGCGAGAGGGGGAAGGGGAGAGAGGTTGGGGGACAAAGGGACCAGGTGGGCGGCAGCCGGGACGGGGCTGGGGACACCCGTGTCGGGGCCGTGGGAGCTCCAAGGGTCCCGTGAGGGCACCGAGGGCCCGGGGGGCTGCAGGGGGGGTCCCGTCCCACCCGGAGCCCCCCCAACCCCGAGCAGGGCCCAGGTGAGAGCGAGTACTCGGAGCCCTTCGAGGGGGAGCAGGAGCCGGCGCCCGAGGGCGGCTGCGACGAGGAGGCCACAGGTGGGTGACACCCCGGGCACCCCCGGCACCCTGGCGGGGGTCCCGGGCGCCTCCCACCGCCCCGTCCGCCGTCCCCAGGGTGCCCGCGGCAGGGCGAGGGCCGGCGGCTGCGGCAGCGCCGGGGTCCCCAACTCTACGACACCCCGTCCGAGGAGTGGGACACGGCCGGGGACGGCTCGGGGGGGCCCCCGGCCCGCGACAGCCGCCTCCCCCGCGACGACGAGCGCCCGGCCGACGAGTACGACCAGCCCTGGGAGTGGAAGAAGGATCACATCTCGCGGGCGTTCGCAGGTGACACCGTCCTCGGGTGCCACCTCGGGGACCCACGGCGCCCATGGGTACCACTCCTGGCTGTCGGCATCCTCCAGTGCCTGTGGGGATCACCCCAGCCCTACATCCCGCAGCTTCCGTGGGGACCTCAGCATCCCCCAGCACCCTGGGGTCCCCCCCATGTCCCCCAGCGCCCATGGCCCTCACCCCTGGGACCCCAACATCGTGTGACCCCCAACCAGCCCCAGCAATGGGACAGCACGGCAGGGCAGGGCAGGGCAGAGCCACCACTGGGACGTTCCTTTGTGGCACTGAGAGGAGCCCCCGCAGCGGGCGGGGTGGGTGACAGCCCCTTTGTCCCCGCAGTGCAGTTTGAGAGCCCCGAGCGCTCGCCCAGCCTGTCCCGGCAGCTGCCGCGCTCGCCCCGGGCCCCCAGGCCGGGCTGTCCCCCCAGCCCCAGGCACGTGGACACCTCGCTGCCCCTGGAGAAGCAGGCGTGAGTCTGGGGGTGCCCCATGGGGACACAGCGGGGCACAGGGACAAAGCTCTGGGGGAGAAGGGACCCCACGGGCGGGTGTGTGTGGGGTCAGGGGTGGCCCGTGGTGTGGTCGGGCCCTTGGACAGGGGTGGGTCCCCAGGGAGTGCAGAGGGCCCAATGCCATGGGTTAATCCCCACCCATGGCGTGTTTGGGTGCCCCATTGGATCTTTGGGTGCTCCATGACGTGGCTGAGTGCCCCATGGCATCGCGGGGTGCTGTATGGGATATTTGGGTGCCCCATGGCATGGGTGGGTGTCCCACGGTGTGGTTGGGTGCCCTATAGGATGCTGGGTGCCTCATAGGATATTTGGGTGCCCCATGGCATGGCTGAGTGCCCTATAGGGTGTTTGGGTGCCCCATAGGATGCTGGGTGCCCCGTAGGATATTTGGGTGCCCCATGGCGTGGCTGCCCCTCTGTCCCCCTTGGTTGCCAAGCCCCTGACTGCCCCCATGACGTGCAAGGCGCCCCACGGCACAGGAGGTCGCCGTGGGGTGTGGCCGGGTCCCTGGCCCGCAGGGGACACCCCGTGGCACAGGGCGGTGACCCGGCTGTGCCCAGCTGGTACCACGGCGCCATCGGGCGGGCGGGCGCCGAGACGCTGCTGGCGCTGTGCCGCGAGGGCAGTTTCCTGGTGCGCGACTGCGAGACCAGCCCCGACGACTACTCGCTGTCCCTCCGGTGAGCCTGGGGACACGGGCACGGCCCCGGGCTCTGCCCGCCGCCCTGGGACCCTGGAGTTGGATCCGGGTGGTTTGGGGTGTCCCCATCTGTGGGGATGTGCTGGCGTGTCCCCAGGTGTGGGGACAGGATGGAGGTGACCGTGATCCCTCGCCTGGGGAAGTGTCATCCGCTGCCTCATCCCCTGTCCTCATCCCCACTCCTGTCCACATCTGTGCCCCAATCTTCATCCCAGTCCTCATCCCCATTCCCATTCCCATCCCAGGTGACCTCCACCCCTGTCCCCATCCCTATCGTTGTCCACCTCCCTGTCCCAGCCTGAACCCTGCTCCTCATGCCTGTCCAGATCCTCACCTTACCCCCATCCCGTTATCCCCATCCCATTATCCCCATCCCGTTATCCCCATCCCGTTATCCCCATCCCGTTATCCCCATCCCGTTATCCCCATCCCGTTATCCCCATCCCATCCCGCTCCCGTGCCTCATTTCCCGCCGGGCCCGGTTCCGCAGGAGCAGCCAGGGGTTCGTTCACGTGAAGCTCACTCGGACCCGGGAGCAGCACTTCACCCTGGGCCGGGCCGGGGCCGCTTTCCCGTCGGTGCCGGCGGCCGTGGGACATTACACGGCGCGGGCGCTGCCGGTGCGCGGGGCCCGTCACCTGTCCCTGCTCTACCCCGTGGCCGTGCAGCCCCTGTGAGCCCGCGACCCCCGGCCGGAGCCCCCCGCCCCATTAAAGCCACCGTGTCACATCGGGGTGCCGACGCTGTGCTGCCTCCGCCCTCCGGGGGGTTTGGGCGGCGGGATTTGGGGAGGAGGATTTTCGGGCAGAGATGGGGATGTGGACGGGGAGGTTCCCCAGGGGTGGGGACAGAGATGGAGATGTGGTTGGGAGGTTGGGGATTTGAGCAAGGATGGGATAGATGGGGATGAGGACAGGAATGGGGACAGTGATGCGATGGGGGACCGGGATGGGGACAGGGATGGGGACAGGGATGTGGGGCACCATCCAGAGCGAGGACAGGTGACAGCGGCTCCTCACGCTCCACCTTGATCCTGGATCCACTCCAGCCTGGGGAGGAGCTCGGTGGGGATTTCCTCTGATCCCCCTGGAGCAGGGGGTCCCCTCCTGCCCCCCGAGCGGGCTGGGGGCCGAGCGTGTCTCCCGGAGGAGTGTGGGGTGTCCTGAACTGAGACCCCCTCCGCAGTGCCGCAGTGTCCCCACCGGGGTGACAATGTCCCCCATCCCCTCACCCCCATCCCTGGCCCGGCGCTCCCCAAGCCCGGGGGTCGCAGCGCCCCCTCCCCTGGACTACAACTCCCGGCATGCCGCGGGGCGGGGCGGGGCCGGCCCGGGGGCGGGGCCGGGGCGGGGCGGGGGCGCCGCTCCCCCTTTGTTGGTGGCGGCGGGGCCGAGCGCGGCGGGGCCGGCCCGGAATGGGCGACCAGGTACGGCCCGGAGCTCCCGGGAACCGGCCGGGCACGGCGGGCTGCAGCGGGAACCGGGCACCGGGCCGGCCGAGGGAGAGCGGAGGGAGCCCTGAGGGCGGGGGAGATGGAGGATGGAGTGAGGAGGGTGGAGAGAGAGGGAGGGATGGAGGGAGAGGGGATGGACGGGTGGAGGGAGGAGGGATGAAGGAGGGATGGAGGAAGAAGGGCCGGAAGGATGGAGAGAGTGGGGATGGATGGGAGAGGGACCGAAGCAGGAGGGATGGAGGAAATGGGGATGGACGGGCTGGGAGGGAGGGAGGGATGAAGGAGGGATGGAGGAAGAGGGGATGGAGAAGGAGGAACGGAGGGATGGAGAAGGAGGGATGAGGAGCGCAGGTGTGGAGGATGGAGAGCTGAGGGGTTCGGGATGGCCCCGGGGGGAAGGAGGGGCGCGGGAGGGGAGCGGGGGGCTCAGGACTGGCACACCCACACTCACTCACACTCACACTCACACTCACACTCACATTGCCAAGTCATCGGCCCAGCCGTGCCGGGCAGTCCGGCCGGGTCCCCGCGGCGTCTGGCACGGCCTGGCACAGCCTGGCACAGCCCAGCATGGCCTGGCACGGCCTGGCACAGCCCAGCACGGCCCGACACGGCCTGGCACAGCCCAGCACGGCCCGACACGGCCTGGCACGGCCTGGCATGGCGGGGCCGGGCCCTGGGGGTGTGGAGGCCCCGCGGGCACTGACGGCCGGCACAGGGCGCCGGGCAGGAGTCTCTGCGCAAGATCATCACCACCCTCGCCGTGAAGAATGAGGAGATCCAGAACTTCATCTACTCGCTCAAGCAGATGATCCAGAACGTGGAGGTAACCCCCCGGCCCCCGCGGCCTGCCCCGGGCCCGCCGGCCTGGCCCCGCTCAGGCCCGGCCTTGTCCCCTGTCCCCTGCCCCTCGTGGCCAGGCCAACTCGGCGCGGGCGCAGGAGGACCTGGAGGCCGAGTTCCAGTCTCTGTACACGCTGCTGGACGAGCTCAAGGAGGACATGGTGATGAAGATCAAGCAGGAGCGTGCCAGCCGTACCTACGAGCTGCAGGTGAGCCCCGGCCCCGGGACCCCCGGCCCCAAGACCCCCGGGACCCCGGCCCAGCGCTGCCCCTCTGCCCTCCCGCCCTCGGCAGGCCCAGCTCACGGCGTGCTCCAAGGCCCTGGAGAGCTCCGAGGAGCTGCTGGAGGCGGCCAACCAGACCCTGGGCACGGCCAACCACCACGACTTCTCCCAGGTGGGTCCCTGCGGTGCCAGGGGTGGCCCTGCCTGGCCGTCCCCACCCTGGGGGTGTCCTGACCCCTCTTTGTCACCTGCTCGGTGCCACCCCGGGCCAGGCACCTCTTTTCTGTCTGCGCTGGGCTGGCTGTGCTGCTGTGGGGCTGACACAGACACCGGGGTGTCCCCAGTGTCCCCAGGGTCCCCCTTATCCTCAGGCACAGGGGCACTATGGCAGGGACATGGGGGGCATTGGGGGGCACAGGGGGTGCTGGGCCAGGGGGACACAGGGGTGCTGTGCCATGTGTACCACTGTGGGTGCAGGGATGCTCTGGGTGCTCTGAGATGTTCTGGGATGCAGGAATTCTGTGGGATGCTCTGGGATACAGGGGTGCTCTGGGATACAGGGATGCTCTGGGATGCTGTGGGATACTCTGAGATGCTTTGGGATGCAGGGATGCTCTGGGATACGAGGATACTCTGGGATGCTCTGGGATGCTGTGGGAAGCAGGGATGCTCTGGGATGCTGTGGGAAGCAGGGATGCTCTGGGATGCTCTGGGATGCTCTGGGATGCTGTGGGAAGCAGGGATGCTGTCCCGCTGGGTGCCACAGCTGGTACAGGTCCCGCATGTGCCCCCCTGTGCCCGGCTCTGCTGCCTCACTGCTGCTTTTCTCCTCCTCTTTCCCTCTGCGCTCACAAGGCGGCCAAACAGATCAAGGATAGGTACGGCCCCCCCTGAGCCCCCTGCCCACTAACCCTCCTCCTCCTCCTCCTCCTCCTCTTCCTCCCAGCCAGCGCCCCACTGTCCCTGGGGGTGCTGGGGTGTCCCTGGGGGTGCTGTGTGTCCCTGGGGGTGCTGGGGTGTCCCTGGGGGTGCTGGGGTGGCCCTGAGGCACCAGGGTGGCTGTGCCCACCTCCCCAGGGCCGTGCAGGGCAGGGTGGGTGCCCGGCCCCGCTGAGGCCTGTCCCCTGTCCTGGCACAGTGTGACGATGGCCCCGGCCTTCCGCCTGTCGCTCAAGGCCAAGGTGAGCGATAACATGAGCCACCTGATGGTGGATTTCGCCCAGGAGCGGCGCCTGCTGCAGGCCCTCGCCTTCCTGCCAGGTACTGCCAGGCCTGGGGGACACGGTGGGGACAGGGGACAGCCTGGCACCGGGCTGGGGCAGGGCCAGCCCTGGGGTGCCTTTCCAGAGGGGCGGGAAGGTGCCAGGGGTGGGGTTGGGGTTTGGGTGCTGTGCCAGGGGGGCAGCGGGGGCCGTGCTGGGGGTCCCCAGGGGGTCCCATGGGTGCCATGCCTGAGGTGTGTGACTTGCCGAGCCCTGGGGGTGCCCGGGAGTTCTGGGGGACCCCTGTGTGTCAGGGAGGGGGGACACTGGCACGGCTGCTCCTGCGGGCAGTGCCCAGCGCCCCCGAGATCGACCTGGCGGAGTCGCTGGTGGCCGATAACTGTGTGACCCTGGCCTGGAGGATGCCCGACGAGGACAGCAAGATCGACCACTACGTGCTGGAGTACCGCAGGACCAACTTCGAGGGGCCGCCCCGGGCCAAGGAGGACCAGCCCTGGATGGTCATCGAGGGCATCAAGGGCACTGAGTACACCCTCACTGGTGAGGGCACAGGAGCTAGGGCTGTCCCAGGGGACACTGGGGTGGCAGTGCCCTCGTCATGCCCCACCCTGTGACCCCGCTGTGCCCACAGGGCTGAAGTTTGACATGAAGTACATGAATTTTCGGGTCCGGGCGTGTAACAAGGCGGTGGCGGGCGAGTTCTCCGAGCCGGTCACTTTGGAGACCAGAGGTGGGTCCGGGGAGGGGTGGCAGGTGCCCGTGTGTCCCCCTGTGCCACCCCCGTGGGGTGGTGGCACTGCTGACAGGGGCTGTCCCCAGCGTTCGTGTTCCGGCTGGACGCCAGCACATGCCACCAGAACCTGCGTGTGGAGGAGCTGAGCGTGGAGTGGGACGCCACAGGCGGGAAGCTGCAGGACGTCAAGGCCCGGGAGAAGGATGGCAAGGGCAGGACGGCCTCACCTGCCAACTCCCCTGCCAGGTAACGCCACCCCCGGGCCCCCTGGCACGGCCCCTGGGCCTGGCAGTGCCAACCCTGCCGCTGTCCCCGTGTCCAGGGTGGTGCAGTCACCCAAGAGGATGAGCCTGGGCCGTGGGGGCCGCGACCGATTCACCGCCGAGTCCTACACGGTGCTGGGTGAGAGGGGCACCCAGGGAACCCGGGGGTGCGGGTGAGGAGGGGACACGGAGGGGACAGGGCACAGGGGGTGATGCAGAGACCAGCCCTGGCAGGGTGGGCACAGGGCAGAGCACGCCGTGGGTGTCCCAGGGGAGGTGTCCCAGCGCAGGGCACACCGTGGGTGTCCCGGGATGGGTGTCCCAGGGCAGGGCACACCGTGGGTGTCCCAGGGGAGGTGTCCCAGTGCAGGACACACCGTGGGTGTCCTGGGATGGGGTGTCCCAGGGCAGGGCACACTGTGGGTGTCCCAGAGTGGGTGTCCCAGCGCAGGGCATGCCATGGGTGTCCTGGGATGGGGTGTCCCAGGGCAGGGCACACCGTGGGTGTCCCGGGATGGGTGTCCCAGGGCGGGTGTCCCAGTGCAGGGCACACCGTGGGTGTCCCAGGGTGGGTGTCCCAGGGCAGGGCACACCGTGGGTGTCCCAGGGGAGGGCACACCGTGGGTGTCCCAGAGTGGGTGTCCCAGCGCAGGGCATGCCATGGGTGTCCTGGGATGGGGTGTCCCAGGGCAGGGCACACTGTGGGTGTCCCAGGCGGGTGTCCCAGGGGAGGGCACACCATGGGTGTCCCAGGGTGGGTGTCCCAGTGCAGGGCACACCGTGGGTGTCCCAGGATGGGGTGTCCCAGGGCAGGGCACACTGTGGGTGTCCCAGGCGGGTGTCCCAGTGCAGAGCACACCGTGGGTGTCCCAGGATGGGGTGTCCCAGGGCAGGGCACACCGTGGGTGTCCCGGGATGGGTGTCCCAGGGCAGGGCACACCGTGGGTGTCCAAGGGGAGGTGTCCCAGGGGAGGTGTCCCAGGGCGGGTGTCCCAGGGCAGGGCACACCGTGGGTGTCCCAGGATGGGGTGTCCCAGGGCAGGGCACACCGTGGGTGTCCCGGGATGGGTGTCCCAGGGCAGGGCACACCGTGGGTGTCCAAGGGGAGGTGTCCCAGGGGAGGTGTCCCAGGGCGGGTGTCCCAGGGCAGGGCACACCGTGGGTGTCCCAGGGTGGGTGCCCCAGGGCGGGTGTCCCAGCGCAGGGCACACTGTGGGTGTCCCAGGGCGGGTGTCCCAGGGCTGGGCACACCGTGGGTGCCCCGGGCAGAGCCGTGGCCGTGCCGTAGGGGACACTCTGATCGACGGGGACGAGCACTACTGGGAGGTGCGGTACGACCGTGACAGCAAAGCCTTCGGCGTGGGCGTGGCCTACCGCAGCCTGGGCAAGTTCGACCAGCTGGGCAAGACCCCGGCGTCGTGGTGCCTGCACCTCAACAACTGGCTGCAGGTCAGCTTCAGCGCCAAGCACAACAACAAGGCCAAGGCGCTCGACGTGCCCGTGCCCGACTGCATCGGCGTGCACTGCAACTTCCATGAAGGTGGGGCTGCGCTGGGGGTGGCACCTCGGAGGGCATTGTCACCTCCGTGGGCACAGCGGGGGCATTGCCACCACCATGGGCATTGTCACCTCCATGGGCATAATGGGGGCATTGCCATTACCATGGCCATTGTCACTACCATGAGCATTGTCACCACCATGGGCATTGTCACCTCCATGGGCACAATGGGGGCATTGCCATTACCATGGCCATTGTCACTACCATGAGCATTGTCACCACCATGGGCATTGTCACCTTCATGGGCACAATGGGGGCATTGCCATTACCATGGGCATTGTCACCACCATGAGCATTGTCACCACCATGGGCATTGTCACCACCATGGGCATTGTCACCTCGGAGGGCATTGTCACCTCCATGGGCACAACGGGGGCATTGTCACCGCCATGGGCATTGTCACTTCCATGGGCATTGACACTTCCATGGGTGTTGTCTCCTCCATGGGCACCACCGTGGCGATTGCCACCACCATGGCCATTGTCCCCACCATGGGCACTGGCACCTCTGTGGGCACCAGTGTGGCCATTGTCCCCCCAGAGCCATTGTCCCATTGTCCCCACCCCGGGCCCTGTGCTGGGGCTGTGCCCACCTGTGCCCACCTGTGCCCACCTGTGCCCACCTGTGCCCACCTCCCCCAGGTTTCCTGTCCTTCTACAACGCCCGCACCAAGCAGCTGCTGCACACCTTCAAGGCCAAGTTCTCACAGCCCGTGCTGCCGGCCTTCATGGTAAGGGGGAGCAGAGCTGGGGGCTCCGGGGGGCACTGCCAGCCCTGGCTTCGTCCCCCTGAGTGCCCCCCGTGTGTCCCCAGGTGTGGTGTGGCAGCTTCCAGGTGACGTCGGGGCTGCAGGTGCCCAGCGCCGTGCGGTGCCTGCAGAAACGCAACAGCACCGCCAGCAGCTCCAGCCTGCCCTGAGCCTGGGCACTGCACTGAATGTCCCCCCGGCCCCCCCGGCCCCCCACGCTGCCCTGCAGGGCTCTGCCACCCCCGGGGCTGCCCACGGCCCCCACACTCCGTGCCCCCCCAGCACCGAGAGCTGCTTCTGGCCTGGAGAATAAATTGGGATGTAGGTGTGACATGGCCGTGCATGGGGAGTTTGGGGTCTCTGTAGGTGTGACATGGCCGTGGATGGGGAATTTGGGGTCCCTGGAGGTGTGACATGGCCGTGCATGGGGGCCAAGGGGGGTTTGGGGTCCCTGTGACACCCCCATGGCACCAGGAAGGGGCTGGGTGGGCACAGGGTCCTTTATTCACAGTGCCCTCTCCAACATGAGGGTGTCCCCCCTTTCCCAGTGTCACCCCAAGCCAGGGGACACTGGGGACAGCGTTCCCTGAGGGTCAGGGGGGCCCCTGCTGGCACAAAGTGGGGGCAGCAGGGTGTCCCCAGGGTGTCCCCATCAGTCCTTGAGGCGAGCCTGGCGCTGCTGCAGCTTCCTGAGCAGCTCCTGGGTCCTCTCTGTGCCAGGGGGTGAGGGGTCTGTGAGGGTCTGGCAGAGAACCCCCCTCCCCTTACCCCCAGGGACCCCCCACTGCCCCCCCGAGCCGGTGACAGCACCCAGTGTCCCCATGCTGGCACCCCCCGTGGTGTCCCCATGGTGTCCCCTTCACTCGGGGGGTGACACGGGCCCGGGGGGGGCTCGGGGTGGGGCAGCTCCCGCGGCCTCACCGGGGTCGTTCATGTAGATCAGCTCCTCGGGGACCACCCCCGAACTGGGGGGGCCTCTGCCCCTCCTGGGGACCGCCCTGGGCACGGCAGCAGCCGGGGGGGGGCCCCGGTCCATCGGCACGAACTCTGGGGAGAGCGGGGGGGTCACGGACCCTCCTGTGGCACCCGGCACCCCCAGACCCCTCTGAGCGCCCCCAGACCCCTCTGAGTGCCCCCAGACCCCTCTGAGCGCCCCCAGACCCCTCTGAGCGCCCCCTAGACTCCTCTGATCCCCCCAGACCCCTCTGAGCCCCCCAGACCCCTCTGATCCCCCCGGACCCCTCTGAGCCCCCCAGGCTGAGCCCCCCCAGCAGCTCTGCCCCCCAACCCTCCAGACCCCCTCCTTCCCCCTCAGCCTCCCGCAGCTGCTCCCGACGCCCCAGTCCTGCCCCCCGGGACCCCCCGGGACCCCCCGGGACCCCCCGAGCCCCGGGCCCCCCGTGCCCACCCAGGTGGGAGCTGTACTCGGGCTCCAGGGGCTGCAGGCTGCCCCTGCTCCTCCGCACGAAGAACTGCACCACCTCGGCCAGCGACGAGCAGCGGTGCTGGGGGGACACCACGGCGTCACTGGGGACCCCCCGGGGACACCACGGCGTCACTGGGGACCCCCCGGGCCCCCCGTTCCCTGCCCACCGCTCCAGGCCCTGGGTGGGGGTCCCACCCCTTTGGCTGCCGCCCTTTGGGGTCTCCCAGTTCCCAGGCATCCCACACCTGAGGGGTTCCCTGTCCCCGTGTCACTCACCGGGGTGTCCCCGTGTCACTCACCGGGGTGTCCACGTCGATGACGTAGCCCTGCGCCTCTCTCTTCACCCTGTAGTGCCTCAGCACGGCGGTCCTGCGGGGGGGCTCCATCAGGGGCTGGGGACCCCACCCGGGGGACACCCCTCGCAAGGGACCGTACCCCTGGGGACACCCACAGAACGGGGACCCCCTCAAGGGGTCACCCCCCACCCCATGGGGACCCTCACCCTGAGCCACCCCTTACACAGGGCCCCTCCCCTTTGGGGACACCCCTCTCCTCTGGGGACACCGCTCCCCTTTGGGGACAGCCCTCTCCTCTGGGGACACCGCTCCCCTCTGGGGACAGCCCTCCCCCGGTGTCCCTCCCCGCGCCCCCCGGTGTCCCCAGGCCCGCACCCGTCCAGCTCCTGGCGCGTGGTGACCGAGACCCCCTGGCCGTGTCCCCCGGGCCGCAGCAGGAGGTTCCCCCTGCCCGCGCTCTGCTCCAGCAGCCGCTCGGCCTCGGGACGCGTCACCTCGAAAAAGCAGCTGGGGACCCTGGGGACCCCCGCGGTGTCACCGCCGGCCACACTGGGACACCCCCAGCTGGGCCGTGCTGGTCCCCAGGGAGCATGGGGACCCACCGCAGCCCCCGAGACCCCCGACTCACGGCTCAGAGCGGGTGGGGGACGCTGGGGTGGCCGGGGACACGGGTGTGACCTGTGACACGGGTGTGACCTGAGACACGGATGTCACCGGGGACACGCGGCTGGCCGGGGACACAGGTGTGACCTGCGACACAGGTGTGACCTGCGACACGGGTGTGACCTGCGACGCGGGTGTCACCGCGGACACGGGGTTGGCAGGTGACACAGGTGTGACCGATGACACGGGCGTGGGCGGTGACACGGGTGTGGCCGGTGACACGGGTGTGGCCGGGCTGGCGGCCGACACGGGGCCGTCCCTGCGCTCCTCCCGCAGAGCCTCCAGGAGCTGGAAGATGTGTCCGGGCAGCAGGTCCAGGTCCCGGGGGAGCTTCATCTGCCGGGGGGGACACGGGGTGGTGGCACAGAGGGGTCCCTGTCACCTCGGGACCCCCGGGCAGAGCCCCGCGCCCACCTTGGTCATGGTCAGGATGAATCCCCGCCACATCTCCTGCGTCTCCCAGCTCTCCACCTGCCAGGGGACACAGGGACATGAGGGTGACCTGTCCCCTGTCCCTTGTGCCCCCACACAGGTCCCCGCAGCCCCCTAAGCCTGGCCCAAAATCCCATCGCCCCCCCCCAACCCTCTGTGTCCCCTGTACCCCCAAATCCTTCCCCCTCTGCCCTCCAGACCCCCCAGTCCCAAAATCCTGTCCCCTCTGTACCCCTGAATCCTTCCCTCACGCCCCCCTGCAGTCCCCGGTCCCCTTGTCCCCCCAGTCCTGAAATCCTGTCCCCTCTGTACCCCCCGATCCCGCCCCCCAGGTGCCCCCATTGCCCCCCGCCGTGGTGCCCCTCACCTTCATTGTCACCTCTTGTCCCCTCAGCTTGAGGACCAGAGCGCCGCCCTCGGCCTGCACGGTCACCAGCTCGCCCAGGTCCAGCACCTCCAGGGGCTGGGGGCACCCACGGGTGGGACCCCCCGGCCCGGGGACACGAGCACGTCAGGCCTCAGCTCCCCCGGGCCGCCCCCACCCTCAGCCCGGACCCCCCCAGTGTCACCCGAAGGTCCCATCCTCGGGGGTCTATGGGGAGGGGTCCCCAATCCTGGGGGGGGGGGTTCACCAAAGATGTCCCAGCTCGGGGAGGGGGCACAGGGGTCCCACCCTGGGGGGATCGTGCCCCAGGGGTGTCTCTGGCGCCCAGACAGGAGGGGGGTGGCCAATCCTGGGGGTCCCAGCCCCCGAAGATCCCAGAGATCCCGGCCTGGGGGACCCCAGTCCCACCCGGAGGTGATCCTGGGGCTCCCACCCTGAGGGGCTCCCGGACATGGGGGTCCCACCCCGGGGCGCCCACCCTGAGGGGCTCCCGGACATGGGGGTCCCACCCCGGGGCGCCCACCCTGAGGGGTCCCGGCCCGGGGGCGTCTCCAGCCTCGGGGGGTCCCGCGGGGGTCGCGGCCTGGACAAACCCCGCGGGGCTCCTGCCCGGGTCCCTGCCCGGGGACCCGCCGTACCTGCTGCTCCTGGGGACCCCCGTAGAAGGCGAGTCTGAGCCCCCGCAGCCCGGCCCAGACCCTCCGGTAGCCCTGCGGGGACGGACGGGCTCAGCTCGGTACCGGCACCGGGAACCGGCACCGGGAACCGGGAACCGATATCGGGAACAGGGAACCGGCACAGGAACAGGGAAACTGCATCGGGAACCGGCACCAGGAACCGGCACCGGGAGCAGAGAAACTGCACCGGGAACTGGCACCGGGAACCGGCACAGGAACAGGGAAACTGCACCGGGAGCAGGGCAACTGCACCGGGAACCGGCACCAGGATCCAGGACCCGGGCAGCGGGAATCAGACACCAGGAACCGAGAACCGGCATCGGGAGCCGGCCCTGGCACCGGCACCAGGAACAGGGAACCGGCCCCGGGCTCCGCGGGGAGCACACCCGGTGGCCCCGGGCGGCGGAGGGGACACGGGGGCTCGGTCCCGGAGGGGACAGTGCCTGCGGGTGCCGGGAGCGGTCCCGGGAATCGGTCCTGGGTACCCGAGAGTCGCTCTTGGCGCTCGGTCCCGGGGAGTCCCAGTGACTCGTGCCGGTGTCGGTCCCGGGGTGCCGCTGTCGGTCCCGGGGTGCCGCTGTCGGTCCCGGCCGTGTCCCCCACCTGATCCCGCGGCCCCCGTTTGTCTACGAAGCCCTCGTAGTAGTGCCGGGCCCGGGCCCGGGTCCCCCGGGGCAGCGGCACCGGCCGCTCCATCTCCGCCGCGGTTCCCGGCAGAGCCCCGCCCGGGCCGAAGGGCGGCGGGCGGGTGTCCCGGGGAATCCCCGGTGCGGGGCTCGGCCCCCGCGTCCCGCCCTCCCTTCCCACGCAGCAGGTGCGGGGCCGCGGCCCGGGGCGGGCTCCGGTTCCCAGCCCCGGTGTCCCGGTGCCCCTCCTCGGGGCCGGGGCTGCGGGCGGGGGTCCCGCCGGGCGGGGCTCCGTGTCCCGGTGCGGGGCTGAGCTCCCGTGTCCCCCGGCCGGTGCGGCAGGTGCGGGGCCGAACCTGGCAGCTCCCTCCTGTCCCCCGCCCGGTTCCGGTGCCGGTGTCCCCCCGCTCCCCTCCCCGGGGCCGGGGCTCGGGGCTGCGGGCGGGGGTCCCGCCGGGAGCGGGGTCCGTGTCCCGGTGCTCAGTCCCGGTGTGTCCCCGCCGCCCGGTGCGGCAGGTGCGGGGCTGTCCCCCCCCCGGGGCCGGTGTCCCCTCACCCCCCCGGGCGGGGCGGGGCGCCCGGGGCCGCCCCCATCACGTGTCGCCGCCGCCGCGCGCACCGGGGGGAGGCGGGAGCGGCGGGAGCGGCGGGAGCGGAGCATGGCAGGTACCGGGGGGCGGGGGCGCACCGGGCACCGGCACCGGGAATTGGGAACCGGGAACCGGGAACCGGACACGCACCGGACACGCACCGGGCACCGAGCACGTACTGAGCACGCGCACACCGGGCACGCACCGGGCAGGCGGTACCGGACACGCACCGGGAGCGCGCCGGGAAGCGGACACGCGCGCGCGGACACGCGCCCCGGCCGGGGACACGCACCGGTCGCTGCCCCCCCCCCCGCGCACCCCCGGGACACGCGCGTGCACCTGCCCGAGCCCGCGGGACCTCGGCGGGGACATCCCCGGACACCCCTGGGGCAGGAGCGGAGCGGGACCCGGCGGGGACACCCCTACCCCCGGGGACCTGCCGTGTGTCACCCCCGGCGTCCCCCGCGGCCCTTGGGGTCACACCGGGCTCTGGGGACCTGCTGACGCTCAGTTCCCCGACCATGTCGCCGTGTCCCCCAGCCGTGTCCCCGTCTGCTCGGGTTCCCCAGTCGTGTCCCTCGGCTGTGTCCCCACGTCCCCATGTCCCTCAGCCCGTTCCTGTGCCCACCAGCCATGTGTCCCCGTGCCCGCAGGACACGCTCCTCTATTGTCACACTCCTGTGTCCTCACCCCTCATGTCCCCACGTCAGTGTCCCCCATCTCCCCTCCCCGAGGCCTCCTGTCCCCGTGTGCAGCTCCTCCATGTCCTTGTGTCCCCTCCGTGCTTGTGTCCCCACATCCCTGTCCCCGTGTCCCCATCCGCGGGCAGAAGCCATGAGGGGGACCCAAGGGTGCTCTGGGGGGGACACCCAGGGGTGCTGTCACACCGTGTGTCCCCCGCAGCGCTGGCGGCCGCCTCCCCCGGCGGGGACGAGTGTCTGGAGGAGGATGAGGACGAGCTGGAGCCGGGGCTGGACGAGGCCGAGCCCGAGGCCGGGAGCGGGGCGAAGGCGGCGGGCGGCGCCCGGGGCGCGGTTCTGACCCGCCGGGGCATCACCCTGAGGGTCCTGCTCCGGGACGGGCTCCTGGAGCCGGGCAGAGGCGTCCTCTCCATCTACTACCTGGTGAGCCTGGGGACACGGCCCGGGGACAGGGACAGGGCCCGGGGACAGGGACAGGGCCCGGGGACAGGGGCACGGCACAGGGACAGGGACAGGGCCCGGGGACAGGGACACGGCACAGGGACAAGGGACAGGGCACGGGGACAGGGGACACGGCTCAGGGACAGGGACAAGGCCCGGAGACAGGGACACGGCACAGGGACAAGGGACAGGGCACAGGGACAGGGACAAGGCCCGGGGACAGGGACACGGCCCGGGGGCAGGGACAGGGCCCGGGGACAGGGACACGGCACAGGGACAAGGGACAAGGCCCGGGGACAGGGGAGAGGGATGGGGACAGGGGATAGGGACAAGAACCAGAGATGGGACAGGGAAAGGGACAGGAAACGGGACACAGGGTGAGGACAGAGGACGTGGGATGAGGACAAGGGACGCGGATGGTGAACGTGAGACAGGGCTGAGGCTGAGGGTGAAGTGCTGGGGACAGGGGGACGTGACTGCCGCCGCTGTCCCCAGGGCAAGAAGTTCGTGGGGGACCTGGGCTCGGACGGGACGATCACATGGCAGGAGACGGGGCAGGTCTTCAACTCCCCGAGCGCCTGGGCCACGCACTGCAAGCGCCTGGTGAACCCGGCCAAGAAGTCGGGCTGCGGCTGGGCGTCCGTGCGCTACAAGGGCCAGAAGCTGGACCAGTACAAGGCGGCCTGGCTGCGCCAGCACCAGCCCAACGTGCCGCCCCCCGAGGAGGTGGGCCCGCGGTCGCCTCCCCCTGGCACCCCGGGGCTGCGGGCCGAGGTGGGTGCCAGCGCCGTGTGCCCGCAGAGCTTGGCCAGCGAGGGCGAGGAGGAGGAGCTGCCCGAGGAGGAGGAGGAGGAGGCGCCGAGGGAAGGTCGGGTGCCGGTGCCGGAGCCGGCGGCTCCCAAGAAGCCGGAGGAGAGGAGCAAGAAGCAGCAGGGCAAGAGCCTGGCGGAGGCGGCGGGGACGGGTGAGCTGGAGCTGGGTGCGGGTCCCCGGGGGTCCCCGGGCCGCGGTGACGGGACCTTGTCCTTGGCAGATCCCAGCGCGGCAGGGAAAAGGCTGGAGGTGAAGCCCCGGGTGCCCGTCCGCTACTGCACCCTGGGCACCCGCGACTCGGCCAGGTAGGGGACACGGGGACCCCGGGGCGCGGCGGGGCCGGGGACAGCGGCGGCAGCGGCGCTTGGCTCTTGCAGGAACCCGCAGACCCTGGTGGAGGTGACGTCCTTTGCCGCCATCAACAAATTCCAGCCCTTCAACGTGGCCATCTCCAGCAACGTCCTCCTGCTGCTGGTGCGTGCCCTGCCCAGGCCGGGACATCGCTGATGGCGCTGGGGACACCTGCGGCGAGCGGGGCGTCCCTCGTGTCCTGCTTTTGGTGCTACACTGATGGTTTTAACCTTTTCCCGTAGGATTTCCACAGCCACCTGACGCGGAGCGAAGTGGTGGGGTACCTGGGGGGGCGGTGGGACACCAACACTCAGCGTAGGTGGGGCTTTGGGGGGCTGGGGGTGGCTGTGCCGTGGCCCGGGGCTGTCACCCAGCCCTGTGTCCCCGCAGTGCTGACGGTGCTTCGAGCCTTCCCGTGCCGGAGCCGCCTGGGGGACGCCGAAGCGGCGGGCGCTGTGGAGGAGGAGGTGAGGGGCTGCTGCAGGCTGGGCAGCGGGCAGGGGGCTCTGCGGGGGCTGCGGCCACGGTCTGTGTCCCCCCGTCCCCAGATCTGCCAGAGCCTGTTCCTGCGGGGGCTGTCGCTGGTGGGCTGGTACCACAGTCACCCCTTCGGGCCGGCGCTGCCGTCGCTGCACGACATCGACGCGCAGATGGATTATCAGCTCAAGCTGCAGGGCAGCGGCAACGGCTTCCAGCCCTGCCTGGGGCTCATCTGCGGTACGTGCCCGGGGGTCCCCGGGGGCTGGGGCTGCTGTCACCCCCCGTGCCAGCCCCCTCTGTCCCCACAGGGCCCTTCTACCACGGCAACCCCGGCGTGGAGTCCAAAATCGCGCCCTTCTGGGTGATGCCGCCGCCGGAGGTGAGCGGGGGAGAATTTGGGGTGGGGTCCCCCGCAGCCGGTGCCCTCGGGTGCCCCTCGGGGCGGTGTCAGGTGCCAAGGCTGTGGGGTGACCCCTGCCTGGCCCCCCACCCTCCAGCAACGACCCAACGACTACGGGATCCCCATGGATGTGGAGGTCACCTACATCCAGGACGGGTTCCTCACCAACGACGTCGTGCAGGAGATGGTGAGAGTTGGGTGGGGGCCCCCCAAACCCCCCCGAGCCCATTGGAGGCAGGCTGGGGCCCCACCACTTGTCCCCATCCTGCCCTTAGCCCCGGTGATGGTGACAGTCCCTCCTCCAGCCCCCCCGGGGCCACCGAGGTCTCGATGCCGCAGGTTTGGGGTCCCCCTGCGTGGCTTTGGGGCACCCCCAGCGCCTGCAGCCCCTCTGTCCCCCTCCAGACGCTGCTGGTGGAGTTCTATAAGGGGGCCCCCGACCTGGTGAAGTTCCAGGAGCTGTGGAGTCAGGATCAGACCTACCTGGACAAGCTGAAGGTGAGAAGGGCTGGGGGGCTTTTGGCGGGGCGCCAGTTCCCTGCGCTGGAATTAACTGGGGTTAATTAACCCCTCGCACTCAGGGCTCCCTGGCCTCCCGCACCCCCAAAGACCAGAGCTTCACGCACGTCCTGGAGCAGATTTTCAGCCTCCTGAAGCTCAGCGGCTGAGGAGGGCCCGCGGCCCCTGGACTCCTCGGGGCGGGCGGCTCCCGCAGCCCGGGCGGGGCTCAGCGGCCCCGGGCACTTCCCGCAGCTGCCCCGGGCCCGTGCTGCCCCCGGGGCCGCGGCCGCGCTGCTGGGGGACTCTGCATCACGGGCCTGGGGAAGCGGTAGTTTGATTAAAGAGCAGTTCCTGAGCTCCGCTGCCTGGGGACACGCTGGCTTGGGGACATCCCGCCAGGGGCTGGGCCGAGGGGATGTCAGGGAATTCCTCCTTGGCACAGCGCGCCCAGAGAGGCTCTGGCTGCCCTTGGATCCCTTGGATCCAGGGCCTGGAGCAGCCGGGGACAGCCCAAGGTGTCCCTGCCCTTGGAGCAGCCGGGGACAGTCCAAGGTGTCCCTGCCCTTGGAGCAGCCGGGGACAGTCCAAGGTGTCCCTGCCCTTGGAGCAGCCGGGGACAGCCCAAGGTGTCCCTGCCCACGACCTTCCAGGTCCCATCCAACCCAAACCATTCCCTGAATTCCACCACGCAGCTGTTAGAAAGAAGAAAACATTTAATACTTTCGTTCAGAGATACAAGTCAAGAATTGCGGGTCATCATTTTTTTTTCCCCTTAAAAACCAGGAGAAACCATTACAAAACAAAAAAAAAAACACAACAAAAAAAACCCCAAAAAACAAAAAAACAAAACAAAAAAAAAACCCAACAACAAAAAAAAAAACAACCCAAAAAACCAAAACAAACAAAAAAAGCCCAGACCTGTCGATTTGCCCCAGCTGACAGAACGCGTTTCAATCCACCTGAGCGGGAGGTGTCCCGGGGCGTGGCCCTGGTCCCAGCGGGGAGGGGACAGCGGGAAGGGTCCCCAGCACTCGGGTCCCTGCCCTGTGCCCCCCGGGGGTCACACCCACGGGGCCGTGCACGGATCAGATGCTGGCAGAGGGGGGGATCAGGGACAGGGGAGCTGCAGCCCACCCTGACACAGCCCCGGGAGGGGCAGATCCACTTCTGCAGCCAGGACAAACCACGGCGAGCTCTGCAGCCAAATCCCAACCAGGAGGCGGCCAGCTGCGGGGTCAGGGGTGGCAGAAGTGACACCGAGATGAACCATCCCTTTTCCCAGCAGTCCAGGGGCACAGGGGTGCGTTCCCCCCAGGGAGGGTGGCTGTGGGCAGGGTGGGGGCTCAGGGAAGGCGCCTGAGGACAGGTGAGCTGCACAGGAGGGATCCTCGGGAAAGGAACGGGCAGAGGAGCCACAACCTCTGCCCCAGGCCAGGGACAGCCCGGGCTGCGGCCCAGCTCCTCCCCTCCACATGATCCTCCAAGTCAAACCTGGGAGAGTGTGTAGCAGGAAAAGCCTGAGCTGCAGGGAAATCCATGGGCAGAGGGAGCAGCGTCCCCTCGGGGCTGAGCTCTGCGGGGAGGGGGCCGGGGGACATCCCTCCTGTCCCTGCAGGACGGGCAGGGATGGCTCTGAGCGCCAGGCAGGGCTCAGCACCCGCCCTGCAGGGCTGCCTTAGTGTTCTCCGCGGGGTTTAGTGTTGCTGGGGCCCAGCCCTGCCCTGGGGCCGTGTGTCCCTGCCCTGTCACTGTCACATCTGTGTGTCCTGGACACATCCCTGCTCTGTCACTGTCACATCTGTGTGCCCAGGACACGTCCCTGCCCTGTCACTGTCACATCTGTGTGTCCTGGACACATCCCGGCTGTCCCACTGTCACATCTGTGTGTCCTGGACACGTCCCTGCCCTGTCACTGTCACATCCCTGTGTCCAGGACACATAACTGCTCTGTCACTGTCACATCCCTGTGTCCAGGACACGTCCCTGCCCTGTCACTGTCACATCTGTGTGCCCAGGACATGTCTCTGCCCTGTCACTGTCACATCCCTGTCCCCAGGACACGTCCCTGGTCTCCCACCTGGCTCATCCAAACGCTGGACCCAAAGGAAAGACGGGAGGTGGGGAGGGACAAGGACAGGGACAGGGACAGGGACAGGGACAGGGACAGGGCAGTGCCAACAGCACAGCCGGGGCTGGGGGCGCACAAAGTACCGAAGTTCAAGCACCAGAAGGACAAAAAAAGAAAAAAAAAACAAAACAAAAAACCCAAAAGAAAACCAAAAGGAAAACCAAAAGGAAAAGGAAAAGAACGGAATTCCGGGGAAGGGGCCGCGGGACCCTTCTGGTTTGTTCCCTGGTGGCGGCGGGCGGGAGGAGCCCGAGCGGGGCCGGGGACACTCGGGGCGGGGCCGCCGCCCTTTCACTGAGGTAGCGGGACCAGCACTTCCACGTAGTTGAGCGGGAAGAAGCCGGACTGGCCGTGGATCATCCCCTCGTACCAGTTCTCGTCGATCTGGTTGGTCAGGGTGATGATGTCGCCCTCCTTGAAGCCCAGCTCGCCGTCGTTCTCGGGCTCGAAGTCGTAGAGGGCTTTGCAGCAGGGCTGGTCCAGGGGGGCTGTGGGGACAGTGGGGACACGTCAGCACGACCCCAAACACCTGCCCTGGCACCGGGGATTCCTCTGCCCCCGCCGGGACGGGCAGGGCTGCTTCCAGCGGCCCTTCCCTTGTCCCTCCAGCGGCTGCTGTCCCTCTCCAGCCCCTGTCCCAGCACAGATCTGCCTCCAACACGCCGTGTGCTGCTCCTGCCTGCGCTTCCTGCGGCCATTCCAGCCTCAGCCTGACCACTGACAAGCACCTGTCCCCCTGGAGAGGGGAGAGGCTGCCCTGGAGCTCAGAGGGGGACTCTGGAGGGGTCACCCCAGACCTGAGGGTGAAGGAGGGACAGGACAGCAGCTGCTTCCCTGGCCACGGGGCTTCAAAGCCATGAGCAGCCTCCCAAAACTCAGGAGAAGCCCAAAATCTCCTTTCCCCAGCTCAGCTCCAGGACTGAAGCATCACCTCTTGGCTGCAAAGGGAACTTCTGTGGGATTTCCTGCTGCTCACTCTGTGCACTGACATTCTGGGGCTCGGCTTTGGAGCTGGGAGAATCCCAGAGGGAAGGGACAGAGCTAAAGGGAGACCTCCAGGGTCCCCCCAGCCCTCCCCACTGCGCTGGGGCTTTGGGAATGGCAGCACATCCAGCTGCTGAATATCCCTGAAGTGCCCAGGGCTTGGAGCAGCCTGGGACAGTCCAAGGGCTCCCTGCCCCTGGCAGGGGTGGGATGAGATGGTCTCCAAGGTCCCTCCCGACCCAAACCATTCCAGGACCCACAGCAAGGAGGGCCCAGCACGAGAAGAGCCCTCAGACATCACCACAAGCAGCAGCCAGACGAGGATGGGTTTGAGAGAACTGCCCAGAATCACCAGGCTGGTCCCACCACCACCACGGCCCTGCTCCTTCCCAGCACAAGAGCTCCAAGCCCCAGCCCAGCTCTGGGATCCCCAGGTCCTGCAGGAGGAAGCACGGACCCCACAGCACCCCAGAACCCCTGTGAGGCCCAGCTGGGAGCACAAACTGCATGAGCTGAGGCTCTGCCTCCTCCCTCCAGCCTTCCACAGGGACACGGGGAGCAGGAGTGGGAGAGATCCAGGCTGGGTGCTGGTGAGAGCAGGGAAATCCTCGAGGTGTCTGATCTCTCCTGGGAAAGCCCCTGATCCCCACGGATCAGGACTTGGGTGCTGGGAGCTGCTGCAGCTCCTCTGGGTGAGCCAGGCCCTGCTTTTTTGGGGTGGAGAATCCCACAGGAGCGTGGCTGGGTTAATTGTGGGCTCAGCTCAGGCTCAGCACGGAGGGATGATGAGCAGCTCCAGGGAGCAGCAGCAGCAGGGAGGAGCAGCCAGGAGGGACGGGGAGAGGAGAGGCCACACGTGGAGCAGTGCAGAGGGAGGAAACTCACGGATACTCCTGACGGAGGCCCGGGACGGCTTGTCCGACCGGAAAGAGGCGGAAGCTGCTTCCAAACAAAAGAGAAACATGCTTAAACCAACGGGACACAGGGACAGGCAGGGCCCCAGGGATCTGTTAGGAGGAACAGCAGGGCCCCATGCTGTTAGGAACCGCAGGGAGCAGGGAGGGACGGATGCAGAGGGATGGAAGACAAGGAGGGAAGGAGGCTTTAGTTTTCCTGTCTGGCACTGGCAGCGAGAGGCCCAGGCTGGAGACCCCTCTGGCACGTCCCCAAAGCCAACACAGCAAAGGCTCCTGGGTCCCAGGAGAAAGGAACCCGATCTGGAGGCATTCCCGAGGCTTTCCAGAGCCACAGGCTCGGGCAGGAGCATCCAGCACACCAGGAACGTCCTGTGCAGGCAGAGCAGCTGCCCTCCTCCCCTGGGAGGCTGCTCCAGAGGCAGCAGCAAACACCGGGGACACCTTACCTGAGACTTTGGGGGTGGGGTTGCAGGAGAAGCCCCCGTTGGACTGGTCAGTGTCCCTGAAGTCGTAGGTCTCCCTGGGCTTGGGTTTGTATTCCCGCTTGGGGCGTGAGGAGGCCTCCCTCATCCTGGGACAGGGAAAAGAGACGTGGGTAAGGGCACAAGGGACGGGGCAGGATGGGATCAGCACGGTGCTCATCCTCCTGGGGGGCTGCAGGAAGGGGTTTGGACACAGGGATTTGTACAAGTCCCCGTGCTGGAGCCTTTGGAAGGTGGGACTTGCCCAGGGTTTGGGATCTGCCCTGTGAGAGGGCCCACACATCCCAGGAGTGGCTACCCCAGGAATCCCATTGCTATGGAATGCTCAGAATTCAGGCCAGCAGAGGACACTCGTGCTGTAATCTGAAAGCTCAGAGTCGGCAGGATCCTCCCAGCTCCTCCCAGCTCCTCCCAGCTCAGAGCAGGCGGGATCCACTCAGTTTCTCCCAGGAGGGGAGAGCAGCACTGCCAGATCCCCCCAGAGTGGGGAGGAAGAGGAAGAGGAAGAGGAAGGAGAGGTGGGACCAGCCCCCCTCAGCCAGGATTTGGGCTGCATCAGACACCCAACTAAATTCAAACCCCACCTGGAACAGCCAAAGGAATTGGCTTTTCCAAGGCCAGGCTGGACAGGGCTCACAGCAACCTGGGCTAGTGGAAGGTGTCCTGCTCCACGGGCTCCCTTCCAACCCCATCCACTGCTGGACTCTGTGATTCCAGGGGGGATTCAGGTGTCTCAGAGGAACCACAGGGATCAGCCCAGGACTCACCTGCGCTTGAGCTTCTCGGCGAGCTCGTCCAGGATCTGCACGGCCTGCCTGTGGTAATCCAGCTGGGCGTCCACCAGGGCTGACAGCTGGCTCACCTGCTCGATCTGGGGAAGGGCCAGGCTGGGATCAGCACCTGGAGCCTCGGGCACAGCCCCTGGGGCTGCACTGGGCCACGGGGAGCCCAGGGGGAGGTTTGGGATTTGGCTGAAGCCGAGCAGGACAGAGCCCATTTCCTGCCACTCTGAGTTTGCCAGCTGGGAAATCCTTCCCAAAGCCTTCCCAGCTGTGTAACCTCCCAAACTGATCACCCTGAGAGCCTCTTTGGGCACAGGCTCTGCTCTGGCCAAGGGCTGGATCAGGGCTAAGGAAAGGCCTGTCACATCACCCAGCTCTGGGCTTTCCCAGGGCAGAACCACCCTCGGGAGAAGAGGGAGTTGGTGTGCAATCAGTGCCTCCCTCGGGAGATCCCACCCCAGGGCCACAGAACCCCCCCAGCCCTGGGCTCCCACACTCACATCTGTCTCCAGGAGGTTGTGCATGCTGGTCTCTGCCACTTCCTTGGACTCCTCAAACTTCTCCATGGCCTGCCGGAGCTCCTCGTCGGGGATCTTGCCCTGTCGCTTCTTCTTGTAGTCGAAGTCCAGGCGCCTCCCCTCCAGCTTCTTGAGATGGTGCTGGGGGAGGATGGAGAGCACAGGGAAGAGGGAAAAGCCAGAGGCTTGGGAGGGCAGCTCCAGTTACAGGCTGAGTTCACTGGTGTCAGAAAGCTGATCTCCTGCGGCTCCCACCTTTGCTGCAGGTGGGAGAGAGGCCCCGGGGTGTGCGGGGGGAATGATTCCAGACCCTTTGCACTGAGGAAAAGGCTGCAGAGCAGCCCAGGGCTGCTCCTCACAGAAGCCTTTGGGGAAGGTGAAGAGCTGTCCCGCTCCTCTGAGCTCCCCAGGAGCTGCAGAGATCTCAGGACAGCAGGAATGTGGCCTCTGGGCACTGCACTCCTGGGGCTTGGGGATGTTTAAAGTATCCCCAGGGAACTGGGGTACAGACAGGCACTGAGGCAGCACTTGGGGATTATTTCACCCAGGACACCACTGGCAGTGAAAACTCCCTCAGGAGACCTGGCTGAGGAACTGGAGGTTGGGATGGATCCTGTTCCAAAGCCTGGACTTGACTGTGTGCAGCACACAGGAGCTGCTGAGCTCCCTGCTCTCCCAGTGAGACCCCGGAGGGCTCCTTGGGATGCTGAGACCTGAGGGGAGCTTGGAGGCCAAATCTGTCCCATCTGGGAGCTCAGAGCACTAAGAACCCAAGTCAGCAAGCCCAGAAAGGGTGTTGGGATGTATTCCCAAGGCACCCTCCATCAAACATGGCAAACGGGGAACCATTCCAACCTGCATGCAGCCTTTTGGGCTGCTCAGGAGCAGCAGGAGCAGCAGGAGCAGGGAGGAAATACCAGAGTCTGGAGGGAGAAAACACAGAGTGCAGGGAATTCCTGCCAGCCCCTGGCCCCCACCACTCCAGAGCAGGCACCAACAGCCCCAGAGCCCAGAGAGCAGGGAGATGAGGAGGAGAGAACACCACGGAGGGGGACTGTTTACCTGGATCTCTTTCAGGTCCTTGTCACACAGGTTCTGCAGGGGATCAATGAAGTTTTGTTTGACCTCGATGTCCAGAGAGTCCTTGACCTCGGCCAGGCGCTTCATGGACTCACCAGCGTCCAGGAGCGCGTCCCCTGAGGGGACAGGGACAAGGGAGCAGGGATTAAACACTGCCCCAGGGGCTGCAGGAGGCCACTGTGTGTCCCAGAATCGTGGGATGGTTTGGGCTGGAAGGGCCTAAAGCCCCTCCAGTCCCACCTCCCGCTGGCCCAACTGCTCCACGCTCAGAGTCACTCACTGAAACCTGCTCAGCCCCATCCTGTTCTAAGGCTCTGGGACACTCTGACACTTGGGCCAGGCAGACCTGCACAAAGCATGTTCAGTGCTGGGTTTTAGGGCAGAGGAAACATTTAGTGAGGAAATTATTCCTGTGCAGCTTTGGCAAAACAACAGTTTCAGCAGTGCATGAACACAGGAAAACACGAGTGAGAGAGAGGGTCAAGGGAAAACATCTCTCCACTGTCCAGATGGAAAAATCAATGGACCAGAAGCGTTATTTCAATTGTAATAACTCTGAAAAACCTGGAAGGGAGGGATGGAGTCCTCGATGCTGCTTTAAGGAGGCCATTAAGGAAATAGAGTTCAGTGTGTGCTCCTAAAAGCTTCCTTCCCTTGCTCTCCTCAGTCCCTGAGAGCCAGGATTGATGCAGAGCCCTGAGCTGGCCAAGGAGGATCTCCAAAAATCCTCTGTCAGTCTCCAAAGCAGCCAGAGGTTTTTAATTTTCCTGAGGCCAGGCAGCTCCTCCCTGCCCTGGCAGGGCCAGCTGTGCTGCCCCGGGACTGTCACGTGCTCTGGCCGAGGTTCCAGGGGATTAAAACTGATGTCAGCACAAGGCTTCACCCCCTCCTCCCTGCCAGCCACACGTGGCTACAGGCAACAGCCACACCAGAAGATTTCTTGGCTTCAGCCTCCCCACGGAATCACAGCGAGGTTTGGCTTGGAAGGGATCCTCAAGAGCTGTGTGAGTCCCAGTTCTGCTCTGTCCTGTTCCTGCTTTGCTGTCCAGTGCAGAGGGAAGGTTTTAT
This sequence comes from Sylvia borin, assembly GCA_014839755.1. Lineage (NCBI taxonomy): Eukaryota > Metazoa > Chordata > Aves > Passeriformes > Sylviidae > Sylvia > Sylvia borin. The sequence goes on from CM025983.1 coordinate 5,174,146, forward strand.
TTTACATGCAAATCTAGCTCAGTGTTTAATAAGAAAGTGGATTGAGGTCCAGGATACCTGGGATCACAGAATGGTTTGGGATGGAGGGACCTTAAAGCCCATCCAGTCCCACCTTCCGTTATCCCAGGCTGCTCCAGCCTGGCCTTGGACACTTCAGGGATCCAGGGGCAGCCACAGCTTCTCTGGGCACCCTGTGCCTCACCCTGCTCACAGGCAGGGATTTTTCCCAATCCAACCCCAAACCTCCTCTCCTTCCCTTGGAATCTGCTCACTCTGGAAGCTCCTGAGCCCCTTTTAATCCCCCCACACGAGGTTCAGCCAGAACCCTTCCCTCGGGAGTGACTCAGGAGCCTCCCCCGGTCCCGCCCAGCCCCGGGGGACACTCACCGAAGTTGGAATCCTCTCCCAGCTCCTTCCCGTAGCGGATCATGCACTCCCCCAGCAGCCCCTCGGACTGGGGGTACCCGGGGTTCTTCACCTGCCCGCGGATCTTGGACATGGTGTTCAGCATGGTCAGCTTGGCTCTGGAAGCTGCCGCACACAAACGCCTCAGCCTCTGCCATCCCTGCATTCCCTGCATCACTCAGCTGCTGCCAACTGGGATTTGGGGTTTTTTTTCCTCCTCCCCCCACTCCTTGGCTACACCCAGAGCCAAGAGGCTCCATTGTTTCCATCCCCCAGAAATATCCCTCGCTACGAGAAAAGGTTCTTTTTTTTTTTTTTTCCCAAGACACAGAGCAAAAATAGTTCCCTGCAGCTTGGCCAAGGAAGGCCAAAGGAGTTTCCCCAGCCCTCCCGGGGTCCCTGGAGTGCTCCCTGGAGCAGCTGCCTGGAAGGATGCAGGGCTGACAGGGCCAGCCACCCCTTCCCAGCCCAGAAAGACTTTTCCTGGACATTCCAAGAAAAACGGGCCCCTCAGCCCGGATTCAGGGCAAGAGGAGTGCCCAGATCTCCACCTGATCCAGAGCTGGAGCAAAAGGGATCTCCCTGATCTCCCTGTTTCCCTGGGAAGGGCACAGGGGAGGTGCAGACACTCACCTGGGTTGGGCTGGAGGTACTCTATGGTTCTGGTCAGTACTTCTGTAACAGCCTTGCTGGTCAGGTCCACTTTCTGCAGGAGAGAGCAGAGCCCAGAGAGGGTCAGCTCAGGGATTCAGCCAATCCCACAGGAGCCATGGGGAGATTTTGGGGATCCCTCTGGCTCCCCACTCACCTTTTCCATCTCCTTGAAGTCATCGTCTAACTTGGTCCCTTCGGCCCCTCCGACCTTCTCGCTGACCAGCTGTGGAGAAAGGACAGGGGAGGAGGATCAGGACTGACTGAACCTTCCCTGGGAGGGAAAGGGAACAGGGATGGTCCACACAGCACCTGCAAGAGAAAGGAGGTGACAGGAACAGCCCAAAGCCCCTCAAAGAGCCCCCAAAATCCCTGAGCACCCAAAGCTCGGCTCAGCCAGGATGTTCCTCCCCCACCAGGAGCTCCACAGCTCCCCAAATCCCAGCCCACGGCTCCAGCTCCAACGCCTGCTGCAGAAAACAAGCAGCACAAGCGTCTCTCAGCTCCGTTTGGAGCCAAGGACTCCGTTTCACACACGGCAAAATCCAAGTTAAACAGGGAGTGAACACACTCAGCTGCCGGCAGCCAGCACAGAAGAGCCCGGGCAGAGCACAGCCACCACTCTGCAACTGCTGCAGCAGCCCAGGTCTGCGACAAGGGGATGGGTTCTTTGCCACAGGAGATGTTTGATAAGCTGGGAAGTCAGGGCTCGTTCCATGGGAAGGTCTCAGCGGGTTCCTGAGGGGATCTCTGGCTCAAAGAGCAGCCCCAGCCCCTGATCAGCACCGTCACCTGCCCAGGGGTGACAACACCTTGATCTACCCACCCCAAGGGGCCCTTCCCCGCAGCCCAGGCAGGGCAGTGCTCCCCTCCCAGCCCCGTGCAGGGGGCTGAGGGCAGCAGCAGCAGTGCCTGGGGACACAGGACACGGGAACTGGCCCAAACTGGACTCGTGGGATGGCTGAGGTTGGAAAAGACCTCCGAGGTCATTGACCACATTCACCTCTAACCCCTGTCCCCAAGTGCCACATCTGTGTGTTTTTTGGGCACCTCCAGGGCTGGGGACTCCACCACTGCTCTGGGCAGCTGTGCCAATGCCTGGCCATCCTTTCCATGAACAGATTTTCCCTGATTTCCAATCTAGACCTTCCCTTGTGCAACGTGAGGCCGTTTCCTCTTGTCCTGCTGCTCCCTGGGAGCAGAGCCCGACCCCAGCCTGGCCCCACTCTCCTGTCAGGGAGTCCTGAGGAGCAATTAGTGATTATTTTGCCCCACACAACAGCAAATTCCCCATCTAGACATCCAGAGTGGTCTGGGAAAGCTGGCAGCAGGTCCCAGGGCTCCAGGCCTGCCCCGGGGCACTGCCAGGATTCCTCCTGTTTGTACGGAAAACTCCAGATCTGAGCGAACAATCAGGTTTGTTTACTCCAACATCAAATATTTGATTTTTATCGAGGCTTTCTTCCTCTGGAACACTCCTGCTCCCGTGGGGTTACAAAATGGGGCTGGATGTTTTCTGAGGAAGAGGGGGAGGGATCCCTTTGGGGAACTATCCAGGTTCAGAGACACCAAACCAGGGGAGGGGAAGGGAAGGGCAAAAGAGGTAGGAAAGGGAAAAAAGCTCTCCTGGTTTCCCCAGCTCTGGATTCCACTCTCCTGCCTCAATTCCCTGAAAAGGGACACAGCCAGAGTGAGCCAGGCTGGCCAGTCCCTGTTCCCCCATCCTGCTCCATGTCCAGCCAGCCCCTGGAAGCAGCTCCAGTGAATATTATCACCCCCAGCTGCCTGCAGGTGGAGAACCCATCCGAGTGTGATTTCCTGCTCTCCCTGGATGCCTGCTGCCCTCCCGGGCTGCCAGCACACAGCCCAGCCCAGAGCTGGGCTCACACTTCTCTCTGGAGCCTGGAGAACATCCCGGGAGCAGTTCCAGGCCTGCCAGGACAGGCTCAGCAGGGCACAGCTCTGCCCCAGCTGCCACCCCTGAGCCCTGCCAAGAATCCCACAGGCAGAACGGGATCCCTTCCACCAGCTCACACCTCTGGAGGCCTGCTCTGCTCCCTAACACACCTGGGAAGGGTGCAGCCATCCCAAGCAGCTCCAATCCCACTTTTCTCCCCGGATTTGTGGCCTGGGAAGCTGTAAACAGCCCCTGCCAGGACCCTGCTCCGAGGGGTCTGCGTGCCGGGCTGGCAGAATCCATCACCACAGCAATTCCGGAGGCTCCACAGCCTCTGGAGAGCCCAGAGAAGTGAAGGAGGCAAAACCCCCTCATTTCCAGACTAATTTAATCCTCCTTTTGACGTCCAAGAAATGCTGCTGCTGCCCTGCTGGGAGGGAATAATAAGATTGAGGTTCTCTCCCTGCTGGCCCTAATTAAACTGGGAGGCGTCGGCCCAGGAGGAGAGGAGGAGGAGGGGCTCCATCCCCACATCCCCACGCTCCCAAACCCCTCAGGAGGGGAGACAAACCAACAGAGACCCCCCAGGCACCAGCCTGGAGGAGCTGCCACCGGCTCCTTGTTTAACCTGGAGCTTCAGGACTCCGTGGGGAGCCAAATTCCCCAAGTGCCCCATTGTGCATCCCACCGAGCTGCCCCCAGAGGGGCTGGGGAGGATGGGAAGGAGGTGCCTGCCTTCCCCTAGGAAGCACTGACCTCTCCAGCATCCAGGGAAGGAAGGAAGGAAGGGTTTATCCATACACTGCTTGGCTGAAGGGAACGGGAAGGCAGCTGGAGGAACGCTGGTGCTGCAGATTCCAGCAGCCCTTCCCCCAGGAAGCAGCCATGGGGCTTTTTGGAGGACGTGCTGATGATTCTTCTGCATTTTTATTTCCTGAGCAGCCAGGAGAAGGTTTGGGATACATCCCTGTTCCCCCGGCTGGGATCTACCCTCTCCTGAAGCCAGGCTGGGAAGGGATGGCACCAGCAGACAGGGAAATGGTTAAAAACCAAGCCAAACATTCCCTGGGAGTGGGAGAGCAGAACAAGCCTGGCCTCCCTGCCCTGTGCACGGGGAGCAGCCAGAGCCAGAGCCTTGGGCCAAACACTTCCCAGAGCAAATATTGGCCCAGGGCGCTGCAGCTGGGTGGCAGGGCCAGCACAGATCCAATCTGCTCCCAGCTGCCTGCTCCTGGCAGCTCAGCTGCCATTTCACCTGCAATTCCACCCACCGGCCCGGCAGGGAGCAGAGGGCTGAGGCAGCCCAGGAGCCAGGAATGCATCCCTCACTCCCAGCTGAAAGGATTCAGCTCCAGAACGCCCCAGAGGGCTCCAACCTGAGAGCAGGGCACAGGGAGGTGACCCAGAGTCCTGGGCTCCTGCAGGGAGCACTCCCTGGAGCCCGGCACCCAGCCAGGCTGGTCCTGGGGAGAGCTCATCACAGGGTGGGACACGGCCCCTCTCCACCCCAGGCTGCTCCAGCCACACTCCACAGCTTCATCCTGGAGCTCCCGGGGAATTCCTGCAGATTCCTGGGCAGGGCCCTGGGGATGGGAACAATCCTGACCTCCCCTTGTGCCCAAACCACCGTTGGGGGGAAGATCCCAGGGGATCAAAGGGGTTGTTGGAAGGAGCTGCTGCGGGGCCAGGGGAGAGCAGAGGCAGGAACGGTGTGTGTGCACGGACAGGGGCACGGAGGGATGCACAGGGATCCTCCTGGCAGCTGCACTGGGAAGGGAACACGGGAATGCTGCTCCCAGCGCCCGGGAAATTTGGCTGGGATGTGCCCGGGTATATCCAGGAGCACAGAGGATTAGGAGGGATTTTGGGAGCAGAGGTGGGCAGTGCCAGCTGGGGAATTCCTGCATCCTTCCAGGTGCAGAGGTGGGACAGATGTGGAGAAAAACAAAAAAACAAAAGAGGTGTTTTTTGGGCTGCACCATCAGCAAAATCCCTGATGAAGCTGGGAAGGGGCCAGCAGCCAAACCTCCCCAGCTGAGGAGCTCCTGGAAAGCTGGAGAAGGGCAGCTTCCAGCACAGCCACCCTGAAGGGCTCATCTGCCCAGCTCATGGATGAGGGAGCCTAAGCCCATGTTATTTTCTGCTAATCACCAGCTTCCCCACGGGATTTCACAGACCTCATTTTAATATTTTGCTCTCCAGCCTTTAAATATTTTAAAACGGAAAATTATCCCTAATTCCCTCAGCCTCAAACAAGCAAAAACACACCAAGAGAAACCCAAAAAAAAAAAATCAGGGTTTTTTTTAAAACTCGCTTTCTTTTTTTCCATCACAGTCAGCCCTATTTATAACACATCAAACATTCGCCATCCTTGCAATCAAAACAGTTCCCTACAGTCGACTGAAAACCTTTTTCCTGCAGACTCTGGGGTATCAAAGCCTTCCTCTTCCTCCCCTCCACCCTCCCAACAGCAAGTTGCCCTCAAGAAATACAAAAACAAACCCAGAGGCGAGCAAACAGAGAAGCAGCTCTGCCCTGGCTTTCCAGCCCAGGGGGAAAAGCCAACCCACAAAGGCAGGGAAATAGGGGTGGGAATGTTCTGAACCCCCAAAGCTCTGCACAGACACGGAGGTGAAGGAGTTCAGGAAAACCAGGGTTAACTGGGATGGCTGGTGCCCACAGATTTGTGGGGTGCTCTGTAAAACCTAAACAGAGGCACTGCCACCTCCCCAGCTCAGCAGGGAGGGACTCCCTGGTCTGCTGCATTTTGGGTCATCCCCATCACCCCACAGGGCCAACGTGACCCTTCCCAGCTCCGTGTGTGTGTTTGAGCTTGGGAACAGAGCAAAGGGCTTCAGTCACTCAGCCAGAGGGGCTTGGCAGTGGCAGGGCTGGAAAGTCCCCAAAACTTCCTGGAAAAACACACCAGTCCAGCTGCAGCACCTGGAAATGCCTGGGGGTTCCCCTGGGGTGCCCCACGTGGCTCTGCTGCCACAGAGGCTCCCTGCAGGACCAGCTGGTCCTGGGAGGTGTCCTGGGCCATCCTGGGATCCAGCTCTGCTGGGCTCAGCTCATCCCAGGATCCAGCTCAGCCCATCCCAGGATCCAGCCCTGATGCCATCCCAGGATCCAGCTCAGCCCATCCCTGGATCCAGCTCAGCCCATCCCAGGATCCAGCCCTGGTGCCATCCCAGGATCCAGCTCAGCCCATCCCTGGATCCAGCCCTGGTGCCATCCCAGGATCCAGCCCTGGTGCCATCCCTGGATCCAGCCCTGGTGCCATCCCTGGATCCAGCTCAGCTCATCCCAGGATCCAGCCCTGGTGCCATCCCAGGATCCAGCTCAGCCCATCCCAGGATCCAGCTCAGCCCATCCCAGGATCCAGCTCAGCCCATCCCAGGATCCAGCCCTGGTGCCATCCCCAGAGCAGCAGGCAGCCCGGGTTGGGGTGAGCTGGGCACACCCACGGCACAGCTCACACTGATCTGAGCAACTCCTGACCTACTTGGAGGAGAAGAAAACAGATCCCAGTGTTTATTGTGCTGAGTAGGGGAGGAACAATTACCTGCAGCACATTCCCAAGTCCCCGGTGGCTGCCCCATCCCTGGCAGTGTCCAAGGCCAGGTCGGACGGGGCCTGGAGCAGCCTGGGACAGTCCAAGGTGTCCCTGCCCCTGGCAGGGTGGCACTCTGTGACCTTCAAGGCCCCTTCCAGCCCAAAGCACTCTGTGATCCCGGGGTTTCTCACATCCCCTCCAGGCAAACCAGAGGAGGAGGAACAGCAGCCGGAGCTCTCAGGCTCCAGCCCCTTGGAGCACACCCTGCTGCTGGCCCCCAATGTCATCCCTCTGGGGACACCTGGACACTCCACCAGCCTCTCCACTGTCTGACAGCTCCCAGGAACATCTCCCCTCTGTTACCCAACCCTCAGCCCTCTCCTGCAGTTCCTTCCCTGCGTTTTCCCCATTCCCATCTCCCAGCCCTGGCTGAGCCTGGCACCCAAGTGCCAGGGCTGGGCTCCACGACGGAACCACGGAATTGCTGGCTTGGGACAGACTCGTGCCAAGGCACTTGAGGTGCTCGGCCGCCTCCAGACACGTGTGCAGGGAAAACGTGGCCGGGAACACCCCGAGCTTCCCACCCCCTCAGCAGCTGAGACTGGGATCTCTCCCCTCCCCACAGCGCCACAGGAATTCCTTGATCTGGAGCAGGAAGGTCAGCCTGGAACAATGAACAGCTCCTTCCCTTCCCTGCGCCGAGGAGGAAAAGCTTCCCAGTGACCTCGGGGCGTAATCTTATCCCGTGGAAAGCGCAGGGAAGAGCGGCACAGGCGGCTCTGCAGGAGCCACCTGCCAGCCCTCCTCCTCCTCCTCCTCCTCAGCATCGGGTGACTCATCTCCATCCAGCAGATGGGCTGCAGCAATGAGGACAGCGGGAATTAAAGGCAACCCCGGGATTTCAGCGGGGCCGGTGGCAGCCAAGGGCACTCCGAGGATGCTCCGCAATGCAGCTGCTCCTTCCCGGCTTTGGGAATCGCTGCTCTCCCGGGCTGCAGGGCACAGCTCACAGCCTGCCCCTGACCCCTGCTCACCAGGCTCCCATCGGGGCCATCTCCAGCTCCTTGTTCCAGCAGGACACAGAGGGCACGACCCTGCCCCCGAGCAGACTCATCCCTAAGGATGAGGGTTTCCACAGGAGTCCTGGAATGCTGCAGGGATGGGGGCACCTCCCAACAGCCATTTGCATCCTCTTTTCTCCTGTTATTATTTCTCACACGCTCTGAACCAAACCAGACACAATTTCTATTCAGCTGGGGGGAAAAAAAAATCATGGAACTGGGTCAAGTTCCAGGGAAAACACGAACGTGGAGGGAAGCAGCAGCAGCTCCTCTCTCCCAGCAATGATTTCCCCTCGCACACTTCCACTGACTCCAGCAACTGAGAGGAAGTTCATTAAAGTGAGGGGAAATGTGGAATTCTGGCCTTGCATCCAGACTTCCTGAGCCTCCCCGTGTCCTATCCCAGCGGATCACAGCCTGCCTTTTGCAGAGCTGCTGAGCCATCATTCCTGGGCAGCTCCACCCGGCCCCAGCACCAGGGGAGCAGCAGCTCCGAGCCCTGGAGACTTGGAGCTGCTCTGCAGCTGCTCCTGAGATGGGATAGAAAAGTGCAAAGCACTAAAAGTGCCTCCTAGGAAGTGCAATCCTTGTTTTTCCCAGCCGCAAAGCTGCAGGAAGAGCGGCCAGCAGCCTTGTCCTGCAGGCAGCATTGGGAGGGTCGGTGCTCCAAGGGATTTCCCAAAAAAAAGGGGAAAAAGAAGGGAAAGAGGGTGTAAGACACCTGTAAAAAAACACCTCCCTGAGGTGCAGGGCACTGCTGGGATCACCCAAAGCGAGGGTACAGCAGGAGGCAGGAGGAGGAGCTGGGGAGGAGCCAGAAAACCTCCGGGTTTGCAGGATGAAGGGAGCTGGTGGGACACAGGGAGCTGGTGACACACAGAGCCGCTGGGACACGGCTCTACAGCCACCAGGGAGATCAAAACAGATCCAAAGGAAGGCAAACTGCTGCTCCTGGCTGGGGCTGGGCAGGACAGCCCCGAGCAGAGCACGTTTCACACGGGGCCCTCCCGGCCTGCAGGGACATCAAAGGGGACACGAACAGAGGACACTGTAAACACCCCTTCCCCTGGTTGGTTTGAATTCTAGGAAAAGCTCCGTGGCTATCAGAGCACAGCACGGCATCCTAAGGAAAGGGAGAGCGGGGAGGAGCGACCTCAGCATCCCTAAGGCTGCCAGCAGCAACCGGGGCCGGCGTGGGATCAAACTCCTGCACCAGGAGTTCCCCTCCCAGGGACTCTGTCAGCTTCCAGCCCATCCAAGATGCTGCTAAATCCATTTTTCCCCCCTCACTGCACATTAAGCCTCGTTTTGGAATGGTTTAATTGGGATAAAATCCTCCCCCCCAGCACTTGGCATCACTGTGACCTCCCTGCCCCTGCAGGCAGAGCCAGAGGTGGCCCAGAAATCCTGGGAGATGACATTTGGACGATGTTTTATCCCAGGCAGGCACAAAAGCCAGGGGCATTTGCCCTTTAGAAGCGCCCCCAGTACAATCAGGAGGAGCTTTACTGGGACAGGAGCTCCTCCAACATCTGGCACTGCGGGTCTGTGCTCCCTGGGAGCCACGGACACACGTCAGCAGCAAACAAGATGGTTCCTAATCCAGGGAAGAAAATCAGGGAATAAAACCCACCCCAGCACCTGCTCCTGCAGTGGATTTGCTCCGGGTGTAGGTAACTGTTTACCCCTTTTCTGCCTTTTTCATCATGATAGTGGCAAAATCCAGTTTAAATGGAGCTAATTGTGGGATGCCAAACGAGGTTTGGTCAGGAAAGTGGTGAATAAATTATCACTGGAGGATAGTCTGGCCCAGCCAGGGGGTGCAGCCGGGTTTTCAGGCTCTAGGATGAATTATGAAGCATTTTCTCAATTAGGAAAAGCCCTTTAAAGCTTTAATCATGCAAATTTAACCTTCTGTCTCAAAGACAGAATTTCATTATGGAGATGTTTAACTCATCTTTTTTTTCCCCTTTGTAGCAGAAAAGCAATTTAATTAGTGACAGTATCGTGAACTTTATTAATAGCCAGGCATTAGGAGATCCTAAAATTCCCAGTGGCTTTAAAAGGACTGGCTCTATTAATTAGCTATTGGTGGCAAGGCTGGAAGGGGGGGGTGTTACAAGGCTTTTCTGGGAGCAATCCAGACTCTCCTGATGGATTCTCCATCCACTGGGAGAGGAGCAGGACCTCGGGCACCTCCAGGCACTCCCAGCCCCAAAACAAGGAGGGGAACCCCCAGAACTGCTTCATCCCTGAGCCACTGAAGGGATGGAGCTGAGAGGGAACAGGAAATCTGAAAAAAAAAATTAATTCTCACTTTTATAATCCCAGGGAGAGGCCGAGGTGGGCTGGATCCTGCACTGAGTCCTGCCACGGAGCAGCTGAGGGAGAGGGAAGCTCTGGGATGCTGTGGGGCTTTGCCAGGCCCATGACTTGGCTCTTTCCCGTCTGGTCCAGGGAGGAGGGCTGGGACACAGCCACGGCACAGCTCAGAGGGAGCAGAAAATCAGCCTCCTGCCCGCTCCCACTGCGGGCTGCACATCCCAGGCTGCATGAATCCTGCAGTGAAGGGTGGGAAGGAGCAGGGACAGCGACCTCAGAGTCTTATGAAACACCACCAGGGCTGGGACACAGCACTGAGTTTCCATGTGAATGAGTTCAGCTGGAATTACACAGCCAAACCCATCGGGATCAGGGATTCGTTTTATTTCTGGGCTCTTCAGCAGTTCCCCATCCTGCCTGGGCAGCTCCAGGAGGAAGAGCAGCAGCAGGATCAGCCCCTCACACCCCAGCAGACACCAATTCCCTCCCCAGGGACAAGGCTGGGGTTTGGCACTGGGATTTCTGCAGTCTCAGGCAGGAGGAGCTGCCCTGCTCCCTCATGATATTCCCACAGGGATGCAGCCCTGGCAAAAGGCACTGGCATATGCAGGGATGGGGGAGAGGAGGAAGAAAGGGAAAGAAAAAAAAAAAAACAACGAGTGCTAAAGAAATGAATCAGCTTTTACAAGGCAGGCTGCCTGAGCTCATCCCCATTTTGCTCTTTCCCAGGAGGAAAGCAGTGGCAGGGAAAAGGGGGAGGAAGGATTTCCTTCCGCTGCATCCAGGAACCATCCCCTGTGCAATCAGCTGGATAAATCCAGGATTTCAGGCAGATGACGTGGATTCAGCACGACCCCCCCAGGCCTGAGTCACGGATCCTGCCCTTATCCCAGATTCCCCCAGCTGCAGGAACAGGATAACACTTTCCCTGGCTGACATCAGCCACGGGAAGGGGAGCAAACGGGGCAGGATATGGAGGGCTGGAGTTCCCCAGCTCTGTTTTCTGCCTCTGCCTTCCAGGAATCAGAGCTCCTGTTACCATCAGAGCTGCAAAAACAACCTTAAAGAGGGGGAAAAACCAATTTATAGGAAACTCTGGAGAGAAACAATCCTGGAAAAATGAAACCTGCTCGGCTCTGGGGCCGCTCAGCTCCAACAGTGATTCATCAGCCAATGCAGGGCCGGGGTTCTGATGCCAGATCACCCAGGAGGAGGAGAGGGAATCCACAGGGAAATATCCTGGATGTGGCAGAGGCACCTCTGTGAGTGTCCAGCCAGGCCTGAAGGGATGCACTGGCACCTCCTCCCTGTCTCCAAGAGATTTGGGGACACTCAGCCTCTGCTCTCCACCTGCCACCCCTGGAATCATGGAATGGGCAGGGCTGGAAAAGAGCTTTATGAGCACTGAGTCCAGCCCAGCTCCAGGTTCAGCTCCGTGTCCCCAAGTGCCACATCCACATGGTTTTTGAACCCTCCAGGGATGGGGACACCACCGCTGCCCTGTTCCAACGCCTGACAACCTTTTCCATGGAAAAATCTGCATGAATATCCAATTTCAGCCTCACTGAGGCCTGCTGTCACTTGTTCCCTGGCAGGCCGAGCCCTGCCCCTTGCAGGGAGCTGTGCAGAGGAGTGAGGTCTCCCCTGAGCCTCCTTTCCCCCGTGGACCTGCAAACACATCAGCAGAACTGCCATCCCCAGCGCCAGCACAGCTGCAGGCAGCCAGGGGAGGATGCTTTGGGATGGATCCCGGAATAACGTGGAAAGAGAAAGCCAGCAGCTGCAGGGGAATCCAGCCCAGGTTAATGTTAACACACAAACACCAGGTGCTGAGGGACAGAGGTTGGCAGGAGGCTCCAGGCTGGCAGGAATCAGCAAAATCCCTCCACTTCCCAGTCCAAATTCCCGTGTACAGATAAGGAGCTTAGAGCTGATGCTGCCAAATCCCTCCCACAGGAATTCCCTGCTCCCCTCTTTGCTCACGGGGTGCTGAGGCCTCGGCACAGCCTCCCAAAGATGTTGTGGATGCCCCATCCCTGGAAGTGTCCAAGGCTGGATGGGGCTTGCAGCACTCTGGGATAATGGGAGGTGTCCCTGCCCATGGAATGGGATGAGCTGTAAGGTGCCTTCCAACCCAAACCATCCCAAAGACACCTCCTGCCTCCAAGAGAAAGCCTGGAGAGGCCAATGGGAGCAGGGCTGAGTTAATATCAAAAAACCCCAAAATGGACAACAACAAAAAAAGAGCTTTTGAAAGATTCATCTGAGAAAGGGAAGAAAAACCCCAGGTTTGAAACGTGCTCCCACGTTTGAAAGTGGAGCAACGAAGTCCCCGCAGAGAGAACCTCGGCTGGGGAGGGAAGAAAGGAAACCCAAGGAGAAGTGAAGGAAATCCCAGTTGGGCAGCTCCAAGAGCAGTGACCACAAAAGCCAAAGAAAAGGGGAAATGCCCTCTCTGCTGGCTGCACCCTGTGCCCTCACTGTCACACGGGCTCTGGGAGCAGATTCCCGTGCTCAGCTCGGAGCAGATGCCACAGCAGCACCTGGGAGGAACCTCCCAGGGCACAGAAACCTTTCCCTGCTGGCCCTGGGAGCGCAGGAATGGCAGGTCCTGCTGGGCTGGGCTGGCTCTGGAGCACATCCCGGGCTGGGCAGGGAGCAAGGGGCTATTTATGGTCAAAAATACCTCTGGGAGCCTTGGGAGCTGTCATCAAACTCAGGGAAAGGCGCGTGTGTCAAGGGCTGCTGAGTTTTAATTAGCACTTGTCTTTTCCCCTTCTGGATGTGGAGGAGGAGGTGGCCAGGCTCCCGAGCCCAGGCAGGGCTCAGGCTCAGCTCACACAGGCGTTGGGAGCACGTCAATCCAGTTTGGGATGACAGCAGTGCCCAGGGCTGAGCCCCACACTGCCTGGGGACAGGAGGGACCTTAATCCACTTCTGTCCCACCCCAGCCACGGGCAGGGACACCTCCCACTGTCCCAGGATGCTGCAAGTGTCCAACCTGGCCCTGGGCACTTCCAGGGGGTGGAAGGAGGTCTCCTCCAAGCCAAACCCTCCCGTGATCCATGGGCGCTGTGCTGGGAATCCTGGTGCTCCCACACACACTGGGCTCTGCACAGGGCAGCTCACACCAATCCCTGGATTCATTCTCCCGTCCCTGGAGAGCTCTGGGGCTGCTCCTGCTGCCAGCTGAGCCCGAGCCAGGCAGGATTCCCGGGGTAACTCCTGTGTGCTGCTCCCCATCCCTGGTGACACCCCCAGCGTTCCCTCTGGGATTCCCCCGGGAACAGCAGCCTGTCCTGCCCACTGCCTGGGAACACTCGCAGGATTTCAGGATTTGCATCAGTTTGTCCAAAACCCAAACGGTGCAAACGAAGCTGTTTCTACACCAGAAGGTCCCTGCGAATCCCAGGGCTGGATGAAGCCTTGGGCCAGGCAGGGACTTCCCACCCCGCTGCCAGCTGCTGCTCTTCTCCCCCTTCCTCAGAACGTTTTCTCCAGCTTTCCTGATGTTTTCAGAGAGCAGTTTGCAGCGAACAGGCAGAACCTGTTCTGGACACACTCTGGAGCTGCTCCTCATCCGCAGCATTTGCCAGCACGACTCAGATTTTTTTTTTTTTTTTTTTTTCCAGGATACTCCGGGCTCTCTCCTGCGTGTGGGCGCCCGGCTGCCTCACCCAGGGGAGACGTGGGCTTGGAGGAATCACATGGATGAGGCCCACGAGCCAAGCCCTGCTCCCTCTGGATCCTGGACAGGGATCCCAAAGCCTCCGGGGTCCCTGCACACCCCACTCCTGGCCCCGTTTTCCTTCAATTAAGGACAGACGTGGAACAAAACGTAACGTTTTAGGAAAGATCTTCCACATGTTGGGCTTTGGCAGCGTCTGATGGTTTGAAGGGAGCCAAAAAATAACTAATCCTCCCCTCCTTCAGCCAAGGGCTGAGTGGGACCAGAGGGGGAAAGGGAAGAAAAGGGGGAAAGGGAAGAGGAGACCAAAAAAAATGGCCAAACTGGAACCAGTGACTTCCAGTTTCCAGTCAGAGCATCTCTAAATCACAGACATCTCTGTCCCTGTCCCCAGAGCACTGCAAGGGGGTGGCAGCACCTCTGGAAGAATTTGTGATTCCTCCGAAAAAAACGATTCCATCAGGAGTTTAAAATGATATTTTTGGGTCTAGGAACACGTTAGTCCTGAGTCACCAAAGGGTTTTCACCTCCTGACACCACCACGGCACATCCTGGCCGGCAAAATCCTCCCACACCGAGTTCCCAGCACGACCTTTCCCCATGGAAGTGGTGGAAAAAAACCCACCCTCCCATCATTTAGTGGGTTTGGTGGGAAAGGGGGTGGGGGATGACTTCAGGAATTTGTTATTTTGCTTTGCTGGGTAAATAAAATGGATTTGGGGAAGCAGAGCCAAGGAAGGAGGTGACACACGTCGCACACAGGGGTGGGATGAGCTGAAAGGGTTTAAAGTCAGTGATGGAAAACACGATCCGTGCCAAATTTATCTGGAATTTAAAACAGGGGCAGGAAAGCAGCAGCAGAGGGGGATTTGTGATTCCTGAATCGTTCCCAAAACACATTAAAAAAAACCCCTCACAACTGTTAACAGGAAACAGTGGGAAGGGTAATTCTGCTCGGGGGGATTGGGAATGGCCACCCCTCGTTCGAGGGTGAGCGAAAAGGTGTTTATGAACCTTGTTTGAGGCCGATTCCCACACGGAATCTCGGGATGGTTCGGCTTGGAGGAGACCCAAAAGATCCCATCCCTCTCCCCCATCCCCGGCTGCTCCCGGCCTTGGACACTTCCAGGGATGGGGAATTCGGGGCAAGAGCTCCAAGGACGCTCCGGCCTCGATCCCGGCTGCGATTCCCGGCGCCGAGGAGCCTTTTCCGACACTCCCCGGGCCTGTCCCGGCGCTCGGGGCTCTCGCAGCCGTGTCCGCTCGGGGGCCCGGCAGGAAGCGGCCCCGAGGCCGGGCTGCCCCCGCGGTTACCGGCGATCCCGGGCCTTCCTCCGCCGCGTCCCGCCCGTTTCGGGGCTCGGTCCGGCGCGGTGGTGCCGCGGGGGTTTGGGAAGGGGAAGCAGCCCCCAGGTGACCCCCATCGTGTCACCCGGGCCCCCGAGGAGTTCCCCTGCCCGGGTCCGCTGCCCGGTCCAAACGGGAGAACGGGAGCCCCAAGGGCCGGGCTGCCCCAGGGCTCCCAGCCCCGGGATCACCGGAGAACCGAGACCGGGGGATCCCGGGCGCTGCCAGGCTGCACACCGGAGGGTACCGGGGGATGCCCGCACCGGGATGCCGGGAGGGGATAACGGCGGGGATCGGGCACCGCCGGGCCAACAGCGGCCGGGACGGGTTCTCCGAACCGGTAAGGGGCGAGCGGCCTCCGCGGAGCCCAGCGGCGGCGGGCCCGGGCGCGGGGTGCCGGTGTCTCACCTGGGTCGCTTTGTAGAACTGCTTCTTCAGCCCCGCCACCGACATGGTGCCGGTGCCGGTGCCTGGCCCGGTGGCGGCGGGGGCCCGGTCTGCGGGCGGCGGGACCTGCTGCGGGGGCGGCGGGAGCCTCGGGAGCCTCAGGACGCTCCGCCCGTCCCAGCCCGGCCCGTCCCCGCCGCCGCTTCCGCCGCCGCCCGGCCCCGCCCCCGCCGCCGCCGCCGCCACCGAGCGGCGCGCGCTGCCAGCGCGGCCCCTGCCGGCCGGGCGGAACCGGAGCGGCGGACGGAGTCGCTCTGTCGCGACAGGCGGGACGGGCGCTCATGTTGGGAGCCGACTGCGGCGCAGCCGTGTCTTTCCCTCGAGGGGCCCGGCACCGAGCGCGGGGAGCGGGGCCGCCGGTGCGACACGGGGACAACCGGGCCGGGACCCCCGCCGTAGTTCTGGGGGGGAAATGGGGCGACAGACACTTCAAATGGAAAACTACGGCTCCCAGTATCACTCGCGACAGCGGCTGCGCCTGCGCCTGGCGCCTGCGGGCGCTAATTGGCCGCCGGTGCCGCCGCCATTTCGCGCGCTGGCTCAAGGCCCATAGTGGCGCGGCGGGCGGCAGTGCTGGCTCCGCACGGTGCTGCGGACAGCCCGGGCCAAGGACCGGCCTGCGGCGGCCCCGTTCCGGCCCGGTGAACGGGCAGGCCTCAGGCCCAGGGCCAAGCGCCCTTCGGCATCCCGCCGGGCCTCTACAAAGCCACCCAATCAGCGCCTGCAGCGCGCCAGATTGACAGCCTCCTTCGCCAATCGGCGGCGCCCGCGGCGGGAGCTAATCGGAAGGCGAGACGCAGCGGGGAGTGCGGATGGGCGGGTCACGTGGGGCGCGCTCCGCCAATCAGCGGCGCGGGACGCGGGGTCGCCCCGGCTCCCGCCAAGTACGAGCGGGACGCGCCGGGCGGGACCGGGACCGGGAGCGGCGGGGGCTGCGCGGGCCGGGCCGCCTCAGGTTCGGCCGCCGCCGCCCGGCACCGCCGCGGGCCGCGCCGCCCGCCGGGACAGGTAGGGCCGACTTGGGGATGCGGTTCGGCCGGGGCGCGAGGTGTTTCCGGCGGCGGTTGGGCCGCGGGGTGCGCGGGGCCTGCCCGGGGTAACAAAGGAGGCGCCGGAGCCGCCGCCGCGCCCCGGGGCTGGGCCCGGGCCCGCCCTGCAGCCTCACCCATGGAGTCACAGACCGGTTTGGGTGGGGAGGGATCTGAAAGCCCACCCCGTCCCACCCTTGCCATGGCAGCGACGCCTTCCACTGTCCCAGGCTGCTCCAGTCCGGCCTTGGGCACTGCCGGGGACCCAGGGACAGCCACAGCTGCTGTGGGCACCCTGTGCCAGCCCTGCCCACCCTCCCGGGGAGGAATTTCCTCCTCACGTCTCGCTGGGTGCAAGCCCACGCTCCTGGGGACGTTCCTGCTCAGCCCAGCGAGGGGGACACTGCGGCTGCTGCCACCCGCTGGGTCCTTTGGCTTGGGGGTGACAGTGGGGCCCCTTTGTCCTCCCTCACCGGCCCTGGGAGAGCTGCTGGGCTCAGCCACCCCCGGGAAGCAGCAGCTCGTTGGGAACAACCACGGGTGTTGATTTGTTGTTTTCTCCCGTAGCCATGGAGTGCGGAGACAAAGCTGCTGTTCCTCCACGGAAGCTCGTCCAAGGTAAGGCAGTGTCTCTCATCCAGCTCAGTTTTCAGAACGATTCACACCTGATTTTGTGAAATACATTGGCTTGGCTGTGATTAAACCATCTCTAAGTGGCTCATCTCAATCTTATGCTTCAAAATGAATAAAATCCTTTGATATTTCCCATCTCTGAGTAACCTTGTGTTGCTGTTGCAGCTCGGCTGCCCTTCAAGCGCCTCAATCCTGTGCCAAAGGAAAAACTCGATGTGGATTCAGAAGTCAAAAAAGTCAAGAGCTCCCCAGGTGCTTTTGTCCCAAGCAAGGATCCCTCCCTGGACGCCTGCGGTGCCTCCCTGGACAATGTGGAGAACGACTGCCAGCTGGGCTCAGACGGGAATTTGACTCCAAAACTCGTCAATGGGAAGGGCCCCTTGGACCATTTTATCCAGAAAACCCCAGGAGGTGACACAAGTGACCCTGGGGACATTCCCGACCCCTCCAAGGGCTCTGGCCACGGACTCGGGGGCGGCACGGAGCGGGGCAGTGAGGATTCTAGAGCTGCCACCACCAACTGCACGATAGGAAAAGAGCTGAGCACGGCCAGGTGCCTGAACTCCCGGCAGAGCAGCCCAGCAGGTGACTCCAGGGAGACTGAGGGGCTCCCTGCAGCTGCTGCAGCCCAGGCAGAGGAGGAGCCGGGAGCTGGGCTCCAGCCACGTTCCAGCCTCACGCCCTGCAAGGACCTGGCAGGCAGGAAAGGCACCCAGGGCGAACTGAAGGACTTGCTCTTTGAGGGGAAGGTGCCCGTGGTGCTGCTGGAGGACATCATGACCCTGAAATCCCCCCAGGTGGCCTCTCTGGACGGCAGTGCCACGTCAGAGAACGAGGCCCTGGGGTCGTCCCACGAGGGGGACTCGGGACTGAGCCAGTCCTCGCTGAGCTCCGGGAGCTCGCCCGAGGTGCTGCTGGTGGCACAGGCCAAGAGGAACAGCAGCCCCACGCCTTTGGCTGCCTCCACGCCTGCCAGGAAGGTTGGTCTGCTCTGCTGTGGCACCAGAACTGCTGTGGTGCAACCTTTGGGGTTGTGGGGAAGAGGATGAGGAGGGTAGGAAAGGTGGTGCTGGTTAATCACTGAGTTATTGCCCCTTGGGATGCTTAAATCCTACAGCTGAAGGATTTTATCCTCCCTGGTTCTGCCTCCTGCTGTACTTGCATTTCTTTAATGAAATGCCTGGTGTTTTGGTGGCAGCATCCCAGAGCAGTTCTGTGCTCTAGGTGCTGTTTCCCAAGCTCTGTTCATCCTCCTGGAAGCTGCTCTGTGATTCCTGGGAGGAAGTTCCCCCAGTCCAGCCAGTGCACGTGCTTTTCCAGCTCTGAACCTCTGCAGCTGCCGTGGAAAAGCTCTGGCACAGAGAAGCTGTGGCTGCCTCATCCCTGGAAATGTCCCAGGCCAGGCTGGGTGGGGACTGGAGCCCCCTGGGACACTGGCAGGTGTCCTTGCCATGGCAGGGGTGGCACTGCCTGGGCTTTTAAAGTCCCTCCCAACCCATTCTGGGATTCCACAAAAAAACTCTGGCTGAGGAAGTTTTTGGTCACCTGAGTTTCAGTTTAGCAGCTCTGCTTCAGCAGGACACGCCCCAGTCACCCCAATTTTTGGGGCAGTTTTGACAGAGAAGCTTCCAGGGGCAGCAGCACGGGCTGAAACAGCACAGGGATGGTTCTCCCAGTCCTTTTGTTGTGTTTATCAAGTCAAACGATCAATTCCTCCTGTGTGAAAACTCCCAGCCTTCCATCCCTAAAATAAACAGACACACTCAGGCAGGCATGAAGTATTTCCAGTGCAGCAGAACAACAGAAAGCCCTCGTGGTGTAATCCACCCCGTGGGGCTGGGTTTGCTCGTGTGCTGCTCCCCAAAATCGGGGTCTGCACCCCAAACTGTGCAGCTGGGAGTCCTGGCAGGTTTGTTTTCCTGGGAGGAAACAGCTCTGAGGAGTTTGACTCACTTGACAGAGCTCCTGTTTTATGGCAGATAAATATAGAAAATAAAGCAGTTGGGCTGTGTTGGCCTGTTAATCACAATTTCAATGTGATGCTGGGAATGGCAGGAGGAGGAGGAGGGGGGATCCAGTAAATCAAGTCACAGCGTGCTGAAATTAGGCCTTTAGCCAGTCTGTGGACAATGATCTTAAGCATAAAACACCTTTTTCTTCCCCCCATAAATAAGAGATAAATGAGATGTGTGCCCTGTTTGGAATTTAGGGTCAGTGAGGTGTTAGTGGGGGAAGATGAGGTGGACTGTGATGGCAAAAAGAAACTGTTCACATGTGGGAAACTGTCCTTGTATTCATGAAGTCACAGCTAAATATCACAGCAAGATAGGTGAATGAAAAAAGAAAAAACCCCAAGAAACAAATAAATCTGAGTTTAGCTGGAAGGAAGTGACGTTGCCATACTGAAATGTCCCCTGGGTGCTGTGCACGGGATGTTCCCAAACTGATCCCCTGGGGCTGAGGGGACCAGAGGGGTCTGTTCATGGGGAGGGTTTCATGGCAGCAGGAGCCCTGGGATGGAAACAGGGAGGTTGGAGCTGCCTGAAGTGTGTCCTTGTTCCCTGCTCTGGGGGAATTTGGAGTGTCTGCACGTAACCTGCATCACAGGCTGGCAAGGGGGGACCAGGATCTCCTCTAAAACTTGCATTTTGTAATTCCAGGTACCTCAGAAATTCCACAGAAGTTCAGCAGAGAAGGAGAAGCTGAGATTGCAAAGAGTAAGGCGTTTCCCTGACACCCAAACCTCCCCTGAGCAGCCAGCAAAGGCCTTTGCTTTTATCTCAGCCCAGCTGGAACATCCCTTTTGCCATTCTCCCTCACCCTGAGGAGTGTGGAAGAACCTTTAATGCAGGCAGTTAAAGTGCTTGGCTCTTTCCAAAGCTCCTAAATGGAGCCCTGGATGCATCTGGGGCTCTTTGGGAAGAGATTTGGAACATTCAAGCCCCAAAACGTTGGTTTTTTTTTTATTAATCCACGAGGCAAGTGGAGGCACTGTGTCTGTGGCATCCCTGAGCATGTCACCACTGGATGCCACCACTGGGAATGCTCAAGCTCCAGGTTCTGTTTGCTTGGATGCAGCTCCTCAGGAAACTCTCCTGATCCTGCTGCCAGTCGTGGAATGCTGGAAATGGAGGAGGCTGAGGGGTCACTGGAGTGTTCCAGCAGTCAGTGCTGCACAAATGGGCTTTTGGGGGTTGTTTTTTCTGCCCCTGGGGGAGGTTTGTGCTCAGGAATTCTGCGTCTCTCGGTGGCTTGTTTATAAACTTGTGTGTTTTATGTAAGTTGTAGCTGTAAACCTTCTTGCCTTTTCCCAGTGCCCCATATAGAATCCCAATCTGTTGTTTTCTTTCCTTTCTATAGCTGTGTTAAAAATAGCAGGGATGGGAGGAGAGGGAGGGGAATGGAAGCTAAAAACGATGCTGGGAATGAACCAGAGCCACCAGTGAGCTGTCAGCTTCACACCAGCTTCCCAGCACCCAGCACATTCCATGACTCAGGCTGACAGTGTTGTTTCCCTCCCATTGGCACCATTTGGCTGTTGGTGGCTTTCTGCAGTTATTTGTGTTGTGACACTGCTCAGGGAGCCTCGATGTTGACAAGGAGAGATGTGAAATCAATAAAAGAAAACTGAAAATACCCAGGGAGGAGTTGGAGTGTCTGGGAGAAGGCAGATCCTCCTCTCCTGTTGACATCACCAGTGCCTGCAGCACAGAAAGGCTCTTCCTCTTTAATTTGACATTTGTCTCCTTGGTGTCAGCAGAGCCATGGTGGGAGTTGCAGTTGTTTTGGGAGGAAACAACATGAAAGGCAACGCTTCCAATAAAACCTTCCCCCAGTGTTCCCAGAGAGCCCCTTGAGCTCAGGGCACTGGGGGTGTCTGATGATCCAAAATGGAAGAGAGCAAGGGATAATCTCCACAATCTGGACTTTGGAGACTCACACTGTTCTCTGAGGTCATGGAATATCCCAGCTGGGGAGGGACCCACGAGGAGCATCAAAGTCTGAATTCTGTGATAGTGGAAACCATCAGAAAATCCTTGTGGGTTTATGATGTTAAATCAGCTCAAATTCACTCCTAGAAGTGACACCACTGTAGCCTTGTGATGACACCAAAGCATGAAAAGCTTAGCTCAGGAGAAAATATTTTGTAAAGAATCTGAGATCTCCTATTAAATAAGGGAATAATTACGATTTTCTAATTCCCATCTAATTTTCCGTAATGCTACAGTGATAATGCAGATGACTCAATACAAAGCTTTCTTCGATTCTTAGAGGAATGGAAACACCTTTTTTTTTTGTTGTTGTTCAGGGAAAAGAATAATTAAAGCTTTCAGAGAGCATGAATTAAAGCACGAGGAAGCTCAGCTGGCACCAGGGAGCCGTGGATGTGCTCCCACCTGGTTTCCTGGGAAAAGGATGAGGGTCCCTCCTGGTGCAGGGGGTTTTGTGGTGCTGCAGGTCAAGCAGGGGGTGGGTTTAGTTCCCTCTGGGAGAGGAGAGGAGATGCTGGTTCTGCTCGGGGGTCTGGCAGCTCCCTGAGTGTCCCCTCTGTGCCCCAGGACCAGGAGCGTGCGGACAAGCTCCAGAAGCTGCAGGCAGAGAGGGAGGAGAAGGGGAGGCTGAAGGAAGAGGCAAAAGCTGCGAAGGAACGAGCCAAGGAGGAGGCCAAGAAGAGGAAAGAGGAAGAGAAAGAGTTGAAAGAGAGAGAAAGGAGGGAAAAGAAAGAGAAGGAGGAGAAGGAGAAGGCTGAGAAGCTGCGAGTGAAGGAGGAGAAGCGCAAGGAGAGGCAGGAGGCTCTGGAGTGAGTGCCTGGGGTTGTGCAGCTCCTGGGGGGTCCCTGTGCTCTTTCCATCCCCACCTTTCCCTGCCCAGAGGCTGGGGTGGCTCTGAGATGCTCGAGGGACACTGTGCCCCCATCCCAGCAGTGCTTTCTGCTGTCCTGCTCTGAGCTTCCCCTCCTGACCTGCCTCACTTGTGCTGGGCCCTGTTTGTTGAGGAAGTCACCCGTGGCTTGGTAATCCCTTAAATCTCCTGGTGTCGAGGGAAACTGGAGGCAGCCTATTAACTTTGTGGCTAGAACAGGTCAATATTTGCTCTAGAAGGAATGAACAAAGCCTTCTCTACACTTAACCAAGTGTGTGGTTCTGGGCTGGATTGACAGATGATCCTCGTGGTGGGGTCAGGGTCTGGGGCTTCCCACCTCTCCCTCAGTGCAAATAAAAAATAAACCATCCTGGTGGGTGACAATTCACGTGGTCTTTGTTCTCAAGGGCAAAACTCGAGGAGAAGAGAAAGAAAGAAGAGGAGAAACGGTTAAAGGAGGAGGAAAAGGTAAAAACATGCTTTCTCTGGCTTGTCTCTCAATTCTTTCTGGGGTGAGATGGTGTTGCTGGTGCCAGTGGGATGGAGCAGGTCCCTTTGGGATGCAGCCTGTGCCCCTGAGCTCCTGGGGCTGCTCCATCCACGTTTCTACCTGTTACCTGCACACCTGTTGGTTCCTTTGCCTTTACCCTCTCAAGTGTTTCTGTGTGTGTGTTTCTGGATGCCCACAAGTGAACTCTGCCCTGGCAGTGACACTGGAGCCCTGCCTGTGTCAGGGAGGACAATGAGTGTTTTTGTTGAGTCACAGGAGCTGGTGACTGCCTGAACTTTGCTTTGTGCCTCGCTGCATTTGAAGTTGAGTCATGCATGAGCTCACCTGGAATTCCAGAGCTTTGTCCTGTTTCTCTGTGGTGATGATTTGCATTTGGGTTCTCATTTCAGCGCATCAATGCACAGAAAGCAGAGATCACCAGGTTCTTCCAGAAACCAAAGACTCCACAAGCCCCCAAGGTGAGGGCTTGCTGTGCCTGTGCGTGTTGGTCTCACCCTAATTTCCTCCTCTGCTGCCCCTTACAGCTTCTTAGGTGGTCAAAACATTGGGTTTTTTTTCTTAATTTCCTGCTCTCAGAAGTGTAAAGGATTTTAAGAACAAGGCCAGAGCAGAGACTACAGAAGACATTTGTGGTTGGTTTAGTCAATCTCAGCTCTGCCTTCTGCATTGCCTGGAAGATGTGCTAGAGTCTTGGACAGGAAGGGCTTAACCTAAATCTTCACTTAACCTAAATCTTCACCTCAGCAGCAGGTGTTTCTTGCATGTGTTGGTGCTGCAGTTGTCAGTGTCCAAACCCTGACATTCCTCACTTGGTGTTTCAGACCCTTGCTGGCTCCTGTGGGAAGTTTGCTCCTTTTGAAATCAAGGAGAACATGGTCTTAGCCCCCCTCAGCCGTGTTGCCCTGGATCCAGACTACCTAGAGCAGCTGGATAAGCTCCTGCATGCCCAGAATGGTGAAGTTTCTTTCCTGAGGGATCTAAAATGCCGTAAACCACGAAAAACCGGGCCCACCTTGGTCAATGACAGCAGTGACAGTGTGAACAGGTCAGTCTGGGGGCTCGCTTTGCTCCTGGTTTTATAAAACGAGCTGCAGAGAGGGGCTTGATTGGCCCTGGAGAGGAGGGAAGGCTGGAGCTGTTCCCTGGGGCCTGAGCCACCTTGCCCTGTGTTCCCAGTGACGTGGTGGTGGTGGATAACTGCCAGACAGATGCTGTTCCTGAGAGGGAGAAGTTTGGCAGGATGAAGCTGCTGCAGTTCAGTGAGAACCACCGCCCTGCCTACTGGGGCACCTGGAACAAGAGAACCTCCCTGATCCGAGCCAGGAACCCCTGGTCCAAGGACACTGTAAGCACCTCAGCCTGCTGCATCCTTCCCCTCCTTGTGCTCTAGGGGGGAATGGGCTTGGCCAAGTGCTCTGCTTGCCTGGCATTTCTGAGCCAGTTTGTTCCCTCAGCTTGGAAACCCCAGGCTGGGTTTGGTGCTGTGCTCTCCAGGGGTGGACAGAGATGTTGGCATTTCTTGCAGAAGCTGCTGGACTATGAAGTAGACAGTGATGAAGAGTGGGAGGAGGAGGAGCCAGGGGAAAGTCTCTCCCATAGTGAAGAGGTGAGGATCCTGCATTGCTGCAAAAATCAGGAGCCACTGGCACTTGGCAGTGTAACTTCTGATCCATTTCTGTGCAGGATGACGAAGAGGAGGGAGAGGATGAGGATGAGGACGATGGGTTTTTTGTACCCCATGGGTACCTATCTGAAGATGAAGGTGTGACAGAGGTAAGGCAGCTGGGTGTCCCTGAGTTTCCATCTCTGCTTGCAGTGAACTGTTAATGTCAATATTGGCAGGGGAGGGAAGCACGTGGTGCTGGCAGGGCTGGGCTCCCTCAGCCTGCACGCTTCAGGAGCCCTGTGTGGCTCAGGGAACACCAGGCAAAGCTGGGTTTGAAAAGCTCTTTTTGTTTTTTTTTTTTTCCTTGGCATGGGTGTAACGAGTCCTTTGTCCCCTGTGGCTGCAGGAGTGTGACCCAGAGAACCAGAAGGTTCGTCAGAAGCTGAAAGCAAAGGAGTGGGATGAGCTGATAGCCAAGGGGAAGAGGTTCCACGTCCTCCAGCCTGTGAAGATTGGCTGTGTCTGGGAAAGGGCAGCCGAGGACAGCAGCACCAACACGGACCTGAAGGTGCTGCAGCAGTTCACAGCCTGTGTCCTGGACCCACCAGTGCCAGAGGAAGAGCAGCAGACACAGAAATGTAGCAAAAAAAGGGCAAAAGATCAGCAAAGTAAGACCTGAAGGGTTATACAGTACTCCTACGCTGTTGTACTCTGCTTTGGAGGGAGTAGGGGGATTATTGAGTGCTGCATTCAGAATGACCTGTTTGTGACAAGTCTGGAATCCAAGGAATCTCTGAGAGCTCTTGGAAAGGAGTTTTCTGGCAGTGCCTCTCCAAAAAGTCTTGCTCTGGGCAATCTAGGGAATAAAGCCAACCAGACTTGAGCAGGCTCAGATTTAGGATGGGTTTGAGCCTGTTTATTGTTTGGGGGAAGGGGTTTGGTTTCTGTGTTGGGTTCCTGTGAGCTTTTCCTGCACCTGATTAACACAAGGAGCTGGATAACTCCCCTGAAGGCCAAACGGGGTGAGGATTTCACTCCAGGGTGGTGTTATCATTGGGGGTGAGTTTTCTACGTCAGATTTAGCTGCTGTTGGAGTCATGGAATCCCAGAGTGGTTGGGGTTGGGAGGGACATTAAAGCTCATCCAGTTCCTGCCCTGGGCAGGGGACACCTTCCACTTGCTCCAGGCCTCATCCCTCCTGGCCTTAGAGCCTTTCAGGGATGGGGCAGCCCCAGCTCTAGAATGAACCCTGCTCTGGAGTGACTGTTGCTGATTTACATCCCCCATAATTTATGCTTATTTATGTTGGCTTTCCCAAAAACATCAACCCTGCTGTTCTCCTCCTCTGGAGTGACCGTGGCTGATTTACATCCCCCATAGTTTATGATGATTCATGTTGGCTTCCCCAGCCCTTTAACCCATGCCATTCCCCCTTTCAGTCCTGGCCCACCTGCTGCCCCTGCTGCACGGGAACGTGCACGGCAGCAAGGTGATCATCCAGGAGTTCCAGGAGTGCTGCCGCCGCGGCCGCTTCAGCGACGTCACGGAGGGCAGCGAGAGGAGCCCTCCCCAGCCACAGCCCTCTCCTGGGGAGGACAGCGGGGTCCCCTCCAAGGCCAGGCTCAAGAGGATCATCTCGGAGAGCTCGGTGTACGAGAAGAGGCCCGAGTTCAGGATGTGCTGGTACGTGCACGCCGAGGTGCTGCGCAGCTTCGGCCACGAGCAGCTGCCCGTGCCCTGCCAGTGGAACTACGTCACCCAGGTGCCCTGCACGGGCAGGGAGGAGGGGACAGGGCCAGGCCCGGCTGTCCCCCAGCCCGCCCAGCCGGCAGCAGCCAAGAGGAAGGCCATGGCAAGCATGTCCATCACCAAGTTCATGAAGAGGCCGCGGGACGCCGAGCAGGTGAGCTCCTGGAGGGGTGTTGTGCCCCAGTGAGGAGGGCTGAGGGTGGGGGGTTTGTCCCCTGGGGTGCCCCCCCAGCTCGGCCTGTTAGCTTACAACCACACCAGAAAACCCTTTTTATGGGGAAAGAAGTGAAATGATGAGACTAAAGAGATGGGTTTCTTTTGTGCGTCTGCAGCTTGGACTCTCTGTTCCATTTGAAACGTTGCTCTCCTGCTGTTCTTCCATTCTCTGCTATTTGGCAGTGATTGCATCCAAGCTGTGAATAGTTTGAGAGTCTGCTTGGCCTTGGTTTTACAGCTGTGTGTAATTTGTGTGCAGGTTTTATGTGTGCCTCTGGCTGCCAGATGTACAGCCCGAGCTGATGACTTACAGCAGTTGCATGTGAACGGATTAAATGTGGTTCCCAAGTGCTGCAACTCAGCCCAGAGCAGTCTGTAAAGGCTCCAGCTCATCCTGACACACATAAAGCTGCATTTCAGGAGCTGGTTTAAAAATACAATCATTCATGGGGACAAAATGAGATGGAGTTGCAGTGGTTGCTGCTTGGGAGCTGTGTTGTGGTTTTCCTGTTGTTGCTTCTGCTTTTCAGGGCGACCACAGGTAGTGCTGGAGCCCAACCATGGCTGAAAAATGGGATCATGGAATCCCAGGATGGTTTGGCTTGGAAGGGAACCTTAAATCCCACCCAGTGCCACCCCTGCAGTGGGCAGGGACACCTTCCCCTGTGCCATGGGGCTCCTTAGGCACTGCCAGGGATCCAGGGGCAGCCCCAGCTGCTCTGGGAATTCCATCCCAGCCCCTCACCTCCCTTACAGGGAGGAATTCCTTCCCAGTATCCCATCCAACCCTACTCCTGGCAGTGGGGACCCATTCCCTGTGTCCTGTCCCTCCATCCCTTGTCCAAATCTCTCCATGTTTCCACAGTTGGGTCCTCACAAAGCTTGGGATGTTCTGTTGAGGCTTTAGCTGCTGGAACTTGGGGTTATCACCCTTTTGCTCCCAATCCCAGGGGCAGGGCAGGGTTTGAAATCCCTGCCAGTGGATTTATTCCTCCTTCCCTGTGCTCCAGGTTAGGAAAGAGCCCCAGGATGGTTTGGGTTGGGAGGGACCTGAAAGCTCATCTCCTTCCACCCCCCTCCCATGGACCACAGATGAGGCTTTTGATGCTTTTTATGCTTTGCCTTCCCAATTTATTCTTGGCTTTTTTGGCTTTTCTACTGAAAAAGCTCAGCATTCAGGTATTGATAGAGATCAGAGACTTGTGAGAAGCTGTTCAGCCCCCAAACTCCATCTGCTTGGGTTTTTTCTTGTACACTAAATAAAGGCAGAGATAAAAGTCTCTGCTTGGCACCCACTGGAAATTCAGCTTATAAGGGAGCAGAAATAGCAAAACAAAGGCTTTTAGGAGAATTACATCACCAGCCTGAATGCTTCAAAGCTGCTGAGAGCCGTGCTGGGGAGGTGCAGCTCGGAGCAGAGGTGTCACAGCCCCAGAAGTCTTTCATTCCTGATGTCTCAATCAGCCCAGCTCAGGGTTTAAGGTCCCACCCGAGCTGTGGAGCCAGGCTGGGGGTGGCTGGGAGGACACAGCTGCCACATTCCCACTCTGGCACGTGTTCCTCTGCCGGGAGGCTCACACCAGGGCTTGTGTGAGTAAAGGTGCTCTTACATAAGACGTGGAGAGAAAAATGCTGTGCTGAAGTGGGCAGCACCTGCCCACGTGTAGGAGGGATTTAATCTGAGAGCTGGGACTTTATTGAAAGATGTGAATTGGAAATTTCTTGGCTCGGAACAGTTTTTAGGGGATGGGGGACCAGGATTTTGATTCCAGTTCCAGCTGAAGGGAAAAAACCACCTCAACAGACCCTCACAGCTGGACAGCTTCAGTTTGTGTCACCCCTTGGGTTCCATGTTCTCCATCCAAAACAGGGAATTGGGGCTTTTGCCATGGCAGGAAACCTGGGCAGCAAGGGAGGAACTGGCAGCACTCCCTGAATAAAACCTGATTGGCAAAGATGAGGAGGAGTCGGGAGAGAACAAGGCCCAAACTTGACAAGCAACAGCAATTCTCCATGTTCAGAAGGGAGAGAACATCCAGAGGGGCTCAGAAGGAGAAAAAGAGGCTCAGGAGGGACCTTGTGGCTCTGCACAACTCCCTGACAGGAGGGGACAGCTCCACTCCCAAGGAACAGCCTCAGGCTGCACCAGAGGGGGTTTAGGTTGGAGATTGAGGGAACATTTTGTCACCCAAAGGACAGCCCAGCCCTGGCACAGCTGCCCAGGGCACAGCTGGAGTCCCCATCCCTGCAGGACAGGGATGTGGCACTTGGGGACACGGTCAGTGGTGGCCTTGGCAGTGCTGGGGGACAGTTGGACTCGCTGAGCTTTGTGAATCTGTGACTCTGAAAAGAACAACCAGAGGGAGGGGAGAGATCTCCCCTGCACCACCCCAGCAGGAGTCAGATCTGCAGGCTGAGCTGCCCTGCACCTTGTGTAACAGGGAGGGATCCTGGAGCAGGAGCTTGGCCTGGTTCCCCCGGGTGTGATCAGCACTTCTCTCAGCAGTCAGTGGCTCTGGGAGCTGCAGGTTTTCCTGCCCTGCAGATGTGCCCAGGTCTCACCCTCCTGGCTCACACCTGGACCCTGTTCCTTCCCTCCAGGCTGCAGACATGGACGGGTTTCAGGCAGACACTGAGGAAGATGAGGAAGATGACGACTGCATGATTGTGGATGTACAGCCAGGAAAAGGTGGGCAGGGGAATGAGCACCAGGCTCCTGGCAGACACTCCTGTGGGAGCTAAACTTGGCGTTTTCTGCCCCTTTTTCACCATCCCTTGAGCTTTTCTTTCTACAGGTATTTTATTCTAGATACTCCTGCTTTTTAACCTTTATTCAAAGATGCTTCTTTGCTATTTATGGCCTTCTCTAAGCTGCTCTTGCCTTTTCTGCCCTCCTTTTCCCTCCCATTGCCCTTGTGAGCAGCCAGTGTTACCTGCGTGTTTCTGGGAGCACGAGTGAGTGTGAGGGACATGCTGGAAACAGTGCAGAGCCCTTCCAGGCCTGGCAAGGTCTGGCTTCCCACCCCTCTGGTGCCACCTCAGAGGTGCAAATCGTCTGAAGGAAACGACATCAGGGAGCAGCTTTGCTGCTTTGCTCCACAACCTGAGCAGTTCTTGTGTTTGTGTCCCAGTTATCCCTTGGAAAAAGGGCTTCAAAGCCCCTCTGCTGCAGCATCTCCTTCCAGGCTGTGCTGGGATGAGGATGTGGAGCAGCTCCTTTCATCTCCACGAGCTTTTGGACGTGATCACACAGATCAATGAGCTGACTCCAAGCACGTGCTGTGCTTTCCAGAGCTCTGGGCTCTTTCTTCCTGCTCACAATGGAGCTCTCCCAACCTGCTCTAAGGAAAGTGGGTTTGTGTTGGGCAGCTCCTCTGGGAGATAAGGACTGCTGCACAGAAATTCTGTAGTGTTTGACCCGTTCCAGGCATTATCTGGGCTCTCCTTCCTCTCTGAGCTGCTCTCACCTCCCACAACAGGCAATGGGACTGCTTGACAAGAAGCCTGGCTTTAATCTTAAGCTTCTTTTGCTTATTACCAGGCTCTGAGATGAAAACCTCGCCTCGGGTTTGTCACCTCTTGTTCTGAGGGTGCCATTGAGCAGCTTCCCTCCCTCAGGCTCTGCTGACACAAATGCAGCTCGATTTGTTTGCCTCTGCCTGACTCCAAAGCACTGAAAAGATTATGAAAATCCTTTTTATGGTTGAAGTGATTTTTTTTTTTTTTTTATTATTCTGGATTGGTGATATTAAATATGAAGCCAGTATTAAAACCAGTTTTTAAATAGTGTTGAAAAGGAGACTCACAACAGATGCAGGAAGCTAAGACAGATAAAACATAAAGTAGTCAAATACTATGATTAATGAGAGTATTTGTAAAAACAAACCAAACCCAACACATTCTCTCCTTTGCAGGTTCTACAGCTTCAGAATCCAGTGGTACCAGAGCTTCTCACCAGGACAGCAGCATGGTCAGCCCATCTAATACAGTTTGAGACTTAAATGCCTACTAACTCCTCTGTATGTATGTAGAACGAGCTAGAACATTTTAAACCTTGTGTATCTTTGACCAAGATACTTGAAAGTATTCCACATTTCTTGTAAAGAGAAGACAGCACTTTGTTCTGCTTCAGACCAGATGGAAGCTTAAATTTTTAGTCTTAGCTTTTTAGCTTTTTTTTTTAAAAATACTGCATATTAATCTGTCCTTAATAAAGCATTATTGAAATTTTGATACTTCTTTGTAATGGAAGGTATCTAAGTTATCTCTAAAAGTAGCTGAGGGCTTTTGGAATAAGCTTATTGTGATGCCACTGGGGAATGACTGTTCATAATGTTGTACAGCGTGGCCTTGGGTATAAATGATGTACAATTATATATGAATTTATGATCTTGTACCATCCTGTTTGTGGTCTTACTTGCTCCAGAGAACAGCAGCAGGGCTTTTGCCTTTGGAAAAGGTAAAAATGCATCGTTTCTCTTATTTTGGGACAGGCTGGACAGGTCAGGGCTAGATTGTCAGTCTCTTGTCTACATCAGAGCCGGGCTCTGTCCTACAGGAAAACTGTGAGGTATTAAAGGACTGAGCTGGCATTAAGCTTGGTGATACACAGAACAAACCTGCTGAGGCTTTCAGCTTTACATGACTGGTGAGTTATGAATTAGTCCTTTTAAGATTGTCTGTAACTGGAGGTTTATTCTCTCCCCCTGGGCACCAGCAGCTGTCCCCTGCTGTCACTCTGTGTCTGTGAAGGGACAAGGGGAGGGATGCTGCCCCAGTAACACCAGTGCCAGACTGGTTTGGCATCTCAAACCTTACAGCAACAACGCAACTCAAACAACTGGGATCAGAACCGAGTCTTTAAATAATTCCATTTAATCAGACTAAGTGTAACTTTATCCAAATAGCTTCTCTCCAACAGGAGTTACAGTGCACACAGAAGCAGGAGGGGCAGCTGAGCTCTAAACCCAGCCCCACAGCCAGGCCCGGGTTGGTAATCCAGCCTGACAGCCCCATATCCCTGCTCCACCACCTCCTCGGGCACACCTCTGGCAGTCCCTGCTCCAGTCTGGTGTCGGGGCCCCTGGGAGCAGCTCAGTGCCACGGGGAGAGGCCACCGTGACCCCGGGAGGGGACAGCAGCCCCCAGCCCCTCCGCAGAGCTCCACCAGCACCACCTGTGAGCTCAGCGAGCTCCATCCACCAGCCTCGGGAAAAGGAGGGACGAGTGTAAAGCCTTTAGGCAGCGCTGGAGGCACCGCCCTTTATTTCAGGAGAGAGTCTGGGCGCCGTCCAGCAGCTCGGGCCGGAGGGGGCAGCGCTGCTCCTCCTCCTCCTGTGCCGCCGCCTCCACGTCGGCCATCACCGCGGCGTCCCAGGCCAGGCTCAGCAGCGCCGAGGGCACCTGGGCACGACAGGTACGAGCCTGAGCATGGCTGGTGAAAGGTGTGGCACACCAGGGACCCTACAGCCCACCCCGGGACCCTACAGCCCATCCAGGGATCCTACAGCCCACCCCGGAATCCTACAGCCCACCCCGGGACCCATCCCACCCCTGCCTAGGGCAGGGACACCGCCCGCTGTCCCCAGGTTGTGCATCCTGGATTTGGGCACTGCCAGAGGGTTGGGGCAGCCACAGCTGCTCTGTGCCCCTGGGGTTTAGAACACCCCGTGTGCATTCACAGACCTGGAACTGCTCACACTGAGAGGGACAAGGCTGGATTCTGCAAGCAGCTCCTACTTTGGGCTTTCTGTTCGTACCCTCCCTCACCATGGCTGCCTTCCCTCGTTCCCAGCCCCTGACAGCTGCTCGGTGCTCCTGAGGACCCTGCACTTCCCTCCACCTCGCAGCCCCCAAGCAGTTGCTGCTTTGTTTGTGCTTAAAATGAGGGCTCAGAGCACAACCTGGGGCTCTGAAAGGACTCCAACTTCTCCCCCTGCTCTGAGCAGCAGAAGAATGACAGCCTCAAGATGCTCTGGAAGGTACCAATAATCTTTTTTTTTTCACTCACCAACCCACATTCATTGAAGGCCAAGTTCTCATCAGTCAGTTTGAGACCTCCAGGTCCCAGGAGCTCAAAGGGCAGCCAGTCATCTCTGAGCGCTTCTCTCACAAAGTTGTAGAGCACAGATACTGATTCTCGGGCATAAAAAGTCCCTGCCATGAGAAAACAAGGTGAGAGAGTCTGGCATTTACCAAAATCTAACCTTTTGTGGTCGGTTCCATGGGGCTTCGCCTACTGATGCTGACTTGATCAACGACTTCCCTGACACACAGCCAGCCTGATTTAACTGAAAACTATAAAAGCAGAATCCCCAAAGAAAAATACTCAATTGTTGGGACCCCCTGCCAGCCTGTAACAAAGAGCTGGGAAAGCCTGAAATTATTTCCAGAGTTCTACTGGAAAATTTGAAGAGGATTTATGCTGTTGTAGTCTGACATCACACAGGCAGCCTCACGCTGGCTGCTGTCACACACTCATCTAATGAGTCCAGCTTGTTTCCAGAGGCCTGGGAAGAGCATACCTTAATTAATGATGCCTTGGGATTCTTCCCTCTCTGTCCAAACCTGCCTTAAAATCCCAGCCCCGAGCAGGTGGAGGGTTTGGAGATGGGAATTCATGGAGAAACGTTACCCCACTGTGATTTTTGGGATGCTTTATTCCACCAGCTGCACTCAGCACCTCCTGTCACCCAACCCCTTCCACTACAAGTGCCCTCCTTGGAAGCCTCTGGAGGTGCCCCCAGGAGGGCTGAGGAGCCTGTCTCACCTTGCAGGATGTATCCATCGGGGAAGCGCACCCGGAGCAGGGTGTAGTTGTACCTCCTCATCTCCCTCTGCTCCTCCTTCTCGCGCATGGCCCTGGTCCTGAGCATGGCCGCCTTCTCCACCGCCTCCGTCCTGCGGGGACAGAGCCCTGTAGGCCCCGCGGGGACAGAGCCAGCAGCTGCTGGTCGCTGTCCCCGGCCCTGCGCCTCACCGCAGCCGCTGCTCCCGGCGCAGCTCCTCCGCAGTCAGGCTGAAGAAGTCGTGGGGCAGGTCGAAGCGCGCGGCCGCGGGCGACGGCCGGAACACCGTCCGCTGCCGGTGCAGCTGCGCCCGCACGGGCTCCGAGCTCAGCAGCTGCTCCCTGTGCTCCTTCAGCTCCTCCAGCCTGCTCAGCATCTCCTCCTTCAGCACGTAGAACTCCTCCGTGCTCTCTGCAAGGATGAGGGAGGGCGGTGAGGTTCTCGGTCTTCAGGGCAGTGACACGCGGGGCCGAAGATCTCTTGGGAAAATGTCACGGCCCGACAAGGAATGTGCAGGCTCAGAGGGTGTTTGTGTTCCAGCCTTGGAGTGATGAGCTCTGTGGAGCTGTCAGCAAGCAGAGCTGCCCCCCAGCATCCCCCCAAAAGCCCTGAATCCATATTAACACCCTGAGTTCTTGCCTTGTCCTGGAACAGGCAGCGTTTTTGTCTCAAACCCCACAGCCTGGAAAAATTTGTGTGTCCCTTCCAAGCAGCTTATCCTTTCCTGGAGGAAAAGGAGAGAATTTAGATGGAGTTTGCTTCCAAGCAAGGGCTTCCCGAGGCTGAGCAGCTGTGGGAGTCTGAGCTCACCTGAAACACCTTGTTCTGCAGTTTGATTTTCCGGTATTTCTCCTCCTCTGGATGGAGATAAATGTTATCCAGGTACCTGCGGGAAGAGGAACACACTGCCTGGATCAAAGCAGGACACTCCAAGGTCAGAGAGGAAACAGACACCTCACAGTATTTCTCACAGAGAAAAAAAGCTGAGAAACCCAGGAAAATAAACTACATCAATGTCTTGGGACCAAACCAAACAACCAGCAGCTCCCAAACCTCGTAGATTAGTGGGACCAACCCCTCCCAGGATGCTGACATCAGGTCAACTGACATATTGGGTGGCTCAAGAGTTCAGTTTTCTTCCAGAAAAAGACTTCACCAGAAGCAGAGCAAGGAAATCCACCAGGGAAGGGATGAGCTGCCCGTGCCCTCAGTGACACTCACTTGGCCATGGTCTCCACGCACGCCCGCACCTTCTCCCGGTCCTTGTTGAAGGTCTGGATCTCCATGATGGAAGCAGCCACTGGGTCCACGGAGGAATACTGGGGGAGAGGGAGAGAAGCTGCTCAGGGAGGAGCGGAGCCCAGCTCAGCTCAGTTGTTCCCCATTTGCTGGGCTAGAGCTGATTTAACAGGTGAAGTGATTGTCCTGGGGGAAGATTTTACAGGAAGATGCTGGAGGGGACCCAAGGCACAAAAGGAGTCTGAAGAGGGAAGGGAAGGAGCTTGAAGGGAAGCACTCACTGCCTGGATGGCTTCTCGGAGCTGCTTTTCCTTCTGGTCTTTCCTCACAACGGCACCAGTCAAGGGGCAGATGAAATAAATCCCTGAGACAGAGGGAGCAGCTGCCCCTTCCTCCTCCTGAAGGAGATAAAACCAGGCACTAAACTGAGCACAGGGAGGTTTTTGGGAGATAAAAACCCTGGCAGATCCACTCAGGACAGGCAGAGCAGCCCCGAGGGGTGCTGAGCAGGGAACAGCAGCATCTCCCTCACCTTCTCCTCCATGGAGAGCCTCTTCTCGCTGGCAGCTGCCTCGGCCATCAGCTCTTTCCTCACTACAACACACAAACCGCAGCTGGAGACGAGGCTCAGCGCATTCCAGAGGCTTTCGGACAGCTCAGCGCTGCCCTGGGGAGCAAAACGCCCGCCCAGGTGTGCTGTCCCAGCGCAGGGCTGCACACTGACCCCATTTCCCTGGGAGATGACCCCATTTCCATGACAGCTGCCCCAAAACTCCCCCGGGCGCTCCGCGGCCCCGCTCCTACCCTGGCTCTTGATGGCGTCCTGGGAGGAGCACGGCGCCTTTCCCTTGGGCTTCAGCTCCAGCCGGGCCAGCGCCGCGGCCGCCGCCCTCTGCGCCTCATCCGTCGGGGGCTGGCGGGGCTTCGGGGCCACCTCGGCCTTGGCCTTCTCCCTGGGGGCCCTGGCACGGGGGACACGGGCTCGGTGACCGCCCGTGCGGCGACAGCCCCGCGGCAAGGGCCGCTCGGGCCCGCCGATGTCGCTGGCCCCGTGCGGGCCCCGTGCCCCGGGCGGGTACCGGGCCCAGGGCGGGCGGTACCGGGCCCAGGGCGGGCGGTACCGGCCGCGGAGGTGCCGCTGGTGCCCGGCGCTGGCGTTACCGGAGGATCCCCCCCGCCCAGCCCGTACCGGGAAGGCTCCGAGAGCTTCTGCCCGGGCCCCGCCGTCTTGAACTTCAGGTCGGCCTTGATCTCCTGGAAGAACTTGCGCATGGTGCCGGGACGGGAACGCCGGGACGGGACAGGAACACCGGGACGGCAGCACCGGGACGGGACAGGAACACCGGGCCAGGAGCACCGGGACAGCAGCACCGGGAGAGGACAGAACACCGGGACGGCAGCACCGGGACGGCAGCACCGGGACGGCAGCACCGGGACAGGACAGGAGCACCGGGACAGCAGCACCGGGACGGGAACACCGGGACAGGAGCACCGGGACGGCAGCACCGGGCCGGGAGCGGGGCCGCCGCGCCCCCCCGCGCTTCCGGCCCGCCCGCGCCGTCACCGGAACGGGGCGGGACCGGCCGGGGCGGCGGGGGGCGAGGGACACCGGGAGATCCGGGAGCTTCGGGGGCCGGCGGCACCTCCGGAGCTCCACAAAGCCCCGGGTGCATCGGAGGACCCCCGGCGGCACCCACGGAACCTTCACGGAGCCTCACGGAGCCCAGACCTGCACCCGCAGCCCCCACGGAACAGCCTGGGCTCCCGGTGCCCCGGGAGCGGCCCCGGTGTGAGCGAAGCAGGCTGGAAGGAGCCCTGGGCAGCTCCGGAGCCGGGCAGCAGCCGGGGCTGAGGCACACGGACGAGGAGCGTCGTGTCGGTGCGATCCCCGGGAGATCGGCCGAGGATGGGCACGGTGAACGCGGCCCGTACATGTGCTGCGGGTTCACGGCGTTTGTTTTTATTTCCGCGGCTCTGCTGCTGCTCCCCGTCCCCGTGGGACACTCCCAGGCGAGGAAAGGGCTGCGACCCCCGGGATCAGGATCCCACCCCGAACGGGGACTCTGCGTTCACCTGTGGAACAGCCCCTGGCGCTGCCCCTCCGGTGACACCGGCACAGGGACCGACCCTGGTGACACCGAGAGCCAGAATCAGCTGGGTGAAGGCTGGACACACACCATCATGTGTGGGAATGATGGACTGAGACACGGATCCACCCTCCACGGACACCACACAGGAGAGGCTGAGGAGAACATCCAGAGCCCTGAAACTGCCGGGATGTGGCAGAGCTGGGACACGGCACGGCCAGGATATGGCACAAACCTGAAATATTGCACAGCTGGGAGACGGCAAGGCCAGAATATGGCACAGACTGGATATGGCACAGTCAGGATGCAGCATGGATGGGATATGGCAAGGCCAGGACACGGCACAGCAGGGACGCAGCACAGCAGGGACATGGCACAGCAGAGATATGGCACAGCAGGGACATGGCACAGCAGAGATAATGGCACACCGGGGACGTGGCACAGCCCAGCAGGAGCAAGTCCTCACTCACAGTGTGACAGGGAGCACTCCCAACACCCCCTGACACCCTGACAGCACCTTCAGGAATCCCCTGCAGCGGGATTGCCCCTCCTCACATACCTCCCCACTCGCCTCCCCCCAAACCCTTGGGAATAATTTCTCCCCAGAACGTGGGTTGTGGTTTGGGTTTTGCTCCCACCTGGCTCTTGCCAGGCACTGGGAGCAGCCTGGTGTGGGCAGGGACTGTTTCCCTTTCCATGACTTTTCAGAGAAACCCGTTTGGGTTAAAACCAGGTTAAACCCCAATCCAGCCCCCAGGCCAGCTGCACAGCGTTTGCTCTGGCTTAGCTGAGCTGAGCCCAAGTTTGGAACTCGGTGGGTCGGATTGTCCCCAGGTGGCCCCAATGACTGTCCCGGTGGCCCTGTCCTGGGCCAGGGACATGAGCACCCACCACTGTCCCCAGTCAGGGACGGAATTCAGGCAGGAGCTGCATCCCCAGGCTGGAGGGCTGAGCTGGGGGCAGTGGATGGGGCAGGATCGGAGTTTGTGCCACACAGAGCCCTGACCTTCTCCCCACACCCTTGTCACCCCACAGCCCTGACACTCGCTCAGCCCTGTCACTCTCCCCCCATAGTCCTTTCCCCGCCCCGGATCCCATCATAGCCCCGTCCCCGCTCTGGTCCCAGTCCCCCATTCCCGTCCCCTCTCAGGTCCCTGTTCCCCCATTCCTGTCCCTTCTCAGGTCCCAGTTCCCCAGTCCTTGTCCCCATTCCTGTCTCTCCTCAGGTCCCACTCATCCCATTCCTGTCCCCTCTCAGGTCCCAGTCCCCCATTCCTTGTCCCCATTCCTGTCCCAGTCCCCCATTCCTGTCCCCATTCCTGTCCCAGTCCCCCATTCCTGTCCCAGTCCTCCCAGTCCTTGTCCCCCATCGCCGTCCCCCCGCCCCTCAGGCCCCGCCCCCCAGCGCCCCCCGCTTCGGCGCCTCCGGCGGCGCTGCCCAATCCCGTTATCCCGCCGCTCCGCCGCCTCGCTCCTATTGGTCCTACAGGCTGAGCTACGTGCGGCGGAGCCAATGAGCGGCGCGGTGGCGGCCGGGGGCGGGACATCCTGCGTGCCGTGCGGTGCGGGCCGCCCCCGCCGCCTGCCCGGTGCTGCCGCGGCCTGGGCTGGGCCTGCCCGCGCCCGGTGCCCCCCGGTGCCGCCATGCCACACAGCTTCAAACCCGGGGACCTCGTCTTCGCCAAGATGAAGGGCTACCCGCACTGGCCGGCCCGGGTGAGACGGCGGGGTCGCGCCGCAGGGGGACGGAGCGGGAGGGGGGCGGGAGTCCCGGACCGGGATGGAGGCGGGATCGGGAGGGGGGACTGGAGACGGGATGGGGACGCGTACCGACCCCTGTCCCCGGAGCGGAGGCCCCTGCCGGGATGGAGATGCCATAACGGTACCTGTGCCGGGATGGGGAGCCCGTAGCGGGATGTGGGCACGGTACCGGCGTGGGAACACGTACCGGGATGGAGATGCCATAACGGGACCCGTACCGGGACGGGACGCCCTGTAACGGGGTGGGGAGCTGGTACCGGGGTGGACATGCTGTAACGGTACCTGTACCGGGATAGGAGGGTCTGTCCCGGGATGGGGGCCCGCTACGGGTGGGTGTCCCGCTCAGGATGGGGGACCCATATCGCTGTCTGTCACGGGATGTGATCCGGTGGTGGCATGAGGGGCCTGTCCCAGCACACAGACCGGGATATGGGGTCACATCCCGGCACCCGTACTGGATTGGAATGTCCTGTACTGGGATGGAGCCCGGTACCAGTGCGGGGTGTCCCATTCTGGGATGGGAGGTCCCATCCCAGCGCCTCTACTGGGATGGGACCCCAGTCCTGGAATGGGGTGTCCTGTACTGGAACAGGGGACCCCATATCTGCAGCTGTACTGGGATCAGGGTCCAGCGCTGCCTCAGAGCTCCCATATGGGAGCTGCTGTCAGGAGGGGAGCTCAGTACCGGGATGGGGTCCTGCACTGGGACGGGATCCTGCCCTCTGGGGCCTGGGGCTCTGTCCCTTGTTGGGGACAGTGAGGGGACACTCTGGATGTGACATGGCTGGGGGGTGGATGCTCACGGTGCGGGATCAGCGGGCGCTGCTGTGCTTTGGGGCGGTTATTTGGGGTGCTGGAGTGTTTGGGGATGGGGACAGCGTCGTGCCGCGGTGCTCCTGGAGAGCAGGAGCTGCTTTGGGATGTGCTCAGCTGAGGGGTGCTTGGGGGCTCTGCGGGGTCCCCGGGAGCAGCCGAGGGCGTGGCACCTTCCTGCACTGCCCTTGGATGGGAAGAGACTGGCAGGTGGAACCGTGTGGGATCGGGGAGCTCAGGGGGCCGGAGCTGACACCGCTTGCCTGCACCTCGCCGTGAGACCCGGGACTGCCTCTCCTGCCAGCACAGCCCCTCTGCTTTAGCTCGCTTGCTTTTTGGGGAAGGGTCCCCGTGCCCCGAAGACCTCCCCAGCACACCCCCTGCACACCCCGAGGCTCCCCCCTGCCCGTGGAGCACAGAAGACGGGGTGTCCGGCCGGCAGCGGGGCTTTTCCTGCGGCCGGGCTCCAGCCAGGACGGACCCTGCGCCTCTCATCCATTGCCCCCGGCCGTGGACCCCCGGGGGAGTAGCACAAAGCCCACAAGACCTCGGATCCTCCCCGTTACTCTGGTAGAGACCCCGCAGGGCCTCGGATCCGTGGCCCCGGTGCTTTTCCCGCCGCGCTTGGCTCCAAGCGGGTGCAGGACCCGACACCGCTTGCCGGGGCTGAGGACGTGTCACCGCTGTCTCTGACCTCCTGGTGCTTTGGGTTTCCTTTCAGATCGATGACATCGCTGACGGCGCCGTGAAACCCCCCCCGAACAAGTACCCCATCTTCTTCTTCGGCACCCACGAGACGTAAGCGCTGCCTCGCTCCCCCCGCCGGGCTCGGCCTCCAGCCCCGGCCTCACCTCTGCTTTGTCTCTCTCCAGCGCCTTCTTGGGCCCTAAAGATCTGTTCCCTTACGAAAAATATAAAGACAAATACGGGAAACCAAACAAGAGAAAAGGCTTCAACGAGGGCTTGTGGGAAATCCAGAACAACCCCCACGCCAGTTACAGTGCCCCTGCGGTGAGTTTGGGCTGGGCAGGGGCTGGGGCCGTGGCCCCTCCGTCCCCCCGAGCCACTCCTCCTTCTCTGCTTCTCCTCGCTGCTGTGCCGATTGCTTCCAGCTTCCAGCTTGGCTTCCTTGGGGTGGAATTGGCT
Organism: Sylvia borin; assembly: GCA_014839755.1. Taxonomy (NCBI): domain Eukaryota; kingdom Metazoa; phylum Chordata; class Aves; order Passeriformes; family Sylviidae; genus Sylvia; species Sylvia borin. Next base: position 5,213,961 of record CM025983.1, read on the forward strand.
CCCCTCTCCTTCCCTGCCCTCTGCCTTCCTCAGGGAGCCTGCTCTGCTCATCTTCCTCCATGGAGGGCTTTCCCTCGGGCTTCCAGGAGCACTGGAAGTTCCCACTTGCTCTGGAGGAAGGTGCTTCTGCCCCGCTGTCGCGGTGGATCCGGGGTCGTGCTTTGTGCTGCTCGCCCAAAATCGTGGAGATTCTGTTTTCAGAGCAAGAACTTGAAGCTTGCTTGTCCCTGGCTCCTGGATCTGCTTGTGGACTGTTTGGAAGTCCCCTTCTCCATCCATTCCTGAGGTTCCTGTGTCCTCCAGTGGGATTTGGAGCTGGCCGGGCCAGGGAACAGCTCTTTGTCAGCTGCTTGTGGGGGCATCCCAAAATAAATTGGGATCCAATTTATTTTATAAAGATAGGAGGCATCAGCTTCATTGGACTGGAGAGGCAGAGGAAGGTTTGTAGGGTGGGCTACAGGGTCAAGGTGGTCCCTGGAGGTCAGCAGCTGCAGGGAATGAGCCCCCCAGGCCATGCCATGGCCGGGGCAGGAGTGAGGTTTGAGGGGCAGGAGTTGGGAAATGAGCCACACAAAACTGTGGATGTAGGCTAAGGTGAGGCTGTGGAGGTGCTTGAAGACCTGGAGATTGGTGGTGGTGAGGGAGGCAGCGCCTGCCATGGCCAGGAATCCGCTGGGAACTCCCGTCAGGGATGAGGCACCAGCGAGGCTGAGGGCTCACCAGCACCCACTGCGTCCTGTGGCGAATGGAGCAGGAGACACTGAAGGTTCCTTGCCTTTGAGACCTAAGCGAAGTGAGGTGCCAGGAACAGCCAAGGCTGAGGAGAACTTCTTCCAGCAGCTGGAAGAACCCTGGCTCTAGGAACGTCAGTGCTGCCACACGCACAGGAGCAGCCCAGAAGATGAAGCTGGGGTGTGATGTCCCCGTGTGAGGAACCTCCCGATGGGCTGGAGAAACAAGGAGACCTTCAGGGAGCAGGACACAGGAATTCCCACCTGGGAAGAGCACGGTGGCCACCCGGACTCCTTGTGTGGACCTTTCCCGTGGGGAAGGTGTGCGAAGAGGACAGGAAGAGTCCTGATCCGAGTGGAGGCAGAGGGAGAGGCTGACCCCAGCCCCTCGGCTTGTCTGGCGCCGTCAGGGCACAGGAGGGCTGGGCTCTGCTCCCGGCTCCAGGCTGCTCCAGGGGTTCTGGCAGGGTGTGAGGAGGGGGGCAGAGGGCAGCGAGGCAGCAGCATCCCAGGACTGTGTCACAGGTGTGGGTGTGAGGGCTTTGGGAAGGGGTGCAGCGTTCCTCAGGAAGGGCTGGTGGCATCCGGAGCTGCTCCGGAGGGATCTGTGCCGGGAGGGGAGGCTGCCCTGCACTGCTCTGCACACCCAGCTCTGCTCCCCTTCTCTCCCCACCCTCGGTGCCCCCTCTCCCTCCTCTCCTGCCCTCCACAAATGCCCCACAGGCCCCTCTAACCCTGCTGTCCTCCTGCCTTTAGCCCGCCAGCTCCTCCGACAGCGACGTCCCCGAGAACGACCCCATGGCAGGGAGCGACGCCGGGGACGACGAGGACGACCCTGCCATGGCCACGGTCCCCACGGAGAAGGTGGACAGTGATGAGGACTCGGACAGAGGCAGCGACCACAGCGGGCTCAAGAGGAAATCCCTGGCCATGAAGGTGAGCGTGGGCTGGGGACAGGAGGGTGGCCCAGCCAGGGGACACTGTGGAGCTTTCCTTGGACCCACCTCAGCAGAATGTGGTGGGGAAGCCAACTCCCTTTGGGCTCGCCAGTGGGAAATGGGGCCCAGCGTGGTTTTGGGGGTCTCACAGCTGTGTCATGATGCCTGTGGGATGGTCAGTCCTGCTGGGGTTTGCAGCCTGCAGGAGGATCCAGAGCTGCAGGTCTGAGGGCAGCTCTTGCAGGGCCGGTTGGGAAGAGCTGGAGGAAGCCCTTCCCAGGAAACAATTCCTTTCCACGGTGGGTGGAGAGGGAATGGGCTTCTCTCACCTTGTCACCGTTCCTTTGGCAGATGCCTGTGACAAAACGGCCTCGGAAATCCTCCAGTGACTTGGATCAGGGCAGCCCCTCTGTCACAGAAGAGGAGAACTCAGAAACATCTTCCGAGTCAGAAAAAAACAGTGACCAGGTGAGAGGATTTGGGGTTGCACTGGCAGGGTGGAGGGGAGAACACCCCTGTGGGAGTGGGGCAGAGGCTGGAGGAAACCTGATTGGCTCAATACCGTGGTGACACTGTTCCACGTTTCCTCGTATTTCTGGTTTCCTCCAGGATTTCACTCCTGAGAAGAAGCCAGTGGCCCGGGCTCCACGGAGGATGCCAGCAGCGGGGAGGAAGAAGAAGGTAAAGGACCCCTAATTGGAGGGAGGATGGAGGGAAGTCAGGGTCTGTGCTGTGGGGAGGGAGGAGCTGGGGGTGACAGGGCTGTGCCCTGGGCTGGAGGGACCTCGCTGATCTCTTGGTGACCCACTGGGGCTCGGGATGTGGGATCCAGGACACGGCTGGGGTTGGGGGTATCACTGGGATTGGGGCAGTGCCACCCCACAGCCACCCTCCATCCCAGCCCTGCTCTCTGCCTGCAGAAAGTGGAGTCTGGCTCTGACTCCGACTCCAAAGTGGACTCGGATCTGGAGATGGGCAATGCCACCGTGGACATGACCAAGTCAGACTCGGACTCAGACTCGGATGTGTCAGTGAAAAAGGCACCACGGGGCCGCAAGCCAGGTACCCCTGGGGCTGCTGCTGCTGCTGCTCCTGCCCGTGCTCCTGCTCCTGCTCCTGTTCCTGCTTCTGCCTCTGCCCCTGCTCCTGCCACCACCTGGGGATGGGACTGTGGGAGCTGGGCCATTCCAAGGCTCTGAGGTCCTATCCCAGTTTGTGGGCACATTCCAGGACCCCTCTGCCTCCACAACTCGGGGCTGTTTGAGCAGAGGGGCCTCCAGGGCTCCTGCTGAGCAGTGTCCCTGTTGTCTTGCAGCTGAGAAACCCCCTCCCAAGCCCCGGGGCAGGAAACCGAAGCCAGAGCGTGTCCCCAGCAGCTCCAGCAGTGACAGGTGAGCTCTGCTGGGGCAGTGTCACCCCCGGGCTGGGCTGGGGGCCACGCAGGGGTCCGAGCCTGCCCTGCCCTGTCCCGGCAGTGACAGCGACAGCGACGTGGATCGCATCAGCGAGTGGAAGAGGCGGGACGAGGAGCGGCGGCGGGAGCTGGAGGAGAAGAGGAAGAGGGAGCAGGAGGAGGAGATCCGGCGGCTCCGGGAGCAGGAGAAGGAGGAGAAGGAGAAGAGGAAGGAGAAGGCGGAGAAGGGCGAGGAGGTGCACTCGGACTCAGACAGCAGCGCCGAGGATGAGATGGCCAAAAAGGGCCGGAGGGGCCGGGCCAAGGCTCCGTCCTCCTCGGACTCTGAGCTGGAGCAGGAGAAGGAGGTGAGTGTGAAGCCCTGAGGGCCTGGGGGGTGCATGGACAACCTGTCACCTCCCTGCCAGGCCATCAGGGACCTCCAGGAATGGCAGGGACCTGGTCTCGTGGTCTTGGGTTACCCTGCAGCTGCCCACACGGTTTTGGGAAGGGTTGTGTCCATGACATATCCATGCCTTGTAGTGAGAGCTCCTGCTCTGGCCCAGGATGCCTCATCCAGCTGCAGGCCTCACATCTGGCACAAGGTGCCCAGAGAAGCTGTGGCTGCTCCATCCCTGGCAGTGCCCAAGGGCAGGTTGGATGGGGCTTGGAGCAGCCTGGGACAGTGGAAGGTGTCCGTGCCATGGCAGGGGTGGGATGGGAGCTTTATGTTCCCTTCCAACCCAAACCATTCCATGATCTCCAAGATGCTCTTCCCACCACGGTCTTGGGGTTTGCTCCACTGTCCCCCTGGAGCCTTTGAGAGCATCTAGGGTGACCATGTGCCATGGGGTGACCGTGTGCCATGGGGTGACCATGTGCCATGGGGTGACCATGTGCCATGGGGTGGCTGTGGGGTGCCCCTGGGCCCTGGGGGTGGCTGTGGGGTGGCAGTGGCTGCTGTTGTGGTGTGGCCGTGGCTCTGTCTGTGCTGCAGCAGGGAGGGCTCTGCCGCTCTCCCTGCATTGTTCTCTCCTCCAAGGTAAAGAAGCCGGCAAAGAAACAGCCCTCGGAGTTGTCAAGGAAACCAAATCAGAAGGAGAAGAGGGGCCGAGCAGAGGAGAAGCCACGGAACAAGTCAGCATCTCCACATCTCCCTGCCTCGCCTTTCCTCCTGGGAATGGGGCTGTTCCTGCAGGGCTCCAGCCCCAGCACCCCGGGGTGGGCATGGGGCTGGTGGGGCTGCAGCGCCTGCACAGGGGCTGGGCTTGTTCCTCCCCTCCTCCTCCTGAGCTGAAGGGGCTGGAGGAGCTGTTGAGGGTTCCCAGGATGAGATTCCGTGGTGTTTCCTTTCTGGTGGGGCTTTTCCTGCCTGCATTCCTGGGAAGCTGAGGCACAGGGTGGAGGGGTCCTGGATGCCCCAGCCAGTGCCATCCCCCTTGTTAGCCCAGTGCTGAGCAGGGGGTTCACCACAGCCATCTTCCCTTTTCCTTCCCTTCCCACAGACCTCTGAAAGTGGAACGAGGCCGGAAGAAATCCGACCCCGTCCCCGAAAGGAGGATGGAGAAGAAAAAGGGTGAGAGAGCAATTGCTTCCCATCACAGAGGGGAGGGGAGGGCTCCAGGGTTGGTTTCCTCATCCCTGGGACAGGGAGGGATCAGTGAGGTTGTGCCAGGACTTTTCCCAGCACTGCTGTGATCCCAGGATCACTTCCCTGGCACCCCCTCTCTATCCTGGCACACCCCGATCCATCCCCTCCAGAGACATTCCTGGGGCTGTGCTCCACTTTGGAAGTGTGGGAGGACACAGGGAAGGACTCCAGGCCCCAGAGCAGATCCCGGGCTCTGGGCAGGGCCGTGGGCTCTGCTGGTGCCCTGACACCTCAGCCTGTGTCTGTCCCTCTGCTCCAGAGCCCACAGTGGAAGAGAAGCTCCAGAAGCTTCACAGTGAGATCAAGTTTGCGCTGAAGGTGGATAACCCGGTGAGTGTCGATGGGCTGGCCTGGGGACATCCCTGCTCGTCCCTGCCTGGCTGTGATACCCGGGAATGCTCCTCCTCCTCCTCCTCCTCCCTGTGGGGGTGCTGGGAGGCCCCAGGTGCCCCCAGGGCAGCTCCTGACCCCGGTGCCATCCCTGCAGGACATCAAGCGCTGTCTGAACGCGCTCGAGGAGCTGGGCACGCTGCAGGTCACTTCCCACATCCTCCAGAAGCACACGGATGTGGTGGCCACTCTCAAGAAGGTAGAGCAGAGGGCTGAGCCCTCGCTGGGGCCAGCAGGGAGCCTTGCCTGGCCCCAGCCCTAAGGGGTCCCTCCTCCTGCTCCCCGGGGCAGATCCGGCGCTACAAAGCCAACAAGGACGTGATGGAAAAGGCCGCCGAGGTCTACACCCGGTTGAAGTCGCGTGTGCTGGGACCAAAGATGGAATCCATCCAGAAAGCCAACAAAGCTGGGCCTGAGAAGGACAAGGGGGAGGCAGAGAAGGGCCAGGAGAAGCTGTCGGGAGCGGAGACACGGAATGAGAAGGGGGAAGAGGAGACAAATGCTGGTAACATTCCTGAACATCCCTGAACTTGCTGGGACAGTTCCCTGCCCTGTCTGGGCATGTCACAGTCCCCTCCTTGGGGCATGCCCCATCCTGCTGGGGACACGGGACGTGGGGAGGTGGCTGCTGGCCTCGTGGGGAGGGATCAGCACCTGCAGGCCCTGCTTTGGTGCAGTGCCAGCAGTGGGAAAGGGCTGGATGGGGAGCGCAGTGAGGGCAGAGAGCAAACTTCCAGCCCCACGCCCGGGCTCTGGGGGCCTCCACGCTGGTTTTTGGCCCAGGGTGGCTCCTCCTGCCAGCCTGAGCTCTGGTCCAGGCGTGAGGGAACGTGGAGATGTCCTTGGACACTGGGTCAGGCTCTTGCACAGGGAGTGGTGACTGGGATCTTCCACCCTCGGAGCCAGGTCTCTGTTTGGGGCCGTCCTGGTGATGCTGCAAGAGCCCTTCCCAGAGGAACTGGCAGGGAAAATCACCCTGTCGGTGCCTCTGGGCAGGGGGATAGAGGTTTTGAGGCCCTTCTTGCAGCTATGAGGGTCAGCCCAGTCCTGGAGTCCCCTCAGGCTTGGCTGCATGTCCAGGGACAACCTGTGGCCATGGATCCTCAGCCCATGAGGGTCGGGATGGATGAGGGGAGCCAAGAGCCTGAGCCTCTCTCTCTTCCCTTCAGACCTGTCAGGACCTGTGAATGGTGAATCCCTGTCCCAAAAGTCAGAGGGCACAGAGGAGAAGGACAAGAGCCAAGGGCCAGGAGCTGGGGAGCTGGAGGCATCCACAGAGGAGCCCCACAACAAGTGAGTGTGGGCACAGGGCTGGGGGTGCAGGCCCCTGTGATCGCTGGGCTCTGCAGGGACGGGTTGGGGACATCCTGTGGGTGATGGAAGGGTTCTCTCAGCTTGGGAAGGAGCTGGGATGTGGGAGAGGGGCTGGGGGAGGCAGAGGGGCGGGGGGCTGAGCTCTCCCTGCCCCTGCTCTCCCCCAGCAGTGTCCAGGACTATCCCAAGGCCGGGCTGGAGAGAGCTCGGGGGGAGTCGGAGGCTGCGGATGAGGAGGAGGAGGAGAGCTGAGGAAGCAGCTCCCACCTGGAGGAGGAGGAGGAGAGGCTGGGAAGGGAGAGCAGCCTCTACCTTGTCCCCTGCCTGAGTCACTTCACTAAGTCCCACCGTAGCCTGTCCTTGGTCTTGTCCTGTGTCCCGCCCGCGGGGGGGCTGTGCTGGTGTCTGTATTTGTCCCCTCCCCACCTCGTTTTTCATTTTGTTTTGTTTTTTTCCCCTCCTACCTAATTTCTTGTGATTTCAACCGACATCATTTCAACCGAAATGAATATAAAGGGTTTTCTAATGAAAAACAGAAGGAACCCCAGTGTCTCTTTCTTGAGGCATCTCTGGCTGGGATGAGGGGAGGACCTTAACCCCAGGGTCAGGGCTGGAAAACACCCCAAATTCCCTCTGACCAGGATCAGGCTCTCAGGGGCTGCTCCAAGCCCCTTTCCCCACCATCATGATCCTCTCTCCACCCAGAGGCAGCTGCTGGAGCCGGGTCCCTCTGCCCCAGGGCTGGCAGCAGGGCTGGGCACCAACTCCTCGGGGTAAAAACAGAGTAAAAAAAAAAAAGGGTTTGTTCTCTCCTAACTGTGCCAGGGAGGAACTGACCTTGGCACCATCCTGCCCACGCTGGGCGCAGCTCAGTGTTGGTCTCTTGGCTCTTTTGCAAGGCTCCAGAGCTTTTGTCCATGTCCAATAAAAGAATTCCCGGCTCCACTCGGCGCCGCCTCCTCTTTGTGCCCCGACCCCCGGCAGGCTGCAATCACTGCCCTGGGGACGTTTCACTTTTTCTTTTTCCAGGACTGATTTCACACTCTCTCCGTAAACAAGACCTAAATAAAGCCCCAAACATCCCAAGTGCCTCTTGCCCAACTGCTGGGAAGTGGGAGGCCCCCTCCAGGACCCCACTCCTGATCCCACTGCCGGCTCCTCTCCTCCCACTCCTGCTCCCACGGGGGCAGGGACAGACTGGGGGGGATGTCTGGGCAACGGGGGCTCAGGACATGAGGATCCCCAGGTTTTGGGGAGGGGGTTGCTCCTCCAGAGCTCCATTCCTCCCCCCCACGCCCCCAAAGAAGCCTCAATCCGGTGCAAAACTAACCAGAGTTTATTGTTTCTTGTGCTGTTACAAGGCCGGGGGTTTGAAGGCACCGAGGACACGGGGGGACCCCCAAGAGGCACTTGGGGCAGCCAAGGCACATAACGAGGGGACAAGGGACAGAGCTGGGGCAGGCAGGGGGGTCCCCACAGAGGCAGGCACAAGGTGAGGGGGGCTGGGGGTGTTTAGCAAAGGTTCCTAGCGAGGCTTTTTTGGGTGGGGGAAGCAGCCCAGAATTGCTACTCCAGCTCCAGCTCCGCCGGGCACTTGCCCGAGGGGGCGAAGGGTCCCACCAGCCACGTCAGGGGGGTGTTGGAGGCCACACGTTCCACCAGCTCGTCCATCAGCTGCCGGGCTGTGCTGGCGTGGCTGCGGGCTCGGGCCAGCACTGGCCCCGTCACGTCCTGCAGGGAGGTGACAGAGGCCAGCGCCGCCCGCAGCTCCTCCACGTTGTGCCGGACCTGCCCCGCCGTGTCCTGCACGCTGGCGGGGAGGCCCTGCAGGCTGGACACCAAGGGCTGGCAGGAGCTCTGCAGCTGCTGGCTCAAGCCCTGCAGCATGGTCAGCGTGCTCGACTCCACTGCCTGTGGGGGGACACGGCGGGGTGAGGGCTGGGGACACCCCGGGTCAGCCCTGGGGGACATCCCCTGCCCTGCTCCTACCTCCGGTGACAGCTGCTCCTTGCCACCGCCCGGCTGCTTCTTGTTCCACTCCAGCCACAGCTGCTGCAGCTTCTCCTGCCCTCCCTGCAGCCTCTGGTCCACGCTCTGCTTCAGGCTCTCCACCTGCGAGAGGGGCACAGCCCGGCTGGGTTGGTGGGGGGGACACCCCGGGGTGGCACAGGGGGCTCGGGGCTGGCTCCTACCAGGTCGAGGGTGCGCTGGAGCTGGGCCAGCAGGTCCTGGCTGCTCTGGCGGGCGCTCTGCAGTTTGCCCAGGGAGTGCTGGAGGGCTCGGTGCCTCAGCTTGGTGGAGAGGGAGCCCAGGCGCACGAAGTAGCTCTGCTGCTGCCTCTGCTGCTCCGGCTCGAAGCCCTCCACGGCCGTGGCCAGCTTGCCTGTGGGACAGGAGCTGCTCAGGGAGTGCCAGCACCACCCTCCCCAGCCCACAGAGCCTCCTCCGCTCTGCCCGGGCTCTGCCCAGCCTCTCTGGAGGGTTGGCATCAGCCGCTCACCCAGCTCCTCATCCGTCATGGGCAGGTAATGGTCCACCAGCTCCTCCGACTTGCCCAGCACGGTGCCGACCCCGCTGGCCACCATCTGGCCCACGGTGCTGACCCCGCTGCTGACCGCAGACCTGGTCAGCTCCACGCCGCCCTGCACGGCCCCTTTGGTCATGTCCATCACACCGGTCACTCGGCTGGTCACCGCGTCCTTGGCCCCAGCCACTGCATCCCTGGCTCCGGCCACGGTGCTGGACACTGCATCCCTGGCCCCAACCACGGTGCTGGACACTGCATCCCTGGCCCCAGCCATGGTGTTGGACACTGCATCCCTGGCTCCAACCACGGTGCTGGACACTGCATCCCTGGCTCCGGCCACGGTGCTGGTCAGCACATCCTTTGCCCCTGTCACCGTGGAGGTCACCAGCAGTTTGGTGTCCGAGATGATCTGGGCAGACAGACAAACCTCTGTTGAGCACTGGGGGGGCCCGAGTGTGCTGCCCACCCCACCCCACCTCACCCCATCCCGGTACCTTCTGGGGGGGCTGCTGCAGGATGGGCAGCTTCTCCTCCAGCTTGTCCAGCCCTTTGCAGGCCAATTCATTGGCGGTGGAAACTGGAGATGTGAAAAGAGGTGGGTTTACACCTGGCAGCCTTGCCAGAGCTCTGCGAGGGCCAGATTTCCCATCACCCCAAAATTCAGGGGGCACTGCCCCCACGTCTTTTCTTACACCTTCTCCAGCCTTTTAGTCCTTGGCCGTACAAACCAAAGACACAAAACCAGGTCCTCCCCCTCCTGCTGCCTCAGCAGAGCTCGGTGAGAGCCAGTTTTGGGGTCCCCCATCCCTGTAGGGTGCTGTTCTCCCCCCCGCACTCACTCTGGGGCTCCAGCCGGGTGAGGAGGGGCTGGGCCCCGCTCACGGCCGCCGCCGTCAGAGTCTTCACTCCCTTCTCGGCGGCGCTGCAGACGGAGCGCACGCAGGGGTGGCTCTCCTTGGTGCAGCTGTAGGCAGAGGCCACCATGTCGTAGGCAGAGCTCACCAGGGGCAGGTTGGCCACGCGTGTCCCGATGCTCTGGGGGCCAGAAGGGCTCAGGGTGAGCGTGGGGCAGAGGGACCCCCAAATCTCACAAGGATTGGGGGTGTGCTGTGTGTCCCCAACACCCCGGGGATGGGTTTAGGGCGCTCCCATGGCTCTCCAAGCCCGCCGGAGGGTGGGATAACCCCGATCCCTGTCTCCAAGCAGGAGCCCCGTGGATCGCCCCCAGATTCCTCCCCCTTGCCCGCACTGACCTGTTGCTCGTCTGCCTTGGGCTGCGCCGGCGTGGGCTCGCTGGTGGCCATGGTGGGACTGTGGGGACACAGGACGGGAGCGTGAGTGGGCTCAGGCGCCCCAGCGGCGCCCTCCTGCCTCCCGAAGGGAGGACCCCGAGTTACCCCTCCCCGGAACGGGGCAGCTCCACGCGGCTGGAAAAACCCGGGCCGGGGGTGGTCCCTGGGACCGGGACCGGGATCGGGAACACAGGCGGGATTGGGACCGGGATCGCGATCGGGACCAGGATTGCGACCGGAACCGGGACTGGGACCGGGACCAGGACTGCGATCGGGAACGGGACCAGGATTGCGATCGGTTCCCGACTGCGATCGGAACCGGGATCGGAACCGGAACCGGGATCGCCATCGGGATCGGAACCAGGATCGAGGACCGGCCCCGGATCGTGCTCACCGCTGGCGGCTGGGCTCGGTTCTGCTCCGCTCGGTTCGGCTCGGGCTCGCCCCGCTCCTCCCCGCCGCCCTTTATAGCCCGGAGCCCGCCCCGAGCGCATGTGACCGGAGCCGCCCAGCGGGGCCGGCCCGGGGCGGACCGGGAGCAGCGACCGCGGGGAGCGGGCCCCCGAGGGCAGCGAACCCCCGGGCCCGGGAGGGCAGCGAACCCCCGGGAAACGCCTGCACCGAGTCCCCCGGCCAGCACCGGGACCGGGCTGCACTGGGCCCCCGGGACCCCCCATTCCTCGGCCGGTGCTGCACCGACCCCCTCTCCCCGGGACCGGATCCCCCGGGACCGGGCTGCACCGACACTCCCGGGGCACCGGACACCCCCGGGACCGCTCCACACCGACCCGATTCCCCGGGACCCGGCTGCAGTGACACCCCGAGCCCGGAACTAGCGACCCCCCGGCCCCTGGCACCGACCCCCGGGACAGACCCTGCCCTGACCCTCCCCTGGTGCGGGGCCCGGCCACGGGGGGCCCGGCGCTCCCCACACCTGGCCCGGTGGATGGAGTCGGTCAAACGGGTCCCAGTGGGTTCCGGCGGCAGGAGGAGGATGGACAGGCCCGGGACAGTCCCGTGTCACCGCAGCGGCTGCTGTGACCGCGCAGTGCTTGTGACGTCGGGGATACCCCGGGGCGGGCCCAGCCCCTCGATGGTGACAACTGGAGCAAAGTTCAGTGCCACACGGCTGCGGGTCACAGTTCAGATGTCCTGGCACCTTGTGGCACCTTTCCTCCCAGCACGCCGTGGAACCCCGTCCCAATGTCTCACCGTCCCACCCCAGCACCCCCTTTTTGAGCCCCGCCTCGGGGGCGCCCCCGGCTCGGCCGCCCGTGCTGAGCCCCCCGGTGAGCCCGGCACGGTGGCTCTGCCACAGCACTGCGAGCTCTGAGTCATTTTAAGGCCAAAAAACTTGTTTTCTTCCTCTTTCAACTGGTTTGAAGCTGTTAAGACACAAAATCCCTGTGCTCCTGAGGCTGAGGGCAGCCCTGGATCCCGGACAGACTCACACTCTTCTGTCCTCCAAGTGCCACCATCCCCACAGGAGTCCCCGGCCGCGACACTGGGGTCCCACGCCGGGTCACCGGGTCCATCGTCCCCTCACTCCCGGTGGGATTTGGGGCTCGCGGCTCTGGGTGGGTGCCCACCCAGCTCAGCGGCACCAGTGACTCAGCGCTGGCTGCAGACCCGGGGGGCAGCTGGCACCCGGCGTGTCCCCCCCACGGTGACACAGCCCTCCCACTTGGACATATCCACCGGCACGTCCTCGGGGTACTCCACCAGCGCGGGGGCGAAGGGTCCCAGGAGCCAGGGCAGGGGCGTGTGCTGCCCCACGTGCTCCAGCAGCCCCTCCAGGCTGAGCTGTGCCCGCGTCACCGCGTCCCGGCTCTGCGCCAGCACCGCGCCCGACAGCTCCTGGAAGGAGCGGGCGCTGCCCAGGGAAGCCTGGACGCCCTCCACGCCGTGCCGGACGTGTCCCGCCGTCTCCTGCACGCTGCTGGGGAACTCCCGGGCGCCGGCGGCCAGGTGGGAGCAGGCGGCGTGGAGCTGCTGCAGGAGGCCCTGGAGCATGGCCAGCGTCCGAGCCTCCACCTGCGGGGTGGGCAGCAGGCAGCGGGGCTGGGGGGGATGGACCCCAACCCCGCCTGGATGGACCCACACCTGCACCACCCTCCGCGGCCGCTGCTCCACCCCTGCTCCAGGTGTCACCACCCCAGGTGTCCCCTTGTCACGTGTCCTCACCTCGAGGGACTCAATGGCCGCTGTCCCCGCCCTCTCCAGACGGAGCCATCTGTCCCCCCACGGTCCCCACGCCCCGTACCTCGTTGTCCTCCATGGGCACCGCGTCCTGCTGGCTCCACTCCAGCCACAGCCCGTGCAGGTGCTCCCGGGCGCTGTGCCGGGGCCCGTCCGTGCCCCGCTGCCCCTCCTCCATCTGCGGGGAGGTTCGGCCAGGTGGGAGCACACCTGGGGCTGCCCGGGCCCGGCCCGGGGCTGGCACGGTCCCTGCCCCGTCCTTACCAGCCGGATGACGTGGTGCAGCTGGGCCAGGAGGCGCTGGGCACGGAGCCGTGCCCGCTGCAGGTCCCCCAGCGAGCGCCGCAGGGCGCGGCGAGGCAGCCGGGCCGACAGGGAGCCCACGCGGACAAAGTAGCTCTGCCACCGCCTCTGCTGCTCCTGCACGGCCACCTCCGTGTCCCTGGTCACCTCCGTGTCCCTGGTCACCTCCGTGCCCGTGGTCACCTCTGTGCCTGTGGTCACCTCCGTTCCCCTGGTCACCTCCGTGTCCCTGGTCACCTCTGTGCCCGTTGTCACCTCTGTGCCTGTGGTCACCTCCGTTCCCCTGGTCACCTCTGTCCCCCTGGTCACCTCAGTGCCCGTTGTCACCTCTGTGCCTGTGGTCACCTCTGTCCCTGCCACTGTGGGACCACGGTTGAGGGCAGCATGGCTGTGCAGGGCACTGGAGCCCAGCGTCAGCAGCCACAGGATGCTTGGCCACCAGGTCATGTGGAGATGCCACCCCAAGCCAGGTGGCCTCTGCAGTCACCTCAGCTGTGACATGAGGCCAGCTCTGCCCGATGTCACCCAGTGCCAAGCTATAAATACCCAGGCGGGCACACAGGGACTATATTTGCTCTTGGGTTTCCAGGTGAGAGTTCACCCAGTGCCATCCCGTGTCCTTCACACGGGGACTGTCCCCTGCGTGGGGTCATGGTGGCCTCAGCGCTGTGGCACCACTGTGGGGCCACCATGTGTGGGCACTGAGCAACAGGCTCCCAGCAGAGCCTGGCACCCCGAGATTTGGGACACGAGGGGCACTCACCCAGCTCCTTGTCTGTCCCGGGGAGGTACCGACCCAGCAGCTGCCCTGATTTGCCCAGCACGGTGTCCACGCCCGTGGCCAGCAGCCGCCCCACACGGGTGCCCCCCACGGCCCCCAACGCCGAGCGTGTCCTGGCCACGGTGCACGACAGCAGCTCCCTGGTCCCGGCCACCACCTGCGAGGGGACAGCACAGGGACAGCGCAGGGGTGGCTTGTCCCCGCTCCTCGCTCGGTGCCGGAGCCCTGCCCATGTCCCCCGGGTGACATTACCCTCTCGGGGGGCTGCTGCAGGATGGGCAGCTTCTCCTCCAGCTTGTCCAGCCCTCTGCAGGCCAGTTTGTTGGCGGTGGAAACTGGAGATGTGAAAAGAGGTGGGTTTAGCACCCTGTGCCTCGCAGCAGCTCTGCTAGGGCCAGGTTTTGGGGTACCCCAAAACTTGTAAAGTGTTCCCCCTCCAACCCTGCAGCTTCTCCAGCCCTTTATTCATCGGTGACACAAACTGGAGATGTGAAACCAAACCATTCCCCTCCTGCTGCCTCAGCAGAGCTCGGTGAGAGCCAGTTTTGGGGTCCCCCATCCCCGTGGGGTGCTGTTCTCCCCCCTGCACTCACTCTGGGGCTCCAGCCGGGTGAGGAGGGGCTGGGCCCCGCTCGCTGCCGCCGCCCTCAGCGTCCTGAGCCCCTTCTCGGCGGCGCTGCAGACGGAGCCCACGCAGGGGTGCCTCTCCTTGGTGCGCCCGTACGCCGAGGCCACGGCCCCGCAGGCGCAGCTCACCAGCGCCAGGTTGGCCACGCGGCTCACCACGCTCTGAGGGTGGGGGACAATAACATGGGGTCCCCAGAGGCACCCGCAGCCCACCCCCAAACCCTCCGTGCACCCCCTACCTCGGTCTCCGGCTCGGCCTCCGCCGGCACCGCGGCGTTTTCGGCCGACATGGTGGCTGCGGTGGGAAAAGAGAGGTTTTGGGGAGCCGTGGGTGGGTGACACCGGTGGGGACCCTCCGGGGGATGAGACCCTCAGCAGCCCCCAGCCCCTGCTCTCTGAGCGCTGAGAGCCACCAGCTCGTGACCCGAGTGGGAGCGGCTGGAGGGTCCTGAGGGGCTCACGGGGTGTTGTGAGGGGTCCGAAAGGGGTTCGGGGATGGGGTTGGGTTCTCCCCTGCCAGGAAACGGGGGGGTTGGGTCCCCTCAACCCCTCTTGGATCCCCCCACCCCCTCCGGGATCCCCACACCCCCTTTTGGGACCAGGGAGGGGTTTTTGGGTGATTCAGCAGAAGCCAGGCTGGACTCGTCTGTCGCAATCCTGGCTGGGGACGTGCCGCCCGTCACCGTCACCTCGGCCGGGGCAGCCCCGGGACCAACAGGGAGCCGAGCCCCGGCGGCCCCCCCTGACCCCAGCAGACCCCCTGACCCCCGGCGGACCCCCTGACCCCGGCGGACCCCCTGACCCCAGCAGACCCCCTGACCGCTGGAAGCCCCCCCGACCCCCGGCAGCTCCCCCTGACCCCCGGCCTGGCCCTGCTCCCTCCGGGGGGTTCGGGGGGGCTCGGGCCAGGTCACCGGGGGGGACAGGTCCCCTTGGGACTCTGCGTTTGCTCCCTTGAGTTTCCAGGGGTGTCCCTCTGGTGTCCCTGGGGTGCTCCGGAGACCTCGGGACCCCCGACCTCCCCCGGACCCCCTGGAGACCCCCGGGGACCTCCGAACTCCCCCCGGGACCACCTGGAGCCCCCCCGGAGCGTTTGTGGAGCCCCCGGGACGCCCCCGGCCCCATTCCCGCCCCGCCCGGCCCCATTCCCGCCCCGCCCGGCCCCGGGCACGGTACTCACGGGGGGTGGGGGTGGGCTTCTGTCGCGACCCCCGGGCCAGATCGCGACCCCGGGCCCCGCCCAGCCCGGCCCCGCGGGGGCGGTGGCAGCCAATCAGCGAAGGGGCGGGGCCGCGTCTCCGCCAATGAGATGGGACAGGCGTGGCAGGGTGGGCGGGGCTTGGGTTGGGGCGCGCTCGTGGAGGCGCTCCGGGAACGGCGGCGGGGACAACGGCGGGGACAACAGCGGGGACAATGGCGGGGACAACGGCGGGGACAACGGCGGGGGCAGCCGCCACCGACACCCCGCCACCTCTCACGTGTCCCCACGGCCTCTGTCCCGCCCGGCTCCAGGTGTCTCCGCCCCCGTTGTCCCCACCCCTGGTGTCCCCATCCCAGGTGTCCCCTTGCCGCGTGTCCCCTTGCCACTCGTTCCCGCCTCAATGGGCTCAATGGCCGCTGTCCCCACCCTCTCCAAGTGTCCCCATCCCA
The DNA here is from genome assembly GCA_014839755.1 of Sylvia borin. NCBI lineage: Eukaryota > Metazoa > Chordata > Aves > Passeriformes > Sylviidae > Sylvia > Sylvia borin. Next base: position 5,229,757 of record CM025983.1, read on the forward strand.
GGTGAACCAAGGCCAGGAGACCCGGTGGCCGCCGGCCCAGGTGTCCCCACGCCAGATGTCCCCACCTCTGGTGTCCCCAGGCCACGGGACCCAATGACTGGCGTCCCCAACCGCAAGGAACCCAAAGCCAGGTGTGCCCAGGCCAGGTATGGCCACATCAAGTGTCCCTTTGTCAGATGTCCCCACCCCAGGTGTCCCCGTGCCACCAGAGCCCCGCAGGGTGCCGGGTGTCCCCCAGGCGCTGCGGGTGCTCAGGCCAGGGGACAGCGATGCCTGGCGGGGGGCAGAGGGCCGCGGGTGACCCCACGTGAGACGGCCGGGAAAGGGGACAGGCAGGGGACAGGCAGGGGCCAGGGCGGGTGTGGGGTGGCGCGGGCAGGGACACGGTGGTGGCACTGCCTCATCCCGGGGGAATTGGTGGGGAAAGTGGGATGGAGCCCTCCGTGGGGCCGGGACGGGGCCGGGTGTGCGGAGGGGGCACAGGGGCGCCTGAGGTGCCAGGGGTGTGTGCGGGTACCCACGGCGGGGATGTCACCCTGTGTCCCCCCAGCCCTGTGCTCCCGGCTCCCGCGGGGGTTAAGAAGGTGCCGAGGCGGCGGCGGGGGAGTCGCCTCCGGTAACCGGGTGTTTATTGGGGCCGCGGGGGTACAGCCCGCGGGCGGCCGCATGCATGGCCGCTGGGGGGGCTCCCGCCGCCCCCTGCCCTATTTACAGCCTGCCACCCTCTGGGGACCTGCCATCCCCCGGGGACCTGCCACTCCCCCGCGACGCGACACGCCACCCCGGGTGGGTGCCGGGCAGGGGTGGCGCCGAAAGGGCACCCTTTGCCAGCAGAGAGTGGGTTCGGTGGGGACCCCCCAGCGGTGTCCCCCCACCCCGGCTGTGCTTTCCAGGAGGGGGTGCCGGGGGTGGGGGAAGGACGGGCAACCCCCAGGCTGGCACTGGGAAAGGGGTTGACCCCGGACTGGGGGTGGGAGTGTGCCCCATCCCCGGATAACGCCACATTCGGGGGGCCCCCAGCCCCCCGCACCCAAAAATGTTCACCAGGTTCCATCACCACCACCGATGCACCCCCGGCCGGATGTCCCAGGGGGCTGGCAGCACCCAAAAGGCCCCCCTCCCCGGGTGCCACTGACGGGCCGAGGGGCTGGGGGGCACAGCCCAGTGCCCGTGTCCGTGTGTCCATCCTGCTGCCCCCCAGGGATCCCCCTCCCAGGGTGCTGCTGCGGGCCCTGGGCCCAGCCTGGGGAGGGGACACGGTGGCCGGGCCCCCCACCGGCACATGGGACAAAGCCAGAACGCAGGGCACCGCCCCACGCCAGCCGGGGACACCCCCAAACCCCATCCGGGGGCACCCGGGGGGTGCCTGTCCCCCCCCTCACCCTTGCAGCACCTCAGCCCGTGCCCGCAGCTCCTGCCCGGCCGCTCCTCCCTGTCCCCAGGGCGCCGGGGGCCCCATCAGTGTCCTGGCCAGGGGACGCACACAGGCTGGGGGCCTATTTGCCCGAGGGAGTCCGCTCCACGCCGTAGCGCAGGAGGTGGTGCAGGTCCGTCAGCGGCCGCGGGGTGCCCGGTGCCCGGGCTGCCCTCGCTGCCGTCCCGTGCCGCCCGTAGCCGCCCGCCGCCGCCTCGCCGCTGTTGAACGTGTGGTTCCTCTTGAGGTGGGCGCCGGGGCGGCTCGTGCCGTTGTTGGCGTTGAAGTTCAGCTGCTCGGGGTGCCAGGGCGGCCCCTCGGTAAAGTCTCCCCCGTCCCCGCTGGGTGCCGAGACCACCCGCCGGCGCTCGGGGCTGGGGTGCGGCGTCCCGCCGAAGTCGCCGTAGGAGCTGCGGGGCGGGCGGCGGGCGCCGGCGGGTGGGTGCTGCCGGGTGCGGGGACCCTCCTGAGGGTCCCGAGCCCAGTGCCCGTCACCTGAGGAGTCGCTGAGTTCGGCCTCCAGCTCCTGGTCCACCAGGATGGCGTGGCAGGAGAGGGGGATGCCCCGCGGCGGGCGGCCCGAGCCGCTGTGCCCGCGCCCGGCGCCCGCGGGGCCGGAGCCTCCAGGGTCCCGCAAAGCCGCGTTGATGATGTTGTGGCTCTGCTCCCAGGTGCAGTTTTGGAGGGCTCCGGGGCAGCGTTTCTGCTGCAGCGGGGTCTGCTCCGGCGTGGGCAGCACCCCCGAGTCCAGGTCGTGTTGGGTGACCTTGCCCAGCTCCTTGGGCCACCCGTTGGGCATGAGCGGGGCCAGCAGCGCGCCGCGGGCCCGCCGCTCGCCCAGGCGGCTGACGCTCACCACCGACTCACTGTGCGCCAGGATGGTCTCCTTGTCCTTGCGCCGCGCCAGCTCCTTGCGGTCCCGGTGCCCGATGAACCAGCACACGCTGAAACCGGAGATGACGGCGCCGATGACGAAGGCGGCCACGGAGGAGATCACCAGCAGGTTCACGGACACCAGCCCGTCCGGCTCGTCCACGAAGCTCTCCGTCACCAGCCCTGGGGGATGGGGGACACGTCAGGGGACCTGCGGGTGCCACCACCGCGTCCCCGAGCGCTGTCCCCGCCCCGCACTCACCCTCGCACTCGCCCAGGTGGGACGTGCTGCCGCCGGCGATGTCCTGCTCGAAGGCCACCCTGAGGGTGCAAGTTGGGTGGTCAGTGGGTCCCAAATGGCCTGGCAGAGTCTCCCAGCCCCCCTCAGTGAGCCATGAGTTTGTCGGGGCTCAGCGATTTGGGGCTGCAGCACCTGATGCTCTCTGGGGACACCACTGTCCCCTCACTGTCCCCAGGCCGGACAGCCTTACCTGGGACTGGGCTCTGGGGACACCACTGTCCCCTCACTGTCCCCAGGCCGGGCAGCCTTACCTGGGGCTGGGCTCTGGGGACACCACTGTCCCCTCGCTGTCCCCAGGCCGGGCAGCCTTACCTGGGGCTGGGCTCCAGGAAGACGCAGGAGCCCTCGGGTGTCCAGCCGCAGTAGGGGTCCCGGCTCCCGAGGCAGTTCCTGCAGGGGCAGAGACGTCAGGGTCAGCCCCGATGGGGGGACACAACCCCCCGGCCCCCGCGAGGGACTCGCGCCGCGCTGTGCCTCAGTTTCCCCAGTGAGCTGAGCCCTGCCTGGCCGGATCCCAGCTCGGGGTGAACTGTTGGGGTGTGAGGTGATGCACAGCCCCCTCCGGCGAGCCCTGCCCAGCCCCAGGCACTCACTTCATGCAGCCCGAGTGCTGCTGGCAGCGAGCCACGGGCACCCTGGCCACGCACGGGGGGAAGGCCAGCAGCAGCGACCCCGCAGCCTTGTCCAGCTCCAGCCCCAGCAGCCGCCGCTCGTCCTCCGTGTCCCGGCCACACCTGGGGACAGGGCAGAGCTCATCATAGCCGCAGCCCTGCTCCACAGGGCCCTCCACAGGGCCTGTCCCAGTCCAGAGGAGATTTTCTCATCCGTTCCCCTCACCCTTGCATCCCTCTCACCCATCTTCTCCATCCATCCACCTGAGCACCCCGCCCGCCCCCTTTATTGCCCCCTCTCCCCTCTCTGGGCACTCACCTCCCGGGCTGGTAGGTCTCAAACTCCTCCAGGAAGACGCTCTGGCTGCCGGGGGCGGCGGGCGCGGGGCTGCTGCTGGCGTTGGGCAGGATGAGGAACTTGAGCACGGTGCCGGTGCTGGAGCCCAGGAACACCACGGTGTGGTTCCCCCAGGGCCCCGCTGCCGTGTCCACCACGATCTTACGGAGCTGGTACCTGCGTGGGGGATGGAGGGCGCAGAGTTGGGGTGCGGGGGAGTCCAGGTGTCCCCAGGGAGTGGGAAACTGGGGCAGGGTGAGGATCCAGCCCCATAACCCCATCTCCCCATCTCCGTGTCCCTGTCCCCAGCCCTATGTCCCCAGCCCCACATCCCTGTCCCCATCCTCACCTCCCCATCCTCGCCTCCCCATCCCATGTCCCTGTCCCCATCCCATGTCCCTGTCCCCATCTCCGTGTCCCTGTCCCCAGCCCTATGTCCCTGTCCCCATCCCCTGCTCACACCCCAGCTGCCCTGCCGGCAGGAGGCTGCGGCCCGAGAGCGGCGCTTGATTAATTCCCCATCAAGCAGCAATTAAGGCAGATTTAATTAGGACGAGACAATCTTGACTGCAAAGTGTATGAGATTTATCAGCTCTCCCAGCGCTCCCAGCGCCGGCACGAGCGTGGAGAGGCAGCACGGGAGGCTCTGGCCAGCCCCTTCCAGCCCCCCCAGTGTCCCCCAGTGCCCCCCAGTGCCCCCCCAGTGCCCCCCAGTGCCCCCTCAGTGCCCCCCAGTGCCCCCTCAGTGTCCCCCAGTGCCCCCCAGTGCCCCCAGTGTCCCCCAGCCCCCCGGGGCACCCACCGGGTCATGGTGCGGAGGATCCAGGGGGCGTTGCCCAGGGCCGGCACCGCCTCGTCCATCAGCGGGTGGGTCTTGACGAAGTTCAGGATCTCGTCGGGGAAGGCGCTGGAGGAGTTGTAGCGCATCCCCGGGGACGCGCAGCACCCGGGCCTGCGGCCACGGCACGGCTCAGTGGCGCTGTCCCCAGCCTGTCCCCAGCCCCGCTGGTGCTGGCCGTGGTTGTCATCACCTCTGTCCCCAGCCCTGTCCTCAGCCCTGTCCCCAGCCCTGTCCCCAGCCCTGTCCCCAGCCCTGTCCTCAGCCCTGTCCCCAGCCCTGTCCCCAGACCTGTCCCCAGCCCTGTCCCCAGCCCTCACCGTGGCTTTGGCACCATGTCCTCTGGCACAGGTGTCCAGATGGACTCGGGTGACTTCTGCTCCCGGAACCGTCCCTCGAAGACGGCGGCCACCTGGGTCATGTCGAAGGCGCAGACGGCGGAGCCGGGGATGCTGTGGGGACACGGCTCTGGGGTGAGCCCCAGGGACTGCAAAGGGCCCTGCAGATCCCCGATGGAAACGAGCCCATTTCCTGTCCAGGACCCACGCCAGGCTTCACCCACCGCTCATCCCAGACCCCCCTGAGGCTCCAGCCTGGATCCCAGCTCAGATCCCGCTGGGCCCGGCGGCTCTGGGCAGGGCACGAGGGGCTCTGACCTGTTGGCGGGCGTGGAGAACACGGCCAGCACCACGGGCCGCCCGTCCAGCTCCAGGATGTCCGTCACGGCCTGGATGACGTTGAAGTAGAAGTGGGAATCGCCCGGCACAGAGCAGTTGAGCCGGGCCTTGAGGAAGGACGTCCACTGCTTCTCCAGCACCCGCTGCGAGCCCCCCATGTCGTTCTTGCACACCCGGGCCACCCGTGACACCACCACCTGTGGGAGGACACCCGTCAATCACCACCCAGCCCCAGTGGCCGTCCCCGTGTCCCTGTCCCCAGCCCGGCTGTCCCTGGGGGCATCACAGAATGGTTTGGGTTGGAAGGGAGCTCAGGGATTTATCTCCCTCCCGGCGGGATGTGTCCCACCTTCTCCAGGTAGTTGAACTCCATGGCGATCTCCCGGAAGAAGAAGTAGACGTGGCTCCTCCATTCCACGGCGTGCACGAAGTAGGGCTCTGTGGGGACAGCGGGGTCAGGGACGGCCCAGGGTGGGCTCACAGGGGACACGAGCCGTGTCCTGGCACGGCCAGGGGTGGGGACACACCTTTGAACCACTTGGAGTCGTGTTTGACGGTGCGCAGGGTGGGGCTGTCCCCGAGGCTGCGGTAGATGACGGCGTCGATGGCCAGGAAATCCGTCACCGTGGCCGTGAAGAGCATCCCCCCTGCGTGGGACAGGGCTGTCAGCGGGGCCGGGGGACACAGTGCCCGCTGTGACACTGCCAGTGCCACCACTGACCTGTGAACAGGGCCACGTTGGCGTGCTTGGGGTCGTAGGGACACCGGGCCATGCCGCTGATGTTGTCCCCGACGGGCTCCAGCGTGTCCATCTAGAGCGGGTGAGAGGGGACATGGGGACACTCGGGCACAGGGGACACCCAGGTCCCCATCCTGAGGGGAGGTCAGGCTGTACTTGGCACAGACAGGGCTGAAGGGGCTGATGCTGCAGACCCTTCCCATGGTGTCCCCTCCTCCCCTGACCCCAAAACCCTTCCCATGGTGTCCCCTCCTGCCCTGACCCCAAAACTCTTCCCATGGTGTCCCCTCCTCCCCTGACCCCAAAACCCTTCCCATGGGTGTCCCCTCCTCCCCTGACCCCAAAACCCTTCCCATGGTGTCCCCTCCTGCCCTGACCCCAGGCCCCCTCCCACACGGGGACCCTCTGGAGGCTCACGCTGTAGTTGGCGCAGACGGGGTTGAAGGCGTTGGTGCCACAGACAAAGAGGAGGCTCTCGTTCCTCACCAGCAGCACCTTCACGAAATTTCGGCACTCTGCCTGCGCCGGGAGAGGGGACTATGACCCTTGGCACCCCCAAACCCCCCTCACCTCACCCCAGCCTCACCACTGGGAGGGGATGGCTGTTCTCACCCCACAACCGCATTTTTGGGACCTGGGAATGGCATTTCTGGCCCCCAATCATTAATTACAAATCAAATTATCCCAGCGGCCAATAAATCAGAGATACAGCAGTGGTGACACCGGGGAGGAGACAGGGTGTGACACGGCCACGGAGGGTGCTCAGTCCCCACCCGGGGGTGCCCGTGGGGTGCAGATCCCCCAGCCTGTACCTCGTGCTTGCCCTTCATCCTGCAGATGCTGATGTCGTGCTGGTTCGAGCGCCACGTCAGTTTCTGGGGGGGGGAAAACCAGTGTGGGGATGGGGACAAGCCAACAGCGTCCCCCTGAGACCCCCCCCGAGGCCTCTCAGAGCTCCCTGGGACCCCTAGCACCCCCCGGGACCCCCGGGACCCCCGGGACCCCAGCACTTACCCGGTGGTAGTGCATCTCAGCGGCCCCGCTGGGCTCCAGGCTGACCCGATAGACGTTGTCCCTGCAGAGGGGGACACGGGTGTCACCACCCCGCAGCTGGGGTGTGCCCCCAGCCTTGGGGCTACAGGACCCACCCCCCGGGAAGGTTTGGGGTGCTGGGGTGGGCAGTGAACAACCCCAGAGCAGTGCCAATGAACCCCCCCCCCCAGTGCCCCACTTTGGGGTGCCCCGGCAGGTGGTGGGCTCCTCCCCAGCACAGAGGAGTGGGGTGGCTGTGGGGTGCCCAGGGCGGAGGAGGGGAGCCTTTGGGGTGCCGGGGTGCAGACCTGTCCCCGATGAAGAGGGTCCTGTTGACCTTGAGGATGCGCTGGATGTTGAGGCGCTGGGTGCTCCCCCCCTCGGGGCCCCCCGGGCGGGCGGTGCCGTGGCCCACGAACACGGGGTAGTGCTTCACGTCTGGGGGGGGCACGGGGGTCACACGGGCACCCCCACACAGCCCAGGCAGCCCCCACGCCCCAGCCCTGCCCAGGGAGACGCCTCCCTCCTGCCTTCAGCCCCAAATCCCACCCCATGGGTGCCCGCCCACCTGCCTTAACCCCACAGCACCCCAAAACCCCCAGAGCCCTTCCACAGGTACCCCCAAAACTAACCCAAAGCCCAGCCCTGCCCACGGGTGGTCCCAAACCCTCCCTTGGGCTCCCCCTCCTGCCCTCACCCCAAATCCCCTTTCCATGCCAGGCCGTGCCCCCTCGGTGCCCCAGCGCAGCCCCCCGCGCCCCCCAGCCCCGGCTGGGCACTCACAGTCCGGGGGGGCCACGGCGATGGGGCCGGGCTCCTCGGGGAAGGTGCCCCTCGCCGTCCTCTCGGCCGCCAGCAGCAGCAGCAGCACCAGGGGGACACGGGGTGGGGGTCCCATGGTGGCCCCTGCCCTGGGTGGGCACCTGCGGGCACGGGCAGGGCTGAGGGGGGCAGCACCCACCGGGGTGAGCCCCCCCGGGGCACCCCAAACCCGCGGGTGTCTCTGGGGGTGGGGGCCACGCTGGTGGCTTGTCACCGGCAGCATGTGGGAAGGCCACTGCTGGTGACATGGCAGGGCTGGGGACATGGGGACAGGAGGGTGAGGACGCCTGGGCAGAGGGACAGGGGGACACGAGGACATGGGGACAAGAGGGAAGCCAAAATGCCGTTCCCCATCCCAAAACACCGCCGGGATGTCTTGGAAAATCTCCGGGGACACTTGAGGGTGTCACAGCAGCCCCGATGCAGACAGACAGCCCCAGGGCCACTACCACTGTCCCCTCACCACGCCGGGCCACCATCCCCACCCTGTCTCCCGTCCCCGAGGGGCTGGGGCCGGCCTGGGTAATTAGCAGGCGCGCAGGGAATTAATTGATCCCTAATTCCATGGGAGCAGGGAGCGATCGAAGCGGCGCCCTCCTCCCCGCGGGGACCGGCGACGGGTGACATTGTGTGGGGCCGGGGGTCACCGCGCCTGGGCGCTGCCAGCGGGGGGGACACGTCCCAGCCCCTCCGTGGTGTCACCGGCCCGGGTGAGACCCGCTCTGTCCCCACCGCGGTCCCCTGTGTGGTGCCACCGCCCCCGGGGACATGTGACCCCGACCCCGCTGTGTCACAGCCCCCGGGCAGGAGGTGACCCCGCTGGGACCTACCCCTGGTGTCACAGCCCCTGGGGACAGTTGACCCCATCCTCAGGGTGTCACCACCCTTGGGACACCCAACCATGTCCCCACTATCTCAGGGACATCCCGTCCTGTCCCCACAGTGCCACACAGCTCCCAGTGACACCCAGCTCTGTCCCCATGGTGTCCCCAGCAGGCAGGAAAAGAGCCGTTGGTGGCCCTTTTGTCACCGAAAGCCACCAAGGAAGGGGGCACCCCAAAAAGCCACCCCGGGGAAGGGCTCAGGGAGGATCCGCCCTCTCCGGAGGGGGTCTGGGGGCCGGGGGCCTGTCGCTGCCTCGGGCGCCTGGAGCCCCTTTGGGGGGCTCCGGTGTCACCGTCCCCTGCCCGCGTGGTGACAGCAGCGGGCGCGGGGTAAGCGGAGCCTCCGGCGCCATAAATGCCGGGATTGTGCGGGAAAAGAAAAGGCAGCGGGAAGAGGAGGGGGCACGGCGGGGACGGGGACACGGCAGCACGGGGGGGACAAACAGGGACCCATTGACGGCGGCGCCGGGCCACGGGGACTGTCACCGCGCGTGTCCCCAGCGGGCTGCGGGGAAACTGAGGCAGCGGCTGGGGACAGCGGGGGGTGTGCCGGGAGTGAGGGGGGGTCTCCGCTTGGCGAACGGCCTCGGCCATGTCCCTTGTCCCCGTGCCTGCTCCGTGCCTCAGTTTCCCCGTGGCGGAGCGCGCTCACCCCGCGCACACGGAGCTTTGGGGGGCGGCGGGAGCTGCTTGACCTGTCCCCCCCCAACACCTCCGCGACCCCCGGCCCTGGGGGAGTGGGGCAGGAGCCGGGGGGTGACACCCAGTGTTCCCCCTCTTGCGGCAGTTCCCGAGGCTCTGAGCAGGGCGGGATCTCCCTGGTCCCGCAGCCGGGGGGTCCCTGCCGGGGGGTCACTGTGTCCCCCCTTCCCGGGGCCGGGAGCCCCTCCCCAGCGCCGCGCTCTGCCCACCTGAGCTGCTCCGGCCGCCTCCGCCGCCGGCCCTGTGTCACCACCGTGTCACCACCGTGTCACCACCGTGTCGCCACTGTCCCCGCCGCTGGCACGGGGGTCCCCGAGCTGGGGGTGGGTGCCCCCCGCCCCGGGACGCCCCGGCGGCGCTGGGGGCTCCAGGAGCGGCTCAGCTGTCACGTCAAGCCCCGCGACCCCCGGGGAGAGGGGCCCGCGCCCCCCGCCCGCGCCAGGTGGGAAGGTAGGGCTGATGTCACCGTAACCGGAGCCACCAACCCCCCCCTCACCCCGGCAGCTGTCACCGCAGCCGGGGACCCGGGGGGGCACCCGTGGGACCCCCCGAGCGGCACCGCGGCGTCCCCACGGGAAAGCACCGGCACGGAGGCACCGGTGAGACCCCCCGGGCACAGAGCGGGGACAGAGGGACAGCGGGGTCCCCCCCGGCCTCAGCGGGTCCCCCATCCTCATAAACCCCTTGGAATGGCAATGGGAAAGAGGGGGGCACCGGGAGGGGGGGACACAGACTGGGAAATACAGTGGGAAAGGGGGGGACACTGAGGGAAGGGGACACACAGGAGAATGGGGGGACATTGGGAAGATCTGGCGCAGGGGACACACACTGAGGAATGAGGGGGTGGGAAAGACGGAGGACACCAACAATGAAATCCCCGAAAATACTTTTTGGGATATAACCTCAATATCCACATCCCAATCCACCGGTCTAATGTCGGGGTTTGGGGTCATTTCCTTCAGAAGGCGCCCAACGCCAAGAAGAAATCAGTCATTAGATATGCTAATGAGGCCCTTACACACACACCCCCACACGTGCTCCAGACCCCCAAAATGTGGCCCCCGGTGCCCAGAGCGTCCCTTGCTCAATGGGGTCACACAGTGCCACCCCATTGCCACAGAGGAGTTTGGGGGTCACCAGCAGGGTCCCCCCACCGCCCCGGGGACCCCCCCAATCCCAGCTGCCGCCGGGGCTGGGGGGCTGAGCCCCCCCCGGGTTTCCGTTCGGGGCCCGGTTCAGATGGCAGAGCCAGGAAGCAGCTGTCCCCACGGCGGGGACGGAGCAAATGTCACCCCGGCCACCTGGCACCGCGCGCTGGCCTTGTCCCTGTCCCTGTCTCCTGCCCTGGGTCCCCCCCTTTCCAAGCGGCACCTCCCGGGGGGACTCGGGCAGCCCCCCAGAGCCGCGGGGGTGCCGAGAGCACGGGGGGACACGGGCACCGCCGGGGTCCCCGCGCGGGTGACAGGGATGGGGGTCACCGGCGTGACGGGGGGGGGGACACAGCAGCCACCATTTACCTTGGCGCTTCCACGGCCCCGCCGGCGGCTCAAATGTCCCCCCGGGCCTCCCGCTCCGGTTACCGGCTCCGCTTACAGCTGCCGTTTATAGCCCCGCTGCCTGTCCCTTGTTCCCTGTCGCTGTCCCCTCCCCATCGCCCACCGGGTGGGGACACAGGCTCCGAACCCCCCAGGACACCGCAAGCGACCAAGGGCACGGGGATGGGGGGGACCCCGCGGTCACCTTGGGTGCCTTTGTCACCCACCGTGGGTGCCCGGAGGTGGCTGCAGCTGCTGGGTGCCCCCTTGGCACCCCCCGGGTGACACCCATGGGTGCCCCGACACGTCCGTTCCAGCACGCCGGCGGTGCTGGTGGCCGGCCAGAGCCGCATGGTGATTTGCATATTAAATACAGGCTCATCTGCATATTAAGGACGGTTTCCTAGCGAGGAGGATCACGCGTCACGCCGAAATAAACCCCGGGCAGGGAGGGGGGACAGAGGGGGTGGCAGACGGAGTGCTGTGTCCCCTCAGCCCTAGTCCCCTGTCCCCAAAGCTGTACCCCAAATTCACAGCCCTTGTCCCCTGTTGTCCCCCCAGTTCACAGCCTTTGTCCCCCCCCAGTTCTATGGGACAGGATCCTCCCATCCCGCTGGTGTCCCCAAGCCACTTGTCCCTACCGACACACATCCCCCCACATCCCCCCCAAAGACTGTCACCTCCCCTTGTCCCCAAAGGGGCACATCTCTCTGTCCCCCCAAAACAGCCGTTCCCCTCATCTCCCTTGTCCCCAAGCCCCACATGTCCCTTGTCCCCAAAGACACTCACCCCCCTCGCGCTGTGCCACCCCAGGGGCTCCGTGCCCTGGCAGGGTCCCCTGGATCTCACCCTGTCACCTCTCCTTGTCACCCGCATGGCCCCGGGGCGGCGGCAGGAGCAGATCCGAGTCACCGCCGGCCTCGTGCCTCAGTTTCCCTTGGGCGGGGGAAGAGGGAACCCCCCGTTCCTGCACCCCGCCCTGGGAACCCCCACCCTGCCAGCGCCGGGCGGCACCTCCCCGTGCACCCCGGGGTGTCCCCGGGGATCCTTGTCCCCAGGGATTCCCGTCACCGCGGCGTCTCCTCCTCACGGAGCCCATGGCCCCAGCGTGTCCCACCCCCGAGGAGCCCCTTCCCCAGAGCGTCCCCTTCCCGAGGATCCCTGTCCCCACGGGATCCTGTCCCCCAGCAGGCAGAGGGACACCAGCTCGTGGCTCAGTCCCATGGGAGACCCTACAATAACAAGCCGGAGTGTTTACATCCGGCTCCAGGCGGGAACCCTGCAATTACACCTCGGGACACGGAGCATTCCCGGCCTGGGAGGCTGCTGAGCACACCCACACGGCTCACGGGCACCCCAAACGCGCCCCAAACGCGCCCCAAACTCACCCCAAAGCACGGCAGCCCTCAGAGAGCAGCCCTACAGGGACCCCCCCGAGCCCAGCGGCAGAGGAGCTGCAGGAGGCTCCGGGAGGTCGGGACCAGGCTCAGCCCCGCAGTTGGCTCCGTTTTTAGGCCCTGATAAAGTTGGGATGTTGGTTTGGGGTTTGTTGACATTCAGGTCCCCTCTCCACTGCTCCAGCCGGGAAAATGGAGCTTTTCACTCTCCAGGCCCAGAACCGGCACTTCCCGGGCAGATTATCTTCAAACTCCTACTTCTATTTAAATAAAGTTAAATATCCACTGGGTTACACGGGGCAGAGAGGGGCTGGGGGTGGCAGGTCACCCCAGTGTCACTTTAGTGTCACCGTAGCCTCTCCATGCCCAGCATCCTGCTGTCCCCAGGGTGATGATGGCCCTGGAGGTGGCACTCAGGGTGCCCACCTTCCCTCCCGAGCCCCCCAGCTCCCAGGAGCACCAGGGGACGGGGACACCAGAGGGGACAGGAGCCACGGCCACCCCCAGCAAACCTCCTCCCGCCACCGCCGGGGTGCCCAGAGGGTGACAAAGTGACAAGTGGCTTCCGGTGCCAAGGTGTGGGTGAGAGCACGTGAGCCTTCGCCCTGCGGCCTCCTCCTCATCCTCCTCCCCAGTGCCAATGTCTCCATCCCGGTTTGGGAAGTGTCCTCTGTCAGGGCTGGGGACAGGAGGCAGCTGTGGGGGGACACCCCACGCCCCGCTGGGAGCCCCGGGGGCGCTGTGGGGGGCTGGGAGCCGGGCTGGGTGCGGGGACTGCCGGGGACAGCGTGGAGCGTGGGATGTGGGCTGGGGAGTGGGATGCAGGATGTGCACCGGGATGTGCAGATGGAGTTTGGGATGTGGGATGTGGAGTGGGATGGGGCTGGGATGCAGGGTGGAGGATGGGGTGGAGGATGGGGTGGAGGATGGGATGGAGGATTCAGGCTGGTTTAGGAGGCACAGGGTGGGATGCAGGGTGGGACACAGGGTGGGATGCAGAGTGGGATGCAGGCCAGGCTATGGAATGGGATGCAGGAAGGGATTTGGGTTGCAGGATGCAGGATGGGATATGGGATACAGGATGGGATGTAGGATCAGGCTGGACCGTGGGATGCACGATGGGCTGTGGGATGTAGGATGCAGGATGGGCTATGGGATGCAGGATGGGCTGTGGGATGTAGGATGCAGGATGGGCTATGGGATGCAGGATGGGCTATGGGATGTAGGATGCAGGATGGGCTGTGGGATGCAGGATGGGCTGTAGGATGCAGGATGGGCTGTGGGATGCAGGATGGGCTGTAGGATGCAGGATGGGCTATGGGATGTAGGATGCAGGATGGGCTATGGGATGCAGGCCGGGCTATGGGATGTAGGATACAGGATGGGCTGTAGGATGCAGGATGGGCTGTGGGATGCAGGATGGGCTATGGGATGCAGGATCAGGCCGGGCTGTGGGATGCAGGATGGGCTGTGGGATGTAGGATGGGCTGTAGGATGCAGGATGGGCTATGGGATGCAGGATGCAGGATGGGCTGTGGGATGCAGGATCAGGCCGGGCTGTGGGATGTAGGATGGGCTGTGGGATGTAGGATGGGCTGTGGGATGCAGGATGGGCTGTGGGATGCAGGATGTAGGATGGGCTGTGGGATGCAGGATGGGCTATGGGATGTAGGATGCAGGATGGGCTGTGGGATGCAGGATGGGCTATGGGATGTAGGATGCAGGATGGGCTGTGGGATGCAGGATGGGCTGTGGGATGTAGGATGGGCTGTGGGATGCAGGATCAGGCCGGGCTGTGGGATGCCAGCGGCGCGCAGAACAAAGGGCCATTGTTCCCAGCGCCGCCTCCGCGCTGCCGCCTCGCCGGAAGGTCCGAGCGGCCTCACCGCCCTCGGAGCTGCTCCTTGTTCTGCCGGCACAGCCCGCGGCGCCACCCGGCCACCGCTGCCACCGCCACTGTCACCTCCGCCCGCGCCGCCACCGCCACCGCCGGCGCGGCTCCTCGGGCAGCAGCGCCCAAAGCCCGAGCGCAGGACGGTGTCCCTGTCCCCGGCGCGGCCCTGCCAGGTGTGCCAGGTGCCATCTGTGCCCGGGGGCTGTGCACGGGCTGTCGCGTGTGTGCGGGGGGTGTCACCGTGTGTCGTGTGTGTGTGTACAGGTGTCACACGTGTCACTGTGTGTGCCTGTGTGTGCCTGTGTGTGCACCGTGTGTCACTGTGTGTGTGTGTACAGCAGGTGTCACACGTGTCACATGTCGCTCTGTGTCACTGTGTGTGCCACCAGCTGTCGTGTGCATGCGCAGGGGGTGGCAGAAGGCACCGGGTGACACACATGTGCAGGAATGTGGCACCAGCTGGCACCCGTGTGTGATGGCATGCGGGCACCGGGTGGCACCTGTGTGTGTGTGCATGGGGTGTCACACGTGTGCATGTGTGTTCACGGGTGTCACACATGTCCGGGTGTGTTCACAGGTGTCACACATGTCCAGGTGTGTGCAGGGGGTGTCACACCTGTCCCTGTGTGTTCATGGCTGTCACACGTGTCCAGGTGTGTTCATGGCTGTCACACGTGTGAGCCGTGTGTTGTCACACGTGTGACCAGGGCTGTGCACACCGGGCTGGCACGAGGGCTGAGCACAGCAGGGACGGGTTATTTTTGGGTTATTTTGGGCACATGGCAGGGATGGATCCCAGCTCCCACCTCCCAAACCTCCTCCCTGACACTTCCCCATTTCCCGGCGCTCCCTCCCCGCGCTCCCGGGAGGCGATGGATGGGGAGGAGAGAAATGCCCGCGATGTCCCCACCGTGCCACCAGGGCCGGGGCCGTCCCTCGGGGTGACCCGCGGGTGCTGCCACCGCCGGCTCGTCCCATCGCACCCTCTCCCAGCGCCCTGGGGCTGCTCCCAGCACTGTCTCCCTCCCGCCCCTGTCCCTGCTCTGTGCCTCAGTTTCCCCAGCCGAGCCCCCCGCAGCCCCCGCGGTCCCTCCCGCAGCCGCCGCTCCCCCGGGGCCGCCGTGTCCCCCTCCCAGTGTCCCCCTCCCCGTGTCCCCGCTCCCCGTGTCCCCCTCCCCGTGTCCCCCTCCCCGTGTCCCCGCTCCCCGTGTCCCCGCTCCCCGTGTCCCCCCCGTGTCCCCCCGGCGCCAAACCCGCCGCTGAGCTCGGCCGCGGCGCTGGCGGGTTTGATGGGATTATCCCGGCGGGCGGGATTACACCGGGAAGAGCGAGGATTAGCCACGGCACATCGGCACGACACTGCCACTGTCACTGTCACCGCCACTGCCATTGTCACTGCCACTGCCACAGCCACAGCCACGGCACATCGGCATGACACTGCCACTGTCACTGTCACCGCCACTGCCATTGTCACTGCCACTGCCACAGCCACAGCCACGGCACATCGGCATGACACTGCCACTGTCACTGCCACCACCACTACCATTGTCACTGCCACTGCCACTGCCATTGTCACTGCCACTGCCACAGCCACAGCCACGGCACATCGGCACGACACTGCCACTGTCACTGCCACCACCACTACCATTGTCACTGCCACCGCCACTGCCATTGTCACTGCCACTGCCACAGCGCATCAGCACGACACTGCCACAGCTACTGCCACTGTCACCATCACCGCCACTGTCACCGCCACTGTGATTGTCACTGCCACAGCTACTGCCACCGCCACTGTCACTGTCACTGCCACTGCCGTTGTCACAGCCACAGCTACTGCCACAGCCACTGCCATTGTCACAGCCACAGCTACTGCCACAGCCACAGCCACTGTCACAGCCACTGTCACAGCCACTGTCACTTCCACTGTCACCCCCACTGCCGCAGCCACTGTCACAGCCACAGCCACTGCCATGGCACCAGCGGCCCGAGCTGGGCTGACCTGGGAGCTGCTGGAGGCCAGGTGTGGTGCCCCAGCACAGGGGCCCCGGGAGCGGCGGCTGGGAACCGGCACAAGGAGGAGGGAGGGATCTCTTAACCCCCCACCCCTCTGGGGCTTTTAATTTGACAAAACTGTAATTAAATAGGAAGCAAAACCCCGTTAGCACACGGCGGCCCCTGTGGCATCTCCCGTGTGCCAGCCCTCTGCCCTTCCTCTGCCCCCTGCTCCCCTCAGGGGATCCAGCCCCTCACCGCCCCTTTGGGGGGACACCACCAAACCCTGGAGGTCCCTGCGGCTTGGCTGGAGGGTCCCCAAGGCCACCGTGTCCCATTTGTCGCTGAGTCAGGCACTGCCAAGGGTACAGAGCCTGCTTTGGGTGTGCCAGGTTCCACCTCCAGCACCACCCCGGGCAGGGGCGGCCGAGCCCGGGCTGTCCCCGGGCTGTCCCCGGGCTGTCCCCGGGCTGTCCCCGGGCTGTCCCCCGGCTGTCCCCCGGCTGTCCCCCGGCTGTCCCCGGCGGCGATGGCACCAACAGGTGAGGCAGGAACAGCTCCCACACGGAGCCGGGCCCGCTCCTGCTTTTCTTTACTCCTGTTGATGTTGCCGAAAGGCGCCGGGTGCCACCACAGCGGCAGCACGGGGAAACGGCCCCCGGTGACCCTGGGCTGGCACCCAGGGGACAGCGGCGTGGAAAAGCCACCCTGGATGACACGGTGCCCGTGCCTGCCGGGACAAGCCCCGACGGGAGCTGGGATCCGGCCCCGGCGCGGGAGATGCTCCAAGGGCCCGGCGCAGCTCATGCCTTAAATCGCATCCAAACTGGCAGGTTTAATTAAAAATATTCCAGCTTGTCTGGGGATACAAACCGCATCCGGCACTGCAGCAGGGAGCCGCATCCAGCTCCGGGGCCTGGCGGGCAGGGCCTGGGGCCGGCCTGAGCCCCCGCACCGCCGGGGACTGCTGCTGGCAGCACTGGCCTTACTGGTTAAACTGGGAGCCAGACCGTGGGCCGGCCTGTGCCAGGGCCGAGGGGACAGGGACAGCCAGCCCGGTGTCACCGTCCTGTGCTGTGACCTGGGGCTCCTGCCGGGGTTCGGAGGGACCAGAGGCAGCAGAACCCTGGTCCGGGGGGGCACGGGAGGTCCTTGGGCCCCCCGAGGGGACAGCTCTGCCGTGGGGGGCACAGGGTGTGCGGTCCCGTGTGGGGTCACCCGGCTGGGCTGAGCTGTCCCCTTTGTCTGTGGGGATGGCACCAAAACCATCGAGGGGTTCTGGAAGTGGGGATGAGCCGTGTCCCCCCCGGGTGACACAGGAGTGGCCCCGGTGCTGCTGGAGGGGGCTGAGGTGCCCCCCGGCACCCCCAAAGCTGAACCCGACCCCCGGGGCCACCTCCTGCCCCCCCCAGCACAAGCCGTCCCCACTGCAGCCACGTGCCCCGGTGACAGCGGTGACCCAATTCCCGTGTCACCCCGGGGACGCTGCGAAAGGGGCTGTGGCACCGTGCTCAGCACCCAGGGACTCGCCAGGATGGGACCCCCGCACCCAGAGGGGCCACCAAGAGCACCCGGGGGGTGTCCCAGGGGGACGCGTGGCACTGCCCGGACCCTGGGGCAGCCAGAGCTGCCCTCAGCAGCGTTTCTGTGGGGCTGGGGGGGACACGCAGAGGGGCCCCCCAAACCAACAGAGCCCTTCCCCGAGGCTCTGTCTGTAGGACGGGGAGCTCGGCCACCCCCTGCCCCCCTCCCGGCACATCCCTGGAGCAGGACTGGCCCCAAAGAGCCCCCACATTGGACCCAAAGACACCGAGGGGGGCACCTGGGGGGGACACGGCGGTGCCACATGTGCCATCATCACCCCCCACCCCAGGCAAGCAGAGGTGGGTGCCCCCGTGGGGAGGTCACTCACGGCAGGTGTCTGACACCCCTCCCCGCCGGCACCCCAGGGTGGGGGGATGGATTGGGGGTCCCCTCTGCAACCCCCTCAGAGCTGACGACCTGGTTTGGCAGAGGGAAACTGAGGCACGGCAGGAAGCAGAGCTCACCCAAGGTCACCCCGTGCCGACGGCACAGCCCCGTGGGCATCCCCCCCCCCCGTTCGAACGGGAGGTGCTGGGCCCCCTCCCCAAAGCCCCTGAGCAGGGCCGGGGCTCCCCCTGCCCTCTGCCCGGGGGGGGGCGGCTGGAGGGGCTGGGGGGGGTTGGGGTGCCCCGGCCCCCGCCGGCTCCGGGTGATGTGGGACGATGGGGGTCAGCCTGGGGGGCGGGGGGGTTTGCTGGGCTCTGGGGGTGCCCGGGACACCCCAAGTGAGGGTGAGAGGGGAGGATCGGGGTCAGTCATGACACCCCCAGCCGTGTTATTTTAGGGTTCCCCCTCGCCAAATCTGCCGAAGGTGCAGCGGTGCCGAGCCCCCCAAAGCGGGACTGGGCCCCCCCAGCCTGGCAGACGCTGCCTGCGGCCCCCCCGGCCCTGCCCTGACGCCGGGGGTGTCAGACCCCCCCAGGCACGGCGGGTCCCCCGCTTGTCCCCCAGTCTCGTCCCCACCAAGTTACAGCCCCGAGACAGAGGCAGGCACCCCCCGGATTTGTGGGTGCTCTGCCCCCCGCCCAGCCCTGCGGGGTTATTCGAGGGGGGGCACAACCACCGAGCCCCCCCAGGCTGAGCCTCGCCGCTCCCCGATGCCCTTTCGGGGGCTGCAGCGGCCGGACCCCCCCATTTCAGTCTCTGCCCCCCCCAGCCCAGCAGAGGCTCCCCGGGGGGGGCACAGAGCGGCCCCTCCTTTTCTCACCCCCCCCGCCAAAAAAAATTAAACAACAAACCCTGGCTGCTTCCCAAAGAAACGGCGGAGGCAAAACGGAGCCCGACGAAGCAGAGACACCCCCCCACCCCCATCCCCATCCCCATCCTCATCCCCATCATCTCCATCCTCGGGGCGGGGGGGCTCCGGATCCCGCGCCCATCGCCGGCCCGGGGGGCTGCGGGGTGGGAGGGGGGCGTGGGAGGGGATGGGGGGTGGGACTGGGTGCTGGGTGGAGGGGATGGGGGGGCCCCGGGCTGCGGGGGGGCTCAAGGGGCGCTGGGCTGGGGGAGAGGGGTGCGGGCTCGGGGTGTGGGGTGAGGATGTGGGGAGCACCGGGGGGCAGGGGGGAGCGGAGGTGCTGCGGGTGGGGGCAGGAGGTTGAGGGATCAGGGTGCGGGGAGGGTCCCCGGGGTGCCGGGGGGGGCTGGGGGTGCGGGATGAGGGTGCCGGGACGCTGGCGGGGTGCCGGGGTGGGCTGCGGGTGCGGGCTGGAGGTGAGGGGCACGGGAGGGGGCCGGGGAGGGGGGAAGGATTGGGGTGCGGGTGGGACCCCCAGGAGTGCCGGGGTGGGGATGGCGATGCGGGCTGGTGGTGCCGGGGGGGGAGCGGTGCAGGGGGGCTCAGGCTGCAGAGAGGGGGCACAGAGGGGTGCGGGTTGGGGGGCGCGGGGGGGGCCCCTCCAGCCCGTGACCCTTCAAGGTTCCGCCCGCTCCGCTAACAAAAGCGCCGCTTCCCAATGCAGCAGCGGCGGCGGCGGGAGGGGGGGGGCTGGGGGGGGCACCCCCTTTTCTCCCTTCCCCCCCCAGCCCAGGAGAGGCGACGGATGGAGAAGGAGGAGAATAAACCGGGACGGGACCGCATCGGGCGGGGGGCGGGCGGGGGGCACCGGCCGCGCTCTTACCTCGCCGTCCCGGGGGGGTCCGGGGGGGCTCGGGGCTCCGCGCACCTGCGCCCACCGGCAGCGGCTCGGCCCGGCCCCGCTCGGCTCCGCTCGGCCGCGGCGGGAGCGCCGGTACCGGGGCCGGGCGGGGCGGGGCCGCGGGGGGGGGCGGGGGCCGGGCCCGGGCCCGCCCGGTGGCTGCGGCGGCACCGGGGCCGCTCCGGCAGCAGCGGCGATGGAGGAGCCGCCGCCGCCGGCGCTCCCGGAGCGGCTGCGCCCCCCCGCCCTGCCCCCGCCCCGGGGAGGCGGCTCGGCTCGGCCCGGCCCGGCCCCGGGCCCCCCGCCCCCGGCACGGAGGGGGGAGCGCGGGGGGACCGGCCCCGCCTGCCGAGGCCCCCCCGGGAAGGGGCAGCGCTCCCCCCGCGTTCCCGGGCAGCGGGAGGGGTGGGACCGGCCCCCCCCGGTCCCCTCCATCAGTGTCGCCCATCCCGGGGTCCGGGAGGGGCTGGGGTTGGGGTTGGTCCCCCCCATCCCCTGCCCGGCTTTCCCTCCATCCTTGGCACGAAGAGGGGTTCACACCGAGCCCCCCATCCTCGGCCTCCCTTTCCACCACCGCTGGCACGAAGAGGGGCTGAGGCAGACCCCCTCCGCCCCTGCCTCAGTTTCCCGAATGTCCCGTCCCGGGGAGGGGCTGGGACCCCTTTCCCCCATAAGTGACTCCCCTCCATTGCTGCTGAACTCGCCCCTGTCCCCAGGCTGAACCTCCCTCCAAGTGAGCCCCCATCTCCTGCCTCAGTTTCCCCTGGCCCCCAGGAGCTGCTCTGCGCCCCACGGGTGTTGCCCACCCAAACGTGCCCACTCTGGGCCGCAGGGGACGCCAGGATGGGCCCCGGGGGACACTCGGGGCTCTGGGGGTGACACACAGGGCGGGGGCCTAGCACGGCATGACTTCGGTGGCTTTGTTGCTTTGTCCCGGTTGGTTTCTCCTGAAAAGCCCCAAATGTGGGTAAATCGCTGTCGTGGGTGGGTCCGGGTGCCAGCCCGCCCTGGGCAGCGGGAGGTTCGGAAGGTGATTCACCTCTTCCTGCATCCCTCCGGTCCCTTCCCGCTTCCCAGGGCAGGAGGGGGACGGCCACCCCCGGGGGGACACTGACGGAAGGGGGGGTCTCCAGGGGAAGGAAACACAGCCATGACTCAGCGCCTGAATCAGCGTCCCCAGGGGGACAGCGAGGGGACACCGCCAGCCCCTTGACCTGTTCACACAGCCCCTGCCCTCGGCTCCCCCAGCTCGGGCTCGTGATGGCTAATTAACCAACCCTCCTCGGAATTAATCCCTCCGCAATTCCTGCGAGCACCCTCCGGACGCGTTTTGCTGAACCGTCAGCAGCATCCTGGGGCACCCCGATACCCCACGGATACCCCGTGGCACCCCAACATCCCATGGCACCCGAATGTCCCCTGGTACCCCTGATCCCAGTGCACCCCAATAACCTATAGCACCTGAATGTCCCGTGACACCCAATGGCATCCAAATATCCCCTGGCACCCCTGATCCCAGCGCACCCTGACACCCCATGGCACCCTAAATGCCCCCCGGTACCCCGCCATCCCACAACGTCCCATGACACCTCAATATCCCATTGGCACCCACTGGCACCCCACTGCCCCATGTCACCCCGACATCCCAGGGCCGTGGTGGTCCCAGGGCTCCTCCCGTGCAGGAATTTTGGCTGCCGGTTTGGAAAACAGCGGCCCTGGGAGGGCTCTTCCCATCCGCAGCCTCCAGATCGGGATTTATTCCCGGATTTGGGGATTTGTGTGACCTTTAAGGGAATAGCGCGTGCGGCGGAGGAGTCGCTGGGCTGGGGCGAGCCCCGCAGCCACCCGTGCGATGAGCGGGGCCGGTCTCGGCTGCGGGGTGCAGGGCGATGAGGGGGGGTCTGGGGTGTGTCACCCCCCGCCCGTGCCCCACCGGCCTCGTGCATCCCGAGCACGCGGGTGGGAGCCGTGACCCCCGGCCCGGCCCGGCACGCCCCGGCACGGCACGGCTCCCTGCTGGGGCCCGGGCTGGGGGTTTGGGGAGCGGAGCCTTCCCAGCCCCCCTCTGCACCGGCAGATCCCCCCGCCCTGTGATGGACCCCCGTGATGGACCCCACAGCCCTGGGCCCCTCCACGTGTGGGGGTAGAAGGAGCCCCAGCCCTGGGGGATCGTGGCACGGCAGAGCCCCGGGATCAGGAGCCCGGGATCAGGACATCGCCCTCCCTGCGTGTGTGTGTGTGTGTGTGCACACTCGTGTGTCCATGTGTGCACCCAGACACAGATGTGTGTCCATCCGTCTGTGTGTGTGTCCATCTGTGTGTGTGTGTGTCCATCCGTGTCCCCATCCGTGTGTGTGTGTGTGTCCAGCCATGTGTCCATCCATGTGTCCATGTGTGTGTCCACATCCATGTGTGTGTGTGTCCAGCCATGTGTCCATCCG
This sequence comes from Sylvia borin, assembly GCA_014839755.1. Taxonomy (NCBI): domain Eukaryota; kingdom Metazoa; phylum Chordata; class Aves; order Passeriformes; family Sylviidae; genus Sylvia; species Sylvia borin. The sequence goes on from CM025983.1 coordinate 5,251,968, forward strand.
TGTGTCCATGTGTGTGTCCATCCGTGTCCCCATCCATGTGTGTGTGTGTCCAGCCATGTCTCCATCCATGTGTCCATGTGTGTGTCCACATCCATGTGTCCAGCCATGTGTCCATGTGTGTGTCCATCTGTGTCCCCATCCATGTGTGTGTGTGTCCAGCCATGTCTCCATCCATGTGTGTGCGTGTGTGTGGCTGTGCACACTCGTGTGTCCATGTGTGCACCCATACACAGATGTGTGTCCATCCATCCATATGTCCATCTGTGTGTCCATGTGTGTGTCCATCCACATGTGTGTCCATCCACATGTCCCCCTCCCTGTCCCCCTCTCCCAGCCCCAGCCAAGGCCACCACAGAGCCCCTGTTTCCCTGCCCCGCTGTGCGCTCCTGGGTGTGTTTGCCCACGAGTGTGTCTTTGCCCACGAGCGAGTGTTTGCACACCCGTGTGTGTCTTTGCACACCCGTGTGTCTTTGCCCACCCGTGTGTGTCTTTGCACACCCGTGTGTGTCTTTGCCCACCCGTGGGTGTGTTTGCCCACCCGTGTGTGTGTTTGCCCACCCGTCTGTGTCTTTGCCCACCCGTGGGTGTCCTTGCCCACGCGTGTCCCCGCTCCCGCAGCTGTCGCGGCCCCCCCGGCCCCGCGGTCCCCCCGCACCTGCCGCCGGCCGTGCCGGGGCCGGCCCTTCCCGGCGCGCGGGCGCTCGGGGAGGAAGAGTGGTAATTAAGTTAATTTGCACATGCAAATCATCCGCAGTTGGAATCTGTTAATTTTATAATTTGATGTTTAATGTACATATCTGCTGTGTTTTCCCAGGCAGAAAACCCAACATTTTCTGGGTGCTAATGGCGAGGGCCGTGCCCCGGGGTGGGGGACAGGGACCCCCGGGGGTGTGGGTGTCGGTGGGGCCCCGGGGATCAGCCTCCCCCGGGAATGGCTGTGTCCCGCCCGGTGACGCCGGGCTTCGCCCGGCCAGCCCCAAAAAGGACCGAATTTGCCCCATTCTGGAGGCGGCGCCGGCCCAGGAAGCGTTTGGGGCTGAGCTGAGACCTCAGCCAAGGCGGATGTGGCGGCCACCGGAGCGTCCCCACCCTGCGGGGTCACCGGGGCGGTGGTGGCAGCACCCAGCACGACCAACAGCACCCCGAAATGCAGGAGACAGGGACATGGCACCTTGTCCCGCTTCCCCACCCCCCCCGGGGGCTCTGCTGCTTCACCCCCATCCCCAAATACTGTCTGAGGATGGGGTGGGCTGCAAAAACTGGGGCTGTGCCCTAAGAATGAGCATGGCCCCAAATACTGCCCTGAGGGTGAGCACAGCCCCAAATACTGCCCTGAGGGTGAGCATGGCCCAAATACTGCCCTGAGGGTGAGCACGGCCCCAAATACTGCCCTGAGGGTGAGCACGGCCCCAAATACTGCCCTGAGGGTGAGCATGGCCCAAATACTGCCCTGAGGGTGAGCATGGCCCCAAATACTGCCCTGAGCCTGAGCACAGCCCCAAATACTGCCCTGAGGGTGAGCACGGCCCCAAATACTGCCCTGAGGGTGAGCATGGCCCAAATACTGCCCTGAGGGTGAGCATGGCCCCAAATACTGCCCTAAGAATGAGCATGGCCCCAAATACTGCCCTGAGCCTGAGCATCCCCGGGGGCTGGGCATGGCTCCGGGGCTGAGCATCACCCCCAGCTCAGGCATCACCCCGAGCTCAGGCATCACCCCGGGCTGAGCAGCTCCCCAGGGCCAAGCATCACCCCAAACCCGACCTCCCCAAAAAGCCAACCCGTCCGCAGCTGCCCGGGCCCACCGCAGCCCGGCCCCTGGTTATCTGCAGGCCCAGCTGGGGCTTTGCATGTGCCGGATTTGTGGGCTCCCTTTGAAGCTCGGGCTGCCGCGGCGGAGATAAGGCGGTTCCCGCAGCCCGGGGCTCGGAAGGACGCGGTCACCCTCCTCCTCCTCCCCGGGGCTGGATCCGCCCGGGAGCTCCCCCGGGCCCCGACAAGGCAGGGAGCGGCCCTGGGGAGCAGGGGGAGGGTGATGCCACCTTTCTAATGAAAACTAATTGCCATTAATCCCGTCTCATTGTTTACTCGGGGCTGATTTAAGCACATTTCAGGCAAGACTGAGCAGTTGAACATTTCTAATGTATTTTTCTTTCTGCTTTAATGACCTTGTTCCTGCCACCCCGCTGCCATCTCCCTGCTCCGGGAGGCGACTGGTGACTTCATCGAGTTCATCGGGACACAGAAGGACCCTCCGTGGCTGCTCTGGGGGGGTTGGGAAGGGGCTGAGCTCCCCGAGCCCCCGGGGGGACCCGGCTTGGCCCTGTGCTGGCTGGGACAGTCCCTTGTCCCCAGCAGTGTCACCCAACCGCGGCTGTCCCCTTGTCCCCCAAGGCCAAACCCTGCCCGGGCCCCCGGCCGCTCTCCCACGGCTCTGCCATCCAGATGTGCCCCCCGTGACCCCATTCCAGCTGTTCCCGTTGTCACCCCAGGGCCATCCGTCCAGCTGTTGCCCCCGTCCTCCCAAAGCAGCTGTTCCTGCTGTTTCCCCATCCAGATGTACTCCCCGGAGCCGGGGCTGTCCCAGGCCAGCTGTTCCCCCCAGCCCAGGGGCCGTGCCCCCCACACCCCACCCCAGCCCCCCACCGAGCCGGGGCTATTTTTATCCTCCCTTCAGCTCTCTCCTGCTCCGGTTCCATGCGGAGTCAGTGACTTTCACAGCCTCCTTTCTGCCAAGCCCAGACCTCCAGGTCTCCCTGTGGCCGTGACCCGGCACAGAGGGGCGCCCGTCCCCCCAAAATCCCTGAGGGGGGCCTTGGGCACACGGAGGAGGTGTCCCCATCCCTGCTCCCTCCTCAGCTTCTCTCCTTTCTCCTCACGAGGATAAAACCCTCGAGATCTCCGCACCGAGGAGGAGGAGGAGCAAAGTCAAGGCTTTGGGGTGGGCAGGGATTTGTCCCTCCCCGGGGTCACAGTGATGCCTCCTGTCCCCCCCAACCCCATGTGCCCCTGAGCCCCTCCCTCCCAGCCCGTGCCTCAGTTTCCCCCGTGACCCAATGTACCACCAGACCCCCCAAACCCAACCCCAGCCCCCCCAGAGTGACGCTGCCCGGTGCCAGCCGCCCCCCATGTGGATCCCCCCGGCACCGCGGCTCTTCCCGGGGAAAATCGGGCCCGGCTCCTGGCCTGGGGCCCCGGCAGCGATTGTGATTTTCCCCTCAAGCGTGGCTAAGGCCGGCCCCGCAGCCAGAGCATCTCCCAGCCCCCGGGGGAGTTCTGGCAGCAGCCGCCGAGGGCCAAACCTGGGATGGGGCATCCTCCCACACCAGCCGAGGCGTCACAGGCATTTCACCCGAAACAACGGCACCAACGGGGAGCAGGCTGCTGAGCCCATCCTGCATTCCCTGAGAGTGTTTTACCCCCTCCATCAGCTTTCTCCAGCTGCATTTTCCAGCTTTCAACCCAGTCCTGTAGTTCTCATGTCGTCTCTGCAGGAGGATAAACCCCCAGGAACTGGGGTTCTCTTCCTCAAAAAGATTCATTAATTCAAGGACAATCAGAGTCGGAAAAACCGCTTAAAAAAATCTCTTTATTTATGCCATTATTACAGCCACAGAGCAAAAATGATGCACTCCTGGCTTTGAAGTAGAGCAAACAAACCGCCCGAAATGGTTAAAAAAACCCAATTAAATGGTGAAAATCCTGCCCTCCTTCGCTGCCTAAGGACTGGAGTTAAGGTCAGCTCTTTCCTTCCTTAATCTGCGATTTTTTATCTGGATAGCAATTTTCCCTGGGCTGCCAGCCGCTTGGTAAACGGCCTCTTTTGTCTTTAGCCCTTCCTTTCTCCTGAGGAAAATGGAATCCGATTTTTCTGTTGTTTCTCGGTGCTGTTCACAGGCCGGTGCCCGGTGCCCGGAGCCGCTGCAGGTGCGGTGGGGCCGGCAGCTCCGGGCAGCCGCGGTCCTCGTTTAACGTCCCCGTCTGTCACCGGCGGCGCCCGGGCCGCGGTCCAGGAGCGCTCGGTGGCGGTGAGGTGCCAAGGCGGCACGCAGCGGGCGCCTGGCAGGCGCGGCCCGGCTTCATCGGCCTTTCCCATGGCCCCGCACGTCCCCAGCGCACGGCCCTTTGTCCCCGGAGAGGTTCCCGTGCCTCCTCCGGCCTCCAGAGCCCGCACCCTGCAGCCCGTCCTGGGCGCAGCTGAGCCCGGGCTTCGCTCCGATCGATGCTCCAGCCTCCCTTAACACCTGGGGGATCGATGGGCACGGCAGGGAACTGCCCGCGCCGGGGGACGCCGATAATGCCCCCGGCAGGGCTGAGACTGCAGCCCCCGCCTTAACCCTGCCCGTGCCGTGCTTAACCAGGCCCCCGGGCAGTGCCACCCATCGCCGGCGCCTCCTGTCACCGCTGTCCCCAGGGCTCTGTGTGCCTGCCCTTCCTCCAGCCGCGAGGAGCTCCCACAGCCACACAGAAAATCCACCAGGATCTCCCCAGACCCCACCAGCTGCTGGCACTGGGGTCACTTCCCTGAGTGGGGGGACAGCGCTGCCCATTGCTGAGCTCCCCCTTCCCGGAGCCCTTCCCAAATCCTTTCCCAGGTGCCCTGCCAGATCCTTTGCCAGATCCTTTGCCAGATCCCTTCCCAGATCCCTTCCCAGACCCCTCCCAGATGCCCTGCCAGATGCCCACGCTCCACTTCCACCGAGCAATTCAATCACTAAAAGGCAATTTGACACCTTAAATTCACACTCCGCGAAGGGCTGAGGGGCTGCCCACGCTCCCACGGGCCCGCGGGTGTCCTCGGGGGGCTCCAGGCTGTGGGATTTCGCTGTCCCGGCCCGCCTGCAGCAGCGGAGCGTCCTCCAGCAGGGCGGGAAGCAGCCCAGGCGGTGGCAGAGCCCTGTCACAGCTCGGCACACGCATGAGCTCATCCCGGGGGGACCCGGGCCCCCGAGGGGTGACACTGCCGGGGATGTTGGGGACAGCGAGAGCCCAGCCAGGAGCCGCATCCCGTCCCGGGCAATCGGCTTTCGAGGAAAAGCGATGTGGGGAGAGGGAAGAGGAAGCTGGAAAAGCTCCAAGATCAGCGGCACTGATACGAAACCATAAATTATCGTGGGGCTGTGCCGGCGGCGGGGCCGGGCAGCCCCTCGGAGAGCCGGGAACCGCCGACAGACCCCCGACCCCCGGCCCCGACCCCCGGCCCCGAGCCCCGGCCCCGCCGCCGCTGCCATCGTTAGCGGGAGCCGCAATTTCTCATCAGTCCAAAGGCGCTAATTACCAGGGGCCGTGCCCGCATCCATCACGGCCCCGCCGTGAATCGGGGCCCCGGGGCTGAGCGCAGGAGCTCCGGAGGGGCCCTTGGAGGGGCTCAACCCCCCGAGGGCGGCAGCGGCGGGATGCGCCGCCTGGGTCGGGAGGACTCCGGTTCCCTCCATCCCCCTCCGGCAAGCGTTAAGCAGCTCAGCTTCCCGGCATCCCCACCATCTAATTACACCGAAGATGAAGCAGGGAACGATACCTCGCCGTTAATTAATAACTCGTCACGGCTCAGAGCAGGCGGAGAGCGTGAACGCCGGGTGCTGGCGGAGCAGGGCGCCCAGGTTTTGGGGTGCAAGGGGGGGCACAGGCACCCTCGGAGCCGGAACGGGAACGAGGAGCTGAAAAACGACATTTAAATAATAAATCCCAGCTATTAAGAGAGGCTGTACCTGGGAGCGCCGGGCAGCGCCGGCGGCCAGCGGGGTAATTAGACCGCGGCTGAAATGATGAAAAGATATCTGCAGGCTTTGAGGCCGAGGCTTTGAAGCTGTAAATCCTGTGAAGGCAGCATCCCCGCACGCACCCGCCGGGAGATATTTACCCGGGACCTGCTTCCCACCATCCACGTGGTGTGCAGAGCCGAGGAGAAAAAATCCCCCCGCCACGGGGAGATGATGAGGCCGGAGGGATATTCCTGGGCACCCCAAATTCTGTGCTCTGGGGAAGGGTGACCCCAGCACCGGGGGTGCTCCGGGCTGGTGGCTCAGCCAGAGCCTGTCCCAGCGCTGCCATTGTCTGTGCTGGGAACGCCAGAGCCTCGTCCCGTGGGGTTCTGGAGCTTCTGGGATGAAGGGAAAGGTCCCAGTGGGCACAGGGGGTGGGTGAGCTCAGGAAGGGGGGCCAACACCGCCGAGGGAGGGTTGGTGCTGCTGGGGGGTTCCTCTGGCCTGGCCGGGGCTGTTCCCCCAGCACATGGAAAGGTTTGGGTTTCAGACACCCCCGGCCCCAGCTGGCATCGCCACACGGACACGCGGCCACACGGACACGCGGACACACGGACAGCCCTGATCGTGCCCGGGATTCACCCACCCACCCACGGCAGGTCCGCGGCACCGGTGTGGCCGTGCCAGGTCACCCACAGGGATGTCACCAGGGTGAGGGGCGCCACCTGCCTCAGAGGGGCCATGCAGACGGGAACATCCTCGCATTTGTCCCCTCACCTGCCCCAAGCCCCTGGGCACACGGGTCTGGGTGCCAGGGGTGCCACCGGGAGCCGCGCGGCGTGGCCGGACAGGCAGAGCCCAGCAGGAGCCATGCGGCAGCTCGGCACAGGGGTAATTAGCAGCTTTGATTCCAGATCCTCATTAGGGGCTGGCACCCCCCCCCGCTGTTGCGCTCCGTGCAATTAGTCGCTAAGTAACACGCGGATATTTATACCCCGGCACAGAACCGGGGCCGGCACGATGCCGGCACCGGCATCGCCGGGATGCTCCGCCGGGGACCGGTGACATTTTGGGACAAGCAGCCCGGCCTTGAAGGCCCAGGACCTGAGGGTCCCAGAGCCGGCCCCGGGTGCTCAGTGGTAGGGTGGCACCCAAGGGTGGGCACCCACAGGGGCACGTGTGGCACTGTCACCCTGGGGAAGTCACATCCCCGGCACCGCCGCCAGGCACCGGCAGCTCCAAGAGGCTTTTCTATGGGGAAGATGTTTTATCTTCCCTCTCACCCTACCCTAATTAATTGTTTTAATTAAGGAAATGCCACCTCCACTCCCGACTGCCATTTGCCTGCAGAAACGTTGCTAATTACGGCGAGGGAATCGCGCCGGGGCTCGTTCGCAGGCAGCTGGGAGGGGGGCTGTCAGCGGCGAGGGGGGGGCTAAAATATATGGGGGAAAGGAAAAGAAATGGGCTCGAAGATGCAAATCCCCGTCCAGGCAGCGGAGGGAGTTCGGGGTCCCCTGTGAGGGAAGGGGTGGCCGCGGTGGGGGACGCGGTTTGGACCCCTCCTGCCCGGCCGCGGGGGCTGCTGAAGGTGCCGAGTCCCTTGTGGGGTCACCAGCCGGAAAAGGGCTCGGGAACGGGGGCGCTGAACCCCGAATTCGCCACCGCACGGAGCTGGCACCGCCGCCTCCCTCGCCGGCTTTGTCAGCAGCAGCCGGGAGCTCGCGCTGCGCTCTGCTTTTTAACAGCTTTCATGAATTTTAATGGGCAGTTGCTGCTGGATTTCTCCTCTTCCCGCTGCTTTCCCGCCCCCCGCAGCCCTTCGGGTCGCCCTTTTCCTCCCCGGGGCTGCTCCGGCTCTCGGCATCCTCCGAGCCCCGCGGCCCAAATCCTCCCCGGTGTCCCCCCGGTCACCCCCAGGGAGCACATTTGTCCCCACCAGCGCCGGGTGTCGCCGGCGGAGCCCCCGGGGCGAGGGTGCCGCGGCTCTGCCCGATGGCTCCGGGCACCCCGGGGGCTTTTCCCGAAATTCCACCCATACAAAAGCTCCGGAGACGCCACTTCAGAACCATCCGTCTTTATTAGCAGCTGGTTAACACCTCCCCGAGGGACCATAACGAGGGGAAGCAACTTAATCACCGTCATGCAGCAAAGTGCGGGCGAGCACGTCTCCCCCGGCCCTTCCCAGCCCCAGCGCGGCTCCTTCCCGGTGCCTGCGGTGTCCTCGGCTGCTCCCCCCTGGTGACACGGTCCGTCCTGGTGTCCTCCGCTCCTCTGACGAGGTCTCCGCTGGCTCCGTGCGACAGCATCGCCGCTGGGCCTGGAGCCTTGTCCCTGATGGTCCCTCCTGGTCCTTTGGTTCCTCCAGAGCTCCTGGTTCTCCAGCCATGTCCCTCCTGGCCCCAGGCAACGATGTCCCCTCTCCTCCCTCCTGGTCCCTCCTGATCCCTCCTGGTCGGTGAGGGGATCCCCCGTGGAAGGCAGGCTGGATTCTGCCCTTTTCCCGGGGGATTTGGACGCTGTGGGGCCGGGACACCGCAGGGCAAAGGGGTTTGGGTGTGTGAGGGAAAGGGCCCAGGGCCGTGACTCCTCAGAGCCCTGCTCAGACACGGGGACACAGGGGTGTCACAGTGCGGGGACATCTGGGGGTGCGGATCCAGCCCCACCAGACCCCAGCACCCCTGGCTGTGGCTCCATCCCAGCTCCCAGCAGCTTTCCCAGGGGCTCCATTCCCAGCTCCTTTGGATCTGGGTCCCACTCCCAACACAAAGCGTCGCTTCGAAACGACTCGTGCTTGCCAAAGGGATCGAAATAACATTTTCTGGCGAAGATTTCGCTTTGTGTTTTTTTTTTAAAAAAACGCTGCCTAGAAATGGCTCGGCGCTGTTGGTCCCTCTCCTGCCACCGCCAAATTCCTGAGATTTTGGAGCTGATCCCACCTGGCTCCGAAATTCCTCTTATTCTGGGAGAAATCTCCCGGCTCCATCCCCCGCCCTAAGAGCTAGTGTTGGACCTGGGCGAGCTTTGGGAAAGACAGAAACAAGCTTGGACTGCTGGTGGCTCTGCTTGGCTCCCTGGGCTGGGAAAAACTTGTTCCAGGAAGAGTGCGTGGGAGCAGAGGGAAGGAGTGGGAGAGGATGGATCAATCCTGCCCAGAGCTGCTGCTGAACCAGGTCCTGCTGCCCCAGCACGGCGGAGGGAGCGTGGTCCCACCAAAGAACCTCTGTTCTCCCATCCCTGGTCATGGAACTGCTCTGCTTGGAGGAGGGATGGTGGCTGTGGCCATGGGATGGGGACTATCACCATGAGGAGATGGTGGCTGTGGCCGTGAGGGGACAGTGGCTGTGGCCATGAGGGGACAGTGGCTGTGGCCATGAGGGGACAGTGGCTGTGGCCATGGGATGGGGACTATCACCATGAGGGCATGGTGGCTGTGGCCACGGGGGGATGGTGGTTGCAGATTCGAGCACCTGCCACAATCCCCAAGGCCACAACCGTTTCCCCACAGTCAGAACCATTTCCCAGTGACAACGTGTCCCCCAACCCTGTCTCCATCACCCCCAGCCCTGTCTCCATCCTCCCTTCTTCATCTCCATCGCTGCCGGTCCTGCTTTCATCTCCCCACGCCTGCTGGCCTCCGTCACCCCGAGCTCCTCCACCGCCGCTCCGGGACCCCGCGGTGGCACCGGCTCCCGCAGCTCCACGGGCCGAGGGCGCCGGGAGCAGCGCCGGGAAGCGGCGCGGAAGATCAAGAGGAAAATGATCAAAGGAGGGATGTGGGTGAGCGCTGGCAACCCTGTCACCCTGGAGACGGGAAGCAAATATTTGGGCTAATAGCACTCCCAGGGAGCAGGACTGGGCGCTTCCCATTGTCGGGTGACAATGGCCATTGGGCAGCTGCCACCGAGCGGCTCTCAGGGGAATTTGGGCCATCGGCGGCTCCTAATGGGAACTGGCCGCGAGGCAGAGCCGGGTACCGGCCGGGGGAGGCTCATTGGAGGGATGGGGAGGCTCATTGGAGGGATGGGGAGGCTCATTGGAGGGATGCTGAGGCAGGGGGATGCTCCGGCTGAGGGATGCTGAACTGGGAAGATGCTCTGGCTCAGGGATGGTGAATTGGGAAGATGCTCTGGCTCAGGGACGCTTGTCCAGGGCGATGTTTATCCGGGGAATGCTCGGCTGGGGAATTCAGGGGGTGTTGGGAGGGTAAAAAGTTCACCGCTCTGGCGGTTCCTTCCTCCGAGGGGAACCGAGGCGAGGAGAGCTCAGACCGGCAGCGAGCGCTGGGAAGGGGCTGCAGGAGCAGCAGACGCGTGTGTGCACAAATAAACACACATCGCTTTTTTAATGTATCTTTTTAATAAGCTCAAGCGACTGGTTGAAGAGAGAGAACACTTAAAATTAAATACACCCTCAAATATCTCCAGTTTTAACCCACCGGTGTGTTTGTAAGCACGTCTTTAAGACACTGGGAGAGCACCCAGGCTGCCACCTCCCACCCTCCTGCTTGGGGACACCCGGCAGAGGTGACAACGTGGCCCTTGGTGGCTCTGGGCCAGCCAGCCACTGGCAGACGTGTCTGTTTGCAGTGGGCGAGGCAGGGTGGGCACAGCCCGGGGTCCCGGGGAGGACACGAGGGTGGCACCAACCATGATAATGCCAAGATTATCAGTAATGATAACGATGATACTAACAATGATTATGATGACGGCAATAATAATAATAATAATATTAATAATGACAACGCTGACGCTGAAAGTACTAATATAATTAAAAATATTATTATTAAGGCTAATAATTCCCGAGCTGGCAAAGGGCCTTCGCCTGGTGCCCGCCGTCCGTGCCCACAGGGCAGCACCTGACGTGCCGCCCGCCCGCCGGTTCCGGGAGCAGGATGGAATTGGAGTGACACGGAGGAAAATCAATCTGAATGAATGAGGTCACCTGCCTCATAAATAATTCATCAAAGGCGCGCGGTGACACACCTCGGCCCCGGAGCCGCGGGGACAGGGGGGAGAGGGACGGCCGGGATGGGTGCTGGGGACAGGGGACAGGGGACAGGGGACAGGGGACAGGGGACAGGGGACAGGGATGGGGCTGGGAACAGGAATGGGGCTGGGGACAGGGGACAGAAATGGGTGCTGGGGACAGGGATGGATGCTGGGGACAGGGATGGGGACAGGGGGACAGGGGACAGGGATGGGGCTGGGGACAGGGATGGGTGTTAGGGACAGAGATGGGTGCTGGGTCCTGGCCCAGCTCAGCTCTGCACAGGCCACAGGACGGTGCCCAGCCCCAGCAAGGCTCAGGGCGGGGGTGGCACAGTGTCCCGGGGTGCTTGGTGGGTGCTGGGCCCGGTGCTGGACCCCCCATCTCTGGGAAGAGGCCCCGAGGTCCCTTTGCAGCCCCCCCGGCCCAGGGGTGCCCCCCCAGCGCCCAGCTGCTGCCACCAGCTGCCCCGGGGACGTGGCAAAGGGGCTTTTGTCCCCTGGGAGCAGCGGGCAGGTGCTGGAGGTGCGGGCAGGAAGGGCAGCAGGCGCTGGGATTACCGCGGGAAGAAAGTGCGGCAGTGTGAGCCCGGCAAATGTTTTAATTCCCTTTAATTCCCCGGCTGCACCGCGGCCCTGGGCTCGTCCCCGGGGCCATCAACCCTCCCCACGCACTCGGGGCTCTTCCCAGCCTCCCTCCTCGGAGCTGTTTTGGAGGAAGGCGAGCAGAGGAGCCCGAAATGTTGGAAAAGAACATCTTGAAGCCCTTCTGCCATCTGTTGTGCTTTCAGCGCAATTAAGCAGGCAGCAGCCGTGCCAGGCAGCAGGAGCATCCCTGCCTTCAGCAGCCGTCCCCCTGGCAGGCCTGCGGCTGCACCCCGAGGGCTGCGGGGGCCTGTTCGGGTGCCCGGCAGCTGGCAGCGGCCGCAGATGTCCGGCCTGGCCTCGGCAGGTGGCCGGAGCAGGCAGCTCCTCTGTCCCGGGCTGCTGCCAGCGCAGCTGTCCCTGCCCGCGGCTCACCGGGCCCTGAGGGGACACTGTGGGGTGCAGGTGTGGGGCGGGAGGGGACAGTGACACACAGCGTGGGGGTCGTGGCACTGTCACCCAGCACGGTGACACTGCCACGGAACCCGGCTGTGTCAGCACAAACCAGCGGCTCCCAGCCCGGATTAACCAGCCAGCTCTGCTGCTAATTAATAATCCACTTGATTAAGAATTGTCAGTCAATATGTCACCAGCACAAGGACAGGCTCAGTGACCATGAGCTGGGGACATCTCTCCATGGGGCCACCATCCTCCTCCTCCTGCTGCTCTTCCTCCACATCCTGCACTCCCAGCACAGCCTGCTCGGGCCCCGCCCTGCCCCCCATTAATTGTCCCCTAATGATGTCATGGATCATCCTAGTGATGTCATCAGCATCCTGTCTGTCCCCTCCGTGCTGCCATCACCCAACAGCCCGGGACTGCCTTTGTCCCACAGGGTGACACAAGGACCCCCCTGATGGTGCCATTTGTCACTGAGGCTCCTGGTGCTGTCACAGCCTCCCACGCTCACCCCAGGCTCCCACTCAACACTCGGGAGGGATCCTGACGCCTTGGGGTGCAGCAGGACACCCCCAGAACGCGGGATCCAGATCCACCCCTGAGGAAATGGAAACGTGGAAAGCCAGATCCAGCCCCGGTGTTAAGGGCATCGTCCCCACTGTCCCCAGCAGGTGACACCGGGGATGTCACATCCAGCGGGGCTGGGAGCAGCAGGTTTGGGGGGGCTCCTCCTCCCTCCATCCTGAACCCCCCAGCGCCGAGCAGAGCACGGGGGGCGGGCGGGGGGCACGGTGTCCCCCCAGGGCAGCTTTACCCGATGGAGAGTGAAGCGGGGAGCAGTAACAGCATCCCCTGCGAGAGAACAGGAGCAATTAGCTAATTGCGGCGGTGGTGGGCGCCTGCCCCGGCCCCCCCGTGCTGCCGAGAGGGCTCCGAGTGCCGCAGCACTTTGTGCTTAACCTACATTCGCTTTTGTCCCGGCCGGCGCAGCCGGAGCGCGCCCGGGGCTCTGCGCTGCGCTCGCCTCAGATGTCCGCGCCCCTCTCAGCAGCCCCCAGCCCCAAATTAAGCAGCCAGGGCTCAGCTGAGCCGGGGTAAGTGGGTCACACTCAGGCGGGACACACTGCAGCGTCCCCAAGAGAGCGAAGGAGGATCGTGTCCTCCCGGAGAGAGAAATCACAGAAACCTCTTCCCCAGGGCGCGTCTCTCCCCCGGAGCATCCTCCCCCATCCCTTCCCGCAGGACGGGAGCGCTGGAGCCTCTGGAGGAGCGGCACCGCCTGACAGCTTCGATCGAGCGTTAATTAACTAACGAGGCTCGGCGTTCCCCGCTCTGGGAGCCAACACACGGCGGCAGGAGGGGCCCGATCCAGCTGTGACAGCAGGACAGATGTGCAGCGGGGAGGGCGGGGCGGGCAGGCGGCTGCTCTGCTCAGGAATGTGGGGACCCAGGAGACCCCTTCGCCCTGAGGGAGGGCCAGGAGCACGGTTTGGGTACAACCCTGGGAATCGGGAGTGTCCCCGCGGCTCGAGGACAGTCGCAGCTGCCTTTGGGTACCGCCCGCAGCCCCAGCTGACATCTCCATCGCCCCTTTCCTTCCACCCAAGGCCAGCGAAAACCCCGGGGCGTCTCTGGGATAACTGGTCAGAGAGCGTGCCCTGCTCGCCGGTCTCCTCCGGAGCTGGTGCCTGCCAGCATGGATTTGTTTTTGTTTTTTTCCTGACTGGGATGCGTTTTTCCGCCTCGGCTGCCAGCGGGGCGGCTCGGCCCGGGGGAAGGGGCCGCGGGAGCGCAGCCGGTGACGCGGCAAGAAGGGGCCATTGTGGCCGGGCACAGCTGTGCGGCGCGGGCAGGCGGCGGGGGGAATGCCAAGTGCTGCGGAGGGGAAGGGCCTGCGGGATCCCCCGCCCCGCCACCGGGGATCCCCCACCCCGGTGACAATCGGGCCTTTATGGCCAGTGACACCACCCCCCTGGGCCAGGAGCTGCCGGGGTCTGGCGTGTGCCATCGTGGGGACAGGTGGGTCGTGGGGACACCCTGTCCCCATCCTGTCCCCATCCTGTCCCCATCCTGTCCCCATCCTGTCCCCATCCTGTCCCCGTCCTGTCCCCATCCTGTCCCCATCCTGTCCCCCTGCACTCCCAGCGGCTCAAAAAGAGATGTTGGGTCCTCTTGGAGCCTGGATGAGCCAGCAGCAGCAGCCTGCTCAGGAGGCTGATGGGGACAGCCCGAGCTGTCCTGGCCGAGGGGACTGAGGGGGGACAGAGAGCGGCTCCGTGCCCTCCCCAGCACCGCCGGGCAGCGGATCCTGTTTCGCTCGCTGAGCTCTCCTGAATTATTCAGGCGCTGCTGGGGATGCTCCCGCTGCCCGCAGCCGGCCCGAGGGGAGCAGCCGGCAATGGTGTTACCGGAGCTCTGGTGGGGGTCCGGGTGGGACGAGCCCCTCCCCGAGGACGGGCGATGCTCAGCGGGCAGCAGAGGAGCCGCTGCACAGCCCCGTTTCCTTTCCCTGAAAGGAGAGCAGGGACGGAGGGGGGAGAGGCCGCTCGGAGCTGGCCCAGATCCTGCTGCTTCTCTGTTTTATTCCCTGTTTTCATGCGGGGCCAGCTCCCGCTCCCGCTGATCCGCAGTGGATGCTCCATCCACCCGGCAGCGCCCTCCAGGCAGGGACACGGATTTGGGGAGTCCCCCCGTGTGACCCCAGCCGAGGCCCCCAGCCGCTGTCCAGGGCTGGAGTGGGGTGAGAGCTGTGCACTTCACACCTAACCCAAAACACCTTCAGCCACAGCCCGAGGGAGGTGGGAAAGCTGCAGGGATGTCCCAGGGGCGGGAATGTGGGATGGGACAGTGCTGGGGGTGCAGGACAGGGCAGGAATGGAGACATGGGATGGGGCAGGAATGGGGACACGGGATGGGGCAGGAATGGGGACACAGGAAAGGGCAGGAATGGGGACACGGAACGGAGAGGGAACGGGGACACAGAAAGGGGCAGGAATGGGGACACGGGATGGGGCAGGAATGGGGACACGGGATGGGGCAGGAATGGGGACACGGGATGGGGCAGGAATGGGGACACGGGATGGGAACAGGGCACTGATGGGGACACAGGAGCAGGCTCCTGGTGGCCACGGGCACCGGCCGAGCCCGGAGGATGATGATGGTTTATGCCGGGCAGGTTGGTGGCACAAGTGTTGGTAAAGGAAGCAGCAGCTGCTCGGGCTGTTCCGGCACGACCTGGGCCAGAGCAAATCCTCGGGGGGATTGGGAGTGGGGGGGATTCCCGGGGGGGTCGGGAATGCCGTGGGGCGGGGGCAGCAGGGCCGTGGGGGCTGGCGAGGAGCTGGGGTTCGCTTCCCAGCCGCTGCGTGAGACCAAGACTCAAGTCAAGGCTCCCGTTAATCCAGACTTTAATCCGCTCCAAATCCCACCTTTAATCTGTTTAATGCCACCTTCGGGAATTACGATCCCGTGCCGCGGCTCCTACCCACCGAGCCGGGGTGAGGAAGAGGAAGAGGAAGGACGCTGCGGCACTCCCGGTGCTGGGGGCTCAGAGTCTCTGGGTGTCGGGGGGTCCCCGGCACCGCGAGGAACCGACAGCGGCGACCCCCAGGCCCGAACACTGCCGCTGCTCTCGGCCGGCAGCGGGGCAGCCCCCACGGGTGTCACATCCCCCGGTGAGGCCGCAGAGCGGGGGGAGCCCTGCGGGACCCCGCGGCGCTGCCCACGCTCAGCCCGGTCCGGCAGCGCCCTCCTCAGCTCTGCTCCTCGGCGCCGCCCGCCCGGCGTCCCACGGCGCCTCCACGCGTGATCCTCTCACTCGGTGTGTCCCCGTCACCCCCTGGTGTCCCTGTCATCCACCTGTGGCCCTGTCACCCCCCGGTGTCCCTGTCATCCACCTGTGGCCCTGTCACCCCCCGGTGTCCCTGTCATCCACCTGTGGCCCTGTCACCCCCCGGTGTCCCTGTCACCCACCCGTGTCCTCGTCACTCACCGGTGTCCCTGTCACCCATCGGTGTCACCATCACCCATCGGTGTCCCTGTCACCCCCCGGTGTCCCCGTCACCCCCCGGTGTCCCCGTCACCCCCGTGCAGGCGGGGGGCCCGTGCCCGCCCCACGCGCGTTACCGGGACCGGCCCACGCGCGCGGGACACACGGGGGCGCGCCCGCCCCGGCCCCGCCCACGCATCGTCTGCGCGCTCCCATTGGCTGCTTTGTAGCAAGCCCCGCGCCGCCATTGGCTGGTTCCGCCCGAGGGACACGCCCCCCCGGTCCCGCCCACGCCGCTCCCGGCCCCGCGCGGGACTTTGCAGCGGCCGCGGGCGGGAGGCCCCGGGAACCGGGAACCGGCACCGGGAACCGGGAACCGGGCACTGAGAGCCGGCAACCGGCACCGGACACCGGCACCGGGAACCGGGCACTGAGAGCTGGGAACCGGCACCGGACACCGGCACCGGGAACCGGGCACTGAGAGCCGGCAACCGGCACCGGACACCGGCACCGGGAACCGAGAACCGGGAACCCGACACTGGGCACCGGGCACCGGGATCCGGCACCGGGAATCGGGAACCAGACACCGGGAACCGGCACTAGGCACCGGGAAGCGGACATCGGGCACCGGGACTGGCACTGGGCATCGAAGACCGAACACCGGCCATCGTCCCCGGGCACCGGTAGCGGCTGCGGGGCCCGGCGGGCGGGGAGAGGCGCCGCGGGAAGCGGGACCCTCCGCCCGGCCCCGCCCCGTCCCGCCCCGTCCCGCCCCGTCCCGCCGGGGGCACCGGAGCAGCCCAGTCCCGGTCCCGGCGCCGCTCTCCCCGAGGCTGGCCGCAGGTAAGGGCCGGTTCCCCCGGTACCTCCCGGTACCTCCCGGTTCCTCCCGGTTCCTCCCATCTTCCCCGGTCCACGGAGGCGGGGGCGCTCGGTACCGGCCCGTTTCGTGCTCGCACTGCGGGGGGAAAACCTCTCGTCCCCCACGCCGGGAATCATCGGTGTGTGTCCCCCGTCCCCGGTGGCACCGGGCACCCACGGCCCCGGCCGGGCCTCGGGAGCCCCGAGGGCAGAGGAGGGTTTGGGGAGCCGCGAGGGGCGGGGGCTGCGGGCGGGCAGAGCCCCGGGACGTGCCTCAGCTTCCCCGGGTGGGTAAAACACGGGGAAAGGGCGATTTCCCCCCAAAGTCGAGGGGAATGCCACGGGGCTGCAAAGAGCGCCGGGTCCGGGGGGTGCTGGATAACGGGAGCTGGGAGGAGGCCCCGGAGCCACCCCCGTGGGGCTGTCACGGCCCCACGTGCCGGGCAGGGCCCCGTGCCCCATGGCAGCGCTTGGCTCCGAGCATCGCCCGTCCCTCCTCCCTCCCTGCGCTCCAGAGGATGAAATTCCTCGATTCCTGGAAAGCCCAATAATCCCTTTGGAGAGGCCAGAGCCGTCCCGGGGCAAGGGCTGGGTGGAAAACCTCCCAACCCTGACTAATCTTCCCCCGCAGCGGGGAAGGGTTTGGGCCGTTTTGGGCCATTTTTTACTGACTCCAAGGCCAGTATTGGACCCGAATTGTCCCATGGAATTCTCCTTCCCCCCAGAGCGACTTTGTCCTCCCGATCCCGGGGCAGGAAGCATGTGATGCCCCCTGGCCCCCGCCGCAGCAGGACAGACGGACGGATGGTGGTTTGGCCTCAGTTTCCCCCTCCCAGCCTCTGTTTTCTACTTCCCCATAAGTCTCCGTCTGCTCCGAGCGAAGGAGAAAGGAAGTTGCTGCCAGAGAGAGCAGCTTGATGGCAGCTGGAGAAAGAAAAGGAGGAAATGGAAGGCGAGACAGATGCTCCAAAATAATCCCCCCTTCTTCCTCCTGCTCTCCATAAAATAACCCCCTTCCTCCTCCTTTTCCTCTGCCTTTTCTCCATGAAATCCCCCTTTCTTCCTCCTCCTCTTCCTCCTCCTTCTCTCCTTAAAATAACCTCCATTCCTCCTCCTGCTCTCCAGTTTGGCAGCAGCCCGTCCCCTGGGGCACGGTGATCCCGGGGGAATTCCTGGGTGCCACACCATCCATCCCCTGGGCCGTGGCCCGTGTCAGAGCACGCTCCCGGGGATCCCGGGGCCCCATTCCCACGGGGAGCTGTGCCGGGGATTTCGCCCCGTGCCCGGCCTTGGCCCGGCCGGAGCCCCTCGGACGCGGCTCGGCTCCTGCTCAGACACGTCGGAGCTGCCGGGGCGGATCAGCATTCCCAGAAAAACCAACCCCCGGCTCCTTCCCGTGGGCGCGTCCGCAGCCCCAGCGAGGGCTGGGAAGATTTGGGGATGGAGGAGTTGGGATCCCGGTGCCGGGGGTGGAGGGGACAGTGACGGGGACACGCCGAGCCCTCGGCAGCAGCACCGGGGTGAGCGGGGCGAGGTGGAGCCCGCGGTGCCCCGCAGCGTTCCCGTCCCCGCGGATTCCCCGCGGATTCCCTCCCGAGGAAGGAGCTTTTCCTCGGGCCAGGTGTTTACTGAGCGGTTCCTGCCGGCCTCGCCCCGCTCGGCACACACGAGCCCGGCGTCTCCGGCTGCTCTCGGCGCCCATGGCAACCTGCGAGGGCCGGCACGCGTCCTTCCTCCCGCCGCTCCTCCTCGGCCCTCCGCCGCCGGGAACGGGGGCCCCGGGGGTCACAGGTGATGGGGACAGGCCGGGGACGCTGCCGGGGCTCTCCGGTTACCGCCCGGCGCTCCGTAATGAGGGAGGGTTTGATTAATTAATAGGGGTTGGAGCACGGGGGAAAGCGATGCCGGGGGATGGAGAGCAGAGCAGCGGGATCCCATCCACGCTCTTGGCGCTGAGCCACGGGCTCGGGGGCACCGGGAATGCTGAGGGCAGAGCGGGGGGTTCCCCAAAGCCGGGGGAGAGAGGCAAGTCCGGGGAGATCGCCGCTGTTCCATGTTCATCCTGTTGGGAAACGCTGTTTTCCGTGGCCGAGGAAACTGGCAGCGAGACAATCCAAGTTTCTGTGGCCGCGGCGGGAAGGTGGAGGAGGGAGAGGAGGAGGGAGAGGAGGAGGAAGAGGAGGCAGCTCAGAGCAGAGGTGCCTCTGCTCTGAGCTGGAGCTTTGTGGAGCCTCCCCCTCTGCGCTGCTCCATGAATTATTGAAGTGCTTTTCCTTTCCTGCATGAAATATTCAGGCGCTGCCAAGGGAACTGGGGGGGTCGGGGGACCGAGCCCACGGAGCCGCTGGTGGGAGCCAGGTGAAAGGGGCAGGCAGCGAGAGGGATCCTCGGGGCAGCAGAAAAGGATGATTGGGATGATGTCACTGCTGCGTTTGGCCCCTCTTCATGAAGGAGCTCTGGGCCGTGCTCACTTGGCAGCTGTGCTGTGGTGCCACCGGCGCCAGGTGACCACAGGGGACAGGGTCTTGCCTTCTCCCCCCAGACAGGAGCTTTCATTGATGTTTGTGCCCTCAGTGCTGTGGGAGAGGGTTTTTTGGGGGAAATCAGGCTCCAGCTGGGTGTCGGGTGAGGTGCCAGCCCAGTGGGGTGAACACCAAACCAGAGACGGGCACGGCACGTGTCTGTCCCCAGGGGACCTTGTCCCTCCTGTGACACCCTCTGGGGCCTCACCCAGGACACCCCAAGCCTCACACCACTGCTCAGGGCTGCACGGCTCCCCCAGAAACCTCCGAAATGGGTGGAAACCCTCCAAGAAAGGGCCGTGCCTGTCCCCAAAGCCACCGTGGGGACCACAGCCCTGCCGCACTCTTCCGGGGCAGGGGGGGACTCGGTGACAGCAGCGCTCGGCTGCTCCATTTCGGAAGAAAAAGAAGAAGCAGCAGCAGCTGTTTTTAGGGCGTTTTCATTAAAAAGAAGAGGGGGGTGGGGGGAGCCCAAGCCCTGAGCGGGGCTGGAAACTCGAGCGACAGGAAGGAAGTGAAGCGGGTTATTTCAGGCTCCACTTGGCTGCTCGGGGCAAGGCTCGACTCTTCCGTGCGCCGATAGCAGCCCCTCGTGAACAATGGGGTCGTGGGGCCCTTGCCGGCAGGAAAAGGGCTCGTTCCGGTGAAATCTCCTGCAGCTGCTGAGTCAGCGGGTCCTGCTGGGCCGGGGCTGGGCAGGAGGTGCCGGGGGAACCATCCCGGGCCAGCGGGAGCCAGCAGGAGGTGAGCCTGGGCTTCCTTGGGGTTTGCAGGGAGCAGCCTAGAAAACCATCCCCGGGCACTGGAGAGGGAGCTGGTTGTATTTTTGGGATCCTCATTCCTGCCTACACCACTTTTGGGGTCCCTAGACCCCCCCAGTAATGCTTCGTGCCTCAGTTTCCCCCCGGAGCGATGCTGGTGGTCCCGGGGCAGGGCCGGGCTGTGGGCAGCCGGGGGTTCCGTGGTGCAGAGGGTTGAGCCATGATCCCGGCTGGCATCTGGGAGCCGCGGGCAGCTCGCAGCACTTGGCACTTCCTATTTCTCGTGTGCTCGAGGCGGAGTTTGCAGCCGCTGTGTGTCTGCGGTCACCCGAGGGAGAGCTCGGCTGTGGGAATCCCGGTTTATCCAGGCACCGTTCCCAGGGCCCGCGGAGGGTTAGTCCAGGCTGTGGACACCACGGCAAAGCCCTGCTCCTCCCGGGCGGGATGAAGTGAGTGTCCTCCCAGCCCGGGCACAGGAGCTGGAGCTGTCTCTGCCGCTCCTGCCCGTCCTCCCTCGGGGCTCCTCACGGCTGCAGCCGCTGGAATTCCATCAGCCTGACCCGGGAGCTGCTGTCACCGGGCTCTGCCTTGTCATTTTTGTCTTATTAAGTGCCAGAGCCTCAGCTCGAGGCTCAGGCTGACAAGAATCAATGTTTGCCCGTCGTAGGAAACACTTCCAAAGCTCCGTGTGTTTTTCCTGAGGGCTGTAAAAACCCTGCAGGAGGTGGCTCCGTTGCTGCTCCCGGAATTCTCATCCCCACGGAGCCTTGGCTGCCCTCGGGGCTGGGAGCTGATGGCTGGGAGGTGCTCAGGGGCTCAGCACCATCCTCCTGGCAGCGGGAGCTGGAGCCTTGGCCACGGCAGAGGATCCCTGAGGAGCTGGGATTTGCTCCCCAGAGCCTGGTGTGTGCTCCAGAGTGGTGGGAGCAGCACCAGGGATCCCCAGAGGGGTTTCAGCTTGGCCAGGGGGGAGTGACAGAGCTGCCTGTGATGGGGACACACTCGGTTCTGTGACAGAATCCCAGAGTTGTGCAATGGTTTGGGTTGGAGAAAGACCAAAAGCTCATCTCCTCCCGCCCCTGCCATGGCAGGGACACCTCCCACTGTCCCAGGCTGCTCCAAGCCCTGTCCAGCCTGGCCTTGGGCACTGCCAGGGATCCAGGGGCAGCCACAGCTTCTTTGGGAATTCCATTCCAGGGCCTCAGCTCCCTCCCAGGGAAGAATTCCTTCCTAACATCAAATCTAAACCTGCTCCCTATCCATGAGCAATTTATCGCCATCCATCGTCACACCAGCAGCATCCTTCAGCTGAAATATCTCCTCTGCCCTGCCCGGGGATGTATTTACAGGCTGGTCCCGTCCCCTCCTGCTCTGCCAGCCTGTCCGTGCCATGAGCAGCCTCTTGCATAAGCAGCTCCCAGCTCTGCCCATCCATCCCGGCTGTTTTCCTGCTGCTCTCCCCTGGCTGTGATTTGTAGCTCTGCGGTTTCCCAGGCCAGGATGCATCTCCAGGGCCGGTGCTGTTTGAGTGGTTCACAGCAGAGCTGAAAGCCGTGCTCTGCCCCAGGTGATGGATTTGGTCCCGCCGGGCTGTGGGAGTTGGGCTCCAGGTGAGGATCCTGTCTGGGTGAATTATTCACCTCTGTGCAGCACCGGCTCCGGAGGAGGCCGGGGCAGGAGCAGAACGAGTCTGAGCTTGTGTGGGTGTTCCAGGCTGAGCAGTGCCAGGGAAAAGGGCTCTCACGCCGCTGTGGGTGCTGCAAACTGGCTGGGCCGGGGCCAGCAGCCCGGTGGATGTGGCACACGGCATCGGGGGGTGACTCAGCTGCCACCTGGGCTGTCCCCAGCTCACCCTGCAGGAAGTGAGTCAGGTTTTAAGGAAGGAAAAATGTTAAAACGATGGGGCAAGAGTCCTTCCTGCCCCGGGAGGACGGAGGTGTCGGCCACAGGAGGGACAAAGGGATGGAGCACGGGCGGTGCTCAGGTAGGGACACGGCGCTTGCTGCGACCTCTCCACAGAGTCTGGGGTGGGAACACCCTGGAACTGATCCCAAACCTGGGGGCTGAGCTCAGCTCCCACCTGCCCTGGCACCCAGGAGCTCCCTCAGTCTCACCATTGCCTGGAGATGCTCTTTCTCCTGCCAAAACCTGCGTGGGGAGGTGAGGAATCACAGAATCATGGAGTGGTTTGGGTGGGAGGGGACCTTAAAGCTCATCCAGCCCCATGGACAGGGACACTCCAGTAGCCCAGGTGAGACGGGGATGGATGCAGAGCAGGGACTGATCCGTGTGCGCCTCTCTCCCTCAGAGATGGACACCTTCAGCACCAAGAACTTGGCCCTGCAGGCCCAGAAGAAGCTCCTGAGCAAAATGGCCACCAAGACCATCGCCAACGCCTTCATCGACGACACCAGCAGCGAGATCCTGGACGAGCTGTACCGGGCCACCAAGGAGTACACCCACAACCGCAAAGAGGCCCAGAAGATCATCAAGAACCTCATCAAGATCGTGATGAAGCTGGGGGTCCTCTACCGCAACGGGCAGTTCAGCCCCGAGGAGCTGCTGGTGATGGAGCGGTTCCGCAAGAAGGTTCACACTCTGGCCATGACGGCCGTCAGCTTCCACCAGATAGACTTCACCTTCGACCGCAGGGTCATGTCGGCCGTGCTGACCGAGTGCCGGGACCTGCTGCACCAGGCCGTCAACGGGCACCTGACGGCCAAGTCCCACTCGCGCATCAACCACGTCTTCAACCACTTTGCGGACTACGAGTTCCTGTCGGCGCTGTACGGCCCGGCCGAGCCCTACCGCACCCACCTGCGGCGCATCTGCGACGGCGTCAACAAGATGCTGGAGGAGGACAGCATCTGAGGGCGGCCCCGGGGGGCTGCTGGCAGCCTGGACTGTGCCCACACTGTGCCCACGGTGTGACGTCTGCTCCGACCTTCGCCGGGCTGGCCGGGCCCTCTTCCTCCTCTGCAGTGCTCCTTTGTGTTCTCCTCGTTTCTCCAAGGAGCCTCCCGAGTTTGTCCCCCCCTTGCCCAGGGTCTGCAGACCCCTCCCTGCGCTGGGCTCAGCCCTCTCCAGGAGATCCTGGGGGTTTGGGCTCCTGCTGTACGGTTTGATTTCATTTGCCCACCAAGTGCCTTTAGCTCGGAGTCCAAGGGTTTGGACTCTGCCTCGAACTCTGTTGTGACCCTCTGGGGGGAACCCAACCAAAGACTCGCGGTGTGAAGCACCTCTGAGGTGTCTCTGAGCAGCTGGGACGTTGTTGGGGTGGACAATTCTGAGACTCCGTAACTGGAGGGGTTGTGGAACTCTGTGGTTTTGTTCCAGCAGCTCCACAGCGTGGTGGGACCAAATCGTGGTCCAGATTTGTGCTTTGGTGTCCTCAAAGACAAGCCCCTGAGACCAGGAGGATCCCTCCTCACCTGGGGAGGGCTGGGAAGGGGCTGGAGGGAGCTGCTCCTCCCCTGGAACCACCCAACACCCAACTCCCCACCAGTGGTGGTGCCACCTGGCAGCTCCAGCGCTGCCCTTGGTGGTTCTCCAAAGCTCCCCTGGGATTTCAGCCCTTTTCCATGCCCTTGACTGAGTGATGTTCGTTTTTAGCAAACTCTGTAGCCCTGATGAGTTGTTTGAATAAACTCACCTGTGTGGCCTGGGAGCTCTGTGAGGTTGCTCCAGCGGTGGTGACAGTGACAAAATGAGCCCTGGGGACAGCTGCGTTTGCCCCCAGGTGCTGGTGGCTGTGACCCGGGGTTTGTGCTCCCTGTCCCCTGCCATTGCTGTGCTGGCCCTGCTCAATGGCCCAGCAGCTCCTGGATTGGCATGGACAAGGGGAAATGGCTTCCCACTGCCAGAGGACAGGGTTAAATGGGATCTTGGGAAGGAATTCCTCCCTGGGAGGGTGGGCAGGGCTGGCACTGGGTGCCCAGAGCAGCTGTGGCTGCCCCTGGATCCCTGGCAGTGCCCAAAGCCGGGCTGGAGCAGCCTGGGACAGTGGAAGATGTCCCAGCCCATGGCAGGGGTGGGACTGGGTGGGCTTTAAGGCCTCTCCACACCCCAACATTCCATGATTTTGTGAGATCCTGCTCCCAGCAGACCCCACATCCCCTCCCTGCTCCAGAGGGCCAAAAGCAGAGCCCTGGCAGGGAGCAGGGGCTGACTCCACAGTCAGGGGCAGTGTCAGCTCCAGGGAGCTGCTGTCCCAGCACACTGAGCTCGGCTCTGAGCACTGAGAACTGCCCTCTCAGCATCCAGGACACCCCAGAGTCCCCACTGGCCTTATCTCTGTGACCTGTTTGTGCCCCAGTTCCCTGGATGGCTCCGGGTGCTCGTGGGCAGAGAGCAGCTCCTGCTCCTTTCCTCCACTGCTCTGATAACTCTCAGCCTTAGGAGATGAAATGGAAGGCACAAAGGCCCTCTCTCTGTCCTTTCCCGGGCCTGGCTGCAGCTGTCACAGGTAACTGTGTGGCACAGACTGGGGTGGGGACCAAGGCCATTCACAGGAGGGTGTGGAGAACACCAGGAGCCCTCGAGGTGCTGCTCCCTCAGGGGCCAGGGGCCAAGGGGCCTTGGAGAACAACTGCTGTCCCCCCTGGGCTGGTGTGTCCCTGTCAGGAGTGTGCTGGACAGCAACCAGAGCTGGGAATCCCAGGCAGGTGTGGCTGAGGGATGCCCAGCCAGGAATTCCAGGAATCCTTCACTGTTCCCAAGGTGTCTCTGTGCCAGCTGCAAGATCCCCCAAAGCCTCTGCAGCCCCCAAATTCCCGTGGGACACCTCAGCTCCTCCTGGCCAAGCAGCAGCAAAGGTCCACCCAGCTGGAGAGGGAAGGAGGGACAGAGCAAAGCACCTTCAGGCCAGAGCACGATGCTTTATTTCTTTATTTGTGCTGTATTTACACAGGAAAGGAATTGCACATTCCCTGTTATTACTCTGGATAAGAAAAGAATCACTTTTCTGTAGGTATAAAATAGTGCCCTGGTTGTGGTGAGGGGTGGAAGTGTTACCTGGATTGATTCCTGGTTGTGCCAGAATAAGCTGCTCTGCCTTCCCCCACCCAAGCAATCCCAGCCCAGCTCTGCATCCAGCCCAGCCACACTCTGGCCATGGAATCAGAGCTTTGGCCACCTCCCT
Organism: Sylvia borin; assembly: GCA_014839755.1. Taxonomy (NCBI): domain Eukaryota; kingdom Metazoa; phylum Chordata; class Aves; order Passeriformes; family Sylviidae; genus Sylvia; species Sylvia borin. The sequence continues at coordinate 5,276,974 of CM025983.1, forward strand.
CCCTGCCCCCTGAATGAATTATTTCCTCCTGTCACGCTGGTGGGGAGAGAAATCCCATCTCCCCTCCAGAGCCTACAGAGTTAAGACTTCCCTTGAGCAAGCCCTGCTTAAATGCAGCCCCTTATCTCCCTGCTCTGCTCTTCCCAGGCAGGCAGATAAGGAGCCCCTGTGCAGGGAGCTGTGCCCTGCTCAGCCAGGCAGGATCAGGAGGCTCCCGGGGGGTTTCCAGCTGCAGAGCACGGTGTAACAGTGACACAGGGCACCACAAATCTGTCCTCACACCTCCAAGCCTCACTCCTGTCGGTCCCCAGCACGTTTCGGTATGGAAAACAGCAAAGGTTCAGCCAGCCAAAAGAAAAACCCTGCAGGTTCCCAGGAAATGCCTTCCCTGCCACTCTGCCCTGGCCAAGCCCCTGCCCAGGCTGCCCTGGGGGTCACAGCTCGTCACGGGGGCTTCTTGCTACAATCACCAGTTTGGACAGCTCGAAACGGAACTTGCCTTCCCTGTGAGACACTGCAGAGAGAGAGAGAGAACAGCCCAGGGTCAGCAGATGGAAAAGCAGGCACAGAACAGCCCTGCTGGGCCTTTCCAGGGCGTGGGGCACTGCTCTTCCTGCTCCTGCACATGCCAGGCTGGGGGAGAAACCCTCCTTAAAACTCCTCCTTAAAACCCCTCCTCAAAACCCACCCTCAAAATCCATCCTCAAAACCCACCCTCAAAACCCTTCCTCCCTCTCAGAATTTAACTGGGATGGGACCCCCAAAATCCCGGGGTCACTGCACCCCTGGCTCCACGGCACTGTCACCAGTGTTTGAGTCTGAACTGGTCCCTGGCCTGTCCCCCAGCCCAGCCCCTCTCCCACAGCTCCCCCAGGCACAAACCTGTTGTGTCAGTGATTTCAAACTCTTCCTGTTTTAAGGGGATGTCGCTCTGGGCACCCACAGCAGCCTGAGACTGGAACAGGAAGGAAGGAGGTGTGAGAGGCTGAGGCAAGCCAACAAGTGAGAGCATCAAACCAAGCAAACAAGGGCACACTGAAAGTGAACAGGTTCGTGATTTATGTGCAGGGAGAGAATTAAAGCATAAAGGAAATCTGCAGGAAAATCTCTGGCTGTTCTACCATTTCCTATTAAACCACGGACTCGTGTCCTTGGGGTGAGTGAAAGCCTCACCCCTGGAAACTGGGAAATGGAAAAATGAGCCAGACAAAAACACCAGCAGAGGTTTGCTTTGCTTTGTCACATGCAATTTATTGAGGCAATCCAAGACTCCCTTTGTGCCCTGGTGCCTTTGGAGCCCCCTCCCAGCAAATCCCCGTGGCTGAGAGGGCAGAACACAAAGGAGCAGGCTGCCCACCCGCAGCCCCTCTCCTGCCTGCCACCAGTCTCTAATTAGGGACACGATGGAGCACATTTTATGGCACAGATGTCTAATAAATGTTTTCCATGTCTAATTCATGTTTTATAGCAGCCTCCCACACTCCTGCTTCCCTGGGATCAGCTGGGACTTACATAAGCCATGGCATGCTCTATCTTGGCTCCTTTCACTTCAGCTTTAAACTGGGTAAAGAAGAGATAAGACTTCCCTTGGGGCCTGAAAGAAGAAAGCAGAGCCTTTGTCAGGGGCGCAGAGGAGTGAAGGATTCCTGGCTCACTCCCCCTCCCCACAGCCACCTCTGGAGCTTTTGTGCAGAGCAGGGGAGAGGGGAGCACAGGATTCATAAACCAGCAGCTGCACGAAAAGCCCCCAGAGCCACAGCATCGCTGGGAGAGGAGAATCCTCCCTGCAGAGCCCAAACCCCCCCGGGGACACGGGGCCCTGGTCCCTGCCCGGCCCCGCGGGGCTCTGCCCAGCACACACCTCCAGATGGTGCAGGAGAAGAGCGCGTTGTCCTCGCTCGTCCCGACGTTCATCTGCCATTGCTGCACAGGGAAGGTTCAGCATCAACGTGGGGAAAAAAACCCCGAGGCCAATCCCTCCCCTCCAGCCGCAGCAGGAGCTCCAAAATAACCCAGCACCACCCCGGCCCTCGCTGGCGGCCCCTTCTGCTCCCTCCTCCATTGTGTCACAGCCGAGCCCCCACACAAGGCAATTCCGAGCCTCTTTTCCCTTGAGGAGGAGAGAAAGGGGCTGATGCCAGCAGGACGTGGCCGGGGCTCTCCCAGCTCACCTCGTTTGTGCCGCCCTGGGCCGAGTAGGTGAAGGTGCAGCTGAAATCCCCCTGCCAGGAGAGAGCAACGGGAGCAGGTTCACTTCAGCACGAGCTTTTCTTCCACAGAATCCAGGAATTGCTGAGGTTGGAAAAGCCCTCCAAGACCACCAAGTCCAACAGTGCCCGAACAGTGCCCAGGCCACCAGTGACCCCGTCCCCAAGTGCCACAACCACACGGCTTTGAATCCCTCCAGGGACGAGGGCTCCACCAGGGACACTGTGCCAGTGCCTGACCTCCCTTCCCATGAAGAATTTTGCCCAATATCCAGCCTAAGCCTCCCCTGGGACCATTTCCTCCTGCCCGGAGTGCTGGGGTGAGGATTCCCGTTCTGGGGTTCCCAGGGACCCCCAGCCCTTTCTGCACTGGGGCCCCTCTCTGGCTGAGCCCCCTCCCATGAGGATCATTCGTTCTTTGAGACCCCCCTCCCTGCCCGTGGGGTACGGCACCCCTTTGGAACCCCCCTTCTCCTGGGGGGGCATTACCCACGGCAGGGGCCCATCCCTGGGGGTCCCCTCGCTGCAGAGACTGTCCCACCCTGGGGACGTGCTCTCCTTGGGGACCCCCTTCTGCTGGAGAACCCCACCTGGGGACTCTGTCCCCTCCAGGACCCCCTTCTCTGTGGAGGCTCCCTCCCTCCTTGAGTACCCCCATTCTCCCTGGGATCCCCTGCCTTTAGAGCCCCCTTTGGGGTCCCCTTTCCCGTGCAGACCCCGCTCTCCCTGGGACCCCCGTGCCTTTGTAACCCCTTTTGGGGATCCCTCTCTCCCTGGGGAGCCCCCGACAGCGCACTCGCCCCGCCTTCCCTCGCGCCCAGCCAATCCCCAGAGCAGGATTGATGAATGGCGTGGTGCGCAGCCAATCAGCGAGGGGCGCGTACCCTCTCCGCTCCCGCTCCCTCCCTCCCGGCCGCTCACCAGGCTCCGGGAGAAGGAGTGAACCACCCCGCCGGGCCGCACGTCGAACTCGGCCGTGCCCGGCACCGCGGCCGGGGCCGTGCCCGGTTCCGCGGCCGCCCGGGCCGCCAGGCACAGCAGGGCTGCGGGCACTAGCGCGGCCCATGAGCGCCGGCCGCTCCTCCCGCAGGGCGCCGCCATCTTGGAGAGGAAGCGCGGGCTATGGCGGCCGGCAGGGGCCAGCGCGGCGGCGGCGGCACGGCGGCCATGTTGGGTGTGGGCAGGAGCCCGGGCGGGCCGCACCTGCGGGGACAGCGGGGGGACGGGGGGACATGGGGGCGTCAAGGACGAGGGACAGCAGGACAAGGGGCAGGGAACCTCAGGGACAAGAGGCCCTGTGGTCAGGGGATAAAGGGACCACGAGGATAAGGTGCCATTGGGACAAGGGTCCATGGGGCCCAAGAGCTGCAGGGACCTCGGGGACAAAAGGCTGGGAGCAGGAAAATCCTGAATTAGGGGAGAAGGAGGCACAGAAATCTGCACCAGCTCCGAGAGGGGCTGCAGGGGGAACCAGGGACGGGAGGTTTCTGTGCAGAGGCCATGCCTGAAGCCTCCCCCGTGTCCCAGCACGGCGCTGGGCTGCGTGAGATTTCCCCAAAATCCCTCCGAGAGGATTCTCCGGGATCAGTTTACACCCTTGCTTTCGGCCAGCCCAGCCCTGTGCCCTCCTCGGACAGCCCACTCCTCCTCTGGGGGAGCCGGGGCTTGCTGAGCCGCTGCAGTTATCCCGGGGCTGGGATCAAATGCCCCCCGAGTTTCCACGGACGTGCCGATCCCGGAGCCGAGCTGTCCTCGCACCTTCATCCCACCCTCTCTGGGAATGGAGATGCCGGGAGGTTTTCCGTTCGAGCATGTTTCAGGGCAAGGAGTGACTTTTCCGCGCTAATTTTGTAGCTTGAGGAGTGATTTGTTTCAAAAATAAGTCCTCAAGAACATCTGTTCTCCCTCCACACCATCCACCTAAAAATAAAGCCCCACCGGGTGGGTTTGGGGGGAGAAATGCCTCCCAAGCCACCCTCAAGTCCCAAATTCTTGAGGAAGAGTCTTTTTTGCTGCTTTCCCCAGCACCTGCTGCTTCCTCTGTCATTACCACTCACTCAGGAAATTAACTCCGCTTCATCCTCCAGCTGCAAATCCTCCAGGCAGAGCCGCCCTGCTCCCTGCTCCCCGCTCCATCACCTTTCCCGCAGGACAGCGGCGTGGGCGCCTCCCACAGCATTTGTGTTTCAATCCCCAAAGGAGCCTCTTCCATATGGAACAGCTCCGGCTCCCGGGAGGTTTCCCAGGTAATTCCTCTCGGGATTCTCAAGCCCCCAAAGAAGACGACCACCCCCTTTTTAGGGTGCCAAACAGTCCTGCAGCAAGAGGAGCCGACAGATCTGCAAACTCTTCGAGATGAGAGTGTTTTAAGACATTTTAAGAAACACTCGGCTTTTTTGGGGACAGGAAAAAGCAGCTTAAATTAAGCCTAAAAATTAAATTAGGGGAAGCACAGAAACAAACTCTGCAAAAATAAAGCTTCTTACCATCCAGCAGCACCCACCCAGCTGTGAGAGCAGCAGGGACAGAGCGTGCAGGGTTCTTTTTTATAGATACATCTCAGAGAGGTGCAACTTCTTCCACCCCAGCCCCTCCTTTTGCCCCTCTGACCTCAAAACTCGCACCTGAGGTGCTTTGTAGCAGCAAAACCACACCTGCAATAATTGGGACAATTATCTGGGCACACGGACAAGAAGAGGAGGGAAAATCTGCTCCCAGCCCTCCCCAGGAACCCAAATGCTCCATCTGGAAGAAGCTTTGCATTTAGAACAAGCCTCCAGCAGCACCCTCAGGGCATTAACAGCGGGTTAATTAACACCGGCTCCCACGGGGGAAAGCAAAGCAAGGCCAGGTTTGGGAAGCTTTGAGCTGGGAGGGCGAGCAGAGGCAGGCCCAGCTCTGCAGAAGCAGCTCCGGGTGCCCCAGAGCAGCTGCAGCCCCCAATCCCACGGGAGGGAGGTGCCCAGCCCAGGCTGGTGCTGACTCGCTCAAGGTCATACCGAGCCAAGAACACAGTCCAGGATTCCCAACCCTCCACTGCTTGGATCGTGCTTCCCCCGAGGAAGATCAGGGATTTAATATTCTCTCCACTGCTCAGCACAGAAAGAACAGAGCACTTGGCTTTCAGCAGAGCTGCTCTGGCTGTGGCAGCAGCTGCTGCTTCCTCCCGCCCCCCAAAGCAGCCACCACGTCTCTTTCCAATATTTTAATGAGTCGCTACATCTTACACTCATAATTATAAAAGAATAAGAATCCATAAAAATATTTTCTTTTCATAATACGCACTTAAAATACTCCAGGGCAAGTCAACGTGGTTCGTTTGGGTGGGTTTTGTTTGTGTTTTCGTTTTGCCCCTGGCAGAACCCTTGGCTTGAGGGGGGGATGTGCTCCCCTGAGGTGTGATTGCTCAATCCCCCTCCCCAGAACTGCAGTTCCTGTTGCCCAGGTAAATAAAAACCAGGAGAGAGCATTGCTGAGTAGACGGGCAAGGGGACCAGTCACTGACCCGCAGAGAACTGAAGCACAGCCAATTTCAGTGCACATTGGAAAGCTCAGGGGGGGACAGGGGGGTCGGGAGGCGGCACAGAGAACGGAGGGAGGGAGGATTTGCATAAATATCATCCATCTTGTGTTGCAAAAACCCAAATGCTGCTGTGAGCTCTGGAGAGAGGCCCTGGCTGTAGCCAGCTGCCAGTGCTACCTGTTGGCACAACTCTGCGAGAGCGGCCATGAGAGGAAGGATCAGAGGATGCCGTTACCGGCCCCTTCCTCCATCTGCTCTGTAAATTTAAACTGGAAAATAGATATATATATAAAAAAAAAAAAGACTAGTGTTGCATGCTTCTGTAGACCTCTCTTCACCTCCCAGGGCTCCAGTGTGGCAGCAGGGCCAGGACACAGAGCAGATCCCCAGGGGAGCAGTAGGTAGTTCTCTCTTCCCTCACACTCCTGGCTTAAGGCAGCTTCTGATTCGGCTCTTCCGTTTCCAACACAGGCACTGAGTTCTTGCAGGTGAGAGTTTGGGAACTGCACAGGTGCAGTGGAAGGGGAAGAGGATTGGGGAGAGAGAGATGGACACAAACCTCAGCCTCGGGACACAGACCACTGTCCATTGATTCCCAGGAGAGAGGGAGTAGCAGCAAAAAAAGCATTGAACAGCCAGGCTGGAGGAGAGGAGGAGGACGAGCAGCCGAGCAGGGGCAGACCTCCAGCGTGGAAAGTGAGAGAAGGTGGCACTGTCCAAAGGGATGGTGCCCTCCAGCTTTTCCCCCTGGCCTGGGGGTATCCCCAGCCCGACGTGGGCACTCAGCCCCTTGTGCTCTGGGTGGGACGCTGCCGGGGAGCAGGAGGGCACGGGGCAGGTGAGCTGTCAGTGTCCAGTTTGCAGAGGCTCGTGCTCTCAGAGGTATTCTTGTAGAAAGTGCAGCAGCGTGATTTCGTAGTGCTCTCCTGACTCAGGGCACCGAATACTGTGTCTCTCGTTGGGGTAGATCTGTGCAGGGGCACACGCGGGGCATTGGTCACTCAGCAGGGACAGAACTCCCTCCCCTCAGCCCTGACCCCTCCATCCTGTCCCCAGTGGCATAAAGAAGTGCCAGGGAGGGTCTGGAGCAGCCCTTCCCTCACTGACACCCCTGACAAGTGGGACACCACAGCTGCTGGAGGAGGAAAGTTCCAGGCTCCAGGGCAGCAGCTCTGCCTGCACATGCCACATCTGCCAGCCGTGGAACAGCCACAGTGCCACCTCCCGGCCTCCTCTCCAGTCCAGAGAGGTGCTCACTGTCACCAGCAGCACAAGAGGATGTGGGACATTTGCCTCCATCTCCTCCCATCCCCAGAACACACAGCAAGGAACTTTCTCCAGATTTATGGGACTCCTCTCCCCACTCCTGTCCCTCCTACCTGCAGCTGGTAAGGTTTTCCAGCCCGGATTAGCTGCGATACCAGGAAGTTGGTGTGAAAAAAGTGCACATTTTCATCCAAAAAGCCATGGAGGATCAACAAACGATTTGGCCTGGACACGGGGAGAGAGATAAGGAGAGAAACAGGATGAGAAACCAGATGGAAAACACAATGAGGCACCAGATAAAAGCTCTGCAGAGGGTTTGAGCAAAGAGCTGCCAGCTGGACAAGCCAAACCCAAGCAAAAGCAGTGCCAGGCCATGGCCATGGGCCTCAGGCCCTCCCTGGCAGGGGGGCTGGGGGTGGATGGCCCAGCTGCTGCCGAGCTAAAGCGGATCAGAACCCCTCCATTCCATTGGGATTGAGCAGAGGTGGCACAGAGCAGGCCCAGGAGCAGGTGTGGGGCAGGCACTCACTCGTTGGGAAGCTTTTCCACGTGCAGTGCCACCGAGCCAGCCTCGTAGCCCTGCTGGTTGTTCTCGGGGACGTCCATGTAGCGCTCGGTGTAGCCGGTGTCGTAGGCCATCCACACGGTGACAGGGGCACCTGCTATAGCAATCTGTCAAACAGAGAGGTGGCACCACACAGCCTCCATTATCACCTGCTGCACAGCACGGGGCTTCCCTGCTTTCCTGGAGAGGCTCTGGGCTGTTCTGTCACTCAGATCAGGATTCTCCTCCAGCAATCCCACACACAACCCAGATTCCTCCTCCCTGTTCCTCTTGTGCTCACAGTGGGGCAAATTGCTGCACATCAGGCCTTTAGTGCCCTTTAATGCTGCACATTAGGCCTTTAGTGTCCCTGTATAGCAGACCAAGGCCATCCCAGAGCCATCCTCCTGCAGCCCCAGCCAGGGATGAGCTGCAGCAGGACACAGGACTGGAGTCGGGAGCTCCAGGCAGGAGGACAGGGGGGACATTTCCACCTGTCCACCACAAAAAAGCCAAAATGCCAATTCCAGCTGCCAAGAGGGACAGAAGCTGAGAGAGCCAAGTGTCCCAAAGGTGCCACCCCCACGTGCAGGCTCACCTTGAAGACGTTGGGTTTACAGATGAGCCCCATGAGGGACAGGAAGCCCCCATAGGACCAGCCGTGGATGGCAACCCGGCTCAAGTCGATGAACCCGTATTTTTCTGCTACATAATGTAAACCTTCCACCTGGTCCTCTATCTCCACCTGGCCCTAAAAGGCAACAAGGAGGATCATGTCAGTGGACTTGGTAAATTTAGAAACTTGAGGCAGGAAGACTCACACAGGAAATGAGCAGCCACCACCCTCAGGAAGGACAGATGATCAGAGATTCCCCAGCACAAGGAGGATGTTACCATTTGGTTTTTCAGGGCCCCTTCAAATTTGAGGCCCCGCTGGCACGATCCCCTTCCATCAATCACCACCACGGCATAGCCCAGGGATGCCAGTGTGTTCAGCCTCAGGTACTTGATGCCTTTGAAGGAGTTGTTCACCAGCTGCACCTGCAAAAGGAGGAAGAGTTTCAGAGCTGCCTTCCTGTGTCACTGGAGGATCTGAGCTGGACAGCAGCCACTCATGGAGCTTTCAGAGCCATGGAAATCAAACCACATGCTGCAAAAGTCAGCTGAGGTTTGAAGCAGAGGTCAAACACAGGGATAAAAAGAGTAGGTTTAGATTAGATATTAGGAGGAAGTGTTTTGCTCTAACAGTGCTGAAGTCCTGAGAAGCTGTGGCTGCCCCATCCCTGGGTGTGTGCCAGGCCAGGCTGGATCTCTTAACCACCCAGGACAGTGGAATGTGTCCCTGCCCATGGCAGGGGTGGCAGTGGATGGGTTTAAGGTCACTCCAACCCAAACCATTCCATGATTCCATGCCAGTGTCCACTGCTACCCAAAGTGCAAGTCTTGAGTGACAGAGCTGTGCCCTGGGCAGCAGCCCCAGCCCTGAGCCCAGCAGCTCCCCTGGGTTATTACCTGAGGGCCTCCATACACAAAGAGCACCGTGGGATGCTTCTTGCCAGGCTGCACATCGTGGGGTTTGTAGACCATTCCGTAGAGCTCCACGTCCGACTGCGTGTGGAAGTGGAAGATCTCCGGGGGGACGTAGTCTGGGGGACAGCCTGCAGCAGGAGGGTCACACACAGTGCTGAGGGCCTGAGCAGCCTCTGCTGCCACCCCCCTGAGCCAAACCTGACCCTGGGCAGGGCTCCTTCAACACCAAACCACACCGAGGCTTAGCAAAGTCTGTCCCTGGGAAACAGCCTCCACCTGCCTGCACAGGGAAGGGATCCCACAGCAAAACCTCTCCAGCAAGGCGCTGTGCCACAACAGCACGGTGGGAGAGGGTAAGGACAGGGATGGGACAAAGTGTTTGCAGTAGGTTCAGGTACTGCTGTGAGCTGTACCTAAATCTTTAAAACCTACAGAGCACAACGGAGCAGCATCCCAGGTACTTGCCCCTTCCCTCTTCAGACAAATCACAATTAAAGAATATCTTGAAGTGTTCAAGGCCAGGCAGGACAGGGCTTGGAGCAACCTGGACTAGTGGAAGATTATGCCACTCATGTCCATGGCAGGGCATGAGGGCAAGATGAACTTTCATGTCCATTCCCACCTAAACCATTCAGTGATTCCACAGCAAAACCCCATCCTTGTGGGTGTGTTAACTCTGTGCAGCCCTGAGCATGACTTTAGTTCAACGTGTGAAACACCTCAAAAGCCCACAGAGCATTTCCTGAGTGAGGTGACCATGAGAAATATCTCCCCCACAAGATGCCACAATTCATCTTCCCTCAGAGTGAAGGTGCTCAGACCACTTCCCTCCCCCATGACTCTTGGCTGTTGCTGAGAGAGTTCTCATGGGGACGTTCTCCAGGACTTACTGGCTGCCTCCATCATGCTGGCCCAAAACTTGGGCTGCTTGTGGAGCGGGTCGTCGTCGGGGCCGCTGAGTTTGTAGATGTGCACACAGGGAGGAGTGCTCACACTGCTGTAGTGGCTGATGAACATGTCAAAGTTCTGCCAGGGAACACAGGGGAGGTGGGGAATGAGGTCCTGCACTGCTCACGTCTCAGGACTCGTGACTGGCCACGAGTCACTGCCATTCCCAGTTAGGATCCCTGGCAGTCAGGAGATGGGGACCCGAGGAACAGCAAACCTGGCTCATGGAGCAGCTGTGGGAGAAGCCTGGGCTGGTGAGGCGCACGATCTCCCCGGGACACTCGTAGCTGACCACGTAGAGGTGGTGCTCCAGCGGGGTGTCCTTCGTGCCTTGGAAATACACCAGCTTGGTGGCCTCATTGACCCAGATCTGTGCCAGGAGAGAGGGCTCAGGGACAGGCAGGGACAGGCTCTGCTCCTCTGCCAGCCCAGAACACACAGAGACCATGGCAGGGCTGCTCAGGGCAGGGGGCTGAGGGGCCAGAGAACACACACAGCACTTGGGGAACGGCAGACAGCACAATGCAGGGACAGAGAGCAGCCCCTCAGCCTTTTTGTTAAAGACTCAAAGCATTTGCTTATTAACGGGCATAAAAATCTGGGCTTTGTTCCCTGCACATTAAGAGGAAGCCATCCTCTTAACAAGGAACATTCTGTGCTTATATGGCATCTTACAGAACTGTGGAATCATTCAGAAAATGGGAAAACCCCTCCAAGATCAACCATTAACCCAGCAGCACCGTGTTCACCACTAACACACACCCACGCCCTTCTGAACACTCCCAGGGAGGTGGTGCCCCCTCACTGCCCTGCACAGCCTGTCCCAGTGCCTGATCACCTTTCCCTCCTCTCCAGCCTAAATCCCCCTGGAGCAACGTGGGGCTGTTTCCTCTGCTCCTGTCCCTTGTTACCTGGGAGAAGAGGCTGACTCTCACCTGGCCACAGCCAGCACGGCTGGATTATAAAGGTCCAGGTATCTTTTTTCCAGCCATCATGGTGATGAATCCCCATTTGTGGGAGGACCAGTCTAACAGCTCTCAGCACCAAAACTTTGAGACACATTAAAATAGGTTTTTTACTGTCTAGATAAAGCTGTTTCTAAAAACCACCCAGTCAGGCAGGAACAGAGGCGACAGCTTTTAAATCCTGCATTGATCCAACAACAGTAACTGAACTGTTTTTCCACCTTACAGTTTCCAAATGCTATTTCTGGCTAACCCACAGTTTGAAGACCCCTGTGAACAGCAAGGGGAAAAACATATCCAACTCAATTGGCCAGGAAAACCAGGCAGAGCCCTGTGGAGCAACAAATGCATCAAAATAATTGCTGCTAACACAATTTTAGCCATAACACATGCAGGGAAGAGCTGTGGCCAAAATCAACAGCATGTACAGTGAGAATCCACATGGGGAGGGACAGCAGGTTAATTGCAGATTGAGGAAAAGCAGCAGAAACCAAAAGCTTGGAGCTGTTGGTCTTTTAAAAAGCGAGAAGTGAAAATCCAGATTAATTGGAAATGAACAGACAAAGTCTTTATTTTGACAGAAATCACCTGGGAGTGTTAAAGATCAGACTCGAAGTTAATTCCTGAAGCAAAAATGAAACTAGGTTTCTACAAGATTAATAAAAATTCATTTCTGGCTGTTCTGCAAGCGACAACAGATACAGCTTCTCCATATTCTAAATTGCTTTATATTCCCCAGCTGCCTTCTTCCTAAAGGCTCTGCTGAGGGATCAGCTGGAGACCAAGAGTTCACTCCCAGTGCCAGGACACATTTCCACGTTGCAAGAACTCATTGGAGTTAAAATGCCTTAGCAAAGGCAGCAGTCCCCAGATTCTCCACAAAATGGTTCTTTGTTGCTCTTAAACCTCAGACTTGTGTCCTTTTTTATGGCCTGACCCACTCCTGGGATTTACCTAAGGAGCAATCTGAAGTCTGATTAAGAAGGCAATCAGCTCCATGTGCACTGGCCTACAGCACTTCTGGGGAAAGCAGAGGCAGCAATAAAAACAGCACCAAAATGAAGCTTAAGCAGTTCTAGCAGGTCCCAGGTGTAAGGGAGGACTCAGGCCAGGACTGGGGGCAGACAATACAGAGCTGAGACACTGCAAGAGAATAAAAATAACCCCTACCTTGGATCCGTGCCTCGCCAGCACCTCCCACTCCCCAGCAGTCAGGGCAATCTCCTCCTTGATGGGACATTTGAAATCATCTGCAAGACAGACCATGAGAATAAACCCCTGCCCTCCCCAAAGGACAGGGCAGGCCATCAGGAGGGGGAGCTCCCAGGGCTGCAGCCCTTACCCTCACTGTGGACACAGGGCTGCCCCCAGTCGTGGCTGCCTGGCTTCAGGATTGCTGTCACCCTGTACAGGTGACAGAAGCCCGTTTTGCACTCGTTGGCTCGGATAAAGCAGAGCTCTTCCTCCTCCCCCTCCGGCTGGATGAAAGGATAGAAGATGTCATGAACCTGCCACACAAGATGAGAAACCTGTGAGTGACTTTCTTTATCAAACCCCTGGTTCAACACCAAATTTGGGACTACTGAGTAGCAAAGCTGCTGGAGCAAGGACTTAACTGGACACCCAATCAACAGGAGAATGGTTAATTGAGGGGAGGAAGGGGCAGCCTGTGTTCTCCTCCCAGCCCCGAGCCTCTTACATTTATCCACACATCAGTGGTTTCTTCATAGATCACAAATGGCTGGACATTTTCTGGCACAGTTTTGGCAAATTCAGCACGCTGCTCCTCATTTTCTGGGACTGGAATAAAGAGTGCTGGAGGCAGGAGGACTAGCTGGAGCCGCTGCTGAGGTCTGTCTAGGAACATAGCCCAGGCACTGGGGAAAGAAGTCGGAGGTGAATGTCAGTACCACAGAACAGAGGTCCCTTTCCAACACTCGGAACACGCATCCCCTTTCTTCCCCCCGCTGCCAGAAAGGATTTGGGCATCTGAATGCAAAGCTTTTCTCATCACTGCTGCTTTCTAATCCCCTGGAAGCTGTGCCAACACACACGTACTGCCAGACAGCTCTGGTATTTCACAGGGGTATCGCTCAGACGAGATGTCTGACAGATTTGGCAGCGCCTGCTCCAAGGGAGCACTGCTAACAGAGCCCTGTCTCCAGGATGGAACTCCTCCTTGGACACCCCTCCATCAGGAAGTGCTGTTAGTGCTCCAGCTCTCCTCCAGCTCAGGAGATCACCCTCCAGGAGCTCTGTCTGCAGCCTCCTCCTCACGCTCTGGCAGGCAGAGGCACAGACCCAACACGAGTGCCAGGGGAAGGAGCTGCTTCAGTCCCAGCCCTGCTCCCCTCCAAGGAGAGTCCCCAGGAGTGGTGCTGCACTGCAGGCTCTCAGCACGACAGACGGCAAAGCACAGCCACCCCAAGGCCTGCGAGTGCATCCAGGGGGGTTCCATCATGAAAGACAGGTTTGAAAGGAGCCAGCTCTCCCCCAGCGCCGCAGGGTTTCAGGAACTGAGATATTCAGCACATTTAGATAAGCTCTGGTGCAGAACATCACAATCACCTCTGGGATTACCTGCTGGAAAGCTCTCTAAATTTCCTTTCCAGAGCAGAAAATTAATGATGAGTTACAGAATGCCACCTTCAAAGACAGCCAAGTCACCTTAACATAATCTGCACACACACCAGTTAACAGGCAAGCCAGCTTGGGAGGGGGAAAAATTAAGAACTTTAAAATTTCAATCAGATTGGGGCGAATTCTGTAACTCTTGAGGCAAGACTGTGTATCCCATTTGGAGCAATACCAGTCCCAGAGCAATCCTTCCCTTTGGACACGCTGCATGAAGGACGTGGCACCACTGACCCTGTCCTGTGATCCAGGCTTCAGTGACAAACTGTGCCAACAAACAAAGATAAAACTGCCCACAGAACACCCCCATCTTCAGCAGGAAACACATTGTATCTGTGTTAAACACCTTCAACTCCAAAGAATTCCCCAGGAATGACTTAATGACTTAATGCATCAATGTCATTTAACTCTGGTTGTGACAAACCCAACACTCTGCTCTGCTTCATTCCTACTTTTAGGATGTTACAGCACTGAAGCCAAATATTCACGTGCCATTTCTGGCACTCAGGGCTTTAAAACCAGGTCATGAACACAGCCAGAAGCATGTCAAGGGTCTGCAACCACAGGAGCCCTTGGGACAGTTATTTTGGGAGGAAAATGGACTTACTATTTGCCATCCCGGGTCCATCCAGCACGGGCAATGTACTCCACAGTGGGAAACAAGGCAGCAAAGGGCTGCACCAGCTCTTTGTCCTGAGCACACACAATCTGCAGCAAAACCAAGGCCCAACATCAAATCAGAGCTCCAGAGCTCATCACCTCCTCCCAGGGAAGCCCAGGGAGATGGCAGAACAAGGAAGTTTAGCTAGTGGCATCAGCAAGGGTCAGGCCAGGAGAAGCAAGCCTTGCTACAAAGAGCAGGAAGAGAAGGGAAAAAACAGGCTTCAAAGCAAAATGATTTTGGCATTCAGCCACAGGAAAGGACACAGGCAGGGACTGAAGCCCTGGGTTAGACCTGGCTCCAGCCCTCCTGTCTCTGCCATGGAGCACCAGGCAAGCCCCACTTCCCCCTCTCCTTCACATTCCCAGCTAAATCTCCCCCATAATGATTCTTCTCAGCATTTTCAAGTCTTTCTGTTTCTTGGATAAACACATTAGAGAACCAGGGATTACAAGAGAATAAAAAACCCAGACTAACACTATTTAGGATTTCTTTGTGACCTTGTTTTAATTCTAGGAAGATTCAAAAACCTTCCTGTGCAATGTCCCCTTCTGAGTTATCACTTACCTTACCCTTGCTGTCTGTTTTAAATTCTGCCAGTTTCAATGTAATCTTGGGGTTTTTGCTGCCTGCAGAGGAGAAGTGAAAAAAACACCAAGATGATCAAGCTGAACCTTCTGTGGTTACACAAAATACAGCTTCTAAAGGAGAACTGCTCCTGGTCCTACTGAAATAGCTCTGTGTGAATTTACAAATATCAAATATGTATGTGAGCAAACACCAGAGTCATTCTGGGAATGGGAACAGTTTGCTTTGCCTTCCCTAGCTGGCTGTGCACACTCCCAGGAGGGAGAGGAAAGATGGGATTCAGAATGTATTCCACAATGAGCCATCAGATATATTCCACTTCCTCAGCAATCCTTTCATTTAGGGCTGGGATTTAAAGTTCAGCCTTTGCTGCAGCAGATTTTGGGATCGGAGAGTCAATTAGGTCTCAACATTTACAGCCAGTTTCTACATCCCAGTAAGTGCCCAGATTAATGATGCAAAGTTTATAGCCCCAATTCCACTGCTGATTCCAGCAGGAGTCCAGAGCTCAGCCACGTGTTTCACTCACCTGTCCTGGGGTACCGATAGGAATCTGTTTTTCTCTCCTCCAAGGCAGGTGAAGGAACATGAATGATCTCCACCTCTGACTCATCCACTTCCTCATACAAGATCCGCAGTGTTTTCAAATCCTCTGAACCTGGGACAGAGAGCAGGAACGTTTGCAAAGAGGATTTCCTGCTGTTTCTGGCTTGCCTGGAGCACTGGTGCAGAGGGAACACCTGTACAGCCCCAGCTCTCAGTGACCACCTGCAAACACTCCACAATTATCATCCCCTCAGTGCTTTTTTCCTTCAGGTGACGTCCCCAGGAACAACACAAACCCAAAATCATGCTCAGAGCCTCGCTGCTAGCAGGAGGCAGCAGTCACAGCGCCAGGATCTGATGAGCAGAACAGTGACTGACCTTCTGTGGAAGCTGTGGGACACCACCAATAGCCCGTGAACCGATCAAACTCCTCCTGAATGACAAAAGTGGCTACTCCAGCAGACTTGGGGTCATCCAGGACATTGGACAAGCCTGGAGAGGAACAAAGACGAGACAGCATTTGCATTCTGCATCTACGTCTCCTTGGAAAATGCTGACCCAAAGGACAAATGGCACTTGTAAGAAATGAGGCAGGAATGTGGGTACTGCAGGCCAGGCTCCTCAGCAGGAATTCCCCTTGGGGGCAGGAGGAAGCCCCATCACCTTTGTGGCAGTATGTCAGCCGCCTCTCCTCGCCCGTCTCGATGTTTGCCACCCACAGGTCGTTGTTGTTGATGAAGGAGAAGAAGGCTGGGTCAGCAGGGCAGATTTTGGGATCCATCCGTGGGCCCGTGCACTGAGTCTTGATCTCCAGAGGCTTCATTGGAGACACCTACGGCAAGAGACCCACACAGAGCTGGGTGCCACACCAGAGAAAAAGCCCAAATTTGATTCAGCAGAGCCCAGGGGATGATGGCAAATGTGGCCCTGACAGGACACAGGAACAACCACCATAACCAAATGGATGAAGATGGGGACCTGCTAGAGCAGGTCCAGAGGAGCCACAGAGATGCTCCAAAGGCTGCAGCCCCTCTGGAGCCAGACTGGGAGTGACACTGGGATGAGCTTTAAGGTCCCTGCCCCCCCAGTCCAGCCTGGGATTCCACGTGCAACCATCTCCAATCCAAACCATCAAGCCCCTTTGAGGTGACAGCCATGAAATCCCTGGCAGACTCACCATGAAGCCATTCTTGCCCCCATCTCGACAATGGAAGAGGCTGTTGCTGGCCTGGAAGAGGAACAGGCCACTCTCACTGTGGAAATCATAAGATGTTATCCCAAAGACACCCAGTCTCTTGCGTTCCCTCAAGAGCTCCTCCTCTCTGGAATACATCCCATGGTGAGGGGTTGCCTAGAATTGAAGGAAAGGAACATCTGGAAGGATCTGCAAGGAGAGGAATGTTCACAGCCCTGAGCCTGTCACAACAGCCCAGCTCACACAGGCAGCAGGGTCAGGGCACAGGTCCCCAATTCCTGTACTCCAGGCTACAGCTGTGGGGTCCAGGAGGCCTAAACCCACCACAGCCCCAAATTCCCCTCTGCAGGAGGGCTGAGCTGTGAATCTCTCAGTTCTGCAGTTGGCACTTCAGCATGAACTGAGAACAGCTGTGCTTGCTCTGCTTATGCAAATCAGATGTAACCAATTAACTTAATGACGTTATCTGCAGCCTTCACAAACAGTTTCCATGTCAGACACTGCAAACAAAAGTTCTTCCGGGATCTTGAATTACCCTGGAGAGAACTCGCAGCCCAAATGGGGTCAAGACAGATAAATTCTGTTCCACCAGGAACTTTTTAAGTAGGGGAGAAAAGAGCAGCACTCTCCAGTGCTGTCAGTGACAAAGGACATGAGGATACTGAAACCAGGGAGGGGAAAATTCCCTCCCTTTCTGGTGCACTCTCAACAGTGTAAGGCAGAAGCAGCAATTTAAAGTCAACTTTCCCAACTTTTCAAAAGCAGGAAGGATGATGGACACCACACAGATGTCCCTACCACAGCAGCCCCAGTTTCCCCAGGCTCTTCCCACTCTGGCTTACCTGAAAGTGATCCAGCATCTGTTTCCAGGACAAGAGCAGCAAGGCCTCCTTCCGTACCTTTTTGGGAATCTCTGAGTAAAGGAGGGAATTCTCTCTGCTACCATATGGCATTCCTATGAGGAGGACAAAAGCATCATCCTATTTAAGATGAGCTAGCCAGGACAAAGAGGCCCACGAGCAAATTCAGCAGAAGTCTGGAAACAGAGAGGCTGGGGCTGCCCAGAGACCTTTACCCACATTCCTTCCCAAGCAGCTCCCAGATCAATCCCAGAATAACATCTAAACCACTTAGATATTCATTTGTTGGGAATTTTCAAAGCAAGATTTAATACCCCACCTCTCCAGAATGTATTAGGTCCAATTTTCCCCTCTGTGCCCCAGATCCACTCTAAGAGCACCACTCCCTGAATGAGTGACTCAACACTACTCTCCACATTTCTCATACAGAAATTTGCTACAGGGACCTGCTCCAGGCCAAGGCAGCAGCTTGCAGGGGGGAAGGAAGAGCTTGGAAGCTCCACAGAGCCCATTCAGATGTGAAACAGTATCCTACAGAGTCAAAAGACCTCGTCATTTTACATAAGCCTTTGACTATGGTTATCAAATGAGCTCTTGGCCTTCATCCAACTTCCAAAACAACCATCAAATATCCTGACACGTGATTTTGACAGTTTCCACAAAAACAAAGACCATGAACTTGCCCTCTACTTATGCTGCAGAGACTCCCTGGATCAGAAATTCACACAGGGATATGTGCCCTGATACTGCCTACTCTGCACATGTTCTGGGCAGAACAGAGAGATTTCTGAGCTGGCTGACCCAGCAGTAGTTACTTCAAATTAAAACTGAAATATTAATAAGTGCTTGGGAAGCAGAGCAATATGTGAGGATCTAATCCTCAGAGATCCAGGAACACCAAAGTGCTGAGCATGTGGTGTTTAACATAAGCAGCATCTGCCACGATACAACAGAAAACTCTGTGGGGATGGCCCAGGAATGATTGAAGATGGCCATACAGGAAAAACTGCAGAGAGGAACAAATGACTCTGGACACACACATCTGACACTCAGGCAACTGTGACCTGGACTTCCCTTCCCCTTATGTTAGAACTTTCTCCAGTGACCTCAGCCTGACTACAATCAATTGGCATTTACAAGGAAAATATTGCCTCCCTCCCCAAAAGACAGTTTACTTTGCTTCCAATTCAACCCTACAGCAAAGTTCATCAGGAGTCTCCATCCACTCCTCGGTTTCATTTAAACACTTTAAAATGTTCTTTAATGCTGGGGCAGTAGCAGCACACCGAGTTAAACACTTGTGAACTTAGAGGCTGCTCAGAGAAGCTGTGGCTGCCCCATCCCTGGGAGTGTCCATTATTATGGCAAAAGAATCAGCATTTAAATCAGCCTTTGCCCTTTATTAGGGACATCTGAGCAGAGGTACCCTGGGATTACCTGGCTGATGCTGATCTTAACTGAGGGATTAACCTCCTCTAAGCCCTGTACAATTCCTTAAGGAAGGAAACACTGAAAAGGCACTTGTGTATCCTCATTCCTGCTTCTGGCTCCTGGAACAGTCACACCCTGGCAGAACACCAACCACCCAGTAGCTGGTTTGGTTGCCATTTCATACAACAGAACATTAAAAAATTTAAAATTAGCCACTTAGCTCTTTAATCATCTAGATCAAAACCAGTATCAAAGTGAACTGGAAATACATTCAACTTTAAATCAAGCCTCACTGCTCAGACTTGACAAGAAAAATACGCCAGCTCTGGATCCTGTCCTTCAGAGCAGCACTTGTGTCCCAAGAATTTATGAGAACTACACAAATCAAGTCACTGGCACACGGGAGCTGCTTCGTGACAAAACAAATCAGTCCCTCAAATCCAGTCTCCTATAGTGACCTACAGTCAAAACCTGGAAAAAGAAGGAAGAGCAGCAGGGTCACTCCAGGGCAGCAGTCACTGCACAGAGCTGCACACCCGGCAATTTTTGTTCTGGCCCAGTAATGATCAGCTCACGCCCCAAAGCACAGCAAACTCTTTATAGTCTATAAAGCTTCCCATGTTACCAGCCACAAAATTATCCAGTCACTAAAATCCAACAGCTCTGTCACTAATTACATTGTGGCTCCATCTGTAACAAGGGACTGGTACAACACGGAATTCTGCTTTCAGTCCCACTGAAGGAAAGGGATATCTCCCTGCAAATGCCAGGAACAGCTCATTCCCACCTCAATTCTCTTCCCTGCTCCTGAAAGCATCCTACTTCCCTGACACTTAAAGCAGGAGACACCACCACCCTGCCATTAATATGTTGCAACATATTAACATTGCAACATGAGTCATTACTGACAGCAAATTTCTTGGAAAGTCAGTCTGGTTAAGGAAGCAAGTAAATCCCATTTTTCCCAAGCTGCAGAGGCACAAGACAGTCCTGAGCACGAGGGAGGACACAGAACTGCTGCTGGCCACCACTTCCCCTTGTCACAGCTGATCCTTGTGTTTGAGGCTTGTCTGGGACTGGGAAGTCCCTGCTCAGTCCCAAGCTTTGCAGAAGATCCTAAAAGCCTGCAGCCACGTTAGCCACTCTCAGTTCCCCTATCTCACCAAGGGAGCTCCCTCCCATCCCCTCCCCTGGCTGCTGAGTTTGAAGAGCCCCACGTTCCCCCCAGGTGCTTACCCAGGTAATAGAGGCGGTGGGAGTGCGGGCTGGACTCCTCTGTTTTCCGGACAAACTGGAAATCATGGGGAGCTTTGTTCACTATCATGCCCGAGTACTTCCTGCTGCTGTGAATAATGTCACGCAGCCCATCCCAAGAATGCTTTTGCACCTGGAATTGGGAAGGCACATCCTCCATCTCGACCACTTCGGAGCTGTCTGAGAGCGTGTCCACCGCAGTCATCCTCGCTTCCCCTTCAGAGCTGGGCAAAAAACTGAGGGAGGAGTGGAGGGAGAGAATTAAGCCCTAAAGTCAAAGAGCTGCTCCTTAAACTACAGATGCTGGGATTCTCTGCACTCAAGGGATACGTTTTAAACACACTGAAAGGAAAAGTGCATCTCCCACCCCATATGGAATCCTGCAAGTGCAGATATTGACCTCCCTCTCCCAGGGCTGGCTCTAGGAATAAACTGTTAAAGGAAGCAGCAGATCCTTGTGCAGACAATAAGCAGCTTGACTCAAAGGAAAACCACTCCAGGAATTCGGGTGGATATGTCATCAAGGCTATGACCTATCATAAAGGCACATAAACTCCTGCCCTGTGAGACCAGAGAAGTGGAATCTCCTTCCTATCCCAAAGGAAAACCTGCCCACCACCTGGGGAGAGAGGCTCAAACCCAAGCACAGCAATTCACTTACCTGAGGAGATCCTAGGCCAGGACTAAAGAGAGATGAGAAAAAGTGCAATTGATTTGCTAAGACAGAGAAGGCAGCAGGGCCAGCCCCTGGTTGTGTCCTGAGAAACGTGGCACACATTCCTTAGAGATTTCCAAGGGAGCAGGTGTGGAAGGAGAGGACAAGAACCGCCTCCACATTAACACAAATGTTAATTTGAGGTGAGGTGGACCCACAGACTTGCCCAAGGTCAGTGATGTCATCCACTGCAAAGCAGGAATGAGCTGAGGACTAGGGAAACCTGTTTCTCACACCCCACTTGAGGAGTAGGATGTCCCTCCAAGAGGACATCTGAGGGGTTTTGGAGGTATCAGACAGAATGTTACAGAGAATTTCAGAAGAACTTCAGTTTTCTGGACAAAATTAGCCTGGAGAATTTTGCTCCAAGGAGACAGAATCAGCCTTGTGCAAGGGCTGAAAATGTAGCATCTCCTCAGACTCCTAAGTCCCTAAATTGTACAAAATGTGCCAAAAGTAACACAAGAACAAGCTCCCAAAATAATTCTGTAGGTACTCCTGGTACCTACTGCCCAGCAGTAAATCCACAGCTTGAAAATGGATAAAGAGGAGCATTTTCCAATCAAAGGCAGGCAGGAAGCCCAAGTGAAACCACGGAAGAGAACATGATGGGATGTTCTAAGACTGTCTGTCTGTGGCCTCTGCCTGTACCCAGGCTCTCCACTGCAGCAGCTAAAATCACAGCTGCCTGCCAGAAACACAAGACAGGAAGACCATGAAAATCCATAAACTGAGTGCAATTCTCCCAACCCCATCCCACTGCAGGTCACCTCAGGCACTCAAATACTCTGGCTTTAGCTCACAAAGCCTGGCCCTTGGGTTACTCTCACCCAGCTGATGAATCCATCTCACTCAGCCAGTCTGGCTCCTGACAAGCCAAAGTTTAACCTTTAAAACCAGTCTACAAATGTGATACTGGTACCTGTCCCCAGCTGAACTGGAGCCTGGAGCCCCTTCCAAACTATACTGCCATGATTTTATCACGTGAACAGCACAGCTCTAAGCTTGGCACTGTTCTCATCCTGGTGATTTGGACACGAGAACGGAGTGGGGAAGTGGGATAAGCAAAGCAGCCACCACATAAACTGAGGTGAGAGCGTTGGGAATTACCACTGGCACTGCTGGAGCCTGGTGGACTCTCACAAAATCACAGAATGGTTTGAACTGGAAGCGACCTTAAAGATCATCTAACTCCAAACCCTGCCACGGGCAGGGATACCTCCTGCTAGAAGGGAAAAAACCCCTAAAACTCAGGTCCTGGCATGCTGCAGAGTAAAAGGAAACTCAGATTTCTGCCTCTGTCACTACAGCCACCTCTGGAAAAAGGCGTAGTCAGTACTTGGCAACGCCGTGTATGTAAGTAAACAAGTGCAAGGAGTAACTTATCTCAGAGTAGATTTGGGGATTACATTACTCAAACGTGAGCTGGATCAAGACACCAGTTATTAACCATCTTAAGACAGGCAGCAATTGCACATCGAAGATTTCCACCTTGCTGGAGAAGCCCTGTCCCTTCACCCCACGCTCAGGCAGGGACTGAGGTGACTCAGGGCTGTTGCAGGAACAGTTGTGTCTCTCTCCACTCCCAAAAACATGGAGCTGCCCCAAGGGGGTCCTTTAATGCCACTTGTGCCCTGCCAGGCGAGGGGGGTGAGCCACCAAGCCCTCCTCTGGGGAAAGGTGTTAGTCTGGAGGGGACAACAAGCACAGGTGGGGAATCAGAACCCGGAAAAACTCCAGAGCTCAATATTGGAAGTGAGTGAAACAAGTTATTGTCCTGAGTCACTTCCTGAGTCACAGATCCTGCCACAGAGCTCCTGGGCAGGACTGTACAGATGGGGCTTCTCAGAACCCTCTCAGTGCAGAGGTGGTGGCTGCTCTGGCCCACAGCACACAGAGCCTCCACGGCACCTGGACGTACCTTCTCCAACTTCCTGCAGTCTCGTTTTCCAGACGAACCCTCTTTATCTTCTGCATTAACTACTCAGAGAGCTGGGCAGGACAGGAAACTGGGGAGGAAGAGGGGAGAAAGGAGATTTCATACAACTGCTGGGTAAGAGCACCTTCCATAGGTCACATTTCCAGCTGAACGGGGAGGCACAAATAAATCCTTGGGTTTCATTCCTTGGTCCAAATCTGTTCTGTCAGCAGAGCCTGGATTTGCACAGCCCTGATAAATCTGAGAGATTTCATCTGAACAATAAGGCTCAGTGAACTCTGGGGTGTGCCTCGTTCTTTCCCAGAAAATTCTTCTTAAAATCCAAGAACCTTGAATACTGAACCTTTCTGTCATCCCCTTCCCAAAATCCTGAAATTCTTCCAAGTATGAGGTACTAAAAACTGATAAAACAGAGCTCTGGTCCATACACTTAAGAGGGAAGAGTCAAACAAAGGGCACACCACAAGGAGCCAGCCAGAGGGTCACAGCCCCACCTGGGATATAAAAATCGTATTTATCTTCCAAGCCTGAATACTGCTTCCCTGTGCCTCAGCCTGCTGCCACGAGGAACCCTGGCTCCCCACACCAATCTGCTGCCCAGGAGCACAGGAAGGTGTTTCACTACTCTCCTCTCTCCCCAGCTACAAAAGCCTTCAGCTCTGAATCACAGACACATTCAGGACCCACCACTGCCTTTTGTTGAGGCTCCTGCCCTCCCTAAACAGCCCTTTCTCCACCAAAAACGCACCCACAGGGGACCAGGAGAGACAAAGCATCACAAAGAAACTCCTCAGCTGCAGAGGAGAGCAGAGAGGAAAGGAAGGAGCTGCATTCAGCAATTTAAGGGCAGTTTTTGATGCAGGCATGAAGGGCAGTGGGAGTGATGCTCAGGAATGCTGAGTAACCTGGTCTGATCTCCCAGCTGACCCTGCCGTGAGCAGGGGGTTGGACCAGAGGCTTCCCGAGGTCCTGCCAGGCTCGGCTGTTCTGTGATTTTAATGATTCTCAGGAACAGCTCAACTCTCATTGCACCCGGCACAGATCATGCATTTCACACAGGGAAGTAACAGTAAAATCTTGAACCCGGAAAAAAAAAAAAAAAAAAAAAAAAAAAAAAAAGAAACTGAGCAAAATAGACAAAAGAGATCAGGAACCAGCGTGAATCATTCGGGAAGAGCCAATGGAACACAGGAACAGAGTCACCTACAGGAGCCCTTACAACGTGTCCCCGTCGTGGCCGGGAGCTTTAAGATATCCAAAAATTAAAGCAACTGAGGGTTGGATAAACCGGTGGGGATTTATCCAGAGAGAGGTGAGCTCTGGCAAAGGCGGCCAGCAGCCCGTGTCCCTCCGCAGCTCTCGCCGGGAGCTCTGCCCTTGGTGCAGAGGGAAGGCCGGCATTTGGGACAGCAGGAGAGGGGAATGCCCGGGGATGGAGCATCCTCTGCCCCCGTCCCCCCCACCGCTGCAGACGGCTCCTTCCCATGGGAGAGGAGCGGGGAGCCCCTCACCCGCCGGGGCTGCTGGGGGCACTCGGGACCCCCGTCCAAGGGCAGGGGGTCCCCCCATCACCCCATCCATGGGCAGCATATGGGAGCAGTGAACTGCAAACGATTCCCTGAGGGCCAGGCCTGGGGCGAGCAAACGCCCCCCGGGGCAAGGAGCGGCCGCCCCCATCCCGAGGGGGGAAACAGCCCACGGAAGGGGGCGAACGCCGCGCCGAGGGCACCCCCAGCGCAGCGCCGCGGGGATGCGGCCCACGGAGCGGGCAAACGGCCCCCGCCCGCCTCAGCCGGCCCTCAGAGGCGCGGGCCCCACCCAGCCGTGCCGGCCCGGGCCCGGACCCCCCGGCCCCGCCATTCCCCCCTCCTCACTCACCGCGGGGCGCGGCGACCTCCCCGGGCCGGGCGGGGGCGGCTCCTGCGCCGGAGGGAGGGCGGGGGAGGGAGGGGGCGGCGGCGGCTCCGTCAGTGCCGCTCCATGTCCCGGGCGCGGGGCAGCCCCGGAAACGGGGGCGCGGGGGCGGCGGCGGCCACGGCGTGACCTCTCACCCGGCGGCGGAAGTGGCGGGAGCGCGCGCGCGGCGGGAGCGCGCCCGGGCCGCGCGGGAGGAACCACTGCCTCTGGCCGGGGGGAGTACGGAGCTGTTACAAAATCACACAGGATAGGTTAGGTGTTGGAAAAGAGCTCTGAGATCATCGAGTCCAGCCTGTGACCGATAGTCACCTTGTCATCCACACCATCGAGCTAAGTCTGTCCTTAAATACCTCCAGGGACGGTGAGTTTGCCACCTCCCTGGGCAGTCCGTTGCAATGTCTTCATGGGGAGGGTGGGCACAGAGACAATTGAGGCCGACACAGGGTGAAAAAAAAGCACTGAGGGAAGATTCTTCCTCGCCCTCAGAAATAGGCCCTTAATTCAGCATTTATTGCAGTTTGGGGCGGCTGTGGAGCCATTCTCATCTTTCATTGTGCTTAGTCCCCGCTCCGCCGGAATGGTTGGGTCCCGCTGGGTGATGTTGCTGAGGGAAGCCGGGAGCGGCGGTGTCAGCGGGCGTTGGTGGTATAGTGGTTAGCATAGCTGCCTTCCAAGCAGTTGACCCGGGTTCGATTCCCGGCCAACGCATCTACCTTTTTTTTTTCCTTTTTTCATCATGTATTTTCGCCCCGTTTCTCACCGAACCGGACTGAGCCGCACCGGCACGCGGAGCGCCCGCCCGGCTGCGCTTTGCCCACTTGGGCCCCGGCGGGGGGCGGCCGCTGCTCAGTGATGGGGCCGGTTACTTCTCTTCGCAACTCGCGGTGGAGGTCCCGAGTCGTCAGGAGACGGCGGGAAAAAAATAAATAAATAACTCCGAATTTAAAAAAAACCAAAAAAACAAAACACTTCAGCCCCTCAAAAAACAAAAACAAAACAAAACCTACCTACCAAAACAACAAGGATTTAAATAAACCACCTCAGGGGAAAAAAAAGAACCAGGTGTTTCCGCCCGGGATCGAACCGGGGACCTTTCGCGTGTGAGGCGAACGTGATAACCGCTACACTACGGAAACCCGCCATGGTGGCACTGGCCGGGTGGTGGCCCATGTTCCCGCCATGGCGGATGAGGGGACGCGGATCTCCCTCACGGCGACCTCAGAATGAACCCCCCGCAAACCCCCAGAAGCGCCGCGCAGGACTCCCAATGATTATCATCAATGACTTATTGGGGTTCCCAGGGACCCGCTGGTCTCAGGAGGCGGCTGAGGTGCGTGTCCTGGGCGGTGTTTCGGGGTCCCTCAGAGGCGACACGGCCCCACAGGGAGGTTCCCGCTGAGGGGGCGCAGGGCTGCTGGAGAAATGTCTCTTTTCCCTAAGGCAGCTGCCACCAGATGTCGGTAGAATAGTGGTGACAGGGAGTGGAGCTCTCGGGAGAGCCGCCCGGGAGGGACAGAACCCGCCTGGCCCAAGGGACAGGGGCTGCAAGGGGAACGGGCCCCAAGGACAGACCCGTTGACAATCACAGATTTACAAAACGCCAGACTGGTTTGAATTGGAAGGGCTTTAAATCTCATCTCACTCCACCCCCTGCCATGGGCATGGACATCTTCCACTGTCCCAGGATGCTCCAAATCCCGTCCAACGTGGCCTTGGACACTGCCAGGGATCCAGGGACGGGATGGAGCACCCTGTGCCCCATCTCAGCCTGGGAATCCCATTCCAGGGCCTCCCCACACTCAGTCGAGAGCTGACAATCCCAGATAGTTCTAAGTTTGTTCCTCTTACCCTACTGCAATATTAACAACTTACTTAATGGCAATCCTTCTCTTTTTGGTAAAACCTCAGCCCTTGGAATCAGGTGGTAACATGAGAATTATGTTTTCCTGTTTTGTTTTCTTTGTTGAAGTGTATTTTATGCTCTGCTGGCTGCAGAGAAAAGCTTAGAAAGGAGAAATGAATCATAAACCCAAATGAAAGCAAAAAGAACCTCACTTTTATTAACATTTGCTCTTAATAAAATTTTAATTTTACAGTTTCATT
Source organism: Sylvia borin (assembly GCA_014839755.1). NCBI lineage: Eukaryota > Metazoa > Chordata > Aves > Passeriformes > Sylviidae > Sylvia > Sylvia borin. The sequence continues at coordinate 5,303,800 of CM025983.1, forward strand.
TTACAATTTTGTAGCTGATATTTTATTTGGGGCCAAAAGGGGTAGAGAAGAGGTTGTCACATGTCCTTTAACTTCGGGGCTTGCCAGTGCTTTATTCTGATCTGGTTTATGATAAGGATTATAATGTTACATCCCAGTCCGTGACAAACCCGATGTCTCGGGATTTGTTTGCTTCATGTTGTTGTTCAACATCCTGGAATGAAATCCTTTTTGCCTGCAGCTGGCAGAGCTGCAGAGAGGACTGGTTACAACCTTTGCACCGAGCATCAGCTGAGTGTGCCGGGGCAGAGCTGATCAATAGCTGGGGGCAAGGTCCCCTCCCTCGAGCAGGGGGAAGTGGATCTGTGAGCGACCCAAGACCATCCAGGGAAAGATTCAAACGCTTTGGGTTTTGTTTTCTTCTGCAGCCCTCTATCAGCCTGGCGAGGGGTGGAGAGAGGAGCCGCAGAACAGCCAGCGCCAGGGAGGAAGCTTTGGAAGGTACCTGCGGGAGGCAGAGGCACGAATTCCAAGGAAGACGTCGTGCTGTCGGTGTGAACTCCCAAACCCACCCGGATCCCGCGGTGCTGCCTGGTTCTGGCAGCGCTGGGAGCGCCGGGACACACCGAGTGCTGGGCTCTGGATGCTCCTGGCAGCGCTGGCTCTGGGGGCCCAGACAAAGCGCCCTCTTCCCGCTGGTTCCTGCTTGGGAATGGCTCAAGGGATGTTCTGGCTTTTCTGACAAAGATCCATTGTCAGAGGCGGCTCAAACTTTGCCCGCAGGACAAAGATGCTGCGGCATTCTCCCTTCCAGCCCCTGAGCTGTCCCTCTTGCTCCGCTCCCACCCGTGTGGCACTGCTGGCTGTGGGATCCCCCCGTGCCTCACCCCCGTGCTCCCCGCGGACGCTCCCCCGAGCAGGAGAAAGGACCGCGGCAGGGAAATAAGAACCCGGGGGCTCGTTTGGACGTGAAGGCTGGATAGTCTCTTGTATTATCACCAGCATCTGCCCTTTCTGAGCGAGGAGCCCTCCCCCAGCTCTCACCAGCCGCCATGCTCGGCTTTGTTTCCCTGACACGCTGCGCTGGCTGCACAGTCCCATTCAGCCCTTTTCCTCCCTCCACTCCCAAAGCCTGTTCCGAGAGGGGAGCTGGAAGCACCGTGAGCAGGAGAGCTGACAATCAGGGCCGGGAGACAACGCCGCCGTGCACAATACCCCCCCCCCCAATTAGCCATTCATTTCTTCTGCCTCTGAAATGGGGAGCGCAGCCCTTGTGCTGGGAGATAAAACAAGAACGGCTTCAATAGCACTGATTTAAATTAGGTCAGGCTGGCTTTTGTGCGGCGGGGACCACACAATAGCTGTCACACGACGGTGGAGGGGAGCGGCATAAAGGAAAAGAGGCCAAGCAAGTGGCACAGATGCTGGGAGTTGGTGGGTGCTGGGACATCGGGATGTGTGTGTGGGGACAGTGGAGGGACAGACACTCAACCAGCACGTGATGCTGAGGCATAAAACGGGCAGCGTGGTCAGCAGGGGACAGAGAGGTCACACAGTGCCTGAGCAGAAACAAGCTCTGCCACACCACAGCCACGTGCCCCTGGGAAACTGGTCTTTAACCATAACTGCTTATGAGACAGAGGGGTGACAAGTTTTGGACCCCTCAGGACAAGAAGGATATTGAGGGGCTGCAGTGTGTCCAGGGAAAGGAGCAGAGCTGGGGAAGGGTCTGGAGCACCAAGAGCAGCTGAAGGAGCTGAGGGGGCTCAGCCTGGAGAAAAGGAGGCTCAGGGGGACCTTCCCAATTTTTGGGATGTTCTGTGCAGGGCCTGGAGTTGGACTGATGATCCTTGGACCCTTCCAACTCAGGGTATTCCATGGCCTGAGTTGCAATTCCTAGCGTTGCCCAATTTCTTTTCCCTCATGAGTTCCCCAAAAGTCCATGCCTGTCCTGAACGCCTGGTGTGCTGTGAAATCCTACACTGGCTTCTTTAGGGAAGGGTGTGTTTGGGGAAATATCAGCAACTCCCTCAAAATGGTCTCTTAACTCAGGTTCTCAAAGCCATCAGTGTCTGCCTTCAGAGAGGGGTCCTGGAGAGGGTTTTCCACGAGGATGTGAGCACTGGAGCCTGGTCCCAGTTCTCCCCCCAGTTTCATTAATATCCTTATTGCTGTTTTTACAGTGGCAATGCAGATGTTCATGTTTTTCTGCCCATGTGAGGACAAGAGAGCAGCGTGCTCAGAGCTATCAGCAAGAGCCTGATCTTTCCAGCAAGCTGTTGTCATGGTCTAAATGAATTTATCCAGGTAATTCCATATGCAAAGAAAGGGCAGGTAAGTTTAAAAATAAGAGTCCACCCTTTCAAATCTCCCAGGAATAAATGAATGATCTTTTGTGCTCCAGATTGGACTTTTACAGGTGCCACTTTGCTACAGTTAGGCCAAAAACCAGTGGGGGAAATTGTGAGTGTGGAAAAATGGAAAGACATAATCAGCCACTTAATTCAGTCTTTTTTGGAAGGACAGTTGATATTATTTTTCAGTTGCAAGAAAAAGCTGTAAACAAAAAACAGTACTTAAGAAAAATGTTAATTGTATTACAAAGTCATAATTTGCGTGCTTAAATTGCAAGTGTAATCACTTCCACTACTAGTTGTAAAAAAGTAGGTGAGCCAAAGCACTGAATGTGCCAGCCAGTGCCAAAAGGAGGAAACTAGGTTAAGCTGAAGTATCAGTTGTTCCTATTCCCCTTCATTTGTTTGTTCACACATGAATATTTTTTTTTTTTTTTGTTTAATACAAGATAGCTTAGAACTACTCTGGGCCATCATAATTCCCTCCAGCTACAATGGCCTACATAATTCCCAGGCTGATTGAAACACACTGCTTCCCACAGGCACACACAGGCAGCCGAAGATTCGGTGGCCACCAGCTGATATTGGAAAGACAGGCACTAAAAATAAGTTGTCCTTTTTTAACAGTGAGTGTAATTAAGCACTGAAATAGTGCCTGTTGTAGGGAGGTGGCCCCGAAGGCACGGAGCCAAAATGAGACATGTTGTTAAAAGGTATGTTCCCTTCAGCAGATGGTCAGAGCTCTGATGCATGAAGCACCCAGTGAAATTATCCACCCAGTTCCTGTAGGAAGCCCGTCTGGAGCGACCATAACAGCCCTAATTTCTCTCAAAATACAAATATATGGTTGCTAGTTTTCGCTGCTTTACAGCTATACTATTTGGCGTATTTTTAGCAGTTTAGTTGTGAGAACAAAACAAAAACAGCAACAGCCCACTGTGATTTGCATTCTGACTTACTTTCTACAGCCCACACTGCAGTGGAGACTGGAGGTGCCCAGGTACCAAAAGCAGTTTAACTGTGGTAGCACAAAAACGCGTTGTCTGTCAGGGGAGGGTTAGGTGGGATTTTAGGAACAGGTTCTTCCCCAGAGGGTGCTGGGGCACTGCCCAGGCTCCCCAGGGGATGGTCACAGCCCCAAGGCTGCCACAGCTCCAGGAACGTTTGGACACTGCTCTGTCCCTCCACGTGGGGTGACCTAGAGGCAGAAGAGGCAGGAGTCCAGCTCTTGTTGGCAGCTTAGGGGTGTGATCGTTGTGGGCTCCAAAGAAGAAGACATAAAAGTTATATCTGATCATGTTATTAGTGCACACATCCGTACATATAAATGAATCAGAAGGATACAATTATGTGTATAGAGGTAGAGATTTTTATTCTCCAGCAAATGGCATCATCTGGGATGCTCCTGGGTTGTGACTGTGTAAATCCCAGCATTCCTGAGACGGCCTCTATAACCTGAAATGCTCATTGGAGTCCTTCAGCTCTCCAACAACCCAAAATCCACTGCAGAAAATAATATGTTCTGCAGAAGATTGGTTCATTCCTTGAATATTTATTTGCTGGTTTGGGCTGGGGTATTTTTCTATTCTTGTTATTACTATTATTTGTTTTGTTTATTTCTTCTCCTTTTATCAGCTCCAGCTGAGACAGGGGAGGGTGGGAGGAGGGTTTTGTTCCTCTGGAGATAACAGGAGGCAGTGCCTGTGCAGCCATGGTGACAAGATCCAGGGCGCTTTCTGCCTTCCAAGCAATTTGCTCCCCACCCCTGGCTCCCAAGTAAAAGTGGGGCAGAGAAAGAAAGGAGCTTTTGTTTCTCAAGTGCTTCAGCTGTTACTTCTAATTAAGCGGAGAGCTCCAGTGCCTTCCCACTCCCCAGCCGAAGGAGGATGGAGTTGGGGCAAGAGGAGAGCCAAGAGGCTGTGGCAGCTCTCCCCTCTCCAGCTGCAGCCTGGCTGGGTGAGCTGTGCCATCCCAGAGCCTCAGAGCCCCTGGCTGCAGGGGGAGGAAATGAGAGAGCCCAGCACGAGGCCGGGTGGGAACGACCACCCTGCTGTTCAAGGTGTCATTATCGGTTTAGTGCAATATGCTCCCAGCTTCCCAGACATGCTGACTGTCAGCAAATTGCTCTTTCCTTCTCCAGCTTTCTCTGGATGCTCTCCCCTTCTCTCTGAGATGCCAGCCCTTGCCCTAAGGTCTAACAGCATTTCTCCATCCTCCCCGGCGTTCCTCTTTTTAACCCCTGCTGGCATCACCGAGATGTGCCGCAGGAGCCCGGTGAAGTGTCAGCAGCCAGGGACGGGCAGGTGGCCTTGGCACAGCCAGGTGGGGTCTGTGGGACAGGGACAGTGGGGTGGGCAGAGGGCAGAGCCGTGACAGCTGTGAGCCACACACCCAGCTCTGCAACAGGGAGCACAGACTGCTCCACAGCACTGCACGAACACAGGAGGACTGCCAAGAGGAAAAGAGGGTGGAGATGTGGAGAGAGAGAGAGAAAAAAGTGAATGTAGGGAATAGGAACGCTCAGGAATCCAAGAGCTCCCAGACTCAAGGTCCAAGCTGCCCACCAGGACTGAAGGAGCCCTCCAGGTCACCTGTGCCTCTGCGCCCACTGAACTCTGCTGGATCTCTTCAGCCCGGGATCTACAGGGAGAAGTTCAGGGCTTCACTCAGAAACAGATGGTCTCCCTCTTGGGCCCCATCTGCCAGGCAACGCTGGAGCAGTTGGTCTCTGCAGTGCTGAGCAGAATCTTGTTTACTTTCCCCTCCCATCCCCAAGGTGATCGCGGGGCAACCCAGGCCTGCTGTTTCAGCCCAGATTTCCAGGAACAGCCAGAAACTGAGGTGCAGGAGTGTAACCCGAGAGCAAGAGAGGGCACGTGGCATCGGCCAGCCCTGATCTCTGTCACTGTTCAGCGTTGGAGAGATGGAGCAGCACCTGGCAGCTGCCCCTTTTTCCCCCCTCAGGACACGAGAGTCTCCATCCACCAGCGATGCAGGGGAGTGTCTCCTGACAGCATTTAGCATGCACAAAAATAGCAGGTGAGACCAGCTCTCCTCGAGCAGCACCAGCCAAGATTGCTGCAGCATGCCTGGTAAAAGAACTTTATCTCTTCTTCTCTGGGTTCTGCTGCTGCAACTCCGTGTCAAGGACTGGAGGATATCATCCATCCCTGCACCAGCCCGTGTTTTCCAGAGACCTCGGCCCCAGCAGCCGGAGCAGCGAGGTCCTGCTCCCTCAGGCTGCCGGGTTAGGCAGTCAGTGCTCTAATGGCGCTCGCTGAGCAGAGGGCACGGAGCAGCACTTTCTCCCTCCCCCGAGGGTTCCCGTCCGCAGAGGCTCCGGCCGGGAGCTGCCGCCGGCAGCTCCGCGCTAATCAGCCCTGAGGCAGGAAGTGGAAACTTTCTGCTTGCAGCCACTTAGTTTCATTAGAAGCATCACGAGAGAAAACGGGGCCTCAGGTGGGGCAGGGAGATGCGGGAGGTGGGGAGAGGGGTTTGCAGCCTGTTGGTCATGGCACTTGGCGTGGCAGCTTCAGCTGGAGAGGAAAGAGGGGCAGAGGCAGCCTGGGGCTGGGGCCTGTCTCCCACACTGGTCAGAGCTCTGGAGGTTGTGCAGCTGGGTAAAGTGGTTGTTGTGAGATATATTATTCCTATCACTGCAAAGAATTTTCCCCCATGTCTAGCCTAAATCTTCCTTGTTCAACACAAACGTGGTACTGTCCAGAGGTGGAATATTAAGCACTGGAGTCACTGCCTAATCATGTATTGATTTCAGTGGAGCTGAGCTCGATGAGAGGAGTCTGCCCAGCCTTGCTCCATCCCCCTCGTGCCCCAGGAGAATGTTTTGTGTGAGACTGAATGCCTCTGTAAGTGCCTCTCAGCTCCCTGCTCATTGAGAGCTGTTCTGCACAGACACATTGGAGCAGGGAGGGCGCAGGATCCTGGAATCACATTTCCTTTTGGCAAAGGGGATTTTATCTGCCTCAGTCTCCCTGGGCAGTGTGTGTGGTGGGGCTGTCAGTTCTCCTGAGCAGGACTAAGCCCAGCCAGGCGGGAATTCTGCCACCACTAGTACCCCTCTACCCCTTGCCTCCTATTTCACTCATGTCCTCACCCAAGAGCAGAACTAAACTCAGCTACTCACCTCTAAGCCTGATTTCCCTGCTTACATTTTCACTAAGCCAGCTCAAATAAAGCAACACTTTCAGGAATTGGACTTGATGATCCATGTGGAGCCCTTCCAACTCAGGATATTCTACATTCTGTGCACCCTGATGATTTGGGAGAGCTCTGTGACAGGGACAGAACTAGCAGGATAAATAAGACAGGAAAAAGTGACCAGAAGAACAGAGCTCAGATTCCTGAAGTGTCATTCATGAAAAAGTATTGCCCCTTGTTCCTGGTTTGTGCCTCATTTGTGAACGCAGATGTTCTATAACTCCCACGTGGATGAGCAGTTGTTTTCATGTGAGCTCCTGTCCATCTTCCAGTTAAAGGGTTCTTTTGTTAGCCTCGGAGATCTCAGCAGCAGTAATCCTGTTTGGAGACACCCACGCAGTTCTGCAGGAGCTCTGCCCTGGGATGGAGAGGAGCTGGGTCAGGGCCTGCAGCAGCCAGGAGATGGAGCAGCTTAGCTCCTCAGCATGGAACAGGAGCAGGCTCGGGAGAGAAAGGCCGGGCCCTTACAGGGCTCTTGTCCCTGATGGAGCAGATGTGGCAGCTGCTTTGTGCCACAACCGCTGCGTGTTTGCCGAGCGGCCAAAGGACTCCCCGGGCTGTGCCTCGGGCTGGCACATGGGGCCTTTCATTTTCCTCAAGGGCTCTCGAGGAAGAGCTCATTGTACCCGCTCGGAATTGATTCTGCCAGTCCCCAGCCTGCTCATGGACTCGCCGTGCTGGAGTTCAAGACGTGCCTTTCATATTTCTCCTTCTGTCTGGGACAATATCCTGGGATGGAGCTGCATCGACAGCCGGGACCTGATCCTTGTGAAGACCACACCAACCTGTCTTGGAGCCTTCAGGAATTGGATTTTCCAAGTCTCCCTGCAGCTGCTGCTGGCTCACAGCTTTTTCCCATTCTCTGGTTGCACAGCCCTTGTCCCTCCAAGCCCAAGGATCCCCCTTTGTGCCCCATCAGCTGGAAGTGCTGTTCTGTTTGGGGCTACCTCAGAACTGCTGGCACAACAGAGCTGTTTTGGTTCTGGCTGAGCACTCGGCATTGAGCTCTCATGTGGCTGGAGCCCATTTTTTTGCAAGAATGAAAACAGTGGATTAATGAGCTGCTTGTGGCTAATGTGCAGGGTTTCTCAGAACTGGTGCTATTAGAGCCCAGCGTCATGTAGGAGGTAAATGGCAGCACACGGTGAATAAAGCAGTGATATAATAGGTTTAAGTAGTCCATTTCCCTTTGGAGTGTTACTGATAACAGGCCCAAATGCACACAAGACCATTCCCTTAATGAATAAGACTGCTCTCTAGCAGAGCACGTGCTGCAGTGCCTCACAAGGGGTTTATTTTTCATCATTTTCATCCAAAACAAGGCTTGGGTGTTTGAGTTGGAGTGGAGTGCAGGGAGGACTATAAACATAGTCTGACTGCTCCACAGGAGACAAGTCCTTATCCCAGTGTGCTGGCCCTGGATGTAACCAGATACTCAGGACAGGTCACAAGGGTGTATAAAGAATAAGGCTTCTCCTACCTGTGGTTTTGTAGCTTCCAGCAATCTGTGGGGTCTGCTTGGATGTTGCATCCAAACTATTAGGTTTAATCATCACTGAGAGACCAAACCTCCATAATCTTGTCTAAAACCTTTTGAACCTATTTATATTTTCAGGCTACAAGATATCCTGTGGCAAACGAGCTCCAAAATTTAATTATGTGCTGTGAGAAAAAGCAATTCTTTTTGTTTGTTTTAAACTGGGCTGGTAATTTCACTGGGGCACTGACTCCTCATGTTGTGAGAAACAGCATCCAAAATACCTGAGGGAAGCAGAATCCCAGATTTTATTGGAAGGGCATGTGATTATGACTTCTATGTGTTAAAAGCACTTCTGAAAATGGAGCATAGGTTCTACTTTTAATGCTTATGGAAATATTGCCTCCAGTGCTCTTGTTTGCTCTCCAGCTTGTTTTTATTTATTTAATTTTTCCCTTAACCTCTCTTTACAAGCTGCCCTAGTCCCTGACAGATCCAGTTCTCGAGCTCCTTGTTTACTCTGTTTGCATGGGCTTTATTTTTTACGATATTCTCCTTTTAAGTGCTGCAGCAGCCGAGAGTCTCTTGCGGGAGGTGTGAGCACAAACCCCACCAAGGACAGGCACATGCCTCGGAGTGACCTCTTCCTCCTCATTATGTTTGTGATGGTCTCAATGTCACCAGTTCAAGCACAGGCACACGGGGTTCAATTCAGCGCCGAGATAAAGGCAGGAGAGACATCCCCACTCCCCCGAGGCGTGAGCGACTCTGCCGCTCCTTGATTGTGCCTTTGGCAGACGCCTCATTAAAAGCGGGTTATTCCACACAAACACCCCCTTGTCCTTTCGCAGGCGTAATCTGAGCGTGGAGGGAGAGCTCAGCCCCACACCGGGGTGTCTGAGTCTGCCCAGACCTTGACTCTAACGAGCTGCTGTTCATTTGTAGCCTTCTCTGCCCTTCCTGGAGTTGTACTTCCCTGGTGCATCCTTAGCTTGCGCTGTCTCACAAGCAGTTTTGATCATGCCTCCAGCTACTAGAATGAAAATTAGCATTACCCAAACCAAACCCAGGACACTCCTCTTGCAAATCCTTTGGTCTTAGTGCAAATAACATTTCTCCTCAGCCGGATGCGCCTCCTGCATGAAACGTTCTGATGTATAACTAAGTTAGCAGGTAGAGGGACCAGACTCTGAATCTTTCCCTTCCCATCATGTAAAGGGTTCAGTGGAAGGTGTCCCTGCCCGTGGCAGGGGATGGAACTGGGTGATCTTAAAGGTCCTTTGCAGTCCAAACCATTCTGTGGTCCTCTGTCCTCTGCCTCCTCCTGCTGTGCTCAAAGCTGTGGTTCTGAGTACCCTCTGCACTGCGGAGAGCTTTGCAGAGACTGCCCTTGCCTCAGTTTCCCTTTGCACTGGGAGGTTTGCAGGCAGATTTAGCAGTACAGAGTTAACACTTGGACTCAGTGATATTAGAGGTCTTTTCCAACCTAAACTTGCATGTGGTTCTCTGGTCTGTGTGTGAACAGCAGGGGTGACAGGCAGGGATTGCAGGCAGGGATTGCAGGCAGGGGTGACAGGCAGGGGTGACAGGCAGGGATTGCAGGCAGGGGTGACAGGCAGGGATTGCAGGCAGGGGTGACAGGCAGGGGTGACAGGCAGGGGTGACAGGCAGGGATGACACCAGGGCTGTGCCGTGCTCAGAGCGAGCTGTCTGCAGGTAGCACCGAGCGCACAGGAGGACTGTGGAGGGAGGTGCGAGGAGCTGCTGCTCGTGGAGGCTGCCACGCCTTTCTGTGGGCAGAACTGCAGCTGCATGTGCAGGGAAAGGGGTTTGGGGGAGGCAGAGGAGAGTGCCCTGCGTGGGAGCTCTGTGCCAGCCTGCAAAGGATCCAGGTAGGCTGGATCTGCGCGTGCAGCAGTGGAAGGCTTCCGTCGAGGCCTCTGGACTTTTTAAACACAGGTCAGGAAAGGGGTCTAAACGTGTCCTCGATCTCCTTTGAGCAGAACTCCCAGGGAGAGTCTCAGCTCTGGAGCTCCTGTTCAGTTTGCCGTGTGGTTTTGCTCGGATGTGCGTGTGTGGGGTGCGTGCGCTGGGCGTGCGGCGGCGGCCGGGAGGGCTGAGCCAAAGGCAGCTCACGGCTCGGGGAGCCGAGCACACACCGCAGGGCCCTGCCCGAGCCGCTCCGCCAGGATCAGCGCCGACTTCCACCTGAGTGCTTTCTATTTCGGGTGTTTCTCCGCACACCTTTGCTCCCGTCTTGTGTCCGGCTTGCGTCAGGCCCTCGGGACCAAACCGCGGCTCTCCCGCACTTGTTGAGGAGCATCGGCAGGAGAGGGAGCGGTTCCCTTGGAAACCTCTGGATGCCCAGCAACAAGTCGCTGACAGCTGCCATGTGACCAGGTGCATTAATCAGAAATGTTGTATGAATCAGGTCAGATGGGGCCAAAGTCCAGCGTGCTCCCCCTCGGCTCCTCTGCTAATTACTGAGCCGCGAGGGCTGCTCCGAGTACGGGGTGGAAAACAACTCAAAATAATTAAATCAAACAGTGACCTTTCTTGTCGTGGATTCTAAGTTCATCCCAGACTTTCTCCATGAAAAAAAATCTGTCCGATCCCGTCTTCCACCGAAACAAATCTTGAATGCAAATGAGTGAGGCAGAGGAGTCTCTCAAGGTGGAAAACCCAGGGAGAATTAAAGCACCATCGACACAGAGAGTTCCCAGCTCTCTATTTAAAATAAGCCAAACATTTGAAATGAATCTTTGGAATAAGTAGATCAGGCATGAGGCACTCTGGGCTGGACAGTTAGAGCTTCTGTTCATCACTTGGATTCCTTTGAAAATCATATTTCTGAAGCCTCAACTGAATTTGCTGGCCAGCACCACCAGTCAGAATGCAGGAAAAGGACTTGAGTCCAAAGTCCTGCCCAACAGCCCTAAAAGAAGAGGCTGCAGCTCTCAGAAAAACAGGCAGTGCCTGTGCACATCTCATCCCTTGGGAATGGCTGCAAAATGGCTGTTCTTTGTAGAGACAGAGAACGGGAGCCCCTCTGCTCTGGAGCCAGCCTGGGAGAATCGGGGCTGTTCCCTACCTCTGGGTTTCCTTCCCAGTAGGATCTTCTAAGGGAATTACGTATCCAAGGACTCATACACTCCTCAGCATTTTCTGTAAGGTGTTTACAGCTTCAGCTCTCATTCTTTTCATATTTCCCCCAAATTTCTGCTTTGCCTGGACAAAGTGAGGGCAATGGCTCCCAGATTTGTCTCCTGAAGGAAAATTTCTCTCAGACACACGTCCAAGGTCATGTACCAGCAAGGCTGTAGCGTCTTCTCTTACCCCAATGCCAACCTACATTCTTTGTGCTGTGACTAATTCATGGCAAGGTCATCAGGTGCTGCCAGGCTCGTGCCCTGCTGCAGGGTTTGAGCCTGCCAGGCTGTTCACTGGTTTGTGTCACACACAGGTACACCCTGCCCCAAACCAGCTTTTATCTCAGGCAAAACAACGCTGCCGCTGTGGCTGGGCAGGGTCTGGGCTGGCATAAATCAGGCAAAGGATTTGGCCCCTCATCCATGATAGTGGGGGAAAACAAACAAGCAAAAAGAGTTGGAAACAGAGCACCTGGCTTTATTGTAATCACTCTGTAATTTGAATAGCATCCAGGGCCACTCGAAAATGGGCTCCTTCATGTCATCTGCTCTTACTTGCAGGTCTTAAGAGCCCCATATTTACCCACAGGGGTCCATTTGTAGCAGAAATTTCCCAAATCAGACCTGGATGTGTGTCTCAAGTATTACCCAGAGATCTCAAGTATTACCCAGACCAAGCCTTCCACTCTGGACCGTTTTGATTTCTATTTAATTAATGTTGTCACCAATTATTTTTCCTTTGGTATCATTTCTTTGTTATCACACTCTATGCACAGGACATACCAGAAGACAAAGCTTTACTCAACAGACTGACCATCTGGGGTAGCTTAGGGCAATCTTGAAAAATTGGTATCTGCAAGCTGTGTATTTTCCATCTTAGAGGTGCAACTCAAACCCATCCCTGCCGACACTCCATCAAACCCACGAACATGAGTGTTTCTGGAGGTGAGGGTTAGGAAATAAATCTGTTCTCATTGCTCAAAGCTGTGCTCCTTGGCACACTTGAAGGAACAGCTGTCTGACCTCCTTGCTCTGGAAACAGGAGAGGTCCAGAGGGATCCCAGGTACTCAGATCTGGGCTGTCTTTCAGTTCGGTGTGTCTGGGAAGAAATGGAGGGCTGGGGTTTGTGAAAAAAGGATGGTAAGGGTGAAGCTCGGCTGTCCATTGGAGTGGGAAAACCAGAGGGTACCCAGGCCGAGGGACACTGCGGCGGGATGGAGAGGACAGGCCGCTGGCGTTTGGTCCTGGGGAATCCGGAGCGAGTGACCGCCACAAAGCAAAGCGTCCGTGCTCCGGCTGGAGCCAGGTGGGCTGTCCCCCGGGCTGTCCCCGCCGTTCCCCGTCCCGGGGAGAGCCCCGTTTCCGGGGCTGGCCGCTCCCCGGCCGGACCTGTTGCCGTGTGCCCCCGCTGCCGAGCGCCGCTGAGACTCTTACACTGAAGGCGGGCGGTCCCATGATGTAATGCTGCCGCAGCTGCCCGGGGCGGCCGCTGCCGTTGGCCGAGGCGCGGAGTCCCCGCCCGGGCGCTCCGCCCGCCGCCCCCCCGGCGGGCCATAAAAGCCCCGAGGCAGAGGCAGGGCAGCCTCCCGAGCCCTCCGCCGCTCAGGTGACCCAGGGACAGGTGAGCCCCGCAGGTGCGGAGGCGGCCCGGGGCCGCTGCGAGGGGCTCCCCGGCCACCTGTGGAGCCGGTCCCGCCTCTGCCGGGCGCCTCCGCCGGCGCGGGGACCCGGCGGCTGCGGGGAGCGCTCGGGGGAAGGGGCGGCTCAGCCCCGGCCCCGGGGGCAGCCGAGGCGATCCCGGGGACATCCCGAGCGGATCCCGGCGGCGGGGCCGCGGATCAGCACCACGGACAGCGCCCGGCGGCGCCTCCCAGGCGGGGCTGCAGCGGGACCCGAGCCCGGCACCGGGAACGGACACCGGGAACCGGCCCCGGGAACCGACACCGGGAGCCGACACCGGGAACCGACACCGGGAACCGGCCCCGGGAGCCGACACCGGGAACCGACACCGGGAACCGGCCCCGCGCACCGCGGGCGGGACTCTCCCGGGACATCGCCGCCACCCAGACCACCGAGGCGGCGCTGGACTGCTCGCCGGGGCCACGGTGAGTCCGGCCCGGAGGGGTCTCTGCGGGAGACGGGAGGCACAGGGGAGGGAGTGGCACAGCCCGGTCACCTGCCCGCAGGTTCCCGGGGCCGGACACGGACACCCGGGGGCCGGGAGCCGTCCCACGGCACTCGGGAGGTTCTCGGGGTCTGGCTGAGAGCCAAGGCTGGGTGAGGTGGGAAGGGACATTGGGGTGGATGCGTTTTCCAAAGATCCCTGCCAGCCTCAGGTAAGACTCGCTCACAGCCTCGGGTAGGGCAGGGAAAAAAAAAACATTTGGGAAGCACGGAATGATTACATGAATCCAAATGTAACCTGCAATTCCCATCTACTCAACATCAAGGCTTTATGCTGGAAGACCCAACACTCTTGTTTTGAAAATGTGCCTGACTGGTAGTTCGTGTGAAAAGTTGCTCTTAAAATTCCCTAGTCTGTAGGAGAAACAGGACATTTCACCAAGATACTGTTGGGAGGTGATGCTTCATGAGCAGTTATTTGAAATGAATTTTTGTCTGTGGCTGATTCTATCTGACTACCAAAAACCTGCCTTGCAGTAGGGGCACGCTTTGGGTCCATTGGCAGACTGTGTTATGTTGAAGTGCTCAATGGCTAAATCAGAGTGGATTTTTTTTCCCCAAAATGCTCCCCTCCAGAGAAAAAAAATTAAAAATTGAGTGTGATCAAATTAAACAAAGTAGTTGGCTTTTGTTTTTAATTTTGACAAAATTAAAACAACAAAGTATTTATCTCTGGCTCAAGATGAAATAAAACATTTTTTTTCTCTTTAGATTATCAAACCGAGGATCTAATATAGAAGATAAAAAAAAAGATAAAATGTTCAAGTGTTTGAGCACTTTGGAAATTAGGCATTTCACAGAGCTATTGCCAGCTGAAGTGATTTGCTGCGTTTTTTTAATGTCCATTTTTGGAAGCTGGGATATTCCCTGAATGGATCCCTGTTCACTGGAAATTCTCCCCCAGCTCTGCTAAACGTGTGTTTAAACTCTTTGCTGAACAGAGGCTCAAGGTAATTTGGTCCAGTCCACTCCACATCTCCTGTCTTTGTATTTTTAAAATACACTTGTATTTTTCCTGAGTGATGTTGGTCTCTGAGAGGAAAGGGAAATAAGCTGTTCTCCATTTTAAGGAAACCCCTATTTGTTATTTCAGAATTAAACATTTTGGGAAAAAAAGAAGAGAACCACTTGAAAAGAAAGTTATTTCCTTTCAGGCCTTGAATATCCACACAGCCTTTAGAAATATTTTATAGACATTGAACAAAGTGAAGGTAGTGATGTTTCCCTATGGGACCGGAATGGGAAGGTATCTTTGTTATCTCTCTGTAAATCTTTTAACATCTCCCATCAGTTCTGTCACGCAGTGACTGATCTGTCCTCAATGCAACAACGGCTGAGGTTCAGTCTGGGCAGTGCCTTGTCTCTGCCAACACCAATATCAGGCTTTCCCCCTTGAAGTTCAGCTGTAAAATAAGGGAAAATACCCCATATTCTTCACCTCCTGCCCCAAAAGGCCATGCAGAAGAAGCCAGAAAATGATATTGCACCAAATACCTATTCCTGCTTTTATGGGTTTATCTCTGCATTCTGGGAAATTGCCTAATCAGATTTCATATTTCCTATAAAAAATAGTAGGACAGATGATATCATATCCTCAAAGCTAACTAAATTTTGTATTGTGCAGTCTTGCTTAATCAAAGTTTCATTTCCATTTGTTCAGGGCATATTTTGTCACTTTTTTGTTTTCACTGGCAATTTTCTGTAGATCTCATAGATGGATCCAACCCAGAGGTCTCTGAAGAACAGAGGACTCGGGGTAAGGTCTAAACTTAATTCAGTTAAATTCCTGACCCTTTAAGTATTCTTCAAAATGGGTAAACTGGAAATCAGTCTGGCAGGAGGGTTTCATGTCAGCCACCGGAAGGAAATATTTGAAGTTTTGCTGGAAATAAACCCCACACAATAAACAGAAGACATCCAGACTTCTGTTGTTTAAAATTCAGTAGAAATAAAGCCTGTCAAAGGCAGGACCCTCCTTGCCCTCTCCCCCTCCCACGGCACAGACAGTGTTCCAGGCTCCTGGCTCCGTGTGCCTTGCACAAATATTTGTCTGTGTGTCGCTGCCACTCCACTGCAATCGTGGCATCTGGTAGTAGCTGGGAGACTGGGAGGTGCTTGGGAATCTCAGCAGGAAAAAAAAGAGAGTGGATTTCAGACGCAAGATCTGCGACAGCTTTTGAGCCTGGGTAAACAGGGCGAGGTTGTTGTGCTTTTGGCAGGGATTTGTTCTGCCCCGGGCACCTGCAGCGGGTTCAGCCTCTCTCAAACACTGCCCTGGGCTGTGCCAGGCTCAGCCCTGCCCTGGGGCACACCCGGGCCCTGCACGGGCAGTGGGCACACAGGACCTGCCCCAGGTCCTGCACCCAGCCCAGTCCTGCAGGGTTCAGGCCACAGGGAGATCTCAGGGACGTCTGAGCAGAGGATTTGGTTTCTGTGCTCATCCAAATCACAGAATGACAGAATGGTTTGGGTTGGAAGGGACCTCAAAGCTCCTGGGGACATGGAAATTTTGTTCCATGTGTGTTCAGCACTTAAAGATTCTGACTCTGGGCCTCTGGCTCAGGGGTTTGGGAAGGTCGAAGAAAAGATCTTTCATGGCACAGTCTGTGGCTCTGCAGGTGAACACATGGACCTGCAGCAAGCCAGCAAACCCTGTGTGTCCTCCAGGAGAGAACTTTGCCTTTTGATTTATTTTAATTTGGAGACACAGAATTTTTCATAAACCTACAGTAGCTTACACAATATCAGGCCCCACTTCAGGAGAATACAAATGCACTTACACAAACTTCAGCACTGAACTCCCTCAGGAATCAAACGAAAGTCAAGCACTTGGCTGCACTGAGGATTAAAGGATGTTTCCATAATGTTATGCAAAGATCTTCTCTTTATCCTGTGTTACTTAAGGCTGTACATTCTTCTCAAGTCATGTTCAGAAACACAACTCCCTCCCCTGTGATTTTCCAAAGCATTTTAGTGTTTTCAGGTGCCCAGCATGACATATTCCAATTAATCCTGATTTTAAGGGACTTCTAAGCACCTGCCTCTTGCAATCGGTCCCTTTCAGTGTCTCAAAAACAAATATAAGGTGTCCAAAATTGCTAACTTCTTTTGAAAATCCAGAGCCATGATGAACAGTCCACCTACAAGATTCCAGCCCAGGTGAAAATTGCATGGATTCAAGCCCCCCAAAATCAGAGGCAAATAGTCAGTACCTGCTCCTGTGGGATGACAATGCACCCTGCCATTAGAGCAAAGTTTCTCTTAGAAAGGAGAAAATTGCACCATTCCCAGCGAGAACAAGTGCAAATCTTTTCAGTTCAGCTCACAAAATTATTAATGTTGTGGTCTGTAATTCTGGCTAATCAAATATTCCGTTGCTCCGTGTTGCCAGTCGAATGTTCGTGGAGAAATCAATGCCACGAAGAGATGGAAAACTTTCCTGGGCTCCTCCCCTCAGACAAGGAGTGTCCATCTGGAGGGGAAAGGCTGCAGCCAAGGGCAGAGCTCTGCAGGCTCAGACCTTCTGTGGATCAGGAGCAATGGGAATTTCTCAGGAGGGAGGAGAGCAAAGGGCAGTTCAGACAAACCCTCTCCCAACTGGGGAAGAGCTGGGAGTGTTTAAAGAGATTTCAGTTGCTCCAGTGGGTTGTTAAATCTGCTCAGAGATGATTTTTGCAATTCTAATCTGAAACCTAAAGCCATTCCTAAATGAGACACCTCAGATCCCTTGTCCTTAAAGACAGATCTTGTGATCCCCATTTCCAGGGTACCAGAAACCCAAATTCGGTGATATCTGTAAAGCTCTGGTGATCTGAGAGCAAATGGAACCAGAGAAGAGAAAAAGGTGATTATCCTGTCAGGTTTGGCCTGGGAGAAAGATTACCCATCTATCTTGCCAGACCTATTTATCGTCTGATTTTCTCCTGGCTTAGCTTTTATCACCTTTCTAATCCTCCCCATCTAATTCAGACAACATTTTATCTCAGCAGTTCTCACCCTGTGCTGACGAAGGTGGGCTTGGAGCTCTGGGCAGGTTTTATGTGACCTCACGAGGGGCTGCACAGGTGGGTGGAACATTAAATGCCAGCTAATGAGTTCACAACTTTCAAAAATAAATGAGCTGGTATATTTTTCTAGCAGAGAAGGGTTATATCCTTCTGCTGGCCTGTCAATGAGGGAAGGGGCTTGGAAGAACTTTTCTGGAATTTGTAAAGAATGGACTCATTCCATGTAACACACAAATTTAAATGTGTGTGTGTATCTATACCTGTTGTACAATGTGTATTTAAGTGGATGTGATGTATGAAATTGGTTTCTGGGATGGGAAGCACTGGGATGCATCATTTGAATCAAGGAGGACTCAAAGATAAATTTGAGACAAATGATGTTTTTTGAGTATCGCTCATGATTTGAACCCACTCAGAGAAGACACTGAAATTCCAGGGTTCAGGACCCAAATCCCAGTGAGTGGAGGTTTCTCCGGATACCACAGCTCTTTGCCATTTCCCTTTCCCCCCGAATCAATGGGCACTTTCCTCACCTTGTTGCTGGTGAATGCATTAGGGGCTAAACTTTATCATGTCCGCAGCAATTCCTGCAGTAGCTGCAAGCTGAGCACTTGGTTAGGGACAGGCAGGAGGCTGGGAGGGATGATTACCTTCAGGCAGTCTCTGAGGAACATCCCAGGGCTCCTAAGGCACAGCCTAATGCGGGACTTAGGATGCTGAACAGAATCCCATTACAGGGGCAGCATCTCCACACTTCCACACAGAGACACCTCCTTGTTAACATGCACACCAGTGGCTCCAGAACACAGCAGCCCAGTCAGGGCTCATTAGGGCAAAATCATTCCAAGGGACATTGTTTCGGAAAGGAAAGGATTTCATTTCTCTCAGGGTTGGGGTTCAGTTGCAAAGAGCCTGGGGGTTTTGCTCAGGGTTGTGTTGGAGCGTGGAGCTTGGCTGAGGTGGGGTCACCTTGAGAGGCACCCACAGCATCGGCCCCAGAGGGGCACATTAAAATAAATTATCATTAAAGAGGTGACGTTAAAGGCTGTGTGCCCTCTGGGAATCAGCAGCTGAGGTGGGAATTGCTCAGGCAGGAGCCACAGGCTCTGCACTGCTGATGGAGGCTCTGTCTGTGTGCCTGGTCCTGCTCTGTCCCTGCCCCAGACCCACAAAGCTTTGGAGACCAGGAGGGGAGGTTGTGATGAGGAAATCTCAGTCCACTTTTATCAGCAGGTATTAAAAACCCCTAAAAATTTTCATTAATAGATACCAGTGAGTCACTGCACAGCTGAAGTGTCGACTTTCTCCTGTTTACCATGGAACAATCCACTAGAACACACGAGATGTCCAATGCTTTAGTAATACACTGCAAATAAACATTTAATTATCAGGTCTGAGAGGGGAAGGACTAAAAAGCAACAAGGATGAAGCCATTTGTCATCTCAGTTTTATTTTCTGTACAGAGTCCTGCACAAAGTGTGCCAGTAGCTCTCCTCTCCCACGTGTGCCACCACTCCTCAGGAATAACTCTGATGCCTGTTCATTCAAAGCTCAGCTCTATTTTAAAAATCTACTCTCTCTGAAAGGGCTGTCTTTAAAAAAACCAAAAAATTGTACAGGAAAAAGGACAAAATTGCTTCTCAACAAAAGGGCCTATCAACAGCCTGTCAATAATGTGCCAAAGGCCAGAACCTGCCTTTCAAAGAGGCTCTGAAGCCTCGACGTGTACTTTGAGAGCAATTAAGGGATGTAAGCAACATGATGATTATCTCATGGGTGACATTTTCATCTGCTCTTTGGGAAAAAGGAGAGATGGGCTTGAGATGGCTGTGATCAATGTTCCTCCTAGTCCTGCAGAAATGGCAGGGGAACGTGGTAGATGGGCCTGGAAATCAAAATGCACAAGGGAAAGAAGGGTGGGAGGAAGAGGTGATGAAGGCAGAAGGATTTCAAATCATGGAAGCTGAAAGAATGAGTTACATGAGAAGGAGAGAACCTGAGAAATGTTTGTGGGAACCTGTGACTCTTCCTATCTCAGGCCTTGTGTCTTCTACCTCCTCACTTACCAGGGCACAGCTCCACCCCGAGCCTGAGGAGAGAGGACCAGAACATTCCCAGGGGCTGAGGTGATGCCTCAGGGCTGACGTGTGTTGTGGTCACGCTGCTCTTTCTCCTGAGTATTGCAGAGAGCCATCGAGTGAGTCCAGCCATGACCCATTCCATCAGACCCTCCCTCCCTCCCAGCACGGCCCCAGGGTCGGGGCTGGGGGCAGAGGGGGCTGGAGGGGCACGAGGGGTGCAAGGCAGAGCTGCAGGTGGGGACCTGAGCCAGGGTCTCATTGCTTGGGATAATGTCTGAGGGCTGAGAGGAGCCGGGAGCCTCTCGCAGGAGCTCTGGCTGGCTCAGGGGGTGAGCTGGGCCCCAGCTGTCCCGGGTGGATTGGGAGAGCAGAGCCCACACGGACCCTGCTGCCGGCACCAGACCAGGACAGCAGCCAAGG
Source organism: Sylvia borin (assembly GCA_014839755.1). Classification (NCBI taxonomy): domain Eukaryota; kingdom Metazoa; phylum Chordata; class Aves; order Passeriformes; family Sylviidae; genus Sylvia; species Sylvia borin. The sequence goes on from CM025983.1 coordinate 5,323,670, forward strand.
AGAAGCTCAGATGTTGCACATACCCAGCTGTTTCAAATCTAGGCAAAATGTTTCATGGAAAACACATCTGCAAAGGCACATTTGGCTGCACTATTTCCCCAGTTTGCTGAATTTCTTGTTTAGGAAAACAAACTTAATTGCAGCAGAACAAAATGTTGCTTAATTTGCTATAAAAATCTCTTTCCTACATTTCATTTTATGAAAAAATTAGAAATGTTAATGTTGAGTGAAAGAAATTATTTTTTAAATGTTTGGAAATCTCCCTCATCCCAAAAGATCCTGTTATACTCCCAGCTCCTCTCTGCGTGTATCAGCACAGAGGAGCACATATCCAAATTTCTGTGTGCATCCCCACAAGTGTGCACTCACATCCTGGGCAAACAATTCCAGGCAGCTCTGACAGGCATAAGCTGCTCTGCGTTCTCCAGGAGTGCCTGTTGAAGAGGATCTTAATAATAAAAATAATGTTATGTTACTAGTTAAACACTGGGGATAATTCCTCCATCACAGGCAAACCGTGCAGAAGCCGGGGATGAACCCACACGTTCCCTGGGAGGAGTCCCCAGGGTCCCAGCAGGATGCATTAACAGCACGTCTCTCCAGTGAGCCGTGATGGGAAGAGCATGGACCAAAAAAAAAAAGGTAAAGTGGTTAAAAACAACTTGTATTTTTAGAGCCCAGTCTCCCACAGAAATCTTCCGAGATGCTGAGCTCTCCACTTCTGATTTGCAAGGAATAATAGTTTGGAAGCCCAGCTGAGACTCCTGGGCTGTAAATTTTCTGCAATGTTTTTCTCCAGACCCATTTGCTGTCCTGCTAATTAATCCAGGTAATGGCTGGGTTGTTTTTTTCCCTTCAGCAGCAGTTTTCCTTTTTGTTAACACGAACAGAGAGAGCCGAAGAACCGATCTCTCGAAGGATCCCGGCTGGCAGCAATATCACCATCTGACTGAAGAGAACTCAGCCACACGCATAATCCTCGGGAAAATTCATCTCCACCCTCCCGCAGACCCCGGTGAGAGCCCTTGAAGTGGTAATTAAAGTCTATTGAGTGGCAACTGCACCTGTTTAGAGAGGAGAGTGCGGGTAAGAGGTGCACAAAGGGAGATGAGCAGCGCCGAGAGAGGAGCTGCTGGAGCTGGGGAGGAAGAGAAGTGGAGAGAAGGGGGAGGAAAAAGTGTTGGTTTGTTGAAGTCGATCCAATCAGTTGTGCATTTCCATCCTGCCTCAGGTTCGCTCCCTCCCGCTCTCGCAGGCGCTGATGGAAGCTCCGGGGGGCTTCCCCGGCCCCGGGGCTCCCGCGGGAGATCCGCGGTTCCCGCACGGTCCCTGCGGCTCCTCGGTCCGGCCCTGGGCCCTGCGGGCTCTTGTCCCTCGGCCCAGGAGAGGGCAGGTCGCTGTGTGACAGCCTCAGCCCCCGGCAAAGCTCGCAGCGCCGCGGGAGGGTCCCAGGCGTTTGTGTTCTGGCAGATGAGAGCAGAATCCAGGCAGGAGCAGAGGGAGGTGGAAGGGACTGGAGTGGGGCAATGCCTGCTCCAGTAAAGGTGCTGGGTTTGCCTACATCCGTGGCTTCCAGGTGTTCTGAGCCAGTGTCACCTTAGATGTCCCCACGGTCTGTAGGAGAGGTCATGCAAAATACACTTACTCATAAACTTTATTCATGGATTTTTACAAGGCCCAGAGAGCCAGAGACCAGTGCTGCAGAGTGATCTGGGTGCAGGCTCCAGGGAAATTTTCATTGTGAGGCCCATGGCTTGATGACAATTCCTGCTCCTTCTGTCACAATCTCAGTGTGACCTCGGATGGCAGCAAACATCAGGGTCCCAGGCTATCTGCCCTACAGACGAGGCTCTAAAACCTCAGGCAAAGATCCTGGCAAAACCTTTTTATTGTAGGAGTAAATAATCACCCCTTACACTCTACACAGGCACTACTGATAGATACCCTTGACTCCCCTTATCCAACCCAAAACTCCATTGTTTTAGGTGGCACTAGAACAGTGATGTGGGCTTTGTCCCTTGTCACTGCAATTCTGTCTGTGCCCCAGAATGAGCTGGGCTGAGCCAGGATTCCTGGGGTGGGAACAGGAGGGGACAGGGGTTCATCCCCAGAGCACCTCGAGGCTGAGCTGAGCAAACGAGTCAGGCAGAAGAATTCCACCTCTGTTGGCAAATTTTTCTCTCTCACTGGACTTGATGGCAGCCAGTCCCCTGTGAATCCCTGACCTTCACACTCCACAGGCTGCCTGGGATGGCTCACAGGAACCACAGGAGGTTTTTTCCTCTTCCTGATTGTCAGAGCACACAACAATTCTGGTGTGAATGTTGTTGAATCTGCTTTGGACAAGTCCTGTCAGCAGCACCTCTGCAGCTTCCCAAAGCTGTGCCAGGACATGCTTCGGTGTGAATGAGGGTAGGGAAGAACTTGCGCTCAGAGAGTCACAGAATCCCAAATGGTTTGGGCTGGAAGGACCATAAAGCTGATCCAGTGCCACTGCTGCCAGAGGTGGGGACACCTTCCACTGTCCCAGGCTGCTCCAAGTCCTGTCCAATTCCATTGACTGTTCCAGGTGGGATTTGAAATTAATTTGGTGTCTGATCCAACCATTTGGCTGCAGTTTGTGGAGACAGACAGACATCCCTGGACAACAGGATAAGCTGCCAGTCAAGTCCTGTCCCAGGGTGAGAGGAATTGTTGTGCTGACTGGGCAGGGAGGCCACATGACAACACTGACAGCCCAACTGCCATAGAATCATCCCTAAAATACCCTCATTGCCTCTTAAACTCTATTCTTGTGCATTAACCAATTAATTGGGTGGAAGGGCTCCATGTGATAACTTGCCTTGTTTCTGCCTTTTGACTCCCAAACACTCCTCTCTCATTTTTCCCTTTTAGCCCTTCGGTCCCTTGGCCCTTCTCTCTCCACCTTCCCTCTGATTGCTGAGCAGCTTTTTGACTTTTCCATCAATAAGTCTAAAGAGCATTTGAACCGCTCTGGTCCCCCTTCTCTCCTCCCTCCAGTTCCAAATCAGGCAAGCTCATCGATCAGAGGAGCTCAGGAAATATCTGGTGTTTTGTTGTCAGGCTGATAATAACATTGCAGTTGTGAATGGGCTGCTGCAGGCCTGATCATGGACACCTGCAGGGTTTGTTTAATTGCATTTAATGACAAATCCTATACAGAGGAGCATTGCCAGAGAGATTTATTATCCGCCAAAGAGGCAAAGCACAACAGCTCAAAATATAATTTGCACTGAGCATTTTTCCCCCTGCCTCTCTTTAAAGCACGGTAATAAATGACAAATCGGGTAAAGTGGGAGACACGGGCCTGGGGAGGAGGTGGGGGGCAGAGGACAGAGATTGAAACCAGAGGAAATAACAGCAATAAGGCCACATTGTTCTCTCTGCCCTCCCTGTGCTCTGGTGTAGAGGAAATACTGTTTGTTTAATTTACAGCCTGGAAGTGCAGCTGGGGATCTCTCTGTGATGAGCCCGGTTGGAGATAGCTGGAGGCCAAGAGTCCCCACTCTCTCCAGACAGGCTTTTTCCCCGGTTCTGGAGCTAAGTTTAGCTCCCATCCATAGAAACAATTACCGAGGAGCCTCCCAGTGCTGGGGAGAGGGGCGAGGTCCAGCTGCCACCAGCAAAAGGAAGCAGGTCCCTGCAATCTCTGGGACAAACCAGAAATGGCAGATCCCTACCTGACAAATATCACAGGGAGAAATACGACCCCACAGAGACAGTCTAGACAAAAACCTCACATGCCTCCCAGCCTGTGATTTATGTTTCCTACTGAACATCTCACTCTGAACAGGGAATGTCTGGGTGTGAAACCAAGAGGGGAGCTCTTGCTCACACATCTCCTGTCTTGATTTTTACCCGTCTAGCAATGATTTGTGGTAAATCCCCTCGTGGAGCCGTGTCCCGGAACAAGGACTGAAAAGTGTCCTTGTCACCTGGAATTCCAGTCCAGCTTAGCACTTCCCAAATTGTCTTCTCTCTCAAATTCATTCTTCTTTACAATTCATCCTCTCTTCCAGTTACTTTGGGCTGAAGTCTGAATTGTCTCAAATTTCTATTTCTAAATATTGTCTCGCTCCCCAGATTTTTTCACTGCACACTCTCTACTGTTCCACTTGATATTCAGATTAGAATCACGGAATATCCTGAGTTGTAAGGGACTCACAAGGATCATCCAAGTCCAACTCTTGGTTAAATTTTACCCAGGAGGTTTGGGGTGAGAGCAGCTTTATACAAGAACACATCCCCCCACCTTCAGCAGTTGGCTCTGTCCTTACACAAACACGGTGTTGGGTAACACCTGGACCCGGTTTTATCTGATTTCCTGGACAATGGCACTATCACTAATGCTCCCAGTTAAATAAGACCACCTGGACATCTCCTGGTATCAGCCCCAGCTATCACAAACACTCCTGCTACCTAGGCCAGCACAAAGGGCTGTTATCTGGGAGCAGCACCAATCCCCAGACTGAAACACCCATCTGGAGTTAGAATAAAGTGTCCATAGAAAGCACATCTGTCATAAAAAAGGAGAGGGAGGGAGGATGGACTGCTCCCCTTGAGCTCCCACAGGGCACAGCCCCTGCCAGCAGCAGCAAACCCAAACCCTCTGCTGTCGCTGCACACTCTTCATCTTCCATGGAAGGAGCAGCCAAGGCTGCTGAGGAAGGGTTTTATTTCTTTCCCCCCTTTCCCCACCTGCTTACAAAAGTACCCATAACAGTTGGGTGAAGATGGGAAGAGGCTGTTCTCTGCCTGATTTCAGTGGCTGAGGTGAGTAAAGCCCTACTGGACAAGGAATAAAGTCAGATCCCTGCCATGGGAGCCAGCACTGACCTTCCACACCTCATCCACGTCAGGGATTAACAGAGAAAAGCTGGGCAGTGAAAGAAAAGCTGGACCTGAACCAAAGATTGCTCATCAACAGATCCAGAGAAAGGGAACAGCAAAAGGGGTTTGTTTTCCTTGCTTAAATCAGCCTCTCAGCGGGATTCCAGGAAACTCAGCACTATCATTATCTTTCTCTTTGCAGAGTCCTTTTCTCCAGCGTTCCCCAGCACATATTGCATTTGCTTATTGTAGTCAGACTCCAATAGAGCTGGGAGACAGACAGGTTGACAGAGCACTCCTGGAGAAGTTTATCACAGGGTAAGGCAAGAGGAGCCCCTGCTGAGCCCTGATGTCCCTGTAGAGTCTCCGCAGTGAGAAAATGGAGCAGAAACTCACGGGAACAGCACAAATTGGAGAGATGATTACAGGGAGATTTGATGTGGTCTCAGGAGGAACGCTGCAAAGGGCAGCAGCCATCCCTGAAGGAGAGACAGGAACAAGGATTACAGGATGAGAAGAACTGAGGAAGGATGCTGGAAGAAGGGAGGACGTCCCTGCGGAGGAGCGCTGCTCTCCTGGCCTGGCTCTGTGTGGAAGACTAGTGATTTTGTTGTTGTGTTTGTAAAGGTGACAACAAATCATAGCCTGCCATACAGCCCAGGCTGCCACGGCCTGGGTGTGCAAGTGTTTGGGGGTGCTGGAGCTCCTGTCGTGGCTTATTCTGCTCCTCAGTCCAAATGTCCCCCAATTCCTTCTTTGGCCCCATTTATATCCTGACCGTGATGTCCTAGGGTCTGGAACATCCCTGGGGTCAGTTTGGGTCAGTCCCAGGCACCCCCAGCCCCTCCCCAGCACGGCTGGATGGGGGCAGGAAAGGCCTTGGCTCTGAGTGAGCTCAGCAAGAACAAAAACACGTGGGACTTATCAGCACAAGCCCAAACACAGCCCCAGAGCAGCCACTGAGAGGGTAATTCACTCTGCCCCAGCTAAAAGCAGCACAGGACCCAAGGAACTAGCCCCAAACACACCAGAGCAGGGTCAGGGCACTCGGACACTGCCAGCACCTCCATGCCTGGCAGGGCTTCTTTGGAAAGTTGAGCCCTTTGCTTCCAGCAGAGCCTTAAAATATAAAAAGAACAAATTTTCAACACCACTCGGAGCCTCCATTCTCAAAGGTATTTAGGTGTGAAAGTGAAACTCTTGAATCCTGCCAAGGCCAGTGGTAAAAGCATTGAAATATCTTTAATAATTTGGGTTGTTCATGCTGTGGAGCACTTTTCTCTTTTTCCTTTCAACTTACCCTGCTCAGCATTGCCCACATCACTGGTACTATGGCAGAGGTGATTTAGGAATCACAGAATGGTTTGGGCTGGAAGGGGCCCTAAAGCTCTCCCAGTGCTCCTCCTGCCATGGGCTGGGACACCTCCCCCTGTCCCTGTCCCACCTGGCCTTGGGCACTGCCAGGGATCCAGGGGCAGCCACAAATCTGTTCCCAGTACAAACCTGTACAAATCGCTGACATTTGATGGTGCCTGAAAGAAAAGATCCAGGTTTCATAAACCACAACGACTCTCTCTCCCCGTCTTTTACTTCCCCACTGACAGATTAAATCCACACAAAATTCCGAGGGCAGCAGTGCAGCCATTAATGCTGCAATAGCCAGGCTGGTGTCTGATGTAAATGAAACTTTGATTTAGTGTTCCCCCACAAGCCTCCCCAGCGTGTTCATCCTGTGCAGGCTGATCAAAATCCTCCCTCCCAGGTACCTGCGGCCCCGTGCCCCACATAAGCACAGAAAATAATGTCATCAGAGCCCTGCTGATGGAGGCAGTTACAGGACAAAGGCCCTGCAGCAAGGTGGGGATTGGGTCATCGTTCCTGCTAATGTCAGGGTGCCATTTCTCCCTATTTTTAGAATTGTTCCCTTTGTACAGCAAATTGTTCAGCTATAGAGACAATCTGGTGTTCAGGGCTTTGGGAACAGGGACCCATCTTCCTGGCTTCAGGAAATCACACAAACTGCTGAAAGCTGGAGGTGGATAAAATCTGGGTACACAGGAGCCTGCAAACCTCAATTTACACTGAAAAACCTGAGGAGCTGCTGCAGCCCTGACTGAACACAAAGGAAATTTCTGCAGGTTTCTAAATTATCCACTCTCTGCTTCAGAAGGAACTCAGGGATTCAATAAATCAGTATGGACTCTGCTCCTAAATGATTTTGATGCTTTTGGGACTCTTAGCACAGCTCTGAACTTCTCTGTATTTTGAGGGAAGAGATGGGGAGCAATGGATGAGGAATTCTGGAGCCTTTCAGACTGAAGATGTTCCAAACCATCCATCCCAGCCCTTTGTTATTCTCCGCATTGTACATCGTGGTTGTCCCAGACACCTCAGCATGGATTCAAGGCAGAGCAAACACGAGCTGTAAATTCCGACTTTGCAGCCTAAATAAGCCAGGCAGACAGAGAACAGTTATTATTCCCGTGTTATTGGCAGGGAATTGAGACACAGGAAGATTAAATGACCAGCCCAAGGTCACCAAAGGAGCCTCCTGTAAAGGTGAGGGCTCAGCCTGGATTTCTGAAGTCTCTGCCCAGTACTTCAGCCATCCATTCACTTGCTCTTTAAGTACCCTGTCATTATTTCTGTGAAGGAAATTATGCTCCTCCTGCAGCAGCCAGCACCGTGTAATTCAGCTTGTCTGAAAGGGAATATGAAATGGCAGTTTCACAAAAAATTAACCCTCCTGCCACGCAGCCTGGCAGCCCTGTCACAACGTCTCATTTTTTATCTGCTCTTCCTCTCGTGGGGATTTAACTCCCCTCTTATTCCCAGAACTCTGACTGGGGCTTCTTCTGTGTTATCCCAAGAACCTTACACAGGTGTTCCCTGCGGAGGATCGTGGTCTGTAGGAGAGGGACAAGGGAGGTTTGAGACCCTTGTTCCTGCCCCACATGTGGGGGTTCACCCACATTCCTGAGCTGCTGCAGGCACGGGGAGGATCCTGGCAGCTCCTGGAAGGAGCTGGGGCTCAGCAGGAGAACCCAGGAGCAGCCACATGTCCCTGACACCCTCAGAGGGATGGCACAGATCCTTTGTCCCCAGCTCTTGTGTCAGTGGGAGCTGTCCTGGAAAGCGGCTCCAACTTTGGAACAGCCTGGGAGAGCTGGGGTTGTTCACCTGGAGAAGCTCCAGGGACAGCTCAGAGCCCCTTCCAGGACCTAAAGGAGTTCCTGGAGAGCTGGAGAGGGACTGGGAACAAGGGCTGGAGGGACAGGACACAGCGAATGGCTTCCCACTGCCAGAGGGCAGGATTAGATGGGATATTGGGCAGGAATTCCTCCCCAGGAGGGTGGTGGGGCCTTGGCACAGGTGCCCAGAGCAGCTGTGGCTGCCCCTGGATCCCTGGCAGTGCCCAAGGCCAGGGTGGACACTGGGGCTTGGAGCCCTGGTCTGTGAAAGGTTGGGATGAGGTTCTGAGGCTCCAGCACGTTCCACATCCAGGGATCCGCAGGGAGAGGCTGCTGTGACACTTCTCCTCCTGCTCTTTATTCCCTCATTACTGAGAAATTTCTTATTAATGGAAAAACCATTTCCATCAGCTGCACTTTACCCCACAATGTCTCTGAGCCCACCCAGGAATGGGGGCCGGGCTCTGAGGTGGATTTGGGACCTGAAAACCTGTGTGGTGTTCTGGTGAATTCCTAATGGATTCTGTGGAGGGGAAATTAATAGGAAGCTTTGGTTAATAGATACTTCAGATAAAAGAGCGAGTGCATCTGGTCACCATGGCAACACGAGAGGCAGCGCGGGGAGGAAATGTCACCGTGTCTGTGCCTTGACCTGCGGCACAAACAGCCTGGGAGCTGCGGGTTTGCTCTTCACAGAGGGGACAGGGACAGGGACTCGGCACTCCCAGGGCGGATATTCACAGCCTGGGAATGCCCAGACACACCCAGAGGGTTCACAGTGCTCAAATGGAACTCGTGGGGCTTTTTCTGGGTGAAAACATGCTGAACTCCTGCCCAGAGTTGTGTGTTCCCATAGCCCTGAGGGAGGGTTGCACTTGGTGATCCTGGCGGGACACCCTGGTTCCTCCTGTCCTGAGGTGCAGAGAGCTGCCCTTGCACAGCACAGACACCCTGGACAGGCTTAAGGGACCTTTGCCCCCTTTCTTCTCAAACACAAAGTCGCTGTGTCACCGAATTCCAGAAAAATTTCGGCTGGAGGCACCTTAAAGCCCACCCAGTGCCACAGGCAGGGACACCTTCCACTGTCCCAGGCTGCTCCAGCCTGGCCTTGGGCACTGCCAGGGAGCCAGGGACAGCCCCAGCTGCTCTGGGAATTCCAGCCCACCCTCACAGGGAACAGTTCCCGGGCACAGACCTTGTGTGGGAATTCTGCCACGGCCACTCCGGCTCCAGGAGCAGCTGCTGCTCCCGGGGACTTTCAGAAGCTGCTGAAGCGAAAATTGGGCTCCTGCTGCCTCTTATGCAAAAGCAGTTTCTTAGCAACAAAAGTGAATTTCTGTGTGAAGGCAACAGGCATCAGTGGGATAATCCACTGTAATTCCAGACAAGACCTAAAACGGGTGGATGGACTGAATAATAATCATGACAGACAGAATAATAATAATGGAAATAATGAGACTTAGCTTATTTCTCTGGGTAGGAAAAACCCAGCTATAAATAAAATACAATGGGAGAAACCCTGTGCCAGTTTTCTGTATAAAGATTAAGGACACTTAAACTCAATTTATGCCCTAAAAATAGACTCTGGTGAGTAAAGCTTTGCTCATCTAAGATGAGCTATTTATTGCTTGAGTGTTTTCCCTCACTCGGAGCAGGTATTGTCATTCAGGGATGGAGCGAGCTGGACATAATGTCCCGTGGGAGGAATTGGAGCGAATAAATCTGTGTTCGCTGGTGGGGACGATGCTTTGCAACCTCCAAGGCAGGACACTCGTATTTTAAAACGCACCAGCAGAGCTGTGCAGGGCCGTGGGCTGGGCTGCGTCATCTCTGTGCCTCCGCTACAGCTCAGGACATCAGGACTTTATAAAACCTGCAATTAAACCCCGTCAGATCAATGCTGTGCAGCCGCTGTGTTTTGAAGTGCCAAAACACGAAGGAATTTCAGAGAAATAAACCCGCTCTGGAAGCAGCACACGCCGGCAGCCACAGACACACCGGGACAGCGCCTGGGCCGCGCGGGGCGCGCTGGGAAGCGCAGTCCCGGCGCCGGTGAGGCCCCGCTAGCGGCGCTGGCCGCAGGGGCGAGGGGCCTACAGTGCCCAGCATGCCCCGCGCGGAGAGGGCGCACATCCTTCCCCCTCGCGTGCCCCCCGCTCTGCCTTCTGGGAAACAGAGTGCGCGCGGCGCGGCGCCGGGCGGGCAGCGCCGCTCCCGGGACTACAGCTGCCATCGTCCACCGCGCGCCCCGCTCCGCCCCGCGCGGCGCCATTTTGTTCCGCGCCGCAGCCTGAGATGGCGGCCGGGCCCGGGCGCTGAAGGTCCCGCCGCGCTGAGGGCAGGGGGGTCCCGCCGGCCCCCGCCCGCCCCGCGCCGCGCTGGGGCCGCGCCGCCGCCGCCGGTCCATGGCCTGGAGGCGGCCGCTGGCGCCATGGACCTGCGCACGGCCGTGTACAATGCCGCCCGCGACGGGAAGCTGAAGCTGCTGCAGAAGCTGCTGGGCAGCCGCAGCCGGGAGGAGCTGGAGGCGCTGACGGCGGGGCCTGGCGGCGGGGGCGGCCCCGGGGCCGGCAGCACCCCGCTGCTGATCGCGGCCCGGCACGGCCACCTGGACGTGGTGGAGTACCTGCTGGATCACTGCGGGGCCCGCGTGGAGGAGGGCGGCTCCGTCAGCTTCGATGGCGAGACCATCGAGGGCGCCCCGCCGCTGTGGGCGGCCTCGGCTGCGGGGCACCTGGGCGTGGTGCGGAGCCTGCTGGACCACGGCGCCTCGGTGAACCAGACCACGCTGACCAACTCCACCCCGCTGCGGGCCGCCTGCTTCGATGGGCACCTGGAGATCGTGCGGTACCTGGTGGGCGAACGCGGGGCCGACCTGGAGGTGGCCAACCGGCACGGCCACACGTGCTTGATGATCTCCTGCTACAAGGGGCACCGGGAGATCGCCCGGTACTTGCTGGAGAAAGGGGCCGACGTGAACCGGCGCAGCGTGAAGGGAAACACGGCCTTGCACGACTGCGCCGAGTCGGGCAGCCTGGAGATCCTGCAGCTGCTGCTCCGTTCCAAGGCCCGCATGGAGAAGGACGGCTATGGCATGACCCCTCTGCTCGCTGCCAGCGTCACCGGCCACACCAACATCGTGGAGTACCTGATCCAGGGAGGGCTGCAGCAGGATGAGGCTGCGGGGAGCCAGAGTGGGACCTGTGCCTCAGGTGGGAGCCATCAGAGGGGCTGTAGTGAAGCGGGCTGTGAGGGATGCAGTGCCTCAGCTTCCAGTCAGGACGAGGTCCCGCACGTGTTCTGCACTCGAGAGGCCGCTGTGGAGGCGCTGGAGCTGCTGGGTGCCACGTTTGTGGACAAGAAACGAGACCTGCTGGGCGCCCACAAGTACTGGCGCAGGGCGATGGAGCTGCGCTGCGAGGGCGGGAAGTACCTGCCCAAGCCCGAGCCCCGGCAGCTGGTGCTGGCCTACGACTACTCTCGGGAGGTGAGCTCTCTGGAGGAGCTGGAAGCCCTGATCACGGACCCCGACGAGATGCGCATGCAGGCGCTGCTGATCCGGGAGCGCATCCTGGGCCCTTCCCACCCCGACACCTCCTACTACATCCGATACCGCGGGGCCGTCTACGCCGACTCCGGCAACTTCGAGCGCTGCATTAACCTGTGGAAGTACGCCCTGGACATGCAGCAAGGCAACCTGGAGCCCCTCAGCCCCATGACCGCCAGCAGTTTCCTTTCCTTTGCCGAGCTTTACTCCTACGTGCTCCAGGACCGTTCCAAAGGCACTTTAGCCACCCACCTGGGCTTCTCCGACCTCATCGGGGTGCTGAGCAAAGGGGTGCGGGAGGTGGAGAGGGCCCTGGTGCACGGCAAGGACCCCGTGGCCGACTCGGCGCAGTTCACCAAGACCTTGGCCATCATCCTGCACCTGGTTTTCCTGCTGGAGAAGGTGGAGTGCACCCCGGAGCAGGAGCACCAGAAGCGCCAGACCATCTACCGCCTGCTCAAGTGCAGCCCCCGCGCCAAGAACGGCTTCACCCTGCTGCACATGGCCGTGGACAAGGACACCACCATGGTGGGGCGTTACCCCGTGGGCAAATTCCCGTCGCTGCACGTGGTGAACTTGCTGCTGGAGTGCGGGGCGGACCCGGACAGCCGGGACTATGACAACAACACCCCCCTGCACGTGGCTGCCCGCAACAACTGCCCGCTGATCATGAGCGCCCTGATGGAGGCCGGGGCGCACATGGACGCCACCAACGCCTTCAAGCAGACAGCCTACGAGCTGCTGGACGAGAAGCTGCTCACCAAGAGCACCATGCAGCCCTTCAACTACATCACCCTCCAGTGCCTTGCCGCTCGCGCCCTGGACAAGCACAAGATTCCCTACAAGGGATTCATTCCCGAGGAGCTGGAAGCCTTCATTGAGCTGCACTAAGGGCGTCACAGCCGATGGTCCCCGGCCTGTCCCCAGCCTGTCCCCACCCCGCTGAGGCTGGGCAGCTGGAGGGCTCGGGCTGGCTGTGCCAAAGTGCCCATGGCCGTCGCTGTGCTGAGCTTTGTCCCCATCTGTCACCACCCAGCTGGCGTGTCGGGGCAGGGGAGGAGGAGGAGGCCCCAGAGCTCATGGCTGTCCCTCGTTGTCACCTTCAGGTACCAGCTCTCTCCAGTGCACTGTGTCCACAGAAGGCCACAGCCCCTGCCCCGTGCCACCATCGTGTCCTGAGAAGGAAGGAGATGGAGATTCCCTGGGACCTGCTGCCTCTCCCACTAGTGCTGGATTAACTCAATGTTCAGCTTTGGAGCAGCTACACATCCCCCACGTGCTCTGGCCCTTCCCACCCCACACACCCAACAGATAGAAAGTGAGTGAGGAATAAAATACCCTCCAGCTAATCGCCTCCTCTCCCTCCTGTCAGGTTTGGGACAGCCCATGCCCAATGGCCGAGGGGCTCGTGCTCTGCCCAGGGATGGCACAGGGCTGGGTGTGCTGAGGATGGGGTTTGTCTCTCTCTTGGTTGGCCCAGTAGCAAATGGTGTTAAAGGCCTGAGATTTCCAGGATTGTGTATAAAGCTGGGATGTTTTTTCTCTCGTAGAGCCAGGCCCTATCTATGCTGCAAGACTTCTCCAATCCTGTAAGATAGAGGAAGGTCAGTTCTGGTTATACAGTTTCATCCATAGATGTTGTAGTTTATGAATGGGGAGGAAAAAACTACTTCAAGAGCAAAATCCTGATGTGGTGTTCAGGCCCTTGGCTTGTCTGTTCCACACCCATTCCCTCCATTCCCAGCATGTATGTGCTTTGGCTCCAGAGGGCAGCAGGGATTGAGCTGGAAGGGTGAAGGTGGATGGTTTGGGAGCCAGAACAGCACATTTTGAACTATTTTCGAGGCTGAGCTCTTGCAAGCCCTTTAGGCAAGGAGGTGCCTGCACTGTGGAGGTGCTTGGAGGGGGTTGTGAAAGCAAGTGAGTGTCTGTGGTGGGTTTGCACCAGGGTGGGCTGAAGGAAGAAGCAAGAAATGAAAGTTTAAGGTGCCTCCTTGTCCTTCTGAGGCTTTAGTATCACCTGCTTGGGCTCTGTTATTGCCCCATTCTGAAACCTCGTGCAGTGGGTTCTTAGCAGCTGGTTTGGGCTTTTGAGTCTTTTTTTCCTTTTTTTTTTTTTTTTTTTTTTTTTTTTTTTTTTTTTATTTTTCTTTTTTTTATAACTTCACCGAGGATGGTGCTACTTCCAAAGGTGGAATTTGAAATCTCACCTGGCTGCTGTTTGGGCAAGCTCTTTCCTTTGATGAGGATCTGCACCCACCTTGTTTTTAACTCTGTAGTCTCAGGGCAGGTGTTTGCCTCCGTGAGCAGAACCCTCCGTGGTGCAAAACAGAGAGTTTCCAGCAGTTTGTGCTTGTGCAGGGGATGATGGGCAGCCCCTGGCTCCTTCCCTGGCCCTGAGCAGGGTGGGAAGCACAGCTGAGGGGGGAAGCAGCTGCCTGGAGCTCTGGGGAAGGTCCCACCTGGGAGAGCAGACCCCTGGCCCCACCCTTGCTCTCTGTGCTACTGAAGCTTCTCTACTTGTATTTATCAGCCTCAATAACCATGCTCTGCCCCTTCAAGATATTGTAGATCTGCCAGTACATTTTGCAGTGTTAACTATAACATTTATTTATAAAGCGAGGAGGTTTAACTTGAATTGAGCTGTAAAGTGCAGAGTTAGTTTAGCTGCCTTCTATTTTTTTTTTTTTTTCCTTTTGGCTGAAACCTGAACTAAACTGCAGGAATGGGATTTGTTCCTTTGTGAGCTGATGAGCGCTCTTAACTTTAAATAATAAAACAAAAAATGGCTGCTAGAATGCAAGTGCCTTGGACTTCTTCCTGATAAGCCTCTGTATTCAGGTGTTCTCCTCTGTTTTCAGTTTGTTTCCCAGGAATGGGACGCTGTGGGTGTGGAATTCGGGGGTGTTTGCAATTAACAGGAGTGATGGGTTCATTTCATGATTACTCCTGTGAAAAGCCAAACTGTGCTGCAGTTCCAAACATTTCTCCTGGAAAAGAGTGACACCGACACTGAGATGACGCCTCTTCTTCTGTGTTTTGCCTTATATTTTGATGTAAATCAAACAGTATGAGAGGATGTGTGCTGACCCGGGTGTTACCTGCCTTACACATCTGGGACAGTGGACACAGCGAGCAGAAAGAGGGACACACTGCCATCAGTTTGGTTTCCAGCCCCCAATCCATCAGGGGCTGTAAAAACAGAGGAATTAATGGTACTGGAGTTAGTTCCACAGGGACCTGGCTCCCAAAAATGCTGGGGGTTCCCCAGGGAGGGTGTGTGGATAAAACATTTGAATGTTTGTCCTGTCGTTCATTGCCCCATCCTTAGTTCTTCGTGCCTTGGTGAATGATGGTGCCTTTGTGCTAAAAATGCCATTTGAGGAGTGTCTGTGGAGCCTGGGGACGTGCTGCTCCCACCCAGACATTCCTCCTGGGCTGCAGGTGATCTCCAGGGGTGGGGTGGGCAGCTGCCAGGCAGGTACCAGGGGCCAGGTGGCCTCAGGACCGAGGCAAGGGCTGCCCGGGGCAATTCTGTCTGGGTTGCTGGCAGGACAGAGGTGGGAAGGGAGTTTCTCCAGGCAGGAGCAGCTCTGAAGCTGGGGGATCCAGTCAGGTGCTGCAACAGCCCCGAGGAGGAGAATGTTCTGTGTGGTGGAAAAGGCTGCACTTTTTTTAAACACAAATAATCTCTAATTACATAGAGGGCCCAGCAATTAAATGTTGATAGTAATTACAGGGTGGGAGAAATCAGTGCATGATTTAGGGGTAATTACACTGAACAGGCCTGACTGACTGTGGGGCCAGCTCCATGAGGGCAGAACACGGAGTTGTGGAGAGCAGGGCAAAGGTTCAGTGATTATTTTGTTAATTCTGGGGCAGAGAGGAGTTTTTTCTGCACTGTGGTGGCTGCAGACCCTCCGTGGCCCAGACACAGCTCTCCCTGCCCTCTGTGTGATCCAGGCACGCTGGATGTGGCTCTGCTGGGCTTGTTTACCAGCCGGAGCAGCTCCCAGCTGACTGGTTTTGCAGATTATTTATAGCAGAGGAGGGCTGTGAGTGCTCCCAGGGGCAGGGGCTGTCCTCTCCAGCTGCGGGGAGCAGAACTGCAGGAACACCTCGTAATGGTGCTATGGAGGACAGAAAGCAGGAAAATGAAAGGAATTCGAGCACTTGGAGCATGCCAGCAGGCTCTGGAAGATGAGTTAATCCATTGTCAGTGGGTCCTGCAGAGTTAACATCCGATCTGTTTGAGAGCTGAAGCTGAGGGCTGGGGGCAGCCCAGAGTCCCCTCCAAGGATTCAGTGACATCTGTCTCACTCGGGGCTTGGCTTGGGGCTCGGAGGGCTCTTGGACAAAGGCTGCAGTCCAGAATGAGGCCTGGGATGGGCTCAGATCCTCCTGGAACCTGCTGGGACAGACCTTGGGAACCTGCTGGGGAAGCCAAGGAGCGACAGGAGCACACACACAGCTGCAGGAATACCTGCAATGTGCAATACCTGCACTTCCCCGTGCTGATCACAGGGAGTGGCTCCTCAGGAGCCTGCCAGCTCTGCCCTGCTCCTGGGACAGGCTGAGCTGGCTCTGGGCTCTGCTCCGGGAGGGAACAGCCCCATTTCCAGTCTCTTGGTGGCTTTGGGGTGACCTCTGCTGACGATCAGGAAGATGGCTGTGCCTGGAGCTAGGGCTTTGCTCCAGGTTCCTTCCTGGTGTTAAAGTTCAGTAGGTACCAGCCTGGTGCATTCCTTGCTCAGATCCTGCAAAATTACTCTTCCCATTCCCCATTCCTGGATTTTTCCACCCTTCTGCACTGCACTTCTCACTGCTTTTGGGTTTTCATTCCACTTTTCCCTTAAAGGCAGCTTCCCAAAGCATCCCTTGCAGATTGTCCCTCAAATCATTTGGTCAGTGCCATGTCCCAGCCCCTCCAGCCAACATGCAGAATAGTTTTTCATGTATCCCTGACTAAAGAACCAGAGGAACACAAATAAATTAATTAAAATTTATTTATAAAATCTTCAAGTAGCTCCAAACAATCAGGAAAATAATTTTCTCAGTTACTTGAAAATAAGCACCAGGAAGAACAGTTCCAAGAGATTGTCACATCTTTTTTCCAGCAAAAATGAAGGATTTTATATTGTGTTTCAGGAAATGGCACTCTTGATGCATAGGATAATAGCCCCAGTCCCAGCAGAATCACTCTAATCCAGGATTTGAAATCAGTTTTGCCTCTGAGCTTGGCTGCCCCAGGTCAGACCCTGCGCATGGTTTGTCCCTGGCGGTCCCCGGGCCCAGGGGGGGCAGTTCCCACCTGCATCACGTTGTGGTTCCCGATCTGAACCATGCTGGCGTTTTGGATGATGAGGGGTGAGATCCCCCCCTGGCCTGGTGTGATGCTGTAGTGGCCTGGGGGGAGCTGTGCCTGGGCAGGTCCCCTCGGGGCAGGGGGAGGTCCCCCCGGGGCAGGGGGACACCAGGGCTGTGCTGGTGGCTCTGCTGGCCCCAGCCAGGGCGCTGCTGGGGACACCCAGGCAGGGGAGCCCAGCCTCAGGCCAGCCAGGTTCTGCTGGGCCTGCTGCCGTTCCCAGTGCTCCTGGAGCTTCCTTCTCTGCATCTGCTCCCACAGGGCTTTCTTCTCCCTGATCTTCCTGGGGCTGAAAGTGTTCTGCACGTTCTTGGAGAAGTGAGCAGAGCTCTCGTTCAGGGTGACGAGCGCACTGAGCGTCATGGGGATCTGGCTGTGCTCCAGGGCGTTTGTCTTGGGTAGAAATGGGATGATTGAGTCTTGCTTGGAGGGGTCCAGGATGGACTGCATCAGAGCAGTGTCTGTCTGGAACAGGCACAGCTTGCACGGGAAGTTCTTGGTCAGCAGGAGGATCACAAAGGCAGAGTTTGCCATGGCGTCCTGGAAGCAAGTCATGTGGCTGCGCCCGGCGATGAAGAAATCCTCACTGAGCGTGGCACCATCAGACACCCCCATGCTCTCCAGCTGGGCCTTGACCCCGTGGGCCACAGTCTCATCTTCAGTGGCATGCAGGACAACAAAGGAGAAGAACTTGGCACCATCTGGCTCTGATGGGTCCACGGCTGGGAGAGCAGGAGACCAGGCTGCAGAGGGGGATGAGCGCAGGGGAGGGGGATAGAATCGGTTGGAGTGAAGTTCCTGGGCAGGAGGAAGAGTTGAGGTGAAGGAATAAGTAGGAGGAGGAGGAAGGGAACAGGTTGAAGTAGAAGCAGGAGCAGAGTTACAGGGAATACCCTCTGGAATGTAGGAATCCTCTATGGGCAGGTGGGCAGGAGCAGTGTCCACTGCAGCCCTTGGGTTAGGGACACCAGTAGGTAATTTCTCTTCATCCTGCTTTCCTCTTGGTGTGTGAGGCTCTGTCACTGTGCTGGACACATCACTGCTTTGGGCAGGCTCTGAGGGCAGTGGTGTCTCAGGAACAGGGAGAGGAGTGGGGTCACAGAGGCTGAGCTCTGAAACCTTCTCTGGCCGGGGCCCTGGGGCAGCTGTGTCCTGCCCAGGGGGAGAGCTGGGTGTGCTGGCCCAGCTGGATTCCTGTGGGCCGTGGCTCTGTGTGTCCCCCTCGGAGCGTGCAGCATGGCTGGGTGAGGGGACACACTCGGGGACACAGGGCTGCGTGTGAACAGCAGCTGCTGGTGATACACTGATCTCCAAACAGCTGGGCAGGGAGGAGCTCCCCACAGAGCACAGGGTCCGTGGGCCTGAAACGTCTGAGCTGCCTTCGATCTGCACTGGGGAACTCCTCAGCACGTCGTGGGAGCTGGCTGTGTGAGGAAATCCTGCATCCTCATGGGATCTCAGCGTCGAAATCCTGTCCCCTGAGCCCCCGCTGGCTGCAGAATCCTGTTTGTCCTGTTCCTTGGGTGGGATGTTGTTGAGTGTCCCCCGCTGTGTGTCCTTGCTGGCCTGGCAGCCTTTGGTGGCAGCCTGGCAGCCTTTGTCCCTGGCCTCAGGACTGCACAGCTCCTCCTGTGCCAGCACTGTGTACACCTGTGCCAGCAGTGCCATGGCACCTGTGTCCAGCTGGGGAGGCTGCAAATCCTCCCTGTCCTCCTGCACTCCTGCAGTGCCCAGTTTGATCTGCTGGATGTACTGGGCTGCCACGTTATCCCTCAAGGCATCCAGACAAATTCTTGCATCCGTTTCTTGCCCCAGAGTAAGCTGGACCATAGCTTGCAGTACCTTGCTGCAGGGCCCAGGTATCAAGTGCTTCAGTTTGTGTTTGAGGTTCAGCAGTTTCTCTGGTGGCGTCTGGGACAGAATCTTGAACACCTCCTCGAAGCTCGGCTGCAGCTCCGTGCTCTGTGCCATCTCAGCAGCTGCTGGCCTGGAGCAGGGATGGGAAAAGCATCTTCTGACAGAGGGTTGTGTCCCTGTGGGGCTCGGGGTGCCCCAGCCACGCTCCTTGTACCCCACAAACCCTTCTGGTGCCCAAGACTCGGCTCAGAGCTGGGGCCTCTCTGTGCTGGGGATCTGTGAGGAGAACAGAGGACAGCCTTCAGAGGGGTGATGTGGGATCTCCTGGAGCTGCCAGGATCTCTCTCACACCTCCCAAATATTTTTCCATCTGTTTTGTGCTTGCAGCTGGGCCAGTGCTCTGTGCATTCTTCCAACTCTGTGATTAAGCAAAGAGCACATTCTTTGCGTTCATTTCACATTAATTACAACTGGTTTGAAATAATTGATGAAATAATGCTATATTTAGGTAAATCCAAGTGTCTCCTCCAGGCAGCTGGTTCCAGGGGGTCTCACATGCTCCTTGTGGTAGCAGTCAAGGAATGAAACAGGTGTAGAGGAAACCCTTTCCAGCTGATAACCTGTGTTACCAGGGAAGAGTAAGAGGAAAGAATTCCTTCTCAGCATCCCATCCATCCCCACCCTCTGGCAGTGACATGCCTTTACCCGTGCCCTCCAGGCCTTGGCCCCAGTCCCTCTCCAGCTCTTCTGGAGCCCCTTTGGTCCCTGGAAGGGGCTCTGAGGTGTCCCTGGAGCTTCTCCAGGTGAGCACCCCCAGCCTGGCTCCAGGGCAGGGGGGCTCTGGCTCTTGGAGCAGCTCCACGTCCATTTTTCATTGGGAGCCCTTATCTCCCCATCCACCGGTGATCCCTGAGCCCCTGCACTCACCCCAGGCCCCTGATGGGACTTTAATTAAACAACAGGAGTGTCTGGAGGGGAGCTGTGGCTCCCCGGCTGGACACTGCTCCGGGCGCTGCCTGAGCCGGCTGCGGAAACTTCCCCTATTTAAAGGCAGCCGCAGCAAACGCCCCGAAATAACTCTCCGCTGGGGAAAGTTTCTAATCTCAGTTTTGTTTTCCTGTCTCATGAAAACCCTGCAATTGCCCAACTGCCCTCCCTCCCCCGTGTCCCCCGGCGGGCCCGGCGCTGGCACGGCCGAGCTGGAGGAGGCGGGAGCGGGACGAGCCCAGCGCCGCGACCGCGGCCCGGCGCCCCGGGAGGGGAAGGGATGGGGTCAGCCGGGAAGGGAGAAACCGGGAGGGGAAGGGGTCAGCCGGGAGGGGAAGGGGTCAGCCGGGAGGGGATAGGAAGGGCTCAGCCTACCTGCGGCCGGTGGCCGGGCGGAAGCGGCGCGGGGCGAAGCGCACGGAGGGCGGAGCGGAGCGGGGCGGAGCGGGGCCGGGGCAGCGCTCCCGGGGACCGGGACACCGCAGCCCGGGCTCGGAAACCGCGGCCCGGGAGAGCCAGCCCTTCCCTCCGCAGCCAGGGCCAGCACGCTAATGTCCCCCCCGCCTGGGCAGCCCGAGGTGACACGGAGCGCTGGGGACAGGCAGGGCAGGGAGCGACCCTTCCCCTGCGGGCAGTGCCGGTGGGAGTGTTGGAATAGGGAAGTGCTGGAAGAGGGACGAGCCATGCAAAGCCCAGGATCCAGTGGTGGCAGAGGGAGAGGGGTGAGGAGGAAGAGTGGGGCGTGGACAAACTCACCTGAGCCTCAGGAGTACAGGCAGAAGTCAAGGAAACAAAATAATTGAGGCATTTTTCTGCTTAGGAGAGCATGGGACCTGCTGAAGGCACTTTGTTTTTCCCCTCCAGCAAGAGCAGGGAACAGAGGAGCTGGCCCTGGACAAGATCTGGTAAAGGCAAGGCTTCACCACAGCTCAGGTAAGGGGAGAACACAACCCTGCAGCTTTAGGTACACACAAACCCACATGGCTTTGAACGCAGGTCAGGCTTTATTCCAGTGTCTGCTCACCAGCCCCGGCACAGGGACAATGCCAGGAACAGTTACCAAAATGTTGCATTGGAAATTATTACAAAGTAGTATTTTCTGGGAAAGAACCAGCACCTGGATTAAAATCCCACCTATTTTAATAACAGGATATCCTAATCCCGTGGCAGAGTAACTCCTGGGAAAAGCTGCCTCATTTAATGGCTGTGAAGTGTTTCACACATGGAGTTACTCACAGATAATCCTTGAAGTCATTCACAGAACTAGAAAATATGATTAAAGAAAACCCCACACTGCCGAGTGCTTCACTGTGAAGGAAAAAGTGTTTGGCTGATCCATGAGGAGAAATCTCTTCTTGAGAAGCAGCTCCTTGCTCCCAGCTGTGCCAGATGTGCTGCAGGGCCCAGCCTCCCCAGAAGCACAGCTGGAACTTGTATTTTTAAACATGGAGAAGGTGGGAGATGGTATCAAAGGTTGAGCACAGCATCTTCTCAAGAGTTCCACAGCTTGGGTGAATTAAAAACAAATCCAGCATTAAAAATAAGCTGAGATCACTTTTTCTCTCCCACAACTTGTCTCAGCAAGATTTAGCCACTCACAGCTACAGCTGTGCTGAGTTAAAAAGCTGAAGTGCAGGTCCCATCTCCCCTTTCAGCACAGCAGTTGGATTTAAGATCAGTAAATCAAGATTCAGAATCTCCCCACCTTGGTTATCAAATCTCCTTACAATTACATCTGACTCTAAATTCAGAGAGCAGAGGCACTTGTGGCACAAATGGGCACACAATTAAAAGATCCAGTGCTGTTCTACCCAAGTAGCCTTGGCCAGAAGAGCTGGGATTTATCAGAGATCTTCCTGTGGTGCACTGTTTTTTATCTCCTTTGCAGCCAGGGCCACCTCTGTGTCCTTCTTTGCTTGCTCCTCTGGCTTCCCCACCTTCTCCTCCAGCTTCTCTAGCACTTCACACCATTTTTCTGAGAGCTTGTTGGCTCCCTTCGGCTCTTCAGGTGCCTTTGTCATCTCTTGGGATAGCGGAGCCTTTTCCAACTTGGGGAGTTTTCTATCACTCCTCATCTCCTCCCTCTTGGGCTTTCTGCTGTCCTGTGCTGCCTTGGCCATGGCCCTGAAGGGCCCCACAATCCAGTTCAGAGGGGTGTTGTGAGTGACATACTCCAAGAGGACATCCAGGGACCTCCGGGCCTCTGCCACACGGTCCCGGCTCCGGGCCAGCGTGGTCCTGGAGAGGTCCTGGAAGGACACGGCCCTGGAAAAAGAGCTGTGGAGCTTGTGGATGTGCCGAGTGGCCCGAGACACAGCGTCCTGGATGCTGCCGGGGAGGCCGTGGATGCCGAGCTGGAGGCGGTGGTAGGCGGGCTGGAGCTGCTGGGTGATGATGCTCAGCATGGCCAGAGTGCGCGGCTCCACCTGCTGGGAGAGAAGAGCTCAGTGACGGCCCGCCAGCGCCGCGCCGGCCCCGGGCACCCTCCGGGGATACCTCGGGCTGGCACGCCGTCCGGACTTGGTTTCCTTTGGGCTGCGTCAGGCTCCAGTCCACCCACAGCTGATGGAGCTTCTCCTGCCCCTCCAGCAGCTTCTGGCCAACCTCCTGTTTCACAGATTCAATCTGATGGGAAAAACGAGAGGAAAGGTTGTAGTGCAAGCACGCACAGAGAGGCACGAGTGCTTCCCTGCCAGGGAAGGATCCGGGGTGACACGGAGCTGGTGTGGGATGGAGGAAGAGCTTCCAGGTGGATAGCAGGGCAGGAAAGGCTACAGACAGGAGGAGGAAGGGCAGAGCGTGTTGGTACCAGTTTTATTGCCAGCTGCAGCCGTGAGAGCGTGTCCTGGGTGTGGTGTCTGAAGCTCTGCAGCTTGGCCAGGGAGTGCTGGTAGGCTCTGTGCCGGACCCTGCCCGACAGCGAGCCCAGGCGTACAAAGTAACTCTGCTGGCTCTTCTGCTCCTCCACGGAGGCCACGCCAAAGCCCTGCACCGTGGTGGCCAGTTTACCTGGGGGAAACAAGAACAGAGCTGCAGCTGGGCTCCACTGCCAGCTGCGAGGGGTGGAAGAGGTTGGATCACCCGTTGGAAAACATGATGGCTGAAGCTTGCTGTGGGAGCAGGAGGTCTGTAGTTGCTCATGTGCTAGAGGCAGGTTAGTCCCTGCTCAGTCTTCAGGTAAGCAGACTTGATGGAGAGGATGAAGCGTTAACCCACGTGTTTATTTACTTTGAGGCTGGTGGGCAAGGACCAGCCAGCAAATGCTTGAACTCTGTCCCATACCATGTGGCAATTTGGTGCTGACAGCCAGCAACTTGGTGACAAATTCAGAGCTACCTGTCTGCTTCAGAGCTCTTGCTGTGTCAGGTGCTCTCTACTCACATGGGAAGGGACTTGCATCTACAAGCGCCAGGTAAGTATTTTCTTACCTAGTTCCTCCTCAGTCACTGGGAGGTAATGATCCACCAGATCTTCTGACATTCCCAGGACCGTTTCCACTCCTCCAGCCACTGCCTGGCTCACTGCCTTGGCTTTGCTTATGCTGTTGGTCACCACTGAGTTGGTCATCTCCACGCCCTCCTGGAGAACCTCCCTGCCCTGCTCCAGGGCTGTGTTGATCTTGCTGGTGATGGTGCCATAGGCAGCATCCAGAGCTGTACTGACCGTGGAGGTGACCACAGCTTTGGTCTTCTCCACACTGTCTTGAACAGCCCCTTTGGTCAGGTCCACTGCTTCAGTCACCTTGTTGGCCACCAGGTCCTTGGCCCCCTGGGCAGCCCCCACAGCTGCAGTGATGGTGGAAGCAACAGCAGACTTGGTCCTGTCAACGCTGTCCTCCACCATGTGCTTGGTGACATCCACAGCCTCTGTCACCTTGGTGGTCACCAGCTCCTTGGCGCCCTGGGCAGCCTCCACAGCGTTGACGATTGTAGAGGCAACTGCAGACTTGGTCAGGTCAACACTGTCTTCTACAATGTGTTTACTGAGGTCCACTGCCTTGGTCACCTTGTCTGTCACCAGCTCCTTGGCCCCTTGAGCAGCCTCCACAGCACTGACAATCGTGGAAGCAACTGCAGACTTGGTCAGGTCAACACTGTCCTCCACCATGTGCTTGGTGACATCCACAGCCTTGGTGACCTTGTCCACAGCATCTGTCACCTTGTTGGTCATCAGGTCCTTGGCCCCCTGTGCAGCCCCCACAGCTGCAGTGATGGTGGAAGTCACAGCAGACTTGGTCTTGTCAACGCTGTCCTCCACAAGGTGCTTACTGAGGTCCACAGCCTCTGTCACCTTGGTGGTCACCAGCTCCTTGGCCCCTTGAGCAGCCTCCACAGCGTTGACAATCGTAGAGGCCACGGCAAACTTGGTCCTGTCAACGCTGTCCTCCACCATGTGCTTGGTGGCATCCACGGCCTCTGTCACCTTGTTGGTCACCAGCTCCTTGGCGCCCTGGGCAGCCTCCACAGCACTGCTGACAGTGGAGGTGACCACAGACCTGGTCAGCTTGACACTGTCCCCAACAACATTTTTAGTGAGGTCCACAGCTTCAGTGACTTTATCAGCCACTGCTTCCTTGGCCTCACAGGCGGCCTCCATAGCAGATGTCACCTTGGTGGACACCAGCTGCTTGGTGTCTGAGATTACCTGCACCAGGGAGAGACAAAGATGTTTTTGGCTGTTGTTCCAAAATATGTTTTCCCTCCCTGAAAAAGCTTTTCAACTTGGATTAGTTGTGCTTGCAGTCTGTGGGAGGGCCGGGGAGGTGAGCACACCTGTATTGACCTGGATGTGTTCAGTGTCCACTCCCTCTCCAGCTTTCCCTGCTGCTGCCCTTCATTTATTTCCCCATATTCTTCTGTACCCATGAAGCCACGGCTCCCCCAGGAAAAGCCTTTCCTTACCTTGTCAGCTGGCTGCTGCAGGAAGGGCAAGTTCTCCTCCAGCTGATCCAGACCTTTACAGGCATATTCATTCACAAGGGCAACTGGAAGAGACAACGGGCACCAGTTTATTCTTGCACTCGGGGATGGGGTTTTGACTCTACAATGGCCAGTTCAAGATACACTCATGAAAACAAGCCCCCCAAAATAAATCACCATTTTGGGGTGGGATGTGTGTGGAAGTCTTATTGGAAGTTAACAAATCCTAAAATTTGGGAGGCTCAAATAGTCTCCATTTTGCCTTCCCACTCTCTAACTGTAGACTTTAATTCAATTGCAGTGTAGCAACTGCCCTTGGCACAGGGCATTGAGTTTAAGGGGTTGAAAAGTGTTGGGATAAGCCAGGCTGAGCTCTATCCCAGACTGACATCTCCTACTCGGGATGGTCCCAACTCGAGCAAGACAGAGGGAGCAGGGAGTTGTTACTTGGTAACCCAAAGAAATCAATCCCTGTTTCTCCTGGAAACAGTCTCATTCGGGGGCAGTTCAGTGTGGGGAGCTGCTGAGCAGGAGGCTCAGTGCCGCGGGAGAAGGGGCTGAGGGAGGTGGGATCGCCCTACAGGCACACGAGCCTCCCCTCCCTGTCCCTCGGGTCCCCCGCCCTGCACTTACTCTGTGGCTCCAGCTGGCTCAGGATGGGCTGTGCCCCTCCGACCACGCTGCCCATGGCCACAGCAGCCACGGTCTCAGCCACGCTGCAGACACCACTGAGGCAGGGGTGGGACTCCTTGGTGTGGGTGTAGGCAGAGGAGACCATGTTGAAGGCAGAATTGAGCAAGGGCAGGCTGGTGACTCGGTTGACAGCGCTCTAAACCCCAGAGAAACAGTGACATTAGAGCCCGGCCTGAGCTGTGGGTGAACACGGCCGTGTGTCTGTCCAGAAAGGTCCCAGCAAACCCATCCCTCATCCTTCTTCAGTTCAGAGTTGAGGAGACTCATCCAGAGGCCTCCACCAAGTGAACAAGCCAGGGTGAAGAACTCTGGACCCTGTGAATTCTGAATCACACTGGTTTCAGCACCAAACTAGATGTGGAAATAGGACCTGTCACAGCTCCTGTTTCAGAACTCCTGTTTGCATCACTCGGCCAGCCCTGAAGTTGTCTCTTGAGCAAAACAGTTACCTTCTGTACTGAGGGGGTTTTGATTTGGTCACAGCTCCATAGGGCTAATCTTTCTGTCCCCCAGCCTGGTTTGGGGGTGCTGGCAGAGGTTTATGAGCACATGTGAGGGGTGATTTAACTGCTGTGTGTGCCCCAGCACCTACCACAGTCTGCTGCTCCTCAGCCTTCAGCAGGTCTGGGGTCGGGGTCTTTCCTGAGGCCATACTGACTTCAGCTGCAGCTGGAAGGAAAAACAAGAGTATCATGAGCACAACTTCATTGCCTCCGAGGAAATAAAATCCTGCCAAAGCAGGGGAAAAGCAGAGGGCATCAAAGCTGGGCTCTGTTATTTAGCTGCTCCCAGGAAGGTTCAGGTTAGAAATAGGTGAGAACTATTTTATCTGCCTTGTGTTTTCTCTGTGGAGTTGGATGGACTCTGGTTGGACACCAAAACTGCTCCCTCACCCCCCTCTCCAGCTGGTCAGGGGAGAGAAAATATAACAAAATAGCCAGTTTGGGAAGGACATGAGAGTCCTTTGGAGTTTTCCCTGGAGGATGAGCCAGGTTTCCCAGCTGCAGCATTCCATGGCTACCATGGCTTCCCATCCGACTGAGCAGCAAGGCAGGAAATCTCCCTTCCTGTGAAACCAAGACTCTGAGACATTCCCATGACATAAGGGGACTGAAGAAGAATCAGATGTTGCAATAATCTGAACGGGTATTGGTTCCCCAGCATACATCTCCTGTGGTATCTGGACACTCCTGTACTGGTGACAATCCCAGGATTACTCTGAGCCTTAGGCACTGCAGGGATTTCAGCACATTTGTTCTTCAGGACAGAGTCTGCTTTTCTCCCCTTTGCCAGTTAATTCCTGTTCTTCGATTGGCTGAGACATTTTCCAGTGGAAAACCCTCAAACCCTCCCAAACTGGATTTCCAAGCCATGCACTGCTCCAGGCTCACTGGCAGACTCTTCCCCCCAAAAAAATTGCCATCTGAGTTGTGGTGGAGCCCATTGTCTTGTTTCTTGTGTTCTTTGCCTCATCCAAGGCCGTTATTTTGCTGAGAAACAGGAACAGAGAGATGGAGAGGAGTAGTGAAACCAGCATTTGTGAGCCCTGATACTGGCCAGGGACATCTCAGGAGGTGACTTGGCAAAACACCAAATATTGCTGCATTAACCACTGAATTAGTCAGAATTCAGTGAGATTTGAGCAGGGCAGGGATGCTGAATGCCACATGCCTGTGGCAAAAGCTGTCACACAAGTTGTCGCCTCCAGCCTCTCCAGTGAGAAGCTGGGAGCCCCTCTGGGGGCCCTTCCCAGTTTATCTGCACAGCAGAAACACCAACGGAGCCTCACTAGGCTGAGAGAAGTTGTAAAAACCTGCTCCAAACAAAGCAAAGCTGAATATAAAACCCAAGTCCCAAAGTCCACGGGGTTTGCTGTCCCTCTTGCTCTGCCTCAGGGCAGGTTTGTTATTTCTTTGGAGCCAAGCAGGGCTGATGTAGGAACAAGGCACAGCTCTTTCAACACCATCACAAACAACCCCTTTCCTCAGTTATTTTACTTCTGGAGAGGTGGGAAAAGCTCCAACTGTGGAGTTTGACACCGTGGTGGCCTTGGTGTCAGGGCCAGCAGAGAGACACTGCAGCAAAGGGAAGAGGGGAGGATTCTTGTTAGAATAATTCAGGAGTAACTCCTTGGCTGATGTAAAGACAGCTGTAAGGTCAGAGCAGCCTCTGAAGTACAGGGATCCCACGTTAATTATGGATGCAGCTGGCCAGAGGAAATCCTGCAGCACAGTCACCTTGGAACAAGGTTTGTTCTCTGCTGCGTAGGAGAAATCCATGTTTTGCAACACCCAGATTTGCAGTGTGGGCAGATCTCCACAGCATGGTTTTATTTTCTCTTTCCCTGAAGAAATGCTGAGCAGCCCTTGCTTTACTTGAGAGATTGCAGGAAAGCCCAGTGCTTGGCAACTCTGGGTCAGGTGGTTCTGACTCCTTTGGAGAGGCCACAGCCAAGCCAGGATTGTCAGGAGTGGAAATCCCAGTGGGCAGAGGAAAAGAAACAGCACCACTTTGTTTTGGTTGTAATTTGCTTCGTATGAAAGTGATGATCAGATGATTTCACACCATTACTACATCCAGAATATTAGGTCACTGCTGGAGAAATCTCTTGAAACAGGTGGTTTCAGGATGATGAAACTTCAGCGCTCTTTTCTAGCATCAAGGTCAAGGGATCTTCTGGCATCAGGAGCTGAATGTCTGATCACTGCCCAGCTGGAGTCCGTGGAAGAGCAAGGGCTGGCCCCAAACGGCAGGACAGTGGCCCCAAACCCACCCCGCTGCTCCCTTTTCCCTGCCTCATCCCAAACTGGCAGAGGAGCCAGGAGCTCTCCTGCTGGAGCCAGCACCTCCCTGGTCGCTGTCACTGGCAGTGAGCAGTTCACGTAAAGCCGGTTCTTTACTCCCCTTGGCTGGAGGTTTCCCTGTGGGGAGAAGGTCGGCTCCAGGAGAACAGTGTGTGCTCCTGGAGGATCCTCACGTTCAGGAAGCTCCTCTCCTTTCCAAGGGGTTTTACCTTGGGAGACAATCCGAGCCACAGCCAGCACGGCTGGTTCAGTGGCTTAACTGGCAATTCCTTAATGACCACTGAGGAAAACAAAGCTAAATTTAGTGCTTTAGATGTGAGCAGCGAGGGCTAATCAGGGCAGAGGAATTCAATTGTAGTTAAAACACCTATTTACATTCTTTTCGAGATTGGCCACTGATACCCCGTTCCCAAAAATGCAGAACGGGGTCACGGGATGTCAGTGGGGAATGGGCTGCAAATGGCTCTGAGGACAGAATTGTTTGAGGAGGAAGATCAAATGATTCCCAGCTTTGACCTGAGGACAGTAGTTCCAGGAGGGCTGGCAGAGGTCCCCATCTCCCCTTTCTGGATAAACCAGCAGCACTAGGGAACCGCAAAGATCAAAGCCACCCTTGCTGATGGACGCAGGGCTTCCCCCACACACCTCCAGGAGAAACTAAACACCACAACCAGCAGCACCACTGGGTCAGTAACTGCTTGGAACAGAAATATTTTAGCAAAGAGGAGAGAAAGTTTTAACTAAAACAGCTTCTCAGTACTTCCCAATCTTTCCATGAGGACAGAGCTCTTGGCTTCACCTGGAAGCTGTAACTTGCAGAGCAAGCAGCTCAGCACATTCCCGTCTGGAATTTTCAGCAGAACCAGCTTCAGAAACTGAAATCCTTCCCAGCCATGCACAGCACATAGTCATGAGCACATTTAAAGCCTTGTTAGTCTTGAGAAACGCCAATGCAGTTTGCCAAAGCTCCCTCCAGGAGCTGGCAGAGCTCTGCAGGGACAGGATGCTCCTGAGCAGGAGTCCTCTCGTCACTCAGTTCTCGTGCCTCCCCCAAAGGATCACGAGGAGCAGCCCCGGGCAGGGCTGTCACAGGAAGGGAATGCCGGGCTGGTCACCTGCACCTCCTGTCCCCGGGGTGTCACCTGCACCTCCCGCCCCTGGAGCGTCCATCCTGTCCCCACCATCCCAAACACATCGCTGGGCTGCGCACGTGAAGTGGGACTCACCTCCTATGGACTGGGATCCTCAGCAGACAAAAAGCAGAAAAAAACCCTTTTAAACCCCAAACTACTCAATCACAGTCAGAGATCCATGGAATTACCAAGGAGCCATCTCAAAGCTGGGAAGGGTTTAAATCCCGCCCTGGTTTGGGTCAGAAAGGACCTTAAAGATCACGTAGTTCCAAAGCCCCAAGCCTCTCAGCTGTTACCCAAGGCAGACACATCATGACACCAGAAAATGCCACCTTTGGCCTCAGAAAGCAAAGCTCCCCCGTGCACAGAAGAGCGGGGACACAGCACACAGCTCCTGCTCTCCCAGGGCGTGGAGAGGGCCCGTGGCACGCTCAGCCCCCGCAGCCGAGGGGACAGAGCCGGGTCCATCCCAGCCTCTGCCCCGGCCGGGGCTGCAGAGCCCCCGGGACAGCCCCGGGGAGTCACCGCGAGCCCCCAGGGCAGGTACAGAGCCCCCAGAGCAGCCACAGAGCCCCAGGGCAGGTACAGACCCCCAGGGCAGCCACAGAGCCCCAGCACCCCTGCCCAGCCCAGCCCAGCCTTACCTGCCCGCTCGGCGCCCGGCACTGGTGAGACTGGGAGCACTGGGCGTCGCCGCGGTTAAATAGCCCGCAGGCGGTGATGGAATCTCCCGGGCCAATGGGGAGCGGCAGGGGCGGGGGGACAGCGGGGTGGGGCTCAGGTGAGGGGCCGCAGGTGAGGGCCGGGGTCCCCTGGGGGCCATGGAAGGTGTCGGGAGCTGCTCTTTGTCCCCCCAGGAGGGACGGACCTTGCCGGGTGTCCAGGGGATCTGTCAGAGGGTTTCCATCCCCTGGTGCTTTGGCCGTGGGGTCAGGGAACAGTGGGACACCCTGAGCTGGGAGGGCCCACAGGGATCGTGTGTCCAGCCCCTGGCCCCGCACAGACCCCCGAGAATCCCCCTGTGCTGGGAGCAAAGAGCTGCTGGTGGAGGTGGAGCACTGGAGCTGCTTGGGGCTAGGGACAGGAGCTGAGCCCTGTTTGTCCCCCAGCTGGGGACAGGGGCTGCCCTTGGGCTGCTCCTTGCAGGGGGTCACAGATGTTGTCAACAAGTCCCAGGGGAGCAGGACTTGGCGTCTGTGGTGTGACCCATCCTCAGCAGCATCCTCCTGATGTTTTCTTGGCAGAGCTGCGCTCCCCACGGGGGCTGCTGTGCCTCCCTGAGGAGCCAGACAGGCTCTCCCACCTCAGCCCGTGCCAGGCCCCGGCAGACACCTGCTGATGGAGCCTTCTGCTTCTCCTCTTTGCTGGCATTTGCAGGGTGAGAGTTGATTTATGTTCTTATCCTGCAGAGGGCCCAGCAGTGCAGGGCTCCAGGGAGCTCAGGGCCTTTTAACAGCTGTAACAAATATTGAAAACTCCAGTTAATGCTTTTCTTTTCCATTTGTGCCTTTTCATCTTCAGTTCTCAAAAACTGGTTTGAAAACATCAATTAAGCTTCCTGTTGTCTGTTTTCAAGATCAGCGGGGGAGGAAACTGAGGCACAGGTAAAAATTATCTGAAGTCTTCTAACGCTATTACAGGGATTGAGTCACCGTGTTTTGGGCCACTGGCTGCAGGAGACCTTGGCTCTGTTTCTGTATTGCCATTCAGGGGGGTGCCAATGGTTTTTGAAAAATGTGCTGTTAAGCTGACAAAAATGTAGACAGTTGTCACTCCTCAGCTTTGGGGTTGGAAGGAATCCTCATCCTGCGGCTGGGAAAGGGTTGGAAAGGTCTCTGGAGCTCAGGCACTCCTGGAGAGCTGGGATCTGGCTGAGTCTGGAAAGCTGCCAGGGATGGAGATCTCACACAGCCTCTCTGGCTGTTGGACCCATTGGGTCTGGATGGTTCCTTAATGGAGAAGCAGCTCCCAATGTCCACTCTGAGCCTCTCCAGCTACAAATTGTGGCTTTTCCTTCTTGTTTGATCACCTGCACTGCAGGAAACATTGTCCTTGTGCAGGTGTGTGACATAAACTCCATATTCTGTCATCACCTGGGAACCTGTCACAGAGCCACAGGATCCCAGAATGGGCTGGGTGGGAAGGACCTGAAGTTTCTGTTGAGGTTCTGGAGTGTTTGATATCTTCTATTAAAACTGAAGCCAACCAGTGGCTTTTAACAATTATGATGTTTGTAAGGGAAATAAAAGTTGCGCTTGTCTGTCCTGTGAAGAGTTGATGAAATGAGGGTTTTTTTACAGGAGCAGGGAATCAAGAAATGTGTGCTGTGTGTTTTGGAGTGTTGGCCTGGCATGGTCAGTGCTGCATCCTCAGGTAAGGTGTCAGTGATCCAGCTGCTTCATGGGTGTGCAGTGCCCCAGTGGGTCACTTGGGCTGGGGAGGGTAAAAGTCTCGTGGGTCCTGTTTCAACCCCTGAGTGAGTGAAACTGCGAGATGCACCTTCATGTGGCTGTGGTGGGGCACAGGGGAATGTGAGAAGTGATAACCAGTAATGAAAATTAACCAGGCAGTGTTTGGTGTCTAATGTGTGGGTTTGATATTAGGGTAAAGTATCAGTGCTGGGGTTTCCTGCTGGGTGGCAGAACTGCCTGCAGGGTCAGGGCTGATTTGGGGGATTGCAGTGTCAGAGCAAAGGTTTGCACAATTGTTTCTGTGACCCTTGGTGCTGTATGAAAGGCACAGATTTCAGTCTGAGATAGAATCACCACTAAGAGGTTGGGTGGGCGTGGGAAGGGCGTGGGAGGAAGTGGAGAAACACGTTTGGGGAAGGAAGAGGAGCAGTGTTGGCTGGAGCATGGGAGCCCTGTGCAGCCCTGAGCAAAGCTGCAGCATCCAGACCTGGGGCAGGATCCTTCAGGTGTCAACCCCACCTGGAGCTCCTGTCCCTCAGCCCTGCTGCTGCTCCACTCTCTGGGCTCACCCTGAGGGTCCCACACTCCTGCTCCCCTTCCAGCAGCTCACCTGAACTCCCCAGCCCCTGTTCTCCTCCAGGCCCTGCTCACCCCACCTCCCAGGACAGGTGGTGGCAGGTTCCTGCTCCCCTTCTGGCTGCTTTGCCCTCCCAGCAGGGAACAGCCTCATGATTCCTGGCTGCTCTCCCAATATCACAGTTCACCTTTCTGCTGCTTTTTCAGGCTGCAAGGTGGTTTTCTGTGTGCCTGGCTGCTTCTACCTCTGCTGCTGCTCTCTTGCCTGAGGTGAGCTGGGGTAGTGTAATGCTGGTTGGTTTGGGTAGATGGGAGAGATGTCACCTGGGCTTGCTAAATGTGTCCCCTCCATCCCCAACCGTGGCTGAGACCCCAGGTCCTGCTTCCCCAGGGCCACAGGCCTCCTCTGCACTCCCCAGCCCTGGGCCTAGGCCAGCTTTACCCCTGTCAGCTGCTGCTTGCTCAGCTCCCATCACACGGAGCTTTGCATGGAGGGAGGGAAATGTGGAATCCAGAGAGTTCCCGGGTACAGCATGACTCTGGGTCATCCCAGAGCACGTGGGGCTGGAGCAGCCCTGCGCTGCTCCCCCTGACCTGCAGCCTCCCTGCCTCACCTGGGGGCAGGTTCCTCGCTGCGCTGCGTGTGGCAGGCCTGAATCATCACCCGTCCTTGGCAACAGCTATGCAAGGAATATGTATTTATGCACAGGAAAGCATAAATGCCAGTGCCCGTGTCCTGGTTTTGGCTGGGATAGTTAATTTTCTTCCCAGTAGCTGGTCCAGTGCTGTGTTTTGGATTCAGCATGGGAATAATGTTGATAACAACCGATGTTGTGGTTGTGGCTGAGTTGTGCTTACTCCACATCAAGGACTTTTCAGTTTCCCAGGCTCTGCCAGCGAGCAGGGGCACAAGGAGCTGGCTGGGAGCATGGCCAGGAGAGCTGACCTGGACTGGCCAGAGGGCTAATCCATTCCACAGGACGTGCTGCCAGGACAGAGACTGGGCCAGGGATAGTGGACAACTGTGCTGGGGCAGCTCTGGCAGGGAGGAATTCCTTCCCAGTAGCCGAGAAGCCTCTCAGGCTGCAGGAAGTGTCGTGGTGGGTTCAGGTTAATCCTCCGGTACATCTACAAGGGCAGGAAATGAGTTTGTGTGGAGGCAGCG
Organism: Sylvia borin; assembly: GCA_014839755.1. NCBI lineage: Eukaryota > Metazoa > Chordata > Aves > Passeriformes > Sylviidae > Sylvia > Sylvia borin. Next base: position 5,357,169 of record CM025983.1, read on the forward strand.
CCTTGGGCCCGGGGAGGAGGTGAAGCCTGGGCGCTCCAGGCCGTGGGTCAGGGACGTGTCCTGAGTGCCCCAGGAGCTCAGCCCCGAGCCCAGGCAGCCCTGGCTGCCAGCCCGAGGCTGTGGCTCCGCCGTGGGGCCCAGGCAGGCCCAGGGAAGGGCTGGCACGGGGCAGACAGCCGGGAAAGCAAACTGGGGCCGGAGGGCAGCGCGTCCCTGTGGCTGTGCCCCGGTGCCGGGGGAGGCCGTGGGGCGGGCAGGGGAGCAGGGGAAGCGCCGTGTGCCGCTTTTGCCGGGGCCTCCCGCGCCTCGTGTTCCTTTGTCCGCGGCGCCGGGCGGGCGCAGCCTCGGCGGGGCTGTTCCGGGCCCAGGCCGCCGCCATCCTGCGTCCCCACCCGGCCTCTGTCCCCCACAAACACCAACCCTTGGCCTTTCATCCTTCTCTTCCAGCAGCCTTCTCTCAGGGGCCTCTTGGCCACGCTTTGCCCCCATCCAATGGTGGTTTTAAGCAAATATTATCGTTTTTAATTTCCTCATAGTATCAGTGGTTTTGGGGATAAACATCCTGCAGCACCAGCCCTTGCTGTCGGCTCACGCGGCCACGCCATGGCCCTGCCGTGTCACCCAGGCCACGTTGTCACCACAGGGGCCCTGCACGGGTGCCACAAGTCTCCCTGGAGCTAACGGCCTTGGGGAGTTAGAGCCCTGGTGCGGATTGTTTGGTTTATTTGGATTATTCTGTTCATTCGAATTCGGTTATTCGGATTATTCGGTTTATTCGCATCATTCGGATTATTCGGTTTATTCGCATCCGAGTAGAGGCTGGAGCCCCTCGGGGGAACAGGATCCCTCCTGGAGCCCCCCGGGGGGACAGGACACCTCGGGGAAGGGTGGCTGTCATAGGGGAGTCATCGGAGTCTCCTGTCCCGCTGGAGCTCACCGGGGCCCGGGCTTTAGGACAATAACGGGTCCCGTGCCCACGGCCCCGGGGATTGAGGGGTGATGGAGCCCTTGGGGATTTGGGGGTTTTGCCCCCACCGTGGCAGCCGAGCGGGGGCCCCAGGCCGGGTCGCTGGCGGGGGATGCCCGGTTCCAGCGGTGTTTTCACAGTCCCGTTTCCCCCCGGGGCCCCCCCGGCCCCGGGAGGCGGCGGCGGCCCCGCCCCGCCCGCGCGTTCCCGCCAGCGGCGGCCAATGGGCGCGCGCGGGGCGCGCACGGGGCTTTTCCGCGCCAAACTCCAAAGCCCGCGGAGAGCGCACGGTACCGGCTCCAGCACCGCTCCCGGTGAGTTCACCGGGACCCGCAGCCCCGGCACCGCTCCCCGGTGAGTCCGTCGGGATCTTCCAGCCCCGGCACCGCTCCCCGGTGAGTCCGCCGGGACCCCCCAGCCCCGGCACCGCCGCCCCATCGCGATGCCGCCGCGGGCCGGGGAGCGGCCGGTGGCACCGGGAGCGGGAGGACAGCGAGGGGCGCGGGGCGGGAAGCGGTGCCCCGCCGTGTCGGGGCGCTGCGGGAAGCGGCGGGAGCGCTCCGCGGTGCCCGGGCGGTGACAGCTGGCTCGGGTGCCCCGGAGGGGACGCGTCGCTCGGGGCTGCCATAGCGGGACAGACCCCCGCCCCTAACGGGCCCGCGGGAGGGGGGTGTGCCCGTCAGGGGCGGTGCCGGCGGCACCGGTGCCCTGCGGGCCCGGGGAGTGGCATCGCCCCGCGGGGTGCGCGGGGATGACGCGGCCGGGCTGGGGCGGGTCCGGGCGCGGCGGAGGTCTCTGACACCCCGCGGTTCCCCTCCAGTCCCGGGGCGGGTGTGCGGCCCGGGGCCCGGGCCGCGCTGTGCCGGGGGCGCGGGCGGGCGCCGGTGACGGCCCCTTTAAGACCACGCGCTTCCCCCCCAGCCCCTTTATCCCCTCTCTCATTTGCATGATCGCGCGAGACTTGGCGCGTGGGCGCGGCGGGCGGGTTTCAATTGTGGCGCGAGATACGGTCGGCGCGGGCCGAGCCGTTAGGCTCCCGCGTGGGAGGGCGGGGCCTGCGCCCCGGAGCCAATCAGCGGCCGAGCCGGCCGGGCCGCCGGCCAATGGCGTGCGGCGAGGCAGCGAGGGCGGCGCGGCCGCGGGCATGGCCCCGCCCCGCCGGTGCCGCCGCCTGAGCGCGGTCCCATTCCCGGGGCAGCACCGGCGCCATGTGGATCCAGGTGCGCACCATGGACGGCAGCCAGACGCACCGCGTGGACTCGCTCTCCAAGCTCACCAAGGTGGAGGGGCTGCGCCTGCGGATACACGAGGTGTTCGGCGTGGAGCCCCACCGGCAGCGGCTCTTCTACCGCGGCAAGCAGGTACCGGCGCGGCGGGGGGATTGACAGCCTCGGAGCGGCGGCGGCGCGGAGCCCGGGCACTCCCGCCCGGCCCCGGCCTCCCCTCCAGCTGAGGACGGACGTTTTAATTTAGTTCATTCTAATTGCGTGGAAAGGAGGGGTTTTGCTGCCATCTAGTGAGCCCCGGCTCCCTCCCGCGCGGCTCGTCCGTGGGTTTGCAAGGAGAGGAGCCAGCTGCAGAATAGTCTTTATCCTTACTTTTCGTTACTATTTTCTAGCTAATGTGTTGCTCTTCTGCCTTGACATCGCCTTTATGAAGTGTCTGAAAATTGCCAGTGATTTTATGGTCTTTAAAGTGCTTAATGTTTTTGAGCCTTGCGAGTTTCACCGCTCTGAAAGCCGTAAAGATCTCATTTTTCTTTGTAAATTGGGAAAAGCAACTCTTGTTTTCGAAGTTCTTCAGCTCTGATATCAAATTTTCACTACGTACAGAGCACCTGCGCGGCTTAGGGCTGTATGTATTATGTTCTCAATAATACGTTTACAATTGCTGTTGTACAACTGTTTTCTTCCCTGTGAGTTAATACTATTACTGAATGAGCGCTGAAGTCAATCAAAACCATTTTAGAATACAATTGCTGTATTCTGCCTAGTCCTACGCTGCTAAACCTTCGTGCTACAGAAACTCCTGCTCTGGTGTTTGGTTGATCACAGGATTAATTCCAGGAAAAGCAGCGGGATGCTGAATTGGCTGGAGATGGACAATTTTTTTTCTGGCTGCTTTTCTTTCTGTTTTAGGCTGTCTTGAGCTAACTGTACTCTGTAATTAGCAGGTGTGGCTGTAGAACATGGAAATACACCTGGACTAGCCTCAGTCTAAGCTCAGGTACCAGTTCTAGCATAAAAAGAGGCTTGTAGGATGGTGTAACACCTCGGAAGGGCTGTGGGTGTAACGCACCTTTCTGTCGGGTTAGTGTCGACCTGGACGCGTTAATGACCCATTTGTGTTGTAAATTAAGTGGTAAAGGGGAGGTTGGTTCAGGACAGGTGTCACCTGTCAGCCCAACCCTGAAGTCTGTGCAGACAGCCAGGGTTAAACATTTTCACAAGTGGTGACTCCTCATCAGGATGCCCTTGCCCTACAAAGGGGATCCCTGCTGCAGTTCCAGTGTTCCTTGGTTCAGGAACATTCCCCAGCCTCTCTCTTAGGCCTTGTTCCCATTGTGCTTTGTCTGCCTGTGGGAATCGCTGCGAATGTTCCATTCCTTACTCGTGAACATTTCTAAATGGGGTTAGAAAGTTAGCTGTTAGTTAAAACCTGCCTGCTTTGTTGGAGGATTGCCTGGGCTCTTCTTTCTGGCTGTGCTTTGAGCTGCTGTGGTTTCCTGTCCCGTTCCTGTGCTCTTCCATTTCGCTTTGCACCTGTTGTCGCTCGTGTCCTCTGCTGGTGTTGTTCCCATGTTTGTGACACTGTTTCTTGCCTAAGAAGAAACAACCGGTTTCTGGTGTGTTCTTACGTACCTCGAGGAGTTTTCATCTCCAAACCATCAAAAAGCTCTGACCTCTTCCTGTGCAGTCAGATTTCCAGGGATTGTTCCAGAGCCATTTGATGCCATAAATCAGAATTGAATTATCATAGTGATTCCTGTGAAGTGTAAATTTTTGTGGTTTTGCTCTGCTTCCCCCTGATAGAGAACAAAGCTCCAGGGATTGCTTTTTCTGGTGGTTTGGACTGGAAGGGGATGATCATTTCCTGTATAATTTCTTAGTCAGACCTTAAATATGTGGGGAAGCTTGTCTGAACTTCTGACTGCTCCGTGGGCTCCAGCCTTGCATGTTAACTCTAAAGTGGTTGTGCTCCTTAGAGCTCTTGAGAGGTTACTGAGGGACCTCTTTCTCCCTTGCACTTCTCTTTTTGCAGGTCTTGATTTGACTACAAACCGTGCCAGACTTGCTAAATGAACTCTTAGAATTAGAGAGGGTGTGAAATTAGGGCACGCCTGGCTACGCTGAAGAGCGATTGGGTAGTTTCAAGTTGAATTGAATCTTTCTTGATTTTGCTTTCAATGGAAAAAATGTGTGTTTGCTGGGAGAAAAGCGTGTGCTTCACTCTGGCTTCTCCTTAATGCCACAATTAATGGAGATGGTGTAGCAATAATCTGGATTACACACAATTAAAATACACAGACAGTCTGCATTAGCATTTGGGATGTGTCTGAATTGAGGAAGAAATGATTTCCCTTTGAGTTTGTAGGTGACGTGGAATTATCTTTGAATCCTGGCGGGAACGTGGGGGGGTCTGCAGTGGTTTCACTGATGTTTCTGGGGAACGTGGTGGAAACTCTTCCAGGTCTCACAGAGGCTGGGCAGCAGGTCCAGGGCAGCGTGGAAACCTTGCTGTTGTGGACCGTGGGGTGGCTGGAACAAGGCCACTGGAGGAGCAGGGCTGGGAGGGAAGAGGGAGCAGGGCTGGGAGGGAAGGAGCAGCAGGGCTGGGAGGGAAGGAGAAGCAGGGCTGGGAGGGAAGAAGGAGCAGGGCTGGGAGGGAAGAAGGAGCAGGGCTGGGAGGGAAGGAGCAGCAGGGCTGGGAGGGAAGAAGGAGCAGGGCTGGGAGGGAAGGAGAAGCAGGGCTGGGAGGGAAGGCTCAGGGCTGGGAGGGAAGGAGCAGCAGGGCTGGGAGGGAAGAAGGCCATTGAAGGCTCGGGGCTGGGAGGGAAGGCTCAGGGCTGGGAGGGAAGGAGCAGGGCTGGCTGCTCGTGGTTCCAAGGCCACGTGGCGCGTTGGCGGGCAGAGCCGCCCTGAGCACCTCGGGAGCGGCCCCGTGGGGACGGTGACCCCCTGCTTTTGGTGCTTTCCCTGCAGATGGAAGACGGGCACTCCCTGTTCGATTACAGCGTGGGGCTGAACGACATCGTGCAGCTGCTGGTCAGACAAAGCCCCGCCGTGCTGCCCGCCGGGAGCAGGGACAAGGACCCCGAGCTCTCGGACACCGACTCCGGCTGCGGCTCCGGCCCCAGCGAGTCCGACAAAAGCTCCCACAACGGGGAGGGGGCCCTGGAGCTGGAGGGACAGCCCAGCACAGCAGCTCAGCCCCACTGGAGCCACCCCTGCTTCGGTCTCTACAAGGTGGGTCCTCTCTGGCTGGGAGCCCCCAGAGAGGAGGCTCGCCAGGGGAATTGTTCTCTGCGCTGGAGAGTTGCTGGGAGTCTTTCATGCCCCAATTGTGTGGGCAGTTCCTTTCTTCCTCTCAAGCCCTCCAACAATAAAGACAAAAATACCAACCAACCCACAAACCAATTCAATGCAACATGCTGTAGGTCAAAATACTTAAATTTTTTTTTCATTTTGTCCTTTGAACTAAAACTACAATACATTAATTGAGTAAAAAAAAAAAAAGGCATTCAGAATGTCTGGTTTGATTTTTTTACAAATTTTCCCAATATTTTTGCTTGGAGTCACTACATTTGTCAAAGCTGAAACTTTCTTGAATGGACAAAAGAAAATCTTGAGCAGCTGTTCAGAATAATTTTACTTCTCTGTTTCAATGGATTTTATTCCAGATCTAGTGATGTCTTTGCCAGGTTATAAGCAAGGCACTTTGAAACTCTATTACAGACTAACCAGTAATGGTTTGGGCTCACTAACAAGGCTGGGTTTGCATGTCCTGGTGTAGAATCGATTTATAAACATCCAAATTCAACCTAAGCAGACTGCAAGGCTGCACAGCAGGACCAGCAAAGCAGAGGAAATCTTAATTTTTAAGGTGGTCAGTTAAATATCTTGATAATGGTGCAGTTCTTGAGATGGTTAAATCTTCAAGTAGGTTGGAAATGAACGCCTAATTTGCAAATCCCTTTTGGTGAGCTGTGCTCTTGGCTCTGTACAGATCAATGACTTGGTGGATGCTCGGGACACAGACATGGGAGCGTGGTTTGAAGCCACGGTTGTGAATGTGACCAGGAAAAAACCCACCAGTGAATCAGCTGAGAGCTGCACAGACCCTGACCAGCCCACAGCTGTCCCTGAAGAAGATGTAATTTATCATGTGAAATACGATGAGTGAGTTTTGTTTTGTTTTCTCCTTGGCCAATAAAGTCATTTGGGTCGTGTTGATGGGGAATTTTGTTGTGGATTTTGCACAGGTTAAAACAGAGCTGGGCAGTGACACAGTAATTATGTCACTGAGCCCTGGCAGCTGCAGGGTTGTTTTGCAGTTGGGATTCCAGGGGGCTGGGTTCGTGTTTTTATGGATACCAGCATTTACAGGAAATGTGTTAAAGGGAGGCAATAGCCAAGTCAGACTGGTCGGGTCTGGCTGTGTCTGTGTGGAAGGAGGTTTTACCCTTGATGGTATTCTTGTGCTGCACAGCAAAATCAACCTGTCTGCATGAGCCCAGTGACTCCTCAGAACTGATGCTGGATCTGGTTTTTGTTCTGTCCCTCCCTTCAAGTTACCCAGAGAACGGGGTGGTGCAGATGAGCTCCAGCAACGTGCGGGCTCGGGCACGGACCATCCTCAAGTGGCACCAGCTGGAGGTGGGGCAGGTGGTCATGGTCAACTACAACCCTGATGAGCCCAAGGAGAGAGGCTTCTGGTACGATGCTGAGATCCTGCAGAAAAGGGAAACAAAAATGACCAGGGAGCTCAATGCAAAGATACTGCTTGGGTAAGCTGTTCACGTGGAATAAATGGAATTCCCCCACTCTGCTTCAGCTTTCTGAGCTCTGAGTGACTCTGCTGGCAAGGAGTGGTGCAACAATAGTGCTGGGGACAGATGAGAAGTGGCCTGTCCTTTTTGGGTGATTAACTTCAGCATTCTGCAAGTCTGATTAACTTCCACTGAGGAATTGGACACTTTAAGGAATGCTGATCCGTGGATTCACCTGATGCTGAAAGGATGCAAAGCCTATATTCACCACGAGGCAAATTATTGTTTGTGTGTTAATTATCCCAAATGGCTTTACAAAAACTGCAGTGTAATATTTTCTGGAGATAGGAAGATGTAGAATGAACTCTCACTTTATAAAGGTGATGAAAAATTATTCCAGTTCTCTCTTAAAGGAGACTCTCAACTTCAGGGAGAAAAGGATATATTTTTTTAAAATTTCAGGTAATTTTCACTGGGTTTCACTCTTTTCTCAACTTCTTCTAGGGAACCTGGTGATTCCTTGAATGACTGCACAATTATATTAGTGGATGAAATCTATAAAATTGAAGAGCCAGGCACTGCCTCTCCCATCAGTTCTGGTACCCCAAAACGTGAGTCTGATGCTGAGTTCTTGCACGTCTGTCTTACCTTGTGATGTCCTGCCCGTTGTCTCTGTGAGGATCAAAGCTTTAAGAGTTCCAAGACACATTTATTGGCGCCTCTTTGACCATTTCCAGTGGATCTTGGCAGAGTGTGCTTTGTGTTTGCCCACAGGACAGAGTGGCCCCGTGTGTAAAGCCTGCAAGGACAACCCCAACAAGACCTGCAGGGTCTGTGCTTGTCACATCTGTGGGGGAAAGCAGGACCCAGACAAGCAGCTCATGTGTGACGAGTGTGACATGGCCTTCCACATCTACTGCCTCAAACCTCCCCTGAGCAGAATCCCAGATGAGGACTGGTAGGTTCCCGGGAGGTCTGTGGGGTGTCCCAATTACATCTAATTAAGAGCAGGAAGGGAGGGCTGGGCCTTGAAGCTGCCCTTTTCAGTGGCTGTACAGGGATGTGTTTTGGGGTGGTTTTTTCTGGTAAAAATTCATAGCTTTTCTTGAGCTTAATGAGAATCGTTTTAAGCCAGTGGCTTGCACAGTCCTTTTCCTAGTTTTGAGATCTGGAGGCCTTTTTTGTGTGACCTGCCTAAGGCCAGGGATTGGAGCAACCTGGGATAGTGGAAGGTGTCCCTGCCATGGCAGGGGGTGGAACAAGATGAGCTTTAAGGTCCTTCCAACCCCAGCCAGCCTGGGATTCAAAGAGGACCAAATGAGAACTTGTTGTCGGGAGGCTTCAGCTGTGCAGTGGCTTTTGTGGGTCACTGCAGGCAGACCCATCATCACATCAGGCTGGTTTGGGCATGAGATGGGTACACTGAGATGTGGATGGTGAAATGCGTCTTCCAGTAGACACAGAGTCAGTGAAATGCACTGGTTTGTTCCCTCTGTCCTGTTCCAACACTGGATGCAATGATTCTGTGACACAGCTCTTTGCTGACACGCCTGCAGTGGCTGGTGCAGGGACAGGGGCTGTTGTGGGTCAGATTCCAGTGTGCAGAGTGTTTCCATGTCCTGTCTGGTTTCACGTGGGGAGGTTGTAACATAACTCACTGTGTTTGGAGGAAATGCTCCTAATTGAAGGCTTTGCTACTTGTTAATTTTCAATGACTTTAGGTATTGCCCTGAATGTCGAAATGATGCAAGTGAGGTGGTTTTAGCAGGAGAGAAATTAAAAGAAAGTAAAAAGAAACAAAAGATGGCATCTGCTAATTCCTCCTCCCGGAGAGACTGGGGCAAGGTCAGTCCAAAGCTGTTTTACTTGGAATTGTGTTTGCTCCTTTGGGCCCTTGGCTGATCCTGCTCTCTGCCCAGGGCATGGCGTGTGTGGGGCGCACCAAGGAGTGCACCATCGTCCCCTCCAACCACTATGGACCCATTCCTGGCATCCCTGTTGGCACCATGTGGAAATTCAGAGTTCAGGTATGAAGCTGAATCCTGGCCTGACCTGCTGTGGGGAGGAATGGGGATGATCCAGCTCCTACAGGAAACCTGAGACAGTTATTGTGGAAATGTGGGTGTCACTGGATAGAAGGAAAAGAGTTCTGGCTTTGTCTGCATCAAGTGTTCCATAACTAATGCTGCATTGTTGGGGCTCATCAAGTGCTGGGTTATTTTGTTTTAGGGCTCTTTTTGTAACTCAAAAACCCCAAAGCAAACAGATTTGTTCCCAGTAGTTTGTCCTGGAGGTGGGTGGTGTGCCCTGGCAAAGGTGTCTCAAATATCCATAGATGAAACAGAAGGTTTCTCTTTCTGTTAGAAAGCTGGGGCAGAAAAAAGCACTGGCCTGTCCAGATCTTGTTTTCAACTATTGAGGGAAGGTTGCTATTACAACTCTTCCAAACCTTTATACAAATATTTAGTATCTGTATTATTCCTAAATACCCGTAGCCTTTTAATAAGCCATTTCAGTAAGAAATATCCAAACTGTTAGATTTGCTCCAAACTGTTCAATTTACTGATACAGTCAGTGCCATTTTTATTTTTCTTTCTTCTGCCTGGAGCTTTTTGGAGGATGATGATGAGAGCAGCTGCCCCCTGTGATAGATGGAAAGCAAATGTGAGGCAGCACAGTTGGTTCAGCTGCAGGCCCAGGGCTGTGTGGGGCTGTTGAGGTGACAGCAGGTGCCTCCAAAGCTGGTTTTGTCTCCAGGTGAGCGAGTCTGGGGTGCACAGGCCCCACGTGGCAGGGATCCACGGCAGGAGCAACGATGGGGCCTATTCCTTGGTGCTGGCAGGAGGATATGAAGATGACATCGTGAGTGGATTCTGATTATTTATGCACAGAACCAAATGAACTTGTTAAAACAAAGGCTTGACCTTTGTTAGTTTTTACACTCTACACCAAACACCTGCCCAGCTTCACCTGTTTCCTTCAGAAGCAAGGAAAAACTTGAGTAATCTGGGCCAACCTGAGCCACAGGATCATCCAAACCCACTTTAATATCTCTGTGTCAGCTTTTGATCCAGGAGTTCAGACCTCCCAAGGTCTGCATTGCACCCACAGTCTGGGCAGTCCCGTGGGCTGTGCTGCCAGCTGTTCACCTCCAGCAGAGGCTGTGTGAGCCTGGGCTGCTCAGGGGCCTTGCCCTGCTCAGAGGTGTGACAAGACAACACTGTCACCCTCCCCTGGCAGCCTGATGGGGGACAGCCAGAGACTGGCCCAGTGTGGGAGCTAAAATTCAAGCAGCACCTTTCCTTTTTGACAGTGTCCTGCTAAACCCACCTGATTGAAAGACTTTCCTGCTTCAGTTGAATTCTTTTTGTGACTGTGTCCAAACCATCCGTGTTCATTTCAGGACCATGGGAACTCCTTCACCTACACGGGGAGTGGGGGCCGAGACCTGTCAGGGAACAAACGCACGGCAGAGCAGTCCTGTGACCAGAAACTCACCAACATGAACAGGTGGGAGCCTTGGTGCTGCATCCTGCCTCAGCACGAGGCGTTGGCGGGGCTCTTTGCATCCAGGGAATTTGGCTAGGCAGAGAAAAAGCCAGAATTGGGGCTGGGCTGTGGTTTAGGCTGCAGATCAGTTGCACAATGGGAATGTTCCTTTCAGTGCACTGTAATGGGACAGAACTGTGAGTGGTGTTGGTGTCATGGGCAATTCTGGCTGAGACTTAAGGCCTAGAGCAGTGTAGCAGCACGTGGCTGCAGTGAACATTGTGTCCAGGGAGGTACAGCTCCCTGCAGGGAAACAGATGAGACAAGTCTCTGTTGTGTAAAACTCGAGAATCCATTTTTATCTACACCAGGGCTGGGGAGGAGAAGACGAAGAGCGTGAGCAGGGGCAGGGTGATGGGCTTTATAGGGTATTATAGGGGAGCAGGGGCAGGGTGATGGGCTTTATAGGGTATTACAGAGGAACAGGGGCAGGGTGATGGGTTTTATAGGGTAATATAGAGGAGCAGGGGCAGGGTTTGGGTCAAGGCAGGAGGTAACACAAGGAGAATAAGATCAGATTTCGGCCTTCTCGAAATGGGAGGACTCCACAGAGCAATAAATTGGTGGAGTTCTTCTGCTCTCTCCTGGAGACCTTTGCAGCCACTGGTCCCCTTGGGAGCCCAGACCATTTGTAGTTCTGAGCTGTTACACTCTCAGCTAAGCCTGGCCTCTGGTGCAGGGGGCGACGTGGGCTGGAGCATTGCCCCAGTGCCAGGGACACCCCCAGTGCCAGGGACACCCCATCAGCCGTGTAAAACGCGTCCCCACGGCGGGGCTCGGGGCTGTCAGCCTCACACAGGACACGCAGCAGCGCCGTGCCCACACAAACCCTGGGCTGTGCCTTCCCTGCAGGGCGCTGGCGCTGAACTGCAGTGCCCCCATCAACGAGAAGCGCGGCGCGGAGGCCAAGGACTGGCGCGCGGGGAAGCCGGTGCGCGTGGTGCGCAGCGTCAAGGGCGGCAAGCACAGCAAGTACGCGCCCCTGGAGGGCAACAGATACGACGGCATCTACAAGGTGGGCAGGCCTGGGGTTGCCTCCTGCAGCGGGGAGGGGGGCTGTGCTGACGGCCAGGGGCGTTGGGCACACTGTGATGGACTTTTGCTGTGGCTCTGTCAGGTTGTGAAGTACTGGCCCGAGACGGGGAAGTCGGGGTTCCTCGTGTGGCGTTACCTGCTCAGGAGGGACGATGAGGAACCTGCCCCGTGGACCAAAGAGGGAAAGGACAGGATGAAAAAGCTTGGCCTGACAATGCAGGTACTGCCTTGGGACATCGCCTGGACTCTGAACTTGATGGAGAGCAGGGGTTTTTCTGCTACATGTTCTTACTGAGGATGATCCTTAGCTAAAAATCGAGACTGAGGGGGACATAAATGCATCCAGTCTGCTGGGATGTTTGTTTTTATTGTTTTTATACATCAGGAGGCTAAAGGGACAAAACTTTTTTTTTTTTGTATGGCATTTCTATAGGCTGTGAAGTGCTTCCCTATAGCAGGGATCTGTTGCTTAAAATAGATTAAAACTACCCTTGAGCAGGTCTCCAGAGTGTGTTTGCATTGGATGCTCTTGGTTTTGTTTCCCTGCAGTATCCTGAAGGATATTTGGAAGCTGTTGCAAACAAAGATAAGGAAAAAGAAAATAACGAAGATGATGAGTTTGATAGCCCAGGGAAAGGGAAGAGGAAAAGGAAATCAGCAGGTTTGTGGAGTAGGCAAGTGGATATAGAAAGCCTTGAAGGTTTTTGTGCATTTTACTTGGTTACTCTTTTCTGGTGGTTTTTTGGTTGTTTTGTTAAAAAACCTTTGTGTTTTCTGCCAGGTGGGGAGGAAAAACTCGTCAGCTCTCCAGCAGGGACTCCAAAGAAAACTAAAGTTGAGCCATACAAGCTGACATCCCAGCAGAAATCTCTTATAAAAAGTGATGAAGCCAACGAAAAGCTGTGGAATGAAGTCCTAGAGGCTCTCAAAGATGGACCGGTACGTTGGGCTCCTCCCCAGCTGCAGTTGTGCTGTCCCCAGACACAAACCCTTGGCTGAGTTAAACAACAGCCTCAGACCTAAAATTATCTTATTTTAGTGTCATCACTCCCAGCAGGTTTAATGGGACAGATTTTGCATATTTAACGGTGCATCTAATGATGGGGGTTTGGGTTAATTGATGTGTCTTTCAGCACTAAATTGATTGAAACGTTCTCTTTGCAGAAATTTCTGAATAAAGTGGAGGAGGCCTTTCTGTGTATTTGCTGTCAGGAGGTTGTGTTCAGGCCCGTCACCACCGTGTGCCAGCACAACGTCTGCAAGGTGGGCTGGGCTGGGGGGAAGGAATTGTCCCCTGGGAGGGTGGGCAGGTCCTGGGATGGAATTCCCAGAGCAGCTGTGGCTGCCCCTGCATCCCTGGCAGTGCCCCAGGCCACACTGGAGCACCCTGGGACAGTGGGAGGTGTCCCTGCCTTGTGGCAGGGGTGCCACTGGGTGGGCTTTAAGGGCGTGGAATTACCTGATCTCTACAGGAACACTCTCAGTTGGAGTGCAGTGCTTCTGTTCCCCCTGGGCCATTCCCAGGAGTGTTGGGGCTGGGCCAAGTGACCCCAACCCCCTGTCCCTGACCCCTGCTGGCTTCTGTCCCTGAACCCAGCTCCCTGTCCCTGACCCCTGCTGGCTTCTGTCCCTGAACCCAGCTCCCTGTCCCTAAGTCCATCCCCCTGTCCCCAGCCCCCTGTCCCTGAGGCCAGCCCTGCTCTGTCCCCTGTCCCCATCCCCTGTCCGTGTCCCTGAGGCCAGCCGTGCTCTGTCCCCAGCCCCTGTCCCCAACTCCAGCTCCCTGTCCCTGTCCCCATCCCCTGTCCCTGAGCCCTGTCCATGTCCCTGTCCCATCCCCTGTCCGTGTCCCTGAGGCCAGCCCTGCTCTGTCCCCTGTCCCTGAGACCAGCCCTGCTCTGTCCTCTGTCCTCTGTCCCCTGTCCCTGAAGCCAGCCCTGCTCTGTCCCCTGTCCCTGAGGCCAGCCCTGCTCTGTCCCCTGTCCCTGAGACCAGCCCTGCTCTGTCCCCTGTCCCCTGTCCCTGAGGCCAGCCGTGCTCTGTCCCCTGTCCCTGAGGCCAGCCGTGCTCTGTCCCCTGTCCCTGAGGCCAGCCCTGCTCTGTCCCCAGGACTGTCTGGACAGGTCCTTCAAGGCCAGTGTGTTCAGCTGCCCGGCGTGTCGCTACGAGCTGGGCCGTGCTTACAGCATGGAGGTGAACGAGGCCCTGCAGAGTGTCCTGGCCCAGCTCTTCCCCGGCTATGGCAGCGGCCGGTGATCCCCGAAGCACTTCTCCCTCCCCACGCCAGCCCTGGGCTTAATTTAAAACAAACAAACAAAAAACCCACCGTAGTCTGTGTTTCCTCCCACCCCCCGCCAAAAAGGTTTGAAGTCTTCCTCGTTTTTCTAAAAAAATCCTGTAAACTCCAAGGATTATCCTTTTTGTATGTTTGTGGATTTTGTTTTTGTTCTCTATGTTGAACTTTGCATTTTTAATTTTTTTTTTCATCCCCTCAAACCTGACATTTATCAGCACAGAATTATTTGTTTCTAATGGACTGAAAGTGCTTCCGGTGAGGCTGCTAATGATGAGGAAAGTTCTCAGAGTGCCCCTGCACCCCTTTTATTTTTATTTTTTATTCCAAAAATGGCTTGGTTGCTAGAACAATCTTCACTGTCTGGGGATTTGGCCATCAAGGTAGACTTGTGCATCACCTTGGCAGCATTTTGATACTCAATTTCTACAAGATCGTTTCTGGCTTTGTACCACAAGTGGGTTTTTGCTATTTTTTTGTAAGAACTGGGTTTTATACGTTTGACAAAAAGCCATTTCCTGCTAATTTTTGTATCTCAGAACCAGAAGGCTGCTTGCTTAGAGCCAAGTGGTTGGAGCAATCTGAAGTACTACCTCACTGGACTTCTCTTAGGGAAGGATTTGTTCAGCCAGGCGCTGTCCCCTGTCCCGAAATGCCATTTTGGAATATCCTAAAGCCATTCTTAAGTGCCTTTTGTCCTTTGCTGGAAGACTGGGCTCTGAATCACCGTCAATGTCTCCTTTTTCTCATAAGCACTGAATTGTTGGGACTTGCCAGCCGGATTCTTGGGGAGCGTGGATCAGTGTAGCTGTGTGTGATTAGTGGGGATTTGCAGAGGATCAGGTTTCCTAGTCATAGGTGTATTGGGGAGTTGTTGTGTTTTTTCTTTGTTTCACTGCATTTCTACCTGGAAATGAAAAATAACCAATTCTGGCTTTTTTTCTGGACCGTTTTGTGTTGGCCACGCCTCGAGGAGGCTCCCTTGGCCTCCCTCTGCCATTACCAAAGTTTGCAGTTTGATACCTCACAAGACAGGGACGTTTCCAATCACACTTTTCTGCAGACAGACTGGAACAAATGTGCCTCTTGTTGGTTTCCTCAGCTCTCACCCTTTGGAAAGTGATTATGTTAATACTTTAGGGAAAAAGACCCCGCAACATTTTATAGTTTTCAATAAATATGTCAAATTTTTTTGTATAATGTGCAAGTTGATGTTCTCAAAATAAATATCTTCTCAAATTAATTGCTGACTGTTCTCCATCAATTCTTTTGATGCAAAGTGGGTTTCCAAACCCGGTTCCTTGTACAGGGATTTGAATTTGTGTCCTATTTTGCCAAGCCTTTTATTTTTCTAAGGGCTGTGATTTTCAATATGATTTTTCACTGCAAATTTAGAAAATACTCATTTGATGTTCTTCAACATAATTGCTTCTAGGCACTAGTGAGGGCACATGTTATGTTCAAGATTCCCCAAACTTTTTACTGCCGTTAGATTTCCACTGCTCCAAAATCCAAGTATCAACTGGCAGTTGGAGTTGTTTGTCCATGGAATGAATCAACCCCAAAATTGTTGCAAATGCCAACTCCTGCATCATATTTGGGGTGTGACAGGAACAAGTGTGAGCATCTCCACGAAGCAGAGGAATAAATTCAGCCATGATGAAGGAAATAAAGGAACATTGAGGTGGTAAAGACACAATCTGTAAACTCTAAGGAGCAGTAGCACCACCTGACCTCTTTAAAGTAATTTATTTTAAGGTCATTGTTTATATTAAGTACTTTCAGATATTTAGATTTCATTGAAAATGCCCTTGCACTTTTTCTTCTGTGTTGTGATGGGAAGAATTGGGGGTGGGTGGGTGAGTGAAAGTGAGGAAGTGTTTTTGCATTTAAATTGCAATAACTGCAATGACTTCCTTCGTTTATTTGTTTTGTTGTTATTTGGAACATGAAAAACAAACTTTGTTTCCTCCGTAGGTGCCAATGTACTGTTCTGTTAGTGCCTTTTTTAAGCAACACTTAGAATTCCTGTGCAAATCGGACACTTTGGTGAGATCTGCCAAAATTATCTGTCCCGAATTCTAAAGCCCTACTGGGAGAATTCCTGCGCTGCTCAGGGAGCGCCTTTGGCCGGGGGCGCGGAGGAATTTCACGCCGGGATGAGTTCCTGGGGCGATGCTTCAGCTCCTGGGGTCACCGACCCTCGGTAGGACCCGGGCGGTGACAGCAGCAGGGCTCTAACCAAGGCTCGGCTTCTCTCCCGGGAATTCCAGGGTGGGCACAGAATCCCACAGCCGCTCGCTGTAATCGAGTGCAAATTCCAAATGCCCCGACGGCTCCCGGTGCCGGGGACAGCGTGACCCGGACACTGCGGGCATGGGGACCCCAAACCTCTGCCCCGAATCCCCGCTGCCCCCCCAGTCCCGGCTGTCCCCTCCGATCCCGGCTGTCCCCCCCGAATCCCCGCTGTCCCCCCGATCCCGGCTGTCCCCCCGATCCCAAATACTCCCCGATCCCAAACATCCCCCGTCGATCCCCGCCGTGCCCCCGGCCCCGCCATGCCCCGCCCGGCCGCGCGGGGGCGCGCTCGCTCGCCGCTCCCCCATTGGCGCAGCGCGGCCGCAGCGCCCCCGCCCCGCTCTGTGCGGCTCCTCACGTCCTCACCGCCCCGCCCCGCGCCCGACGGGCACCGCGGGCCGCCAATCAGCGCCCACCCGGTGCCCGTCTGGCCCAATGGCTGCTGGGGGCGGGCGGCCGGCGGGCCACGGCGGCGTGCGATTGACGGAGAGAGACTGAGCGACGGGAGCGCTTCCCGCTGCCCCGCCCGTCGGTGGGCGGGCCGTCACCCCTCCCCACCGGCCAATTAGCGCCCCCGCTCTCCTTGTTATTCGGCGAGCGGCCCCGCCATTGGCTAGAGCCGTCGTCCGTCCCCGGCGGAGCGGCCAATGAGCCCGAGGGCGGTGCCGCGCGCGGCCAATGGGCGCGGCGGGGAGGCGGGAGCAGGTGGTGGCCGCGGGGCGCTGCGCTCGCCTGGGCGCCCCCCCTTCGCTGCGCCCCCCGCGCCGCCGAGGGCCCCGCGCGCAGGTACGGCCGGACCGCGCCCCGCACCGGCACCGGCACCAGAGCCGGGCCGGCCCGAGCCCCGCCGGCCCCGCGCCCCGCCACCCCGCGCTGCGCCCCCCGCGCCGCGCCCGGCCCCAGCCCCGTCCCCGCCGCTCCCGGCGCGGCCCCGGCGCTGCCGCTCCCTTCCGGCCCCGCGGCCTCCGCGCGGCCTCCCCCGCGGCCGGGCCGGGCCGGGCCCGCAGCCCCGGGCCGCCGCGCTTTGTGTGGGTGGGAGCCGCGAGCCCCCCGGGCCGCTCGGGGTGGCGGAGCGAGGGGAGGTCCCGGCGCTGCCGGCGGCGATGCACCGGCCCCGCGGGGATCTGGGCCACGGGCGCGGACAAATGGCGAGGCCGGGGTTCGGCCCGGCGCCGCGGGTGGGGGGCGAGCAGAAGCCGTGGCTGGGTGCGGGCGCTCCGCGCTGGGAAATCCGGGGGCAGGAGCGTGACACCGGCGTGGGGTTTGACTGTGCTGCCTCTGCTTTCCTCCTCCGGAGCCTGTCAAAGTCTGGGGCCAAAGCGAAGCTCTGCTCTTCTGGTTTTGTTTCTTTCGGTTCTGCTGTTCCTTGTGCCGTGTGTGGCGTTTCTGGGCGCGGGGCCCGGCGCAGCCCCGGTGTCCCCGGTGTCCCCGGTGTCCCCGGTGCCCCGAGCGCTCGGCAGCCGCGGGGGTTGTGTCCGGCCCCGGGGCGCTCCGCCGGGCTCCAGCGCTCCTGTGTGCCCGAGCAGAGATGGCTGGGACGTGGTGGAAGGGGAACTCTTCAGGAAACCCTTCCGAGGGGCTGCAGAGGGGCTGGAGCCGTGTCAGGGCTGGGATGGAGCTCAGGGAAAGGTTCTTCTGGTGGGCACTGGATTCCCCCAGGGAATGGCCCCGCGGCTCCAGGAGCTCCCAGGGATGCTCAGGGTGGGAGTTGGGGGGTTTTGCAGGGACGGGGCTTGGACTGGATGATCCTTGTGGTTTCCTTCCAGTTCAGGACATTCTGTGGTTCATCCAAGGTGGTTCTTGGCTCTCCTGGAGCTCTTGGTTTTGGAGCTGTTTAGGATCCAGGGGTGTTGCAGAAAGGCTGGTTGAACCCCTTTGTACTGAAGAATGAGAGTCTCCAATAAGACTTCGTTCCCTCTGTGTTCTGATGAGCTGCTGCTCCGGCCCGGGACATTGGGGTTTTGCTCTCTGACTCGTTTGTTTTGTGCTGGGCCGGTGTAAATCTGTGTTGTATCAAGCTTGACCCTCCCCAAACTAAGTTTCCTTTAGCCAAAAAGAGTTCATTTTAAGGCGCTCTGTCCCATCTGAAACCTGACAGCATTTCACCCACAACATTGCTTCTTTCGGGGCAACTTTTGCTTTTTTCTCGTCATTTTCCTTTTCCTGTTTCATTGAAATTCACAGTCATGGAATGGCAAATTTACAGTTACATTTCAGCAATTGCACCCAGCAGCTGCTGGAGCAGCCAGTAATTGCTCTGTGACAGCAAACTCCCAGTTC
Source organism: Sylvia borin (assembly GCA_014839755.1). NCBI lineage: Eukaryota > Metazoa > Chordata > Aves > Passeriformes > Sylviidae > Sylvia > Sylvia borin. Next base: position 5,375,580 of record CM025983.1, read on the forward strand.
TTGGCTTTCCCTGTAACAGGAGAAGGACGTTGGGGCAGGTTGGCCAGCTCCTGCAGTGCCTGAAGGAATCCTGAAGGAATCCTGAAGGAATCCACGGCTGTTCTGTCTCATGAGAGGCAGGAGTTCCTCCCATGCAAAGGAGATGTAGGTGGATATAAAGTGATTCCTTGTTCCAGAGCTGATGTTCATGGATGAAACATTCACTGGAGCATCTTTTGGCAGGAAAATTCTGTCTGATGCTCCGTGGTGGGTTGTTCTTTCTCCTTTTATGCTGATTGGAAGGAGATAATTCCCCTGGCTGGTCCAGTGGGACCAGAATATATGTGGTCCTATATATAAACATTGTGTATAAAATATGTAATATATTTACAAAAGGACATTTTATATTTTTATATATATATATATATGAAATATATAGAAGGAGTCAGTTTTGTCAGTAAGTCAGAACACTTTGGTAAAGACCCAATGTGGCCAGGTGTCACATTCCACGTTTGGCTTTAGGATGAACCTGGGCTGTTACAAATAAAACCTCACACACATGGGAGGTCTCACCAGCTTTTGGTGGGAAGTCAGCAGCAGAATTCACTTTCAGGGAGAATCTCTCCCATTTCCTTCAGAAAATCCTGGCTGTTGGTCCGTGGGCACCTGTTACCCTGAGCTGTGGGGACACTTCTCCCCTCAGCTCCTGCCACGCACCTGAGGAGGACTGAGCACCTCAGGTGAGAGCTCTGCAGGTGTTTTGGGTCACCCAAAATACAGACAGCTCCTGAAAACTGGCAGCTATTTCCATATAAAAGGTCACAAGAAATGTGATGTGCATTGGGAAAACCAGTTTGGCCAGCCCTGCTGGAAGGGCACAGAGCTCTGTGGGGATTTTACATTGATGCAGGGTTGTGTTTTATTTCCTCCTGGGATGTCCAGCTGCACTACAGCAAACATCAGGGCGCTCTGATTCACCTTGCAAGTTTAAATCTCGTGTTTGAGAGCAGGGAATCCACCTGAGAGCAGAAATAATGGCTGTGAGCTGCAGGCTGAGCCACCCAGGCAGCAGGGAGGGAGAGCTCCTGGCAGTCAGGAGAAACTTGGTGTTCCTTAATTAATTCTGGGCGGTCAGGAGGACCCGGGACTGGTGATTTCCCCCTTCCTGACTCATGCAGAGCTCAGGCTGTGCTGTGGGGAAGGGTTTGCAGTGCCTGTGCTGCTCCACGTTCCTTCACTGGAGCATCTGTTAATAGCAAAGATGGATGACAGCTAAATATGTCACCACGAGTGAGGGATTTGCTTAATGGATTTGGATGCCACCGGGATCCTCCGGGGCTGCACGAGGCGCTGCTGGAAATAATTATTTGTCATCTGCTAAAGAATTCAAGAGGGTTTGTCCATTTGTAGAAGCAACTGAAATCCTGGAGCACTGCAAAGTGTTGGCAGGAATCCTGTCACTTCACACAGGTCGGGGGATATTAATGGCTGTGGGATGGGAAAGGTGTTTTTCCATTTTCAGTGTCCTCCACTGAACTGATCATTGCCTAATGAGATTTTCTCTTTTTAACCTTTGTTCTGGACCAAGTGTGTTCTGTCTTGTCACAGCTTAGGGATAGAGTCATTTGCTACCGTGGTTTAATTAAGGTTCTTATTTTCATTTATATTTTCCTTGGGTAAATCACTCTCCTTTATAAATGAGGCAGTTCCTCAATCATGTTCTTACTGGATTACACAGAACACATTTGTATTCTGCCCTTCCCTGGTCTGTGAGTGCCTCACTCGTGGCAGAAGTGACCTGAAGCTTCATTATTTTTATATTTCCTTGCTGCTTTATAAGGCTCATGAACAAGCCACAGTTCCCAGACCCTTAGAGAATACAGGATTGTCTTTTTGTTCCTAAATCTCTTAGAAATTCTGCTTTTGAATACGGCCCAAGAGGTGGATGTTGGAGGTTGCTGGGGGGTTAAGGTGATTTCTGAGGTTTTCTGATATTGCTGCACGATTTTGGATACGGCCCCAGGGCAGTGGAGAGGCCTTTGGTGAGGTTTTGGTGCAGATAAGAAGTTTTTCTGAAGTTTCCCACATCTGATCTCAGTTCTGCTGGGAGAACGAGCAGCACAGCTTTGGGAGGGTGTGTCAAGGTTGGAGCTGCAGCCTCCAGAGAGAGCTGGAGGAAACGGAGCTGGGAGAGACTCACATTGTCTCCTTTCACCTCGGGGCTTTGGCTTTGCTCTGGGTGGGAGTTGGAGCTGCAGGTTTGGCTGCAGGCTGTGAGATGGGTGAGCTGGGAGCAGCTCAGGGCTCCCCGGGGCTCTGGGGGCTCTGGGGCTGCAGGGCTGTGCTGGCTTCTGCGGCTGTTCTGGGGTTTTAGGGGTTTTTGGGGTTTTTAGGGGTTTGGGGGGACCTCTGGAGCTGCCTGCCTGCCAGGCTCTGGGGTTTTTTGGGGGTTTTGGGGTCTCTGGGGCTGCCTGCCGTGCCAGGCCCTGTGATTCTGGGGGTTTTTGGGGTTTTTGAAGGTCTCTGGAGCTGCCTGCTGTGCCAGGCTCTGGGGTTTTTGGGTTTTTTGGGGGTTTTGGGGGTTTTAGGGGGTTTTGGGGTCTCTGCCGTGCCAGGCTCTGGGGTTTTGGGGTTTTTGGGGGTTTTTGGGTTTTTGGGGTCTCTGCCGTGCCAGGCTCTGGGGTTTTGGGGGATTTTTGGGTTTTTGGGGTCTCTGCCGTGCCAGGCTCGCTGCTGCCCGTGCCCTGGGATCCCGGGATGTGCTGGCAGCTGGAAGTGGGTCAGTGTGTCACACCCAGGCCGGGCACTGAAGCAGCCCAGGGCGTCCTTGGCTGTGGCAGGGTGGTCAGGAACTCCTCACACGGCCCCATCTGCTGGGATGGTTTTGTTACAAAAGTCTGAAGGAGCTCAGAGAAGTTCCTGAGAGCTCCAGGCTTTTCCTGCTGGCAGGGTGCTGGAAGGAAAACTGGGGTTAGTCCTGTTAATGTGCTGCAGGAATCACCTTTTGGGCAGAGCACTGCAGCAGTCGAGGTTCCTCTTGCTCTGCAGGGTTTCTGGTGTCCTCTCCCGTAAGAATAAAAGCCTAAAAGTGGGAGTCTTTATTTGAGCATTTGCAGTTCTGCCTGGGGTTGAGGTGCCATGTGTTAAAACTTGGAGTTCTTGTTCAGATTCAACAGCTCAGTCCACACGAAATGCCTTTTTTAATGCTTATTCCTTACGTTGGTTTTGAAATCCTCCTGAAGCCTGGCAGTAAATGCAGCGCAGATAACAAGGGGCAGCAGAGATCACTGGTGCCATGCAGCACCAGAGGCTCTGCAGCCCTCGGGGAGGCCTCAGCAGGGCTTTGGGACTGGTTCCTGTGGCTTTAGGATGAGTTTATCTTGCCTGTGCAGTCAAACCTTGGAGGTTCTGATCTGGATGTAGTCAGAAGTAACCATTCCATGTTAACTGCCTTGCTTCAGGCGATAATAAACTGTTTTAAAGTCGTCCAGATTTATTGCTCTTAAATGTAACCACTTTTTTTTTCCCTTTTAAATACTGTTTGTGACTAAATAATTTTGTTGTTAGAGAAATGTGTGAGTAACTATGCACTTCTACAGCAGAGAGGGTGTTTTGGGGGAAAATTTTATTTTCCCCTAATGAGCTGCATATGCTGCTTGATTTCAAGTACAGGAGGTTCTGGAATTGCAGAGGAGCCTCGTGGAGTGTAAAATTTAATAGAAAATAACTCTCAATTTGTCAAATCCCAAGCGCTGTAGATCTTCAGCCCCGTGCTGGATGGGAATGTTGTCTCTGTTCCTCTTTTCCAAATATTTTCTCTGTTATGTTTACTTGGCCTTTATGGAGGATATACAAAACTCAAAGCAATTTGAATTGTTAAAAATGTAATGAATTGAATATATAAATATTTTTTGGGGAAAGGTGTCAGTTTAAATCCTGGCTGTAATTGTACAGTTGTTTAAAACTGGGCTGAGCAACAGCAAACTTCAAAATTCACCCTTTGTCTAAATGCTGGAATCTGATTCTTGGGAATGGAGGGGAAGGAAGGAAAGTTGTCTCAGATCTCCTTACACCCCATAACCATTAGAGTTTTAATATATGTAAATATATATAGCTTTTAGTAGTCTATTTTATACACAGACCTGATGTCTTGCAAAAGTTTCTCTTTTGTAAAGAAACTTTGGATGGAGCCTGATCCGTGAGAATTGATGGAAATCAGAGTAATTTGTTGGCTTAGTGAGAAAGGAAGTGGATGGAAATAGAAGAATCTGCTCTCAGTGTTCCAGACTAATTCATCAGAAAATGCCATTTCAGATAAACACATGAGGTTTCCATTAATATTTGTGGGCAGGACTCAGCAGTTAAACAATGAGTTAAGAGCAAGTCTGAAGGAGTTTTCCATGGGCAGGGTTCTCATTGTTGGGGAGGCGGCTCGGACACTGAGGGGCAGGAGAAGTTAATCCAGGCACACTCATGGACATTTCTGTTTCCCTGCCGTGGTTCTGTGTGGCCCTGGGAGGCTCTGCCCGTGTCCTGCCTGTCCTCAGCCCCGAGGAGCCGGGCTCACCTGGGCCTGGCCCAGCGCAGGGACACGGGCGGGGCTCTGTCCCCAGCCCGGCCTGGGGCATTTCCTCCTGCTGCCATCGGAGCTTTGCCTGTCCCTGTGTGGGTTCTGCTCCTGCAGCGGGGTGTGGAGCCCGTGCCACGCCCTGTGCCACGCCCCGTGCCCCACCCATGTGCCACGCCCATGTGCCCCGCCCCGTGCCCCGCCCCATGCTCCGCCCTGTGCCACGCCCTGTGCCGCGCCCCGTGCCCCTCTGGAGACAGGTTTTAGTGCTTCCTCACAATGGTTGAAAATTGGAAGGTTTTCATAATATTTCAGGTTGTTTCTTACAAAGAGGCAGAATGTGTCCAGCTGAGAAAAGTCCCTTCACTCTTGTCTTCAGGAGCTGATGGGGGCTGACTGCAGAGTCCTCCTCAGGGCTGGGAGCAGGGTTTGTTCCATGTCACCCTGACCTGCAGCACTGCTGGGGCTGAGGGGCTCCCAGAAAGGGGCTCCCAGTGTTCCCACAGGAGTCACATTCTGCTCGGGAACCTCCCACTGGTGCTGGGAGCTCGTTAGGGCGCTGTTTAATTGAGGTCATCTCCTGAAAATCCCAGAGGAAGTTCAGCCCTGTCCTGTTGAAATGTTCTTTAGATGGGACTGCACATGGAAAAACCTTGTGCTTTGCTGTCTCTGGGCTAAAGAATTCCAGAGTGCCAGGTGATGCTGCTTCTATTGAGTAGACCTTTTAATTAATTCATTAGGCTTTGCAGGAAGTAGTTTTATCCTTTAATTAATTGATTAAGCTTTGCATGAAGTAGTTTTTGATATCCCTTCCCTGCTGGAGTGTGTATTTTCACTCTTTGCTCTGAGTTTATCAACCAAAAATGGGAATTTTGTGAGAGAATCTCGAGGGAAGGATGGGCTGAAGCCTGGCTGTGGCTGTTTGTTTTCCTCCCTGGTTGTGGTGAAGCCTCTGTGGAGCAGATGGTGCTGGCAGGGCTCCTCCTGAGGACGGAATTGGGGCTCCTGTCCCGAGGCAGCTCCTGCCAGGATCCTGGCACCACCAGCCCCTGCCCAGAAATAGCTGCAGTGTTCCTGGGGAGCCTTTGGGGTGTTCCTGTGCCCAGCAGCCCCTTTCCCCAGCTCTGCCCCTTCTCCTGGGCTCAGTGCTGGTCTGATGGTCCCCAGCCCCATCTGGGACTTTCCTCCGTGGATTCCTGCAGGGGTTTTGTGCAGGAAAGGGTTCCCAGGGCCCTGGGTCACTCTGCTGCCTCTCCCCAGTGCTGGCCCTGGAGCAGCAATTTCTGTTCTCAAAAGGCAATTTCTGTTCCTTCTTTGCCGAGTTGGGGATCTCCTTGGGCAGGGCCACCCCGAGGATGGAGGCCTTGGTTAAATGGCCCTTTTGTTCCCAAACTGCAGCAATTTCTGTTGGAAATTGGAAGAATCCTGGGGTGAAAGGGGTGAAATGGTATTTTTCTCCCTCAATTGGTTTTGCTCGGGGATTTCCTGCAATACTGGGATTCATAATTTGATTTTATTCTGGGCTGGGTTCTCTGGCTCCTGGCTTGGGAAGGGCTTTTCTGACTGTGAGAAGCTGTGATTTTTTTGCATAAATTTCCTTTAAAGACTCCTTGGGGAAGGACATACGACTTGCAGATCCTTGTTTTGAAACAAATTTGCATAAAAGTTCCTGTGTAAAATCCTAATGTTTCCTGCTTTCTAAAATGTCACTCAAAACTGTTCACGTGCCTTTGAAATGAGAAGTTTTACCCAGTTAAAATGCCTCGTTGGTGCCCTGGGTGTGGAATCCATCCACTCCGGTGTGTGGTGCTGGTTTTATCTCCGGGGGCTGGCTGTCCCTGCAGCGAGTGCTGTGCCACATCACCCATCCCAGCACACACCTGGGGGTGCTCCCGGCTTCATTTGGTGTTTCCCCAACGCTGCGAGTGCTTCCAGGAGCATCTGCGGTCCTGCTGGGCTGCTCTGAAATCGCTTTAAAGGCGCAGATGCTTCTCTTGGCTGTCAGTGTCCCTGCAGCTCTGCTCCTGCCGCAGCCCAGCACTGCCATCTCCTGGGCTCTGCTCCCTCCTGGCCGCTCTGCACCTGAAACACCAAAACCTTTTCGGTGCCTTGCAGATTTCCAGCATAACCTCAAAAAAAAAAAAAAAAAAAAAAAAAAAAAAAAAAAAAAAAAAAAAAAAAAAAAAAAAGAAGTCCATTTTAAAAATTACGATTTCAGCCTGAATGGTTTGAGAGTTTGTTTTGGATGTTGTGGATCTGCATTTCTTGTAAGACTTGCCTGACGCTTCATTCTGTTTATTTACATTGCAAATACAAAGTGTAATGAAGCTACATAAAATAATATTTATAATTATTAATGTAGTCTAGCACATGAAAAAAAAAACCAAAATTGGGGAAAGGTGTTGGGTTTGATGCTGAACAGAAAACATGGGGCATTTTGGTGGAAAGCGTGTGGGATGGCACACTGTGTGCACACTGACAGTGCTGAAGGTGGCGAGGGGTGGTTGTTTTTGTGGCACCATCCTGATGGACACCACCTTCTCCGGGGAACCGGGGGGAGATGTTGAGCCCGTGGTCTATATTTAGCCCCTGGCTGAGCTCTCGGGTGATCCTGGTGTCAGGAGCTCCTGACTAAGTGGATTTTTGGTTGGAAGCTCCTCATGCCCCCGTTAGAGGGCGGTTCTTACAAATCTCCCCTGTGGGATTGGAGGGAGAAAACCAGAGATCTCTCCAGGTTTGTGTGGAAGCCAGGGTTTTAACCAGACTTTCCTTCTGGCCCTGCCCCTCGCCGTGGCCGTGTGCAGGAGCAGCGATGGGGTCGGAGCACCCGAGCCCGCAGAACCCCGGCTGTAAGATCATGACCTTCCGGCCCTCGCTGGACGAGTTCCGCGACTTCGGCCGCTTCATCGCCTACATGGAGTCCCAGGGAGCTCACCGTGCCGGGCTGGCCAAGGTGGGACAGGGACAGGGACGGGCAGGGTGGGACAGGGACAGGGCTGGCCAAGGTGGGACAGGGACAGGGACAGGGATGGGCACTGGGCAAGGGACAGGGCTGGGCAGGGAACAGGGACAGGGATGGGCACTGGGCAGGGGACAGGGACAGGGCTGGGCATTGGGCAAGGGGCAGGGCAAGGTGAGGGGCAGGGGGCTGGGCTGGGGCTGGGCTGGCCAAGGTGAGGGGCTGCTGGGGCTGGAGCTGCCTGCCAAGGTGTGCAGATCACACAAAATCACAGAATGTGTGAGTTGGAAGAGATCTTCAAGGTCATCGAGTCCAACCCAGCCTGACACCTCAACTAGATCATGGCACCGAGTGCCACATCCAGTCTCTTTTTAAATACATCCAGGGATGATGACTCCACCACCTCCCCGGGCAGACCATTCCAGTATTTAATCACTCTTCCCATGAAAAACTTCTTCCTGATATCCAACCTGTATTTCCCTTGATGCAGCCTGAGGCTGTGTCCTCTCCTTCCATCAGTTGCTGCCTGGAGACAGATCCTGGAGCCCTCTGTGTTCATGGAGTTGTGCTTTGTGACGCTGTGCCTGGCATCTCTGGTTTGGTTGTGGAGAGAGGAAAGGAGAGGAGCCACAGGGGGTTTGTAGAGCCATGGAATGTCCTGAGCTGGGAGGGACCCACAGGATCACCCAGTGCAGCTCCTGGCCCTGCACAGACACCCCAACAGTCCCAGCCTGGGCATCCCTGAGAGCTCTGGCAGCCCCAGGGCAGGGACCATTCCCTGGGAGCCTGGGCTGTGCCCCAGCAGCCTCTGCTTAGAACTTTCCTTGTGAAGCTTCTGAATTCCAGTAGCTGATACAGAACTGCTGGGAAAGCTCCAGACAAGTGATTAGAAAGGGTATTTCTCATGCCATGTCACCACAGGCTGAGGAGATCATTTGTTCTGACAAGGACTTGTTAGGAGTGGTATTTAGCTGGCCTTAATAAAGCACAGTGGAGAAATAAAGCTGTTAGGCATGAAATAATTCCTATTTCTTCTAAAACATAGGTCAATTACTGGGTTTATCGCCGCTCTAAAGAGAGCTGGCTATTGATGAAGAGCTCTCCGTGGAATGTTTCCTTGTCCACTCAAGTGTACAGGCAATTACCTTCCAGGCCTCTGCTAGGGAGATTATTTTAATAAAGCTTGTTGGTAACTTCCAAGTGTTGTAAAGAAATGACTTGACTTGGAGGATTAATATGACCATTCCAGTTTTGTGTCTCTCTGAGGGTTCCAGGTCAGGTTTGTGTCTCTCTGAGGGTTCCAGGCCAGGTTTGTGTCTCTCTGAGGGTTCCAGGCCACGTTTGTGTCTCACAGCAGCAGTTCAGAGCCCTGGAAGGGAAGCTGAGCCCAGCCTGTGGCCTGAGAGGTTTTTAGCCTGCTGGCAGCTGCTAACTTTCTCCCAAGGAAAAGTTTCTCGAGAAAGTTCCATCTCAAGACAATCTTGGCAAACAAGTCTCCTTTCTCAAAACCATCCTTCTCCAGGTGGTGTTCTGGTGTTTCTCTAGTTAACCAAGGAGACTGGTGAATAGGAACGACACCTCTCTGATCACATTAGATCTGTATGGGAACACCTTATAAAAAGCAGTAAGAATTAGAGCCCAAAGCCTCCTTTGCCTTGTGGCACGTTTGGAGCCTTTCTCTGGTGTCCTGCAGGGCCGCGGGCAGACCCACAGGTGTGCTGGAGTTCTGTTTGTTGCTGTCCCTGCAGGTGATCCCCCCCAAGGAGTGGAAGCCGCGGCGCACGTACGATGACATCGATGACATGGTGATCCCAGCGCCCATCCAGCAGGTGGTCACGGGCCAGTCGGGGCTCTTCACCCAGTACAACATCCAGAAGAAGCCCATGACCGTGGGCGAGTACCGGCGCCTGGCCAACAGCGAGAAGTGTGTGCCTGAGGGCTCTGCTCCCCGGGGACGGGAGGGTCCTGGGGGGCTCTTCTCCCCACACACCAGCTGCCAAAAATGTGCAGCCAGGTTAAATGTGGAGTGGTTTAGGGGAAGCTTCTTTTTCTTGAGTCTGGAATGTGGCTCGGTGGGGTTTTGGTGTATCTCGGGTCTTTTTCTGGGAGTTGGTGTGGAAAGGTTGTGGAAGGTCGGTATTTGGCTGAGAATCTTCCGGAAAAGAATGGCTTGGGACCAAAACAAGGATCTCTTGGCTGTTCTGGGAAAGGTGTTCCATGGCTGGGGTGGAAATCCAAAAACCTTGGAGTGCCTGGGCTGATACTGGTGACAGGAGAGCCTGGGGACTCTGAGGGCACCTGGGCCAGCTGGGATGTGCCAGCTGCAGTTCCACCCTGTCTGCAGAGCCCAGAGTTTTCCAGAGCTCTGGAGGACCCTGGGTTTTGATCAGCGCTGAGTTCAGGCAGTCCTGGCTCTAAGCTGAAGGAGAGGGTGGATTTAGGTGGGATATTGGGAAGGAATTCCTCCCTGGGAGGGTGAGGAGAGGCTGGGATGGAATTCCCAGAGCAGCTGTGGCTGCCCCTGGATCCCTGGCAGTGCCCCAGGCCAGGTGTGGGACAGGGATTGGGGCAGCCTGGGACAGTGGGAGGTGTCCCTGACAGGACAGGGGTGGCACTGGATGGGCCCTGAGGTCCCAAACCATTCCAGGATAATGAGCTTTGGAGTTTTGTGGCACCTGAGAGCTCCAGCTGCCCGTGGGATCACATCCCCTCCCGTTTCTGGGGCTGGTGCTGCAGTCAGCCTGCGCTGGGCTTTGTGCACAGGTGTGGGAGGTTCAGGTGCAGTGCCCCCTGAGCAGGTGCTGCTGGCAGGACCCTGAGTGCCCTGTGTCCCCTGGCAGGTACTGCACCCCTCGGCACCAGGACTTTGAGGACCTGGAGCGCAAGTACTGGAAGAACCTGACCTTTGTGTCCCCCATTTATGGGGCTGACATCAGTGGCTCCCTGTACGATGCTGTAAGTGCAGTGCTTCTCCTTTATTCACTTCACACACGGACACTGGCTTCCTTATTTGCTCATTAAGGGGCAGAAATTCAGAATTTCATTGATGTAGCCACCCTAAAAAGACCCCAATACCTTTGGTTTTTTCCCCTCATTACTAAGGTGGGACTAAACTTCCCCTGAGATTCAGGATAATGGTCAATGGAAGCTGTGAAAAGCTGACTTTTAGTAGAAAAATGAGGAAAAGTGTGATTTAGACAAATTCTTTTGCAGACTGTGGCAAAAAATTGTCTATACCTGGGGTCTTGTTTCTTTTTTAAGGGAATAAAATGGAGTTTTCTGTTGAAGCTCCTTAGAAAGCCAGAAAAAAGCAGCATTTCAAGAAAATGGTGCTTCACCAAAAATTTTTTTTGATTCTTAACATAAATAAATTATTTGCATTTGGATTTTAAATTATTTTCATTTGGATTTTTTTCTTTGTAGGCAGCTCCATTCGGATACAATGCACCTGCACACTGAATTATTTTACAATTCAAATTGTTTAAGCTTTTCCATGCTGAAATTTCATTCTCTGCTCCAAGTAATTCTGTAAATGATAAAGGCTCCTCTCTTCTTACCCTTTTTAGGCAGATAATTTAAATCTCCTCTGTAGTTTTCTTTTGAGTGGAAAGTGGCCTTTTTTGGAGTGTTGTCTGATAGTGAATGTACGAGTGTCTTTTTATTATCAGTGTGTTTCATATGGGATTAATTGGGATAAGCAGAGGAGCCTGAGGTGCTCAGAGCCATGGAGAGCACAGGGTGCAGAGGATTTGGTGCTTGGGTGGGAGTGTCACATCCTTTCCCTGCTGTGGCCAGGGTGGGACGCACCAGGCACAAACACAACTGCTCTGCTGGTGCTCTCCCTGTTTTCCTCTGAGCACTGAGCTGAGGCAGGAGGTTCTGCCCCTTTGGCCACGTTGGGGTGTTTCTGATCAGGGGAAGAACATCTGAGAGGAGTGTGTTTTACCCTGAGTTTATGCTGTGTTCATTAACAGAGTAGTTAATTGATGCTGGGGGTACTGCACAGTGCAGGAGCCTCTTCAGAGTGCTGGAGCTGCCTCCTGCCTGTGGTCAGAGCAAATAAACCTTGCTGGAGGCAGAGGGTGTTAAATGGGTGGTGTTAATAAATTACCCCGTTATGTGCCCTGGGAGGGAGTCCTGACCTTCCACACAAACCATTTCTGTGGGTTCCAGGACGTGGATGAGTGGAACATTGGCAACCTGAACACCCTCCTGGACATGGTGGAGCACGAGTGTGGCATCATCATCGAGGGGGTCAACACTCCCTACCTCTACTTTGGCATGTGGAAGACGACTTTTGCTTGGCATACAGAGGACATGGATCTCTACAGCATCAACTACTTGCATTTTGGGGAGCCTAAATCCTGGTAAGTGGGGGCTCTTGGGCACCACTAAAATATCCTTTCCCCAGCTCTGCCAAATTCCATCAGGTTTACCCAGTCTCTCAGTTCCCATTTTTTTCTCCTCTTCCCTCCTACTCTACATTTAAAAGCAATTTCACTTGCTTTCATGCTGGCTTGCTCAGAGGCCTAATTCCTGACTTTCAGCAGGATTAGGGAGACTTGTTGACATCACGATTAAAACCAGATTTCAACACTTGGGGATTTTTGCAAACTAATGCACAGGAGAGCAAATGGGATGGGAGTGTGTGGATGCTTCAGAGGCACTGTAATAGTGAAACACTGTTGTTCTTGCACTGTGCTCTAGCAGGAAACATCTGTTACTTTCGAATTTCCATTATTTAAATACATAAATATGTTCACAGCTCCAGGGACAAGTTCAGTGAAAAAGTTTTTACTTTTCCATGGTCATTTTTTGGCCTGATGGTCAAACGTTTTTCGACACTGTTGATGCACAGACTGGTTGGAAATAACTTTCCACAAAAGCAGTAGATAGTTAAGGATGAAATAAAGAATGTAGGAAGTCTGGAATAAGTTACCAAGAGCCAATATCCTTCTTTTCAAAGCAATTTAAAAGTATAAGTGCAGAGACTCAGCAACCCAGGGGAGCTTTGCTGAAGATCTTGATGTGACTAATAAATATTGACATTTGCGTGCAGATGAGAGCAGAAATGTCACAGGAGCTGTGCTGTCACCGTGCCCTGGCAGTGGCAGATGAGATCCTCCCACCTCTGGGGCTGTGGCTCCCTGGGGACTGCAGAGGCTCGGGGTGGAGGTGCCTGTGGCACATCAAAGCCCCAGGGGCTGGGAATGAATGGCTCCAGTGCTCTTTTCCAGCCTGGGAAGGGCTGGAGGGAGGGGCTGACTCTGGAATGGGAGTTTTTAAACCCCTTCCAAGACGTTGTGAAATCTGTTTCCCAGCACTGCTGATCCCTGGGCTTGCTGTCCTGGGCAGATGCACGAGGATTTTGCAGAATCTCTTGTGATCCCTCTGTTAAATGAGGTCGAGGAATGTATTTCTGGGATGTGGCTGATGCCAGGGGAAGGTTCTTCCCCCAGAGGGTGCTGGGGCACTGCCCAGGGCTGCCAGAGCTCCAGGAGCATTTGGACACTGCTCTGGGACAGGCTGGGCTTCTTGGGGTGTCTGTGCAGGGCCAGGGCTGGGACTGATGGGCCTGTGGGTCTCCAGCTCAGAGTGTTCCATGATTCAGTTTGGATCCTGTCAGTTTTCCCTCCAGAAGCCCTTAATTCCAACCCATTTTCCTGCTCCCATCTCCAGCAGATGGTGCCACAGTCCACGGGAAGCTCCTCATCTCCTTTGCCCATGGAATTCAGGGACACCAGCAGGAATTCAGGGACACCTGCAGGGTCCCAGCAGGACTGGGCTGCCCAGGAGGGCTGAGGGCTGGGCTGGGCTGTTCATCCTTTCTCCAGCCTGTGTTTTTGAGAGTCACTCGTTGTCTGAAGCTGCCCCAGCTGGGGGACAAGGAGCACTTTGAGGACAGGCTGTGTTTGGAGCAGAAGCTTCTCCCTTCCAGTGGGGTTTTCCTGGGCAGGTGACACGTGTGACACAGGGTGGGATGGGCTGTGACAGGATGCCACTGCTGCCTTGGCAGGGCCTCCCTGCTCTTCCCTTGAGCATCAGGCAGGAGTGTGCCACTTGCCAAGTCACTCCTTCCTTCTTCTGCACTGTGACAGCTCCTCTTAAGGACTTCTCAAGCTCTTCTCTGAACAAGCTTTGGCTGCAGAGGGTAAATGTGAGTCCCCTGGGAGCAGATCTGGAACTTTCCGGGCACCTGAGCAGTCTGGGAGTGAGTGCAGGCACCGAGAGCTCAGCTGGGGGAGCTCTTGGACTGCACTCTGCAGTCCTTGGCTCAGGCAGGGCTGAAACGCTGCTTCTCTTTTGCTGGCACCACCTCTGTGGAAATTTCCCGGCTTCCTTCATCCTTTTTATAGACTCCGTGCCTCTGACAGTGATCATCTTGGAGGCACCTCAGGGAATAGCAGGAGTGTGGAGAGTTACAAAGTCTACCAGTTTGGGGTTGAGCTCTAAAATAAGAGGCAGAGTTATTGTTTGGCTGTCAGAGATATTTATTCAGTGGAACCAAGGACTCTGTATATTGGTAGTATCTGCTTCAAAATTGCCTGTTAAAAACCGTAACTCTTCCTTTGTGTCTCCTATAAAATATCTTGGGGTGCTTCTGTGCAGGCTGTGGGAAGGGTGAGGAGCCACCAGCCCTGCTGCAGGGAAAGGGGAGAGAGGAGCTGCTTCCCTCACAATCCTCATTTGAGTGGGGTTTAGGAAAAACCTGTGTTTATGTCCCAGAATCTCAGAATTGTTTGGGTTGGAAGGGACCTTTGGAGACTCCCCAATCCAAGGTGGGGTCACCTGGAGGAGGTGACAGAGGAATGTGTCCAGGTGGGTTTGGGATGTCTCCAGAGAGGGACACTCCATGGGGCAGCTGTCCCAGAGCTCTGCCATCCCCCAGGAAAAGGAATTCTTCCTCAGGTTGGGGTGGGACACCATCCTCTGACACCCCCTGGGGATGTTTGTGTGGATTAATGGGTATCTGTATGGATTGATGATGGATTGATGTCTGTATGGATTGATGATGGATTGATATCTGTATGGATTGATGAGTATCTGTGTGGATTGGTGGGATCCTTCCCCAGACTGTCCAGCCCAGCTCCTGCAGTCTCCTCACAGGGCAGATGCTGTGGGACACCTGAAATGCCCTCTCAGGGAGCTCTGGGTGGAAGGTTTGGACCACCAGGAACCATCTCTGGGTGGCCCAGGGGGATCATTGCTGAGTATTCCATGTTTCTCATTTCTGTCTCTGCAGTGTTGGGTTTCCCCCCTACCAAACAACTGTTTTGGGGCCCGCTGGGATTGCAGGTGAAGTCAGGCTTCTGCTGAAGGCTCATGTTCCTCCTGATGATGGACTGTGAGTGCAGAGGGCTGCTGCCCTGGCACAGCAGGACAGGCTGCAGCTCACTGGGGTCCCTGGGATGCAGCTCCAGAGCTGCTGCAGCAGCAGGAGCAGCAGTGAAAGGTCACCCCGTGACGAGGGGGAACAAGGGGCTGATGGAAACCATCCCTTCTCCCGTGTGCAGCCTCATCCAGTGATTTCCCTGTGCCTGTGGGCTGCATTTACCCGTGGGGGTGTGTGGCTGGCTGTGCTCAGCTGCTGCAGCCCCATCCCACCCTGGGCAGCCTCAGCCCCTTCCAGGGCATTCTCCCTGGGGATGTTCCCGGGCACAGCCCTGCCCTGCTCACACTGCTGCTGCTCCAGCTGGAGGCTGGGAGCACTTGTGTCACCTCCCGTGGAGCCCCTCGGGCAGGGAGCTGCCACATCCAGCCTTTCACTTGCCTTTTTTTTTCTTTTTTTTTTTGCTCAAATTACAGGCAAATGTCCCTCTCGCGTTAGGAATTTAATTGCCACCTTTTCATAGTCTCAAACTTTAGAAAAAAACCCTGAAATGTATTTAATTCTGCAGCCCCATATTAAACCTCTCGTGGTAGGAGTTTTTGCTGTATCAATTATACATATTATGTATAATTACCTCATACACTCCTGTGTGAGATCTAAAATTGAGCATATTGTCAAACGGTGCAAGCAGAAACTGATTTTATAATGACAGGAGCAACAAAGCTGAGTGCCAGGCCTCATTCTTCATGGTTATTATGGCATTTTACTGAGGAATGGATGTGGCTCAGCCTTTGAAATGCCAAAAGAATACTTTTAGATGCTGAGGTGCTCCACCAGCACTTCTTTATCTCCATGAAGATGTGCAGTCCCTACCTGGAGTCTTCCTGGGCTGGAGAAGTGCTGCGGGAAACTTTGCAAGTCGCTATTGGGAATTTGCCAGAGACCCTTTAGGAGTGTAACATCTTTTTTTTGTCAGCAGTGTACCACCCGATTGGGTAAGAAAGTTATTTCTCTTGGATACTTTGTGACTTGCTGTACAGCAAGAATATTTAATTTACCTGCTCTGGGTGCTGGGATGTTACACTCCTCTCAGAAACTGCAGGTGTTAAAGCAGACTGACACCGAGGAAGGTAATTGATTTTTATAAAATGTCCCTTTTCCCTTATCATGATGGATGTTTAATCCCCTTTAATTAAAACAGGGAGCCAGCTTTAGCTTTTAAGTTATATCATCTCCTCTCCAAAACACTCCCTCGCTGGAAGTGGATCATGCCTAATCTGTTTGACTTTGATATCACAAAGTACACTTTATGCCAGAACAGCAGTTTATGTGGAATTAAGGACAAATTACCAAAGGAACTTTAAAATAATATGATTAGTTGGAAGCACTGGTCACAGATACAATTATATTCTGGAACACTTCTGGAATTCTGTCTTGTGGAAGTCTGAGGACTGCAAACCTGAGAGTCCACGGAGTTACCCCAAACCTTTGTTGGTTAAAATATTTTAGAATTTCTGCTTTCTTCCCTCCAGGTGCCCGGTGGGGCTCCCTGGGTGGGGTGACTCCAGGCAAGGAGGGCAGATCCTCCTTGTGGCTGTCCCTGGCTCCCTGGAAGTGTCCAAGGCCAGCCTGGGACAGTGGAAGTGTCCCTGCCCGTGGCAGGGGTGGCACTGGGTGGGATTTCAGGTTCCTCCAGCCCAAAGCAGTCAGGGATTCCGTGGTTTGTTGTAGCATCCACAGTTCAGTGTGTTTGTGATGTCTGGTGGGGCTGCTCTCAGCAAAAGCTGCCCTTCCCTGGCCTGTGAGGGGAGAGTCAGACCCTGGCTGTGTTCCCCTGGGGGGGATTCTCTCTGTCCTTGGCCAAGAGCCCCTCCTCAGGCAGCAGCACGTCGGAAGTGCTGAAGGATCTCCCTGCTTTTACTTCTCACTCTCGTCTGCAAGAACTGCAGCTTTCTTCACTGAACTCTTGTCCTGTCCTCCCCTCAGGGTAGGAAATGTTAATCCCTGGAAAACTGCCTTGGAGGGGGAAAATGACCTAATACAGTCATGGAGCTTAACTCTCCCAGCTCCTGTGCTCATTTTCTGTGCAGGGTGCTGCCCCTCACTGCCTGTCCCCTGCCTTCCCCCTCTCCCAGATGTTCCTGGGCTGGCTGTAATCCCATTGCAGCAGCTGTTTGGTTCAGAGCTCTGTGGCTGCAGGGGCAGGGCATTGTCCCCTCGGCATTTATTCCCTGTCCCAGGGGCGCTGCCCAGTGCTGCAGCCACTGCTGGGCTCAGGTGTCACTGAGCTGCTGGCCTTTGGGGTCTCAGGAGCCTCTGCACCCCGCAGGTCCTCACATTCCTTGGGCTGCATTAGCTGCAATCACAGCTGGGGTTTACCCTTGAGGGAGCTGATGCTCCACACTGAGAAATTTTGTTTTTCTGAGCTTGGCTTCTCCTGTTTCTTGGCGTTAGGGAATTCAGGAGAAGATTCTGCAGCCTTTCCTCCCTCAGTTCCCAAGGTCTGCATCGTCTTCCATGGGAAGTGTGTGAGGTGTCCTTGCTCCTGGAAGTGTTCCAGGCCTGGCAGCAGAGGTTTGGAGGCTTTTTGGGTGGAGTGGGGGGACAGGAGAAGCAGGGAAGGCCATTTGGAGCTCCTCACAGCTCCCAGATTTCCTTCCTGCCTCTGCTGTCCCATGTAATCTGTTTTACAGCTCTGCAGTTTTGGATGGAGAAAGAGCAGAATTTATGGTGATAGTTGATTTATAGATTAACTGCAACACCATTTGCTCTCAGGCAGCTTTGGCAGAGCAAGACCCTTTTCTGTTGATAAAAGGGAGAGAGAAAGGAGCAGGGATATTCATTAAAAGGGATAAAAGGAAAGTGAGATAAAGTATGGCCAGGCAGAGCAGCTTTTCACTCTCCTGACTTCTCAAATGAAGGTGAAATCTGCTTTGGAATGGACTTTCTGCTCTGAGAATCCGTGTGCCCGTGGGTTTGCTGGAGCTGCGTGGCAGGAGGGGTGTGTTGGGAGGCAGAGGTGTACCCCCTGTGATTCCCTGAGAGCTGAGGGTCATTAACACAGCCCCGCAGTCATTAGTTAATCAACACAAGGCACTGCCCAGCCCTTCCTGGAGTGGTGCTGTGGCACAGGGATGAGGAGCACTGCTCACTGCTGCTCTCTCAGAATCCACCTTGTCCAGACCTGGGTGAGCTCTGCCTGGGGTTATCTTCCCAGTCAGGGGGTGCAGCTGGAGTGTGGAGATTGCTCTCTTTAATAGACTCAGGGGTTTGTGGTCTTTCATTAGGCTGGTGTAGGCAGATTACTGAAAGGTCATTTTTGTGCTGCAGAGGAGGCACAGGATTTGGGGAGTTAGGACTCAGGTATTGCCTTTCTTCATCCCCCCTCATCTGAGAGGAAGTGGCAGGAAGGTCAAGCCAGACTCCGGGCTTGAGGGAATCAGCTGTGGCACTTGTCTGAGGAGGGACAGATGGATTGATCTCAGCCTCGGCACCCCTTTCACTCAGCTCTGTGCTGTGTTTGTGCTTCCTCTCCAGAGCCCTCTTTGGATTTTATTTTCACCCAGACTCACTGCAAAAGGCACGGAATTATTCTGTGCTTTGCTGCCATTTCAGTTTTCAGTCTGTGCATTTTATGCCCACCTTTACTGAGCCTGTTCCTTTGGCTGAAATTAGAAATCTCAGAGGTTGAGGTTCATCTGTGAGCTGTACCTGAGCCAGCACAGAGCAGAGCCTTCCCTTCCCACCTGTGGTTCCTCCTGGCCCTTTGCAGAGGGGCTTTAGCAGGAGGAGGTGCTGCTGTGGGCTCAGCCCCATTTCCAAGCAGCTCCTGCTCCCTGCTGTGGCAGCACAGGGATTTCTGCAGCCCAGGAGCCCCAGCAGGACCGAGAGGAGCAGGTCCCTGACCCAGGGGGGCTCCTGCTCCAACCCATCCCTGCCTTCTCAAAGTGTCTGCTCAGAGCTCAGGCCTGGTTTGAAATGAAGATCTATGGAAGTCTGACAGGATCACAGATTGGTTTAATAACAGAGCTTTTGAGGCTGGAGGGGAGGGAGATGTGCTTCCATGCTCCATCTCACTCCTTCAGCCTGAGCTGGCTCACCCCCTGGGACAGGGAGCCTGCAAATTCCAGTTGGCAGGAGCTGAAGCAGGGCTGGGGAAGGCTGGGAGGGACCAGGAGTGGTGCTGCAGAGCTTTGTCTTTATTCACATTCTGTTAACACATTGGCAGAAATCAGCGGGGATTTTTTTTTTTTTTTTCTTTACTCAGCAGAGAAAATTGTGGAGGGGTGATGCCAAGTGCAGCACAAGTGAGGTTTAAAATAAGAGGAGCCCGTGGTAATGACAGCACTTAAATAGCACTCGGTGCTGTCTGAGAGCTGTGCACTCGTTAACCCCTTAATGCTCCAAGGAATAAATGTGCTGGGATTGCACCCCTCCATTTCCAGCTGCCCAATCAGCCACACAAAGGGGATCAAACGGGAGAAATGAAGGAAACTTTACAAACTGTGTCAGTGATCTTTATCAAATCTCAGCTACAACACTTGTGGCTTTGATGCTGACAAGAGCACAGCTCTCACTTCAAAGCAGTTGTAGTTGGGAACGGTGCAGTTTGATGGATGAGGAGCATTAAACCTTTGGAATGCTGGATGGGGTTTTTTTCTCCTCAGGAAAGAAAAGAGTGTGTGTGTGTGTAGAGGCATTGCACCTCTAGCACCAGGGGTTTCCTAATCTAAGAATATCTTTCATTACTCAGGAGCAAATTCCTTTTGTTCTGCTGGAGGCAGTTGCCCGTGTTTTTGTCAGGGCTGGTGCTGCTGGGCCCGGGAGGAAGGCAGCTCACCCGGGTCACTTGGTGCAAGGCACAGACAGCTCTGATCTCCCCTGGACACCTTCTTTCTCCCTCTCTCTGGAGCTGAAATGAGCTGTTATTGTAGAATACGGGCTCTTTGATGCATAATCTTTGCTTTTCTTTCTATTTGTATGGTATGCACTACAAAAACAACCAGTAATTAATAATCTGATTGCCAGTTTAGGGAAATGAATCTGATGTGAACAGGTCCTTCCAAACAAATAACGGGGAATGGCAAGGGGATGAGTCTTGTAGCCATTCATCTCTGTTGAATTGTGTACTAATTATCTTCTTGGCTAAACTGAATGAGTAAATGACTTCATAATGTTTTTCCCCAAACACCTTTTCTTAGTGAAATGGCTCCTTCATGCTGCTCATTCACTGCAGGCAGAGCCCTGGGTTATTTTTACACGTGGAGGGAGAGATGCTCCAATGTGCTCTGCAATTTTGTGCTTTGTGCCTGGCACTTGTGCCGTGGAGCTGACTGGACTGGGGCACGGAGAGTCCTTCCAAGAGCAGATGGTTGTTCATATTAAATTCTCTGCTTTAAAAAAATGTATTTAAAAACTGCATTTGGAGTTCTGGAAAAATCTCCTCTTTGTGTTTGTTGAGCTGGGCGTTAGTGAATCACTGTGAAAGTAACCCATTGTGCTAATCTTGGAGCTCAGTTGTACCTCTTGAAAATTCATATTGCTTCAAAATCAGAACTTTAAAAAGCTCCTGTCTAATGTCACTTCTTGAAACTAATGGCTCTTTAATCCTATTTCTAGCTCAAGGCAGCTCTGAGGGTTGAAGAGTCTTTTAGAAGTACATGATTGGCACAAGTTAGGCTTGGCTCTAATCTTCCAATACTCAATCCCCAGGGATTTGATCCCAGCTTCAGAGTACCCCGAGATACTCTGCCCATCCTTCCTGGAAAACAAATGGAGAGTTTGCAATCAGAACTTCAGTTTCTTTGGGGCAGGAGGACATTTTTCATACTGCTGTTACCTCTTTACTCCTAATTCTGGCTTTTGGGGTTGATACTCCCCAGCCTCTGTGTTTCTCTCTCTCTCTGGGTGTATTTCAATAAAAATGTCATTATTTGAAGTTACTGACACTGCTGGTCAAAGACCATCATCCATTGTCCTGTGCAATGATCCATTCGAGATAAAAAGTGCAGGCACTTGATAAAGGTTCTTTCCTAGGAACAAGGAGCCCTCTGCTCCCTGTGTGACCTTACGAGGCAGTGTTTGCACTCCTGCACAAGGCCAGAGATTCTCCTTTCCTCACCACGAGCTCCAGAAGGGAAGTGGGAGATTCCAGCCCATTCGGTCTGGGCCAGCCTCAGATGTGATGAGGAGAAGAAGAAAGGGAGTTGATTTCAGTATTTTAACGAATTGCTGGGAGAGAAGGAGGAAGGGAGGTTAATTATGGAGGAGGGTAAAGGTGAGGGGAAGGGAGGTGACAGTGCTACCAACTGGGGAACAATCAGTTCTTCTTGTTGAAATACCTTTTTTCTTTTCTCATACAGGCAAAACAGCTTAAAAGTCGCGTTGGACAGCAGGGGTTGTGCTGTGATCCCTGTGGTCCCTTCCAGCTCAGGATATTCTGGGAGATTCCAGCATGGAAACCTCCACCTGTACCCTGAGCTTTGCTTTGACAGTGAGGAGATCTCCTTTGATGTTTTACCTTGTAGAAAAATGAGGCCTCAGGAGCAGGATCTGAACTTTGCAGGGAGGGACCACCCTGTGCTAATGCTGGTTCTTAATGCTCCTGTTGGGTGATAAATATTCCTGATGGACCCAGGGGTTTTCTTTGCAGCCTCTGCTGCTGTCCTGGGGGCCAAAGATGTTGAAGGTCAGGGTTCAGGCTCTGGGTTTATGGGCACCCTTTGCCTTGCAGAGACTGAAATAGCAGCTTTTCATTCTGCTTGTCATGGCTGAGAGCAGGTTGGCATTTGAATCTTAAAGGGTCACTGTTCTTGGCACAATTAAATCTGCTTTGAAGACAGATAACTCAGCCCAGCTTGACACGCTGGCCTGGGCATTTTAAAAGTGCTGCTCCCGTTCTGTTTCTGTTCCTTATTCCATAATTATGGTGTGTTAAACTGTGTGGGGCCTGCTTGGGCAGCCCTTGTGCAGACTCTGTGAAATTGAGTTTCTTACCTTCTCCCAGGAAAACTCTGAAGTGACATTTCCCAAGTCTTGTGGCTGCACCTCCCCTGCCCACGGAGCCCAGAGAGGGGGAAGTGGGATTTGGTGAGCTGATCACTGTTAATTGCTCTGTGCTGCTGCAGGAGGGTGTAAATGAGGTGTGGGACAAGGGGGGACTGTCCAGAACTCTGGGAGCCACAGCTGGAGTGGGGAAAGCTCTTGGAAGCTTTGGGGGATGTTGGATGAAGGGACAGCAAGGTCTGGTGCTCTGCCAAAGGTGGGGATGGCTTCAGGTGAGAAGAACCCCTCACAAGGAGAAAACAGAGAAAACAGCCTTGGCTGTGGATGAAGGTTTGGTGTTTTGGCCGCTGGAAGCCCAAAGTGAGCTGGGACTCCCTCTGAGGAAGCAGCAGTGAGGGCTGGGGGGTCCCTGAGGAGCTCCTGGAGCTGAGGCTGCCCAGGTGAGTCCCCTGGGACATCATCCCTTGGTGGCCCCCAGAGGGGTCCCTGCACCCCAGGGTGGCCTGAGTGCTCCTTTCCACTGACACACTTGTTTAATTCTTAATTCACAAGACATTTGCTTATTTATTCTCATTGTTCCTGATAATAATTCTAAGCCATTAGAGGGGAAAATTGTATTCAGAAATGCTGTTTCACACTTTATTTGTTTGATGATTTAGAGCGATAGAAAATAGCACATTTGCTGGCTTTTATAGTCTGATAATTATCCACATCCATCAAGCCCCATTCCAGGGGAATAAACAAAACACCAAGAAAATTACTCTATTAATGATATCCTGTGATGGCAAATAGGACAGACCTCTCTTTTGTGTTAAGGGTAGAGTGGAGATTGTCCAGTTAAACTCATGTTGGGCAGGAATTCCTGGCTGGGAGGGTGGTGGGCCCTGGCACAGGTGCCCAGAGGAGCTGCCCCTGGATCCCTGGCAGTGCCCAGGGCCAGGCTGGACACTGGGGCTGGGAGCTCCTGGGACAGTGGGAGGTGTCCCTGCCATGGCAGGGGTGGAAATGGATATTTAAGATCTCTTTCAAGGCAAACCATTTTGGGATTCTAGGATTCCATATTAAAAAAAGCAAGCCAGCACTCCAGGAAGATCATTTCCTAACACATTTATAGCTTTGGGGCAAAACCTCTTGGACCTGTGATCCTGGCTCAAGGAGTCAGAAAATTGCATGGAAGTAGAGGTCAGAAATGCTGGAATTAGGTCTTAGGAAATAAGTTTGGAAGCTGAGAGTCTTTCCTACAGAACAGCAAGTTCTAGATGTGTACAAGTGGTACTTGATCCACTTCAGGGATTTTCTGTTGTTTTGGTGGAAAGTAGAAAAAGGTAATTTAAAAGGCTCAGTATATTACTTTCAGGTTGTTGACTTGGGGGTAAGATGACATTTGAGTCATAGAACTATAACTTTTTTTTATCTTGAGCTGGTTTTTCTTTCCCTGTTGTGTAAATCTGGTGCTCCCTGACAGAGCAGCAGCACATTTTTGCTGCTGTAATCCCCAAAGTGCTGAGTGGCAGGGTTTGGGGTGAAGCCTGGCCCTCTGTCTTGGTCACCTGCTTTGCAAGCCCAGTGCCTTGGGAATTTGATTTATCCTGCCCCAGCTGCTGCCTTGGCTCTGTGGCCATAAATGTCCCTTTTCCTGGGGACCAGGCTGAGGCAGAGGGGAGGTGTCCCAGCTCTGGGGGCTGTTGGAGTCACTCCTGTAGAAAAGGAGATTCTTGGAGGCTTTTTCCCCTGCCCACACCTGTGGAATGGAGGTTTTGCAGCTGAGCTGAGCCCCAGCTGTGGGAACGGTGACAAACTGTGCTGAGGGACAGCAGCACTCTGCTGGTGTCACTGAGAGCAGGGTCACAGCCTCCAGGGCACTCAGGGCCAGCCCCTCCTGGGTGTTCGGGGGCTGCACCCCTTGGACTGGAGCAATTTTTAATCTTTCCATTGTTGTTCTGCCTCATAATCCATCATTTTGTGTGTAGATGGAGCTCAGTCTGTGCCATACAAGCAGGAGCCTTCTGTTTCTCTTCCTGGTATTAAATAGCAGCCCAAATTCTGTCTTTATTGCCTATCTTTATGCAAATCAGTCAGATTTGTGAGCATAACTTAAAGCAGAATTTGACCTACTTTTAATTCTCTTCTGCCGTTAATATTTTGCATTCCTAAGAATAAATGCAGAGGGATGTGTAGGCTCTGCTTCCTAAAGACTGGCCCAAAGAAAAAAGTTAATTTCTAAAATTGGAGTCAGCTATTACCATGCTGTGCTGGGGTATTTTGATTTGTATATTATTACATATAGTTCTTTTTTATAAGCTGGAAATTCCTCCTCCCTGGCTGGTTTCTATCCAAGCAAGTCTTTTTTCTTTGTCTCTCCATGGGCTGTTCTCTAAAGCCTGGCCTGGCTTTTTGCAGGCTGCAGTTTCAGATAACACAATAACCATGTTCCAATGTATTAAACTTTTAACGTCCTCAAGATTCAATTAATCTTATCTTTACAACTCCCAATTACAGGCACTAATTAAGTGAAGGTTGCATTGTAGACTGGGGATATTACATTAATCATCAGCAGCCTTGTAGCCATAAATTAGTTCTTTCCCAATCCTTCAGCATTTTTCCCAGAAGGAATGGAATGTCTCATTTCCCTGTTTTAAGGGACATTAATCCCACAAAGGAGCTTTGGATCGGGATTAGTTTTATCACATTTATGTAAGTGATGAATGGTTTTTGTAAAATAAAAGCCACTAGCTTTGTCCCAGACAAATGAAATTGAATTGTTTGATAATTATGCAATTTAAGGCACTGTCAGACTTTGGTCAGGGGATGTTGGGAGTCCATTGCTGCATTTATTATTTTACAAGATTAGGTGCTACACAGTGTTTTTGCCTTAAATTTTTTTGAAGCCATCAGTTGGAATCAGCTTAGTGCCTAAAGCCTGAGCCCCTGAGTGTGATTTGTGCTGTCCCTCCAGCCCACCCAGGTGTGTTGGATTTCCTGGCACAGGTTGGGGTTCCAGCTCCCTCCCAGGGCTGGTGTCACACCTGAGCCCAGAGTTTGTCTGGCTGAGATCCCCCAGAGCAGGGGCAGTGCTGGGCCCCTGCTGTTGGATCCCCTCCTGCAGTATCCTGCTCCCAGCGTGGTGAGGAGGCAGGGTGGGTTTGACATCTTCATTGGAAATAGCAAAAATAACGCATTTTTTTATTATTCCCTTTGAAGAGAAGTTATAGCTGGCAATAAATGCCATTCCCACAAATGTAAATTCTGAGAATTCTCTGTCACAAGAAGCAGGGAGAGCCATATTTAATTTGCTGCAGAGTGTAACCAGTGATTTACAAATTTCCATTGGCAATATTGTTGTGTGTCATCATGTTAAACACGTTTAAATGTATCCTGGTTTCAGTTCCCTTCTTATAACCTGCACACATAAATCTCTGTCACCTGGGCTCTGCTCCTGAGAATATTGTGAGCTTCAAAGCACTGAGAGAACTAACAGCTTTGGGGAAGAAAAAGCCATTTGAAACTTCCCTGATGTTTGGACGTGCTGGGCACACCCAGCCCTGTGTCTGAGGCCTGTGGGACACTTGATTGTTTTTCCAGAATTGTGTTCAATAATTTGCACTCAAAAAAAAAAATTTCCTTTTGCACTTTATTGACCCCTACTCTAAGAAAACTGTCTTTAGGAAGTGTAGGAGTTGTTCCCTACACCCTTTAATGATGTTTTCATCAGATGCTGCATTTCAGGGTCACCTCATCAAGAAAATTATTGAATACTTGAATTCCTTTCTTTTTCATCAGACAGTAAAACCCAGCAGGGACATGAGGATGGAGCCGTGGCTGCTGGAGCTGGGCTCAAGAAACAGTTACTTTTTTGAATAAAATGAAAGCTGTTTACACAGAAGGTTTATTCTTTTCCAGAGCACACAGAGCCTCCTTCACACCTTCCCAGCCCATCCATTTCTTGCTTATTCATATTTCACACAGTTTTATTTTGCAGATATTTTCCCCGTGGAGAACACACCTGCTGTTCCTGCACTCAGTTATTCCTGGGCTTTCCAGTGGTGCATCATCACTTTGTCTTCTCGATTTTCCTTCTGCCTTGTGCAGTCTTGTGATGCTGTTGGAGAAAGTGGCAGGGAAACGAGACACTTCATGGAACATGTCTACCTGAGGACTTGTATTAAACGCTGGGTGCATTGTGTGTTACTGATGCCTTTCTGACACACAGAATTTTGGTTTTGTGGCCAGCCACAGTGTGCTGTGCTGGGGGTTACTGCTCCACTTTCCCTTGCCCTGCTGCTGTGTCAGGCTGAGGCTGGTTTGTGTCCCCTCACAGGTATGCCATTCCCCCGGAGCACGGCAAGAGGCTGGAGCGCCTGGCCAAAGGTGAGCTCTGGGTTTTGGGGTTTGGGGTTTGGGGAGGGGCTGCCCTGACCTGGTGGTGCTCAGAACTCCTGCAGGGCTGCCCAAGGAGCCTGCTGTGCTGCTGGAGCTGCTGCTGCACAGCCACAGAGCTTGAGGGAATTTTCCCTCCAGCTCTTCCCTCCAAGCCTCTGTCTCCTGGCACGGTGTGACCTGAACTGAAATTCCCTGAAAAACCTTTGGATTTTGAGGCATTGAGGCCAAACCCTCCCATGTCTGGGCAATGGGTTTAATCCACAGTGGTTTGGGTGGGAAAAGACCCTAAAAATGCTTTCATTGCACCCTGCCATGGGCAGGGCACCTTCCCCTGGGCCAGGAATCTCCCAGGGATGGGCAGCCACAGCCTGTTCCAGGGTCTCACCACCCTCACAGTGACATTTTGTGGCTGATATTGAACCTAAATTTCCCCTCTTCCAGATTGTACCCATTGCTCCTTCATCCTATAAATGCATTCTGTATTTGGTGGTTTTTGTTTTATTCTAGCCTCACCCTCCTTTCTTTTTCAGTGCCATAAAGCTCATATTAAAAACAAACAAAACCAGAAAAAAAACCCCAAAACAATGAAAGGGAGAGAAAGAAATGGAAATGGAGGTGAGGGGAAGGCAGAGTCACTCTGAGCTGTGGCAAATTCCCACCTCTCAGGCTTCAGGGAAGATGTCTGCTGCAGAAGTGGATGTGTTTGAATTTGTTGGTGGTGTTTCTATTTTTGTTCACTTGCAAGTGTTCAAGGAGCTGCCCAGCTAAAAAAAGCTGCTGGCCCAGAATAATTAACTCCAAATCTCTGTGGTTCATCTCCAGGGAGGCGTCTGGGGTGGTTTGAGTCTGGTGCTGAAGGTAGGAGCAGGCAGGGAAATCTGGAAGACCCTAGTCTGAAGCAAAAGAAAAGAAGTTCTGATGCTGGTTTCCCAGAAAAGAGGCAAATCCCTGTGCTGCCTTTTCCTGCTGAGCTCACTGCAGTCAAGGGGAGCAGCTGATGGCATGGGGGGATGCAGAGTGCCTGGGGCTTGGTGCTCCTGTGTTCCTGGGCTCTGTGGTCCCCAAATACAAATCACACTGCTCAGAAACGTTGCATTTCAAAGCTACAGCTCCGTCATTTGCCAGGTTTTAATAGATGAAAAAAGTAATTTTTATAAGAAGTCAATCAATCAGATGACTTGTGTTCTGCAGACTCTGAAATACCACTCCAAGTCTGACAGGAGCAATAATAAGTTTCTTGCTGTTTGTAACTAATTTTTACAGATGATCAGTTTTGAGGCACGGAGATGGCTTGTGCTGTAAAACCAGGAGCAAATTATCAATGATCTGGTGTTTCTTTCAGTTTCCTGTCTCTGGGAGCTGGGTGGGTGATGATTTAACTCTGCAAAGAGCCAGAATTGCTGCCTGGCCATTCCTGTCCTGTGCATCAGTGGGGACAAGTTTACCATGGAGAAATGAGTGTGCAATTAATATGGAAAATGAATAGCTGAGCTGTAAATGGGCTCACTGGGAGAGCCATGGAGCCCATGGAGAGAATGTTAATGTGTTGCCATGTTATTGGTGCTAATCACTTAAAATGTGCTTCTTTATTAGTGGCTTTAATGAGAGCCACTTAAACTGTGCATTAAAAAGAGGAACTGCAGAGAGGGACGACAGACTGGGTAGCAGACAGTCATAATTTTAATTGAAATGCTTTTAGTACAAAAATATAAGAAAACCTGGAATCCAGTAATCCTTTTGACTTTCTGAAACCTGTTCCATTATGTCTCATCAATTAATTTTGGTTCCAGAGCTTGGGTTATTTGTTTTCCTAAACTGTGATGGGTTTGAGTCCCTGTGATGAGTTTGTTGTGGGATCAGCCCCTTGCAGGGAAGGGCAGGATCCTGGGGAAGATGGGGTTACATTGGCTGAGCTGCCCTTGAGGGTTTGGTCAGTGTTTACCCCTTAATTATTTGTGATTTGTTTTAATGACAACGTGGACCTCAGGTAGGATTTAACCCTTCGTGGTGTTGAGGTCCTGCCTGGGTCAGGTGCTCTGCCTCTGCCTTGTTGGTGGCCACTGGGAACCTGTCCCTGGTGCCACTGCCTGGGATGGAGACCTCCCCTTTCCTTTCTTCGCCCTGGACATTATCATTTTTCCCTCTAGGTAGTGAAATGTAGGGCAGGTTGGTCTGGAATCTCACAGGTTGGTTGTTCTCCCAAGAGCAGCCCCGTGCTGATGCTCCTCCTCTGATGTCTCCACAGGCTTTTTCCCAGGGAGCTCTCAGGGATGTGATGCTTTCCTCAGACACAAGATGACCCTCATTTCTCCCTCCATCCTGAAGAAGTACGGGATTCCCTTTGACAGGGTAGGTCCTGAGGAATCCATTCTGCACCCGGGCAATTGGCTCCCTTTCCAAGGGCTTTGTTGTGCTGAGTGCAGCCCCTGCAAACCTGGTCTGGTTTGGGCTTTCCCTGAGACACTGGAGGGAAGAAAAGCTGTCACTGAACAAACTGGCAATTAGGGAGCCTCTCTGAGCTAATGAGGATGTTCTGGCTCATCAAGGGGCAGCCAAACCCCCCCAGTGATTCTGAAACACTTTTTTATCTTCTGGTGGATCCAGGATGACCCAGAGTGGAGCTGCTGTGCTGGTTCCCTGTTGTGTAAGTGTTCCTGCTGCTCTAAGCCTGGAAGGATCCCTGCAGCTCTTAAGCCCTGATTTGAAAAGAAGGGTCATGTTTATTTGGTATGATCGTTTTAATGTGCTTATTCTTAAAGTCTTGTGGCAAGAAGTAAATCTCCTCAGCCAAGTGTGGTTACAGGGATTTGTATCTGTGCAGAATCACTCAAACTGCTGCTGCTGCTGGGTGCTCCCAGAGCTGCTGTGGGAAGTGCCAGGGGCCTGCTCCAGACTGGCTTCATGGAATCATGGAGTGGGAAGGGACCTTAAATCCCACCCAGTGCCACCTCTGCCTGGGCAGGGACCCCTCCCACTGCCCCAGGCTGCTCCAGGCCCTGTCCTGCACGAGTGGCCCTTGGAGGAGGTCACTATTCACAGGCAGGGGACAAGTGCCATTTTTCCTGAGGAGCAGAGACAGGATCCCTTCATCCCAATTCTTGGCAGATTTCAATGAAGTTGAAGTAGGCAGCATTTATAAATCTCTATAATGCTGTTCTGGAAAAAAAGAAACAGATCAATACTAGGGCTTTTTAATAATTAAAAATGTGTATTTCTGTAATCTCCTATTGATTTCTCCGTTTATTCCTCAAGAGCTTGCAGAAGTCAGTAAATTCGGGGCTTTCTTCATGAGTGGCAGTTTGTGCTGGCTTCCCTTCAATAGTTATTACTTTTCTGCATGGCCTATCCATCATCTGGAGTGTTTTCTAATTTATTGTGGGATAATGTTGACAGCAGTGCCATGGATGGTGTGGGCTGAAATGGAGACCCCAGGATGTGCATTCGGTGACAGAGACATAATCTGTCCATCTTCTGAAGGCAGCAGAGGGGACTCTGGGGTTTGTGGAGGGGCTGGCTGCAGGCTGCACTCCAGCACCTCCTGAAATCCTGCGGGAGCTTCTTGTGTACCACAGCAGCTTTTATTCTCTCCTTTTTAAATTATTCTTGTAATGTCAATGACATCAGCAAGTTGAGATGTTTGAACTTCTGTCTGTTTACCTTCTGCCTTTGGCCCCATCGTGGTATTGGGAAGTGCAGTCCCTGGAGTCTCCGTGGGCTCAGGGACTTCTCCTGTGGAAGGAATCCAAGCAGAATTCTTGGCCTGTGGCAGCTGGGAGAGGTCTCTGAGCACTGCTGGCTGGGACAGACAGGGAAGGTCAGGCTTTGCCCCTCCTGTGCCCCGTGG
Source organism: Sylvia borin (assembly GCA_014839755.1). Taxonomy (NCBI): domain Eukaryota; kingdom Metazoa; phylum Chordata; class Aves; order Passeriformes; family Sylviidae; genus Sylvia; species Sylvia borin. The sequence continues at coordinate 5,405,644 of CM025983.1, forward strand.
AGGGGAGATGCTGCTGCTTGAGGGGCAGCTGGGCTGGGAGCTGCTGCCCTGCTTCAGGCCATGCTCTTAACAATTAAACTTCTTTTTTTTCCCAGTGATTTTTCTGCACAAGATATAAACAGAGGGTTTCTTTAGAGGCATCAGGATTGATTTGCTTCTGATTCCAGCTGTGTGAATCTGTAGAGTTCAACCTTTATTGATAATGTTCATAAGGCTTATTGTTGTTTTCATTTTATCAAAGTCGAGTCACAGGATGGTTTGTGTGGAAAAGGACCTTAAAGTGCCACCCCTGCCATGGGCAGGGACATCTCCCACTGTCCCAGGGTGCCCCAATGTCCAGCCTGGCCTGGGACACTGCCAGGGGTCCAGGGGCAGCCACAGCTGCTCTGGACAATTCCCAAAGCAGACAAAGGATGCGCTGTAATTTTTTTGGTATTTGATTTTTGGGTGACCAGATGTGAGCGAGGCTGAAAAATGAGTGGGGAAATTAATACAGGGAGGGGCAGGAGGTGCTTCAGAAGGCCCCTGCCATGCAGAAGGCATGTTAGCAGGGAAATCCAGGGCTCCTGGCTGCTCTGGCACGGGGCTGGGAATGAAGGTTTGGAACTGCCTGAGCCAAAGTGGTCACATCAAAGATTTATTGATCTTTTGTAAGGAGACCCTTCTGTAACTGGAGCCTGCAGGTGTAAATAGTTCAGACCATGTGAGCCCTTGTACCCAGTGCTGTGACTTTTTCCCTGCAGAGAAATGTGTGAGCATTCCTGCAGTTCCCCAGGAACGTTCCAGGCTCCAGAGCTGGCAGTGGCTGCTCTGCCCAGCCTCCAGAGGGAAGAGATTCAATCCGTGGGGGACTTTAATGGCTCTGTGTTCTCAAGCTGCTGCATTAAGTGACCCGTGGGGTGTCTCCTCCTTTTCCCTTTCTGTGCAGATCACCCAGGAAGCTGGGGAGTTCATGATCACATTTCCTTATGGTTACCACGCCGGCTTCAATCACGGCTTCAACTGCGCCGAGTCCACCAACTTCGCCACGCTGCGCTGGATTGACTATGGCAAAATGGCAACACAGGTGGGCTCCGGGCTGGGGACACTGCCCCCGGGGCTGGGACACTGCCCCTAGACTGGGGACACTGCCCCCGGGGCTGGCACACTGCCCCTAGGGGTGGGGACACTGCCCCCGGACTGGGGACACTGCCCCCGGGACTGGGACACTGCCCCCGGGACTGGGACACAACTCAGGGACACACAGCAGCCCCCTGGGGCTGTCACCTGCCCTCACTCCTGAGGGCAGCCTGGAGAATGCCTCTGCCTGGGGACCTGCTCTCCCACTGTCCCCCCGTGCTGGTTTTGCCTCCTGATAATTTGTTTTATTCTGAGGGTGCAGGAATGGCTTTCTCAAGTGTTACAGTCACTTTGTGAACAGGCTGGTTTGGGGTTGGTAAGTTGGAATTAGTTTTCTGGTGCCTCCAGACTGGTTTCACAGTGAGTGAGGTGACTGATGTAACTGAGCACAACTCATTAGGTACACACTGGAGGGGAAGGAATAAGCTGGAAACACTTTTAAGCTTTAATAACACTGTGGTAATAACACTCTGAAAATACCTGAATTCCTCTAATCTGTGCACTCAGTTAAGTTTGGAGAGTTATGTTTGTGTGGTTATTTCTCATTAGGGCAGATTCCTGCTGTGCTGTGGTTTGTGACAGCCCTGGTGCTCTCCTGCTTTGGAGTCTGCAGAATGACCAGCAAAGCTCATTCAGTAGAATCTGGGGAGTTTTGCCATGAGCAGGAACACCTTCCACTGTCCCAGGTTGCTTCAAGCCCTTGGCCTTGGACACTTCCAGGGATGGGGCAGACATTTGGATTTGTTCTGGAGGTGAAGGGATTGCAAGGAAAACCTTAAACTGTAAGAGGCCTCAAATCAGTGTCAGGTGTCTGAAACTCAAAAATGGCCAAGCCACCTTGGTTTAAAATGTAAGAAATGGTGTTTGTTTGCTGTGACCTTGTAAAGCAGGTTTATGTGTCGTGAGTGGTCATGGTATTACACCCCAGAAAATGGGGTTTATCATGGAAATTCAGACAGACCCTTAACTACAACAGAGCCAGCAGGCACCACTGGAATATTAAAAGCAATTTTGGGTTCAGCCATGTGTTCACAAACAAGTGACATTTGGGAAGTGCAGTTTTAGATGGAGCCTCCATGCTTACATTGTTAAGCAGCGTAGCGTGAAATTACTGAACAAGCAGCAGCAGAGCTGGAGCAGATCTGGGGACACAACGTGGAAACGGGGAAGGAGATGCCCAATTTATTCCCATTGCACTCCCTGGCACTTGTCTGTCCCGAGCTTCCTGCTTAATAATTCTCTAAAGCATGTGTTAATGAGCCCTGGGATGCCTGACTGGGGCTCCCAGCTGAGGGGGGAGTTTGTGAGGACAAAGTTCTGTTTAAATCTCATCTGAGGTTAAGCAGGACCTGAGGAATGATCAGCTGAGGGTGTGCACTGCCTGCACCTCTGTGGGGAGAGAATTCCTGGAGCAGCAACAGGAGGGAATTGCTGCCTGGCACAGGGTGCCCAGAGCAGCTGGGGCTGCCCCTGGATCCGTGCCCAGGGCCAGGGCTGGGAGCTCCTGGGACAGGGAGCTGTCCCTGCCTTGGCAGGGGAGGCATGAGATGAGGTTTAAGGTCCCTCCCAACCCACACCGTGCCACAATTCCTGAGTATGTCATTTTTAGTTAACTGCTACAACTTTCCTGTATCTAAAAACTGGCTTTATTGATTTATATGCTCCCAGGCACAATTAGATTGTCCTGGCTCATGTGCAGGCAGGTTTGGGGTTTTTTTTCCTTACCATATACTCATTTATAAGAGTTCTTGGGCAGTGTGAGCTGGGCAGTGCCCAGCAGCCTGGGGGTGATTCCTCCTTCCCTTGGGCTGCCAGCACAGCAGCACTCAGGAGAGTGGGGACAAGGCAAGGTTCACAATTAGCCTTGTAACACTCTCCTGGACATGATCCTGGGGAGGAGGTTTGGATCCTGCTCTGCTGGGAGCTCTGTGTGTCAGTGGTGCAGGCAGGAGAGGAAGGTAATGCTTCACCTTGGAGAGCAGAGCTGTGCTAATTGCCTGCCAGATGGGTGCAATGTTCTGCATCCCACTGAGAGCCTGCCTGGGCTGTAAAAAATACAGAATAACCAGCCTGGAGTGTAAAGATCAGCTTCTGAGACACTGCTCCTGCTCTAATTGTAGAACAAGTGTCAGGATTAGCAAAAAAAAAAAAAAATAGCCATGGCTGCAGAGTGTGGGAAACTAACCATGGGTAAATCCACTTGTATCTGTAAATTAATAACCAGAGCCTAAAAACTCCAGAGGAAATTGGTTTGGTGATTACCAAGTGAATAATCTAAGCTGTGCTGTTTGGTTCAAAGCTTTTGGAGAAGGTGGTGTGAGGTTTTGGAGCCTCTTTCCTTGGGTTTTTAGTTGGAACAGGAGCTTTTGCCCCTTGGGTCAGATTTTCTGATCCTCCAGCCCCAGTGCTGAGGTGCTTTGTGGCAGACACATTTCACGTTGTCCTTGGTGAGGTGCAGCCATCTCCAGTTCTCTGTGCTCTCAGCAAGTGTCAGATCCAGGGGAAGGAGGATTATCACCTCCTCCTCCACGGTGAGAGTCCCGTGGTGCTGCCCCTCTGGATGTGGATGTCTCCCCTGCAGCTGGACACTGTGCCCAGAAGTGCAGGAGAGAGCAGCTTTGAACTGTTGTGCCATTTCTTGCTGCTGTAAATGTCTCCATCTGTCCTGGAGGAGCCTCCTGCTGCTGCTGGTGACTGCCAAGGTGACTTTGAGACCAGCCTCAGCTTTCCTCCTTCTCCTGATCCTGGGGAAAGCTGCTTCTTGTTTGGGGATGGGAGAGACTTCAGCGTTCCTGATTCAGGGCTGCAGCTGAGGAGGGATGGGTTTATTTGGGTATCTTACAGTTAATGTTTGCCTGCATAGGCAGAACTTGGAAATCAGGGAGAAATATTTTCCTTTGTTCTCTGTAGTTGGAGTTCCTCACTCATTTGTCTTCCATTTGTCATATTTTTTTCTGTTTGGTTGTTGAAAAAAGCTGCTGAGTGAAAGGCAGGAAATTAAAATTTTCATTCCTTACTATCTTTTTTTAAAATTTCTTTTTATTTGCACCATGAGCCTGCAGTTCCTGCCTGGATTCCTGGTATTTTGTTTCTGAAAGCCCTTGGATGCCACCACCAGAGGATTTTAGCAGCTGTGTCTTTGCCCAAAGAACCCTTTTCTAAAGCAGAGGGTTCAGGAAAGTGCCCTCCCTGTGGTCGAGGTGGCCTGGGAGCCTCCTGCTTTACAGAGATCCTTTCAGAGTGTAGAGCTTTAGCAGAAATTCAAATCCCAGCTCAGCTTTTCTATTCCTTTGGCAAACTGGACTGAAATAAGTGGATGGGAGGGGAACAATTTCTGCACTTTCCTTTCAATTAAGTGCAGCCACTCTTGGAGAAGGTCTGGGTTCCTGCTGGCTGCCACTTTCACACCTTCCTTTATCTCCTGTTTACTCCAGAGAAACTGCTGGAATTCTCTCTCTCAACATAAAACAGGGTCAGGCTGCCTCTCCTGCCCAAATCCTGGGTTTGGGCTCTGAATTAAACTGCCCCTCCTGCCCAAATCCTACATTTGGGTTCTGAATTTAACTGCCCCTCCTGCCCAAATCCTGCATTTGGGAACCCCTCCTGCCCAAATCCTGCATTTGGGAACCCCTCCTGCCCAAATCCTGCATTTGGGAGCCCCTCCTGCCCAAATCCTGCCCTTGGGCTCTGAAATGAGCAGCTCTCCCCTCACCCCAGGCAGGGCTCCCATCAAACCCTGGCTCCAGAGCTCCAGCTCTGCTGCTCTCTGCCCTGGGGAAGGGGGACACAAGGAAAACTCTTCCCTTTGGATTTTCCTGCTCTGCCAAGAGAAGGGACCTTTTGGATCCCAGCCTGGGATCCTTTACATGGTTTGCTGCTTCCAAACCTTCTGCTCACTCCTTTTTTTCTGTGCTATATGTATAATATAGAAATAATCTGAAATTTACACTTGGATATCTAATTTAGTGTTGTCTAGCATATAATTTTCCAGGTAAAATTGAAGCTTTCTTCTTCCTATTCACATTTTAGTAGATTTTTCCCCCCCTTCAATATGTCTGTATTTCCCAAGGAAATAAAACTTGTCAGGTTTTTGCAGAAACCTGTTTGGTAATACTGCAAAATTGGTCCCCAAAATAAGGCAAACCAGAATTGTATTTTTGCATAACTTTGTGTCTATGCCTCAACTGACTCTAATTAGACCTTTTAAGCTTAGAACACATAAAAAAATCTATTATGAAATAGCATTTCCATAGTTTATTTTTGTCAGACGTTCAAAATTGCTCTTTTACTCTAATTAGACCTTTTAAGCTTAGAATACATTAAAGAAATCTATTATGGAATAACATTTCCATGGTTTATTTTTGTCAGATGGATTCAAAGTTGCTTTTGTACAAATTCTTCCACCTTTCTTCACACTTATTTTCTTGTATTATTTGTAAACACCCCTAATGCCCTGCTCATGATTCTGTGCAGGAAAAAGGAACTTTCACAGGTTTCTTTTTGTGCAGAGGTGGAAAGGGGATGGTTATTTTTTGGAAGCTTTGTTTTATCAGGTTTTTTTCCGAGCTCCTCTCCTGAAGTTCTGGCTGGGAGTTTCTTGGCACAATTTTTGTTAATGGAGGAAGAACACTGGGGTTGTGTGAGCAGAATCCGACCTGGATTTGCTGGGATTTGCTGGGATTTGCTGGGATTTGCTGGGAATTCCAGGGCTCCAGTGCTGGGGGTGCTGCTGGGTGGGGTGTCCCTGGGGTGGGTCACTGCCACCAGCTCCTGCTGTTCCTCCTCCCTGCTGGGATGGGTTGTTGGGTTTGCTCGGGCTGGGACAGGTCCCAGAGCGTTTCTGTCACACAGAAGTGTTCTTTGAGGGGGACTTGGGGTCACTGTGCTCCCCCCAGCCCCACTCCTGCAGCCCAGGGATGCTCAGGGAGCCTTTTGGGAGCAGGCAGGGAGGAATGGTGCCCTGCAGCCAGGGACAGGGGGAGGCCGTGGAAATCTTTCCTAATCGTTTTGTTTATGAAGCTCTGGGAAGAGTTTCCAGTGGGTTTCCTAATGAACTGGTTTGTTGTTGATGCTGGTAATTACTCTGCAAACGGGGGGTCAAGGCTCATCTTCTTTCCCACAAGCTTCCAACCACCAAGCATTAAACACAAACTCTGCAGTTTGGGCTTTTCCTCCTCCTCCAAGTTTAACTCCTCATTCACTCACAGAATTGCTGCCATTCATCTTTCAGGAGCTTGGACTGGCTGAGTGGAAGGAAGAGGGAACTGGAGCCCCAGACTGATTTTTCTGGCCTGTTAGACCCCAATGGCACATCTGTAATGTGGGAATAAACTGGATTTTTGCTGCTTGGCAGCACTGCCTGTACTGGGGGCTTGGTTCTGCCCAACAGCTGGAACTGTGTCCTGGGGATGGATGGGGGAAGCTGGGGGAGGTGTCTGTGTTCCTTTCCACAGAACCACCCCTTCCCCAGGAACTTGCTTTTGGGCGTCATTGTCATGGAAAAGCTTTAAAGTAGAAAAGCTTTAAGCAAAGATTTTGGTCTGGCATTTAAAAGCTGAAAGAGCTTCAATTTCGAGCACATTGGGTTTTGTGATGGATAAATTTCCATTAAGGCCAAGTGGGAGGCTCAGCTGAGTCTTACCAGCTGCTTTCATCTGGATATGAAGGTTTTTTTTCCCATGAAAACCAGAGGTGCCATTTAAATATGTCATTTTGGTGACTATTTCTAAGGAAAAGGCTTATTTTCCATTAACCTTTCCTGTGTGATGGAACTGCTGAGGTTCAGTTCAGTGTTAATAGTTGGGAACTGAGGGAAATATCCTCCCAAAACTGTTGCTGAAGGTTGGAGTTGAATGAGTCTGCACTTTTCCATAAATCATTTGGTTTTATGACTTCAAGGAGACAGTCATTTTATTTGACTGTTATTTTATATAGACTTATTTGTGTTTTTATGTTAAGAAATATTGCAAATAAGATAATGGTTGTGCATTCAATAGCCACAAATCCCCCCTATCAGTCTTGGAGCTGGAATTGATGGGACAGGGCTCCTGGTGTGGTCACATATTTTACCACAGGCTCCAAATTAGAGTTGCAGATAATAAAATAATGAGGAAAGGAAGAACGTTGGGGTTTCAGGCTGGAAAAAAAGGTTTAATTGTGCATTTCCTTACAGTATTTTTCCATGTGCGTATAGTTACTAAGGCCATTAACTTATGGAAAAGGAGAGGTGGGGCTGGGAAAAGCCTTCAGAAGGTGGAATAAGTGAAGTTCTGCAGATTTGGTGAACATGGAAACTCCTCTCTTGTTGCTCTTTTGGGTCTCAGCTCCTCTGTAACCAAAGGCAAAGCACAGACCCTAGAGCTGTTGAGTTTTGGTTGATTGGTCCCTTTTTCAGGACTTGCAGAGGGTCCTTGGAGAAGCCAGTGGTGAACATTCTGTTGTTCATTGTGGTGTTTGATGTGTGGCTCTGCCAGGAGCAGGGGCTGGCAGCCAGGCTGGGGACGTGGAGGGGGAGACCTCAGAGCTCCTGGCATTTCTCACCTGTCATTTGGACAGAATGTTTGTGCTGCCATTCAGCCCAGTGCTTTGGGTGATCATCTCACCCCAAAATCCTTCTCAGGGCTATTGATCCACAGGAATTCTGTGAATTCCCACACTGGAGCTTTGGGGTTCAGTTTTGTCTCATGTCAAGGAAATGAGGTTTCATATCTCTCCTTAGTGGTGGTGCTTTAGTGTTGACATGTTCATATTTTTTTTTCTTTCTATGAAGTTTAATAATAGTTGAATATAAAAGTGTTAGAATTTGAGGGAATTTGGGAGGATATATTCTGCAGAAACTGGGGTGGGGATGGACAGAGATGGGGGGGTAGGCATAATGTCTCAGGAAAAAAATGTCTTTATGAGCACAGTGAAATGCTTTGAAAGAAATACAGCTCTGTGTGTGTGGAAGGGGGAGAGCAGAGTGTGGGACTGGAGATCATTGCCAGGGAACAACCTTGCTGCTTTTGTCCTGCTGGAATGGGGCAGAGCAGGGAATTATTGCAAAGGCAGTTTGTTCCCCTTCCCCACCCTCACTCTCCTCCTGGTCTCCCCCATTCCTTACAGTGAAGAACATTCCCTTTTCCAGCTGCTGGAAGCAGCAGCAGGGAGGGAATGGGGAGATGTCCTGGCCATGCTGGGCTGTGACACAGCTGAGGAAATGTCACTGCACGCTCCGGAAGGAGCCCCAGAGGAAAGAGGCTTGGTAAATTATTCATGCTGGCTGGTGTGAAAGCGATAGAATTATATTAAAATTGAAACATAAACATGCATCATGGTAGATTTGTGGGCAGAAGGGAGCTTGGCTGCTGCAGGATGTGGAGATGGAGGCCACAGTGCTGAGCCCCAGCCCAGCAGCATCCCCAGGGCTGAGCCTGGGCTGCTCCAGCCCTGCCCAGGGGCTGCAGCTGGGGACACTCTGCCCCGAGGGCCTGGGGCTTGGCTGGCAGTGTGGGGGTGTGGATGTGTCTGGGCTGCACCCCGTGGGCCCAGGTCAGGGTCACCAAATGCAGAGTTCCCCTTTTGAGCCATTTTTCAGCCCCTGAGGAGGTCAAGCCCCAGGGCTGTGCTGGGGATCCACTTCTGTGTTCCTTTTCGTAGCTCTGCACAGGTGCTTTGAAACCTCCTCAAGGGAAATGTGCTCCGTCCCTCAGGCCAGGAGTGATGGAGGTGCCCTGGGAAGCTCCTGCCTGGGCTGGGCTTGGAAGCTTTGGTGCCATCTGTGTTCCTGCTCTGCTGTGGCCAAATTGCATTTCCAGCCTTTCTGGCCTCAGCCCTTTCTCATTAAATGGAGGCTTCCTGAAAGTGCCTGTCCATAAATGCTCCTTCCCACTCTGCACTCCTGTGACACCTCAGTCCCTGGGGTTCCCAGCACTGCCCCAGTCCCTGCAGGGTGAGGAGCAGGAGCTGGAGGATGTGGGATGGTGGAGAACTCACAGAAGGACTCTTCCCTCTCCCTGTCTCAGTGAATTCTCAACTCTGGCCATTCATTATTTAGTGATGGTGGTGAAAAGGGAAGGGAGAAAGGGGAGAAGCAGGTTTAATTTCAGGCATTTCTGCCAAAAGAATGCATAGAATGGTTTTGAGAAGGTGTGGAGGAAGGGTGGGGAAAAAAACCCAAAGCAGTCCTGCAAAGTGGCTCCAATTACCTCGGCCTCAGCTGGGAGTTGAGGAGCAATTTAGTGCAAGCAAAGCTTTGCCCCTCAGAGCAGAACCCCCAGGAGAGCTGTGGCTGCAGCCCCCAGAGGCACCTGGGGGGTTCTTGGGTCCTTTTCCATCCTCTGCCTTCTTTTGATGGAGTTTGTAAAGGCTGACTCTGAGAGTGATGGCAGTGCAGGGTGACAATCCCCTCGCTGCACTCAGTCTGTTGGTTCATCACAGCAAAGGAAACATCCAGGGGAAAGCTCCTGGGTCCTCTCTGTGCAGTGCAGGGGTGTAACTCCACGTGAGTTCAATGAGCATATGCCAGCTGAAATGAATAAAGCATGTTTTCTCCCACTTAATGGTTTGGATGCAGGCTGTACTTACTGCAGGGTTTTTATTTCTTCCCCTTTGTGCAGGATTGTTGTGCCAGGTCAGGATGTGGCAGTGTGAAGTTTAACTGCCCTGTGCTCTGGGTCAGGCTTTGCTTCCTGGAAGGCTTTTCTGAGTTATGAAGTGGTACCAATAATATCTTTTCAGCCTGGAAAACTCTGCCAGAGGGAGGCTGATGGAGGGAACGTGGGCTTGAGGGCAGACTCTGACCTGGGCTAGTGCAGCCAGGGGAATTGTGTCTAATGCCTGCAGCCCAGGACTCGGGCAGTGCCAGGCCCAGGAAGCTTTGGCTTGCTGTGGGGCTTAGAGGGAGAACAAAATCCTCGGGACCAGAGTTTTCCGTACCCTTGGGGAGTGGTGGGGTGCAGCTGCTTTTCCAGGAGCAGGCCGAGCTGGGGTCCTGTGGGCAGGGCTGGTTCCCCGGGGCAGGTGCCAGGTGTGACACGCCAGGTCTCTTGCAGTGCACGTGCCGCAAGGACATGGTGAAGATCTCCATGGACGTGTTCGTGAGGGTGCTGCAGCCCGAGCGCTACGAGCTCTGGAAGCAGGGCAAGGACACTGCTGTGCTGGACCACATGAAGCCCACGGCCCTGAGCAGCCCCGAGCTGGACGCCTGGAACGAGACCAAGGCTGACCTGAAGGCCAAACTGCTCCGCAGGTAAAGGCAGAGAGAGTTTGTCTCTGAGCCCTGGCTGTGGCTGCTGCAGTTCTTCACTGCAGGGAGGTCAAACCCTTCCTCTTGTCCCTTTCCTACAGTTCTCATGCCATTTGTCTGGGGTGATGTGTCCCTCACGCTCCTGTTTCCTTCCCATGCTGTAAAAGCACGTGCTTTTCAAAGTGGGACGCTTTGTGCCCCCTCACATCTCATCTCTTATCCTGGAAGACCAAAAAATCTACAGTGAGCATTTAGAGCTTCACTGATCAGAAAGCAGGAGTTAAAAAAAGCCCATCGGTTGCAAAGGGGATTTTATGCATGCCTTTCTGTGCTTCCTTTGATCTTTGTATTAATTTTCTACAAGTCTGTGATTTTTGTGTGTTGCAGCATGCTTGAATTGAAAATCTGGCATGCTAACCTTTTCCTGTTGGAATCTTGCTTTATAGGATAGGAGATGAGGAAGAGGACAACAAACATCGGTATGTGACTTCCCTCAGCAACCTCAGTCACTTCATTCTTTTTCCTGGCAAGTTTCTTAAAGTAGCAACTCTGGGACTCTTTTCCTCCATCACTGAGTTTTTTGTGAAAGCCCCCAGGAAATCTTTGGGCTTCATCTTGGTTTGGATTTCTGTGATCTCTTCATCACTGGAGGACCTCTCCTGGCTCTTTGGTTTTCACTCCTGAGTTGCTGTCCCGGGCTGGCAGGGATGTGTGGTGGTGGCTGGGGAAAGGGAGCTGGGCACTGATCAGAGTGCTGCTGCATTTCTGTGACTGCTCAGGGCTCCTGATGGAGCTGATGTTTGCACAGTGTAAGGTACTGTATGAACACCAAGGATTATTTTCCCTCCCTGAGCCTATTACCCAGCAGAGAATCCTCTCTCTCAGCCTGAGCCTATTGCAAATGATCCAGGTACTTTTTTTGCTTATCTGTTCAGTGTTTCCTGGATTATTTCAGCATTATCCTGAAGCAGTTTTGAGGCTGTTCAATACTCCTTAGCAGTACTTTCTCTTGTGCTTTTGTCTTTCCAAGACATGGTTTTACTTGAAGCCTGACTTTTCTCAGCAGGATGGAGGGATGGGATTCACCCCTGCCCAAACCTTCACAGTTGTAGCTACTTAATTTAAGTCACTTTGTGGTCTGTTCTTCAAAGAGTACAAACGCTGCTTTTTTGTCAGCTCTCTTGGAAAAATGGAGCTTTTAAACTCTGCAGAGAGGTGTTATTTCTTCTCTGAGGTCAGTCAGACTTGGTTACCTTAAAAAACCCAGCTTGGTTTACTTTATGGCTTCAGCAAGAGACTGTGTCAGTCCAGTCCCCAGCAGCCCATCTCTGCTGTGTGGATTCTGTCAGACATAGAACAGCTTCACTTCTGCAAGTGCTCAGCCTTCAGCCTGTGGCTGTGGAAGCACTTTCCTGAAATGCTGAGCTTTCTGCCTCTCTCCCCCACAACCCCAGAGTGAGAAGAGCCCTGCAAAACACATCTTTTTTTTCCTCTCCTGTGAGTACAACGCTCCGTGCTGTCATTTTTGCCTGGTATTTCCACACCACAGGAATAAAACACACTTTGCTAAAACCAGCTTGTAACACTTGACTCTGCTCCTCCTTCAGCTGCAGAACGTTCCAGCTGCAGTGGCAAAGCCTTACAGCTTTATCTTCACCTCCCACCCCACGTTCCCCTCCCAGGGAAGGTGCTGTGTGCTTGGAATATGGGTGAGGAGCAGAGCTGATCCTTCTGGGCTCAGCCCCTGTTCCTGCTGATGACTGTCCTGCAGGTGTGAAGGCACCAGCTCTTCTTGGAGGGCCCCATCTGCTCAGAGTCTGGCAATTAGAGGTCCCTGTGCATATGGATCAACTTGCTTTTCTATTCATCATTCAGCTCGGGTTGAAGTTATTTTCTCTCCCTTCTTTTTCAGTTTAAAGGCTGATTAAGGGTTCTTAACTCTGTTGTGCCCCAAATCTAATTAGCAGCTGAGTTTTCTGGGCTCTGAGGACGGGGAGCTGCTTTTTAGCTTTTTTAGACTTTGGGACTGCTGAGTGAAGTGTGGTTTAGTCTTTGTCACACGGTGGATGTGAGGCCATAAGGAAAATGCTGCTTTCTACCCAAGAAGAAGTGCCTACATGCTAAAAATGGGGTAAAAATCACAAGTTTCTGAGTCAGTCCTTTTGGGAAAGGAGAGCTCGTAGATTTAAACCTGAAATTCAAGGAGCAGTTCTACAGCCCTGTCCAGCCCTGTGCTGGGGTGGAGTCACTGGGATTTGGGGCTGCCCCAGGGCTCACAAGGCTCTGAAGCTGTGGCTGTGCTTGCACAGTGTCAAGGCTTTATCTTGTCCCACTGTGCCCAGTGGGACCCTGGGGAGGGGACCCAGCTGGCCCCGAGTGGCCAAGGGGAAATCCTGTGCCATAAAATGTTATGGGGAGCCATAAAAACTGGGAGAGAGCAGGAAGGAGGGGTTTGGCTTCTGAAGGGGCATTTTTGGGGACTGGCTGGGCATTGCTGTGCCTGGGGAGGTGGTGAGTGGATTTCCTGGGCTTCTTTCTTTCTTTTTTTATTCTTTCCTTCACCTCTTAAACTGCATTTGTCTTGACTTAAAAGTTTCTGGCTCTTGTTCTTCCCATTTTCCCTCCCTGTCCCTGTCGAGCAGTGGGGAGTGTCTGTGAGGGTACTTGGCTTCTTACAGTTTCCAACCCAAAAATCATGTCCTGACTTCTGAATTTCCATTTCTCTTTGCATTGTGACTCCTGTAATCTTAGCCTTGGTGGCATTGACTTTAAAGAATGAACAGCATTGCTATTGCCTCGTTAGTATTTGTCTGTTCTTATTAATATGCATATTTTTTAGTTAAATTTCTTCAAGGCCTTGGACCTTCTGAATTTACTGCTGAAAAATCATAGACTGCCTATTGATTTTGCTCTGGGCATTCATTATAGTGTGTTTTTGGGAACTGGCAGTGCTGGGTAATGTCTCAGAGCTGGAAGATGATGTTTTGCAGACTTCCAGCAGTTTGCCAAAGGGAGGCACGGACAGAATGGAAAGAAATAATGGAATGGAGGCAGAGGATGAAAGAGAGATTTAAACAAGTTTTCATCTGTATTTTGAAATACAAGCGAAATAGATTGAAAACACAATTAAAATCACTTTAACTGCAGCTTGTGAGCTTACATTAGTAATGGTAGGGAAAAGCTCTTCAGGAAACCCAGACAATTAATGGCTGCTGTGAATGGATCTTAAATGTTGTGTTATGCAAGGTTCATCTGTTCCCTTTCAGATATCTCTTCTGCCCTGTAGCTATTTTAGCTACCTTGTGTTTTCTCTCCAAAGAAGATCCTTTTGTTTTGTATTCAGCTTTTTAAGTCAGTGATGGTTTTCTATTTTGAAGGCTGCTCTTTTATGTCAAATCACACTTCTGTACTTTCAGGTCTCACAGAAAAAGGAGTCAACCCAGAAGACACAAAACAGAGGATCAGAAGTCTCTTGGGGATGTCATGGCTCTTGAAACTGCCTTGGAAGATGTGAAAGTAAAAGAGGAGCTCAAAAGGGGCCCGGACCTGGAGGAAGAGGAGAGAAGCAAAGGGATGGAGGGAGAAGGTGAGGCCAGACCAGTGAGGAGCTGGAGTGAGCTCTAAAACACCTCTGTGAATAACTTGTCTGCTGCTTTTATTTCTGTTGAAATATCAGCAGAGTTTCCCCCAGTATTAAATCTCTGCTCACTGAAATATGTCATCATTCACAGCAGCAATTGATTTTTTCCCTCTCTTTAAGGATTCGATCCAAATAGCTTTTTTGGCAGGGCTGGAGAATTCTGTAGGCCCAAACTATTACAGGGCTGTAAAAATATATATTACGTGAGGAATATTTTAAATTATTTCATAGAGAAACAAATAAATGTATTTTTGTGTCCTGCTCTGAAAAAGAACGATTTGTGCACTGCCTTGTGCAATTCATCTTTCCTCTTTCCCTCCCTTTGTTCCCATTTCTCAGAGACTGAATCCAGAGAGCCTCAGTTTGGGTGGGATCCACAGCTGCTGCGTGAGTCCCACTTGGGTTTCTTCAAGTTTAGCTGGAGCAGGGAGGCTTTTCAGCTTCCACTGCATGAAACAGAAAATCTTTGCTTAAAATAGAACCCGGCTGTGACAACTCCCAGTCCTTTGGGATTCCTTCTGCTCATCCAGCCCCCAGGCCTGGGCACACCCTTTGTGCAGGGGGCTCTTTCTGTGCCACCTTCTTCTTGCCTGTGTAGAAAGGGTTGGAGTTCTTGCTGGGAAAAAGCTGCTTTTTTCCCCCCAATGTGTGGTTAAGTGGTTTTTGTGTCTGTGACACTCCCTCTGAGGCCTCTCCAGCACTGCTTACAGGGAATTATTTTACATCCATTGTATACATCCATTATTTGTTTAGCATTTGGAGAAACTGATGCTGCAAACTGTTTAGAGAAGCTCGATAATGATCTTAAAGGAAATCTGTGGAAGCTCTGGGAAGAGAGTTGAGGGCTTTGTTCATAGTCTGCCAGCTAGACAGTGTATTTTCTTTTTACTGGAAATAAGGAGTTGGAGAACCATTGTTGCACAGTGCAGACACTTAATTTCTATTGCCCTAAGCTTGAGAGCATCAGCAGTGTGTTAAATTGTCTGCTCTTAGCTCTTGTACAAGTTTAACACTTGATGCTTGTAATAAATGGCCCGAAAATGCTGATTTTTCTTCGGAGACGAGAGATAAGTGACAAGGACAGATCTGAGATCATTAGAATGGCCAAGGAATAATAAAAACTCTGTTCTAGCTGAATGGCTTCCAAATCATACACTTCCACCACTTCTTACGAGCTCTGTAGCTGTTGGCTCAGGAGGGAAAAGCTTATTTTCAGCACCATTGCAGAAGTGCCACTGGAGCAAACTCCAGCTTGGTGTGGCTGCTCACAAATATTCAGCTTTCCTACTGCAGTACAGCAATTAAATCCCAATGACTTCTTTTCTTCCACGCCCTGCTGTCTGCATTGCCTCTCACCAGTGTCTTAGGGTTTCATCTTGAAGAAGAAAACAGCATCTGTTTGGATGGCCCTGCTCGTGGCAATTCTGCTCCCCCACCTTCTGCACTTCCTCTCTTTATTTCCCTGGTTTTAATTTGACTTCATTTTCTATTACACCAGGAGAGATGACCTTGAGAAGGAGAAAGAGTGAGATTTCAAAGTAGTCATGGTTCCAAAGTGGGTCTTGTGCTTTGTGTTGGTTCTTTGGACAAGCTGAGTATTTATAACTCGAGGTTTTCAGGATTTCTGACCCAGATCCCTTACAGTGTTTACTTTTGGTTTTTATGACTCAGCTTTATATTTATAATTTATGATGTTGCTATTAATATATTTAGAATTCTTAGCAGGTTGTCTTGGGCCCTTAGGAAGGAGAGTGTTGAGGCTTTGCCCTTGCCTGGGCGTGCTGAGCAGCAGAAGAACCCTCCTGCCAGTCAGCAGCTCTCCCTGTGGGGCTGTGCAGAGGAGCTGCAAAGCTGAGTGCCTCCTGCAGGGCTGGGGCTCAAACCTCCAGGCAGCCCCTTCCAGGGCCTCACCAGCCTTTCCAGGGAGGAATTCCTGCTGGTGTCCACCCTGAGCCTCCCTGGTTCAATCTGAGGTTGTTCCCTCCTGTCCCTGTCCCTGTTCCCAGAGCCCAACCCCCTGGCTGTCCCTCCTGTCAGGGAGTTGTGCAGAGCCACAAGGAGCCTCCTTTTCTCCTTCTGGGCCCCTTCCCCAGCTCCCTGAGCTGCTCTCAGTTTCCTGAGCTCTGCTGAAGGTTCAGATTGTCCCTGGACAGGCAGCACAGCACTGCCCCGTTGTTCCCTGTGTCCCACCCACAGCTGCTGCTCCTGCAGTGGGAGGACAGGGAGGGTATTCCTCTCTGGACCTGCCTGTGCATCTGTGCCTTCAGATGCTTTCCCTTCCTGGAAGTGTTCAGGGTCGCCAGACAGGCTCTTGGAATCTTGCCTCCCTTTTTCCTGGCTTCTGATTCCATAGATTCACTTGCAAACTCACTTAATGCAGAAACTTTCAAGCACAGTTCTCTGTGCCAGCTGCTGTCAAATTACCCTTTAGAAGTCAATAAAGCTGGTGAATGGCATTTGTGGTGCTGTTGGGGAGAGAATTCTTGGAGTGTATAGAGAGTAAATATGATCTGGTTTTGTGCAACTGGGGAGAAATCCAATTTGCCTTTCATTCAATATGTTTGTTTCTCTAAGGAAATTCAATATTCCTTTCTCTGTGACAGAACAAACCAGTTTATCTGAGGGACTGCCTACACGAGTACAACTATAATTATTTGAGCTGGACTTGTTCCCATTTTTATAAGTTAGTGTAAATAAAGTGATCAGACTTCTAGGAAATGCTGGGGTTAAGGTGATCCCTAGGGGATTCCAGCAGGGATTTTGGCACTTTATCCTATTGTGGGATTATTCACCCTTCTTCCTGCAGAAACCTCTGTTATGTGATGGTTATTCTGATTTTCCATTCGTGGTCAGGTTTGGTGTAGCCTGAAGGGGAGGGGTCGGGGTTGGTGAAAGTTCTTCACTGGGGTGAACAGACTGTCCCTGATTATCCCAGCCTGGAGATTCCCCCTCAGTGGAGAGCAGGAATTTTAATCACTGCTGTAAAACGTAGATCCCTTCACAGGGAAGAGAGGTGGGGAAAGCTTCTCCAGGCCAGTGCTGCCTCTGGTGACAATACTGAGATGTTTATCTGCTCGAGAAGTGTTGTCACATCCACGAGGGCTGTGCAGATAAACTGAGTGACAGTGAGCTGGGAGAAGCAAGGACATGGATGTGAGTAAAGGATATCTCGGGATCCAGCTGAGCTCTCTGCTGCACCTGATTTATGCTTTAAAAGCATTTTTAAAAAAAGCTTGATAGCAGAAATCTTTGGGTAATAATGATTCAGGTATCTTTGTTCAGTTCTTCATTTCCTGGGGCTGTTGGGTGCATTGACACAGTAATTCCCAGATAAGAGCTGTGCTTGCAAACACAGGGAGCAGCAAACTGCTGAGACAGAATGGGGCTCTCCAAACTCTTTTGACTGCACCTCCTTATCAGCAAAAAAAAATCTGAGCACACCTCCTGATGTATGTCTTTATTTATATACAGATTTATTCATGGATAGTACAGAAATACACATGTACAGGTGTATTTCTGTGCTAATGAACCCATTATGAATATACAGAAAAACAGAGACTGGAAAAGGAAGGCATAAAGATAAAAAAATACTGTTTAAAATATTTATTTTATTAGTGGGACAAAAATATTTAATTCCTGCACCCCAGTGGATGGTTTTGTGCCCCTGTCTTTAGAGGACAAAAAACTTGAAACACAGAGTCAGGGCTAATGTGACATATTACAGGTTTTTGGCACACTGGCCAGTTTCTTAGGGATTTAGATATTTTCCCTCCAGGAAACTTTTTTAGCAGCCTTTGTGCTCCAGTCAGGAATTGAGCAGTCCATAGAAATGACACAAGTATTTTCTTTCTGAAGCAGCTTCTCTAGGTCAGTGCTGAGGCACAGCTGAGTGTGTGAAGCTCTCAGAGTGCTGTTGGAACACAGAAAATCCATCATGGGATGTGCCAGCCCAGCACCGAGCTCTGGGGAAGGAGAGAGGTGCTGTATTCCTGTTGGAATACAGTGATTCCATGATGGGAGATCCCAGCCCAGCACTGGGCTATGGGAAAGGAGAGAGTTGTGTGCCCAGTGGATCGCAGTAATTCCATGAGGGGTGTGAGGTTTTCCAGCCCAGCACTGGGCTATGGGAAGCAGAGAGGTGTGTGCTCACTGGATTGCAATAATTCCATGAGGGGTGTGAGGTTTTCCAGCCCAGCACTGGGCTATGGGAAGCAGAGAGGTGTGTGCCCAGTGGATCACAGTAATTCCATGAGGGGTGTGAGGTTTTCCAGCCCAGCACTGGGCCCCGGGGAATCAGAGAGGTGTGTGCTCACTGGATTGCAATAATTCCATGAGGATGGAGGAGGGATGCTGGGTGCCCAATGGATTGCAATAATTCCATGAGGGGTTTTCCAGCCCAGCACCAGGGAAGCAGAGGGACGCAGCATTCCCAGGAGCTGTCCCTCAGCGTGGCCGTTGTCTCCAGCAGGGGAGTGCCGGGCCAAGGCGCGGCCGCCGAAGGCCAAGGGCGAGAGGAAGAAGAAGCAGCCGTTCCCGTCGCAGCCCACGGTGCCCCAGCAGCCCCCCGAGGCCCCGGCGCGGCCCCCGGTGCCCCCGGTGCCCCCGGCCGTGGCGCAGGGCCGCCCGCCCGCGCCGCTCAACGTGGTGCAGCCCTCGGAGGCGCCGGCCGAGGAGGACGAGTTCAGGCCGCGGCCCATCATCCCCATGCTGTACGTGGTGCCCCGCAGCAAGAAGGTGGTGTTCGACAAGGAGCACATGTCCTGCCAGCAGGCCTTCGAGCAGTTCGCCACGCAGAAAGGGCTGGGCTGGCCCCAGGGCCCCGCCAAGGAGCAGGACGGCGCCGAGGCCGAGCAGGCCGAGCTCAGCGCGGAGGTGAGAGCGGCACTGCTCGGCCCGGGTGGGACCACAGCCTGGTTACAGGGTTAGAGGGTGGCAGCCTGGCCTGGGGCTGGGTCTGACTGGATCAGTGTTCAGGTGCCTTCCAGCCCAAACCATCCCCAGGGCCAGCCTGGGTGGGAGCACAGCCGGGTTAGAGGGTGGCAGCCTGGCCTGGGGCTGGGTCTGACTGGATTGTCTTTCGGGTCCCTTCCAGCCCAAACCACTCTGGGATTCCACAGTTCACAATTTCCGTGGAGTTCCCGGCTGTGTAAGTGATTGAGCAGACGTTTCACGAGCTGATGGAATTGGCAGCTTGCAGGTGTTCTGAGGCTGTCCTGACTTGAAGAAAACTCTGTAGTTTACCCAACTTCTTAAGAGTTAGTGTTGGCTTTTGTCTGCTCCAGGAGTTGGCTCGGAGGGCTTCAGTGGTTCAGCCAAAAGGCAGAGAAAAGATTGCTGTGTGAATCCAAGAACTCTCTGTGACAGGGGCTCTGCCTCTCTTGTCCTGTTCCCTCCTTGGGGGCTGCCCATCCAGCTTGTTGTGCTTCCTTCCAGGCTGCTTCTGCCTTCTCCAAGGTGAAGATGGAGATCAAGAAGAGCCGGCGGCACCCTCTGGGGAAGCCCCCGACGCGCTCCCCGCTGTCCGTGGTCAAACAGGAGACCTCCAGTGACGAGGGTGAGTGAGCACCCCAGGGACGTGTGGTGTCCTGCCTGGTGTCCTGCCTGACCCAGGGAATTGCTGGAGCCTTTGACAAAACTGGGTGGCCTGAAGCTCTGTGTTACACGTAGCTGGTAGGAAATGCAGCGTGTTCCCCTTGCCGTAACCCATCTGGAAACAAAATTCCTCCGTGGGAGGTGTCGCTTCTCACCTCCCACCCTTTTTTCACTCAGGAGAAATATTTTGCTGGCTACAGGATGAGGCAGCATTTTGGGCAAAGGGAAAAAAGAGTGTGCAGAAAGTAATATCTGAAAGGCACAGCTTTGTCTTGGATACTGCAGTGGGATGAGATCTGTCCCCCTTGGAGGCAGTGGAGGTTAGGTCTGCTCTTGTGTGTGAGAAAAGTCAGTTCTAACCTTTTGCTTGGCTCCTAATTCACGTCAGTGTTGGGGTCCAACTTTCCTTGGCAGCTGCAGAAATGAGAATTAAAATGTTTTTCAGTGTTGAATTGTACATCAGTGATTTCTTCTTTTCCCACATTCTGGTCCCTGTGAATGCCCCAACAGTCTGGACTAAGGGGAAAGAAAATATTCTTACCTCTCCTCTGTTTTGTGGTATAATTTCCCACTTTGGGGCCTTTCCCACATTACTCAGTGTCTGGACAAGCCCCGAGGAAGGAGTTTTTGTGTGCTGGGTTGGGCACATGGGTGTAGCTGGCAGCTCCTGCTCAGCACTCCTCACTCCAAAGGACATCACCTTTCCCATTCACTCTCCTCCAGGAAAGCATCCATTGATTTTAGAGGAGCCTCCTGCAGGAAGGGCTTCTCCTGAGCACACCGAGCTCCTTTCCTCACTGAGGAGGATGCATTTGATGCCTTCCAAGTGTGTAACAGGGACTGAAGTGTGCAGAGGCAGCTGAGATTTGTTATCTTGTTTTGGTGAGACCTTGGAGCCAGCTCTGTGCTGGAGGATCCTCATTAGGCAGATTCTTCTCCCTGCTTTGACTTGTTGGATGGTGTTTGGGGACCTGGCTGGTGCAGCAGGAGTGGAAGCTGGCATTTCTTGGGGACTGATTTACAGCTCTGCTGGGCAAAATCTGATCAAACAGATTCTTCCCTCCCCACCAGGGAGCAGAGGCAGCTCTGTGCACCCCGGGCTGTTTCAGGGAACGATGTGCAAGGATGATCTGCAGGAGAGCAGTGAGCATGCAAATGAAGGGAATGCACATGTCACACAGAGACTCAGCCCAGACAAATTGTTTGCAGTGTGGGAGCCATCCTGAATGCTGTGTGTCCCCCTGGATCCATCCTGGAGCAGCGAAGGTGATAGCACACGACAGTCATTCCCTTTCTTCTCTCCCTCTGTCACTCTGGATTAGGCTGCTGCTTTCACTGATTTCTCTGGTATCATAAATCCTGGCCTGTCACCTGATGTGCCTCGACTGAAATTTGGAGAAATGTGGGTTTTGCTTCATCTCAAAAATAAACAAGATAAGACACTTAGGAAGTAACCCTCATATGAAATGTGACAGAGCCACACAGCCAGCACCCATCCCCTCAGAAAAGGGATTCATTAAACACAATAAAATTTCCACATTGTCTGACAAATGTGTTATGGGCGACATTTAAAACCTGAGATGTAAACTCAGCCGTTAAGGTTTTACTCCAAGTTCCTTTTATCCTTTCAGGTAACCCAAGAGTCAGAAAATCTTCAAAGGGAGGGAGAACTAGAGAGGAGACTTAGACTTGTAGAGCAGAACATAAACTGCTTATTTCCAGTAATTAACAGTGAAGCAGTGAACAATTTGGTTTAATGTGCTGAGCTCTGGGGATAATGTTCTTCCAAGATGTTTCTGAGTTCCCTGTTCTTTTGGAAACTTTGCAGATTGGTGATGCAGGGAGTGATTTACACTCAGCCTTGAGTGGAAAATTTCTTTAACACTTACAGTGACTCAAAACTCCTTCGTAAGGAAGGGTAAGAAATTTGGACCCCCAGACTGCCACAAATGGATCCTGCAGTGGTTTAATCATGAAATACCAAGGACCTTTGAAAGGTTTATAAAATAAAGAATTAGCAAGCTAATTAGCAGGAGCAGCCCCTGGCAGAGCTCTGGCAGAGGGAGGGATGGTGGGGAATGCTGTGGGAGGGTCAGTGGTGTGGGAATGGCTGTGCAGAGCCCTGATCAGGTCAGGGTGTGCAGGACAGCTCTGGGATGCCCCTGGGGGGGTTTGGGTCAGCCTGGGGGTCGAGCTGGCCTGGCCACAGCAGCAGCAGCTGCATCCACAGCTCCCAGAGCAGGCAGCTCCTGCTGCAGACAGGAAAGGAGCAGCTCCTTGCACTGGCGTCCTGTGTTTTGAACTTACCAAAGTTCAAATTAAATCTTCGTTAAAGGGTGGTGGAGGTTTCACAGCTGGAAAGGGTGAAAGAGTTACAAAGGCAGTAAATCTCCTTTCTATCCTTCCTCCTGGCCAGTTCCTTCAGGTCACTGCTGTCCCTGTCCTGAGTCCCCAGAGGGGAGATTCTGTCCATTTAAGGAAGTATTTGGGGCACAGGCCTATGAGAGAACATGGAGGAGTTGAATGTTTTTATTTATTGCACTTCTTGTGTTGTTGAGACCTGAGCTGTTTAACTCAGCCTTGCTCCTTTTGCCTCTTCTAACCATAAACTCTTTTGCCTTTACTGACTGATCATTTTGGGATTTTTTTTTTTCCCTTTTCATTCTAGAAACGTTTCCATTTTCTGGAGAGGAAGATATGAGTGATCCAGAGGCTTTGAAATCTTTACTTTCCTTCCAGTGGAAGAACAAAGCATTTAATTTCCCAGCTGAAAGGAAGTTCAATGCAGCTGCTGCCCTGAGTGAGCCATACTGTGCTGTCTGCACCCTCTTCTACCCCTACAACCAGGTAATTCCTCCTCACAGGGTCAGGGAATCATTGAGGTTGGAAAATCCCTCTAGGATCAAGTCCAGCTGTCAGTCCCCCACACTGTGTTCACCCTAAAGCCTGTCCCCCAGTCTGTGGCTGTGGTTTTGGGGACAGTGACCCCAGCAGTTCTCTGGGCAGCCTGTGCCAAGGCCTGCCCACACCTTCCATGAAGAGATTTCCCCTGCTGTCCCATCTGAACCTCTGACACTGCCCCCATGGATGAATTAGGATGAGACATTTCTGATAGAGACAAACCCATACAAATTTGCACACCAAAGAAAAGTGTTTGGGTTTGGCAGTGGTTGGAGCCTTTTTTGTTATCTTTCCTGGCTTCCCTGGCTCGCTCAGTGTTCATTTTGAGATCACACTGAAAGAGCTTTGCAAACACTGTTTCATGCAGAGAAAAGTCACACCAGGCTCCTGTTTCCACACGGGCCCGAGTTGCTGAATTTATGCAAACAAGCTACAAAATAAAAATTTACTGAGTAAGCACATCCATCATCTTTTTTTGGAAACTACCAATATGCTTTGGGAGATGTTATGAGCAGAAAGGCAAAATTCATCAGATGAATTAGTTATTTGTGCAGTTGTGCATTGATTTGTTCTCACATAAAACCAAATCTGGCTTTGTGTGCCCACCAGGAATTGGTGCCTTAGATACTTGTAGCTGTGTTGGAAGCTTTTCCTGAGGAAAGCAGAACCCCTTCAATAAAATCTCTTGATTTATTACATGGACTGAAAATAAAATATCTGTTCTGATTGCTGGCTGTTGTGAGGAAAGCTGGGTGCAGCTGAGCTGGTTTTATCCATTGCTTTTAACTCTGTCTGCTACCAGACACCTTGAAATGTCCTTCAGGAGAACTTCTTGCAGGAAAAGTAGGGAAGGATGCCAAAGGGATGGGAGAGGGAAAGTCTTGCTTTTAGCAATATTTTCCTTTTTATTTTTCCTTGGTGTTTTCAGCTGCAATTTAGATTTTTGCAGAAGGAAAAGAGGAAAAGCTGCTCATTATTCCAATGCTTCTTTGAGCTTTCACAACAAATTACAGATCTCAGGCATCGACAGAGTAGGAGGGGGAGAGGCAGGGGTGGGAGTCAGGGTTTGAGGCTGAGTTTTGGCTGCCTGGGGCCAGGGCTTGGGTGATTTTTTTGCAAGGGGAGTGCTCAGGGTGGGCAGTGAAAAGCCTGGCCAGGAAGGGGCAGTTCCAGTGACAGGGTTTTGTCTCCAGTCCTCACAGGTGGAGAAGGAAGCTGCCCCTGCCCCCTCAGGGGAGCCCTCCTCGTTCCTGCACCTGTCCAGGTGTGGGCAGAAGACCAAGCCCCTGATCCCAGAGATGTGCTTTACCTCAAGTGGAGAAAACACCGAGCCCCTTCCTTCAAATTCCTACATTGGAGAGGATGGAACCAGTCCCTTGATATCCTGTGCCAAATGCTGCCTGCAGGTTCATGCTAGTGAGTGCTTCACCTTCCCCACAGCCCCGGGGTCCTGGGAGACTCAGGAATTTGTGTGTTGCTGTATCTGAGCTCCTCCTTGGCAGGTCTGTATCCTGTCACTCCCATTTTTCTCTCTGTTGGTACAAGGGTATCAGGAATCCCTGAAAGGTTTGGGTTGGAAGGACCTTGAAGCTCATCCAGCTCCCATCCCCTACCATCACCTTTGTCTCAGAGCATATCTGTGTATTCAAGTCCATCTTGGCAGTCACTGATCTTAAAAATACACACCAATATTCTTTTTACTGCTTATTTTGTTGGCTGATTCTTCTCTGTCTCACAGAAAAGATTCTTTCTTTTGATACCTTTCATTTTTTGTAATAAAGCAGAACTCAAAGGCTTTATTGCACTCCTTTCTCTCCCATATTTCGTTCCAATATTGTTCTGCTGGGGGAGGCTATATTGTTCCTGCATGCAGCAGAGATTATGGAGTAGTTTGAGATATATTTTATTAGTGTCTGTGATAGTGTTTGTAGTAATGGCACTTGATTACAAAAGGGAACATATGTCTGTTTGCTTCCCTGATAGTTACGTCTAAAAGAAGATCTGATTAATCCTGGTGGAGAGTACCTTCAGTGGAGATTGAACAGCATCCAGTTAACATTTGTGACGAATTACTGTTCAGCTGTTTGATCTTGACAGATGGGGAATCTTATTTGACTTGCATCAGCTGGAATTACTTTTGTTGTTCCAATTTTAGAGCCTGCAGGTCCCGGTGCAGCTCAGCAGGGCTGGGGAACTGGAAGGCAACTTTTGTTTCTGCTGAATCCCTGATTATGGACATTTCTGGCTGATCAGGCCATGGGCTGCAGGGTGGGTGTGAGGAGGAGGATTTCATCCTGCCTTCACAGGTCAGGGCTGCTGCATCTCGTCCATCCTTAGGCCTGCAATAGTCCAGCCCAGCAGAATGGTTCTGTGGCTGAATTCTGTTTGAGGACAAAGGGCTGTGGGCAAGATGATGTTAATCTGCAGGCTCAGATGAATCTTTTTTTTAGGGAAACTCAAGTTTTATATTTTGGCTGTACTCTCCCCTTGAGGATAGGACAGGACAGCTGGTAGATCTGATGAAGGCTCCAGTGCCTGGTTGTTTCCTTGTGCTCTGTGACATCCCTTTGACTTTGCTGCAGAGAATCCATTTGCTTTTATTGCTGGATTGCAGTGGTGAGGTGTATTTTGGCTGACTGAAAAAGCAGCTGGCAGCCTGTGTGTTCTTGGGAAGTGCCCTCTCAAACTGTGCTGGGTTCCAGCAGCCAGGCCCTACAGAGAGGGGAAGGTTTGGGGAAGGTTTCTGGGCTTTTGATACACTGAAAAAATCCATAAAAAGAGCAGAGTTTTCTTGGTCAGCTTGGATTATCCTTGTAGGACAACCTGGGGTTCAGTAAATGGGACTATTCTGCCCTCACAGTCCCTGGGGTTGGAAAAGACCTTTAAGGTCACCCAGCACCAGCACCCTGCCCACCAGTAGCCATGTCCCCAGGTGCCACATCCATGGATTTTTGGACACTTCCAGAGATGGTGATTCCACTCTGCCCTGGGCAGGCTGTTCCAATGCCTTACAGCCCTTTCCATGGAGAAATTTTTCCTAATTTTCAATGTAAACCTCCCCTGGTGCAGCCTCAGGCTGTGCTCAGGGTCTGGCTCTCCCTCAGCTCAGTTTTGGACTGAACACCCCTGTCCCTGTTCTAGGCCTGGCTGGAATTTGCTTCCCTGATTTGCCATATGATGAAAAGAGACCTCAGATGTGGAGAGCAGCTGCAGATCCATAGTATTGACTTTCTTTGACATGCTGTTTATCTGGTTAAGTGGATGATATTTATAAATCAGGCTGTGGTGGTAATCCCAGTGCTTTCTGAATGTCTTCTTTTAAGTTCAATTCAGTAATTTGAGATTGTTGTTCCCAGCTGAAATTTTCTGTTCAGTTTGTTAGGACAGGTGAAGGCTGGATGGGATTTTGTTAGGGAGGATAGAGGCTGGATGGAGTGAGCTGTGTGTTAGTTGAGATGTTTATCTTCAATTTTCCACTCACTTTCCAAGCTTTGGAAATCAAGCTTTTCCAAAACTGGATCTGTGTCTTCTCCCCCTTGTTTTCAGTGACAAACCTCAGTGCCTTTTATAGAATTTTAAGGACTTTTTTGTTCTTACTTCCCTGTCTTTATAATGGGCAGAATACCACTTAACTATTTTGGTGTTGTTGTAGGAGGATTTGGTGCTTGCATGTTACAGCAGTTGATGCTCTGTAAAATGGGATGTTTTAAACACTTCCTAGAACCATAAATTAAATACTGTTAACTGTGTGGAATGCAGGTATTTAATTTCCTTGCAGTATTATCTGGCTTGTCCTTCCTCATAACACCACACAGCAAAAGTAACTGCTTAAAAATTCAGTGCCCTTCCTTGTTTAGATGTGTGAGTGCACTCCAGCAGTGCTGGCATCACCTTGGAGCCCAGTTCCAGCCCAAAGAAACAAAGTCTTGCCATTGTAGTCCTTAGAGAAGTGAAAACCAGATGTGAGGGTTCCCTGTGTGGGGGTTTTGGTTGGTTTGTTTTCTGATCCCGGTTCTGAATTAGTCAGAGCCTGTTCAGTACAGTTCCTCAGATGCTCCCAGAGTGGTTTCTGGGCTGAAGAGTCCGGGGCTCGGGCCGGGAGGGGCTGTGGAGCCCCCTGAGCTGTGTGCTGTGTGTGTTGCAGGCTGTTACGGGATCCGCCCGGAGCTGGTGAACGAGAGCTGGTGGTGCTCGCGGTGCGCGGCCGGCGCCTGGGCCGCGGTAAGGGCTGACCCCTCTGCCCACCCTGGGCTCACCCAGCTGTGCCACACACTGCGCTGGGGGCATTCGGGTGGCCTTTGGCATCCCAGCCGGGCTGTGGTCACCTTCTGGGTGTGCTGCCTCTGGGCGCCGTTCTGACCGAGTTGTGTTCCCGCAGGAGTGTTGCCTGTGCAATCTCAGGGGAGGAGCTCTCCAGATGACCACTGATGGCCGGTGAGTGCTGGCTTTGACCGTGGTTTCCCTCCACACTGCACCTAATCTCCTTGTCTTGTGAATTTGGTCTTAATGCTCAGCGTAGCAGCAACTTCTGGGGTTCTGGGGGGAACTGCTCCTCGCTGGCTTGGCAGGATGAGCCCAGGTGCTGCGCTGCACTGCACCAGGCTGCTGGACAGCAGAGCTTCTGAACTGCTGAATGTGGGTGTTTCTCAGAGAAAATTCTTCTCAGAGAACGTTTAGCATTGTGCAAAATCAGTGTAAGAGAAGGCTGGTCTCTGTTGTTCCAGAGGCATTTACCTTGTGCCACCCTGATTAGCAGTCGGTTGGGAACGTTGCCAAGGCTGCCAACCCCTGGAAATGTGCCTCGGTGCTGAGGGAGGCAGGGAAATGTTAACTGCCCTCCTGAGCATTTCATTCAGATAATGGCAGGCCCTGATTTGTGTCTCCACTTTGCTCCCCAGGTGGGTCCACGTGATCTGTGCTATTGCAGTCCCCGAGGCGCGTTTCCTCAATGTCATAGAGCGTCATCCTGTGGACATCAGCAACATCCCTGAGCAGAGGTGGAAACTGGTGGGTGCCTGCTACTGGGGACAGTGTTTGGGAACAAGAGCCAGGGACAAAAGCTGTGGCCAGACAGAAAAACGTTGTGTGGGTTCATAAAGCAGATGAGACTGGGGGTGTTATCGCTCTCGTTTCCAAACAAAAGCTGCATCCTTTTGTCTGCTGAGCCCTGTCAGTGCTTTGACACCAGCCAGCTCTGATTTCCAGAGGTGCCTTGACTCTCTGGGATGTGCTGTACCCTGGGCAGAGCCTGGGACTGACTCCCACCTGCAGCCAGGTGTAAACTGCCTGAAAGCTCCATTTACTCCAAGTTTACTCCTAGTACTTCACAGCAGGAGTGCAAAGGGACGTGGTGACTAGAGAGAGGCTGACTTGTTCATCTCTAATTCATCTTTCCTTGCAACATTTCTCTTTTTCTATCAAGAAATCTCTTGTAGGAATGAATAAAGTTTTCTGTGACCCCGACTGCAAGGCAAGACTGCAAGGATTTTAGTACAAGCCCAGCTCCAAGTTGTTATTTAGCTGTGTGGCCTCATCCGAGGGATTAGTAATGGACGATTCATTAGCTCAGAGCAATTTATCTTAATGTTAGTTAATGCTCCATCACTATAGTGTGTTATTGCAAAATAAATTGTGCTTTTGCTGCTTTTTTTGGTACAGAAGTCAGCTGGGTGACACAGTGTGGGATGGGGAAGGTGCTGGAGCAGTGATAGATGGGTTAGCACTGATGGATTCGTTAACAGAGCTGCTACTTAGTGCAGTGAGCCCGGGTGAGAGATTAGGAGGAACCTATCCCTGCTTGCAGAGTTATTTCTCTGTTGTGCAAATGGGTTTTGTACACAAATGTGAATGTAAAAAGCATTCATTATTCAGCAGGAGTGATGGGGCAGCACAGTGCCACGGTGATAAATCTTGCAGCGGTGGCTCTTTATGGATCAGCTGACACTTCCAACGTGCATCCTCTTCATTACCAGCACTTGTAACGCTGAACTTAAAATCCTTTTACACAGCACTCACTTGTATTGCTTAATGGAGCCTCACAAGGAAACATGACTTAATTCTTTAACCCTTCCTGGGCTGCCTGGCAGTCCTGCAGAGCCAGGGCAGTGTCTGTGAGTCTGACTGCGCTGCTTTGCTCTGCTCCAAAGCAGAGCCTCTGCATGGACCCACTGCACCCATTTCCCCTTCATTCCTCAATTAAAACTGCAAAGTTTCATAGAATCCCAGAATACCCTGAGTTGGGAGGGTCCTCAAAGTCCATCAGTCCAACTCCTGGCCCTGCACAGACCCCTCAACAATCCCACCCTGGGAGCATTGTCCCAACACTCCTGGAGCTCTGGAAAGAAATTTTGTTTGGTTTCTTCTGTTGTATTCCATTTGCACCTCGTTTTCTTCCTGTCTCAGGGAATGTGGAGAAATTTTGCATGAAGTGCCTGGACTTACACAGGCCAGTGTTGGAATTCACAGGCACATATTCCTTGTGCTGCTGAGAGCCACAGCCTGGCTTGTAGCTCAAATGTCAAAGCCTGGCTTAAGCCCTTCACTAGGAAGGTTTTAGAGTTACCAATTAGGTAAGGATTAAACAATTACTGTGGATGGCAGAATACAGGGGCAGTGGTGTGGGGTGTGAGGTACAAAGGGAGTGGAAATTGGATAGGATTGTAGAGAGGCTGATGAGCCCTGGGGGGGAAGTTTTTAGGATTCTTCATGGGAATCTGCAGGTAATTCCTGCAGCCTGTGGGGAGTCACTGCAGGAGTTGGGGGTGTCTGTGCTTTGGAGGTGAGCAGCTGCAGTTAGGGGGAGAAACTGAGGGTGACTGAAAGGTGATGGTGTTGGAGCTGCTGACTTTGGCAATGATGGGCTTGGTGCAGCCCTTGAAGAAATTGGGAAGAGGGCTTTTGTGGCTGGAAAAGATGGAAAAGGAGAGAAGGAATGATGTGAAGTGAGGACAGTTGATGTGAATGGATGAGGGCAGTGGAGGAGAGAGGGGGTAAGCGTTATCCTTGGTTATTATTTGAGTTTTTAATATGTTTGACTTAAGTTCCTGTAATGAGGACTGAGGTACCAAGGAGTGTCAGTGATCTGGGGAAAGGTAAATCCTGTTCTCTAAGCATGGAGCAGGTCTCCCTGTGCAAGCACAGACTTTTCAGCCCATTTGTGGGTATGGCACCATTTTCAGGACTGCAGTTTCCTGCTCCCAGATTGATGGCACATTACAGGCCTGTGCATGTAAATTATTTATGACGTGGAAATTTGGAATAATTAGCTGTCATTCCTCAGTGGAGTAAATGAATTGCAGTGTTCATCATGCAGCAGACAGCCCATTTCTTACTCTCAGCTGTGACCTGACTCTAGTGTGCATTTATTCTGAAGATTTCTCTCCTGTGCTTTGCACTCCTTTCCCTCCCACAGAAAATGCCTTTAAATCTCCATGTGCAGCTTTCCTGCAGCCCTTGGCACTGGTGTTTTTGTCCATCCCAGCTCCCACACTTCCAGATCTGCTTTTTCATACAGTCCCAGACTGGTTTGGGTTGGAAGGGGCCTTAAACCCATCCAGTGCCACCTCTGCCATGGGCAGGGACACCTTCCACTTCCCCAGGCTGCTCCAGCCTGGCCTTGGGCACTGCCAGGGATCCAGGGGCAGCCCCAGCTGCTCTGGGCACCTGTGCCAGTGTTTTCCCACTCTCACAGCCAGGAATTGTCCTTCCCTCCATCACTCCTTACACTTCAGGCTCACTGCCACTGACATTTATCATTTGATCGTTTTTGCTCTGGATCTCCCTCAGGTGCAGCTCTTGTCCTGTCACAGGGAGGTTGTGTGGGCCCTGGGTGTGTGCTAATCCTGGCTTGGCACAGCCCTGCCCTGGGAGGGTCGATGCTCCCCGAGCCCCCTGAGTGTCCCCAGCTGTCCCTGCTGCTGGGGCCAGGGGATATCGACAGGTTAATAATGGGCTCTGTGCTATTGACTCCTCTCAGTCCTGCTGGGCACTTCCCTGCTGCTTATCTGCCTCTGGAACATGGTTTGCAGAGCGATAAAGGCTCAGCTTATTAAAGGCTAAACCCACGTTCTGGCAGCACTCAGGCTCTGGCTTTGAATTTCCTGGCTTTTGTTCGTTTGTGTAAAAAGGCCAAATTAATCTTTGGTGTAAACAAACTGCCTTCAGTTAATTCATAAGGAGGAATGGGACTTATTTCATATACCTGTGGGCCAGAGCCCAGGCAAGGAGGGGAGTATTGCTCAGGAATAACAAAGAATAAATCTCCTGTTCTTTGGCATCTTCTGCTTTCAAGGAAGAGAAGTGTTCCTGGAGAAGGAATCCCAGAATGGTTTGGGTTGGATGGGACCTTGAAGGTTTTGGAGTTCCACCCCTGCCGTGGTCAGGGACACCTTTTGTTCATTTTCACCATGAAAGGCACATTTGTCTGGTGTGTGTGATGTTAATTTTGCCCTGGTTTGCCTTGTCCCAGCCTCAGATAAGGTAGAGAAGCTGCCCCAGCCCTAGAAGTGTCCAAGGCCAGCTTGGATGGGGCTGCATGGTTGGGAGGAGCTTTAAGGTCCTTCCAGCCCAAACCATTCTGGGATTTGCTGATCAGTGACAGGTTCCTGGAAATGTTAAAAACTGAGTGGTGGTTCCAAATGGATCCCTGGAAACATTTTGGAAGCATCCATTCTTTAGACTGGGATTCCCAAAATCTCTTTTTCTGTATTTCTGAGGGCTGGAAACAAGACTTGGTGCTGTTATAGGGACTGAGGAAATTTATCCTATTCCCACTACAGCTCCTGCTCTCTGTCAGTGCCATCAGGCTCAGGATTTTTAACTTTGAGAAAATGTAATTTCTTTTTAAAGCAGTCACACGTCTCACATTGATTTACCTAATAACTGGATCTGCTTTGCAGAAAATGAGTGTGAAAATGTCTCCAAGATTTCAGACTTTTTCTCCCCCATAATTCTGGTGTTTTCGTACAATGTTTTTATTTCTTTTGTTTGCAAAACTGACTGAATTATCCACAGTGGCTCATCTGACATGGATGCCAATAAAATATTTATGGTTGATCTGCTTATGCATCTAAAACAAACACACATTATTTTTGTTCCATTATACGATTTTATATTCCATGAGATCTAATCAATACAATGTCCCATTAAATATAATCGAGCAAATTGCCACCCAGTTACTGTGTTCTGTTCCTTCAGAAAAATGGAAATGTTATTTTCCAGCAGTGCACCTGTGAGGATCCAGCTGCTGCTGGAATTGATGAAATGTAGGTGCACTGCTGTATGTGAGGAGGGTGAGGCTGCAGTTCTCTGGGGCCACAGGAGTGCTGAGGGAGGGAATGACGATTCACTGGAGTTTCTTGGCTTGCAGAGACCCTGAGTGGGTGCACACAGCCTGCCCTGGCCTGGCACAGAGCATCCCTTGGGCTGAGGCACCGCAGCCACGGGCTCTGTGCTGAGCCCATCCCGTGGGGGCTGTGGGCTCTCTGCAGGGCCTCAGGCTCTGCTCCTTGCAGAGATCTGAGCTCTGGCTGTTTTCCCTTGCAGAGGTGTGTGTACTGCAGGAAGAGGATGAAGAAGGTGTCGGGGGCCTGTGTCCAGTGCTCCTTTGAGCACTGCTCCACGTCCTTCCACGTGACGTGTGCCCACGCGGCCGGCGTGCCCATGGAGCCCGACGACTGGCCCTACGTCGTGTCCATCACCTGCTTCAAGCACAGAGCAGCAAACCACAGCGTAGGCTTTGGCCTTTGGGGGTTGGACTGGGGGATTTGGGGGTTGGTTGGGCTGTTTGGTTTCTGGGGTTTTTTAAAGTAGCTTCTCCTCGCCTGTGTTGGCTTGAAACGTTTTGTGCTTTTAATGCAGAAGTATTGTTGGGGATGGCTTTAGTCTGCAAAAGGGCTGGTTTGGATGGGGTATTGGGAAGGAATTCCTGGCTGTGAAGGGGGTAAAACACTGGCACAGGTGCCCAGAGCAGCAGTGCCCAAGGCCAGGTTGGACACTGGGGCTTGGAGCAGCTGGGGACAGGGAAAGGTGTCCCTGCCCTGGCACTGGGTGGGTGTTAAGGTCCTTCCCACCCAAACCATTCCATGGTTCCATGGAACTTGGGGCACAGTCCTTGCAGCTGTGGCTGGCACTGATGCTGCTGTGTCCCCCACAGGTGCCATTCCGGAGGGAGGTGGCCCTGGGGCAGGCAGTGATCACCAAGAACAGGAACGGGCTCTACTATCGCTGCAGGGTCATCGGCACCAGCACCCAGACCTTCTACGAAGTGAACTTTGATGATGGCTCCTACAGTGACAACGTTTACCCCGAGAGCATCATTGTAAGGCAGCTCAGGGACACTGCTGTGTCACACACAGCACAAGCTCCTCTGTGCCTTGGGGTGGAACAGCAAAGCAAAACTTCACTTTTTCATTTTAATTTTTAAGTTGCTGCTTGCCTAGGAAATCTCATCCTGCTCTTCGTGACAGATCTTGTTGCTGACATTATCTCATTTAGTTTTTGGTTGCTTTACAAAGATGTGATCTTGCTGAATGCAGATGACTTCACAGAAAGCAGTGTTTGTTCTGAGTTTCATCCTATTTGTTTTGTGGTTGAATAATCTTATTTTTCAACTGACAAGTGTGATTCATGGGGGAAGCAGATTGTCCGTGAGCACTTCTGGTTCAAAACAGGGAATTCACTTAATAGAGGGAATGTCTAGAAGAGGCTGATTTGTCAGCTCATGCATTGCCTTCCTGATTGTGCCACTGATTCACTGAGTTGCCCTGCTTGTTTTTGAGATCCAGGAGATGTGATGTTGTGGGATTTGTAATGAGAAATGTCCACGAATTGGGGGCTGTCAGCAGAAGGAGCTGCCAGAGTTGATTGCTGGTCTCTCAGGCTGGTTCTGTTTGAGATGCCCAGAATTAATCACAAGTGCAGAAATGTGTCTCATTGCTCACTGCAGTGTTCTGTGGTTTTAGCACACCCCTGGCTCCTGAGCCCTGCTGGAGTTGTGTCTCTGACCCCTCTCTCTCTGTCCTCAGAGCAGGGACTGCCTCCAGCTGGGGCCCCCTCCTGAGGGGGAGCTGGTGCAGCTGCAGTGGACGGATGGGATTGTCTACAAGGCCAAGTTCATTGCAGCCCAGATCAGTCAGCTCTACCAGGTGAGTGTGGCAGGGGCATCCCAGCCCCTGATCCTGCTCCAGGGCTGGGCAGAGCAGGAGGAGGCTTTGGGAGCACACATGAGTTATTCCCTCTGAGTTTGTCCAGCCTGAACTCGACACCTCCATTAAACTGTGCTCTGTGTCCTTCTGCCTTATACAGAAAAGTGTATTAAAGTCTTGGGCAAAGGAAATAAGAATCCCTTAAAAACTTTTAATAGTTTTAACATTTTGCTGTGCACGTTTCCATGAATAAACATCCCTGGAACATCTGATGCATAATTCATGATATAATCAGTGCTTAGCAAAAAGGGTTTCATGGGAGGAGATTTTTGTACCTGGCTGACTATTTCTGCTGGTTGAAATACAAATGTACTTTAGTAGCTGGAGTTGTTTCCGTGTGACCTGTGAAAACGCTTTGTTTAAGATGAAAGAAATTCTTATTACCATACTGGCCTGAATACAGGGCTGCTTTTATTATAAGTGAAAAGCTGCTTTTTTCAGGATATGAATCAAAAATCAGTAGCAATGTGAGGTGCTGGGCCAGCTGGAGTACAGATATTTTGGGATCCGTGGAGCACTGAATGAATCCACTTGGATGAGACAGAGGTGCCTGAGCAGCCCTGAAAGCAGCACTTTTTGGGCTCAGCATCCTGACCAGAGCTGGGGAATGCTCATTGCCCTGCAGACATCCAGGGGAGCTGGCCCCTGATGGCTCCTGGGGGCCCAGGGGTGGCACAGCTGGGGATGGGCTGTGCAGAGGCTGCCTCTGACTTCATCTTCTGCCTCCCTGCAGGTGGAGTTTGAAGATGGCTCTCAGCTAATGGTGAAGCGTGGGGATATTTATACCTTGGAGGAAGAGCTTCCCAAGAGAGTCAAGTCTCGCCTGGTGGGTACCAAAATAGCAAACAATAAACCAGCTGCAGCTTGCAGAACCCCCTCACATTCTCCTCATGTATTTTTTAGACATTAGGTGAATGCAGCCTCCAGTTCCTGTGGCTGTAAAAGTGCTTGTCATTCCCAAAATACACAGAGTGGAAGAAATCCTGGCCATGAATGCTTGAGAGGCACAAAAATGATTTTCCCTTGCACGTGTTCAGCTCAGAGTTTTATTTTCTCTGGTTAAAAGATTATGTTCAGATCATTTTCCACCATATGAATTCAGTTCTGTGGAGTCATCCTGTCCAAGTGTGAGGTGAGCTGGGCTGCAGCTCAGGGCTTTCTGGAGAACTGATTATCACCCTGGGACCAAACCCCCTTTTCTCACCAAACTGGAGATTTAGAGTGTGGCTCTTACCTATAAATCTCCTAATCTACAAGATCAGGCTGTCTTTAAGTGCATACAGTGGAATTCCTGAGCCTAGAAGAGATGAGGGATTTATTTCATGGCTTTGTTTTGCTTCCAGACCTGCTGGGTGTTTGCTTTACCCTTTAGGGCTGTTTCATTTCAGCAGGTGATGGGGCTGGAGAATGCCCAGATTGTTCCCAGCCCAGGGGAGCTGTGGCTCCTGCCTGTTTTCCTGCTGTGCCCCTCATGGTTGTTTTGTGTCTCCTGCAGTCCCTCAGCACTGGGGCCCCTCAGGAAGATGTGTTTTCGGGGGATGAAGTGAGAGCAGCCAAGCGTCCCCGGCTGGGGAACCCCAGAAATCCTGAAGAATATGGACAAACCCCAGATTACTTGGCCTTTATGGAGAGCCTGCTGCAGACACAGTACCAGCCTGGGACTCAGAGCAACATGTTTTAACCAGGATTCATTCAAAATATTCAATTAACCCTTTTTGAGTTGGTGGAAAAATAAATAGGAAACTGTGGAATGGAAGACCAGCCCTGTGCAATAGCCTGCTGTGAATTTCTTTCATCTCCTCTTGGTTTGGACTGCAGGAAATCCCTGTCTGGCTGCTACCTCGACCTTGCCAGGAGTTGCTGACCAAGAGCTGGGGAGCTTGGAAACCCTTCAGCTTTTCACATGGAGACTTTGGAAGAGTTTCTACAGATGGAGCTTTGTGACTGGTTCTTTTTTATGAGGATAGGGTTAAAATTTAACAAAATGACTTTTTCAAACCTGTCAAACTTTTGTCTTTCAAGGTGCTATTACATTGACTACTGAAGCAGCCTTTGGAATCGTGTTTTCTGTACATAGACGCCACCTTTGTGAAGTTTTCTATGAATGAGCATTATTAAAAAAAAAAAGCAAGCAAAAATAGGAAAATGAAAGTTTCCTCAAAACATTTTTCTAGATTATGGCTTTAAAACAGAAAATAAATTAAATCCTCCCCCCTCACCCCCAGACGAATCGTGACTGATGTTACAGCGGGGAGAGGGAGAGCAAGAGCAGATGTCCTGGAATGTTCTGGGTTCTTCTTTTGTAAAGAAACACTATCTTTGTAAGCTGGGGAAGGTGGGGGAAGAAGTGTTCACGGCTGGGATGTGTCTGCCCTTGGCTCTTGCAGGCCCTGGGGCGGATGTTGGCATCGCTGCCAGGGAGGGCCTGAGGGAAGACATGGCCAGGTTTGGGTCATTGCTGTCATCTTCCTTCCCCATCTTTGCCATCACAGTTGCTTTCTAGTTCAGGATCAGCATGGCTTTGAGTTCCAGTGTGCCACCCTGGTTTGGCAAGTGTTCTGTTGCTGTTTGTGTTCCTTCCCTTGGAGCTGCCCCTGTCCTGCTGCGGCGAGAGCTCCGAGGGCTGCCTGCTCCCAGCAGCACTTCTCCCCCAGGAAAACTCTCTTTCCTTTGTCTTCTTTTTCTTTTTCTCTTTTTTTTTTTCTTTTTTTTTTGAGTTGTGCTCCTTACAGTGTGAGAATCATTCCATGACAGAAGCTTGGGAGGTGTTTGTATGTTTTTCTTTTATCCTATTAAAGAAGAAATTCCCCAAAACATCTGATTGTCGTGACATCCTTTCCTTAAGTAACGACTGAGCCCGTGAGTCGCTCCTGGGGAGGAGGAGTGCAAGCCCTGCCTTGGACTGGACTCACCTCCCTGAGGACTGAAGGAGCTTTAAAGGCAAACCCCAGCCCTGAAGTGTTGAGGGAGCAGCTCCCACCTGGAAGTCCCCGGCCAAGGAGCTGCTGTGGAGCAGTGCTGGGGAAAGAGGCTGAGCCAAACCCTGCCGCAGGCACTGCCAAGTCTTCCACCCTCTCTGCAGGACGCAGTTCCCAGGGAGACGAGGAGGCAGTGCTGGCCCCAGCTGGGAAGGCTCCAGGTGCAGGGGGAGAGGGCACCAGGCCAGCCAGACAACCTGCAGTGCTGCGCTGCAATCTTTGCCTCTTAATTCCCTGAAATTACTGGATGGAGAGAGACGATGTTCTTGTTTTTATGATTATTTTTAAGCCCCTTTGCAAGGTGGTCGTTGTTCCGGGGAGAGGCTGTTAAGCAACGCTCTGGCTGGATCTTTAAGGGAATAAGTGGGAAGGATTTGTGGGCTAGCAGATGGTAGATTAGCATCTTAAGAGACTCCATGGGTATTAAACTGTCCTAGTGAAAGAACAGAGATAGAATAAAGCAATTTAATTTTTTTTTCCTTTGGTTTTGTTCTCCCTTGGGGATTGGAGTCCCCATCCTTTCCCTGCCTCTGCTCCGTGTGCGGGGCTGCGCCTGCGTGGTTGGAAGGCCTTGGAAACAGGGTTCTGCTTTGGTTGTTTTTGGTTTTCTTATTTTTAATTTCTGAGTTTTGGACGTTTTTCAGTAGATGTCTCCACGAATAAAACCAAACTGAGACTAATAAAAATTTAAAAAATTGGCAGGGTTCTCCCGAGCCTCGGTCGTTCCTCCTACAGAGCTGTCTCCTGTCGGTTGAAATGTGATTAAATAGAAAACTTGCTGTATTAAAGACTAAGAATGTTGCC
The DNA here is from genome assembly GCA_014839755.1 of Sylvia borin. NCBI lineage: Eukaryota > Metazoa > Chordata > Aves > Passeriformes > Sylviidae > Sylvia > Sylvia borin. The sequence continues at coordinate 5,443,108 of CM025983.1, forward strand.
AGGCCACGAGAGAAATATTTAAAACAATTCAAAGAGAAATTTAACCAGCAGAGGATTTTTTTGGAGGTGGGAGGGGAGGGTGGGATGGGAGGAGTGGTTGTGAGCGACGGGGAATTTCCTCTGCATGCTCGAGTCCTGCAATAGCACCCTTGCTGTATCCATATGTAGTACCTTCCCCAAATACTATTTATATTGTAAAAACAGAAGTGTGTTTCCTCACCCCATATTCAGATGCTGAGTTATGTTGAAACATGAACCTGGAACTGTGGAATGCCCTTCCTTGGTGCAAGGGTTTTTCTCTCTTTTTGTTTTGTTTGATTTTTAGATCCCTCTTTTTGGTTTAGGAATGACTTGTGCAGATTCAGGATATTGATGGCCTCTGGGCATCAGCCTACTGAAAAGGAAATAGGAAATGCACATTCCTACCCCTTCCTCCAGTGAAATATATTTGTAAGTGTCTGATTATGTGTTATAAAAATAATGATTTTTTTTTCTTCCGCCCCTAGATTAAGGCTGTGATGTATTTTTTGCCTATTTTTTTCTCTGCCTCTAGGTTCAAAGTGAATTAAAGGCTGTTGAGCATTTCAGAATGACACTTTTTGGGGGGTTGAAGTCTCTTCATTTCTAAGTTTAAAGTCCTTTGTGCAGCAGGAGGTCGTTAAACCTCCTCCAACAGCATCTCCCAGAAACTTCATTTAAACACCTTAAATTTCCCATCCTGAGCTTTTTGATAAATTCCTCTGCAGTTACTGCAGGATGAGGCTGGACCTGAAGCTGCAGGAACAGAGTGAACAAATTGCTGGGACTCCAGGGAAAAGATTCCTGAGGAGCCCCTGTGGGTTCCTGATTTCCAGGTCATCTCTTGTTCCTTGTCCCGTGAACAACTGTGCTGGCACAGGCAGCAAAAAAAGGCAGTTTTGGCACAATCCTGAGCCTCAAATGAGCTGGAGTTGTTGACACAGAATTATTTGGCAGCTTTGATAGCAGAAGAAGAGAAGTCCTTGGGTTACTTGCTCACCAATAGAAAATCACTGGGAATTATTTATTCTGCATGAGAGAAGCAAAACAATTAAATTTTTGGTTTCCAGGAGGGGAAATGTAAAGGTCGCTGTGCAAACAGTGTTTGGAATTACACAGCGACCGCAGCTTCACCACTTTTCCTGTGGAACAAACAGGATTTGGGCCGTGTTTCAGCACGGTTCACGCTGGCTCACCTCTCCACCCCAGCCTTGCCATTGCAGATGCCAGCTGCTAATGTCCCCCAGCAAACAGCCAGCCTGTCTCTGCAACGGGAGTGAGGCCCTCCCCTGTGCCCCAGATCAGGGTTTAAAAATAAAGAAATGGCCAGATCCACTGCTCATCTGCTTCATTGAACAGAGCCATCTCCGGCAAATGCAGGGAATTGTCTCTGATGAGGAGAGGATGGGCAGTAACCCGTGCTCCGGCCACGCTGCTGCAGGAGAGGAGCAGGATTCATCTGCGAGTGAGGAGATGCTTCTGGGCTGACTGGAGGGGCTCTGGGCAGTCTTCTCTGTGGAGAAGCCACAGAGAGGTGGGAGAAGGGCTCTGCTGTGAGTTTGGTTTCCTCGTGGCTGTGCTTAGAGCTGAGGTCCCCCTTTTGTCACCTGAGCAGCCCCGAGCCACCTGGGGCTGAGACGTGGGGATTAACCTGGGCTTCAGCTGTGGCACGGAATTACCGCTGCCATCCAGGGCTTCGGGGCCTGCCCGGGGTGATTCCTGTGAGGGTTTTGTCAGCACCAAGTGAAAAATCTGCCTGAGCACAAGTGTGTGAGACCCCTCTGCTCGGGGATGGGCCTGGCTTACAGCAGCGATTTATCATCACATTTTTCACTAATTCAGCTTAGAGACAATTGGCTGCTTGTTAAATGCTGCCATTTCTCTCCCTTCTGTGATACTCCCAAATCAAGGACTGGGTCCATTTTGTCCAAACAAATTTCCCTGCAGTTTTTCTCAGGTGTAAGAGATTTCCTCGGGTGTTTTCCTGGCTGGGGTTCAGGTGTTTGTGCTCAGACCCGAGTGGTGAAGCACCTGCAGGTGCCATGGACCTGATGAGCAGCAGCAGTGACAGCCCCTGGCACAGGGTGACCAGATCTGTGGCTGCCCCTCGTGTCTGAAGTGTCCCAGGCTGGGCTGGACAGAGCTTGGAGCAGCCTGGGGCTGGGGGAGATGTCCCTGCCGTGGCAGGGGGCAGTGGGATGAGACACAAAGTCTGCTGAAATTCCATTTTTCTGTTGGTTTTCCTGTCCTGACAGCTCAGAGCAAAAACCAGCCCTGAGCTGGGAAGGTTTGGTGGTTGTAGCAAGATGTGAAGAGTTTCTCCTGAAATGCTGGGGCTTGGGGTGAGGGCAGAGGGAGCTGGGGTCTGCTGTGACACAGGAGTGACAGAGGGGTGACAACACCTCTGGCACCACACCTGGGACCTGCCAGGCTGGCAGCAGGGATCAGCCTGTCCTGCTGTACCTTCCCACTGATGCTCTTTTCCCTTTTCCCACCAGTGCAGCCTCTGTCCCGCAGTTCCCTGCAGTTCAAGGTTATAATCTGGTTTAACTCCTGCCATCCTCCCCCTCCTCCTCATTTTTACGTCAGTGCTCAGTGGGAGAAGTTTTTCCTTTTGTACAGCTTTGCTTTCAATTTAACAGCTCTGCTCCCCTGTAGAAAATTGCAAACATCCTCTCGCAGCTGCTTTGTTCCTACCCCACGTTGGTTTCTTTCCTCAGGATTTGTCTGCAGTGTTGGGAGAGGAGGAAGAAAATTCCTTCCACGAGCAGGCTGCCAGTTCAAGGAGCTCCTGGTGTTTCCCTTGGGGCTTCCTCCAGTCCAGAGCAAGGAGAACAAATTAAAACCAAGGTGGTGGAACCCACCAGAATATTTTACACTTATTTTGGTGATTTATGAACTCCAGAGTAGATCGGGGAAATTTATGGCATTGTGTTTTTGTGCTGCTGGAGCATCCTGTGTGCATAATTTGGGGGTAAGATTAATTCCTGTGTGATAAAGGAATAAAAACCACAGTGGAGAGAGGCTTGTGCCCTGGAAACGGTTTCCAGTCTCTGCTAGAACACGATGAAACAGGATAATGGGAAAAATAATGGGAAATGTGGTTTGCTGTGTAATCACTGGCCTTTAGAGAGTTTATTTTGGTGACTCAGCAGACACAGAAATGAAAACTTGAGGCATTTGGCCACTGCCAAGGTCGTGGCTGTTGCTCTTCCAGCAGGATTTGAAGTTTCACAGTAAATTTGGGGCGAAAGGAAAGGAAATTCCAAGGTGTTTTGGGACCTTGGCAGCTGCACACAGGGACAGGGCCCTGGCACTGGGACTGGGAGTGGCTGGAATTATTCCTAGTGCTCAATTAATTTAAGGTGATTGTTTCCCAATCAGCTCTGCTGTGCTCGGCACTCCCGAAGAGGGGGATTAATCTGGGAGGAAAAGGAAAGAACCCGGGGAAGGTTTTGGTGCTGTGACTGTTCGGGGTCCAGCGCAGGGGCTGGGAGTGAGGTGTAAACCCACCACCTCGGGCACAGCTCCAGGAGAAGCACCGGCAGGGAGGACAGGTCTGACACCCTCCCAAAGCCCCGCTGGGGTTCTCTCAGCCGGGGCAGGGCTGGGGCAGCTCCAGGGAACCGAGGAACCCGCCCGGGGCATCACCGGGGAGCCCAAAGGTGCCTCCCCTCCCCTGCCAGGAGCAGCCAAAAGCCGAGCTCTGATGATGGAATCTGCTTGGAACAGCTGTCTGCTGACAAGTATAATAAACTGTATTAATGGTGTCATTATTATTCCCTAATTAAAAGCTAATAACTAAGAGTTAATTGCCTTTAAAAGATGAAGCAGTGCCGTGGCAGGGATTTATCTCTGTTTTTCTTTGCTCGCCTGGCTGTGCTGATATTTTCAGGCTAATTAATTGAATCAAATCTTACTGAAAACTAATAATCTCTCTATGTCGATTCAGCCAATTGAATTAAAAGGTATTTGCCGTGTGCTGGGCTTAAACAAGCCCTCACCTATTTATAAATATATAAATATCTATCTGTGTGTGTTTTTTGCAGCCTGTCACAGGTCAGCAGGACCCCGGGCACAGACTCGGTGGGAAAAGGTTTGGACGAGGAAAAGTTTCTGCTCATGTTCACAGGAGGGACTCGGAGCTTCCCAGAGGCCCAGGACAGGGCTGGTGGGATTTTGGGAGGGAATTCCTCCCTGGGATGGAGTTCCCAGAGCAGCCGTGGCTGCCCCGGGATGCCCTGGCAGTGCCCAGGCCAGGCTGGGCATGGAGGTGTCCCTGCCCTGGTGCAGACACAGCTCCTGCTGTCCCCATGTCCCCATGTCCCCATGTCCCTGCTGGCCCCTGGGAGGAGTTTTTGGGCTGCAGTCACAGAACCGTGGGGGAACTCCCCAAAGTGAGCCCTCTGTGAGCTCCTGGCACAGGTGGGATGCCACTGCAAAGGAACCAAATGTTTTCTCTGGAAGTTCACTTTATCACTGTTAATCTTCTGTGTGGAGTAAATTTTATTAAAGTTCCCCAAAGAGCAAATTGTAAATTCATTAGTGCCCGTTTTGGGCTGCACCTTCCCTCATTTTGGGTAAAAAGGAGATTAGAAGTCATCTGGGCTCCGTGATAATTAAAAAGAAGATGCTCAAACATAATTCTTAATTAAACAGTAATGAGATAAGAACTTGTGTAGTCTGCTTTTGGTCTGTTGGAAAGATGCAGAGGTTCCCATTGTAATTATGTGATTTATGATCTTCCACACAAAGATGTAATTAGTTTTTTCTCCCCCCTTTTTAAAATTTAAACATTATTTGGATAAAAAATTGTGCAGCAATTTGGATCTGCTTTTCCTGAGGGAAAAGTAATTTGGTTTGATTTATCTTTAGGTTTCAACCTAAAAAAGTCTTTGTAGCTAAAAGGGGATACCCTAAAATATGACCCCTCCTGCAAGCCCAAGAGCTCTGAGAGGGAGGTGGGAGAGGGGGAGTGAGAGATTTGACACTAAAAAATTGTGAAAAACGTTTTTTCCTGCTTAAAAAGGTCAAATTTGTGTTTCCAGATGTCACCTGTGGCACCAGGGCCACCCCCGTCGTCTCCTCAGGAGTCTCCCAGAGGCACCTCCAGCATCTCCTCTCCAGCCTCCCAAAACATCCCCTGGCCAAAACCTGCAGGGCCCACCTGGGTTTGTTTTAATAATTTAATCTTTTTGTGGTTTTCATTGTATTTTTGGCTGTTTTGATGGTGTAATTTTGGCTGTTTTGATGGTGTATTTCTGCCTGGTTTGGTGCTGTATTTTGGGCTGGTTTGGTGCTGTATTTTGGGCTGGTTTGGTGCTGTATTTCGGGCTGTTTTTGTGCTGTATTTTGGGCTGGTTTGGTGGTGTATTTTTGGCTGTTTTTGTGCTGTATTTTGGGCTGGTTTGGTGGTGTAATTTTGGCTGTTTTGGTGCTGTATTTTTGGCTGGTTTGGTGCTGTATTTCTGCCTGGTTTGGTGCTGTATTTTGGGCTGGTTTGGTGGTGTATTTCTGCCTGGTTTGGTGCTGTATTTTTGGCTGGTTTGGTGGTGTAATTTTGGCTGTTTTGGTGCTGTATTTTTGGCTGGTTTGGTGGTGTAATTTTGGCTGTTTTGGTGCTGTATTTCTGCCTGGTTTGGTGCTGTATTTTGGGCTGGTTTGGTGCTGTATTTCTGCCTGGTTTGGTGCTGTATTTTGGGCTGGTTTGGTGCTGTATTTCTGGCTGTTTTTGTGCTGTATTTTGGGCTGGTTTGGTGCTGTATTTTTGGCTGGTTTGGTGCTGTATTTTGGGCTGGTTTGGTGCTGTAATTTTGGCTGGTTTGGTGCTGTATTTCTGCCTGGTTTGGTGCTGTATTTCGGCCTGTTTTTGTGCTGTATTTTGGGCTGTTTTGGTGCTGTTTCTGGGGAAGGGTTTGCCGCTCTCCCCAGAGGCAGACGCCGGCAGCTCCTCCCTGGTGTGCTCTGGAGGAACATCGGTGGCTGTGCTTTAACCCGGGGCTGCCCCATCCTCCTCCTGAGCTCCGCACACGGGCAGAGTCCCCACAGAACCCCCGGGTGGAATTGGGCCGGGAAGAGCCTCAAAGCCGCTCTCATTGCAGCGCACCTTCCACTGCTCCAGCAGCCCCTCGCAGTGTGAGCCCTGGGCAGGTGTTTGCTGTCCCAGGACATACAAAACTAGAGCCCTGGCCGGGCTGGGCCTGTTGTGCCCAGGTGCCCAGGTGTCAGGTGCCCAGGTGTCAGGTGCCCAGGTGCCCAGGTGCCATCCTGCCCTCCATCCCACCGGGTGTCCTCGGGACAGGAGGAACCTGCTCCTGATGTTCCGCCGCACAGGGCTCAGGAGGGACGCTGTGTATTTACAGAGAGGTTTGGGGGTTTTTTTTAATCATTTGGACACGATTCTGTTCCCGAGGGGTTTATTATCCTCAGCAAGGCCGGGATGAAGGCCTTGTGTAAGCCGTTAATCTGGGATTGCCATCTGCTCGCCGTGTGTCCGGGGCCCGGGGGGCTCCGAGCCCTGGGCAGGGACCGGGGGATCCCCCGGGACCCAGGGGTGGGCAAGGGACAACGGGAAAACGGGGAGCTTAAAGCCGGGCTGGGGTGAAAACATCCAAGGCTCGGGGAGAGCGTGTGGTTATCGCACGGCAGAAAGGGAACGCTGCTGCTCCGGCCTCTGCCATCCGCGGGGCAGGCAGCCTGCGGGGACAGCGACAGGGACACGGGGAATGGGACAGGGACACCGGGAATGGGACAGGGACACAGGGACAGGGACACGGGGAATGGGACAGGGACACGGGGGCAGGGACACGGGGAATGGGACAGGGACACAGGGACAGCGACAGGGACACGGGGAATGGGACAGGGACACCGGGAATGGGACAGGGACACGGGGACAGCGACAGGGACACGGGGAATGGGACAGGGACACCGGGAATGGGACAGGGACACAGGGACAGCGACAGGGACACGGGGAATGGGACAGGGACACCAGGAATGGGACAGGGACACGGGGGCAGGGACACGGGGGCAGGGAATGGGACAGGACACGGGGACTGGGAATGGGACAGGGATGGGACAGGACAGGGACACTGGGACAGAGAGAATGGGACAGGGACACAGGGACAGGGACACAGGGACAAGGACAGGGACAGAGAGAATGGGACAGGAACAGGGACAGAGACGCCTCCCAGTGTCCCAGGCTGCTCCCAGCCCTGTCCAGCCTGGCCTTGGGGCTCCAGGGGCAGCCCCAGCTGCTCTGGGCACCTGTCCTGGGCAGGATCTGTCCCTTCCTCCATCACTGCTCACCCGGGGCCAGCTCAGGTGCCCGAGGTGATGCTGCAGTGGCAGTGACTGAACTCGTGTTTTCCCCTTGGGAAATCTGGGAGCAGGCTCCCTGTACCCCCTTCCCAGAGGATGAACTTGTAGCAACAGTCAGACAATTTTCTCAGCACCTCCGAGGGTATTTACTTTTTCCATTTCACTTCTACATCTGTTCACTTGCCGACTTGGAATTTGCAACCATCTTATTTAGGAGAAGGAATTGATTTCTCGGTCTGTTACTGCTGCTCTTGGTATAATTAAAGCATATTGCAACGTGAGGAATTTCTCCTGGCCTGGGAACTGCTTTGCCACTTGGGTAATTCTGTAAACCAAGAACAGCTTTTCCTTTTCCTCTGGAATGTAAATTACAGTTAGAGCTACTTTAAAGCCTTTGTTCTGCTGCAGGGGACCGGGGGCTTTGGTTTAGGGCTGTGCAGGGGACCGGGGGCTTTGGCAAGTCAATTCCTCTGGGATTTGGCATCCAGGCCGCTGCAGGTTCCAGCTGAGCACCAACTGGTTCTGCCCAGTGCGGTGTCAGTGGGCACTGGGCCGGGCCTGGGAAGGGCTTTGCTGCTCCCCGGGGTGGCACTGCGGGGTGTGGGTGAGCCCCGGGCTCACAGAGCCAGCGATCACACTGAATCCCTCAGGGGACGCCTCATCCTGGGGCTCCCGGAGATGGGACCAGCCCTGGCAGGGACCTTCCTGCCTGGATCTGCTGCTCTGAGCCCTGGACACCCACAAGGAAATCCCGAGCTGCAGGGATGGCTTTGGCTCTGCTCAGTGGCCTCATCTTTAATAAAGGGGAGCTCGGAGCTCCCCTGTAAGCTGCCCACGCCTGGAGCCCACTCCTCTGTGCGGAGCCGAGCCCCTGGGACAGCCCTGCCCGGTGAGATATTCCCTGCCATGATTCACCCCACCCCTGTCGATAAACTCCTGTCAAAGCTCGTGAGAGACAGAGACAGAGAGAGGGAAAAATCCTGGGATCAGTAAGGAACAAGAGCCCTCCTCCATCCCCGCCCTGCTGCAAACGGGCCTTAATTGGCCATCAGAGTTTAATTAAAACCAAAGTCAGCCCCGTGCCAGGTTCAGACTGGCACAGCAAACCTGGAGAGACTGGGCTGGGAGCAAGAATTCCTGTTTCATTTGCTCTTTGCACTGGGGTGGGCACATCCCAGAGCTGGAATAATTTGTGTTATAATTTATTTTATCATTTATTAATCCCTACATCAGGCTGTCACATTCAAAACCTGTAATTGGGTTGTAATTCCAGCAGCTTCTCCTGGGACTGCTCCCTGTGAGCCTCACTCTCCCTGGGCACAGCCGTTCCCCAGGGAATGGTCCTGAGGCTGCCGGAGCTCCAGGGGCTCTCAGGGCTGCCCAGGGTGGGGTTTTGGGGTCTCTGTGCAGGGCAGGGGCTGAACTGGATGATCCCTGTGGGTCCCTCCCAATTCAAGGTGTTCCATGGATCTGTGAAAAGATTTCATTCTGTATTTGCTTCCCTAACTGGCTTCCTGTGGAGCTGGTTGGGATTTTTTCAAAGGTTTACTTAGTTCCCAGCTGTTCCCTTTGCCACTCACCTTCCCGTGCTCCATGTGGGATTTATTTCAGCTCTGTGAGGGGTTTGCAGTCCCACCCGGGGGATGCTCATACCAGCTCAGAAAGGGATGGGACCCAAATAAGAGCCTGGAGAGCAGAGATGGGAATGATTACCCAGGAACTGCTGGGAGTGCAGGGATGGAGGCAGGGCAGGGCTGAGGAACACAGCTTAGAAGAAGACTCAGTTTTTCCTTTGTACTCTTCAGTAATAACATAAAGTGAGCATCAAAAGCCCTCCCTGGTGTGAGGCTGGTGAGGTGCCTGTCCCACGGCTGAGCTCTGGAGCCACTGGTGCCACAAATTCCCTGTGAGTGCAGATTCTGGAGTCAAACCCTGTCACTGTTCCCAGGCTGCCTGGGGGACCCCAGGAGCCGTGGTTACAAACCAGGGGATTGCTGGGTTTTATTCCTGTCTCTGCTCTGCTGTCAGGGCTGCTGCTGTTTGATGTGTGCTTGGCTCCCTCCCTGCTCCAGCTCTCACACGGAGTAACAACATTTTGGAGGTGATGTCATTCCCTGGGATCTCAGCTCACCTGATGCTGATCACGGTTCTCTGTGAAGCTGCTAATTAATTTTTTGTTCTTTTCTTTAAGCTGGAGTCCAAGTGCTGCTGGTGGTGCCAGTGGAGCAGGGGGAGGGGGCTGTGGAGGGCAGGGAAGGAGCCCAGATCCCAGATCAGCCCTTCCATCACTCTCCAGACCCCCTGTCCTCACCAGCCTCTCCCTGGCTGGCCTCAGGTGGGTGAGGCTGGACTGGGGCTACCTGTAAGCAGGAGCCAGGCCTGGGAAAGCCTTTGGCTCGGCGTAGGGTCTGGATCACTGGGATAAGGGTTTGTCAGCAGCTCAGGACCCCAGCCTGGGTTGGGAGCACCTTAAAGCCCATCCAGTGCCACCCCTGCCACGGCCTGGGGCACCTTCCCCTGTGCCAGGCTGCTCCCAGCTGTCCTTGGACATGCCAGGGACCCAGGGGCAGCCACAGCCTCTTCCAGGCTGTCCCTGGGCTGGAGCTCAGCTCTGCTTTTGGCATCTCCTGCTCTGCAGGTGACACCAGAGTGGCACCTGGGCCCCGGCTCTGCATCCTCCACCCAGAGCAGGGACAGGGAGCTGAGCCTGTGCCACCCCAGGGACACAGACAGGGCCAGACCCTTGCTGCTGGATGCAGGCTGAGCCAGCCTCAGCCTCTGCCCGTGCTGCACTTTGGGCACAAAGCTCCCAGGAGGAGCTGTGCAGCCCCGTTTGGCCTGTGCAGGAGCAGAGGGACAGCCACTGCTCCCTGGCCCTGGGCAGCAGCAGATGGATTTGGGAGCCCCTGCCCCTCCCACACACACAGGGCTGCAGCACGTTCAGACAATCTTCCTTTAATACAAAGTCAATATATCTACATACACCGTGGTATGAAAACCACTTACTGTTTCAGTTTGAAATAACAGTGTGAAAGCAACAGCACTTTGCTCTCATACAAAGAAAAAAACCTCCCCCCTCCCCCCGACTTGTCCAGTAAGATTTTGCTGCAACATACTTAGAAATTTGGGCAACTTTCACACAAATAAGTAAAATCTCGAAGAAGCCTTTCAGTCGATTCTTTTTTTTTTTTTTCTTTTTCTTTTTTTCAGTTAAAGACAGGAAATGGGTTGTGTGGGGGGTTCTGGGCAGCACTTGATGGCCATGATTACCCCTTCTAGAAAAATAAAAAAAAGGAGAGGGCAGAGGTGAGCAGAGTTTGGGGCAGGGTGGCTTTTCTCAGGTATCCTGTGCTCTGTGCAGGGCTGCAGGAAAACCCCTGGGCACTGGAGGCACAACCAGCACAGGCACAGGCCAGGCTGGTACCTGCAACACACCTGGGATGGAAAAACACCTGATGGGTGTCAAGACTCCAAAGTGACAGCTCTGTCTCCAGCCAGCAAAAGCCACTGGTGGTGGTAAATCTCCCAGCTCAGCCCTGGGCCTCTCTGGCCAGAGCTGAAGGGAACTGGCACTGCCACCTCCCCTCCACCTGCTGCTTCCCCACCCTTCCAGGGACGTGGGATATGTCTGTGACTTGAAACAAAAGAACACAAAAAAAATTAATAATAATAAAAAAAAATCCAGAAAGGACATTTTGTTCTTACATGAGCAAGTTAAACCTTTTAAATGGTAGAAAAGCAATATGTAGAAGTAGCAATTTGCACTGCATTTTTATATATCACAGCCATTACACGTAACATTTCTACAGTGAAAAAATAGACTGTCTTTGAACATAATATGAACAAATAAGCAAATTTTTCTTTTAAATTCATTGACTGATATCTTTGTCTTTTTTTTTTAAAAAAAAAAAAAGGAAAAAATACACTATTTAAAAAAAAGGTAATGTCACTTGTTACAGTTACATCGATACTTTAAAGAAAGCCACTCACAGTATTTGCCATTGGATGCACCTTCCTGGATCTTTCCCAGTTCTTTTCCAGCTGGGGATGTTGGGGACAGAGGGATGTGGGAGATGTGCAAGGAGTGCTGGGCCAGTCCTGAGAGGAGCTCCCGAGAGCTGCTGAGTCCAGAGGCGAGGGGCTGGCACCAGGAACCAGCTGCTGGATTTTGGGGATGGATTCCTGCAGGTGTGTTCTGGGGCTCCTGGCAGGGAGATGCTGCTGGCAGGACCAGGGGCAGAGCAGGGGGGTGTGGGGAAGGGGCTGCCTTTCTTCCCGGGGTCCCCCCTGCTCCAAGGAGAGCCCGAAGTGCTGGCAGGGGCCCCGACCCAGCAGGCAGAGCCCCCAGCCCAGGCCAGGGGAGGGGCTGCCCCCCACAGCCAGCTCTGGGGGTTGTAATCTCGCTCTTTCTCTATCCTTTTAAATACCCTAAAAAATAAATTTTGGAATTAGAAGAAATGAGGAATGTTCCAAGTATTCAAAATGTGAGCTATAAAACCTCTGGCGTGGCAGGGGCATCCCGTGAATGCTGTTTGCAAGGTGCCTGCGAGCCCAGAATCATCCCAATGCTGATACTGAGGTTAGTAAGACTCCAGCTAGAAGAACTCCTGACCCTAAGTTTGCCTAAGTGTTGAGATTTAGTTCCTTTTCTTTCACAGAACACCTTCAATTCTGCAAGTGACTTCCTTTAAAGACTGCCAACTATATTAGTAAATAAACTGAACTCTAATGATGTAACCAAAGTCGGTTTTTCCTTCCCTTCTCCAGCAGAAACAGTTCCCAAGGTGTGTTGGAGCTTTTGGATCAGTCCCCGTGTCCGTCTGTCCTCCCCAGCAAACACCTCCTGAGGTTCCAGGGCAGTCCTGAGCAGCCTCCCAGGCTGCCCCTGCCAGGGCCAGGTTACAACATGGACTTCCCCAAGGGGTGTTCCTTCCAATCCTCCCCCCGGTCCAGATGAAAAGGTTCTTCTTCTGAGTCAGTTTTGTAAGTTCAAGCGCTCCTCCTGGGTCAGAAGGGGCCTTCCAGGACTGAAGTGGTTGGTAGAGTCTGCACAACGATGGCTTTTTATGTTGCATAGTGATCAAAACTTCCCAGATACTCCAGAGCTGCCTGGTAACAGAACTGGTATTCATCCTGCCAACAGCAAAGAGAAGCAGCTCAGAGGGGGGAACGGGCTCCTCGGGGTCCCTGTCCTGCTCTCCAGACAGCACAGAGCTGAGCAGGAGCCTCTGGGATCCTCAGAGAGCTCCTGGGAGAGGGAACTCCAGCTCTCCCCTTCGTGTCTGTGCCTCTCATCCCCCCCTCTCCTGCCAGCCCCACAGCCACATTCTTGTTCTCAGTGAGAACTGAGGCCCCACACTGGGATGGAATACTTAACAGACTTTAAAACAATACATAAAATAAAATAAAATAAAATAAAATAAAATAATATAATATAATACAATATAATGAAACATTACATATGCTTATATAATTATATATTACTATAGAATGTGTTATTATATATACTATATAATTAATATAATAACACATTATATTATAACATGCATTATAATATTACAACAATAGGAATTTTTTTAAAATGTATTTTGCATTTTTTAGGTGAAGCCAGCAGTGCAGCCTTGCTGAGGGAGCTCAGGTGAGGGTTTGATAAAGGCCAGGGCAGGGAACAACCTGGGCCAGCGAAGGGAATGAAAGCAGAGGGGCTTGAGGTGCCTCCCAGCCCACCCCAGGCATTTCAGGACTCCTGGGCCAGCCCCTCACCTCTGTCTGCACCATGGCAGGTCGTTGTGTCCGCAGCATCTTCACTGTCTGGAAGATGTCCACCACCCCCTCGTAGCGCATCCGCTCCAGGACGATGCTCAGGGTGATGAACACCCCGGTCCTGCCCACGCCAGCACTGCAGGGAGGGGAGCAAACAAACAGGCCACTGTTTAGTGTCCAGTGCTCCTGAGAATGCTGCCTGGGCTGGGCTGGGGTACAGCTGGTCCCAGTGAGCACGTTGGAAGTGGAGAGCCTGGGTCAGCCCTCCAGGAATAATAATAATAACAGCCAGAAATAACCCAAGTGCCAGAGCCTGACCAAAAAAATGTTTGAGAAAGGGAAATTAAAAAAAAAAAAAAAGCTTTGGGTAGTGGTAAACAGCATTCAGTAGGAAAATTATTCCTAATATGTAATATTGGGTTTTTGAAATGAAATAATTTTATTAAGAATGGATCATCCTGTCCTGCCTGTGGGTAAGGAGGTTCCATTCTTGCTAGCAGCAAACACAGCCCAGCAGTGCTGCAGGTGTAAACTGGGCTGAGACTGGTAAAAAATACTTCTACTTCTGCAGGTCAAATATGACAGATATTCTATTGCTACACATAACACTGTGCTTCCCATCTCCTTCAGAGGTATTTCATACCTCTCCTCTAAATACAAAGGGTCAAAAGCCTTGTGGGCAGTGCCAGGGCTGAAGGGAGATGAGTCTGGCTGGCAGAGGGAAATGTTTGGCACTGACACCCCCAGGAAATCTCCCTGCAAGGACGGGGTGGGAAAGGGGGATATCTGGATTTTAATTCCTCCAGCTCTCCTGCATCCCACGTGGATGGGGTGTGTCCCTGTGCCTACCTGCAGTGGACAGAGATGGGGCCATCCTGGCCAAACTGCTCCTTGGTCTTGTGCACCTGCCCAATGAAGTCGATAAAACCTTCTCCTGATTTTGGCACGCCTTGTTCTGGCCAGTCAGTGAACTGGAACTGACGAACAGTCCGTGACTGACCATCCTGGGGGACAAAGCAGGAAGAGTTAAACACCTGGGTTTGTGACGACAAACACAGAAGGCAAAAATCTGCCCTATTTCTGTGCCTAGTTTGTTAAAGGGCATGAAAAGTTGAGGCAACTCAGTGCTGTAGTCAAGTGCACACGTATTTATTATCCAGCCCCACCAGGATGAAGCTGCTTGTGTTGCAGTTGACGTTCCTGGAGTCAGGCTGTCAGCACAGATCCATATCCTGGCAGGTGCTGAAAGCTCTGACCACTGCAGACAGCACAGATGGAGCCTTCAACAAGGGAACGTTCAAGGTGAGGTGTTGGCCTCTAATCAATCTTCACAAAGAATTGCCACAGTGTCAGAATTACAGCTGACAGGAAGATAAATCTTGTTCTACGAGGACTGATGAGGCATCCTCCTCCTCAACCTTGCAAATTGAATTATCAGGTTTTGGAATACTTTGGCAACCTCAAAAGCTGTGCTGTGAGAGGGAGGGTTATGTTTGCTACAGAAATTTGAGAAGGTATTGAAATGTTCCTTAGGATGGGAAACCTGGCATTGAATCGAAGATTACTGGAGTGAATTTGTCCCTTTGAGCATGACTGACAGTGGCTCCTCTCCCAGCCATACAAGTGCTCATTTTCTGAAGGGTGCAGAGAAACCTTTGCAAGATTTTTATCAGTTCTTGGGGGAAAATATTTTCTGCTTTCACCTCAAATAAGCTGCAGCTAAACCCCAAAGCCAGGCATGTCTCTAACAAAGGCAGTGAGAGAAGTTTGAAACTATCAATTTGTAAGAACAAATATTCCAGGACAATCTGTGTGTGTGTGTTCTGTTCCTCGTCACAACTGAGCTCTCAGGCACATGCACTCCAAACCTCCCTGGGCAGCCCCTTCCACCACCTGACCCAGAGGAAATTCCTGCTGCTGTCCAACCTGAGCCTCCCCTGGCACAGCCTGAGGCTGTTTTGTCTTGTCCTGGGAGCACTGGGAGCAGAGCCTGACCCCACCTTGTTCTGTGCAGGGGTTGGAGCCGATGATCCTTGTCCAGGATACTCTGTGAGCTCTCCCCCTCTGATAATCCCAGAGAACCCTCAGCCAAGCCCATCAAAGCCCCTTTCCTCCAGCGTGAGCTGCCCCAGCCCGGCCCACAGCAGCACCTACCCTGGCATCCGTGACCTTGAACTCCCTCAGGATGTACTGGGGCATGTTGTACTCGGCCATGGGGTCCACCACGAAGTACTGGTACCGTGCCGAGCGCTCCGCGGGCCAGTACTGATGGCACTTCTCCTGCCCAGGCCAGACAGGTCCTGTTAGTGCCTGCCCTGCAGGATCCCCCTCCTGCCCTGCAGGATCCCCTCCCAGCCCCTCCTGTCCTGCAGGATCCTCCTCCTGTCCTGCAGGATCCCCCTCCTGCCCTGGAGGATCCCCTCCCAGCCCCTCCTGTCCTGCAGGATCCTCCTCCTGTCCTGCAGGATCCCCCTCCTGCCCTGGAGGATCCCCTCCCAGCCCCTCCCAGCCCTGCAGGATCCCCTCCCAGCCCCTCCTGCCCTGCAGGATCCCCTCCCAGCCCCTCCTGCCCTCACTCACCCGCCCCATCTCGCGGAGCTTGGTCAGCATCACCACGATGGTGGAGTTGTTTTCCCAGAGCATCCTCCAGAAGTCCTCGGTGGTCTCTGCCAGCGGCCCCTGCGTGGCTATGTAGGCCTTCTGGTGCCTGGGGAGCCCGAGGCAAGGAGGGGTCAGGGGGGGACACTCAGGGGCAGCAGCTTTGGGAAGTGCTGGGGAGTGGGAGGGCAAATGGAAACGCTGGGCAAGGACTGGAGCTGCACAAGGGCTGAAGGGGTTGGGATGTCTTTGGTGCCAGTGGTCAAAAAAAAAAACCCTGAGCCAATGGTGAAGCTCTCCTTAGATGTCACTTCCAGGGGGTAAATCCAACCTCCAGGCAGGGAGCTGCCCTAATCCCTGTGCCACAGCACTGCTGGTCCTGGACAGGAGGAAAACCTGCACATGGAGTTGCTTTGTTCCCTCCAAACCCACCCATGGAGGGCTGCAGCTCCCAGGGCTGGAGTTTCCTGGGGGAAGCTTTGGGGATTGCAATGCCCCCAAACCACAAAGGTAATAAAAAGGCCAATCCATATGTAGAAATCTCCCAACGGCAAAATCCACCCCTGGCTGACCCTCTGTGCCCAGGACCTGCAGCTGAGGAAGGGCAGCTCTGCTTTAGGGGATCAGTAATTTGAGACCACTGGGGAAAATCTTCTCAGCAGGCTGGGCTTGGGTGTGGGATTTACCCCTGGCATCTGCGAGCCAGTGACAGGCTCCTGTGGCAGCCCCAGGGCACAGAGGGGCACAGAGCTGGTAGGACAGAGGTGGCCCAGGCAGCCCTGAGGTGGCCTAGAGATGGCCCAGAAGTGGCCTAGACATGGCCCAGGGGATGGCTCAGAGGTGGCCCAGAGACAGCCCAGAGGTGACCCAGAGGTGGCACAGAGGTGGTGGCACAGAGGTGGCCCAGGGGCAGCCCAGGTGGCCCAGAGGTGCCCAGGGGCAGCCCAGGTGGCCCAGGGGCAGCCCAGGTGACCACAGGTGGCTGGCCATACCTGTAGCCGTCGATGAAGCTGGCGTTGATGTAGTCGGAGCCCTCGACGCCGCGGATGGGCTGCAGGCACACGCGCGTGGTCTCGTAGGGCATGATGTTCACCAGGCGGTTCTTGAACTTGTTGCAGGGCAGGTTGGCGCTGATGAAGCGTGAGGTGTGGGCCTTGGAGTTGGCGAGGCGCTGCAGGCAGGGAGGGACACCATTCCCTCAGCTGGGGCAGCCCTGACCCTGTGCCAGACCTGTTCTACCCCCCCGTGTGCCCTCCCGGGTTTGGGTTTGGGGCTGGGGCACACGGACTGAGGCCTTTCCCTAAGCAAAACTTGCAGAAAATAGTACTACTACTAAAAGAGTTAAAACCCCCTGTGGTTTAAGAGGGAGCAAATTCAGTCTGGATGTGGAGTGGCCAAGGCAGCCGCCTGTGGTGCCAGGCAGGTGTCCCCAGGGAACTGCAGACCTCAGCAATGCCATTCCCTCCCTCATGGAAGCAGCAAGGTGCCACCAGCCTGACAAAGGCTCAGTGTGAGCACCTGGCAGGCGCTGCTGCCCCATCCCAGCCCCCGGGCTCACCTTGAACTCCAGCTCCATGCCCGTGACGTGCTCCCTGGCCTCGATCTGCGCCAGTTTCTGGATGTAGCTGTAGAGGTTCCGGGCCGGGACCTCGGTGTTGCCGCAGGCCACGGCCTCGAGCAAGGCATCGTGGATGAAGCTGTACTGGTCCTCAGTCTGCACCATGTAATTGCGCTGGGACCTCATGAGGGTGACGTGCCCATAGATGTCCACGGTCTTCTCGTGCTTGATCCTCTCCAGCATGGCGTCGATCACAATGAAGCAGCCGGTGCGTCCCACGCCCGCGCTGGGGACAGGGACAGGGAGCTGAGGGACTGTCCTTCCACTGGGCAGTGTCCAGTGCCCCTGCACCACTGTCTCCTGAGTACCCTCCACACTGTTCTGTCCCCTCCACCACTGTCTCCTGAGTCCCCTCCACACTGTTCTGTCCCCTCCTCACTGCCTTGTCCCCCCTCCACATGCTCCACCCTGTGTCCCTGCTCCACATGCTCTATCCTGTGTCCCCTCCACTGTGACACCCCGGGCCAGGCACAGCTGTGGCAGCCCAAGGCTCCATCGAGGGGCTGGCAGGATCTGAAGGCTGCAAAAGCCTGTTTAATCTCTCAGATCTCAGCAGCTGAAATGTTGTAAAGTGCACTGATGTTGTAATGAGTAACATGCGTCACCTCTCTGCCTCAATGTTTTTGTGCACGGAGGTAACATCAGACCTGTGTGTAATGGCATTTGCGCCTCAGCGGGGCTCTGTGCTCTCTTGTGCCACTGCTAATAAAGGGTTTCCTCTTACCATTCCAGTGCTGTCCCTTTTTTCATCGAGCCCCCTTGATCTCTGCTAATTAGACTGCCTAACACCTGAACCAAGCAGGTGACTGGAGCTTTGGCAAGAATTTAGCAGCTGATCTGGGAGCTGGTTGTGAGCTGACAGCTCTTTATTCATTTTCTGAGGTGCACAATAATTACCATCTGCAAGGGTAGTGATAAGTTGCCCACTCACAAAGACTGTTTAAATGGCATCCTGCAGCAGAGGCAGGATTAGCTTCCCCAGCAGCCTGCACAATTCAGATCTTCCCCCAGTGCCCAGGAACCCGCAGGCTCCTCCACACCCTCCTGAGGAACACAGGGATTTATCTGCATTGAGGCCTCAAGGATTCCTCACTGGGCTGTAAATTGAATTAGGGAATGTTACCTGCCTTCAGCCTGGCATTATCAGGAAGGTTGCAGCACTCAGGAACCCTCTGTCAATCACTGTCAGCTCTGCCTCCCAAACACCCTCCGAGGTCACACCTGGTCCTCCTCCTTTCTCACTGTGACCAGAGACAGCCCCACCACACAGAACCCGACACTGGTACAGCACCAGGCACTTCCCACTGCTCAACAAGATCACCCAATCCCAGAATGGTTCGCTTTGAAAGGGCCCCTAAACCTCATCCAGCCCCACCCCTGCCATGGGCAGGGACACCTTCCACTGTCCCAGGCTGCTCCAAGCCCTGTCCAGCCTGGCCTGAAACACTCAATCCAAATGACTTGGCACCAATTACACCCCTCATTATCTCAGGAAATGCTGTGGTCAGTGGAATCCCCAATTTTCCTTCTCAGATGCTGCCTGGGAGTCCACCTGTGGCTGAGAGCTGTCCCTGTCCCCCAGGCAGATCCATGCCCTCCCTCACAGGTGCCCGGGGAAGGGAAGTAGTACCTGCAGTGCACCACGATGGGCCCAGCATCGGGGGGGTTGCAGGTTTTGACCCTCCTCAGGAAGGCCAGGAACGGGGTGGGGTACTCGGGCACGCCGTGGTCGGGCCACGCCGTGAACTGGAACTGCCGCACCTCGCGCTTCTCGCTGGAGCCGTTCTGCAGGACAGAGCACAGGGTCAGGGACAGCAGCACCACACTGTGCTGTGTGTGCTGTGTGTGCTCTGAGTGCTGTGCTGTGTGTGCTGCAGAGTGCACACTGGCCCACAGCCCATCCCCAGGGAGAACAGCAGCAGCAGCCAGCTCACCTTGTGAAGGGAGAACGTTCGGACACAGAAGGTGGCCAGCTCAATGGTGTCCAGCAAGATCACCTGGATCATCCCGTAGGTGTCTGAGCCCCGGCCTGGCCAGTACTGGTCACACTTGATCTGCAAGACAGGAGGGATGGCTCAGTGCTGGGACAAACCCTTCCCTGCTGGGGATGCTCGTTCCCAAACTGCCCTGTTACAGGTGAGGCTGGGCTGGTGGCAAAGGCAAGGGGAGGTGCAGAAGTGTCTTTGCAGAGCACCAGGACAGGGACAGACCCAGCAGAAAAAGCTCCTACTGACTAAGCACAGACTTTGATGCTACATCAATCCCATAGACAACAGACTGGAATGATCCTGAAGATTAGAGGGAATGTACTGGGGCTTGTTAAACAAGAGAACTGAATGTGAAACTTGCCACATGATTAACTCCAAGACAGACATGCAGTGGGATCCAGCAGCCTCTTCTCCTGGAGTTGCCAAGGAGGCTGCAGCTTCCCAGAGTGAATGGTTTGTTTTTTTAAAAGCAATGAATCACTGAACTTTCAGGGTGCTGGCAGAGCAGGCAGAAATCCCCCCCTGGCTGCACATCAAAGGGATTTGCCTCTCCCCCAACTCTCCCCTCCAATCCCCCTGGATTATGACTAACCAGTCATGCCTCTCGTGCGTCTTACCCGTGATTTCTCCTCCAGCTTAGTCATCATGACAATGGTGGCAGAGCGCTGCTCCCACACCATCCTCCAGAAGTCCCCGAAGGTCTCGGGCAGCGGCCCCTGTGTGGCGATGTAGGCGTTCTGCTTCCGGTACCCGTCGATGTAGTTGGCATTGATGTAATCACTGCCCACAATTCCTGTGTCAAATCAGCAAAAATCAGGGGACTGCACAGCGCTTCACACAGCTGGGGGCACGAGGAGATTTTTGTAGGGATGCTGTTAGAGAGAAGCCCCCTGCAGAAACACCAGAGCCTTTGTGGCTTGGTGGGTCAGAATCACGCAGGCTCTTGGCAAGGTTTTCCCAGCTCAAGCTCCTGCACTGCAGGGAGACAGTAACTCCTTGCAAAATTAAAGAGACTGAATATCAGGCCTTGAAGCCGTGGTGCTTTTACTCATGTGTTTAACAGGAGCAAAGTCCTGGCCCAGGGCTCCTGGTGCATCGGTGTCCAGTAGGACAAACCCGAGTCCTTGTCCCAGCCCGCCCCAAGCCCAGGCAGCAAATGCACCTGGTCAATGACTGTGTGGTCCAGAGGCATTGAGCTACAGCTGGACAGGGTAAAGAATAAAGCCAGGCTTGATTTAGCCAATGAAGGCTGTGAAATTACAGGCTTTGACTGGCTGTAAATTGCCCGCTGTCATTTTTAAGAGTGTTTTTTTTCCTACTCGCATGAGTTACAGGCTATTGAGCTCCAGCTGCTCGCCTGGGTCCCTGCTTGAGGGTTTGGGATGAGCAGGAGGCACTGCCAGAGTGAAGAGGTTGATTGGGACGTGGCAGGAGAAGGCTGCTCTGAAGTTAAAACGGCGCTGGCACACGGCGCTGCCCAGGTTGGGCTCCGGCGCCTGGCACACTCAGGGCTGCTTTGGCTGCTCCAAGCACAGCCAGCGCCTGGCAGGACCTGCCAACCCATGATTAACTCGGTGCAGAGCCCTTCACTCCTGTCTGCAGGGGAGCCAAGGGTGGGCAGCAGCACCGGTGGGGACCTGGGCTGCTGCTGCTGGTGAGGGGCGAGCCCAGAGCAGCCTGCCTGTCCTCAAGGGCACTCGGGAGCTTCAGCTCCTGGAGAAATGGCTTTTGATTCAATTTCTGAAGGGTTCCCTACCCTTTATCCCTCGAGTCTGAAATTTCAGAAGGGAGAGAAGGTGGGTGCAATGGCAGGAGCATGTTCAAGGCTGAGCTTTTGGAATTAATCTCCTCTCCAGCCCCCTGGGGTCCCCTCTGTCATTTGAAATGGTGGCCATGAGCTCCTGCAAGGTTTTACTGTGTGACAGGCCCTGCTTCAGAGAAGTCACAGAATTAAAGCCACTACTTCTTCCTGACCAAGCAGCCAGCAACAATCTGCAGCCTTGGCAAATCCAGATTTAAAACAAAGAGAAAGCAACAAAACTAATTCCTCCAGCTCCTTTCATCTTCCAGCCTTGAGCATGAAATAGAGCTCGGTAGGAAGGAGCACACCAGCCAAGACATGTCAGAACCTCTCAGATGCTTGAAAATTCAACCTTGGCCCATCATCCTTGCACTGTTGGTCCCTCACGGAGCCCTGGGCAGAGCTGGGACTGCTGCCTGCATCCAGCCCCAGATCCAAGACCAGCCCAAGTGTCCTTCCCTCCCCCACTTGTGCTCCTCTCCCTTCCCTTGAATGACAAAGCAACTTTTTAAAGCCTCTGCTTTCCTCGGCTCATACAATATTAATCTCGGAATTAAACCAAGGCAGAACACAGTCAGCCTCACAAGGAGAAACATCTAAAGCCCTCTAATAGCAGACCAGAGCAATCCAGATTTGTGCAGTTTTTTGGCAAATCATCGTGCTGTGCTGCTGCCTCAGCTCTCCCCCTTCCCCGTGCCCCTCGGAGCTACCATGGCACAGGGAGATTATTTTAGCAATTCCCTGGTCTCAAAGGCTTTGGAATTAACCTCTCCATTCACCAGGCAGTTACCAGGACACCCCACATCCTCTCTGCTCTGATGATCAGCTCTTGGCAACGCAAGACTGGCCTTGAACGCTTTATCCACCCTGCACAGCCACATCCTGAGCCCATGAAACTCCAATTTTATCTCGGCAGCAGCAACCCAAGCAGGTGCCCTGTTCAACTCCATCTCAAGCCCCTCTTATCCTGGCGTGCACTGGAGCAGCTCTGTCAAGAGCCATGAGTTGTGAAATTTAATGTAAATTTTCTGACTGCACCATCACTCACATAAGCAGCTCAGGAAACAATTTATGACCCGCCAGGCTCTCCCTAACCCCTTCTTACCCCAAGCCTTTTAGGGGCCAGGGCTGCAGCAGGGGCTGTGTATCAAGTGATCTTTGTGCCTGTAGAACTCAGCAGCCACATCTCTGCTGCTGCTGCCTCTCACATTTGTACAATCAGCCCTGGGCTTGCTTCCCACTCCTCCCTGTGCAGCCCCGCTCTGCGTTCCCTGTTCCTGCTCCCTCTAAAGCACAATGGGGTCTGAATTGTTCCTGTTAGTCAGAGATGCATCAAACAGGCATCTCCAAGCAAAGGGAAGGCAGTTTCTTATAAACCAGCCCTTGATATGAGAGATTGCAGCTCCAGTGGAATATGTCAGTCACCAGAATTTAACAAACGCCTGGTTAACAGAGGTATCTCCTGCTTGCCAAACTCCCGGGGAGACGTTCAGAGAGAACATAAATAGGGATGAGAGAAGTGCCTGTGGGATGTGCTCCCTGCAGGGGCTCCATCCCAGCACTGCTGGGGGAGTGGGGATGCTCCAGGGGATGCTCCATACCTTCGATGGGCAGCAGGATGACCCGCGAGTGGTCGTAGGCAATGACGTTGGCATAGCGGTTCTTGGGCTTGTTCACCTCCAGGTTGGAGTGCTCCCAGGTGAACTGCTGCCCAGGGTCGATGGACTGGAGGGGTTGGGACAGGAAACAGGAGAGTCAGTGAGGAAAAAAGCAGCAAAAGCAGCTCTGAGCACTTGTTCCCCACGGCTCGAGGTCTCGCTGAGGAGAGCAGCAATTTCCGTCTGCATCCCGCAGGAGCCCAGCTTTGCTCCCCGTGGAACAGCTGATGTCCCACCTCCCTCGGCCCAGGTGGAATATCTGAGTCATTCCCCCTCTGCACTCAGCACCGAAGTTTTCCCAGTGCAAATGGGGAGGAAGCCCCACGGGAGCCTGGCAGGGACAGCAGTGAGTCCCCAGCACAAAACAGGGGGAAGGACCCCGGCCCTGGCACACTCAATCAACATGGATTTTTCCTAGAAGGGATGAAGGAATAAACAATGAAATGCACTGGAGAGAAAAATCCCCTCTGCCCGTCCTAGTGATTTATGCCAGGTTTGGTGGTCAGGTTTTTTTTCCTCTTTAAAGTCCAGCTGTCCCAGATATGGAAATTAGGTTAATTACGTTTACCTCTAAATCCTCAGCCAGAGAATTAAATAAAACAAGGGCTTAATTCCTTCATCATTTTGCAGAGCCCTTGGGGTTTGCCTCAATTGGAGGCTTGGCAGGAACGTGCCCAGCTGTGTTTGCTGCTGCTGGCTCCCCCTCTGACTGCCACCCTCTGGGGACACGGTGCCGGATCCCAGGCGCAGCCCCGAGCCGGCCCCGCTGCCCTCCCTGCCCGTGCCCACCCCGGCGCTGCCCGGGCACAGCTGCTACAAAACCACCCACAGAAAAAGCTGCGGCGCTCTGGCTGCGGAGAATTCCTAACTAATGGGTATTTATACTATTGTAATGTGTCTGTTTGCTCTCCATCCCTCTAATCACGCCTCGCCTTCACTTCATTAGCGATGTTTGTTCAGCTCTGGCTCTCCCTCCGGAGGAGGCTGGGCTGGCTCGGAGCCAGGGCACTCGGGATGTGGCATTATGCAGATCAGCCTCTGGAATCTGGATGGAGCCCGGAACGAGCTGCTGCTGCCGCCGCGACCCAGCGTGGGAGGAGAGACCCGGGGCCCAAAGCGCCTTCTGCAAGGCGTGACCCCGGCCGCTCCCGGTGATACCCGCGGGTCGGGGCACGGAGAAAGCATCCCTTCGTTTGGGAAACAGCCCTCGCTCCCTGCCTGCAAACACACCTCGGCAGTCTAGACTCGTTATTAGGCTAAAAATACCAGGGCATTTGATGTCTTTCAACGACAAAACCAAGAGTGGAGAGATTTTGTTTTACAAGAGCATGGAATGATAGGACAAGGGGCTTTAAACTGCAAGAGGCTTTAGATTGGATATTCGGAAGAAATTCCTCCCTGGGAGGGTGGGCAGGCCCTGGCACAGGGTGGCTGCCCCTGGATCCCTGGAAGTGTCCCACGCCAAGTTGGACATTGGGCTTGGAGCAGCCTGGGACAGTGGGAGGTGTCCCTGCCACGGCAGGAGTGGCACTGGGTGGGATTTAAGGTGCTTCCAACCCAGACCAGTCTGAGATCGGGTAACCAAACACTACCAGGAATAGGGAAAATGTGCACAAACCCCTCAGACATGACAAGGGTTTTCTCTACGGCTGCTGATGCCATCGGCTGTGGAGACTCCCTGCTCATGTCACTCAAGCTCAGCTGTACAAACTGAGTGTCACAGCCCTTCACTTGGTCTCCTCTGTGTCCAGCAGCAGGACATGTTCTTCGGGTACCCCAAGGACAGCTCCCACCCCGCCCAGCAGTCACCTTCCAGGACTGCATCCCCCTCTCCGAGGGAGCTCAGCCTCTGCTCACCCCACAGGAGCAGCTCATGGACCAACCTCATTTTTATGAACTAGAACTGAACCCCACAAAGTGCTCAGCAAGTACTTAATTTCCAACACATAAATAGCTTTTAAATTTCACCTAACCAGATCTTTAGAAAAGCTGTTCATTTGGATGAAGGGCTGTCTGAATTCCCTAATTCCTGGCTCTGCAAACCCATGCACAGCACTCACTCTTGCTCATACCTCATACTCTTGGGATAATTTCAGGTTATCATTAGCTTTGAGATGCTCTGTGTGTTCAGCCAGCTCGGAAACGGGGATGGGTGGGTGGCTGAGCATACCTAAAAGACAAGAGAGCAGGAAAAGAATCTCATTTAATAATAACTAAAATTCACAACCGTTGCGCATTTTATAAGAAAGAAGGAACAAGAAAAGAAAATAAATTACAATGTAAGATCTGCAATGAAAGTAGGGAGGTTAGAAGAGAAGAATTCAGGGCTCGAAATTGTGTCCTTGGAAGTAAAAAATAAAAATCAAGGAAATAAATAATAAAAAAAAAACAGTAAAATGAGAGTGTTCCCGTGATGGCCCCATTTTCAATGGAAATCAGAGCAAAACAAAAGGGAAAATCCAAAGAGCAGATGCGTGTTAGCGATTCCAAAGTGGACTTGGAATGAGCAAACGCTGCCAGAGGAACCCACGCAGCAAATGGCACAGCACCCGCCGGGACCAGGAACCAGCTCCAACAGAAAGGAAAGGGCAGGATCCAGCCAACCATGGAGATGTGGGCAGGAGATGGGAAAATGCAGATGGGGGGAAGCAGGGGAGGCTTTTCAGGAACTGCACTGGATGATCTTTGAGGTCTTTTCCGACCTGAGGGATTCTCTGTTGCCTTTTGCACAACATCGGCTCTGGAAGTTCTCGGTGTGCTCACGGACACTGAGCTCTGCCCTGCACCATCCCCAGAGTGCAGCCAGGCCTGGAAGCAGCAGCTGGCTGCTGTCCCCACTGCTTGGCTGGTGGGTGATGTTCCCTGTGCAGCACAGCCCACCCTCGTGGCCCGGGCTGTGCTGGGAACGCTGTCACCTTTTGGGAAGGGCTGGCAGCAGATCACCCTCAGGAGGGGGACTGGAACAATTTGCTGCAGGGCCTGATGCCCCTGAGCTGGTGCAGCTGCTGGCCCTGCAATCCCCCCAGCACTTTGGTGTGCTGCTGTTGAGGCAGCCAGAGCTCCAGGGAACTCACTGGAGCCATACTGGGACATCCCATGGTTCAGACTGGTCCAACTGGGGCACATCTCAGCCACCACCGGGGTAAGCAGCCACAGCTAACTCAGTTCTCAGCCTGGGGTTTGCACATCCTGCTCTGGAAGAGACAGCTGGAGCTCTGGGAAGAGCAGGGACCCTGCCCTCAGTGGCTACACAACCCCAGGGGGAAAAGCTCTCCGTGCTTTGCTCATCTGCATCGGATCATGTCTTTCCAGAGGCTTCCCGTGCTGTCTGCCAGCCCCTCCAGGGGCCTGCAGAGCAGCATCCCGAGAAGTCCTGGGCAGTGCCCCCGATGAGAAGGACAGGAGTGGAGAAGAGATGGAAGCCAGGGAGAATTTCGAGCCCCGTGGGTGTTGGTGGGTGACAAAGCAGCGGCGTGGCAGCAGCACGGTCAGATACTCTGAAAACTCAGCACAGAGATGGCAAAGCAAGCATGACATCCTCAGTTTTACAGTGATTTGGGAGAGGGGCTGCTTCCCCCAGGCCTGGGCACGGGATGAGTCTGCCACACCTGGACAGGTTTCTCCTAAGCTCAACACACATCTATTTTCAGCACAAGGAAATATGGCTGAAAATAGAAGGAGAGGGGAAATACACCCAAGAAAGCTCACAAAAATAACCCTGAACTTCCTGGGGGCTGTGCTGGCTCCATTCCAGCCTGCTGGGATCAGGGCAGGAAACCTCTCTCAGCTCATGGAGGAAAAACTCCCATTTAGTCTCTTGTTGTCCTGGCCCATCACAGGAGGATTATTTCTCCACCTGCCGTCCACCCCAGCACCTGACTGGGGTGTTGGGAGGAGCTGGTCCTCTCTCAGTGTGGGATGGGGAGGCCACCCTGGCTGAGATGCTCCAGATCAGACCAAACCAGTTTAACACCACCCACACTCGATGGACATGTAGGTTAAAAGGAGAAAATAAAGAACCTGGAACCCCAGTAATAACAAGACAGAAAAAACCCAGATCCTCCTTGGCTCAGAAGTCTTGGAGCAACATGTGCAACAACCTCTGAGCCAGTGGGCTGCACGGGAAAGGCCCACTGTGCCAATCTGGAGTGAGGAGTCACCTTCCCCTTGAAGGAATTTCACAAGTTTCCTTCATAAAAGCTCCAGGAAAAACTCAGCATGAGCAGCAGCTCTGCCCTTTCCTGGGGGTCATTCTGCTTCCCCTCCCACCCTCCCTGCACAGGACCTGCCTGGGAGCACACGGGAACTTGTTCTGCTGCTGTTAAGGACAGAAACTCCTCGTGGGATCGATTTCTAGGGCTCTTTGGATAAAAGAACCTCTGCAGCAATAAGCACTCCCCTGGTCAAAATGCCAAGTGCAGGGGGTTTCCAATAGGATCCAGGAGCTCTCTGTGAAACCAGGCAGGAGTGGCACTGCCTCAGCTCAGCTGTGCAGCTGCTCTTCTTTCATTCAGGAACTCATTTTGGGGTTTGAAGGGCTGAGTTCAGCCAGGAAAATACCCACAACCCCTCTGTTACAAAGTGTGACATATTCCATACCAAAGACACTGGTATTTGGATTGAACTATTCAGGGAAATATCCCAGCCCTCACATCTCCAAGCACAAGCAGCATCTGTGACTCCTCACATTTGTCAGCCGAAACCTCACATCCTTCCCTGCCCAGTATTAGAAAAAATCCAAGCCCAAACCACCCAGCAAGGCTGGGATCTTGGCTCCTAATGGGATGAAATCTTTTCGAGCCAGTCTCATCTAACATTTCAATCACTTGAATCTCTCTAATCTTATCACAAAAGACTTGATTCTCTGTGCAGCAGCCAAGTCACCAGAAACGTCACCCTAACATCTGCTCCGTGGGCCAGAGCCCATTTATCCTGCAAAATCACCGTGGCTGGAGGAGCATTTCACCTCCTGCGAGATCCCGGGGTGGTCTCCGTGCTCCTGGAACAAGGAGCAGGCACCTGCCACAGCTGGGCAACCTCCCCATCTGAACGAAAAGGTGCCTGGGTGGCTCCTTCAGAGGGGCATCAGTAGCTGCAGCTCCAGTTTCTCTTTCCCTGCGTTGCAAACACCAAAGCACAACCCCCCGTGAGAGCAGGGCACGAGTACAGGGGACACTGAGGACACTGAGCCAAGCACCAGCGATGGAACATCGTCCACAGGGGGAAAGGCAGCCCTGGATGCCGCTGGGGACACCGAGGGGGGACAGGGAACCCCGGGCTGGGGCTGCCCCCGCCTCCTCCTGAGGCCTCCAAAGGGAAACTGTAAAACTGGAAGCGCACTTCAGACACACAGATGGCACAGAAAAGGGATGGGATGGGCAAACACCGCAGGAACACGGAGAGGTCGGCAGAAAACCAAAATATAGTAACAGCAACGGAACAAGAATTGGAAAGGAAAGTGACAGAAGAGGAAAATAATAATGGGGGGGGAAAAAATGAAACCAACAGGAACAAAAACACACAGGAACTAACTTTCCAAGTCAAACTCAGGGTCACTGAGAGGGCTGCTCAGACCAGAATCTGCAGAAAACAGTAAAAAATAAATAAATAAAAGATACACTTTTGTAAAAATTTCATGCTAATTAAAAAAAAAAACAAACCAAAAACCAACATAAATCTAAAGAGGAAAAGAAAGGTATTTCTTGTGCTGATTAGGACAGGATATCTAAGATGTGCTTTGCTTTCCCCTCTCTGAGCTGCACGTTCCCATTCCCATGTCCCTCCTCTGTTTCACTGCTGGGGCCACGACGGAGATGCTACCTGGGGTCACCTGTCTGCAGAAGAGCCTACAGGCCCCTTCTGAACCACAATATATTGGATTTAAATGTCTTTAACTCAGAGAGCAGCTGTGGACTCTTCCCCTGCAAACTGCACCACAATCTCTCCATCACTGCCAACACACTCCAAGCTCATTTTCCATTTTCACCCAATGTTTCCAAAATTCTGTGAGAGGCAGGTCATCAACTCCCCCAGATCCTTTAAAACCTTTTAATGCTTCACAAATTATAGAGCAGAGTAACACCAGGTAGGTCAACTCTGGCCAGATAAACCTGGAAAGGAAAGGGCAGCATCTCCTAAAGCCAGACCGTGGCAGTGTCTTTTGGATCTGCAGAGCCTTAATGCAGGTTTTGGTGTCTCAGCTGCCCTTCACAAACCTCTCAGAGGCAGAATTCGGAGGTGCAGCATGACCAAAGTGGGGTCAGCAGGAGACTGACTCCCCTCTCCAGGATCCCATGACCTGATGGGAGCACCACCCCCAGCTGACCCTGCTGTCCTGTGGGACACTCAGGGAAACACAGGAACCAGCACTTCCAGCTGCTTCTTGGCACCACGATCAAGCTGGAAGACCACAACCTTTTTTATTTTTATCTCAGCAGTCTTTCCATCAGAGGGAGTGCAGCTCCTTCTCTTGGGTCTCCCACCTCCCTCCACTTGGAGCACCCACAGAACGCTCCCAAAGGCACCCAGACAAGGGCAAACTGCTGCTGAGCTGCACCCAAAAGATCTCAAACACCTCCAGACTGTCCTGCAAGAGCAGCACTAAGAGCTGATTTAGGGACCTACCTGTGCTGGACTGCTGTCCCTGCACACTGGAGTGAACCCACTGCCTTCCCTGGGCTGAGCATCCTTCCTAAGCTTGGGCTGATCCCAGCAGGTGCTTCTTAACTCATTTTGGTAAAAGCCCCTCAGCTCAGCTCTGCCTTGTGGTTCCCCACAAATCCCTCTGGGTCCCTCCTGCCAGCCCCACCCCAAGGAAACTTGACAAGGCTAAGGACAGGACTGGGATGGGGAGGGGAAACAGGAGCTACAGAAACATTACCAACGAGCACAAAACAGCAAAAAACCAAAAATACAAACAAACTGAAAACAACAGCCAGCCCCCAAAAGCACAATAAATTCCCTTCCAAATCCTCAAGCACCAGGAACTTGGAGGCAGAGGCGTGGACAGGCACGGGGTCAGCGTGTCCGTGTGTGGGAGGACGTGTGGTGGTGGCTGCAGAGGTGCCATGCAGCAGCTGGGACATGCATGGACATGGGGACACGTGTGTGCAGGAGGAAGGGTGCACAGAGCCTCTGCCAGAGCTCAGAGCTGCAGGGCCAGGCTGGGCCAGCCCTGGCAGTGCCCAGGGCCAGGCTGGACAAAGCTTGGAGCAGCCTGGGCTGGTGGAAGCCGTGCCTACTGCAGGGGGTGGAACTGAGTGGGTTTTAAGGTGCTACCAACCCAAACCAGTCTGGGATTCCATGGATTCCATGGCAGCATCTGCCCCAAGCCAGGGGACGCTGCCTCACCTGCCCCAGGCAGAGCTCCTTTCCCCCTGCACGGCCCCTGGCTCCCAGCAGGGCTGGTTTGGCACCAGGAAGCACCAGGTCCACGTGTGGCTGGAGCACTGGGGGCTGGGCAGCTGCCATGCTCCATCTCCCCACCCAGGAGCTCCCAGCTGGGGCACGGGGCAGCCCTGCTGCTCTGCCGTGTCTGGCACAGCCCAGAATGCACCAATTTCTCTGGGAATCCAGGAAAACCCTTCTTCTGCCTTGCCAGCACTGGGCACAGCCTGTGCAAGGTCCTTGAGGATCCCAGCAGAGGCTTCTTTCAGCATTCCCACTTAGCACAGGCCAGGCCAGGCTCCTGGGCTGTGCCCAAGGGCAGCACTGGCTCTCCAGGCAGTGCCTCAGCAGCTCCAGGCAGGCAGCCAGGGCTCAGGGAAGGGGCAGATGCTCCACTCCTGCCTTCCCAGCAGGACAGGCTGGCCAGCAGCTGTTACCTGGAGTCTGGAAGTTGATTCTCCTCATTTCCACGGGGTCCTTGGGGTGGTGGGGGGCGATTTCTGCATTGTTCAGGAGGCACTTGGTCCGTGGCTCTGAATCTTTGCGTTTGCTTCACAACAAACCCAAAACGACACAAAAGAGACCAGAAAGAAAAAGCAGCTTAGCTTGTGGGCCTTGTGGTGTCAGCTACTCCTCAGCTACTCATGTTCAGGCACGAGCAAAGCTCCCAGCAAAAATCAAAGGTGCAGCCAAGGGTTTAAGTACATAAAACACATCAGAAAAGGGATGAGGTTTGGAAGGCTTGCCAGTGCTGTGTTTTCGGGGTTGACAATGGCCTGGGAGCAGCTCAGCAGCTTTCAGGTAAGTCTGGAAGTTTCCCCTTCTCCAGCAGCAGCACAGACTGGCAGCCAGGAGCAGCTGAGGTGCTGTGAACTCACAGCTCACCCTCCCTGCTCAGAGCAGCCTCCACTGAACTCTGCAGAGCAAAAATGTTCCAACTCTGGCCAAGCCATTTCCAGCCTGAGAGAACCAGAGCCAGCAGAATCGTTTGGAAAAGTACAGAATCTCCTGGCTGTGACCTTGGATGTCAAGCTCTGATATTGCTGTTGGCTGGTTCAGGAGCTCTCAGAGCTGCCCTGCTGCAGACAGAGAAGTCAGAGCAGCAGTTTTCAATCTTTTTTGAACTGCAGAACCCTAAAAATCCGGGTTCAACAAACAGTGTAGGCACATCCTCTCCCAGCACAGCTGTGCCTGCTGAGATCCACCTCTCCTTGCCAGCAGCCAGAGCCCGCTCCAACCCGCCAGCTGAGCTGCACATGGAAGTGCTTCCTAATATATTTTCCTCCAAATGGGTTAGGTTAGCTCAGGCAGTTGAAAAAGTCTTTGCTGACCTGGCTCATTCCCCTTGAAGAGAATTTAGAAGCAAAGCCCTGTGCTGACCTAAAGATGTGATAACCTCTTGCAAAGAAACAGTGCTGGGAGCTGAACTTCTCCAAGGAGCAGAGAACATGGCCCCCATGCCGAGGATTGGAAAGGGGTCCCAGCCCTTCCAGAGAGGGGCTGAGGAGCTCCTCACCTCTCCTGCTTAGGCTGCACAGAAGCCTCCAATAATTTGTCTGCAGCAGCGATGGCAATTACTTAGACAGAGAGGAGGTTATTCAGGACACTTTTAGCTGTGTCTTGATGTCATTAATAGCCAGAAGAAGTGGTCTGAGCCCTGCCAGCACTGTATGGGGCAGCATTTTGGAATGACACCACTTTGCAGTTTGGGAGAGGTTTATTTCTGCCGCAGTTCTGGAACTGCTGAGAACAGTTCATGGACTGAACCCATCGGTTACTTCCAGTGAAAGCTCTTCCAGTCTTGGAAATGGTTGGGGAAAAGTCTCATTTCTGCAGTCATAAACACTCTGTCAGAAGCCCTTGGCTGAGGGGGCAAGAGCAGCTTCTGCCACGGGACAAGGACAGCTCAGCTGTGAGAATCTGCCAGTGGCTCAGGGACAGCCCGTGTGGAGCAGCCAGAAACCCACTTTCACCTCTGTCTGCCGCACAAATGAGAGCTTCTCTGCTCCATTAACCCAGCACTTTGTGAGCATTTACTGCCACTGCTGCTCAACCTGAGAAATGGCCGTTTTGTTTAGGAATGGACAAACAGGAGAAAACTGGCCTTGCTTTGTTTTTCCTGCCCCAATTCAAACATAGTCTGACACAGGGTTTCTGTGAGGACAGATCTAGAGGTGGAACTGCACCAAAAAAATTTCAACACCACACAGCAAACACTGCTTAACACACAGCAAGCAAGAACCTGAATAAATGGCAAATCTGGTGCTCTTACCTGTCTGGTTTGCTGTCCAGGAAAGCAGCAAGTGGAGAGAAGACAAGACAAATGTTCACGTTAGAAAGGACTTGCAGAGGGAAGGGGAAGCATTTGCTCAGCTCTAACCCTGGCAGCAGAGGTGGCACCAGCAAAGATCCCCCAGCCAGAGGAGCACCAAGCAGGAGCCCTGAGCCCCTGCCCCAGAGCAGCCTCACATGCTGGGCTGCAGAGGCCACACTCTTGTGCAGAGGGGAACACACCTGTGCAGGTCAAAGATGGAGCAGGGCTGGGAGAGCTCCCCTCACCCTGGGATGGAGCTGTCCCAGCTGAGGAGCCTCTGCTGGCCACTGCCACCTTCACTTACTTTGTTCAGCCCCTGCTTCCTCTCCTGTGCCCTCCCCCTGAGTGTGTGCCCCCAGTTCTCATCCACACACCATGAGCTGCTCAGAAAGCCAAGGGAAAGGGAGACATTTCCAGTGGTTTTCCCTTCCCTCTCCTGAAGACTCACACCCTGCTCCTGTCCCCCAGCTCCAGCAGAAAAGCAGTCTGAGGGTAGAGGAGGTCTCTGCTGCCCCAGAGCTCAGAGGTGCCTTCCCTGCAGCCCCTCACTGCCTGGGGCTGGGAGCAGCAATGCTGGAGTCCTGACACACTCACTGCACACAAGGGAGTGTCTGTAGGACAAGCACAGCTTTCCTGGGGCAGAACCTGCAGCAGCAAATCCCTCCAAGCCCCTGCTAATCCCCCTCATGCTGGGCAGACTCTCCCATTCCAGCATTTGTGCCTCAGGGCTCCTCTCCCCAGGGCCCAAGGAAGGGCTTCCCCTCAGCTGACCAGGACAGAAATCCCCTTTAGGGAACTCTGGGGACACTCAGAACCACCCCAGGTGTGGGCAGTGAGCAGCTCTTACTTTTTGTAGAGCAGGATGGCGATGACGATGCAGATGATGAAGACCACGGCCAGGACGGGCCCGATGACCCAGATGAGCCCCTCCTCACCATCAATGATGGGCTGGGGGTCGGGGTTGTCCAGCTGGATGGGGTCAGAGAAGGGGCTGGCAGCATAGGTCTGGAAGACAGGGAACAGGTGGAACACAGCTCAGAGATGGGATGAGGAATGGGCAAGCACACGATATCCCACAGGAGGAACTGCTGGACAGGAGGCCAGCTCTGCCAGCACAACCCAAATGGCCACAGGGAAATGCCCTCTTCAGCCTAGAGAGAATGCCCTGTTCTTCTCCCCTTCAGTTCAGAGAAAATGCCCTGTTCCTGACCATCCACATGAGGGGTATCTTCCACTTCCAACACTCCAGAGAGACAGAGCATGGAAAGATCACACCCACATGAAGCTGCAGCCTGCCCTGTGCCTGTGGCTCACCCCTTCTCATGGCCAGGAAGGTGCTTTTAGAGGTCCAGCTGCTTCTGTTCCACCACAGCCCTGAGCCCTCACCACTGCCATAAACACACAAACACTTTCCCCCAGCTCTCATGTAACCATCTGGATTTTGACAGTCAGATGGGATTACAGAGCAAGAGGGAAGGGATTAAAACAAGAATTAATGCTTGGTCTGGTGACTGAAAAAAACCAACCCAAACAAATAAATATAAAGTAGTAAACCAGTGTGTGTGTCCTCTGCTGCCTCTGCACTGAGCCGGGTTCTTGAGGAGGATCAAACCCTTCAGAGTCCTGACTCAGGATGAATTCTCATCCTACACAGGAACTCCAGAAACTGAACAGCACAGAGAACTGGCGTGGCCTGGTTTGGGACAGCAGCCAGGGACAGGACAAGAACAGGGGCTCTGGGTCCTTGAACTCCATCAGCTCTGAGCAGGCTGGAATGCTGCTCCACACTCAGGAGTGGATCCAGGCCACCGGGAGTGAGTCTGCAGCACCTTGTTCTAAAGCAGAAATTACCTCAAGCTGCAGTAATCCGATTGAGAAACCCATTCAGGAGCGTGTCAGCCTAATCCTTTAATATCAAATACACAACTAAATATTTATTGGGGGAAAAACCTCTGAAAACCCTTAATTTCCAATAGCTCCCTGCTACAATTCCACAGGGGGATTTAAAAACAACAAAGTATTAGGCTGTTTCCCATTGTGTGTGAGGGACGAGGCAGGTAAATATTAAAATAGTTGTTCTCATAAAGCCAAGTCCAGCCCCAGTGAAAACAGCAGAGATGCTGAATTGGTAGAGAGAACTTGTAGTTTTCCATAAAAAAAGGATCCCCTCTGTGCTTGGAGAGGAACTCAGCAATACCCAGAGTGTGACATGCTCTTGGAGCAGAATGTCTGGGGTCATTGCTCTGAGGAGTTAAAGAACAGCCTTTAAAGGAAATTATTGTTCAAAAAGGGGTTTGACCCAGGGCTCTCTGAACTCTTGTGCTCTCCTGAGGGGATAATTCAATGTTCCTCCCCATTCTGGACTCCATTCTGGAGCCACAAGTGCACAAGTTGTGTCCACAGAGACTGGGACGAGCACAGCTGCTCGTGTCCTCGGTGCCTGGAAGGGACAAATGCAGGCACAAGCACAAGCAGCTCATCAGGCACAAGAGCCACATCCAAAAGCTCCACAGCTGGAAGGAAACCCCCCCCAGGGACGCCAGGAGGGCAGCGGCAGGGATGGGAGAGGGCTGGGGCAGCACTCACAGCCTCGGGCTCCTGCAGCACGGCCAGGATGAAGAGCACGTATCTCTGCCCCGGCTCCAGGGCTCTGTTCTCGAAGTTGTCGTAGTGTTTCATGTCCCCCAGGACGAAGTGGGAGGGCAGCGAGCGGAAGCGGGCGGCGATGTAGGGCCGGGGGAATTCCAGCTGCCGGGAATGCCGCAGGCTCCGCCGCCGCAGCCTGGCAATGTCCTGCACCAGCTGCGGGAGGCAGAGGAACAACCCTGAGAGCCTGGAGCAGCAGGGAAAGCCTAACCAGCCCTCCCAGAGCGGCTGCTCCTCGGCTGCCCCGAGTGGGGAGCACAGGAACCCCAAATCCCCTCCCAGCCCTCAGGGCCCTGTCCCATTCCAGCTGTTTTCTCCCCCCGAGCTGAGGCCAGTTTCAGCCACACTCACCTCCTCCAGGTCCATCTCCTCAGGGCTGCCCAGGGGGTTGAGGAACTGTCCTCCCCGGGACTTCCTCAGAGGCACCACCACAATGTAGAAAGCTCTAAGTGTTGGGGATGAGAAGAGGAAAAAGAATCAGCCACAGAAGAAGGGAGCATAAACACTGATGTGAGTTTGCCCAAACAGCCCCTTATTTTTCATTCAGCAGAGTTGTTATTCCTGGAAGGAGCTGGATTCAGTGGCAGCCCCATTTCTCCTTGTGCTTTGGCTTTCCCTGTTAGCTGTGGAAGTGCCTCCAAAAGGCAACAGTCAGGAAGGCTGGAAATGCAGGGATCACCCTCCTGGTACTGCCCCTGAGGGTTTGTGGTGGTGTCCAGCCATCAGGGCTGACCCCAAAAACACGAACTGAGCACCCCACCGCAGCAGTTAAACAGAAACCTACTGGACAGGCACAGAGCTCTTCACGTCGGGGAGAATCACCACCACGTTGCCATCAGCATCAGGCTTGTGGGTCACCTCTGGCTTCTTGGACAGCATGTCAGCAGCAGTCCAGGCTGCAACGTTCTGCTGCAGCCCCCCCATGCTGTTGCCCTGGTTCATCAGCACAAAGTTGTAGAAGGTTCGGGGCCTCAGGTGGGTGATGAGTTTCTTGGTGGTTCGTCCGTCCACGTCGACGTGCAGCCCGTTGTACTGGATCTGTGGGAAGGAGGAGGTTGTTCCCTCAGCAAGGCTGCTCCTGCTCCAGCTCCTTCCTCCCCATCCCTCTGGTTTGCAGGGAACACCCAGCCCTGCACAGCTGGGGCAAACACGGGAAAAAACTCCTGCACTTGCCTTGTATGGGGTAGGAGAGTTGTAATTCTCAGGGAACTCCCAGCTCAGAAGGACAGACGTCTTTGTCACCATCTTCACCTTGAAGTTTTTGGGTAAAACTGCAGAGAAAAAAGTGAGGAGGAAGGGGAGAAAGGAGAAGAAAAGGCAGCAGAGGGAAGGAAGAGTAGGAAAGAGAAGGAAGAGAACGTCAAGTGCTGGAAGAGGGGCCTGCCAGGCTGGGTCTGGCTGTGGCTGCAGGAACAGAAGGGATTGCTCCCTCCTCCACTGTGCTGGAGTTTTGCCAAGGTCCATCTCCCAGTGCTCCCTGTCCCCGTGCCTAACCCCAGCAGGGCACGTGGCTTTGCCCCCACACTCTGGGCCTGGGTGGCTGCTGCAGGAACGAGGTGCTGCCTGGCTGAGCATGCTCAGGTGAGGAAAAACCCATCCCAGGTCACGGCTTGAGGGTTTGCTTTTGTTTTAAATTTTTGCTCTTTTCTTTTGGCTGCTTGCAAAAGCTGAAGAAAACGCTCTTCCCACCTGTACAGCGACTGGCCCCCCCCTTTGGGTGCCAGCGACAGAAGGTGTCCGGACTTAACTTAGAAGAAAGCGGTAAAAGGGACTTACCTGGCCCAAGGCAGAGAGGAGCGGAGGGACTGAGTGTGACACCAGAGTGCTTTGCATTTACTCACGAGCCCGGCTGAGCCTGGCCTGACCTCTCCAGCTCTCTTGCCTCCCGGCACCAGCCCCGGACACAAGGGGAGAGAGGGAGGAGAAACCGGTAAGTCCTACCTTGGTCCAGCTGGAACGTCCGATACTGGACGGTCGGGCTGTAGGGCCCGGGGCCTTTACTGGTGTGAGCACGGATTTTAACATCATAGGCGGTGTTGGGTTTGAGGCCGTTGAGGGTGTAGGAGTTCTCTGGGGAGGGGGGCAGGTCTTTTTCCAGCAGGTTCCCGGGAGAA
Source organism: Sylvia borin (assembly GCA_014839755.1). Taxonomy (NCBI): domain Eukaryota; kingdom Metazoa; phylum Chordata; class Aves; order Passeriformes; family Sylviidae; genus Sylvia; species Sylvia borin. The sequence goes on from CM025983.1 coordinate 5,480,329, forward strand.
CCGGCCTCCCGGTAGGCCACGGTGTACTTGACGATGGCTCCGTTGCGCTCGGCCAGCACGGGGGGCAGCCAGCCGAACTGCACCGACACGGCCGTGACGTTGCTCGCCTCGAGGATCTGGGGGTAACCCTTGGGGATGTCTTCGGGGGTGGTGAGTTCCTGCACGGCTTCCTCCCCGAAGCCAGCCCGGCTCTTCACGGCCAGCTTGAAGACGTACGTGGCGCCCTTGTGGATGCTGGGGGCGACGTACTTGTCCTCCAGCGCCGAGAACTCCAGCGTGGCCAGAGGGTCCACGTCCTTGCGGCCAAACTGCAGCCGGTAGCCCAAGACCTGGCCCTCCGCGCCCAGAGGGGGCTCCCACTTCACCAGCAGAGTGTTCTCCTCTGTCTGGTGCACAGACAGGATGGGCTTTCCTGGGACTAGGAGAGAAGAGAGACACCTTCAGCCAGGGCTCAGGCAGGGGACAGGAGCTGCAGGGACTCTCAGCCGCAGCAACAGGTTCCTCAAGTCCAGCTTGGCTCCATGTAACCCAAACTGCTGCCACCCTGTACAGGTGGAGGGGCCCTAAACAGTTTGGGAAATGAGGAGCACTGGCAGCATGTCAGCTGTGAGGTGCTGACACACTCATAGATTTATTCTCTTCCCTGTGTTCAGGATGGAAAGATGTGCACAGCTCCTCCCCTATCCCTGGACCACTCACCCTCCCACTGCTGGCAAGAACAGACTCAGGAGTCCTGACTCCCAGCCTCCTGTCCCAGTTGCTTCCCAGGGCAGGGAGAAACAAACCTGGAGTCCACAAAGTCCCGACCTCCCTCCCTCTCTCCATTACACAGCCCAACTCATGCAGAAAGAGACTGGAACAGATTGGCCCAGGCTGGGAAGTCCAGAGCAGCTGAGGGTGAAGCAGTGAAGGATGGAAGGAAGTCTGGGCAGCCCCAGGTCCTGAGCAGCAGGCACGGGGCCAGCTCACAGGGCTGGCAGGCAGCTCATCGCCCACTTGGGGACAGAAGGAAGCACAGGCAGAGGAGCCAGAGCCCAAACTGTGTGTGAGTCAGAGGGCAGGGAGAGCTGCTGCTGGTTCTGTGCTGCTCCTCTCCTCTGGAGGAATGGAACTCCCAGTGCTGGTGCACTTTCAGTGAGCTCCTCCTTACCTGTCAGTGAGCTCCCCACACGTGGGGTTCTGGGGAGCTCAGCAGTGCCATGTCTCTGCCTAATGAGCCCTGGCACTGCCTGACTGCTAAGCCAGCCCACAGCCACAGTTAAATGACACGTGCAGACCCAGAGACTGCTGAAGCCAGAGAAAGCAGAGCATTAATTCCAGCAGCTCACGCGTCATTGACACTCAGCTCCACTATTAGAGATCCAATTTCCTTCTCTCCGCCTTGGTGTTTCTCCTGGTTGGACAGGAGGAGAGAAAATGGAGCTGGGGGAGATCCCAGCCCACTCCCACAGCACGAGCCTGACCAAAGGTGAGGGCTGGAGTGTGGCTGAGGGAGCAGGGCAGGACCTGCTGTGCCAAGGATGCTGAAAGGGTCACACTGGGGAACCTCTGCCTGACACCTCAGTGGGGACGAGGGGCTGTCTCTGAAACAAATGCTGAGTTCCTTTCAAACTGCCAAAGAATGGCAGGGATGGTGCTGGGAGAGCCAGCCTCCTCCCCTGGGAATGCCTGAGGAGCACATTAAAGAGAAAAAGAGTGCCATTACCTTTATGTTTCAGTTTTTATCACAAATGTTACTGTAATCAGCTGAGCTTGAAAGTATTACATCCACACAACAGATATTGTTTGGAATAAAGGTGAGAAGAAAGTGCAGAGAGGGGGAAGTGTTTTATTTTGTAATTGGTTTGGACAGTAAAGGGGAAAATTAGATGTATTACTGTATTTAAATTCAGCCCCCAGCCCTGAATGATAAAGAAAGAAATGTCTCCTCTCAGAAGGTGTATTGACTCAAGACTGCAAAGAAGGTAAGAATGTTACAGAGCCATTTGAAAGAGGTTTTTTGTAAATAGCTATTTCAAGTTGGGGGAAATTGAGTTTTGGGTAATAGCTGCTGTGCTGGAGAAAACATCCCTCTGTGACTGATCACCTGCGCTGCAAATCCTACTGGGAAGAGATGAGGGAGGGTGACAAGGGAGAGTGACAAGGGAGAGTGACAAGGGAGCCAGGCAGAAAGAAAGGCTCCAGGAGAGGAAAACAGAAAGGGTGGAGAGCCTCAGCAAGAAGCAAAGCAGAGAACCAGGGAGTCACCGAGGAGAAATCTGGGCAGAACTGGAGGGGAAGGAGAAGAGGGTGAGGGGAGGAAAAGGCTTTGGCTGATACGTGCAGGCAGAGCCCAGGTCCCAGGAATGGGAGGCAGAAAGGTCAGAGATTCTCCCTCCACCAGTCGTGGACACAGGGGATGTGCATCCAGACGTGGCACCAGAAGAGAAGAGTGGGCAGGACAAGCACCACTGTCTGCCTGCTGCTCTGCAGGTCTCTGCAGGTCACCGCCCTGACAGCAGACTCTCCTGTCCCCAGTGTACCTGCCTGGGGTCAGACCAGGGAGAGTCACTGTCCTTCTGGTACACTGCAATTTACAGCCCAAGACATTACAGGTGACAAATTCATCCTCTGTTGTGTTTCTGGGTGTGCCTGGGCTTTCTGAAGCACTGGATAGAAAATTGTGACATTTGGTGAGGGCTGCATGTGAGGAATGAAGGGGTTTCTGCCTTCCTGAATCTAATTTTGCCTTTGGGGCAGCCTGGCTCCTGCTGCAAGTCCGTCCTTCAAGAAAGGAGTGGGATGGAAGAAGGTGAGTCTGGGGCAGCTCCTTGACTTTAGGGAAGGAGTGACTGAAAGGCTCTCACCTGCGCCCTTGGTAGTGACCACTTTGGGTTTGCTGCGAGCTCCATCTCCCTTCATGGTGTAGGCAGCCACGGTGATGGAATAGGCAGTCTCCGGCTGGAGCCCAGCAATGATCATTTCCTGTTTGCCACACGCCAAAGGGAAATGGTGTCAGTATCCAGCCCCACACCCAGGAGCAGCTCTCTCCTCCTTGCAGGAGCCTCAGCCCTTTCCCAGCATGCAGGAACACCGAATCCAAGAGCATGAGACACTCTGGGGCTTCTGTGGGAAGTGGCAGAGGGGGAGAGGCACCCCCAGCTCTGCAAACACAGCCTGGTTCTGCAGGGGCTGTGCAAGGCATCCTCCTCCAGATCTGCCTCTCACACATTCCCTGTCTTCACACAAACCATTTCAGCATCCAAATGCTGTCGCTCCCTTCAAAGCTTTCCTCTCCACTGTGCGGCCTCAGAGGAGGCTCAGAGGTTTCAGGGAGATTACATTTTTTTCACCATTACCCCTCTCTTCTCTCCTCAGAGATATTTTTAATGCCTTCATAATATTAAAGGGATCTCTTGAATGCAAAGTGCAAGACGACACATTCCACTCATGCTAAAGCTCCCTGCTAAATCCCACCCCCTCCTTCCCCATCCTCTATCAGCCTCCCCACACCTGGCTCCCAGGAGCTTTTGTTGGAACACTGGCCTCAAGAACAGCCCTTCCCCAGGAGGGATCCAGCCTTTCAAAGGGCTGTGTTGGAAAAGGAACACCCGTGCTAAATCAAACAGGATGACAGCACATGCAGCAGGGTTTTCCCCAAGGCCCCAGAAAGGAGGGAGATGGGAATGTTGTGCATGTTTTATGGCTTCCCCCTCTCCTCACTCCTTTGTGCTTTCAATATTAAATCTCAGGGCAGCACTTGGGAAGGATTCGTTAGTCCTGAAAGAGCTATTTCCCCGATGGTGAGCTGGGAGTGGAACAGCAGAGCTTTGGAACAGTGGGATTTTGATCAGCGATTTTGGAGCCGTCAGCGGCAGGGACAGGTCTGGCTTCTGGAAGCCAAGAAACCTGTTCTGCTCTCACACCTGCCACTGAGTTTTATTAAGATTTTAGGCAAGGGGCTTTGCCTCCCATGAGACTCATTCTCCTTCCCTCAAAGGGAGGCCCCTCACTTGTGCAGGGCTCTTGGCAAGCCCCAGGAGACACAAACACAACCACTTGAGTCGTGTGTTGTCTTAGGACCCTGTCATCCCACGGAGACAATGCTTTCTCCTACTGCTTGGTAGCTGTAGGATTTTGGAAAACATTTATTATTTTAGCAGAAATAGCAACTGCCAAACATCCAAGCTGATTTCAAGGTACTTCAAAGGTAAAAAGCACCAATAATGATTCAGTGCTTTGCATCAATGGGTCTCTAAGAATCCTGGCCCTCTGAGAGCACAAAGGTTTTCCTCACGCCGTGATAGCTCAGGACTCCTGGATTCTGTGTTCCCAATGCTCCCCAGGCATCTTTTCCAGACACAGAGGTGCTGCAAAGGACCCCATCTGAGCTCCTGGTCTGGTGGAATGTGTCCCTGTCCCCAGCTGTGAGTGGAACAAGATGGCCTTTAAGGTCCCTTCCAATCCAAACTATTTTAGGATTCTCATATGTTCGAAGCAGTCCCAAATTCAATATTCCATCTGCCTCCCCACAGAGGAGCAGCAGACCCATCCTTCCTTCAGAGCCAAAGGGAAAACCCTGTGGGATTGCTGCGTGCTGACGAACAACACAGTCACAGAGGGTCACAGAGCAGTGACAGGGAGGGGACAATGCATGGGAACACCAAAAACAGGCTCTAAAACAGGCACACTGGCATTGAAAAAAAAAAAAAAAAAAAGAAAAAAAGGAAAAGGAAAATATCACAGCACAACAGGAAGTGGGAGAAGGGAAGAGGCAGAACCAGCATGGGAGGATTTTTATGTTTTTACTTACGTATTCAGCAGTGTCATCTGTTTCCCACTGGGCAGAGAACAAGAGAGGTTTGGCACGTGAGAATACAAGAGGGGAAAGAAGGGAAAGACAGAGACACAGCATGAGGAAGGAGTCCCTGAGCAAGCAGCCACACAAGGTCAGAAGTTACCAGGCAAGCATGAGGGAAGAAGTAGAGTGGGAGAAATTAGTAGATTCCACTGTGGCCTTGGCCTGAATTAAAAGATTTCCCAGACACAGCAAGGACGGATGGATGGGTAATTATCTCAGTGCTGGGACAGCAGCTCCTTCTCCTCCCCAGTGAGATTGTCTGGGAGCACAAAGGAGCTGCAGAGACACAGCCACAGCTCCCCGTGGGCTTGTGCCCAGTGACACTGCCCGGGGTGCACCAGAGCCCCCACCCCTCCCGGCCCCCGGGGCTCGGCCAGGTGAGGCCTTACCTGTGCGTCGGCCAGCATGATGTCCTTGATGTGGGGCAGCCCCCTGGCCTCGCCGTTCTCCATGCGCACGTAGTGCACCTGGTAGCCGCGGATCTGGCCGTGCTGGCGGCTCGGCACCGGCGAGCGCCAGAACACCTGGATGGCCGTCGAGTTGAGCACCTCCACCTCCACCTTCCGCGGCGGGGCGCTGGGCACTGCGGGCACGCAAGGGCTCCGTCACCGGGGTGTCCTCAGGGCATGTCACACACCCATCTGAGCGCTGGGGGGACCCGAGTGTCCCAGCTCCTGTCACTGGGGGCGTCCTCGGGGACATCATACACTGATCTGAGCCCTGGGAGCTGGGGGAACCTGAACGTCCCATCTCCTGTCACTGGAGTTCTGTGGGACCTGATCTGCTCGGCTGGAGACAGCAGCGGGAGCAGGCACACCCCATCACCCAGGCAGCCTTGCACAGGCTCCTCCGTGCCCGGTTTGCCCGGATGGAAGGAACCATCGTGGCTCCAGATCCCAATTCTGAGGGCAAAGCCGATTTCCAGGGAGCCAGAAAAGCTCTGCTCCTGCCTGTGGGAGGTCAGGGCGCAGAGGATCAGGACAGGGCTTGTCCTTGGAGTTCCCTCATCTCTCTTCCAGGACAGGGGGTTGTGGCTACAACCACGGTGGAATCTCAGGACAGAAAACAAGAGATGGCTTGGACGGAATTTGGGCTGAATCTTTGGAAATACGACTACTACTACTAATCATAGAGGGCATCTACCAGGAAATCACACTTCCTGAGCAGGCTACTCTGTGTTACACTGGGATGTGAGCAGAGGCTCAGGGAAACAGGACCAACACTGGGGACAAACCTGTTGCTTTTTAAAAATTCTTTTTACTTGGAATAGATGAAGTACACCTGAAAAATTTGGGATTTCTATATGTTATTTACTTGATCTATACTATTTGTGGTCTTACCCTCACAGTGAGGGTGCTCCTCTCCCTTCATGCACCCATTCATGCTTTTCCCTGGTTTTATTTTACTGTAGGAATACCAGGAAAATTAAAGCCTCTGAGTGGGGCCACTGAACTGTTTTCACTCAAGATTTTGAAACTTTAACAGATTCCTCCTTTCTATGACTGACAAAAACTCTGGCTTAAGGAGGAGGTAGTAACAAGGAATGTAGTAACAAGGGATGCGTGGGAAGAACTCTTTAATATTTTAAAACATGTGCTCTCAGGCACAGGGTGGGATTCTTGGGACTGTCCCATGCAGGACCAGGACCTGGACTTGGCTGATCCTTGTGGGTCCCTTCCAACTCAGGATATAAAATGACTCCAGGAAACCAAGTTCTGGCAGCAAAGGCTTTCTCAGAGCAAAGGTTTCGGTGCCTGGGCTGCTCCTGGCTCAGTGAGAGCATCTTTTCAGGGGGAGTGGTGCAGTTGAGACTCAGAGATATTAACTCCAGGAAATGCTCTAAGGCAGGGAAGCCCAGAGACCCCAGTGCCCAGAGGGCTCACCCAGGGGTGATGGCACAGAGGATGCTGCACAACTCAGACCTGGGATCCCCCTGCAGCACCATCCAGAACCAGGGGCAGGACCCTGCTGTGTCCTCCCAGCACGGACACCACCCCCTGCAGGGCCAGGACCCCCGGAGCCCCCGGAGCAGCTCACTCACCATCCTCATCCGTGCGGACGATGACCGGCGAGCTCTCCGGACCCGGCCCCACCTCCGTGTGAGCCACCACGGTGACGCGGTACTCGGTCCACTTGTCCAGGGACTCCAGCAGGATCTGACTGGTGGTTGGGGGGATATCATTCACCTCCTTTAGCTCCGTGTCCTCCGAGTCCAGCGCTCGATAGTGGACGCTGTAGCCGGCCAGGACGCCGTTCTGGCTCTCGGCCGGAGGCGGCCGCCAACTTACCAGAATGGCGGTGGAGCGGGTGCTGACACATTTTACATCTTGAGGGGGGGCAGACGGTTCTACGAGGGGGGAAAATTCAGGAGCGGGAGAGGGGAAAAGAAGGGAGAGGGGAGGAGGGGGGGGGAGGGAAAAAAAACAAAACAAAAGATGGGAAAGATAAAAGAAAAAAAAAAGGAAAAAATGATAACAAAAAAATCTAAAATAAAACGTACAAAAGTTTGGTTTAGGAAGATAAAATCAAAAGAGAAGAGAGCTTTTTTTGTTGTTGTCTTTTTTTTTTTTTTTTTTCCGAAATGAAGAGGGTTTTTTTAAAAAAGAAAAAAAAAAAAGCCAACAGAAATTAAATGGGGCATCAAAACTGAAATGGTGTAAAGCAAAGGACGAAACCAGCAAAGCGGGCCAGCCAAGAGGGGTCCTGCTGCTTCCACTAAGCTGGCACCAGCTAAGCACCCAGCTGCACCCTATAAAAGCCCTTTCCTTTGGCTCCCTGTTTTACAGCAGCCTGGCAAATCCTGCTCTGGCTGGAAAGGCACTTCTTTCCAACTTCAGTCTCTGGGATCTTGAATTTCTTTGAAGGGATCTGTGAAAATTAAGTAAGAAAAGCAAATCTTTTGCCAGCAGGCTTAAATTTAAGAGTCTGTACCTCCAGATGGAAGTGATTAGTTGTCCCCAGACTGGAGGAGGCCAAATCCCACAGTGGGAATGCCCAGGACACTGCCAAGCAGTGGTGTTTGAAGAGGAGGGTTTTGAGAAAATGCCTGCAGAAGGAGGGAGGCAGTGGGTTTGGTGAGGTATTCAGGTATCCAGGGGATTTTCCAAAGCAGCAGCAGGTCTGATTCCCACTGCACTCTCTGCCTGAACGACACCAGAGTGTTTCTGAACATCCCAGGAGAAAACCTGGGGAACTGTGGCTCTACCCAGGCACCTTCTCAGGGTGGCAGCAGATGCCTGTCCAAGGGTGACCAGGAGGTGGGAAAGGTGGAACCCACAGCTCTCCCTTAAAGCTCCTCTCCTTCCATCCCCTGCTCTGGGCAGGGACAGCTTCCACCATCCAGGGAGCTCCTCCCTGGCCCTGAACACTGCCAGGGAGCAGATCTCACTTCTGCCAGTCACCAATGACAACTGATCAGCCCAGGGAAGCAGAGTGTGGTACATTGTCAAGGCAAATCGATAAACTCAATATCACCCAACTGCAATAAAGAGCTTTTAACTCTCTGCAGACAGGGCAGGAAACTGGGCTGAACTCACAAGCCCCTCAGGCATCACCTGCAAGAAGCAGCAGATCAATGCTGGTCACTGCTCCTCCTTCCTCTGATGCTTTTTAATCAACAAAAAGCTCTTTTGGTGAGGAATGGTTGTTTTCAAGCCTCTTACTCCTATCCTTGAGTCAAACCCAGATGTTTAGGCTCAGTTTGCCTTGAGGACTCTACTAAATCCAGTCACACTTAGCCCAGCTGGCACTGGAGTGAGAGCCACACACTTTCCAGGAGCCTCCAGGAGACAGAGGGAAATGGCTTTTCAAAAAGGGCAGAGATAATCCTTGCACTGCTGTCTGAGCACCCTGCCCAGTAGGACATTTTGGGTGTTCTCCTTCTATTTTTATGCACTATTGGTGTCTTTAACCTGGAAGAATGACCCCCTTTTCTCCCCAGCACTCCCAGTGAGGAGGCTGACAAGCCCTGGCCATGGCTGGCCACGCAAAGCAACACAGAAGATGTCAAATGAACCAAACCAAAAAGAACAAACTGGAAAATAAAACATAAATCAAGCCAATAATTTGAAACAAACGAACAAACAAAAAAACACCAGAAAGGAAATCATAATAATAAAATAATACTGATATAAAAAGTGACTCCTTCCAGAACATTCCCAGTCTGTTTACCTACCTTCCACGCTTCAACTGCTAACTTACAGACTTTCTTACAAAAGAACAAGAGGAACTGAGCTACGAGGCCAGACCAAGCTCCTGGTGGGTTTCTGCACATGACTGGCTTTTAAAATGCCACTCTGCTCATGATGAGCCCCCCCCGAGTCCTCCCCCACCAGCAGAGCCCCAGCTACTGCAGAAATGGCAATTTTGGACCCCAATCTGTTCTCTTTTGCTAAACTGTCAGCACGAAGAGCAGGACAGCACATTCCCAGTGACAGATCTCCTTCCCTCTGGCTCTCTCCATCTGCTGTGATTGCTGCAGCACCTCTCCAGGACAGAGGTGCTCATCCCATGTCCCAGAACCAGCTCAGGGTGGTTTCAGGGTATGGAGGGACAGACTCATCCCTCTCCCATTGCTGCCACGGTGCCCTTCCCGTCTATTTTTGTCCTCATCAGAGGCTGGGCAGGTTAAAATCCAGCTTTCCTGCTTAGTTCCAGCCAAAGCCAGCACAGCTGAGAAACCCACTGCAGAGAGGGTCTGACCTGACCTACCCTTCATCCTGCACTTCATTCTGAAAGCCCCAGGAAGCAGAGCTCAGCTGCAGCTGGCACTGGGCTCACTGTCTGCGCTGCCACGCTCGCTCACTCACCCTCTACGCTCCAGCACAGGGACCTACAGAGAGGCCCTGGGCTGAGGCCTCCTTTGGGGATGGTTTTGCACTTTCTCTGGTCCAAAAGGCGGGGTGGGGGTGGGTGAGGGGGGAGAAGGCCCAGGTCCTGCCCGGACCCCTCCCCGTCACCCCTGGACTGCAGCAGCGGAGGAGAAGAGCCAGGGCTGCTGGCTGGCCACGCTGGACACGCCTCTGGGAGCTCATGGCACTGTTTCCTTCACAATCCAGCCCACCCTGTGTCACCCTGGGGATGCTGGGGACAGCACCAGGAGCTGTGGCAGGAGCTCAGTGCCACCAACCCCGCCGGGGCTGTGAGCTCAGCTCTGCTGCCAGCCCTTCCCCGGGCTGGGCAGCCAAGCACAGGCAGAGCCCCAGGCAGGAGGGCACTGCCTTGGCCTGTGGCTGTTTGCAGCAGCGTTTTGGGACCCCTCCCCACCCTCGCAGGGCTCCAGGACATCCGGGAGTGTCTGCAGAGGCACCAGCGGTGAGCCTGCAGCCACAGGGTGGACTGTATTTGTGAATCTGCTTGAGACCAGCCAGTACTCACCTGAGCTGCACCTTTTACATGCTTTAAAGTTGACTGTCCAAGCCACAAGAATGACCCTTACTGACCTTGCACAATATCATGTTTTTTAACCCTTTAGGTACCACAGACTTTGGGTATTTCATTCACTTTATCTACTGTGAGGAGGTGGACAGGAGGGAGAGCAGAGCTACGTGGGGGAAATCCTTTCTTGGGCAGGAACAGGGGGTGAGAAAGCCCCACTGTTCCTCTACACCTGCACATGCAGCCTCACAGCACCCACCCTGCCACCCCTGCCTGCTGACCACGCTTTGCCCTCCGGAATTTCCGAGTGGGAGAGTTGCCAGGGAGCCTGGGAAGGTCATGGCTAACCAGAAAGGGCAAACCAGCCTCTCCCAGCCACGGGGAGTCGGTCAGATTTACAAGCTATGTCTCTGGTACTTGAAGAGTTAAAACCCAGCCACTTCAAGAAGAAAAAGATACTTTACCTTTAGTTTAATGGATTTTACTTTGGTTATGATGCTCAGGAGGAGCCACCCTGGCAGGGAGGTGCAGGGAGGGGCTGCCACATGCGGGTGGGTGCTGGGAGGGGACAGCAGGAGCAGGGGGAAGGACCAGGGAGAGGCTTTGTCATTCCAGAGACAAGATGCCATCGTGGTGTGACATCGCCCAGGCAGGGACAGGGACAGCAGGGAGCTGCTCATCGGGTGCAGGGCATGCAGGCAGGCAAGCAGAGAGCAGAAGAGAGAAGAAAGAAGAGGCATGGAGCAGGCCAAGGAGGAGCTGAACGGAAAAGGAGCTGAGGAGGGAAGACACAAAAGCCTGTCCCGAGCCAGAAGATCTGTGAGCCGCAGGATGTCACCCGGACCAGGGAGAATTGACTCGTTCCTCCAACAGCCAGCCAGGAAAAAATGTTTCACCGTGTTACAGGACACTGACAGCGCCCAGCTGATGTTCTTAAGAGCATTAAATTAATGAGACTCTCCCTATGGAAGCTGAGCTACAGAGAGAGAAACCCGTGTTCTGGGCAGATGCCAAGTTAGAAAAAGCCCCAAAGCCTTCCCTTTTCCCAGATCCCCTTTTCCTCACCTTTAAGGGACAATTTTTCCCTAAGCCCTACTGCCACCAGCTCCCACACCCCTCTTCCAGCTTGTTTCAGTGAACCAGAGAGCACAAATCCCAGACCATGCTTGCCTCCCATCCCCACAGGCCTCAAGGAGAGAAACCCCTTGGAAAACAGAAGCAGAGTGTAAGTTTAACACTTATTTTTCAGGTCCTTTCAGTTCATTTCCCCCACCCCACGGAGATGCTCCCTCTGACAGTACCACACTGGGATCAGAACCAGCAGCAGAGTCAGGAAAGGATTTTCCTATGAAACGTAGAGAGAGTATGGAGAAAAAAGAAAAGAAGGAAAAAAGGGGAAAAACATTTGAAGGAAAGAAAAACCAAAAGAATCTTTGAATGGAGTGGAGGCCTGAGAAAGCCCCAGTAAGGAATTCTGTCTATGCAGAAACAGACTCCCCTTTCTTCCCACTCCTCAGGGGACAGAAAGAGAAGGAGACAGGGAAAGGGAGAGACAGCAGGATGTGACAGTTAAAAAGCCCAGCTGAGAGCCTGCTGCTCCCCCTCGTTAGGGACTCTGAGGGATGGGAGCAGGGCTGTCCCTCCTCACACTGGTGACCAGAGCCACTTCTGAGTTAGTTCTGCTCCCGGCTACTCCAAACTGCAGCGGAGTGATTTAGTAGAGATGAGAGGAGACAGAAAACACAAAGAACAGCTGCCACAGCCACTCATGCAGTGAAAAAACACCTCATTTAAAAGCAAAGATCTGTGAAAAGCCCAGGTTGAAATATTGCCATCCAGGGTTATTGTCCCCAGGGCAACAGCGAAGGGAGACAATCCATTAAACTAAAACCAGCACGTTTTGGTTGCACAGGCTCCATCCTGGTATCATCAATATCCCCCTCCCAGCCTCCACAGGGCTCCTCTCTCCCGCTCTGCCGGAGCCCAAACGGGACCATTTCCAGGGCTCCATGCCTTCCTCCCCTTGGCTGTGGAGCTGCTCGTGGGAAAGAGCAGGGGGAGCACATCCCCACAGGCCGGGGAAGGTCTGCCCTGTGAACAATCCCCTCTCCTCGCCCTCCCGTCTCCCCACCACGTCCCTGCCCCGCTGCCCTGACCCTTCCTGCGGCTGCCGGCCCGTGTGGGACGGGCTGCGGCGGCCGCCCCTCAGCATGCTCAGCCCGCGGCCAGCGCGGCCGCACGGAGCCGCCGGGGCTCCCACCCCGCGGGGCCGGCGCCGCCCGGGCCCCCCACAGCCCAGCTCTGCTCCTGGCTCACACCTCAGGGAAGGGACAGGGGAGCAGGTCCCAAAGGTGCGTGCCCACCCCTGGAGGGAAAGGCCAACCCCAGCTCCGTGCCCACCACGGCTGGCTCCCTGACCGGGCCCCTCAGAGAAGGGTGGGAAAGGAGAGACACCTACTAGACTGCAGGGTGCGCTCTCGGACCTCCGGGGTGAAGGCCCCCAGCCCCAGGGCCGAGCGGGCGGCCAGCCGGAACACATACTCAGTGTTGGGCTTCAGGCCTTCCACCGTGAACGACGTCGTGGGCTCGAAGTTCTTCTGCACCTGGGGTGGGCGAGGGGGGGAAGGAGAGAAAAATAAACCCGAACAACAGGCAGCAGAGGTGAGGCCTGCCCAGAGACACCTGCCCTGCTCCCCTCGCTCCCGCAGGGCACGGGGAGCTCCTCAGCCCCAAGCCTGCTCCGCTCTGGGCTCACCTCCTTGCTGTGGTCTCCTTCCTTGTAGAGGAGCTCGTACTTCACTATGATCTCCTGGCGTGGGGGGCTCCACGACAGCACAATGCTGGTCTCGGTCTTGGCTTCTGCTCGGAAGTTCATCGGCTGCCCGGGAACTGGCGCGGAGAGGGAGCCGACGGGGCAGGGGAGGCGAGATGAGAAACAGGAGAAACCACATTAACTTGGCTAATTAGGAGGCTCTTGCCCTGTTTTCTTCAAAGCCTGTGTGGAAAGAGCACGTCAGCAGCAAAATGCCACACTGCAGCATGGGCAGGTCCTGCCTCCAAAGCCGTGGAGTTACATCCCCCTGCAGGACTCCAGTGTGTCCAGAGCTGCTGGAGATGGAAGAATCCCAGTGGACCAAATGCCTCTTTCTCAGCAGTGCAAAATGCAACCCTTCCCATCAATCCCAGTATTACAAGATTCTGGAAGTAGGAAGCCCATGAGCAGCCCATTGAGGACAAAGGGTTTCCTCCCATACTCCACACCAAAAACGTGCTGGGTGACAGCCCATGATAAAACACCGTGTGTTTGCAGCTCAACGTGTAAGGCCCATTCCCCACTCATCACTGACAAAGTAGTTCCTGGGTACTTTAGGGAGAGTTAAAGTGTCACCACTGCATGGGCAGTTTTACATCTGTTAAAGACATTTGGAATCATGGAATGTTTGGGTTGGAAGAGACCATAAAGCTCATCCAGTTCCATGGGCAGGGACATATTCCACTGTCCCAGGCTGCTCCAAGCCCCTTCCAGCCTGGTCTTGGGCACTGCCAGGGATCCAGGGGCAGTCACAGCTTCTCTGGGCACCCTGTGCCAGGGCCTGCCCACCCTCTGAGTAAATAATTCCTTCCCACCATCACATTTAAACCTCCAGATCCAACCAGCAGCTCTCCTTCCCCCAGCCCAGCTCGGCGGCACGGGTGCTCACCTCCTTGCTGTGTCTTAACCTGGATGGGGTCGGACAGGGGCCCGTCCCCCACGGAGGTGAAGGCCAGCACTCTCACGGTGTAGGTCTCGTCCTCCAGCAGGCTGCCCACGGTGGTCAGCAGGCTGTCGTCCACGTTGTGCTTCTGCCAGTTGCTGACGGGCTGGTCGGGCTCCATGGTGTAATAGACTCTGTAGCCCCGGATCTGCCCGTTGGGCTCCACGGGTTCCTCCCACTGGATGATCATGGTGGTGCTGCTCAGCATGCGGCCCTGCACGTTGCGGGGGGCGCTGGCAGGAGCTTGCTCCCCAGTTCGGGTGACCACAGACTCACTGGGAGGGCCCTGCCCGATGCTGTTGACTGCAGAGACCCAGATCTCGTACTCGGAGTTGGGGCTGAGCCCCCCGATGCTGTAGCGGGTGGTGGTGATGTCCTCCTTGATCTGGTACGGCCCATCCTGGCTCTTAGACTTGTACTCAATGACATAGTAGGACACGGGGTCTGGATTTCCAGAGTCCCAGGTGATGGTGATACTCGTTGCTGTCGTCTCTGTCACCACGGGCGTCCCAGGAGCCTTGGGGAGTGCTGAGAATCAGGAAGAACAGGCATTTAAAACAAACCCACAGGTGCTGAAATGGTGCCTAATTGGTTTGGTTTAGGGCTGCAGGAGCTGGAGGCACAGCACCAACTCTGGCAGCTCAGGAAAGTGCTGCTGCAATATGATGAACCTAGTTATCCACTCTATTATCCTCCTTAAACTGCTCCATCAAAGGCAAAGGGTTCAGCTAAACATCTGGAATCATTAGCACAGGCTTCAGCTGCACATCCGCCGCTCCTGGGGCAGGGAGGGAGAGCAGCTCCTTCCCAGCACGTGCTCACATCTCCTGCACGGTTCTGCTGAGCCTCTGCAGGCAAGGAATGGCACAGGGCAGGCTCTGCTCTCCACAACAAATCCCCTGAAATGCTGGGAGGGCTTCCCCTCAAGCCACAAAGCCGTGTTCATCCCCATCTCCCCTCTCCCTTGGCCAGGGAGCCCCCAGGAGCCTGCTGGGGACTGCACCTGCAGCTGCTCAACACCTCAGCTGCACCTGGTACCATTCTAACTTCACCTGTTCTCAAGCTCTGTGTGCTCCCCTCACAGCACACTTTAGACGCTTTTCAACCTCCCTTTTCAACCTCTTCTTATCATGGAATCCTAGAATGGTGTGGGCTGAAAGGAGCCTTAAAGCCCATCCAGTGCCACCCCTGCCATGGGCACGGACACCTTCCACTGGTCCAGGTGGCTCCAAGTCCTGTCCAACCTGGCCTTGAAGCCAAACTTCTCTAGATGTGATCACAGTAAAGCTCAAACTTCTCCTTTTACCTTCTGCCCAGGAGAGCCGCAGGTGCTCACACACAGGAACAGAGCAGGGAACAGGATCCAAACAAAATTACGAAAGACAGAAGGTACCAGCAGGGTGAGATTCCCCATGTGAGGATGGGAGAGTTGGAAGCAGAAGCAATCTGCCTTACACAGCAGCTTTTCAGATTGGCAGGTAAGACAGGGAAAAAAGGGAAGGAAGGAAATACTCAGGCAAATAAAGAGGACCTGAGTCCAGCCCCAGGTGTCCTGCTGGCACGAGAGCCCCACTGCCTGTGCAGAAGCTCAGGACGGGTGTCACACCAAGATTTTCCAGTCCCTACTCATTTCTCCTGTCAGACCTTCCTCAGACAGATCCTGATGCAACAGGGTTGGTTTTCCTGATCCCTCCCTTTCTCCCAAGTGTTTCTCCTCTCCCCACCCACCGATCCTTTCCCACCCCACCTCTCCCAGATCCCTCATGGGCAGCAGCAGTCCTCGGAGCAGACAGCAGCTCACACAGAGCTCTACACTCACCCAACCTCAGGGGCTCCTGCTGGGGTTTAATACTCCCCTGCTGAGGACAGAATAGATTGAAGATGGCACCCGTGCTCCTCTTGGGAATCACTAGCTGGAAGCTGGGCTTATTCCCCATCTCGCTGAGGCAACAACAGCCACTAAGATGCTGGAACTAAGCTCTACTGTCAGGGTGCACATGCCAGAGATCCTCAGGGCCTTGGCTGAATCTCAGGCCTTGGAACAGGATGGCATGCAGGCTCCAAGCCATCCAGGGCTCCTTGCACAGTGCCCAGCCAGCCTCATATGTCAGGACAGACACAGCATGCGGGGATTTGAGCCATAGTTCTCTTCACAACAACCAGCTCAGGTGTCCTAAAGCAAGGGAAGGTCTCCAGCCACCAGCTTCCCCTCTGCTGTGGGTTTCCCTGTGTGTGGGATCCCCCAGGACATATGCACAGATCCCAGCACGGGGACTCACAGTGCACAAGTCTGTCCTGCCACTCGAGCTCACAGAGCTCCACGTGTACACACAGCTAAGGACAGGGACTGACACTGCTGCAGCCAGGTGCCCACCATGCAGCCACGGTGTCCCTGGCCATGCACACACACACACATCTCACTCATGCAGGAGCACCTGGACATGCAGGACTGTCCCTGGCCATGCACACACACCCCACTCATGCAGGAGCGCCAGGACATGCAGAACTGTGTCCCTGGCCATGCACACACACCCCACTCATGCAGGAGCACCAGGACATGCAGAACTGTGTCCCTGGCCATGCACACACACCCCACTCATGCAGGAGCACCAGGACATGCAGAACTGTGTCCCTGGCCATGCACACACACCCCACTCATGCAGGAGCACCAGGACATGCAGAACTGTGTCCCCTGTGCAGGTCAGGCAGCCACAGGCTCTCCCCATGCAGACACACAATGCCACAGGCACAAACCAGGGGCCATTCCCACTCTGGTGACAGGTCCCACCGCTCCCATGCACGAGCAGGACACGTGCCCTGGTGTCCCCTGCACTCATGCTGGGACACCCAGCCGTGCCCCCAGCACGTGCCCCCTCCCACACGTGCAGCTACAGCCCGCTCCCATCCCTTACATTTCACCGTGATCTGGGCCACGGCCTCGATGACCCCCAGGCTGGACATGGCCACGCAGGTGTAGTTGGCCGAGTCCTTGACGTCCGTGAGCTCCAGCACGTTCCTGCCCACGGGCATGTCATCCTCGGGCGTCAGGTCCTCCGCTCCCTGCATCCACTTCACGTAGGGCATGGGAGAGCCCACGGCCACGCAGGTGATGTTGACGTTGCCCCCGGGCATGATTTCATGGCTGACAGGGAGGATGGAGAAGCGAGGGGCCACACGGCGAACTGTGGACGAGACGCACAGAGGTAACAAAAAAACAAAACGGAAAAAACCAAACCAAACCAAACAAACAAACAAAAAAACCAAAACCAAAAAAAAAAAAAAAAAAAGAGAGAAAGAAAAAGAAAGGAGAAAAAGAAAAAAGAATAAAAGATAATTTAAATACAGATGGGGTTTGTCATTGTTTATTTTCTTCCTTCATTAAAAACGAAACAAAAAACCAAAGAAATAAAAAAATCAAAAACCAAAAACCAAAAAAATAAACTCCAAATAAATTTGTACTTCACAAACAATATATAGAATATAGACATAAAAGCGATATTTCATAGCAACAGGGTTCCATTGATCAAGATTAGACCCATCACAGCACAGATAAATACACAAAAATTTATTAGCAATTTCTCATCTTTACTGGCAAGAGCTGGCATGGCGAGCGCCCAAACTTCTCCTCGGCGGCCGCTGGGGCCCCCAGCTCCCCGCTCCACACCCCGGGCACCTGCTCCTCCCTGTCCCAGTGGGGTCTGGGCCCGGGTCCCCTTCTCCCGAGGGACAGCCACCACCACCCGGCGGGGTCCCCTCCGGAGAGGGGCCCTCTCCCACCCGGGGCTGCTGCACAGGTGGGGTGGGGGGCCGGGAGAAGCTTGGGATGGAGATGGAAACTTCTCAACGTTTTGCCTTGTTGGACCCAGAGAATTCAACAAAGAGAGAAGTGTCGCATCCCCAGATTCCAGACGCTCCACTGGAGGGGCGAAAGGCAAAAAAAGGATAAACGAGGGAGGAGAGGGAGTCCCCGGAGTGGGACAGAATTTAGTTGGTGTCTGCATGTGAGAAGCGTCCAGGGGAACACAGTCCCCCTGGAGCGAGAGAGAGTGTGGAAAAGATGAGAAACTCTAATGAAATTTTTGTGGTTTTCGGGTATAGAAACCCTAACGAAGCCTCTTTAAGATCTGACACGGTTCCATCGATAGATGCAGCTCTCAGAGTCACAAACATCATGCAAAATAGGTAAAAAAGAGAGAGAGAGAGAGAAAGAGAGAAGGAGAGAGGAAAATGCAGAGAAATATAATTTCTGGGCGGCAGCAAATGCCCACATGGATACTGGATAGAAAGTGAGCGACAGAGAAAGGAAGGAAGACCAGGAGAAGGAGAACAAGAGGGGAAGGGAGAAAGAAGAGAGAGAGAGAGGGAGGGGAGGGGGAAACCCACTTTAATGCTGCATACTTTTTCTAGCTGATGTGACTCAATGTGGTGGCTCACATTGTCACATCTCAGCCCTGGCGGAATAATAAATAGAATAGAATTAATAAGAAAAACAAGGTAATGAAACTTTTAACGTTGAGAAAACAGTGACATGTTCTGTGCATCTCCTTAGCAGAGAGGTGGATGCAGCTTCCAGACCTTACACAGGAAGAACATGGACGCAAAGGGGAGGCTGTGGTTTCCTTGGCTCCATTTTCTGAGCTACCTGGGCTGCCTGGAGGGATGCTGGGGGCCCTTCCTTGGGGAGGAAGCAGGGAAACGGACAAAGGAGAACGTATGTGGATCAGCGAGGGCCCAGGGAGGGGCTGAGGGCAGGATCTCATCCCACAAGAAAGACAAAAGGATGCAGGACCTGGGGGAAATGCAGGAACTGCAGCAGGAGTGCAGGACTCCTCCAGCTTCAGGGCCAGCCATGCAGGAACTGCCACAGGCAGGGTGGGCGAAGGGGCAGGAGGCTCTGGGGTGCTGGGGGTGCTGAGAACTCCCTGTTCCTGCTGTCTGTTCCCAGGTAACCTCGGCACAACCTCTCCAAAGCTTGGTGCCACTGCCTCATGCCAAAGCCCAGCAGAGCTGAGCCTGTCACTGTCCCTCCCAGTGCCTTCAGATGTCCCCTGGAACTGCCTTGGGGCTTGCCAGTATTTTCCTTCCAGCTTTGTGGATCTTTTCCACGGGGAAGGGCACTGCCAGGAGAGAAAGAGGCTGTCTGCTGTTTAGTGGGGCTTTGGCAAACAAAAGCCACCTGCAGCCCCTGCATCGTCCTGCAGGGTGACAAAGGACATTGTCACAGCGAGCTCTGCTCTCCTCACCGGGCTGCCAGAGCCTTTTCTGTGGGATCCAGTAGCCAGGAAGCAGCACTGGGAGGCAAGGAAGAGATTTCCAGCTCGCTGGCAGAGGGGCATTCCTGCATGCACGGATTTGCAGAGAGAACGGGGAGCATGCCCTCAGCTGGGACAAGGACGGGCATGGGGAGGGAGGGGCTGCAAACTCACCCGGCCACTGACACTAGGAGAGCATTTGCTACCTGCAGAAAGGTGTAGGGAGGCACCACGGTGTTTGTTCCACCTCAGGCAACCAGCTCCTTGCTCCCTCCTGCCACTATGGTGAACACCCAGCCCTGGCCACGAGGGTACATCCCTGTTCCCTGCTCCATCCTGCTTCCCACTGCTTCCAGAGGTACCACACTGCAGAAAATGGAGCCAGGTGGAAACCACACCTGTCACAGTCTGAGACAAGATGGAGAGAACTCGGAAAGAAACAAGTGGGGTCAACATGCAGACAGATCTGGGGTGGGGATGACTCTTCTCGGGGGGGCTGGTGACCTTCTGGAGAGGGGAGGCAAGGTGGGAAAGGTGAGGAGGAATGGGGAGACACATCCGGACAAGATCCGGTCAGCAAACAGCATCAACAGCAACAAACAACGGCAGGTGGGATGCAAACACTGAGTTGTCATGGGAACAGAACAAGACAATTAATCCAAACCGAAGCTAATCGCAAAGAAATGAAACCCAACTGAAAGAGAAAGGGGAAAAAAAAAAACCAAAAAACAACAAAACAAAGAAAAGAAAAAGAAAGAACAAACCAGAATTTAATAACTGAAAAGCATCATCTGATGTAGGGCGGAGTGCTGAGAATCGGAGTCTGAAGGGAACCGACTGTTCCTGGCTCTGGTTTTGGGCAGGGAAGGAGAAATCCACTCACAAAACACAAGCTCAGGGGCTGCTCAGAGCACGTTCCCAAAAAAGTGCAGAGCAGCCCTGCCCTCCTCCTGACAGCTCCCAGGGGTGCAGCTCAGCCCTGGGGTCTCAGGGATCCTTTCTCTGGGCTGGTTTAATGGCATTTGTCACCCTCCAAGGGAAGCACCAGCACCTCTGGGTGCCAGCCCTCAGCACCACCCGTTCCACAAGGAGGGAGAATTTGGATTAGGGCTGACATGAGCCCAAAACAGGCAGCAGCACGTCCCTGGTGCATCCTGGTTTCAAAAAACTGGACTCTCCTGTGTGCACAGATATACCAACATCCACACACTGATCTAGGATGGGAAAAGAACTCCAGTTAAATGTTGGGGACCTCAGAAAGTCCCCTGGATACAGCCCTGCGATGGCTCAGGGCTCTGATAACCACAGTGGGCACAGGGTTCATCTCTGGCTACCCAGAGCCATCAGGCTGCCGTTTACTTTAATTGCTACAACATTTGCATTTGGCTGGAGACAGGGAATTAGTCAAGCTGAGAATTTCTGGGTCAGCCTTTAGGTCAAGGCCCAGGAGGAGGAGAGCTGTGGTGGAAAGGAAGCTGGAGACAGGATCAAGACCAATTTCAGCCCTGGGTCCAGCTCCACAGCAGCTGAAGGAGAGGAATTTGACAAGAAAAAAAAATTCGGGCGAAGAGATCCCTTCCATTTTTGCTACCCAACACTTTGAAAGGATCGGGAAGAACAAAACTCCCTCTCTGGAAAGGAAACATTGGGAGGGGGCAGTCAGGGCTCTGCTCTATAAACACTTGTCTAATAACACTTTTCCCAGTTTCTGGTACAAGAAGGACCCTCCCTGAGTTCCAGGGGTGTTTGGTTTCCAGGACAGCTTTGCCAGACCCTGCATGCGGACACGGATGTGCATGCTCCATGTGCAACAGCTCCCCACAGACACACACAAGCAGGCACACACAAACAGACATTGTCCATGGCCAAAAAACTCTCAGGAGCTTTTTTTCAAACAAGGATACAGCTTGTTACAGATAGAAACAGATTCCAGGACTGGAGCTGGATGTTTGGGATGCAATTAGATTATTTCAGTGCAGAGAAGCCATTTCAAAGGCAGAGGAAAATTTCTTAAGTGCAGTTAGTTATGAGTCTGTTTAATTGTTGGATAAGCATTTCACACTGCAAGTCTGCACCCCAAATTGTGCTGTTTTTTAGAAGCAGAACAGATCCATAACTTTTCACACCCTTGGGAAGCCAATTGGTTTTGTTGCTGCTCATGGAGGCAGAGGTTGACCCAGTTTGTGTTCTGTGAGTGGCATTTTTGGCTTTTTTGGTCCCAATCAGCACAGGCTCAGGTTCCCCACCACACTCGGGGTCCACAAGGTGAGAGGTGTTTTTGCAAGATTTACAGACCTGATGAGGAGAGACACTGGGAGATCCAGGGTTGACTTTTGCAACACCAGAATCCTTCCTTAAAATGTGTTCCCATGATGCTGCTAATGAGAGAAACCTGAGGACCCACCAGTTTGTGCTGAGGAACCCCATGAGCTGCTCTTTTAAAGCCCCTTCCAGATTATCTCAGAGAGAAAAAACATTGGAGGAGGAGCGAGGTGGGGAAAGGAGAATGTCCTGGACAAGAACATGTCACTTCAAACCCCGATTCACATTAAACCAACTCAAAGAGAAACGCATCTTATACCTTAAAGAAGAAATCAATCGAAAAAGGAAACGAAAGAAAGTGAAGTGACTGGTTGAAAGCACCAAACAAAACCAAATGGTATTAAACATTTTGACACTCAGCAAGCTGCTGCTCCAAATGAGGTGAGAAGGCGGACATTATTGGCCATTTTGGGGAGACAGGAGTCATTCCGTCTTGCTCCAAAATGAGGAGGGGTAGGGGAAAGGGTGCCAAAATAATGTGCAGCCTCTACATTATTAGTGAAGCTTAGATTACACCTGTCCTCCCCTCCCAAACGTGGTGTGTCCCTGCCCTGCGTGTCCGTGCAGCCGCCTCTGCCTCCTCCCTGCCCCGTCCCCACTCCAGGCTCATCCCCTGGGCGAGACCTCGTCGGGGTTTGGATTTCCGACCTCTGCCCCTCCACAGGACGAGAAGCTTCCCTCCTCCTGCCCATCTCCTTCCTCATTTCCTTCACAGCAAATAAAATAAGTGCGTAAATAGGCAGATAAATAAAGAATGAGACCGAGGCTTGGATTTGGTCTGGAGGAAATCCATTGCCTTCCCAATAATTGTTACTTTGCACTTAAAAAACCACATTAGCTGAGCGACAGGCTGGCTGAACATCTCTGGTCTTTTGCAATTTTCTTTTTCTGTTGCTTTTTACAGGATTGAACAGAAAATAATCAGAATCCAATCGTTTCTCAAGCAGCTCTGTAATTTTAAACACAGAGTTGACTGTTTTAGTTTTTGTTATTTTAATTTGACAAGGTGTAATCTAATTTTTCCCCTAAAACAAAGAGAACAGCGATGCAAAAGGTGTAAGAGACACAGGCAGGCAGAGATTTCGAGATCAGTACAGCACAGTGTTCCTGCAAAGTGCCCTCTATAGAGAGATAGTCATGTATATACATAGATATATACAGAGTTTCGATTTTTTTTTTGGTTTTTTTTTTTTTGGGGGGTGGCTTTTTGTATCCATTTCCATTTCCTGATACCCTTGAGAAATCCTTCTGCAGAAACACAGTGAAGTTTTTGTTTGCTTTGTTTGGTTTGGAACTAGAATTTCAGAGCTGAGGACACCCCAAACATGGACAGGGCGCTCCCCCACCCACAGAAGTGCTAAAATAACCCTTAAAAAACATCCTAGAACTCTCCATCCCTCAATTTTAGCACCTGGGAACTGGGCACTGCAGAGGCAGCTGTACAACCCAGTGGTGGTTCTGCCTCCCTCCTTCTCCATTAAAGAATTTATCAATCTAGTCTAAAAAGGTATTAAAATTCCTACAGTTTAAAATACCAGTGACTGTTTTGACCTTGTGGCTATTTGTTAAATCTCTAGTGCATGTGGAGTTATTTCCTTCAACCTCTAAATGGGAACTGAGAGGGAAAAGCTCAGCAATGGCTCCACCTGGAACTGACCAGCAGCTCTGGTCTGATGGTCAAATTACTCATGTGCCAAACTTAACGCAGGCTATGGGCTAAATTATTGCCTAAATTAGTCACATTTTGATCTATTTTGAAGCTTTATTTCCTGATGTGCTCGGCACACTATCCCTGCTCTTTCTGTGGGTTTTATTTTAATTGATTTCCTCTAGTTCAGCTCTTACATGTTTTGCCCTGGCCTGGTTTCAGCTTTGGTCTCTCAATGAGCTGAGGTTTTCCAGAGAGCCTTGGGAGCTGCTGGGAATGTTCTCAGCAGGGCCTGGGCTGCAGAACCTGGCTGGGGTGACACAGCTTGTGCTGATGGTGACACACAGCAAAGGCAGGCACTGGGCTGCTTTAAATGCCTGCTGAGCCATTTACAGCTCCCTGGCCTGGGAAAGAGCAGAGCCACAAGAGGCTGGAGGATGGAGCAGGAAGGATTGTCCCTGCAGCATCCCAACTGCTGCCTTTTATACCTCCCAACAGGGCCCCACTGGGTGAAAAAGGGGAAAATTCTTAATTATGCTAAATTCAACCACGACAACGTCTGTGGCAGCAGCAGCAGCTCTGCACACTCGGGGGACTGAAGCACAGATCCTCCCTCCTAACCCTTGGGACACGGAGGAGCACAGGGACATGAGGTCCTGACACAGCATCAGGGCTCCAGCCCAGCCAGCAGCAGCATTTTGGGGTCAAACCTGGGCAATCCAGGTTATCCAAATTAAAGAGGAGAGCTGCAAAGTGCTCCATTTCAGGGGGAAACAGCTCTGGCCACAGGTCCTGGGTGAGGGGACACAGGTACTGGCTGGGGGGACACAGGTCCTGGCTGGGGGGACACAGGTCCTGGCTGAGGGGACACAGGTCCTGGCTGGGGGGACACAGGTCCTGGCTGGGGGGGACACAGGTCCTGGCTCCTGGCTGAGGGGACACATGCCCTCACTGGGGTAAGGGCTGAGCCCCTGGGTGGTCCCTGATTACAGACAAAATCACCACAGAGTGCTTTGGGATGGAAGGACCTTAAAGCCCATCCAGTGCCAGCCCTGCCATGGCAGGGACCCCTCCCACTGCCCCAGGCTGCTCCCAGCCCTGTCCAGCCTGGCTCTGGACACAGCCAGGGAAGGGGCAGCCTCTCAAACACCACCATGGGCAGACAACTCTTGGTTTGCAGGATTTTGAATCCATCCTTTCCTGCAATGGGCCTCGTTTGATGGCATTTGTGTCCCCAGGGATACAGAGAAGCATGCAAGGAGACTTTAGGAAGCCAGGTGAGCTGTGTGGCTCCCATGAAAACCAGGATCCCCACCAAGGTGCTGATGTCCCCTAGAAGTGCACCTGTCCTTTCACTGACCACAGGTGAACCCTGGACAGGTGGCTCAGCCTGAACCACCTCACACCTGTGCTGGTGGCAGAGGTCCCCTCACCTGCTCCTGGCCTGCTTTTGTGGTCTCCAGAAAGATGCTTCTGCCCCTGACCTTGGGCAGCCCCTGTTACACTCTGCTATTTGGGACCATGGCATGATCTGACCTGTAAAAACACACGAGGCAAACCCTTCACCAATAATTACAGGACCATGCCCATGGTTTGGGCTGGAAGGACCTTAAAGCCCATCCTGCTCTCACAGGACACCTTCCACTAGACCAGGTTCAGAGACAGTAACTTCAGCAAACCAACAGCCTCTTCTAGCCAGGTATCAATTCTATTTCCTCACCCAGTGTCATTCCAGCCTATCATCATTTCATCCCATTTAGCTTTAGTTTATCATTGTTGGTATCATTATCATTATTATTATTTTTATTGGCTCTTGAGGAAGAATTTAATCCTCAAGCCTTCTCAGATCACAAGAGATTCTTAGCAGCAGCAGTGCAGTTTGGCCATGTTAGAAATACTTTATAAAAGAGAAAATAAACAAATAAAAAATAATGGTGTATAAATCCCTTTTTAATTGCACCTTAATCCTGAAACTCAAACTCCTAGTCATGAAGGAAAATCCTGTAATTAGGAGTGATTATTACCTTTTAGTCCTAGGCAGGAGGGAGGTGAGATGGGAAAACCTCGTTTCAAATGCTATTTTTTTTTTTAATAGAACAAGCAGGTTTTGGGTATTTTTGTTTTTTTTTTTTTTTTTTTTTTTTTTTCCTTTAAAAAGAGCCTTGGGACTGGGGGCTGGTTTTTGGCTATTGTTAGCATCCAAGTCAGAAGAGCCAGAGCTGGTCTCTTCCCAGAGGACTCTCAAGAGCGCAGCATTTGGGAGGGGTACCCTGGTTCCTACGGGGAGGGGGGAGACTCGGAAGGGGAGGGGAGAGTACCAGCACTGAGGGTCCGAGCACTGAAATCTCAGCATTTTAAGAAAAAAGAGAAGGACAGACAGAGAGAAAGAGAGAGAGAGAGAAAGAGAGAGACAGATAACTGTGTCAATACTGCACTGGATTTCTCAAAAAAAATCACACAGCTTTAATACCTGTGCCCTAGGAAAGCCACTCCTTTGGTAGCTGATTGAGGTGAGGACTGAGGGGCAGAGGGAAAGGCATTCCCGGGGGAAGGGCTGGCATTCGGCTCTGCACAGGGAAAGCACCAAGCACCACCGGTACCACTGACACACCGCACGCCCCGCGCACTCTCCCATGCGCCTCGCCCGCCCGGGCGCACACATGGGAGGCAACGGGAGCTTCTGGGGGAAAAACAGGGACGTGAGAAGAGGGAAAAGAGGCATTTTTCAGCTCCAATCTCACTGGCCAGAGTGCTGGTTGCTGTTTTGCAATAGCTGCAGCTGCCAGATGTGCCCCAGCACTGTTCCGGTGCCCGCACAGCTGCATTTCTCCTCCCACGCTCCTTTAGGAAGGAGCCTCTGCCCTGTGCCTGGCTGGGTTCCGAGGCGCCTGCAGCAGAGGCAGCAAAGGATAAATCCCCGGGAAGGGAGTGAGACAACGGGGACGGGCAGAGCCAGGAGGCAGCTGCCCTTCCCTCTCAGCACGGCCAGGACGAGGTGTCAGCTCCTCCAGGGGACGGTGCCAGGCTGTGCCCGGGGCTGGGGCTGTGCCCGGGGCTGGGGCTGTGCCCGGGGCTGGGGCTGTGCCTGGCCACGGGCTCCCCGGGCACTCGTGGCATTTGGGAACAGCAGGAGCTCTGTCA
This sequence comes from Sylvia borin, assembly GCA_014839755.1. Lineage (NCBI taxonomy): Eukaryota > Metazoa > Chordata > Aves > Passeriformes > Sylviidae > Sylvia > Sylvia borin. Next base: position 5,506,663 of record CM025983.1, read on the forward strand.
GTGCCACGCTGGGCTGAGAGCCCCTGCTCCTGGTGTCACTGGAGGGAACTGGGCAGTGAGCAGTGAGCAGCTCCCATGGCTGGGGAGGCCCTCGGAGCAGGGTCAGGGCTTTTCTTTGCGTGCAGGAGGCGGAACAAGAGGCACACCTCAAGAAATAAATAAGCAATAACGTGACCCAGGGTCTGCTCTGGCTCTTGGAATGACCCCCTGGGTTCTCACCATCTTTTCCACTTCCCAGATCCCTCCCTCCCCCAAAACAAAGGCTTGTCCCAAATAGCAGGGCTTCCATGGACAGGCGTTAGAGCTGTGTGACTCCTTTCCTCCTGGAGGGATTGAGGAGTTCAGTTACCACCGGGTGGGCAGGAACACTGGCTTCTCACAATGCGTTTGGAATAAACTACAGCACAGCATAACCAATCAAAACAGAAACAGGAAATCAAGAGAAAGCAAAAAACCCAACAGAACCAAAAATTTGGAAAGTAAGAGTAAATCCACTTCAAAGAAACCAGAATTGTATAACGAAAAGAAACGATACATATTTATATATCGAAAAAATAATTCATAATTAATTTAAAAAGTGGCATGCAAAGAAGATTGTTACATTCTCCTATCATGCATCAGGCCCAATGTCCAAACGGCAAGGTAACCATGACGACAAAAAAGTGCAAGAACTCAGCAACATTACCAAAGGATGCATAGAGAGGCCCACAATGCAACTCAACTCATCTCCGTGAGACCCGGGAACGCGCGGGTCTCGCTCATCTTAAAGATTTCTTGCTTTTTCTCTTTTTCATTTTTTAAATTTTTTTTTTCATTTTTTTTTCTCTTACGAATGTAAAAATGTGGGTAAAGAAAGTAAAAAAGAAAAAAACCACACCAACCTTCTCGTAGCTCTGAGGGATGTTAAGGGGGTTTGATGCGGAACACAATGACATGAGGAGAAGAGAAAAATAGGGGAAACACAGAGAGAGTAAAAAAAGGCCTTCTCAAGGCTGTCAGCTGCAAATTGATTGATTTTTTTTTTCTCTTAACCAAAATAAAAAGAAAGGAAAAAAAAAAAATGAAGATAGTAACGACCCTCTTTCCTGCCTTCCTAACGCTCCCCCTCCCATCCCTCAGCCCCACCAAGCTCCGCAGGGAGGCCGGGCTGGGAGCGACCCTGGCTCAGAATCCGCCCCCGGAGGGGTGCTGAGCCCAGGCAGGATTCTCCCTCCCTGCAGTCCTTGTGCTCCTCGGAGAAGGGCAGCGGAGCAGCCCCAGGGAGCAGCCCCCCCAGCCCCAACCCAGCCCTGCTCGCTCTGCCTCCACCATGGGACTGAATAAGGAAAAAAAGAAATAATTAGAAGAAGGAAAAGAAAAGCAAAAGCAAACCAAACCATTTCCTTGCAATGTTCAAACTTACAACTCCTATCCCAGGTGGTCTATAGAGACAAGCATGTTATGGGAGAAACAAGTCAATTGGAAACACAAGAGTGCTCGAGACTCTTTCAAAACAAAACAAAACAAAACAAAAAAAAAAGGGGGGAAGAAAAATGTGCATGAACTCTCCCTCCCACCAAAGCAAATCCATTTCAGAGATTTGTTACCTTTCCACGATATTAACACACAAGAAACAAGGAATTAAACAGCATGAAAAACACCCAAACCACAGGCCGAGCTGGCACACGCTGCTCTCCGCACTGTCAGTGCTGGTTTGCAGGCAGCCCCAGGTGCACACGGGCTAAGTGGGCTATAGGAACAGGAATGTCACCTGGAGCCCCTCATCCAGGTGTGGAGACAACACCGGCTTACAACCTTTGTCTCCTGGGCAGTTTCCGAGTGGCCAGAAAAGTAGAGGAAATTTATAAACAAAACAATAATGAAAAATCCCCACATTTTTCCTGTTTCTTTTCTTTTTAGGTTTTTGGTTTTTTTTGGTTTTTTTTGTTTTTTTTTTTAAAGAACCCAAACCATTCCAGCTAAGCTGTCTGCAATGGATTCAGCCCTGAATTAGTATCAGATCCAGATTTATGTTCCCCAAAGCAGAATTTCGGGGCCCAGGCGACAGGGCAAATTTCAAACGCAATTTTCCAGCTGGCCACAAAAGGCTATTTAAAAATTTAGCTTGGAAACATTAAATTATTAAAAGCCTTCTCTCCATGTGCATGTGATTTAGTGAGCGTGAGACACGAGAGAGAGAGAAAGAGAGAGAGAAAGGAGTGCACACAGGAGCATGGCTCTGCATTGGACTGCAGATTAACGTGAGTGTAGGTGGGAGGCGCCTCCTCTGTCGATGGGATGGAAATGGGAACAGTTTGCTGGGATGTAACTTTTCTTTTTTCCTCCCAACGGTATTTGTCCTTTTTTTTTTTTTTTTTTTTTTTTTTTTTTTTTTTTTTTTTTTTTTAATCGAGAAGGACCAGCCCTGCTCTCTCATTACCAAAAGGGCTTTTGCTGTGGAAAGATGTTAAACCAAAGCTACACACAAAATATTACAGGTCAGAGAGGTTATAATAAGAGGCAGTGGAGAGGCTCTTGGCCCAGGGGGTGGGAGACAAGGGGGGAGCCCATCTCTGTTCCCTCCTGCGGGGTGTCGGGGCTGCCCCTGGGCCGGGACGGCGGCTGCTGTCCCCAGCCTTGTGCCCAAGGGGACAAGTTACTGCTGGCGGGGGGAGAAGCAGCCGGGGCTGGGGGCAGCAGTGAGGATGCTGGAGGGATGATGCAGGACACCGAGCTCCGTGCCCAGGGCAGAGAGGGTCCTGCTCTCACCGCCGCAGGAGCGGAGCCACCCCGCTGCCAGAGAGCAGGGATGCTTCGGGAGGACGGGGAATTGCGGCGTCTCTGAGCCACGGGGATTCACTCCCCGGGGGCTCGAATCCGGCCCATTTTGGGGTTCCCCTGGCGGCTCCCGGCCGTGCCGTGTGTCGGGGTGCCCTGCTGGGCAAGGGGGGCTCCGGGAGGGCTCCGGGAGGAGGGTGAGTGCCAGTGAGCCGCTGTTGTGAGCTCCCTACCTCTCACGTAAAGGTTAGCGGGGGACGAGTAGCGCACCCCGGCGCTGTTGCTGGCCACGCACTCGTACTTGCCCTGGTCCGTCTCCTCGCTGCTCTCGATCTGCAGCCCACCTGTGAGGGGAGAAGAGACGGCAGCACAGACACACGGTCACGGCTGTGCCGGCTCGGCGGGCAGGCCCGCAGCAGCCCCGGCCTCCCGCCGCCTCCCGCCGGCCGCACACCGCGGGCCGCTCCATCCCTCGGGGCTCCATCCCTCGGGGCTCCATCCCTCGGGGCTCCATCCCTCGGGGCTCCATCGCTCGGGGCTCCATCCCTCGGGGCTCCATCCCTCGGGGCTCCATCCCTCGGGCCCCGCGATGCCCCGGGCTGCGGCCGCTCGGGGCCCGCCTTCGGGAGCACATCTCATCCCCCCGCTGCTGCTCTTTGTCCCGGACTCATCAGCAAAAGCAGCAAGATTCGTGGCTTCTGCAATGCAGGCGTTCTGCACCAGAACTCCCGAAATCAGCCTCAATAATCCATATTACTGCGATCCCCAGAAATCCATCAGCAGGCAGTTGACTTTCCCTCGCTCAATTTGAAGCAGTGACCATAAAAGTGAAAGGCTTTGTCACCCACTGCCTGGGGAATTTCTATCACTGCTGCCTTTGTTTTGTGCCCAATACCTGCTCCTCAGGAAGCCTACTGGAGATAAGAGCCCCCGTGAAAAGCACCTTAGTGATAGTAAATATTCCCCGGGGAAAACCCTGTAACTACTGTATTGGAACTTCAAAATTGCCTGCATGGTTTACATCATCTGGGCCGAAAGGATTAAGGTTTTTCTTAAACTTGTATATTATTGCAGGCTACAAGAATATACCCAGAGCCCAAACTAAAGATTCCTGTCAGCAAATATGCAGAGAGATGCAGCATGGAACTACATGGAAGAAAATTGCCTCATTTACCTCAGAAGGCTTCATCCCTGCAAAACTCCAGTTAAAATACATACTACATAAATAATTCAACAGGCTCTCAAATGTTTTATGTATTAGGAGTACATGATTATACTACAGATATGGACAGAGCTCACATGTGGTAAGATTCTTAACTCCCATCTCTGGAAAAAAACCCCACCTAAATACGAAAACCAAACAATTCCAGATCAGTGTAATAGTATTGATAAAATCTTAAGTGAGAGGAGTGCAAATGAGATCATTGTTGGTTGCAGATACAGCCTTTTCAGGAAGGAAAAAGCCGTGTGTTCACACAGGACACAGAGCTCACGTTCCTCTGCGTGTGCGTGGGTGGGAACGATGCTGGCGGGGGCACGTGGGGCTGGAGAGGATTTGGGACAGGCCTGGGGTGTCAGTGCAATTCCCCACAGCATCCCCTGTGCCTGGGAGCTCCCGAAGGCAGAACAGAGGGAATTAAACCCCAAAAAACCTCCACCCAGGCCAGTAAACCAAACAAAATCCATTCCAAAAGGATCTGTGGCTATTTCAGCACAACAAGAGTTAAAACCCAAAGTGGCTGGAGCTTCCCACTAAGCACCCAGCTGAGCATATTTCATATGGAATTACAGCTCCAGCTCTGCTGTTGGAGAGCTCCACTTGGGTGGAAACTGGCTGGTGAGTTTTCCCAGAAACTGCTGTTAATTTGGACAAATCTCTAGGTTGTTTCCACTGGTTTCAGATCCACTTTCTGTGCTGCTCATGAGCATCACTGGTCTGAGCGTCCCCAGGGGAGATGAAGCCCACTCCAGAGCAGGAAGGGAACCAGGGACTGCAGCGGGCAGCTTTCCCTGGGGAACAGGGACTCATCCCTCCCTGCCTGCCCACTCCTCACCCCTGCGGTCAGGGCAGTGGCAGAAATGAGGCTGCAGAGAGGGTGAGGAGTGTTCAGCACTTGTCAGGAGCCAACTGAGACGATGTGTGAAAACGTAAATCTCACCTACAGCACCTCCTGTTGCTTTTACCAGCAGAGAATTATGGAATTTTAAATGTGCCAGTGGAGAAAAAAATCAAAGCAGGGTCTTCCAAGGGGTGCACACCCAATTCCTCCTCAATTTCAGCTTGAGGTCAGTTTTCGACTCCATTAAAGAGACAGTGCAGAAGCTACTTACCATGGATCTTTCCCAGAGAAACCTAAGGGTAAGAGAGTGGGGAGGACGTGGAAGGAGGCTCTGGAGCCAAACAAATGAGGACGCTGAGATGGTAAGTGCTGGGGATCTGCCTGAGCAAAGGACTGCAAAACCCTCATCACCATCAGCAGCTCTTTGCACCAATCAAGAGAAAGTCCTAAGTATTTACCAAGCCTTGATAGCATTTAATGCTCGAGATAAACTTCAGTCCTTCATAGTCCTGGAGAGATTAGCTCTTAAAACTCTGCCATAAATCTGAGGCAGCGCAGCCGGAGACATTATTAGAATAACAGTATCAGTATTACCAAGTGCACCCAGCAAACAAAAAAGGACATTATAACCATAGATAAAATAAAGACAGGTATAAAAAAGAAATATCCAGAGGTGAAGCAGGACAAGGAAACATAACAACAACACGAATCTGTATTGAGCACGGGGCAATGAAACGGGATCTGTGTGGAGAGAAGTGTTTGGAGAGTGGGTGAGTGAGTGAGCTGGGGGTGTCTTACCTCGGATCGGTGTACCTTCTGCAAAGAAAACAAAGAAAATGAGTGAAATGACTGCAAAACCCCAAACACCTGCACTGCCCGTGGGAAAAGGACCTGAGTCAAGGAAGACAGTTCCCAGTAGGAAACTTGTTGGTCTAGCTCATCTTACATTACAGGACACTGGAGAGGGCTTGGGGTACTTTAGGTGGGGTGTCCTTTTAAGCAGCCCAATGCTGTTTGCAGAGCCTCTGCAGCTCTTGGCTTCAGAAGGCTCGAGACTGGCTCCAGTTGGTTGTGGAAATGCAAGGAACCCCCTCAGGCTTGGAGCTAACATCACTGTTTGCTACTCACTGAGCACAGGATGACCCTGCGTTTACCTTCCCCACTGCTGGGGACAGGGCTGGCATCAGGGCTGGGAGAGGGACACACGGGCATCCTGCACCACGTTAATCTGCAGGTTTGATCCCACCTTGGCCAACAAATCCCCAGCTCCAAACTTCTGCTCTTGGCACAGATGTGTGAGGAGTTCAGTGCACGTCCTGCTCAGGACCTCTGGCCATCCCTCAGGGCTCTGCACAGGGGCTGAGGCAGGTCTGGCCATGGAGAGGTGCCAGGGCTGCCTGGAACCTCCTGCAAGGCTCTGGAGCCCCTGACAGCAGCCAGGAGGGGCTGTGTGGGGAGCAGAGCCCTGCTGCCCTTGCCTGCCTCTCCCTTGGGTTGTTTTATCCCAAGCCCCTCCTGCTGTGAGTGCCCAGCCTCAGGCAGGGCTCCCAGGTGGGAGGGAGAGACAGTCAGGGGTAAAACAACCCCCTGGCCCCCATCTGACCTCCTGAGGCTGCAACCAAACCATCTTCCTTTGAAAACACGGCAGGTCCTTTTGCTCACAGTGGCATTCAAAGCTTATCAAAGAAGGGGGTTTAGTTGGTGGGTTTTTACCCCAATCCTGAGAACAGGGCAGATCCCGCAGTGCCAGGAATTGCCTCTCCCTAGGGAGAGATGTACGAGCTCCTCTGCAACGGTGACACTGCTGCCACTCTGCAGCACTCCCAGCCAGGGCACACATTAAATGACAAATATCAGCCTCTCAGCCTCTCCTCTCCCCTGGGGAGGAACAGCAGAGTTATGATCCTGCTTTACACACGGGGAAACTGAGGCAGAGGTGAAGCAACTTGCCCAAGGTCACGGAGGGAAGACTGTGGCAGAGGCAAGAACAGGAGTCAAAGCCTCCTCCGTGCCAATCTTCTGCCTTAATCACCAAAAAACCCTTCCCTCCTTATCCTTCAGCCCTGCTCATCCTTCTGCTGCGGTTCAATCCTCCATTCTCAGGATAGAAGGTAAAAATACAGAGATACTAATTAGAGTTCACCTTTCTTTTTCAAAGGAGCTAAGGGAACAGAGGCATTATAGTGTTAGGGATTAGACTCTAGTTAGACTCAGCTTCTAGTTATGAGGTTAGGTTATTAGCTAGAGAAAAGTTAGCATCTAGTTAGGGTTAGGAACTAGCTAAGGTTAATGAAGCAGGTTGTTAGCTCTCAGGACAAAGGTTGGAGAGACAGCGCTTGGAAGAGGTGGGGGAGCGTGGACTTGGGCAGACCCCCACCCAGGAGGTGGCAGGAAGGTTTATAAAGCAAGAGAGAGAGAAAGCAGCAAAAGGTTATAGATCAATCCAGTGGAAATAAAAACAGCCTCTGATATGTCCTTCTGTCTCAAAACTGGAGTGAAAATCTGCCATCTGTGGCACCAATATGGAACAAGGCTAATGGGAAGAGGGTAGAGGAGGGGAAGAGATCCCAACATCACCCGTGGCTCAAAAGCTTCTCTGGTCTTGGCTAAGCCTGGCAGTTTCCTGCAAAAGTTCACTCTAATTGATGGCAGAAACATGCTGGAAGTTAGAGCTGTGCAAGCCCAGACACAATATCAGAGTCACCTCTTGTGTCACTGCAGGTTTGTCACTCCCTGCTCCCCTGAGCACCAGCCCTGGCCCTGGGAAGGGGCTGCCAGCAGCTCTGGGGACAGCCTGGCCTGGGGACAGGGCTCTGGGGGAGCAGGCAGTGCCACCCTGGGCCGCCCAGCTCTAACTGGGGCACACGGGAGGGGCAGCTTTGGGACCATGCCCCACAGCAGAATTTGAGTCAAATGAGCCCCAGCAGCACTTTGGGCGGGGGCACAGACACAGATGGGAGATTTTCACTGTTGGAGTTTCACATCTAACCAGCTCCATGTCCAGCACAGGGGCAGCAGGAGGATGTCCACTCCATTAATTATTCTGAGGGGCTCTGACAGGTCCTGGAGGGTTTGCTGCTGGGTCGTGGGGGTGCAGGGGAGGCACCTGCAGTCAATACCTGGCTTGCCTGGGGTCCTCTACAGGGCATGGGCACGAGGCTGCCAGGGTCTAGGGCACAGTGAGGGCAGCAGCTCTGCAGGACTGCAGGAGGAAGAGCTCCCACTGGATGCTGACTTTTGGGGTGAAAAGCTGCTTCTGAGATGCTACATGCAGACTTTTCACAGTGCCTCACACAGCCTCCCTGCATCTCCACATCTGCCTATTTAGGGCAAATGTGGAGGCTGCCTGAGCCCAGATGGCCAGCCCGGGGTTTAGCAGCAGAGGCAAAAGGCAGCTTAAAATCCTCGCCTCTGGATGATGAAGGGCCAGGATGGTGCCAGGCAGAGCTCCCTGGGCAGGTGTCCCCCTGTGTCCCCGAGGCCAGGCTCTGCTCTCCCACCAGCCCTTCCCCTGGTTCCCCACAAGCTGCCCACGGATTCCCTGAGCCCGGGGAAGGGGAGAGGAGGACAAGGCACCATTGCCATGGCAATGACAGAGAACACATCCCCACCTTCTGTCGGGCCACGTGTGGGAACATGTGTGTGTGAGCTGCTCTCCCCAGGGCTGGGGCAGAGCCACTCCTCGGGCTCTCTGCGGGGCTGGCACCTGCACAGCCAGCCAAGGGGACATGGCCCTGCAGGGACACTGACAGCAGCTCTGGGGACAGGTCCCGGGGCTCTTCCCTTCCCCAGCCCTTCCCCACATGTCCTGTCATCCACAGCTTCGGTTTGGAAATGCTGCAGCCCCAGTTCTCCCTCCTCCAAATGCCAATGGCCCCGTTAGATGTGAAACTCCACGACCTCCTGCAGGTGTGAACACAATTATCACAGTTCCAGGGCACAAGCTATTGTGTAATTGGGGAATTCCAGGACAACTGTTGCTAAGATACCAAAAAAAAAAAAAATCTATCCAATGTTAGGAGGTTCATATTTAGCTGTTATCTCTTTATACAGATAAATTAATTAGAATTATTATTACTATTTTTTTTTGTAGCCTGCAATACCCCTGCAGAAATTAATTTAGAGGGCAGAACATCCCTACTGAAAGAGTTAGTAGAAGAAATGCAGAGCATGCCTCTCAAGAAGCCGTTACAAAGGAATTAGTTTAAAGGGCAAGGGTTACAAATCTGCACATTAGCAGGTTTGGGGTTTTTTGGTTTGATTTAATTTTTTTTTTTAATTGAACGAACTTACCAAAGGTCTCTGAATGTTAAATAAAAGGTGAAAAAAAAAAGAAAAGAAAAGCTTGTTATAGCCAGTTATTTAGAAAACAGAAGACACACACAAGACAAAAGGTTTTAGTGTTTGAGTGCTGAGGAAGGTGGCTGAAGGCTGCCTCCCGTGTCCCCCCTAGATGGCAGCTGAGCAGAGGGCATTGGCTTTGCCTTCTGCTTCACGTGTCCCAAGATAAACAGAAATATCCATTTGCCAGGGCCACTAAACTCCTGTCCAGCCTGGATCTCTGAGATGTTCCCGATGTCTGAGGGAAAGAGGAGCCCAACAGAGCTTCTTGCCATTCTCCTCTGGCTGACAACTGAGCTGTGCACTCAGCCCAAACCCCCAAGCACTGAAAGATTTCCAAATCTGCAAATTTCTTTTTCTGCTTGGAAATTTCATCTGGAGATGGGAAGGGGAAGCAGAAACATCCGACGGAGAAAAGCCACTGTGGTTAATGATGTATCACCCGTGCCTTGATTAGAGTGAAGACCCACATTCCAAATGGCTTCCTGGGATGATGGGAATATAATGACCGTGGTCTCAGAGGACTGTTTGTATTTTTGTATTGGCAGCCAAAGGTTCAGATTTAACACAAATGAGAACCAAACCCGGGCCCAGAACCCGATCTTGCTGAGCTCCTCATCTGACATTTCACTTGTTCCTTTTTAATGAGCTCGTTGTGTATTTGCCACTAACTCACGTATTGATAAAAATTCAGTTCTTAACAGCCCTCGTCCTGCAGCAGCACGGCTGTTATCCTGCTGGCTCCATCTCCAGGGGGAATCTGGGTGTGTGTCCTGCCCTGCTGCTCCCTCAGCCTGGCCCAGGCTGGGGCCACACACAGCTCAGGCTCCAGAGGGAACATCACTAAATCCCAGACGGCTTTGGGTGGGAAGGAACCTTAAATCCCACCCAGTGCCATGGGCAGGGACACCTCCCCCTGTCCCAGGGTGATCCCAGCCCTGTCCAGCCCAGCCCTGGGCACTGCCAGGGATCCAGGGGCAGCCACAGCTGCTCTGGGCACTGCCAGGGCCTGCCCACCCTGCCAGGGCGGATCTCTTCCTAAATCTTGCTAAATGTGTTGGCACAAAGTGCAGTTGTGATTCAGCTGCAGAGGGTTCCTGTTCCCAAAGGGTCTGTCCAGCACCCTGGGTGTCACTGGGCTGGAGTCCCACTGGGGACTGGTGGGTGAAAGACCCTGAAGACCATCAGCAGAGTCCTGGAGCACGCCCATGCCCTGATGGCTGCTAGTGCCACCCCGCTGGCAGCAGAGTTTCTTTTCTGGAAAGATGATTATATGAAATTAAGATCTGACTTTAGCAGCTGAAACAGCAGCTCACCTCACAAAGCCTCACTCGGATCTGCCTTGACTCCCTTCCACAGACACAAGTGCTGACACCGTACACAATAACAACCCTAATGGTAATATTTGCACTTTTGCAGGCCTCGCTGTGCAGGACACGCAAGGTTTGGAAGGCCAAGAAAGCAGATGAAACTGGAGAGCTGGGAAGTCCTGACTGCCCAAGGACCTGCACTCCCTGACACACAGGCAACAGGCTTGTGCCCTGAACACAACAGGGATGCTTCAGGGTTTCACCAGTTTACTAATTTAAAGCAGCTGTAAATGAGATTAAATCTCAGCAGGTATCTTCTATTTATCAGGAGGGTCAAGGGTTCACTCTGAGGTTAATAAATTCACTGGAATAAAAAGGCAGCACTCAGGTGGCTTCAAGGAAAGCACCAGATCAAACTGAGCTAAAGAGTAAAGGCATTCTAGCAAGATGATGAATGTATTAAAAATAATCTGCCTGTGCATTACTCACACTTCAGATCACGGTCACAGAGCATGATACAATTCTAGTTTACCTCTCATTATTTATGCTGAGTGATTTTTTTTATTTGCATTTGCCTCAGCTGTTATGATAAAACAGGGAGGTCAATCTCATCTGCGTTCGTGGGACTCAACAAGCCATTCTAATTCAACAAAGCAGTTTAAAGATCTGCTTGTATCTTTGCTTCACTGAGCAAGGAGACATTTATGCAGGTGTGGAAGAGCTACACTGAACTGGAGCTGTGCTGAAGCTTTTCCACCAGTGGCCCACAGAACTAAAATCTTTTATGTAGAATCTTGCCAAACCAAGCAAGAGAAAAACCAGGTGTTTCCATGCCTTGCTGTCCAGATCCAGCAGGACAGAGTCAGAACTGATTTCTCCAGGGCCAGCAGAGTTCTGGGCAGGAGCACTTGGTTATCACTTTACTGGAGAACTTGTGAAAGGTCTGATATCAACAAATCGACTCCAGTTGCCTCACCAAAGCCTCTGCTTTCCCCTCTGCCTACCACAATGCCTTTCTTTTGCCAGAGAATACTTAAAAATGAACCATGGACACCTTTCCTCTAGGCTGGGTCAAAGCAGTCAGCCCCAGCAGTTTGTGAAAAGGATTGTTTCTTGGGTTAGTTTTTGTCAAAAGGTAGAACTCACAAAACTTGTTTCATTTTTGCAGCTATCAATGGAAGTGTTCTATCAGTAGTACTCAAAAATAAATCCACCTATGCCCTCCTTGCACACACTCTTCACACAGAGAACTGGCAGATTTAACAAGTACAAAAACAGCTCCTGAAACGTGAATATTAAGAGACGTCACGTTGCCACACACACAAAACAGCAAACAGAAAACAAACAAGAGAGACAGATGGACAAGCAGATGGGGAAAGATGGAAAACTGACAAGAGCCACGGAGCTGGGGTACAGCTGTTGGTGGAGATGGGCTCCAGGGGCAGAGGCACCCAGGGGTCACTCCGGAACATTCCCAAGGCTCTCCAGCGATGGCTGCAGGGACGTGGGGCTGGGGACTCCCTGCGAGAGCTGCTCTTCAACACCAGCTTTGAGAGGCTCCGTCTGCACCCTCGTGTTTGACAGCAAGAGGCTCCTGAGCCATGGGCCCTACACCAGGTGTGTGTGGCCTAAAGAGCCGTGTCTGGCCAGAGCGGGTCTTTGTTCCTTTGCTGGTTGTTGCTCTGAGGAGCAAACCCTCGGCCCCCATCCCTGGAGATTCCCCTGAGCTCAAGATGATCCAAGGAACTTGTCTGGACAGGCACCAGCTTCCCTGCTGTCATTCCATGCCAACTGGGCAGCAGAGAGGACCAGGAGGGCTCAAAGTGGAAACTCCAACCGCTCTTGGTGTAAAACCCAAACCACTCAAACGCCCCAATCCGCAGCAGCGGGGCCCGGATCTCTGAGCCCTGTCCTCTGCTTCAGGCCCCTCTGCAGCCTCCTCACGCCTCTACTTGCTCGCAGCTCCCCCAGGCCCAGCCCCTACCTGATCTCAGCTGCTTTATCCTGCCGTTGCTGGCGCTGGGGTCCACGGGCAGGAAATCCTTGAACCAGGTGATCTCGGGGTCGGGGTTCCCGCTGGCGGCGCAGAGCATCGTGGCCGTCCGCGTCCGCTCCACCACCTTCAGCTGCGGCCCCATGTCGATGTTGGGGAAGCCGGGGGGTAACTGGTCCTCTGGGGGTGCAGAACAAAGGGAAGGGCTTCAGCAGCTGCCAGGGCTCCGTGGGACACCCCAAGGGAAGCACCTGGCAGACACCGCCCCGTGCCAGGCAAGTTCAAACACCGCGTGCTCCAGGATGGAAAACGTGTGACAGGGTAGGATTTACCAGCTTGTCCATTTGGGGTGGCCATTGCAATGTCCCACAAGATTCTGCAGTGAAATGCAATCTTTTAAAACCCTTTGGGGAATAGCAGAATAGAATTAGAGAATCACTAAGGTTGGAAAAGGCCTCTCAGATCCCCAGGTCCACCTGCCCACTAAACCACGTCCTCAAGTGCCACATCAACTCATTTTCTGAACACATCCAGGGATGGTGACTCCACCAGGCAGTCTGCTCCATGTCTATTCACTCTTTCAGTGAAGACATTTTTCCTGATATCCAACCTGAACAATTTGGAGGGAGTTGAGGCCACTTCCCCTTGTGCTGTCACTTGTTACCTGGGAGCAGAGACCAGCCCACACCTGGCTTCACCCTCCTGTCAGGGGCTGCATGGGGTGAGAAGGTTCCTCCTGAGGCCCCTTTTCCTCCAGGCTGAGCCCCCCAGCTTGCCCTCCTGCTCCCCACAGGCTGTCAGAGTCTCTCCAGGTGTAGCAGGGAAGCTGTGCCAGGTTGGGGCTGCTTTGCAGAGCAGAGGCTGTGCAGGGATTCCCGCACTGCACAGAACCCTCTGAGCAGTCACAGCTAACACGAAGGGCTCGCCTTCCCCCTCCAAACCTCACTGCACAAAGCTCACCGCACAAGAGAAACGATGGAAGAATCCACGTGGGAAGGGCTGTCAAAGACTCTGGGACTGGGAGAGGGAAATCTCCTCCTTCAGCTGCAGTGACCAGAGGGGACACACACAACAACAACACGCCAAGTGCTGTCAGCCAGGGCGTGAGGTTTGGATTTATTATTCCTGAGTGCTGCTGCCCTCCAAGAACAGCGGCACCAGCACCCAGCAGAGAGGCTCAGCTGAGCTTCCTGCTCCTCTCAGTGCTGCTTTTGCCTTCACTAATGAGGGTGAGGAGGGCGGTGCCAACACGGCTGACTAATTGGTGGTAACTCCTACAAACCCCAGATATATCTGACACAGCCCCTCACTCCCGTGGGATGGGGAGAGTGTCTCCTGCTGGCTGCCACAGCTCAGGAATGGGCCATTTCCCCCCAGAAGGGGTTTGGGAAGGGCAGCTGGGAAGGAGGATTCCAGCAGCAGGGTGAGACTGGGGAGGGATCCTCTGTCATCTCCAACGAGCCGTGTCAGGGAATCACAGCCTTGGGAGTCTGTGCTATGGAATCCTTCCCAAAAGCAGGTGAGGGAACAGAAGGGAAATAATGCAGGGAATTAAAAAAAGGTGGGATTCTTAAAAAATGAACATCCATCACAAGCAGCCCCCCACTGACCCGACAGGAGCTCTCAGAGAGGCACTGAGATGGGGCTGGCCTTGGCTGGGAACCATCCTGCCAGCCACAAACACACCCAGAGCTCCTTTCCTAAGGCTGGCACATGACGGATAAGGAGGAGTGGAGCCAAATACAAACGGCAGAACCCAGAGACAGAGGGACAAGGGACAAACCCAGTGGCCTTGCTGTGGTGAGTGCCTGTTCATAGAATCCCAGAATGGTTTGGGCTGGAAAGGACCTTAAACTCACCCAGTGCCACCCCTGCCATGGCAGGGACCCCTCCCACTGTCCCAGGTTGCTCCAGCCCCAGCGTCCAACCTCTGAACCAGAATTTTGTACCGTAAATCAGAACTGTTCTCACATACCTTTAACTAGGGACTGACCCAGCCCTCTGAGCTCCCTGGGCTGTGCTGGGGCACTGCAGGACCCCCAAACCGTGTGTCCCTGCAGGATCCCCCAACTGTGTGTCCCCGCAGGATCCCAGCCCGTGTGTCCCTGCAGGATCCCCCCAAACCGTGTGTCCCTGCAGGATCCCAGCCCGTGTGTCCCTGCAGGATCCCCCCAAAATGTGTGTTCCTGCAGGATGCCCCAGCCCGTGTGTCCCTGCAGGATCCCCCCAAACCGTGTGTCCCTGCAGGACCCCAGCCCGTGTGTCCCTGCAGGATCCCAGCCCGTGTGTCCCTGCAGGACCCCAGCCCGTGTGTCCCTGCAGGACCCCAAACCGTGTGTCCCTGCAGGACCCCAGCCCGTGTGTCCCCGCAGCCCCCGGGGCGATGTCAGCCAGCCCAGGGGCTCAGGGAATGGCCGTGCCTGCGCAGAGCTTTCAGCCAGGCTTTAGTGGCCCTTCCTCCGTCCCCTCCTCTCCCGCACCGTGCGAGGCTGAGGCTGGAGCCGCATTGGCTGCAGATGACATCACTTTGATCGGCTTTTCTCCTTTTCTCCTGTCCCCGCTGCCGCTGCACCTGCCCGCAGCCCGCAGCCCGCAGCCCGCAGCCCTGCCCCTCCTCCGGCACGGAGTGCACGGCACAGCGACGGCGGGCGTGTGCACACGGGTGTGTGTGTGTCAGTGTGTGTGTGTGTGTGTCAGTGTGTGTGTCAGTGTGTGTGTGTCGGTGTGTGTGTGTCGGTGTGTGTGTGCACACGCGTGTGTCTGTGTGTGTGTCAGTGTGTGTGTGTCGGTGTGTGTGTGCACACGGGTGTGTCAGTGTGTGTGTATGGGTGTGTCAGTGTGTGTGTTTGTCAGTGTGTGTGTGTCGGTGTGTGTGCACACGCGTGTGTCAGTGTGTGTGTGTGTGTCAGTGTGTGTGTGTCGGTGTGTGTGCACACGCGTGTGTCAGTGTGTGTGTGCACACGGGTGTGTCAGAGTGTGTGTGTGTCGGTGTGTGTGCACACGCGTGTGTCAGCGTGTGTGTGCACACGGGTGTGTCAGCGTGTGCCGGGGGAGGCCGGCCGGCTACAATCATTATTGCCGAGTGGTTCTAATTAAACAAAAATGTTAATCTTGCAGCACGACGTGCACAATTCCTGTGAGTTTAATGAAAACAGCCGCGAGCAGAGGCGTGCTCGGGTGTGAGGATCAGCCGCCCCGAGCACCGCGGGCCGAACACCGCGAGCTGTTCTGAACACCCCGGGCCGCTGTGAACACCACGGGCCGAACACCACGGGCTGTTCTGAACACCCCGGGCCGCTGTGAACACCACGGGCCGAACACCCCGGGCCGCCCCGAACACCGCGGGCCGCTCCCGCTCCAGTGCTCCCGTTCCCTTCCCGCCGGGGCAGTGACAGTGCCGCAGCCCCTCGGGCCGGGCTCCCGGGGACAATGACAACCTCACCGCAGTCCCCACGGGACAGGCGCTGCCACCCTCCCAGCCAGCCCGAACACCCCCAGACCTGCCCCCGAATGAACGAGGGGCGCTTCGGGTGCTCAATTCTCCTTCTGAAAGCAGCTCAGGCAACCGCAGGAACAAAAGAACCAGGCACAAGCTGGAGATGCTTCAAGGGCACATCTGGGCAGCTGCTGCTGCTGGAATCGTGCTGCCTTTTCCCGAGGTGCAGCTGCCATATGAAAGGAACATCCCAACACCTTGTTCACCCCTGGCTCAGACCCAGCTCCTCACGGCCCCCGAAGCTGGTGAATCACCTCAGGGCCCCGCTGAGCACAGGAGGGTGAGGAAGAACAGGGGAGGAGGATGCAGAGAGAGGAGCACTGGAGCTGTCGTTTCTAATAAATCCCACCCAGGGACACGTTCAGTGCCCAGGGATGTGCCTGGACCCAGCTCAGGCTGCCACATACAGCGAGGGTCCCCAGCCCCAGGCAGGGGACAGGGCTGCTCTGTCCCCCTGTCACTCTGGAAGGTGGCAGCCCTGGGTTTAGCTAATTAGCTGAGCTGGAAATGAGGATGATTAAGGAAGATAAAGCGGGTGTTGCTGCTGCTCTTTCTCCCGCAGGGTGTACACAGTTGTTTAATAATTTAGAGGAGGAGGGTGTGAGCGTGAGCAGACGTGCCATGGAGTCGGAGCAGAAAGCCAAGAGGATGCTCTGAAGGGAAGAGGAGGAGGGATTTTTCACTCTCCTCTGGAGATAGAGATGCTGGCTGGCCTGACTGTCCTCATTCAGGGTAGAAGAAGCAAGAGCACAGAGCAGCTCGAGTGACCCAAGTTTTAATCAGGAATAAAAATCAAAATCCAGCACTCCTGAAGCCACCCCTGCTCCTTTCACGATGTTTATGAACCCTTGGGCTGCCCTGTCCCCACGTGTCCTGGCACCACGTGCCTTGTGAAATCACATCACCGAGTTATTTGCACCCCTGTGTCTGTACCTGGGTCTCAGTTCCCTGTCCCTGCCCAGCCAAAGACGATTTCCATTGGGAGGAGTCTCAGTGATGTGCTCTGTCTGTTGATTCCATTTCTTTGGAGCTGAAAGTTTCACCATGAGAACAGTAACAGCCTAACAATGTTATTAAGATTTGTGGGCCCACAGGCAATAAATGCACCCTTAGACAGGTGTGCTGCACCCCAAACCAGGGCAGGTAATGCCTGTGTTCCCTCCACTAACATGTCCCCACATACCCTCTGTCCACAGGCATCTCAGTTAAAATTACTTTGATGTTATTCAGAAGCTACAGAATTAATCTGCTGTCAATGTCACCCAATTTTCAGGTCACTACAAGAAAAGCAAAACAAGTCAAGTTTGAAGAAAGACTGCCAGGAATTTTCCAAATGGCAAGGTAACATTTCAGAGGGGGCAGCTTTCCTCTTCCATGTGCTCCCCTGGGAATCTCTGCTCAGCATCCAGAGCTGCTTCTTGTTTACCTTTCGTGATTTAAAGCCAACGATTACAAAAAAACCCCCAACAAACCAGAGGGATCTTGCTAGAACTTTACACACTCCCACACCAGATGTGCTCCTGGAGTAGGAAATGTGTGAGGGAGATGTCAGGCTGGAATTGTTAAAGAAATGTCTGAACACTTCACGAAAGGAACCCAAGAGGGAATCACCAGAAGCTGTGAAATCTGTCCCGGGCAGCCCCAGTGACAGTCCAGGAGGGAGCCCCACAGAGCTGAGGTGCCCCACAGCCCCCTCTCCCCCTGCTCTGGGGTGCAGCAGCCCCAGGAGCAGAGAGCACTGCCCAGGAGGGGCACACTCCAAATTCTGCTCCTTGCCCTGGACTGGACCAGTCACTGCTTTTTGTGCTGCATTTACCAACAGCTCACCAGAGCAACCCCACAGAACTCCCCCATCAGCTCCCACAGAGCAGAGAATGGAGCCAGCCCTGCCTCCTGCAGCTGAGGGTCCTGTCCCCTGAGCCCACCCAGCTCTGCCAGCACAGCAAAGCCCTCGCAGCACCAGGACCTCTCCCAGGCTACTGAAGCCGTGGAGGGAAAGGATAATCTGCATATGGGAAGTAATAATAATCATCATAACGTAGACAGAGATGATAGAGATATAAATGTAGACACAGACAGAATCCCAGGGCGGCTGGGGACAGAAGGGACCTCAGAGCCCATCCAGCCCCACCCCTGCCATGGGCAGGGACACTTCCCAGTGTCCCAGGCTGCTCCAAGCCCTGTCCAGCCTGGCCTGGGACACTCCCAGGGATGGGGAGTCCACAACCTCTCTGTATCTATCCCAAGAGATACAAATACAGACATAAATGTCTTTCTTGAGAGTGGGCAGCTTAGAGAATCCACACCAACAGGGAGCTGCTGTGCCTGTGCCAACCACCCTCCTTCCTGCCTAAGTTACAACAAAAAACAACAGCAGCTGGACTCAGAAACAACTGGAAAACACTTCCCAAATCTGCTTTTTTCTCCGAGCTCTGCAGGAGTCAGGTTTGCAGGCACTCTGTCTAGCCAGCTGTGACAGGAACAGCCAGTTTCCACAGCCCTACCAAACTGGGATCCCTGGAGGAGCAGAGCAGGAAGGACAAACAAGGCAGCAGAGCTGGTGTGAAGGGACTCTGTGAGTTGAACAGGGTCCATCACAGCTCTGCTGCTCAGAAGCTCCCCAAGGTCTCCTCTCCTGCAGTTTCCTGTTTTCAAGTGAAGGCTCTGGGTCTCTACCAGGGTCTGATCCAGGAGTAATCACGTGCATAAGCAAGAGGGGTTTATGCTCAATCCCTTCAGCAGCTGCATCTAGCAGGGAAGAAGATACTGCTTTGTCCTCTGGAAAGAGGAAATCTTCTCTGTGCTGTTTGCAGTGAGGGACTGCACTGGTGCTGGGGAAATGCTGCAGTGCTGGTGCAGGAAGGTCCCCACGGGTCTGTCTGGGACCTCAGCAGCACAGGCTGCA
The DNA here is from genome assembly GCA_014839755.1 of Sylvia borin. Classification (NCBI taxonomy): domain Eukaryota; kingdom Metazoa; phylum Chordata; class Aves; order Passeriformes; family Sylviidae; genus Sylvia; species Sylvia borin. The sequence continues at coordinate 5,525,525 of CM025983.1, forward strand.
GTTACCCCAGAGCCCTGGGGCAGTTTGCAGCAGCTGGGGCCAGGTTTGCCCTCTCCACAGCGTGCCAAGGTAACAGCTCTGCAAATGCCAGCTCCCATCCATCTCCAGTGCAGCCCCCTCTCTGCTCAGCACCACTCCTGCAAGTGAGAGCACAGACACCGAGGAGGAGGCTGAGCAGGGAGAGAAAAGACAAACAGGAGAGTGGGTGAGTGCAGAAGAGGGGAGGAACAGGAGAGGAGTAGATGCCAACATGCTCACTTTGTCATTGTGCAGATCAGTGCATTTGGCTCAGTGCTTTTAACTTTCCCAGCACTTAAGAAGGCAGATAAAGAGGAGACAAACTGTGCTGGGTGAGAGCTGAGGAGTGGTGAAGGATGGAGGAACTCCAGCTGAGCAGGGAAGGGGAGGATTTGCTACAAAAAATCTGCCTCCTTGACACTCTTCAACATCACCTCGGCCCAGCCTGCAGGTAACTCCTCTCCCTCAGGTTCCATGGACAGGCACCCCCAGTGCTCCAGGAGGCTCCAAAGCAGAGCAGGCGAGCTCAGAGAGCACAGCCACAGCCAGAATGTTCTGGTGGGATCAGCAAAGGCTGGAAGTAGTCAGGCAGTGGGAGGATGCAGCCCCTGAGCTGTCAGCTGTCTCTGGCTGACGTGGATGATGCTGATCCCAGGAGGAAGAGCTGCACAAAGATGTTCAGAGAGCTCTGGTCCCTCAGGACAGTCCCTGAGCACGGTTCATTCCTGTTCCAGCTCCTGATGGAGGCTGTGGCCAGGTGGGGTCGGGCTCTGCTCCCAGGCAGCCACAGAGAGGAGCAGGAAACAGCCCCAGGCTGGGCCAGGGGAGGCTCGGGCTGGACATCAGCAGGAACTTCTCCATGGAAAAGTGGTGAGGCCTTGGAAGGGGCTGCCCAGGGTGGGTTGGGCTTTGGACATGGCCCTCAGTGCTCTGGGTGGGGGACAAGGGATGGCTCAGGGCTTGGGCTTGGTGACCTTGGGGGTCTTTGGTGATTCAGGGACAAAGATCCCTCAGAGTGCAGCTCCCTGCTGGGGACAGTGCACCAAAACCACTGCAGGCAGCTGGAGCAGAACCTGCCGCTGCTTGGAGCTGAATTCAAGGGCTGTAGACTTGGAATATGACTGCAGGGGCCTTCTCCCAGACTGTCACAGCTCCAAAGGAACTCATGGGAATAAGTGTGAAGGATGAGGCTCCCACCCTCTGGGATAAGCACAGTTAGACACACTCCTGTCACACTGAGCCATTCCAAGCTCCTGACAGCTCCAGCCCACCACCTTCCTCCAACAGAAGGTTAAATGCCATGCCAGGCACAGGAGCTGCACTCACATCCAAGGCACCTACACAAATCTGTCAGGCATGACTGGACCACGGGCCCCCACGCTCCCAGGCAGCCAAAATCCTGACAGCACAGAGCCCACAGCAGGGATATTCCCAGCTAAAAAGGGAGGCTGGGGGCTCTGTGCCCTTCATGTCTGGTGTTAATTCCTGCTGCACACTGGGGAGTCACACACCAATCTTGCTCTGCACTGTGAAGGACGTGCTCGCTGCCTGTTCAAACAAAAGGATTTAAGCTGCTCCCGGAGGGAATGCTGGAATTGCTGAAGGAAAAACAACTGGCCCATAGGCAGAGCTACCCCTTGGCCCTGTGGGGCTCCTGCCTGGAGCTCCTGGAATTGTTTTCAGTCCTGTTCCCTGCAGAGAGAAGGGCTTTCACTGCCAGTGCTACTCAAACACCCATGGCTTCATCCACAGCCAAGCTGAATTCCCTTGGGAGCTCTCAGGCAGTTATCCAGCACCCCATTCCTGCCAGGATCACCTGCACTGCCCTGCTTTGGACAGAGGACATCACTGAAGGGTGTTCCAAAGCCAGACTGGGTCAGTTTGGGCACCCAGCCTCGCTCAGCTCTGCCCACAGTGATTTCAGGGATCTCCAGGGCAGTAACAGCAAACATCCAGAGGCATCCAGAGCAACAGCATATTGTTCCCTCCCCCACATCCAGTTCAGGGAGCAGATTTCAAACAGATGACATGAGGGAGGCATCCATGTAAACATCCTCTGCAACGGGGACAAGTGGGAAAAAGAACCAGAACAAAATGGAGAAAGGAATTGTTTTCCTGGAGAGTGCACAGAGCCAAGGACCTCTGGGAAGAGGGGAGAAGCCCAGAAAGACACAAGAGGAATCCAGCACAAGGAAAAACGTTTGCATTGCCACCAAATGTGTGAAAGCCCATCCAGATCCATAATCATCTTAACCTCAGCCCATTCAGTGACTCCTCAGTGAAGGTTTTCCTGCATTTCTGGGTGTATAATAGGGAGCTCCTGGTGCTGTTCATAAATCTGGGGAAGGAGTTTTTGGAGGGGAGGAAGATCAGGTTGGAAGGAACCCCAGCACATCATCAGTCAAACCCCCTGGAGTGGCCCAGTTTCCACCACAGCAGTTTTGTGTCTCTCTGGGGTAAGGACAGCCAACAGATCTGACGGGCCAGAACAAACCACACCAAACCCAGGAGGACTTCATGCCTCAGCCGTGGGTTTGGCAGAGCCTTCCCACCCAGCTGAGGGCCCCCTCCCCTGGCCCTGGGCAGGTTCTTTACCTCTCAGGACGGTGAGCTTGGCGTGGACAGTGACCTCCCCATGAGGGTTCTGGGCAACACACTCGTAGATGTTCTCGTCGCGGGGCGTGCGCAGGGGCTGGATCCTCAGCACAGCTCCTGCACTTTCGTCAAACTCGATGGTCTGGGGACAGAGACACACACAGAATGGAGGGACAGCAGCACACACCCACTGCAAACCCCCCAGCAGCTGCCCCCCAGCCCCCAGTGCCTCCAACAGGGCTCTCCCCCGACCTCAGGGTGACAGAGCTGTCACCAAACCCTGCCAGTGGCCACTGGGCCACCAAACCCCCAGCGTGCATCTCAAAGGCTCTGAAAGAACAAGCCCCAGTGAGGGCTGTTGGGTGGGTGTTCAGAGCACCGCTGGGGTGAAGGAGGAGCAAGCAGACCAAAGGAACACAAAATAAAAAGGACCCCTCTCCTCACTCCTCCATCTGCAGGGGCAGCTGACAGCACAAAGCTCTCTCAGCACACAGCTGCCTGGCAGGGCTCAGTCCCACAGCAAATTCCACAGGATGACCTCAGAGCCCTTGTTCCTCCGCTCTCATTTCTATCTAAACAATGCCAATTGCTTGGCTCTGCTTGCCAACAACTGCGATTTAAAATCTGCAGTTTACTCCCGCCTGTCCCAGGATTAAAATGCTGAGCCATGGAAGGTGCATTTACACAGCTGAAGTACCACCAGCTTAGCTGGGGTTTCTTAGGAAAGCAGGAAGTTATCCAGGAAGGGAAAAAACCCAACAACACACACACAAAAAACTTCAATAACATAATTGAGCCAAGTTCTCTCTTGCTTTGGAACAAGCCCAGCTGTTGACATGGCCAAGAGCTTGCATTTCACTCCTCCTGCTGTTAAAACTCCTCCCCTTCCAAATTTCCCTTGATTATCAGGTCTGAGAGTGGCTGTAGAGGAGGAGGGGCTGCTTTGTGTCAGTCTCTCTCTCGAAAGAGACACCAGATTTCAGGGACATATCTCACCTCGAACCTCTGGGAGTTCACTTTCTTCCCTTTCTTGTTCCAGGTGACCCGTGGCTTTGGGTCTCCAGTGGCCTGGCACACGAAGGAGGCCACCCCTCCTGACACACCAATTTGGTCCACAGGCTTCTTAATGAACACAGGGGGACCTGGAGGGCAAAAAGGAAATACCATCAGTGGCAGTCACAAAGACAAACCCCAATAAACACGGCTTGTAATTGATAGTAGTGTTGCTGCTGCTGTTCCTAATGATCCCAGCTGAAATTAAACCTCTTGGCCTTTTTCAGAACAGCATTTACCTCCATTTTACATATGAAGTAGCTCCAGCAGAAAATGATTAAAGGCCTGATCCTACTAAGAGATTTCAATGTTGCAAAGCCTCTTTTACTCCTGAAAAGTGGACTTGTAAATTGTTTTGTACAGGGGAAATCGCCCTTGCAAAACCCATCTAATGAGCATCACCAAAAGCTGGTAGAGCTGAAAACAACACTTAGAAACGGTGAATTTCACTTCCCAGCTCCTTGGAGATGACCAAAACACCAAGGAACAAGGGGAGACTTACAGGAATATTGCCAGGGAAGGGGAGAAGGTGGGGGAAGGACCATGAAAGGGATGCAGCAGGACGTGGCACACAGAGATCTTGAGGACAATGGTGTGAAAGAGGCTCGTGCCAGTGGCTTTAGGATGTGAAATCCCCTTGGCTGTGGCACCTCTGCTTTCACCTGCACATCCTCCCCGTGGCCCTGACAGGTACATTTACCCAGAGCAGGTCAGTGACCCCCCAGAACAGGCAGAAATCGCCCACAAACCAGAGCTGTGATCAGGTCAGAACCACCCACTTGTGACACCCAAGAGCAGAGCCCAGCTGCTCCTGCAGCTCCCCTTCCCCTCTGCTCAGAGACTCCCAGGGAAGACATGGAATCCCTGCAGCTCCAGAAGGAAGGCAGGATCTCCTCCCAGAGCCAGCAGCAGGGCAGCGATGCCCGAACACACACACACACAAACAGGGTCTGGGGCTGTGCTTCAGCCAGCCCAGGCCCAAAGAACAGCACCTGAGCCCCTCCCTCAGCCCCTCCACGGATCCCCACCAACATCCCAGAGCCCCCAGAGCAGCTCTGCAGGACGGCAGGAGCCTGGGGTGGGCTCTGACCAGGGCACGTGTCAGGGGGCTGACAGAACTCACGGCCAGCAGCGTTTGTGCAGAGCCCACAGTGCCCCCACCCACTGGGAATCCTCCCCCCGTGCTCTAACCTGCTTCCCTGGCACTGCTTCCCCTCATCTAGTTAGTTCAAAATTTATTGAAATATTTAAATCACAAGGCCACAGCTGTGTTCAAATAAAATCACTCAGATCATAAAGTTGCCGTCTGTTTTCTTGAGAAAAGCAGAGCACGTGACCCTGGAAAGTGTGTATTTATCTGTTCATACTCAAGAGTCTATAAAATAAGATGCAAACAGCCTCCCACAGAGCTTGACAGGAGGACAAATGGCAGCTGGGGAGAAGTCTCCAGGGTCTTTTAGGGGTCGAAAGACAAAAGGAAGCCTTCTCCCCTTCCCTGCCTGGCGTGGCCAGCAGTATATAAATAAAAGGCACTGAGCAAGCTCATGTGATGCAATCAAGCATTTGTTTCCATGCTGGAGGTAAATACAATTTGCTGGAGCTGTTTATGTCCCCCCGAATGCTGTGTGTACAAAGCACCGCATTTATAAATACCCAAATCTATATTTAGAGGTCAGAGTCTTCTCTGCAATGTTACAGCTAAAGGTTATCAGGCAGGTCCCACTGGAGGCACTGGCACCACCGGGGGATCTGTCTTCCATCGGAGAAAGGTAAAACCCAAACTCTGCTCCAGGCTAAAATATAAATGCTCACTCTGCTCCTGACTTCCTTCCTCCCCTCACCTCCGCTCGATATCTGAAGAGTTTGCAGAAGTCAATTCTGAAGGTACAGCTAAAAACATCCAGGGCTTTTAAGAACACTTTATTGATGCGAGTTCATTTCCTAAAATAAAAGCCCCTAATAAACCTTAACGTCACGTATACATTTAAATGGGTGCAGGCTGCATGATGAGAGCTCAGCCAAGGAGAAAAACAAGGTTCTATTTCTGTCCTGAAGGAAGGGATGGTGCTCCAAAGCCCACTGAAGCTGGAGTCATTGCTCAGCATCCCTTTCTGGGGTGCTGTGTAGCCTCAGTGTGGGGTGAGGGGGGAGCTGAGCTGTGTGTGCATGGGGCTTTTCCTGAGCTCCTGCAATTCCCAGCTGCCTACAAAGGGACTCACACACAGAATCCCTACCACCCAGCTATGAGATTTTACTACTCACTTGGAAAATGGGGGAGAATCAGACCTGAATTGCTGACTTCAAAATTGCCCAAGCCTCTGAGCTGCAGGTTTGATTCCTCCCCCCTCGTGCTCTCCCTCTCTGCAGCCCCAGTCACTGCAGCACTGAGCAGCCCCTGCCCCTCTGGGGAGGAGAGAGCCACTCCCTGCCACCACGGGCACCGTGCTGACTGGAGATCCAGGGCTGGTGATCCAGGGGGCTGGAGATCCAAGGGTGTGATGACCCAGGGTTGGTGCTCCAAGGTTCTGATGATCCAGGCTCTGGTGATCCAGGCTCTGGTGATCCAGGCTCTGGTGGTCCAGGTTCTGGTGATCCAAGGCTCTGGTAATCCAGGGTATTGGTGATCCAGGCTCTGGTGATGAAAGGTTTGGGTGATCCAGGCTCTGGTGATCCAAGGTACTGATGATCCAAGGTTCTGGTGATCCAGGCTCTGGTGATCCAAGGCTCTGGTGATCCAAAGCTGCAGCCAACGCCCCCGGGCAGTGTGGCACAGCCTGAGCTCTGCAGTGCCATGCCCAGCTCACAGGGAAATGCAGGGTGAGGCTCTGGGAGCCCCCAGGCAGGGGCAAGGGGCCATGTGAAACCCCATCAGCCCCCTCAGGAGGCCTGAGGTGTTCCCCCTCGTCTGCCAAGACTGCAGGACCACAGCCTTAAATTTATAAATAGATTTTTAAAAATCAAAGAAACACATTTTCCAGACAACATACTGACAATCCAGGGGACTTTGTATCACTTCAGCACCCTTCCCTCACAGACAGCTGAGAACAGGTTGGGAAAGGCTGAGCCTGAGTTCCATCAGTCCAGCAGTCACAGTGAGAACTTCTACCCCTTTCTCTGCTTGCAAAGTAGAAAAACCCATTTTTTGTGCAGTATCAAAATAGGAATGGAAAAATCTGGAGCTTAAAAGAATTTTCCTACTACAAGAGGCTTCCTGCGGGGTCCGGGTCTCCGGAGGGAAGGTTGAAAAGACCGGATGGCTGCTGTGTACCTGTGATCCTGCTCCACACTTAATGGAAAGCCATCAAGTCAAACAGAAGCTTTCACTCCTGCCCACCACCCACGCACTTCCCAAAAACAACAAGCACCACGCTGGAGAGCTGCCTGGAGAGCTGCCACGGACTGCAGGGAACAGGCACAGATCCCTCCTGCCCCCCGTGCCCTGCGGCCCCACCGGCACACCTGGGTCCAGCCCCGTCCACCCCTGGGCACCCCTGGGCACCCTTGACCATTCCTGATCACCCCTGACCACCCCAACCAGCCCTGAGCACCCCTGACCAGCCTTGGGCACTCCTGGGCACTCCTGGGCACCCCTGACCACTCTGACCACCCCTGAGCACCCCGACCAGCCCTGGCCACCCCTGGCCCTCCCTGACCATTCCTGATCACCCCTGACCACTCTGAGCACCCCTGAGCACCCCGACCAGCCCTGCCCAGCCCTGCCCCGGGCCCCACACACTGGGCAGCTCCCCTGGGATTCCCTTCCCAAACACAGCCTGGGGAGCCACGGGCAGCGCCTGCTCCAGGGGACACTGCTGGGATTTGGGGATTCTGACACAGACTCTGGGGAGAGGCTGCCAGGTGAGAAGGGTGTGGGTCTCTTCCTTGTCCCCCAGCCCACGGGTGGGGGCTGCACACCCAGGCAGCTCCTCACCAAACATCAAAACTCTGCTGCCTCCTCTCCTCCTTCCCTCCTCCATGTGACACCAAAGCAGAAGTAAAAACCACCCAACATGTCCCTGCTCAGGATGACACAACAGGCAGAGAGGCTCTGCAGCAGGGAAGCTGGAGAGATGCAGGAGTGGGGAGAAGGAGGGGACAGCTCAGCCTGTGAACCCAGAGTCCCCCAGGAGGGGCTGCCAGGGCCAATAGCAGTGATGGACGAGCAGCAGGGAGACAGCCCGGCCACCATATGCCTGTCTGAGACATCAAAAGCCAGAGACAGGGAGAGGGATGGAGAACCCAGAGGTGGTTTGAGGGGTGGGAGAGAGGCAGGAGAACAAATGAGCTTCGCATGTCTGAGCTGACAGCTGATGGGAGCAGGGGGAGAAGCAGAAAAGCCTTTTATGATGGATGTGCACCACGTCCCTGCCCTGCCCACCCTGCACGGAGCTGCTCTCCTCGGCCCTGCAGGTGGGTTCTGGGGGGAGCAGGAGGCTGGGGAGGAGCTGAGGCTCCTTCACTCCCCAGAGGGCAGGAACAGCTTTCTCCACAGCACCCCAAAGCTGCTGCTCCCTCCGGAGCTCCTCCTGCCAGCTCTGAGACGGTCCAAGGCAGAAAGCTGCTCCCACACTGATGGGGACACGTCCCCTCCCACTCACTCTCCTCAGCCTGGCCCCACAGGTGCCAGGGACAGGCTGGAGGCCCCTGACCATCAGTGTGTATTCACCCCAGGGTGTGGGACAGTCCCCGTGTCCCCCAGGCTCCCCTGAGGTGCCCCTGCATCCTCCTGAGCCCCATTCCAGCTCTGTCCCCTCAGCCCCAGCCCCACCGCGGGGACCCGGTGACAAACCTCACCTGAGTGTGCCGATGACAAACCTCACCTGGGTGTGCTTCAGCCCCCGTCCCCTCCTGCCAGCCCCAGGAGAGCCCCTCAACAATGGGCTGCCACTAAAGACAAACCCACTCGTTTTCCAGCTGGCCTCGGCACAGAGCAGCAGGAGCCTGCCTGAAAGGGCCCCTCGCCCACAGCAGCAGCAATCCACGGGGACAAAGGAAAGGCAGCCACAGAACACGTATTTGAGAAGGTTTTTTCCCGTTTTTGGAGCCCCGGTGCCCGCTGGCAGCTCTGGCAGCCCCCATGCCCATCCTGCCCACCCACAGAAAGCTCCAGCTGAGGAACCTCACCAGCCCCGGCCATGGGACCTGCAGCAGGGGCACAGCAGCAAGGACATTTTCTGCCCCTTGGCTGCTCTGGGAGCTCCCCTGCACACGAGCACAGCCCTGCTCATCCTCCCCATTGCAGCTCCAGCCAACGGCCCCGTGGGGCTGAGCCCCACAGCCCCCACCTGGGAGCGTGTCCGTGCCCCAGGAGAGGCAGGGACAACTTTTATCCTGGCTCAGAAACCTTCAGCAGAAGGGAATTCACCTTTTTGTGCACACACACACCTCTGAGAACAAAGGTAAAGGATGAGAAGGTGAAGCTCCTCATGGTTATTTTGCTTTTAGCTGCAGAGCCCAGTGTGCCCCTCCAGGCTGCAGATCATTCCATGACTGGGATTCAGACTGGGGAGCAGTTCCACACTGCTTTTACACTCCTCACAGGTGCTGCTGTGCTCTGCTGCACATGGGGATCATTTCCTCTCCTGAACTGGAGGATGGGGACAGCCAGAGGAGCAGCTCGGTCACCCCAGGGACAGGGAGACAAAACGGGGAGCAGAAGGTGGGAAGGATGGGAGAACCAGTGGGAATGAGAAGACACCAGCAGGGAAAGTGGCCCACACTGGGGTTCTGGGGGCTGACGTGTGCTGGGCCATGGGTTAGACTTTGGTGATCCTTGTGGGCCCCTTCCAAGCCAGGATATTCCAGGATCCTGTGAAGGGAACTGGAGCAAGCTGCAGAGCAGGGAGGTGTTCAGAGCCAGAGCAAGGAAGTGAAGATTAGATGGAGGAGACAAACCACAGAGCAGATGAAAACCGGGAGAGAGCAGCCAAATTTGAGACAGATGGAGAGTGGGGAGCAGGGCTGTGCCGTTTGGAGTGGGTCTGTGTGCCCAAGCAGTGGCCTTGGGGAGCTGGAGACAGGGGTAGAGGCAAGGAAGAGAGAATTTACCTTTTCCTTCAGGACAAGTGAGAAAGCTGCAAACTGGGAGAAGGACTGGGGAGGAGTCTCTGCAGAGACACTCCACAAGATTGAGGACACCCCTTGGAGAGGCCCTGCAGAGACTCTGGGCCCCGTGAAATCCAGGCTTTTATGGACAGATTTTGCACTTTTTCTTTCCGAGGGCTGTTTCCCAGTGCCTCACAAATAAAATTAAAATGAGGGTTTTCTGACAGAACAAACAAACAGGGAGTGAATTATATTCCATTTCCCCGTCAATAACTTCTCCCCAACCCAGTCGTCTTATCATCATAAAAAGTCCATTAGGCAGTAATTGGGGAGGCAGGAACAGGCAGGGCTGGGCCCGGGGAACAGGAGCACACTCGCTCCCCAACTGGCCTTTTCTGGGAAGGCAGACAGGATAATTATAGGCTTCAGATGGAGACTTCCTCTTACTGTCAGCAGCTCTTGGCTCCCTTCAGGGAGACGGGACTGGCAAGGTTGGGCAGAGGAGGGTAAAAAAAGATCAAGGATGTTTTTTTAGAAGTGAAATACTTCCACCTGGCTATTCCCCTGCTGCTGAGCCACCAAAGCCCTTGCCTGACTGAGGAAAGCTGGGCTGCCAGGGGCTGCAGCCTGTTCCCCTGCGGGCACGGGGAATGTCACCGGGAGGATTGCCCCTCTCCTGTCCCGCAGGGCCCCAGAGCAGGAAGGACAGCAGTGAAGGATGGCACCAGCACGGGAGGTAACACACGCAGAACATGGCTGAGGAAGATGAAGAACTCCTTTACTACACCTTTGCTTTACACTGGATGCCCAACAAGCCCACCCCTGTGGCAGCTGCCCCTCTCCCCTCACTGGGATGAGGCAGATGACCCTTCCTGGCCAGCACATGCCAGGCTGTTCTCCCCACAGAAATCTGGGGGTCTGGCACACCCACACAGCCTCCAAGCTCCTGTCTGCAGTGCACTGGCAGCCAGAGCCTTTGCAAGGGAGGCACGAGCCTGCAGCACTGAGGCAGGAGGAGACCGAAGCTACCAAAGCTCTGCTCCTAGTTCTGCAATCCAAGGTGAGAAGATCCACGTTATCCTGCTGGAGGGGAGCATAATCCTTCCTCCTGGTCTATTTAAACTGCTGGTTTCCAGGGCTGGGGCCCTTCCTTATCACATGGGAGCAGCCAGCTGGGATGAAGTCATCCCGTCCCCACAGGACTCCTCCAGGCTACCACTGCACATCCCTGTGCATGGAAAGGATCCACCTCTCTCCATGGCAAACAGGATCAGCCCCAGCTCCAGGGACTGGCTCCTTGATACAGCCCAGGGAAAGATTCTTCCAGCTGTGATTTCTGCTCAGGGGCAGGGCACGTGTGGTGACACACACACGGGATGCAGACTGCTCGAGGGACAGCACAGGGGCTGTGTGGCCATTCCACAGAGATCCTCCTCAGGCCTCAGCTTCCCCACCTCCCTTCCCTCACCCACCCCGACAGGGAGCTCAGCAGGGCCCCAGTGCTGCTTCCACCCTCTCTGGTACCCAGAGCCCCGGGGCCGAGGAGGAACCTGGTGGGAATGGAGGGGGTCCTCAGGCCAGGATCCCCCTTCACGTTCTGGGACTGCAGGGAGAAAGCTGCAGGAGATGAGCACTGCTGTGAGGGAGGGTGGCAGCCCAGGGTCAGGCAGGGAGCTCCAGCCAGGACCCTGGGGGTACACGAGTGCTTCCCATCAGCTCTAACAGCATCTCATCCCACATCTGTGCACAAGTCCCATAACAAGGCACAACAACCCAGAGCAGAGCCAGACCCGAGGAGCTGTCCTGGCACCTTAATGAGGGCCCCTTGGCCATCAGTGACAGCAATCCCAGGTTGTTTGCCAGCAGAGGCTTGAGGCAGGGAGCTCTTCCTGCCCTTGCCATATCACTGTGACAGCTTCTCCTCCAGCCATGTCATCGGTATTGGCATCCTGGAGCAGCCTGACCCACACCTACCCAGAAAAACCCAGCTGAAAAGGGTTTGGCTTTTCAGAGGCCACAGGGGATACCAGAACATGGAAAAACATTTCCCAGGGACAAGCCTGCAGGAAGCCAAGGCTAAAGGAGCCCAGGCCCAGCTCCCAGGGGACAATCCCAATCCAGCCCAGCCCTGTGCCAACATAAAGTGACAGCAGTCAGCAGCAGCAGGGGGAAACAAACTGCTCCAAGGGTGTGATGAGGGAGATGAGCTCCACTCCCTGCCCAGTGACACCAAGACAGCTCTGCAAACACGCAGAGGGAATTCCTGCCCTGCATCACCTGCCCTGCAGGGCGTGCAGTGCTGCATGCACAAGCCCAGCCAAGCTCACACGGCCAGGTGAGGACCTTTAGGGATGAAAGGCACACCAGGCAATAAAACATGTCTGATAATGCTCTGCTGTCTTATCTGTAAATAAAAACTGTATTACTTCCATCCAGTGCTTCTTTCCTTCAGGCAAGGGAAGGAGGCTCTTGGTCTGCAGGAACAGGGTAAGGGGCAATTCCTAGAGCCCAGAATTCGGGGTGTTTTCAGGAGATCATTACACCATTCCTATCCAATCTCTGCTGAGAGACTTCAGCCCACATTTTCCATGGAATAAAAGGAGATTCTGGATGTACAAGCTTGAAACATCTGGGAGTAAACAGTATATTATTATATATGCTGGTATATATGAGCCTGCACTGCTTATTGAAACTGGGATGTCGAGGGAGCTCCAGAGTGGAGATCTTGAAAAGGAGAAACCAAGACCTAAAAAAGCCATGACTAATGGATGAGCACAACCCCTAACAGTGATGAACTTCAACTCTTACCACATGAGTCATTACAATTTCTGTCTCTGAACCACACTACTCATCATTCAGACAAAAGAATCAAAAAAAACACGAGACTTCAACAACAGTGCTGAGAACTGACAGCAGTGGGAATGTGATGAATTCAGCTTTGGGACAACTAGAGACTCAGCGAGCCAGAAAAACAGTGCAAGATGTGAATGAGAGAGAAATGGAAACATGGAAAAGCAGCAGCAACACCCTGAATTCTTCTGTCAAAGCCAGTAACTGAGAAAGGTGAGCTTTTCTGGAACAGGACAGTTCCTGCTCATGTTTGACACCTGTCCAGGATGGCTTCTTACCAGGAGCTGTCCTGCAGCCCTTCCAGGCACCAGGAAGAAGGTCCCTCTCCCTTTCATTGCCTCAAGTGGCAGCTACTGGAATTAATCACAATTAGCAGATCTTGGAAGAAAAGGGGTGTATCACAGTACTCATCCAGAAAAAAACACACAAACCCCCTCAGTATGAAGCAGATCCTCCCCAGACAGACAGACAGAGGAAAATGAGAGCTGGAGGATCTTCCTGGCTCCCTGGGAGATCACTGGAGCCAATCTCAAGGTGATCTTTAAGAGCTGAACTGAAGAAAACCTCACACCATCTTGTCAGAAATTCATCCAAACAAATCAAAGTCCAGGCTAAAGATTTGTAAGTGTTGGCACTCCTAGCAGCACGCTCAGACTAATTTATGAATAAATCCATGGATTCCAACGGAGGTGAGGGAGGATGAGGACACAGTCAAATTAATTTGACTTTATTAATTAAAAAAACCACCAAGTTTCATCACCCCACCACTCTTTAGAGGTTGTGTGAGAGTGGGGGGAGCTACGCTCATTAATTATGCAGAAAATGCAAAACTATCATCCTCTGAATGAGTTTAAAATAAGGAGAAACCCTTTCAGAATGGGGAGAAATTACTCCCCAAGGCAGCTGAAATTTCTCTTGCAACTTCAAAGGACAATAAATTATTCAAATCACTCGCGCCACTCGCACGCTCTCTCACTCTCTCCCCTTCTCAATTTTATGCTCCTGAGTCAATTAAAGATTTGGAGGACTCGGAGAAACTTTGTAGAATGCTAAACCAGTTGCAGCTCCTTCTATTTATTTTTTTTTCCTCTTTAAAGCTTTGCTTTTCCTCTCGGCCTCAAAAGGAAACAGAAATGACTGCGTGCACTGCAGATGAAACACGCAGCGCCGGTTTCCACTCGCGTGGAGCGTTTCATGTCTGCCAGCACCAGGACATGCTCAGGGTTCTCTGTGCTATGGTTCTGTGAAAACAGGTCAGCCCAGAGTCCCTCCTGTCAACGCCTTAAATCATTCATCCCAATATCGCCTTTCAAAGCCCAAGCAGCAGACATCCAAAATATATTTATACGGTTTTCTCCTGGCACTCCTCGGGTCCGGGCGAGCCGCGATCGCTGTGCCCCCTCCTGCTGCTCTGAGACAGGGCTGGCACCTCCCAACCCCAAATCTTGTGTGCAGGGGGGAACCCAGGCTGCTTTCAAACCCCTGTGTCTGCTCAGGGTGAGAACCCAGGAAGGTTCCAAACCCCTGTGTCTGCTCAGGGTGTGCAGGAGGAGACCCCAGGATGGATCCCAGACCCCTGTGTCTGCTCAGGGGGTACAGGGGAGAACCCAGGCTGCTGTAACCAAACTATGTCTGGGGCTGATCAGACCAGACAACAACACACCGAGAGAAGTCCTTGCTCAAAAAGCAAATCGAGGCAAGTAAAAGGAGGGTTGGGAAGGTGCAGTCACAGAGTGAGGATGCTCCCAGCTCCCTGGCCTGCAGCCCATACCCTGGTTACCTCCTTGCACACAGCAGATCGTGTAAAACGTGACTATTTTCATGAACTTTAACAATCCCCCAAAAATTAAAGGCAGCTGCAGTGCACAGAACATCACAGCTTTCTAAGGTGGGAACTGGGACCAATTATGCTGCAAGAGAACATCCTTGACTGGAGGGGAAGAGTGGCACAGAGTAAATAAAACTGTTCTTGGGAGATTGTGTCTCACAGGCCAGCTCCAGCCCAGATTCCATCCCACGCATGGAGGAACGACATTCCTCTGGTCGGGCGTCCTTGAAAAACACTCTGCTCGCCTTCTAAGAATAATACTGGGCTTGCCAGGCCACAGCGAGGGGGAATCCCTCACGGATTCCCTTTAGTGACCCAGCAGATTCATACTGAGTTGGTCTTGAAAGGACACAAGCACAGGGAGAGAAGAGAAGCTGATGTGACCCAGGGCCCTGGGAGAGGCTCCAGAAAGATCTCGTCCTTCCTGGCAGCAAGTGCAGGAACTGCTGGTGTGGAAAGGACAACCAAGGGGAAAAGTCATAAAGAAAGAAGTCTTGGCTTCTTGGCAAAGCCTGGCCCAGAGGAACAGCCCCAGTTCTGGCAATCAGGTATGAAAACAGACATTTCCTCCATCCCAATCCTCTGCAGGTGACATTTTCACACAAGCCACTTGTTTACACAACAAACAGATGCTCTTTTCCCCTAACTTAACCATCTAATGAAGCTGAGCAGAAAGAGCCTCTGGTTGGGAAAAGATCCTTCACCAGGAGACACCCATGGCTGGGTCCCAGCCACCGTGGCTGCTGCTGTCCCCAGGTGCTCCTCAGCAGAGATTAATTTAAGGAGCGCTCGCAGCGTGGGGCACAGCTGAGACCTGGGAAGTGACAGCCCCCTCTGCCCCCAAGGAAGCTCTTTCAGCAGATGATTTATTTCCTCTCAGGGTCCTACAGAACACACAAACTTTCCAATTTGAGTTATCTTTAAAAGGAAAAAAAAAAGGGAAAAAAATAAGAAAAGAAAAAGAGATACATCACTTGATCCAGTCAGGCAAGGTTTAATTTAATCAGGCACTTAAACAAGGTGACATAGAAGCTTAATTCAGTGTCCTTGAGCGAGACAACAACCAGTCCAGAACCCTCAGCAAGATCACAGCTGGCAGACGGGGGAGGCACCGAGGGAAAGGGCAGTACCAAGGACAGGGAGGTGTCCCCTGCCCACAAAGGCAACTGGTGCAGAGGAACAGGAGCAGCAGGTGGCTCTGGGCAGGGATCTCTGCCTCTGCAGGATCCAGCTGCTGTCTCCTCTCTCAGACTCCTCACTGCAGGGACAATGTGCCTCTCCAAAACCTCCACCACCCTCCAGTCGACCACAGAACCTCCTCTGTGCTCCCACCTCAAATTCATGAGTTCTTTTCCCCCTCCAGCCCACCCACCAAGGGGGAAGAGCCTTTCTGCAGCATCTCCCTGGCTCCTCTGCCCCTGCAGGTTCCCTGTCCCTTTGGGGGTCCACAAACAATCAGGGGGTGTGACCCAGACTGTCACTGTGTCCCCTGTCCTGGGGCAGCTCTGCTGCCTCATCCCAGATCCATCTCAAACACTCCAGACTGGAGCAGCTTTCCCCCACCACAGAGAGATCTCCTTCCCATTGATGTCGACTTAACGTGCCTGCTGAGCCCTAAGATGGAGCCTCCTTGATTTTTACTCCCCTCTTACCTGACAGCTGCTATCTTGGCCAACAGCAGATCCAAGCCTGGACCTCCAGAGCTGTGAGCTGTGTGTGCAGCAGGGGCTGAGCCCGCAGGGATGAGAGCACAGGGACCAGGGGAGGCAGGGACACCTCTAAGTGCCTGGGATCTGGATCTCGGGAAGCCAAACCGTGCTGCCAAGGCCCAGCTCCTGCCCCTGTGGCACAGAGCACACACCTTCCACAGCTCACACCTTTAACAGGGCACCTACTCCCCAAACACAGCCTGAACACGGACCTAGAGGAGCCCCACTCCCATCCCATCCCACGTTTTCCATCACGAGTCCCACATGGTGCAGACCTGGCTGCTGCCTCTGCCAGCCCCAGGGATGCTCACGGAGCATGAGGCCCCCCTCCCATGCACCTCCCATGAATTACTGCATAATTCTGCAAATTAATGATGGAGCAAGGGCAATTAAAAGGGAAGAAAGCCAGGGTAATGCATCATAAAAGGGGCTTTATTCTTTTATTTTGTCAATTGCAATTTAGATTTAATTATTTATGGTAATACTTCAGAGTGTGCTAGTAAGGGTTCTATACGGTGATTTATAAAAGGAAGGAAACGTAAGTAATAAGTAATGTTCCCTGCCCTTAAATCTTTGCTGGGGTGGAGAGAGCCACGCACCAGCCTTCTGTGTATGCAAAGTGCCAATTAGCAAAGTGCTATTGTAAAACACAAAGGTTTAATCAATGAGAAAAATCCACTTGAAAACAGCGAGCATGCTGATTCCAGTCAGAAAAATGGCCACATTTCCATGCAGTAAATGGCTTTTTATGTGCAGCTGAGGAGCACTTGGAGCAGGCCCGTTGTTCCTCGGGTGGCAGAGGAGGGCAGGGGGACCTGAGCACTGCCCTTGGCCAGAAGCAGCCCTGCCTCAGTGCCCTCACACCATGAGAGGCTTTAGGGTGCTCTCCACAGAGGCTTTGTGGCTCAGGCTGGGAGGGTGAACGGGGAGCAGCAGGGCTTGGTGCTGTGCCCAGGTCCATCAGCAATTTGGGAACTGCTCCTCTCCCCGGACTCATCTCCACACCTCATCTGTCTCTGCTGCCTGCTTTCCTCCCTGCTCCAAGGGGCACATTTGGCTCTGCAGCTCCTGGGGAGGCCTCCCCTACTTCCTGCAGCGAGCCACGGTACTCACACAAACAGCAGACTCCCTAAGAAAAGGATAATGCTTTCCATTTAGTGACACCACCGAAAATAATCATGGAATTAGTAATTTCCAGTTCCACAGCTGCCTTTGACCAGATGGAAGAAACAAAGAAAACGTCCACATGCAACCGAAGAAAAAGAGGAAGAACATGTCTGTGTCACACCTTTCAATTATTGTTCTCTTCAGCTTCCCAAGGAGGAGCAGCAGGCAGAAAGTAGTGTGGTGCTTTGGGTTTTTAATTTAAATGGCAGTTTCCTTTAAATAGAATGCTCCTGCCACAGAAAGATTTAAATCACTGACTGAGATCAATTAGCCTCGGAAACAAGGGAAGTATTTTAATGGTCCTTTGATTGCAGAGGCCACAGCTCCTCCAGAGCTGCCCTGGGAGAGGAGAAAAGCCCCAGCCCAGGTTCTGCTCACTGGGATCTGCTCCCTGCGGAGCTGGGAGGGTGATGCCCTCCAGAAGCCAAAATCCCAGGGGTTTCCCATCTCCAGCCTGGGCCTCCCACGGCAGGAGGGGCAGCAGCGCCGTGTGCTGGGGGGCTGCAGGGCCTGGGGGAATCAGGGCAGGAAATGGGGTCAGAGCCGTGGCCAAATGGACGCTGGCCAAGGGATTACGGGAATGTGACAGAGCCCAGGGCCATCTGATGGCAGGGGACACTGCCAGAGCAGAGTGACAGCTCCTCACAGCCCCTGCAGCTGGGGCACACAGAGCTGTTCCCTGGGTGCAAGGCTCAGTGGGGAGCAGCACGGCCCAGCTGGGGGCTGCTGGCTGCAGTGGCATCTCCCAGCCCTCGGGCTCCTCCAAAGCCAGGAATGATCAACGATCAACCCAGAACTGCCCACCCCACTCCCCAGGCACAGAGCAGCAGCTCCAGAGCAGCTCAGGCAGCTGGCACCAGGGAGCACCCCCAGGGCACAGGGCAGGGAGGTGCTGGCTCCAGGGACAGACAACACCTGGCCCAACATCTGCACGACAAGCAGGCAAGAGCAGCCCCGTCTCAGCAACCTGCAAAGCTCCTGCACGGACATCTGTGAGCAGCCAGAGGAAAAACAGCACAAACCCTCCCAGTTCAGGATCCAAGGACACTGCAGAACTACAGGAGAGGGAAACTTGGCTGCAAGCAGCAAGGAGTCTGCAGAGCAGTGACAGATTTCAGCAGGGCTCAGGCCACACCACTGGTGCACCGTGTGTCTGAGCATCACCAACCCCTCCTGAGGGCACAGTCCCCAAAAAGGGCTCTGTGGCAGTCAGAATCCCTGAGCAAACCTCACCCCAAGGATGAGGGACAGACAAGAGGCTCGTTCCATCCCAGGAAAGTGCAAACCACAGGAGACCTGAGGTCACAGAGCCATGATTTGGAGAAGCTTTGATTCTGCTGTGCCCACTCCCAGCACTGAGCACAGCTGGACACTCAAAATTCCAGTGGACCCCAGTTTTCACAGGCACTGGGTATCACTGGGGTGGATCAGGGCTCTGCCTATCCAGAGGGGCTGTAGAGCTGCAGAACCCCTGAACTCTGCACCCACGCCCACAGAGCTGCAGTTTGCTTTGCAAACTGAGTGATTTTTCCAGGTGTTGTTACAGGAAACCAGCAACAAGAACAAGACCCTGGAGCTCTGACTCCAGATTTCCACTGACTCCCCACTCCTGACTGCCCTGCACAAAGAGCCAGGAGGGGACATTCCCAGTGCCCACTCTGCCAAGCCAACAAAGCCACCCTGAGCCCAGGGAGCAGCACCCACAGACTCTGGGTGCTCATAAAGACCCTGTAAGAGCATCAGCTCCAACACCAGAGCAGGACCCTGGACACGTCCTTGGGCAAAAGGCTCGTGGCAGTTCCCTGCCAGACCCTGCACTGCTGCTGCCAGCCCAGCCCAAAGCTCTGGTCTGTCCTTCTGGACACCAGTGACACCATCTGAGGTGCAGACTGACCCACAGCCAACACTTCACCCTGCAGTGAACCCCCAGCTCACTCCCCAGGCTGAGGAAACAAAAAAGAATAAAAGAAAACATTATTTTTCTGCACGTGAGTGTTTTCTCTGCAAAGAGGGATTAAGCATGAAGCCAGCAGAACTCAGGAGAGAGGCAAGGGCAAACACATCCCACCTGCCTACTGCAGAGAGGAGGAAAGCCCCGCTCCAAAAACACCTCCCAGCAAGGTGAGGTGGTGGATCCATCCAATCCCCTGGACCAGCACAATAAACCCTGATAACGACGAGATTACATTAAAAGCTGCCCAGGGCTCTGCTGACCAGAGCAGCCCTCTCACCAGCCTCAAGCAGCTTTTCTGGGGAGGAAAAAAAAGTCATAATTCAATCAGCTTGGAAAAGTCTATTCTGCACTGATCCCAAGCGATCAGCCTTCGTGTCCAAGGAACATTACATTCAAGTCGCTGAAGATTTTCACTTTTTTTTTCCCCTTCCCCTTTTCATTTTTTAAAGCAGGAATTGAAAGGCAGCAAAGATAAAAACTGTGTTGAACTGGAACTGGTTCACTCAGGGGAAGGAGAAACATAATACTCTTTCTTGAAATGCTGTTTGGAATCCAGCCCCAGAAAGCAACAGGACAAGTCCCCAGTGTGGGACAGACCCTGAGAGGCAGGAGCAGGAGGGGACAGCACGGGTGAGCTGCAGGGAGATGGGGCTGGGAGCAGGTGGGGAAGGCTCTGGCAAGGCTTCCCTTCTCTCCTGCTCTTGGCAGCCTTGGGGACAACCCCAAACCCAAAGGGCTGCCCTGAGCCCCTCTGAGGCGGGGCTGGGAACAACAGGGAAGGCACCAGTGGAGAGCTCAGGATGCTGGAAAATGAAACCCTCGATCAGGAACTGAGCTTCACTCCTCCAACAATGAAAGCAGAAGGATAAAAAGAGGAGCAGGAGAGCAGCAGAGTCACTCACTTTCAGCGAGGCAGTCCATCAGCAGCACGGAGAGCACGTTCACGAGGGAGAGCAGCGAAGACATTCCAGGGCTGGGAAGGATCCTCATCCTCTGCAAAGGCCTTCGGCCCCAGCCGGAGAGGCTCCGGCTCCGCGGGAACTGCAGCGTCTCCCCGGCCTCGTCAGCACCTGTGGGGCACAAAGGGACAGCTCGGAGGGCTGGCAGGGGGACAGTGACCGAGCAGAGCCCCAGCGGGGACAGCAGCGCACGGTCCCTGCACAGGGGACACGGGGCACCTGCCCCAGGGGGGCACTGGGCACCCACCTGGCTCCAAGGGCTGGCTCCAAGGTGGAGCCCAGCTCCACGGGGAGAGCCCAGCTCCATGGGCCAGCTCCACGGGGAGAGCCCAGAGCTCCAACACACGTCTGAGAGCCTCAGTTTCCCCACTTGCAGCACCCAGAGGAACTGTGTTACTGAGCTACACAAAACTGGAAGGGAGAGTACCTGGAGCAGGGGGTGCCATGGCTGATCCTGATGGATCAAGCAAACGCAGCCCCCCAGGAGGTGGGAGAGGTCTCCTCCTGACCAGTTCTGCCCTGGCCGTGGCAGGACGTGGCAGCAGGACAGAACCAGCAGGGCTTTGGCAGGGGAGATCCAGCTCAGCACCAGCCTGCTCCCCTCACCCTGCCAGCACATTTCCATGGAGACAATTCCTGGCTCCCAAGGGAGCTCCCTGCTTAGGGCTTTACCCTGATCCCTGTGCAAAGCTGGAACGGCATTAAGGCAGCTGCATTCTTCACCACCGCACCAGCCCCGTGTGTCAACACTGGTGAACTCTCTCCTCAGGCACAGAGCTGAGATTTGCCCCAGAAGGGCTGAAAATAGAGTGAAAGTGCAGCCACAACCTCCTGGTAGGGTTGGCAGCTCGGAGGTTTCCCATCAGGCAGACACAGCCCAGGATAATGGGCCAGAGCTGGGGAAGGACGCTCTCAGATCTGACGGATTCCTTCCCGCTATCGTTACTCCAATTAGAAATCAAACCCTGGGTTTATCACCTTTTGGAGGAAAGCCAGGTAGGAGATACTGTACAATGATCAAAGGCTTTGAAAGGACTAAGGGGATAGTTTAAGCCTTCTGACACACATCAGGGTGGGAGAGCGTCGGGACAGGCAGTGTGAAGGGGCATTTTAATCTTTTTCTGTCCCATTAACTCTCCAAGGCTGAACTGTGCAGAATTAAAAGAAAAGCCAGGATAAACAAGAAGTCCCCATATGTACTCAGCCCTAAAGAACAACTTTTCAGAGAGAAGCTTTGGACTTGCACTTTGAGGATTACAAAGCCTCTGCTGTGTGCTCTGTGCTAGCCCAGATCTGCTTCAGCACCAGCTCATGAAAAACCAGCGTAAATACTGAAACAAAAAAGAGGAAAAAATCTGAATCCTATCGCTGGGAATCTCTTCAAATGTTTGTTCTAGACACGCTTAGAGAAACACAGAGAGGCTCCAGCCAGCCCTAGCACAGGGTTCTCTGGGTTCCAGGGCACAGAACAACACGTTGGGGTTTCTTTTGTTGCTGTCAGGGGCGAGCAGAGAGAGGGAACATCGTGAATAGCTGTGATGGGAACTGTTAATTAAACTGGGGATGTGGCACCGATGCCAGCACAGCAAATGGAGCCACGCTGCAGCTCCCTGGCTCTCCCTTTCCTCCTTCAGTCACGCAGCTCCCGTTCCCACCAGCCAGGCTGGCATTGGGGAGAGCAGGAATCCACCCGACTATTTTAGGTGCCTATATTAAAATAAAATCCAACAGACCACGCTGGCTCAGCCACCATTTCAGAAACTCTTATTTCTCTTTATCAGAGCAGTATATCCACCCCCACCCGTGCCAAAAATGCCACCAAACATCTCCTGGAGCCTCATGTGCTCCCCAAATACGGCACCAATGATCTTCCACAGCTGAGAGCAGCCAAGAGCTCACCCTGCTCCCCAAAACACGTCCCCAGAGTGTCCCCAGGATGGAGCTGAAGGCAGGGAACCGAATGCCAGGGGAATGTTCTGCCTCCTCCAGAGAGAGGAGCCTGGCAGAGCCACTCTCCCACCCCCAGCACGGCTTTTCATGCCTCATAATGGGCTCCGATGGAGAAGGTCTGGAAAAGGGGATACAGCAACAGCTCCAAGATTAGAGAAGGAGATGCCAGAGGGTGACACTTCCACTCCGGTGCTAATGTGCTCCCGGAGCCCTTGACAGAGACAGAAAGTGCTGGCAGAGATATTAGGACATGTCAGCTCAAATGCAGCAACTCATCCTTCAGAGCAGGTCCATCAGCAGCTCCCCCAGATCTGGGGTTTCCAGGACAGCAGGATGTGCACCCACCTGCCTCCCCTGCGGATGGCGAGGGCAGGCTGGGCCAGGCTGTGCCCTGCTCCCTGTGGGGCCCTGGCAAGAGGAACAGACCCATCCCCTGCACGATTCCTGCTGCAGTGCAGCTCCCTGTTGGAGCCCCGCTGCCACAGGACGAGGCTGAAATCCAGGGAGAATTGTTCTGGTGAAAGCTCAGTCCCAAGGGCTCTGTCACCCGTCCTCTCCCCTCCTCAGGGCACAGCTTACCTTGTCTGTGCTCCCCGGAGCAGCTTTGCTCAGCCCTGCCCGTCTCTGAGCACCCAGCCAAGCCCCTGGCACCAGCCAAGCCAACATAATGCCACGTTCCCTGTGTGCTCCACGGACCTGCAAACCCTCACTAAATTCTCTGGCACAGGATCCCCACAACACAAGCAAACCACCTAATAGACCTCAATCCTTGCTAAAGAATGCAATTAAGTGAAGCCGTGGCCCCCAGTGGGGTCAGATTTGCGCGAGATACGGTCACATTTCAGGAATAAGATTAATTCTTACAGTAAAAGAGCTCCTGTAAGACATTCATTCCTGTGTGCTGCCTAATCTCCAGCTCTAAGCAAGGCCATGTGTGCAGCGTGTAAGCACCGAGCACGGGGGCCTGGAGAGCATTATTAAAAATAATGAAACTGAGAATGCAAGCAGCAGCTCCTGGGACCCAGGGGAGAGGCACAGAGGGTGAAATGCTCTCAAGCACCTACATTTCTTAAGAGCTTAAGTTCCCCTGGGAGTCAAAGGGACTTAACCTAAGCCGCTAAGATGCTTTTGAAGATTTTGCCCCCAGCAAGTCCCATTTCAGAAGGTGCTGGACACCAAACTCCCTTAAGCTGCTTTGGGCATCAGAGGATACAGGAGGAGGGGTCTGGTCCTCGGTCCTCAGTGACAGAGGGAAATGCTGCTGAGGGCAGGGCCTGCACAGTGACAGACACGGGGATGGGCCAGAACCGTGCAGGGGTTCCCACAAAACACAGAATCTTTGGGGTTGCAAGGAACCCTGAAGATCCTGTTGCTCCAACCTGTCAGTGACAGGGACACCTTCCTCTAGACCAGGCTGCTCAGAGCCCGTCCAGCCTGGCCTCAAACACTCCCAGGAATGGGGAGTCCACAACCTCTCTGGGCAACACTTTGCCATATGTCCCTTGTTCTTAGCCCCCATGGAGCTGGTAATTGAAACATTTGCTCTGCATTTGAAAAAAGTCCAGGAGGGAGGGACCATGAATTCATTTCAGATTCGTTGCAACATGACAACTTGGAAGAAAAAAAGCACACACACAAAAAAAAAAAAAAAAAAAAAAAAAAAAAAAAAAGGGCACAAAAAAAAAAGGCACTTGAGCTTCTTTTCTGTTTCACCTGCCTGTGGAAAGGAGAAGGGCGATTTTAAAGAAATTCTCTGCAAAAAGTTCCACTCGGATCTAGGAGATGATTAAATATCTTCATTTTCAGCAGCTGCTGAGGGAGAATTGCTCCCATTAGACACATCAATGGAAGCAAACACCTTGCAGGCAGAGGGCTGCACTGAGGGCTCTTCCTTCCAGCAGCACCAGCTTCGTTTGTGCTGCGTATTAACAGAGGTCAGTGGGTCACTTCATTTCCTCCCAGCAACCTCTTTAAAGAGAGAAAGAAAAGCTTTTAGCACAACCATCAGCTCATTTGTCACCTCCCCTGGGGAGGGCAGAGATGAAATTTGAATTCACTGCCCCATGATTCCAGCTTGCTCCTCTCCAACACCCTGTCCTCGGCAAAGCCAACCCCAGCAGGGCTGGGACAGGGACCAGGAGCCCCCCGGGCACCTTCCCCGTTGGGGCTGGGGGACCAGGAGACGCCTCTGGAGCCCTGCACAGCCCCTGCCATGGGACCACAGGGTGCTTTGGGCTGGAAGGACCTCAGGGATCACCTCGTTCCACAGCCAGGGATGCTCCTCGCTGGATCAGGGCACCAGGGACCCATCCAGCCTGGCCTGGGACACTGCCAGGGATGGGGCAGCCACACCAAGCTCCACTGGCTGTGCAGATCTCAAAAGACACCTGATCCTGCCCAAAAACCAGGAGGTAATGGAGCATTTCCAAGCCAGTGCCTTCCTCTCCGAAGCTGCTGGACACAGTTCCTCCCGTGGGCTGGAATGCAGCTCCCCAGGCCACTCCCGAAGGCAGGGGCTTGGCAAACACAATTAGAGCAGGCAGCAGAGATCCTTCAGACTGAAGCATGGCTGTTTATCTATCACTGAGTTACTTAGATCTTAAAAAAATATTTACAAGAAAAAGGCAGAGTATTATCTTCCATAGGGAAACAAACACAGATGGAGAAAAAAAATAGCTTTGATCAGGACTGTCTCGGTCCTATTCGCTGCTTTTCATCCCCAGATCTCCAATTGCTTTAATATGACAGTATTATCCCTTTTTACAATGTGGGAACCAGAGGAAACTGCACACTAGGACAGCTCGCTGTTGGCACGTACACACACAGCGCCTCTCTCTCTCTCTCCTTTTCTCCTGTGGCATCTCTGATCCTCCCAGGTGTGTGAAGCGCCCAGCACAGGCACAGGGGGCATTTCGGGGCACGGTGTGGGTGCTCCAGGAGCTGCTGCTCGGTGCCCAGGTGGCAATGGTACGGCGAGGGTTGAGCCGTGGTCACCGCAGGACAAAGGGCCGGGGAGCTGCGGCAGGGTTGGGATCTTGGGGTGCTCAGGAGGAATGAATTCCCGGCCCCAGTACAGCTGGGACACGCTCGGATGTGCCGGGAGCGTTCCGCAGCTGCAGCCCGGCACGGCCAGGGCACAGGGACAGCGCCGCCGGGCATCGGCCAGGAGGAGGAGGAGGAGGAGGAGGAGGAGGAGGAGGAGGAGGCACAGCTCCCCTGGCCTGGCTCACCCTGCTGAGCCCATCCACGCCCGGGGGGCTGCGGCCACAGCCCAGCGAGGACCCCAAAGGACCTGGAGAGTGCTGAAAGTCGAGAGGGAGACAACACGAGAAGGAGCAGAAATCCCAGGAGCATCCTCCTGGAGCAGAGCAGAGCAGGAGAGGCGGCCTCTCCTCTGCAGGGCTGCGCTGGGCTCTCCTCCAGGACGCCCAAAGGGGAGGATGTGACCCAGGACCACACTGCCCATCCCTTCATCCCCTGGCTGCCACACAAACACAGCCCCTCCTGCAGCACTCCGGCAAGCCCTGGCAGCCCCCTGGCCGCCGGAACCGTCAGCTAAATTGCCTTGTGGTCCAGGGTAATACTTCACGTTTCTCTTTCCCTGCCTCTGAGCTTTATTTATTTATTTAGGAAGTCATTCATCATTAGCCCCAGCTTAGCTGCCTGACAGGCTGGGAGCTCCTCGGGGCTCAGACTGCACCGGCTCCGTGCTCACTGACAGCGCTGGGTGAGGAGCTGTCCCTCAGCCACGGGCCACAGCATCCCAGCCCAGCCCAGCCCAGCATCCCAGCCCAGCCCAGCCCAGCACAGCATCCCCAGCCCAGCCCAGCCCAGCATCCCAGCCCAGCCCAGCATCCTCACCACAGCATCCCAGCCCAGCCCAGCCCAGCCCAGCATACCAGCCCAGCCCAGCATCCCAGCCCAGCATCCCAGCCCACCACAGCATCCCAGCCCAGCACAGCCCAGCCCAGCACAGCATCCCCAGCCCAGCCCAGCATCCCAGCCCAGCACAGCATCCCAGCCCAGCCCAGCATCCCAGCCCACCACAGCATCCCAGCCCAGCACAGCCCAGCCCAGCATCCCAGCCCAGCCCAGCCCAGCATCCCAGCCCAGCCCAGCCCAGCATCCCAGCCCAGCATCCCAGCCCAGCCCAGCATCCCCAGCCCAGCACAGCATCCCCACCACAGCATCCCAGCCCAGCCCAGCAGCCCAGCCCAGCCCAGCCAGCAGAACGAGCACCAGCCTCTGACAGAGCACTGCCCAAACCTCCAACATCCCCTCCCAAAGCACCTGCACCACAAGCCTGGGGCCTGGCCCCATGGCTGACACTGGGTGACTGCACTCAGCAGAGGAATAAAAAGACAAAAAAAGACAAAACCTCAACAAAGAGCCCAACCAGCTGCTTTTGCCGCCCACACCAACAAAAGTGCAACAGCATTTCTCATGCCTGGGCTCTAAGCAAGGAAAAGCCTTTTTCTGAGATCAAATGCAGGTTCAGATCAGCTCCACATTCCTGGGGAGGAAAGAACTGCCTGGCCTCACATCTGTGCATGTTCAACTCAGAACACACGAGGAAACCACTGAGCAATGAGGAACTGGTGCTCTCCTGGCTTGCAGCATGGCACCAAGATGACCTGTACTGGGAAGAGCCCATCCAGATGGCACCAGGCCCTCTGACCAGGCTAATCCCTCCAGCTTTGGCTTTCTGCTCCCTTCACACGGAAATTTGGATGCTGCTGCATCTTGTGACCTTCTCCACCCTCCAAACGGCTCTGCCAGGTCTGCACAGGGACTCCCTTTGTGCTCAGCAGGAGGGAACGACAGCCACCTGCTTGACCCCAAAACCTCAGTGCAGGGACACCTGGGCAGTGCTACAGGACACCTGGGCAGCCTCGGGACACCTGGGCAGTGCTATGGGACACCTGGGCAGTGCCACCGGACCTGGCAGTGCCACCTGGGCAAGGGGGTGGCAGGGGCACCCTCCTGCTGCTCCCACCAGGGCACAGCCCCAGGGAGGGGAGTACTGACAGCCCCAGCTTCATCCAGATTTTGCACTGCTCATTTTGGTCCCCAGGCAGAAACAGTCCCCAACAAGACGAGTTGTGGGTGAAATAACCCCCAAAAATCCCCAAACACACAGGTACGCACCTGACACCAAAACCAAAATACAAAACTCTCTAAACACCACAACCAGAAGACTTTAACCAGCCACAGGCAAGGACCTGCTCCCTCCCAGCCCATGGAAGCCAGAGAGGCCTCCACAGAGGATGGCAAAGCCGCTCTGGATTTACACTAAAGCAGAGGAAAAATTAACTCCCTGCTCATCACCTTTAGGGTTATCCCCCGTACCTGAGAAGCAGAGGGACTGTCCCTCCTTTCTCACGAATTCCAGCCCAGGAACATCCCCAGCCCACACACAGGCAAGCCAAGAGCCTTGGGAAGAAAAAAGAAAAGAACCAAATGTCGTTTTTACAGCCGTTAGACCTCCTGGCCGCTCTTGTCTGCACAGCCCTGGGCACGGGGCTGGAGAGGCCCCGGGATTGCTGCAGCCCCTGGGCAGAGCACTGCTCATCAGCCAACACAAACGGCACGAAATAAAAGTGCTGAAGCAAACACGCAAAGTTTCTCCTAATTGCTATTTGATGGTAAATGAAAATCGTTGTGGAAGAGCGCAGCAATGAGCTGTTTGCTTTCCTCCCAGCCCATGGAAGAGGCCGGGCTGAGCTCCAGTGAGGAGGGCATGCAGGAGCTGCGAGGGTGAGCGGCAGGCACACAACCACCCCGGCAAATCCTGCAGGCGAGGCCGGGCTGCTGAGCCGTGCTAAGAGGGATAAAGAGGCTTGTCTTGCTTTGTCCCTGGCGCAGAGCTGGCTTCATCACCACGGCTTGCATCTTGCCGATTAGTGACCAGCGAGGAAAGCTAATCAAGGTTATTAGGAATTGTTGTGTTCTTGGGCTGCAGGACACGGGGCAGTGTGACTCCCACAGCTGCCTTCTGCCCACCCCAGTGCCCCACTGAGGGTGCAGCCCCTGGGCACTGGGATGTCGTTCCTGGGCCTCCCCTCCGGGGCTCACCCTGCCTTCCCCTCCAGCCTTCATCCCCTCGCCGTGTGCCAGGCGCTCCAGCCCTGCCAGCCAACACAGGGGGTTAAATTCCATAAAGAGGATTTGGTTTTGAGCTTGCAAGACAGAAGATGAGCAAATCCCTTCCCCTGCTCTGGCAGGAATCCTGTGTCTCAGACCCACCAGCCAGGGGAGATTAAGAAAGAAGGAGAGAAAGCAAAAACCCCATCCATCACTTGCTGTCGTGATCTCATCTGAATTTAAGAGCTAAGCTGGGAGGATGCTGGGTCACTGCTTGGGCTGGTGGAGCCCTGCAGACCAGTAGACACCAGAACAGACTGGACAGTGCTTAGGCTGCTCTGCTCAAGGTCAGCAGTGGGGTCAGGAAGCCACATCCACGCTCCGTGCTTGCTTTCCCTCTGATTTAATTCTGGGCTGGGGAAGCCTCTGGCTCTTGTCACATCCTTGCAGAGAGCCCCAGCTGCAGCAGGTGCCTCCAGGAATCACCCTCACACATCCACTGCAGCCCCACGACCCACACCAAGGTGCAGCAGCCCCAGAGGGCACAAGCCAGGGGCTCTTCCATGGCCAGCAGCTCGGCCAGGCAGGGCTCTGCTGCCATTTCCATCTTCCCTACAAGATGTGAAATTCAGAGGTAACCAGAGGAACTGGGAGTGACACCATCCTCACAGTGCTCCAGCTCCTGCCTGACAGCCTGCTCTCATCTCACCCAGCTAGTTTGCTTCTGCTGGATCTGGAATTCCTCCCTTTCTGCTCCGAGCAGCTGCAGAGGCTGGTCCAGACACCCCAGCCCAGAGGTGGCTGCTCCCAGGGGCTGGGACACGGCAGCCCAGGCCCAGCACAGCCCCAGTACAGCCCAGCCCAGCCCAGTCAAGCCCAGCCCAGCCCAGTAAAGCCCAGGCACAGCCCAGTACAGCCCCAGTACAGCCCAGTACAGCCCCAATACAGCCCAGCACAGCCCAGGCACAGCCCAGGCACAGCCCAGGCATGCAGCAGAGGTGCTCTAAAACATTTATAAGCATTTGGAGATTGATAACATCCCTGCTGGAGCAGGCTGTAGGAAAGGAGCTTGTGAGAGCACCATGGGAGAACCTTCCCATTACCCAACATCCAGAAAGCCTCCACCTGCTTGGCACGTCATTTTATATTTTACTTTAAACCAACATAAGGGCTTTTTCTGACAAGCTGCTGAGATCATCTCGGTGTCTTTGTAGCAGTCAATCACCAGAAGGATCAGGCAGGGAGATTTTTCTGAGGAGGCTGGCTGAGCGTTCCCGGCGATGTTTTTGCAGCGCCATGAATTAAACATGCAATAATATTTCCTGGGCAGGTGAGGACGATCCACAGGCTGTGCCTGGCCAGGGAGGAGGGTGCTGTGTGCCCTCCATTTCCAGCAGGCCAGGGCAGAGCAGTGCCTCCCTGCAGCAGATTCTTCCCCTCTTGCTCACCACGGCTGCAGGAGCTTCCCAGGGCTGGACCCTGAGCCAGACCCTGAGCCAGACCCTGAGCCAGACCCTGAGCCATGCCCTGAGCCAGGTCCTGAGCCAGACCCTGAGCTGGACCCTGAACCAGATCCTGAGCCATGCCCTGAGCCAGGTCCTGAGCCAGCTCTCAGGAGTGACTGGTCCATCCTCAGGGGCTCCGAGCCAAGCAGGAACAGCTCCAACAACAAATCTCTCCTTCGGACAGGCAGAAACCTCCATATTGCAGAAAATGGCTTTATTGTCACTGCACCATCTGGAGCCACCAGGAAACGCAACTTTTTTTGTCCCCATCAATTACTGAAGGGAGAAATCTGCTGTCTCCTGAAAGGCACAACTTCCAGGGGAGAAGACTTGGGGGAGTGGGAGCTGAGCCCCCCACACCTTTGGGATTTACAACACCCCGTGCCCAACTCTCTCTGCTTTTGGGAGCTGACCCACAGTCTCCTCCTCAGAATGCCAGAGTGGTTTGGGTTGGAAGGGACCTCAAAGATCCTCATGTTCCCATCCCAACACCTTCCTCTAGGAGGTGGAACCATCTCAGCTCAGACCTGCTGGCAGCACTCAGAGCAAGAGTTTCCTGTGGTTAAATTTCCTCAGACCAGGGAGGTGCAAAGCCTCCATTCCATCCCTGCCTCCAGAGGCTGGGCACGCTGTGGCTGCTCCAGAGGGCTGCTTGGAGCATCTCCCAGTGGGAGAGGACATTGCTGGTGCCCCATGGGAGAGGCTGTGGGGGCTGAGCCAGCAGTGGGGCCACAGGCAGGGACCCAGGGAACAGCCCAGGGACGGGGACATCACCACTGCAGGTTTTTGGGAAGGCCAGGCATGGATCTGCCTCCAACGACTTCCAAACACACGGTGCTGCCTCGGGCCAGAGAGAGGCTCTAATTGACCTTCCAACCTCCCTTCTGTCGGTACTTTCTGTGATTTTACAACCTCTCTAAACGGTTCATTTATCCTGAGTGAATTCCTGCTGCATCGTGCTCATCAGCCAGCTGTGAGCACCTCACTTGTGTGAGGGCAAAGCTGCCGCAGGTTCATGGACAGACCCAGCACAGGACAGGGCACAGGGAAGAGAGCAGGGGTGGGGGAGCCCCAAACTACTCTTGCTGAAAGAGTATTATCAAGAAGCATCTTAAATCCCTCAACTTCAGGCTTGTTTATTGGCCTGAATAATCACCCAGGTCCTGCAGGTGATACCTCAGCCAGGGCGCTCCTGCCTGGAAGGGGTCAGTGATTCCAGCAACAAGGACACCAATTAAAGCTTTTAACGATGCAAGGCCGGGACCCTCAGAGCCCTGAGCAGCCTCTGCCCAGAGCTCTCTCCGCTAATAACCCTGTGCTGTGGCCAGCCGCGGCTGCTGGGCTGCCTGAAATATTTATGGCAATCCTGGATTGCTTCTTTCCCCCCGCGAGGAAGCCCCACACGCTCCTCCCCAGCACAGGTCTGTGAGTGCCTGTCACAGCCCAGTCTCCTCCCAGGGCCTCCAGGAGCATCAGCACGTCTCTGGAGCAGCGAGGCAGGGTGCCAGGGAGGGATTTTATTTTGTTTTTAAAGCCTCCCCCCAGCCCTTTCACACTACAGCCTCGGCTCGAGCTCTCTCGTTAATCTAATTGTTCTCCTAATGAAGATCTGCAATTCCTCAAACATTAATTACCAACGGCAGCAGCAGCAGCAGCTGTGGAACAAGAGCTCCCTGTTCCTAATAATACGCTTCACACTTTCGCCTGCCACAGCTCAATTTAGCTTTGCGTGATTTGGCTGGGGGCAGAGAAATAATATTCCAGTTATGGGGCTCAGCAGACAAACCCAGGAGGAGGCAAAGCTCTCCCCACACCCTGGAGCACAGCAGGTCCTCAGCTGGGGCTGAAAACCCCTGTTCTGTTCCACGTGCAGTTCTCAGCACTGTCCCCACCCTGCAGCTTCGGGCAGGAGCAGCCTGGACCTTGCCAGGAGAGAGGGAGAGGTGCCCCATCCCAACCCTGCCCATGCCGAGCACCAGCAGCACAAATGGACCAGCGAGGAGAGGCAGGGAGGGAGCAAAGAGCAGAGCATGGGCACCAGGAGTGAGCCAGGGGATGGAGGAGGAGAGAGGAGGGAGAGCAGCTGAGGCTCCAGCCATGACTCGTTTCACTGGCAGTCAAATGGAAAAGAAGCGAAGGCCAAGGTTGGTGGGCACGGGGAGAGTGAAGCAGGACACCAAAGCTGTGGCTGCCCCAGCCTGGCAGTGCCCGAGGCCGGGCTGGACAGGCTTGGAGCACCCTGGGACAGTGGGAAGTGTCCCCGCCCATGGCAGGGGATGGAACGGGATGGGCTTTGATGTCCTGCCAAGACAAACCACTCTGTGATCCCAGGACTTTGGGGGGTAGTTGATCTCTTCCACACCCCTGTTCCACCATGATCCGTAACACAGGAATGGAAAAACACTGCTCACGTTCACTGAGGTCAACCCCTTCCCATCCATCACCACCTCCAGCCCAAGGGCATGTGAGGGAGAGGGGAGGAAGCCGTGCCCAGGCAGGGGAGAGCTGCCAGGCAGGTCCCACCTTACACAAGAGGCTCAGAAGCACGGGTTAGGAGCAGCAGCTGGAACGGCTGGAGCCAGGAAAGGCTGTGGCAGCCCCTCTCTATGCCAGCACTGTGCAGCCAAAAATACACAAGGGGAACAAAACAATGCGCACACACACACAAAAAAAGGCCCATAAGAGTTTTCAATGACAAAAGCAAACAAATAGATTTGTGAATAAATATTGATTTGACAGGAAGTGAGACAAACCCTTCCAAAAACACTCGCTGGCACCAGGTCCCTCTCCCAGCACAATGAGCAGTCATCATTTCCTGGGTGCCTTTGCACAGTCGGCAGCTTCAGCTGCTTTGGAAGGTTTTGGTTTTGGGGGGTTTTTGGTCTCCCCTGTGCCTGGAACACCTTGAGAGATTCCAAGAAATAAATGCACAGCCCAAGGAGCCTGCGCTGGGCAAAGTGAGCAAAAAGCCCCACTATTCACCTAAGACCTCTGCAGAGGTGGCCACTTAATTCCCTCCAGCCTTGCAGGCTCAGCTTGGTCTAAAGGAGTTGTGCTCCCTTCAGCCGAAGCTCAGGGCTGAGTCAGAGCCAGAGGGCAATGGGATGCTGCTTCACTCCCTTCCTCCTGACCACAAACACATCTGCACAAACCCTGATCCTCCCCAGACACACACCCGGCCCTTTCATCCCGGGAAAACCCCCACAGCTCGGCTGCTTTGCAAAAATTAATGAACCTGCCCATGCGGGGAATTTCAAGAGTCAGTTCCCACTACAAAGCAGGCGAGTCCAGGGGAGGTGGGTGGGAGAAATGGGCTCTGGTTCCTCCATGCAGCCCTGGGATCGTGGGGGGAAGCCCAGACCCAGGGCCCTGCCCTTCCCCTGCCTCGCAGAACCCTTTGTACCACACCAGTGAAGGTCCTGCTGAGCCCACCTTGTCCCCTGCAGCCCCCACACAGGAGCAGCAGAAAACACCAAGCGCAGCACTGCTCATAGTTGGTGATTTTCCCACTCAATTCCCAGCCTTGCTCTGCTCATGGAACCCAACTGGGGGATCAGGGTGGCAAATTTCACCTGATTCACCTCAGAACCAGCACCTCAGGGGATGTCAGGTCATTGCACACTGCTGGAGGTTCATCCTGGCCAAGGTGGAGGTGCTGCATCCCAGAGCTCCCCAGGCACTGGGCAGACACGTGAGCATCTCAGCACGGATCCTGCACGCCTCCAGAAAAGGTTTTTCTTTGTTCAGCTTCCTCCCAGCACAGAAATCCCAGCGCCGTGAGGGGCCGGTGACGCCGCTCGCAGCTTTCCTGCTCATTTCGTTTTCAATGAGTGAATTAGCAGGCAGCCAGCTGACTTGAACATCCCCTTATCTCTGCACCAAGCTCGCTGCCGAGGATTTGCATAATTTTAATCTTTCCCACCAATGAGCATGAAAAAATTAGTTTTCCACTATTTTATCTTCTATTTGTGTTCAATAAACAGAGCTGGCGGCTTTGCTCCGTGTATTTATACTGGGAAGCATGAGGAAGGAGGAGGGGGAAATCCCCCATCTCCAGCACCCAGACATATGGAGGGTTAAACTGCAGGAGGGAGGCTGGGGGAAGGCTCTGCAAAAACTGCTCCACAAACTGCAGCTGGAGATGGATTTGAAGCCCAAATTTCCTTATCCAATCCCAGTTGTTTTCTCCAGAGTCCCTCTCCTATCTCCCAGCTCCAGCTGTCAGGCTTCCTCCCATCACTGAGACCTTTGATTTCCCTCTCAAGCCAAGAGTTTGCTGGACTCACCCCAAACACAGGCTCCAGATCCCAGGAACATCAGAACTCCAGGGACGGGGCGGGAAGTGTTTGAACAATGAGGTCCCACCTGGAGGAGGCTCCTTGTGCAACCACAGGGAACCATGCAAATGTGGGGACACAGAAAACTGCCAACGCAGAGCTTTGGGTTTTTTTTTTTAATTAAATGCTTTAAAAGAAAAGCACACCCCCTATATTAAGCTTGTCTGCATTAAAATAAGGCACTGAAAAGGAAATGGTCCTGCCTCACCATTTCTGCTGCAGAACAAGAACATCGTTTTGGGCAGCACACAGAGGCAAGACACACACACTGAGGATCACACCCTACACTGTGCACTTCTGGATTACAGCTGGAAATCGAGGAAAAGGAAATGCAGAGAAGACTGAGGTTCTCCTTGCGCGTTCCCCGCTCAGGAGCAGGGTGGAAGGCACAAATGTGGAAACACTTTTTAAATGTCTTTCCTCCCTGTGGAGCCAAGTGCAGGTCAGGGCACACCCCAACCAAAGGCAAGGGCACATCTCCACCATCTCCACAAAACCTGGACTGCTGTGCCCAGGCGCTGCAAAACGTGGAATACGTAAAATTTTCTTAAGTAAGAATCTTCTTTGATGTTTGGTCTTCGTGTACCTTCAAGCCTAATCAACAAAAAGGGAGATTTAATCCATGAAACAGAGTAGCAAACAAGCTCTAAGTGATATCCAGGTGTTAGAAAAACAAATTACTTGTTTGTGGAATTGCCTTGTTGAAGTTTAGGGCTGGACATGCTCCCCATGATCTCAGACCTAGAGGGAGGTTAACAAAGCTTGGAAAGAAGGATGTACCAGTGATAATGGATGCAAAGAATGCAGAATTTACAGGCCACAAGGACATCTGGCAGGACTCCAAAGATAAGGAAGAAACTAATAAAGCCAAGTCAGCAATTGTGCTGAAATCAGCTCCAAGTGGGTAAAAGGTAATTCCAGCAGGGGCAGATCACGACCACGATTTTTGTGGACAACACAGGGAGGGCCGAAGAGTGGATTTGCCCCCAAAATGAGGAATAATGGCTGTGGGGTGACCCACAGGACTGGTCCCCCACCTTTGCAGGGCTGTGGGTCCCCCATAAGCACCATGGAGAGAGAGGATGGGGTGTCAGGAGCCCGGGGTGCAATACTGGGGCAATATCCAGCAGCTCCCAGGAGCCCAATTCTCCCTGCACCTCTCCCCACTGACCCTGCACTCCCCACGGCCTCTGCCTGCTCATCTGCACCCAGAGGTGCAATTACCTCCCATGGGTGCTCTATTTATGCTTCAGGAACCATATAATTTCCTAGACCAAAACCAAAATTAAAGAGTCCAAGTGCCTTGGAATGGAGACCTCTCTCCTGCCACCACTCCTATCTTCTCTAAAAATACCCTGTGCCAGGGCAGCTCACGGCAGGGCTGAGCCACGGGAGGAGGAGGAGCAGCCCTGCTGTGCTGGGTGTCCTGTGAGGGAAATGCACCCCAATGTTCCCTCCCTGGCCCAGGAAGGGGCTGCCCCAAGGGGAAGCAGCTTTGCTGCCACTGGGGTTCCCAGGGCTCGCCTGTGCCAGGAGAGGCTAATTCACATTTAACTTCTAATGCTCTTTATCTGACCAATTTTAGAGCCTTGGGTAGACAGACTAATTGAGAATTAAGGGACTTGTGATGATCACTGCTCTCCCAGCAGAACCAATCTGGAGCTGCACCCAGTTTATTCCAAGATAAATCCCGATGAGATGGAAAGGCAAAGGGAAATGGAAACTTGCACAGGGGAATATCAGACCTCAAAGACTTTTCCCTGGAAAACAACAAATCAAGCTGTGGCTGCAGCCCAGCCCCAGGAGGATTCGAGGACTCAGGAACTTTTCCAAGCAGGGCATTTCCCAGGTGCGGGAGGAGGTGCCGATGCCACAGGTCTGTGAGACAACCTGCTGCTTCTCCAGGCACCGCCAGCCCACGGGGCTCCGAGCACAGCTCCCGGGCTGAGGGAAACCCGGGCCAAGGGGCAGGGCTGGGGCACAGGGGGAACGTGAGCTGCACAAAGCGCCGAGGGCTCCGCACGCCCACACCGCTGTGTGCCCGCCCGGCTGCGGCCGCTCACCGCACCGCAACGGGCCGGGCTGGAAGGACCTTAAACCTCGTCCAGCGCCAGCCCCGGCGTGGGGAGGAACCCCGGGGT
This sequence comes from Sylvia borin, assembly GCA_014839755.1. Classification (NCBI taxonomy): domain Eukaryota; kingdom Metazoa; phylum Chordata; class Aves; order Passeriformes; family Sylviidae; genus Sylvia; species Sylvia borin. Next base: position 5,561,720 of record CM025983.1, read on the forward strand.
GCCCAGGGCTGCCCGTCACGGCCCTGGGCACTTCAGGGATGGGGCACAAAGGCAGCACACAGAGGCTGGAGCTGGAGGGGGCCGAGCCCCGCGGGAGGCACCGACCCAGCGCTGCCCGGCGGCTGCGGGGGCCGAGGGACGGGGGAGAGCGCAGGGACACGGGAGAGCGCAGGGACACGGGAGAGCGCAGGGACACGCGGGAGAGCGCAGGGACACGCGGGAGAGCGCAGGGACACGCGGGAGAGCGCAGGGACACGGGAGAGCGCAGGGACATGCGGGAGAGCGCAGGGACGTGGGAGAGCGCAGGGACGTGGGAGAGCGCAGGGACACGCGGGAGAGCGCAGGGACACGCGGGAGAGCGCAGGGACACGGGAGAGCGCAGGGACACGCGGGAGAGCGCAGGGACGTGGGAGAGCGCAGGGACGTGGGAGAGCGCAGGGACATGCGGGAGAGCGCAGGGACACGGGAGAGCGCAGGGACATGCGGGAGAGCGCAGGGACATGCGGGAGAGCGCAGGGACGTGGGAGAGCGCAGGGACGTGGGAGAGCGCAGGGACACGCGGGAGAGCGCAGGGACATGCGGGAGAGCGCAGGGACATGCGGGAGAGCGCAGGGACACGGGAGAGCGCAGGGACATGCGGGAGAGCGCAGGGACATGCGGGAGAGCGCAGGGACGTGGGAGAGCGCAGGGACGTGGGAGAGCGCAGGGACACGCGGGAGAGCGCAGGGACACGGGAGAGCGCAGGGACACGCGGGAGAGCGCAGGGACACGGGAGAGCGCAGGGACACGCGGGAGAGCGCAGGGACGTGGGAGAGCGCAGGGACGTGGGAGAGCGCAGGGACGTGGGAGAGCGCAGGGACGTGGGAGAGCGCAGGGACATGCGGGAGAGCGCAGGGACATGCGGGAGAGCGCAGGGACACGCGGGAGAGCGCAGGGACGTGGGAGAGCGCAGGGACGTGGGAGAGCGCAGGGACGTGGGAGAGCGCAGGGACACGCGGGAGAGCGCAGGGACACGCGGGAGAGCGCAGGGACACGCGGGAGAGCGCAGGGACATGCGGGAGAGCGCAGGGACACGGGAGAGCGCAGGGACACGGGAGAGCGCAGGGACACGGGAGAGCGCAGGGACACGCGGGAGAGCGCAGGGACGTGGGAGAGCGCAGGGACGTGGGAGAGCGCAGGGACGTGGGAGAGCGCAGGGACACGCGGGAGAGCGCAGGGACACGCGGGAGAGCGCAGGGACATGCGGGAGAGCGCAGGGACACGGGAGAGCGCAGGGACACGGGAGAGCGCAGGGACACGGGAGAGCGCAGGGACACGGGAGAGCGCAGGGACATGCGGGAGAGCGCAGGGACATGCGGGAGATTTGGGGGCCGGGGGATGCGGGAGCTGCGGGCCCGGGGCCGGGCGGTGTCCCTGCGCTGCCCGCTCCGCTCCGCTCCGCTCCCCGGCACGGGGCAGTGCTCTGGGGCCCCTCCGGCCCTGCCGCAGCTTCCCGGGGGCTGCCTGCCCTCGCAGCCCCTCATTCCCTCGCAGCCCCTCGCTCCCCGGTTGCCCCGGGCGGTGTCCCCGGGCGGTGTCCCCGGGCGGTGTCCCCGGGCGGTGTCCCCGGGCGGTGTCCCCGGGCCGTGTCCCCGGGCCGTGTCCCCGGGCTGTGTCCCCGGGCCCGGCAGCGGGGTCGGTCCCGCACTGCTGCGGCCCCTGGGGAGGCGGAGGGACAAGAACAATAACACGGAGCAGGGCGAGGGGGGAAAAGAGAAGCAAAACCCAACTCTGAAACAGCCCTGGGGGGAGTCCCTGGCCCAGACTTGCTGTAATTACACTCGTACTGCTGGGTACAAAGCTCTTGGCTTGGCCCTCTCATAAAGCTGCAAGAAGGAAGGTGAAAGAAATATTTAAAAAAAAAAAAATATCCCGAAGGGTCAAAACAACCTTTTAACTTGTCAGGTAACAAGTTCAAACAGGACTGCCAGCAGTGCTTTCCATAGCTTCCAGGGAGAGACATCCAGACCAGTCACCTGAGCTCGACTCCTCCAGGCCCTTACGGTTTGTTTGACAGCCAGAAAAATCAAGGTAAAGGTATTGGCAATCAACACCAAAACCGCTCCCAGCCTGGACACCGTGCTCCAGAGCTGCCCCAGCGCCAGCCCAGCTCCATCACCCCACGGCCTGGGGCAAACCCTGCAGGTTCCCACATCCCTCCCTGGAATTGAGCCCTTCATGGCCTGTCCTCGCTCCCTGCCGGTGTGAGAGCACCACGACCCTGCCAGCACAGACCCAGAGCACGGAGCACAGCTGACCCTGCTCACCTGCACCTCTGAGCAGCCAAACCCACGCAAATCCCCAAGAAAAACAGCTCTTTAAGAGCCCTGCCCCTTGCACACCTGGGGCTGACACAGCTTTAGCCTGAGCTTGTTAGAGCATCACCCAGCAGCCAAAGCACACACAGAGCTCCCATAAGCCAGGCAGGGAAGGAAAAGTGAAGGGACCCCACAGGTTCTGCCTTCACTTTTTAATTTACAGGGAAATCTAAGTCTGCTTTGATATAACCTTGTCCTGAGGCTGCTCAGGCCATACACAGCCTCCAAGCAACCAGTGAGCACCTGAAGGAGAAAGAAACCCAGCACCCACAGAGCTTCTGGTGCTTATTTCAGTAAATTCACACCTTCCTCAGTTCCCCTTGGCTTTATGTGCCAGGTCTGTGCACCTTCCACACCATCCCAGTGCTGCTGCTTCTGCTGAAACCAGTGGCAAAAAACTTCCTAAAAACTCCCTTTTATTGCTTGAAGCGTTGGCTGCCTTCCCTCTGCTGCCTGGCCCTGCCTTGGGGATGTCCTGGTGGGGCCAGCACAGGCTGGGGGCTCCTCTGCCCTTGGCTTTGAGGCTGTTTCATGTGCCCTTCAATGCCCCAAGGCAATCCTTCCCACTCAGAGGCTGATGAATGCACCAAAGGGGTCTGGAGGTGCTGAGCCCCTGCTCTGTCCCAGCAGGCCTTCAGAGGAGTCACTGCTCTGGTTTAAAGGTTGGGATGGGTTCTACAGGTCTGTCCTTGGTGCACCTGTGGGGACACATTTGCCACACAGCCCACAGCAAAGCTGATTTTCAGGTTCTGGAGTGATTAGAGAAATGGTCCAGTGAGGACTTTTCTGTATCTGCTCTCTGTGTTTTTCTTTTTGGCTTCTTACACAATATTTACAAGAGAAAAAAGGTGTCTGAAGCAGCAGCTTAAAAACACAAGCATTTTTGTAAATCCTCCTCCCACTTCCAAGATTGTATCAACAAAATAAAAGAGGAGGCAGGAAAAAAAAAAACATAAATAGGAGTTTCACATTGACAGAGTCTCTTTGAACAACTTTCAAAGAGCTCCACTACCTGTTCTCCCATTGGATTTTGGTATTTTCAGAATACAGCCTGTTCCTCCACACACCTGAGGAATTCACCAGCTCAGGTCCCTTTCCTCAGCTGTTCCTTGAAGGAACCACCCCGGGGTCAGCAGCTCCTCTGGTCCTGCCCAGGATGGGGCTGTGCCGGGCTCTGTTTCCAGGTTTGCTCAGTGGATGAGGGGCTGCACCTCGATGCTGAAGGTGCTGGAGCTGTTCCCAGCTCAGCTGCAGCTCTGCAGAGCCTGTTCCCCTTCAAGGCACAGCTTTGACTCCACCAAGCACGGAGAAGTTTCCAGCATGGGGAAGAGCTGAGCCTCTCCCTTAGGTGGGATCATTAGGAGTGAAGGCAAGTAGGAATCTTGAGCACACACCGAATTTTGGCAGCTGAAGTCATTTAAAGCATTGCAGCCCTTTGCTGGATGCCATAACCTTATTTTTAAATGAGCACTTCCAGGTATTGACCTCCTACACCCAGGATTTGTAAGAACAGAGAAAAAGAGTCCCCAAATCCCATCACAAACAGATTGCGGAGACCAGGGAGAAATCACCCCTTAAATCAGCCACTCCTAAACCAAAGAATTTGTGCACCATCAAAGTCAGGAAATCATTTATTAGCCTAAATCTAAGCCATGAATTTCACACACAACCTTTGTGGGGCAGGGGTCTGCTCCTGCTCACAGCAGCCTGGCAGCTGCAGCTCCCTGGAGCAAATTCCAAGGCCAAGGTTGATGCAATGCCTACAGACATTCCTCCCTATCCTTCAAAACAGAAAATAAAATTAAAAATCAACCTGCAGGAGTGAGGCAGCCCAGGGACCTGCTCAGCCAATGCTGCAAGTGACAGTCAAATCCAAGGGACAATCAAGTTTTGGATTATGATGGGAAAGAAGAGCTGCATATACATGAGCACAACCCATAAATAAACTGGAAATAAATCCCATGGATATGGTGACAGCAGCTCACAGACAGATCTTTACAAATTGCCTTTTACAAGGAAATACCATTATATCAGGGTTTATGTGCCTCCCTGAGATGGGCAGAGGCAGAGCTGTAAATACTGCCACAGCAGCCATCAGGCAAAGGCAAATGCATGGGGAATTCTTGGTGCCAACAGCAGGGTGAGGAGGGGAGGAGGAAAGGATCCAGGAGGGGATCCAGCACTCCCAGGCAGTGGAAGCACTGCTGGACAAGGGCATTTTCCATTACACACCATGCCAACCCATGTGAATAAATTCCCACTTTATCCTTCCCACGGTGAATGAACTGCCCGGATCATCCTGCCTCAGTTTCCTCCCGTGCTCCATGAACAGAGGATGCTGAAGAGCTTTTTAACGCCACCAAGTATCTAATTCACTGAAGATGATTAAGTGCCTTAAAGATTTCTGAAGGAGCTGCTATAGGAAGGCATTAATTTAAATATCTAGTGGCACAGAACATAATGCCAGGCAGATTTTCTTCCATTCTTTTATAATAGCTTAATAATCCTCAAAATAGTTTCATTGTTAATACTCCTGTTGTGTATTTTATTAGGGCTTTTTAAATTGTAAAGTAAGGTAAACACTCCACATTTCTCTAACACCTACCAAAGAGCCTCTCAGAAAGAATTACTTAATCTTCACAGCCCCCCGTGGCGGGGGGGAGCCGTCCTATTCCCCACCGAGAGCATCATCCCCTTTTCATGCGGAGCCACCCAGGATCCTCGGAGGCGGCGAAAGGCTCGCTCCTGCTCCTCCCCCGGATTTCATCAGCAGTTATTGTCTCCTCTGCTCGCAGCGCCAACAAAAGGAGCGGCTCCGGCCCCGAGCAGCCCCCGCCCGCGGCTGCGGAGTCACCGGGACACGGCGCCGGGACACGGAGCCGGGACACGGAGCCGGGACACGGCGATTTATTCCTCTTTTAAACCTCCTGCGAGAGCCTGCGGCTGTTCGAGGCCGGCCGGAGCGAAGGGAGCCGGGGGCACAAACCCTCGTCCCGTTCCCTGCGCCCGCAGGCGACACTGCCACGGTTGTCACCCATCCCCGGTGCTCCTGCGGCATCTCCCTTATCGGCACCCCAAAAACGCAGGGCGGAATCACGGAGCCCCGAGCTGGGGGGGACCCACAGAGATCACCCAGGCCAGCCCCAAAATCCCCCCGGGCATCCCTGCGAGCGTTGGCCAAAGGCTCTGGAGCTCTGGCAGCAGAGCTGGATCCTCTCTGGCTGGAGAGGAGTGGGAGATGTTCAGTTGGTAGATAAATCGCAGCTTGAGATAGGAAAAAACCCCAACAAACAAACAGGTTTGACTCTCTTGAGAGAGGAAAAAAAAAAAAGAAAAATGAAAAAAGAATAAAGTTTTCTAAGGTCTACAGCGAAAACCACCCTCCCCTCCAAGAAAACATACAGAAAGGAAAATGCAGGATCAGCCAGAGCTGCTGATGGAGAGGCCCCAGGGTACAGTCAGTTATTGAAGTTTTGTAACATAAAGCCTAAATTATTTATTATTTATTTTTTTCCTAGAAAAAGGGAGGAACAAAGCATCTCCCTCCTCAAAAGTTAACAACTGTGCGACATCATCTCCACATTGTCTCCCTGTTTTATCGCCACAGCACAGCGCTGAGCAGATTCCACCCCAGGGCAGACACAAAACCACAGGGCCACGGTTTCTAATTATACCCTCTATTCTCAGGAAAATGGTTTATTTATTAGCTCTTTGAGCTTCCCTTTCATTCATTCTCAGTCCCAGTCCCGGCAGCGAGGGGCTCTCGACGAGAGGAAATTTATTATTAGGCTTTTTTTCATTCTGCACCTTCCCGCTCTCCCACCCAGCCTCTCCCTCCTCTCCCTGCTCGGCGGCTCCGGCAGCCTCATCACTTTTAATTCAATAACTCGCAGTATAATTACTCCGTAATAACACCATTATCTTAACATTTACTCAGCAGCTGTGATCCCGTTACAGCGAGGCGAGGAGGGGAAGGGATCCTCCGGGGACAGCGATGGGGACAGCGGCCAAACTCCCCCCGAGGCGCTGTGGCGGGGAAGGGGCGAGTGCCGGGGGGCTGTGCCTGCAGCCCTGCCCCAGCCCCCCATCTCATCTCACCTCCTCTCCTCGGGGCCGGGCCAGGGGCTGCAGGGACCCACGGGCTGCTCCATCTGGTGCTTAAACCCACTCCGCGCTCCAGAGCCTCCCCAAACCCCCGGCATCAGGGAAAGGCACCGAGAACAGGGGCAGGCAAGAGGGACAGACCCAGCGGAGGACAGGGCTGTGCTCTCTGCAGTAACAACCAGCGTTCTCTGCAAAGCCACCCCTTTAAACACAAACACCAAGCGCCGGTACATCATCCCAGCTACCGCTCACTGCAACGACTGGGTTGGATTTTCACTCCAGAAAATCCTGCAGAAAAGGGTTTTCACATCCCACAACAGCACATCTGGTAAATAGGGTAAGAAATTCTTCTTCTAAAGCCAGACACTAAAACTCCAATAACTTGTGCAGCAAATGAGGCAGAGAACAGCCCATTTAAGATCAGCCAAGGCTGCCTCGAAAGGGAGAATTTCAGGCTGCAAGCTTCACCAGCCCTGACAGAGAGCTCAGGTGCTGGCACCTCTGCTGCGGTTTGGTCTGCTGTGATATTTAAACAAACAAGCCCACTGCATATTTAGGCAGAAATGTTCCTACATGCACCACAGAAAAAGCAAGTTACTACAGCCCCTGCTGAAGGCAGCAGGATTTTGAAGCCTACAAGGTGAGGTCAGGTTTACACAGATATCAGACCCCAAAATCACAGGCGAAACTCCACACAAATGCCGGCGTTAGGGAACAATTCCCACTCGGATGTGTCTGTTTCACACACACGCTGCAGCAGAGGGGTAAACACCGTTTATTTTGATTGATTATCCATCGTGTAATGCAGAGCTGTAATTCCATCAAGCCATCAAAGTGATTCGGCAATTATATAAATCACAGGAGGAACGTGCAGGAGCTTTGTCGTTAGAAACTCAAAATGGCATTTCCTCACATTCTATTGCTGCATATTGGCTTGTTTTCTTTCTTTTTTTTTTTTTTTAATAATACGCAGGCAGATTATTTTGGTTTAGAATTTGTTTACATGCCTCTCATACACCAATTCACTGGGTGTGCCAGTGCCAGATCCCATCAGCATTAATAAGACATTTTACTCCGTCTTCCACTCCACAGGAAATCTCCAAAGCAAACCCGGACTGGAACGCAGGCGCCGTGCTGAAAATCACACCCCTGCCACAACCCAGCCCCCTGGAAATGGCTGAGCCTCAACGATCCAGCCCCGTGCCACTCTCAGGGAGCAGGAGACTTCCCACTTCCAGGGCAGGATGAGAGATGCTCCAGGGAGCCCCTGCCACCGCTCAGGTTTCATTATTTATAACATTATATAACCCCTTGACTACTGAACAGATCTTGTGTGATGATTTTATGTATGTGCATTACCATAATTAAATCCACAATAAAGCAAAGCCGATGGTTTATGATGCATTATCTAGAAACCGTTACCGAGTTTTTACACTTATTTGGTTCAAGTTTAGTAGAAGTGACAACCCCCAGCTCCAGGACATTCCCAATGGTAGCAGCTGCTCTGGAGGCTCAGATTCCTGGACATTCCCTCCTTACTCCTCTCCTGCAGGACCTGGGCAGAGGAAAGCCCTCACAGAGGTCCCTCCAGCCCTTTTCCAGTCCAGAGCAGGCACAATCCCCAAAATCTGGGCAAAAGGCAGCAAAGGTGGAGCCCCACTGGTGCCAGTGGGCTCAGGCTCAGCTGCAGCCACATCCCAGCTCCTAGTGAAGAGGAAAATCATCAAGGATTTGCAAGAGTTGAGGGCAAAACTCTCGGATGGGAGCAGATTCCTGTGTGCTCCTCTCCTCTCCCAGCCCAGCAGGGAACTGCCCAGGCAGAACTCCACTGAAGTCACTGGGATTATTTGCCTTTGGTGGTTTTCTTTCTTTAAAGATAAAAATAAATCCGAGCACTTGGCTTGAATTGTGGGCCCTAAATCAGTACCCATAATCTGACTTTTAGAGCTTTTGGGGGAGGAAAAAAAGGAAAGAAAAAGCCATTCTGAGCTGTGGGCTGAAAAGCCACCCAAGATAAACCAAAAAAGCACTAAACACGAAGCCATTAAGTGAGAAAAGACTACAACTTTGATGTGACACTTGGCTGTTTGCTGGCACTATAAACTATTGCACACTAAAAAAGTTTGTTAAATGCTCCATAAACTTTAACACATTGCTGAAACACTTTGAACCAAGAATTTTATTTGGCTGTCCACAAACCACGCTTGGTTACAGGCAAGGAACAGCAAATGCAAATTTTTCTCAAAAAATTATTTCACTTTGAAACAGTGAAATGAACAGAGGTAGATTTAAGAATTTGTAAGAACACCCACACCATGTCTGTGTTAGGAGAGCCAAAGCCTCAAACAGGGGTTGAGTCTTTGGGGTTCATCCCTTTCCAGCACCCCTGACCTTTACGTTTTCAGGAACAACCAAGTCCTGGACATCAGGCAGAGCCAGGAGAATGCTGAAGCACTAGAAGAGCTCTGCAAATCACGAGGAAAACAGCACAGTGGAGTCCACGCTTCCTCTTCTGTCTATGTTTGCCTAAACTTTCATTTCCAGAGCAATTCCAGATCTAAACCAGAGTACAGCCAAGAAGCAAAACTAATCTTAAAAAAAAATCCCCAGAAGTTTAATATTAATGTTTATACCTTCCACAAAGAAAAATGTGTCTTTCTCCTGACTTTGACATCTTCTTCCCCAAAGCAGGAGGGAAGAAACTCAACTCCTCAGAGTGGCAACGAGGTGTGAAGCACAAGGCACCCATTCCCATCACCTTGAATCCACAGAAATTTCACACTGGGCCTGGACCACAGACACCTTCCAAAGGAATTTTTTGCCCAACGAAACTTGCTGAAAACCCTAAAATCCCCCAGCTGTCTTAAGCATCACTGGCTTTGCATAAAACCTAAAGCCACTTTTAACATGTCACTCATCTTCCCTATTAAGCCCAAGGGAAACTGTGCCACGGCTCCCTGCTCAGGGAGGGACACGGATTTGGATCTCTCCATCCCAGACACAGACAGGGATTGACACCCAGCCCACCCCCTGTGCTGGCACAGGGCCCGGGGATGCAGGGGACACAGAGGGGACAGCCACCTCCTCTGCCACAGGGCTGCTGCCATCAACTCGTGCTTTACAACGAGCCCTTGCTGCAGCGCGGGCCACCAGCGGGTGTTCCATAGCACACACCTGTGAGTGTTCCATGGCACACACCTGTGACTGTTCCATGGCACACACCAGTGACTGTTCCATGGCACACACCTGTGAGTGTTCCATGGCACACACCTGTGAGTGTTCCATGGCACACACCAGTGACTGTTCCATGGCACACACCTGTGAGTGTTCCATGGCACACACCTGTGACTGTTCCATGGCACACACCAAGGAGTGTTCCATGGCACACACCTGTGACTGTTCCATGGCACACACCAGTGAGTGTTCCATGGCACACCTGTGACCGTTCCATGGCACACACCTGTGACTGTTCCATGGCACACCTGTGACTGTTCCATGGCACATCTGTGACTGTTCCATGGCACACACCTGTGACTGCTCCATGGCACACACCAGGGAGTGTTCCATGGCACACACCTGTGACTGTTCCACGGCACATCTGTGACTGTTCCATGGCACACACCTGTGACCGTTCCATGGCACACCTGTGACTGCTCCATGGCACACACCAGTGACTGTTCCATGGCACACACCTGTGACTGTTCCATGGCACACACCTGTCACTGTTCCATGGCACACACCTGTCACTGTTCCATGGCACACCTGTGACTGTTCCATGGCACACCTGTGACTGTTCCATGGCACACACCTGTGAGTGTTCCATGGCACACCTGTGACCGTTCCATGGCACACACCTGTCACTGTTCCATGGCACACACCAGTGAGTGTTCCATGGCACACCTGTGAGTGTTCCATGGCACACACCTGTGACACTTCCATGGCACACCTGTGAGTGTTCCATGGCACACACCTGTGACTGTTCCATGGCACACCTGTGACCGTTCCATGGCACACCTGTGACTGTTCCATGGCACACACCAGTGAGTGTTCCATGGCACACCTGTGACCATTCCATGGCACACACCAGTGACTGTTCCATGGCACACCAGTGACTGTTCCATGGCACACACCTGTCACTGTTCCATGGCACACCTGTGACTGTTCCATGGCACACACCTGTCACTGTTCCATGGCACACACCTGTGACTGTTCCATGGCACAAGAGCCGGGGAGAAACCCCTCCCACCCTGGGCAGGGGGAAAGGACCCCCGTGATGGACTGTGACTCCTTCCCCTGCAGCCCTGGGCCATCACACAGTGCTGCAGCCACTGCTGCTCCGTCCAGAGGCTTCAGAGGAGCCTTTCCTGGGGGAAGCCTTTCCTGGCCCCAGGCCACCCCTGTGGGCACAGGACTGGGCAGGGCAGCACCTGCCTGGGCCTTCCTGGGGCATTGAAGACACCAAATCTATCAAAGCTGGAGAATGGCAAATAACCCCGTTTTCTCTCCTCCACACACACTCAGTGCTCCAGGACCAGGCGTGGATGGCACAAGGAGCACTCCCAGAACAGGATCCACAAGACCCTGCAAACCCAGAGCTGTCCTGGCTGCTGGAGCCCTTCTCCAGCAGGACAGAACCCACCTGGGCAGCTTGGAGACCCCTGAACCTCTGCAGGTCCTTTCCAGACTCACCCATCGCGTGACTCTGATTTTTCCTCCTGCCTGCATGCTTGGGGCTCCAGAGCAAACACCAGGTCTTGGTTAGTGACATAATCCTTTGAATCCCAGCAGCTCCCATTTCACAGAACACAGCTGTTCACTTCCCTGCACGCATTTTTACAGTCACTCCTTCCCTCCTTTCCCCCTCCCCCGAATTTTTCTGCCCTTTGCTGCTGAAGTTAAATAAACACATTTTCACGATGGGAGTTGTAACTTTATCTCTTATTTTTCATTCCCCTATCTTCTTCAGACCAACATTTAAAGGTTTTGCATATTCAGAGACCTTGCAGGCACGAGGTTTGCTGCACTGCCATGGCCCTGGGCCACCACTTTGTTCAACACAGAGAAGAAACCAAACTGCACAAGGCAGTTCAGCACCTTGACACTGTGCAACACAACGACCAAAGACCCCATAGCCCCAGTACTCCTTGTTTCCTGTTGTGCAGCACCACCCTCATCTCATCCCAATGTTTCCTTCATTGCACACGATTTCCTGCTCCTCCTTGCTCCAAATTTTTTCAGTTTCTGATGGAAAAGGAGTAAAGAAAATCACCCAAAAGGGCTTATTTTACAGCAGAACCAGGGAATTCCCTGCCTGGCTGGGGCTGTGTCCGTGCTGCACAGGGCCAGGTGAGAGGAGCTGTGTGGAGAGCAGCCCTGTGTGCTCCTCCTGCAGGGAACGACCCAGCCCTGCCCAAAGCACACACCTGTGGGCACGAGCAGCCCCAAAACACGAGTGAAAGGCCTGGCTGTGCCTCCTGGAGAGGTCACCTCCCTCCCACAGCACTGCCAGGAGCCAAAGCCAGCAGACACCGAACCTTCTGGGCACATCTTACCCGGGGATTTGATCCTGGAACACAGCGCCTGGCCAAGATTGGATTTCACTGTGCCTGTTCCTCGAGGTCCCCATTTTGGCCAGCTCCTGGTGGCCTCCATGGCTGTGGAAATCCTCCTGCTCTTGCAGGCAAATGAGTGACATTTGCAGGGGCAGGGGCTGGCCCAGTGACCGCTGGGCAGGGACTGTGTGATCCACCCCAGCGATCCCACCAGGACACAGCAGCAAAAGCAGCCGGTGTCCCCTTCCAGGCCAGGGCATATCGAATTATTTACCCTCAGGGCAGCTTTTAAAAATCAAGTTTTCCTTCCCCACTCCTTCAGTCAAGATCAGCAGCAGCAGATTTCCCTCCTGCCCCTGCTGTGCTCCAGAAGTGCTAGTTCCCAGGGCAGCCCACTGGGTGACAGAGGGATGGACAGGGCCACACAAAGTACCCAGATCCTGTATCAGAGCGTGGGGAGAGGCTGCTGCCTGCTTCCTTAAGTAAAGGATAAAGTTTTAATTTCAGCTGCTCTCTGGGGAGAGAAGAAGGTTATTGAATCCATAGGAAGCAGCAGGGAATGAACCGGGTGACCCTGCAGCCAGGCACGAGCACCCAGGATTCCCAAGGGTGACAAAGCTGGGGGACAGACCGGCACCACATTTGCTGTGGATTTTTTCCATCCCCTGCTCTGGACAGACACATTTTCCTTGCGCTGCCTCACAGAGCAAACAAACGTCATCTCTTCGGGAAAACCGGGAAGACTGTTTTCTTCCCGACCCTTCCCCCTCTCTGAATCATCCCCCCTTTGCAGCCTGCAGCGAAGTGCCCCTAATCCCCAAATTCTCTCTCTACCTGCAGGGAGAGCTGAAACCCTACCCGTCCCCTCCCCCAGCCCTCCAAGCACACTAATCCATCAAATTCCCGGCCCTTGCAGCCCACCCCCAGCCCGACAGCAGCAATCCTGGCACCAGATGTCCACTGACAAAGGCAGCGCCAAGCATCAAAAAGCGATTGCCCATCAGCCCTGTCCCGACGGGGCCCCGGGCGAAAGGCGAGTTCCAAGCCCAACAACGCGGGCAGCCCCCGAGCATCCTTCTGCCACTCACTGCCCGGGCACACGGAGCCGCCACTTCCCTCGCCGGGGACACGGGGACAAAACTCAAACCGCCTCTGAGCCCACCGAAGGGTTACAATTCCCCTCTCGCACCAGGGATTTAAACCAGGGGTCACTGATGGAAAACAAAAGGGATTTTATTGAAAAAAAAAATAATCAAACCCTGAGCAAGACATCTGTGCTCTGTCCACACGATGCCGGAGCTGCATTAGGAAGGACTTTGTTTAAAGAGCGCTGTTGCTGCTCCCGGCGCCCTCCAGATTTGGCTTTGCTGGCCCAACCCCGCTCCAGATCGGCCATCTGGATGATCTGCTTCTGCTAAAGCTGACCACGAGCCCGGCCTGCGAGACAACGCACCCATCCCCAGCGATCTGCACACAGCGAGGCGGAGGGGAGGATGATTTCCACTCCTCACCCTCAGTAACCTTTCAGATGCACCCATTTTTCACCCTTTCTTCCCTTTTCCTTCAGTTTGGTGCTACTGCTCCCAGCATTCAGGCACTCTGCTCCATCAGCCTCCTCTGCCAGGTCCTGTGGGCTGTTTGCTCTCTGAACCCCCACCCGTATTTCACAAACACTTCCAGGCTTTCCCGCATTTCCCCCGGAGCAGCGACGTGCACAGACTGTCCCGACAGTCCGGGCACGCCAAAGCCTTGCCTGAAACCCGGCCCCAAAATCTGTGTCAATGCGGCCGACCCGGGAACGGCACCCAGGACAGGAACAAGGTTTGCACAACTAATTAATGGCACCGATCTCCTCGCTGACTCCTGCTAATGGTTCTGGAGCGCTGAGCGGCTCCTCCGGTGAGCATCCGTGCCCGCAGGGCCAGCCCCGGCCGCCCACGCTCCCGCCTCCTCCGCGGGCAGCGCCCTCAAACCCGGGGCAAATTGGATCCGTCATTTCCCCCTTACACCCAGCTCAGGGCCGCTGCTGCTGCTGCATCATTTTATTTATGGTATTGCTTCTGCCGTTGTAACGATCCAACATAAATTCCACATCCCGATTCCCTAACAATACTTGCTGCTATTATAATAATGATCCCACCTGAATGGCACAGGTGCCATTATCAGAAAATCTGTTTGTAATAGGGAAGCAACTGTAAAAAAAGGCATTACACCCAAATGAACTACTTAAGGATTACCATAACCAGGGGCCTTGCCTCAATTCCCTCAGCTGCAGCGCTGCTTCCTGCCTGCTCAGAAATAGATAGCAAGTCAAAATTAGTGGGTAAGTCATCCTGTGATTTGGGAGCTTGTGCTGAAGCTGAGCACTCTGTGGCTTCATGACACAAATAAAATCTACCTCCACACAGATTCTGGAATAATTTTGGCAACGCACTTATTAAGCCCTAACAAGAGCTCTAATCAGCACATGGAGAAATGGAAACCACCCCATAAAAGTTACCTGTAAATAGCCAGGAAGAGCAGAACAGCTTCTTTAAGATTCCAAACTCACCCGAGTGCACATGAGCTCATGACAAATTAAGGCAGAAGTCACTTCAGAAGTGGCATAAGACAGAGAGGAAAACTCCAGGTCTTTGTGGAGCTGTGTTTGATGGACCTCAGGCCTCCATCCCTGCCCCAGCCTGTGCACGTTCACAGCTCCCAGCTGCCTCCTGCTTCAGGAAGTTTCACCCACCACAACAGTTATTACTCCTACAAAAGAGTTCTGGAAGGGCAGCTACTCCTTCAAAGAGAGCTTCCAACAGATGTTTTCCCACCGTCAGCATCTGAGCAAACTCGGTGTCTCACACCTTCCACAGTCCCTAATTTTACCAGTTCATTCTTCGCACCCGCAAACGCAGCATGAAATAAATTCAAATGTAACAAGATTGCACTTCCCTGGTGCCATGAGATGTGCTGCAAACTCTGCCTACTCCGACAGCAAAGCCTTGCACGGGAACAAAATATACACAGGGTTCAAAATCTCTTCAAACAGAGGGCAGAGGATGGCTTGAGGGGAGTGGCAATGGGATGCTGAGCCTTTTATCTCCAGGTGAGCAGTCACAATCCAGCCCAGGTGAGCAGCTTCCACAGAGCTGCTGCTGCACGAGGGCTGCACAGAAATGAGGATCAGTGGCTTCACTCCAGCTCTTGGCCGAGCCGTGTCAGACAGCGTGTCACTCCTTCGCCCGGCACCGCAGAGCAGCCCCAGAACAGCCCCGAGGACGGGGTTGTGCAACCTCCACTCTCTCCCCTGCACGGAGCCGGGTGACACCGGCGCCGCTGCTCCCTTTGGCCTGTGCCCACACGCCGCAGCCAGGGAGGCTGGAGCAGGAATCAGAGATACGGCATCTATTCCTGGCATCGCCGCCGACCTGCCGCGGGAGCCGGGCGAGCCGCGCCTCTGCTGTCGCCTCGCTTTTGGCTGAGTGACTCAGCCACGGCACTGCAGCTCTGCTCACCGGTGGACCCTAAGGCTCTTCCCAGCGAGGAGCTGCGCGCTGCTATTCCCATTCTGCAGACAGGGAAGCCAGCAGATTGCCATTCCCCTAAAGGCTGTTTTCCTGGCACGCTCCTTAGAGATTAAATCTAGCGAAATAGCTTTGCCTTACAAGAATCTGTACCCACAGGGCAGACTCAACAGCCAGGGTAAAGAAGGTGTTTGAAACTTGCTGTGATCAAGGTTAAGAAACACAATAAAACACCATATCCTGCTTTTCCAGCTCTTCAGGGTAATGAGGGATTTCCTCACATATCTGCTGCAACTGTCACCTTTGCAGGAGTTTAGTGCTTAATGCTAAATTCACTCTCTGTCGGCACACTGAACCTTCAGCCGGTTTATTTTGGAACCTCCACCTCCCAAAAGAAACGACGCACATCTCTTCCAAGTCAAGAGTATGGCTAGGCCTTCTCTGGTTTCAGTGCCTTTGATAAATCCCTGCTGTGGCTGCAGAGCAGCAGGAGAGCAGAGCAGGAGCCCCGACACCGCCTCGCTCCCTCGGCTCACTCGGACCCGGCAGGAAGATTTGGAAGGATTCTCCGGGAGCTGATGTCCCTCCTGCCGCACTAGGGACCAACGGCACACTCCCACGGGGCTGATAAAACACAACGATCCCCTTCCCCTCGCGGCCGGTTCTCGGAGCAGGAACACGAAGGGAAGGAGGCGTCCGGGTCCCTCTGCGGGGCTGGGCGGCCGAGGAGGGGAACCGGGCAGAGCCTTCCTCCAGAGCGCTGCCCGAGCCGGGCAGGGCCCCCCATCCATCGCAGTGCCCGGGCAGGGCTGGGCAGGGCCGGGCAGCGCCCCAATCCATCTCAGTGCCCCGGGCAGAGCCCCCGTCCATCGCAGTGCCCTGGGCAGAGCCCCTGTCCATCGCAGTGCCCGGGCAGGGCTGGGCAGGGCCGGGCAGCGCCCCAATCCATCTCAGTGCCCCGGGCAGAGCCAGGCAGGGCCGGGCAGGGCCCCCGTCCATCGCAGTGCCCGGGCAGGGCTGGGCAGAGCCCGGCAGGGCCCCCATCCATCGCGGTGCCCGGGCAGAGCCGGGCAGAGCCCCCCGTCCATCGCGGTGCCCGGGCAGAGCCCCCCGTCCATCGCGGTGCCCGGGCAGAGCCCCCATCCATCGCGGTGCCCGGGCAGGGCTGGGCAGAGCCGGGCAGACCCCCCCATCCATCGCAGTGCTCGGGCAGAGCCGGGCAGAGCCCGGCAGGGCCCCCATCCATCGCGATGCCCGGGCAGAGCTGGGCAGAGCCGGGCAGAGCCCCTCGTCCATCGCGGTGCCCGGGCAGAGCCCCCGGCCCGGCGAGGGGCGGCCCAAGGCTCCCACCCCCGGAGCTCCTTTTACGTTCGCGACCACGCAAACCACGAAGAACCTGCTAAAACAGCCCGATTCACCCAGATTTTTTCACTTCTTCCTTTCCGGCGGAGCCAAAACCCTAAATAAACCCCACCCAACAGCGTCGGCCCCGAAAATGCCAGGGCTGGCCAGGCCCGTGTGGAGTCAGGAGCAGCGTCCGTGGGCTGCAGCCCCACACCGACAACCGCTGAGCTGGTTCCAGAGCACGGAGCGGCTCAGTGCAGGTGGTTTGTTAGTTTGTTATTCTCAGAAAGTCTCTTTCCAGCAGATGTTCCCCTGTACCATGTGTGGCAATCCCAGCGCGCTTGAATTTGTGATGTTTCCTCCACTAAGTGACGTTTTCAGGAAAAGGGAAATTAAAGGATAACAAGATGCAGCTATAGAAAGCTGGAGCAATACAAGCGAGAGAATTCGAATTCTCTCTCTCTCTCTCTCTCTCTTTTTTTTTTTTTTTTTTTTTTTTTTTTTTAGGCGAAGAACCATAATGTTAATGTTAGAAACCACTTTTCATATATAGCAATGATCAGCTTCATCTTTACACTTCTTTCCTTAGCTGCAGGAGAGTTCTCCAACAACGAACAACAACCAACAGTATAAATTTAAATTTAATTTCAACTGTTGCTATTACTGCCTCCAGTCAGACCAACTGCTGCGAATTCAAGTCAGAGCTTTGACATAAAAGTTACCTGAGTTACCTGCAACAGAAAAGTTCTTTGTTTTTTGCCAAAGTGAGAAAAGAATAATAAAGGGATAAAATGTGGTTATTTCTCATGGAAGTCCCAGCCACAGAGTTCCCGCAGCTAAACGAGGCTTGTTTTCCCCACATCTATTATGTTTCTAAAATTACACATTTTAGACAAATCTGCATCTCGAGCCTGAGCGTTAGCCTAATCGCACTAGCAAACAAGCCGTGGAACGCCGAGAAAATGAGTTCTGTTTAATGGTGGGAACGGGGCGCAGAAGTGGGGCCGTGTTTACAGTGCCCAAATCCTGTCCGTACTCGAAGGCTGCAGCCCGTGTCCTCTCGGCAGCACCGGGAGCTCCCGAGCCCGGGGCCGCCTCGGGCCCTTAAAAACGACAAAACAACAGGCATTTCCAGCACGGGGGGGGACGCGCAGTAAGAGGGGAGATTTGGGGAAGAGGGCGAGCGCAGAGCCCTCTGTGCGGCACAGGGGATGATGCTGGACGCGCTCCTCACATTTTCTGTTCCGCAGCTCCTGGGAGCGCTGGGCTGGGGAAAGGGGAGAGGAAACGGCAGAGGGATGGGCAGAGCCAAGGGAGGGGGAGAGGGGAGAGGGACGGGGAGAGGGACGGCAGTTCCCTGCGCCGCGCCCCCCGCTGCCGGCCCCGCGGCCCCCCCGAGCCCCCCGAGCCCCCGGCCGCTCCCCGCTCGGCCTCAGCTAAAGAACGGAATTGTGAAATCAAACCGACCGTCTCGGAGCCGTCCCGGCGCCGGCGGGGAGCGGAGGCTCCGTGGCGAGGGCGGCCCGGGCACCCCGCGACCCTGGGCGGAGGGCCCGAGCCCGCGACCCTCGGCGGAGCCCAGCGCGGCCCGGGCGGGCGGGGCGGGCCCGGGGCGGGCCCGGGGCGGGGCGGGGGCGGCTCCGGGGGCAGCGGGGCCCGGCCGGGGGGACCCTGACTGCGACCCCGGGGGCTCAGCCCCGCAGCCGGGCCGCTCAGCATCCCGGCGAGCCCGCCCGTGGGGTTCCGACAGAGCCGCTGGGGTCTGTCCCCCCCCCAGTCCGGGTTTTGGGGTCTGTCCCCCCGTTCTGGGCCCTTTGGGGTCTGTCCCCCCATTCCGGGCCCTTTGGGGTCTGTCCCCCCATTCCGGGCCCTTTGGGGTCTGTCCCCCCCGGTCCGGGTTTTGGGGTCTGTCTCCCCATTCTGGGCCCTTTGGGGTCTGTCCTCCCATTCCGGGCCCTTTGGGGTCTGTCCCCCCCGGTCCGGGTTTTGGGGTCTGTCTCCCCATTCTGGGCCCTTCGGATGCTCTCGGACCCGCCCCCGTGTCACGGATCTCCCCCAGCGCTGCCCACAATCAAAGGCGAATCCCCCTCGCTGCGCCCCGTTCACGTCCCCGTTCACCCGCCCCAGCGGGGAAACTGAGGCACGGCAGCGGGTGCCGGGATAACCCACCCCGGCCTTGAGATTCGTGGCGATACTTTCGGCCGTACGAAGCCCGGCACCGCTCATCTGCGATGAGATAAACTCTCACCTCTAAAAACACACACACACACAAAAGGGAGTAAAACCATCAACAAAAGCCACAACCCCCTTCATTTATTTTTCATGGAGCTGCACAGCCGCGCTGAGCTCTTGCAGCCATCTGTAAAGGGAGAAGGTAATTCCTAGCCTAAGGACTTAAGAGTTTAAATAAGATATAAACGCAGTGTGAGAGGACAGCAAAGGAGCGGCAGGAGGGGGTGTGCAACAAAAGGGTTTCTTCAGAGGGAGATTAGGATATCACCATTGCAACGTATACGCCTTTGCATTGGCTCTATATGGGATTTCAGAGCAGCTCTGTTATCTCCAGGCAGGAACAAAACACTCTGTACTTGCTCTTTTCCAAATCATACCAAAAAGTTGGAACCGATCAGAAAAAAAGAAAAAAAAAAAGGAAAAAAAAATCACAACAACAGAATTCCTTCTTCCCTCTGCTCCCCTCTCAATTTTGCCTGGGTTTTTTTGTTGGATTTGTTTGTTGGATTTTTTTTTCTCCCACACAGAGAGATATTTCTCTGGGATTTTTGGTATTTTTTTTTTTCTTTTTGAAAGCTCTGGGTTGAAACTCCTGGGTCATTTGGGAATTCTCCGAGCCAGCGGCCGTAGCGGGGCTGAGCACAGAGAGGTTCTTGGCAGGCCCCAGCGTGGGGAGGGCTGCGCTGGAGCATGTGCCTGGGAGAAGGGGGGCTGCGGGGGGCAAAAGAGGCCACATACATTTTTAGAAGAAAAAAATAAAAACGAGGAGAAAAAAAAAAAAAAAAAGCGTCAGCGAGGCCCGGCTGGCGCACACGCCGGCTCTGGGGGCTGGGAGCGGGGGAGCGCGGGGAGGAGAGAGCCGGGGTGGATGGAAGTGAGGATCCAGATTGAAAACAGATGGGATTTTTCTTGCCAACCTGACATCCGAGCCCGCGGGAGGCGGGGTGAAACTTCCCTTCGGAGAGGCTGGCAGCCAGGAGATACGGTGGGCCCCCCCGCCAAAAAAAATCCCCGTTTGGTTTGAAATCCCTTCTCGTTCCTGCCGGGCTGGGGCTCTGGGGTCGGCAGAGAGGAGCCCGCTGGAACTGGGTTGTTTTTTTTATACTTTGAGGGATTCGATTTTACCATTAAGTGTCTGATTCATCTGTTCCTGCCTGCTGGAGCCCAGCCGAGCCTGGCAGTTCGTACTTGCCCTGGGAGACATTTTAGGGGCATTTTGCACCGCCGCGGATCCCTCTGCGTGTGCTCAAGAAGGAAACCCGCGTCCGTGCTCAGAAATAACCCCGCAGGGCACACAGGCCACAGACTCCAGCCGGGGCTGAGCTGGGATGCAGGAGACATGCTGGAGTGGGGCTGCAAAACCCGCATTTCCCTGTAAAAAGGCACCATAAAGTATTGGAGCCCTGGGCACCTGAGCTGGTGGCCACCAGCAGCCCCAAATGGGCAGGATTAACAAGTCCACATTAATGACATGAAGGTGCTGGAGCGTGTCCAGGGCAGGAGCTGGGAAGGGGCTGGAGCCCCAGGAGGGGCTGAGGGAGCTGGGGAAGGGCTCAGGAGGAGAAAAGGACGCTCAGGAGGGACCTTGTGGCTCTGCACAACTCCCTGACAGGAGGGGACAGCTCTGGTCAGGCTCTGGGGACAGGGGACAGGGACAGGAGGAGAGGGAACGGGCTCAGGCTGGGCCAGGGGGGCTCAGGTTGTTTCACCCAAAGGGTGCTCAGGCCCTGGGGCAGGGGTGGAGTCCCCATCCCTGGAGGGATTTAAAAGCTACGTGGATATGGCACTTGGGGACACGGGTTAGTGGTGGCCTTGGCAGTGCCAGGGTAACGGATGGGCTCGCTGATCTGAGAGGGCTTTTCTAACCTCAAAAATTCCACGATTCTAAGCTGCAAACAAACGATCCAAGAGCCGCCAAGTGCCTTAGCAGTGATTCATGCAGGAGTCACTTTGCGGCCGGCCTGGAGGAGCGGCAGGTCACACCTTTGCCTCCCCAGTCCCCGCTCACTCCTCGGGCGGGCCGAGCCCAGCACGGCAGCCAGAAGGGCCTGGGGATGCCGCGGACACACGAGTCTGTGTGATGGGGATAGTTTTTAGCACATTCTGGGACAGAAATCGCTGCAGGACGGCAAAAGGCTCCCTGTGCCCAGGGGCCAGCCCAGCCCGCGGCACTGCTGCCCCTCCGGCAGGACTCGGGGTCCCGCGGGCCTGGCAGGGACCTGGGTCCCAGTCCCCCCAAGCTTTCACAGCTACTTTAGAAACCAGAAACAAAACCTTAATGGCGCGGGCTTGACCACATATTTTCCAGGGGCTCTGGGAGACCGGCTCTCCACAAGCCGGCTCACACACACTCTTTTCATTCAGAGCTTTAAATACCCAATTGTGTCTGTTTTCAGCACGCTCATTTTTAGCATTTTAATGATATGGTCCCCGGCTTTCACCCTCCTTGGATTGGCCCCAGCGTGGTTTCCTTTTTTTTTTTTTTTTTTTCCCCTTTTTCCTCCCCCTTCTTTTTAACATCTTGCAGAGTGAGAGGGGAAAGGGAAGAGGGTTAGCAAGAGGTCACACATTTCTCCTAACCCAAGTGTTTTTGCAGCAGGCAGAGGGTCCTGCTGGGGACAAAGGCGGAGCAGCTCCTGGGGCTGTGTGCTGGCTCGCGGTGTGGGACGGGCACGCTGCCCTGCCCCAGGCAGGGACCCTCCCGGCACGGACAGACACACGGACAGCAGCGCCCTGCCCTGGCCCTGGCACAGCCCAAAGCTCCCCCACCACAGCCAGCCCCGGCAGGAGGGTGGGATTCGCCATTGCAATCGCTCTCTGTCCCTCTGTCCCAGCGGACAGAGCTGTGCCCGGCCCGGCAGGAGCTGCCTCGGGGCACTGCTCTCCTCAGGGCCGGGCACAGGATCCCACTGGGCTGGGCCGGTTCTGCCTCCCCAGCAGCTGCTCAGTCCAGGCTCAGCTGCAGCATCAACAGCCCAAAGCTGCTGGAGCGCTCTGCACCCTGCCAGGAGAGCCAGGGAGGAGACCCACGGCTGCACCTGAGAGAACCACACCAGCCCAGAGCCACCCAAAGCTCCCCATTCCCACCTTCCCCAGGCACACTCAGCCCCATTTCCTTTTGGATGTCACCCAGCCCCAAGGGATGTCCTCTCCTGCTGTCCCCACCACCCCGTGCCACCAGGCAGGGATGTCCCCACCCCTGTGCCCCAGCTCCACACCCCTGTCCCCATCAGGCACATTCACAGGGCGCCTCAGCATCAGCCACTCACAGGATCTCGATTTTTTTTTTCCCGCCAAGTAATATCGAAATGATATTTATTAAATTTGCTCTCTAAGTCCCTCAATCTGCTCCATAATACAGTGAATCTGCGAGGTGGTTTCACTGATCCCGCCTCAATGAGACCAGATTAACAGAGATGATCCCGGCTTTGCGGCTCCCCGGGCCCGGCCAGGGTCAGAGGTTGTGCACAAAGGCAGAACCCGCTGGCAGCGCGGGGCCAGAGGAAAGCACGTGGCCCTGGAAAACGATTTCCGAGGTTAATTCCAGGTGGGAAGGAGGGAGCACTCCGTGTGCATGGAAAGCTCGTTCGCCGCTGTATTCCAGCCTCTCTTGCTCTTATCTCCCTCCTCGAGCGCATTGATTGCACCTGCCCCCACCCCAGCAAGACGCCCATTAAATCTCAAATCAGCTCCAGAAAGGTTCATCAGATCCATTATCTCTGCATTCAGCTAAATTATGAAAATCATTAAGATAAGGAGGCATGGAGCCTATTAGTT
This sequence comes from Sylvia borin, assembly GCA_014839755.1. Classification (NCBI taxonomy): domain Eukaryota; kingdom Metazoa; phylum Chordata; class Aves; order Passeriformes; family Sylviidae; genus Sylvia; species Sylvia borin. The sequence continues at coordinate 5,584,595 of CM025983.1, forward strand.
TCCTGGAGAGGATGCTTTACAATCCTTTTCCTTCTGCTTCCACATTTAATTACCTTAAGTTTCACAGTATTTAATTCCATTTATTAAACCTTTAATATGTAAAAACAAAACAACAATGAAACCCAGTGCCTGTCGCCTTTTGGGAGGGTGCAATCCTCCATCCATCCATGCGTGGACACTCAGCTGAGCTGGAGCTGTGCTCAAGGGGGATGCATCCACTAATTAAAAAATTAAAGACGTGCCCCAGAGTCTGTGCAAAGGGAAAATGAGCGACGCCAGCCCAGGGCTGTGCTGTGGGCTGCCCCAAGCCAGGCTGGTCCCTGAGCCGGCTGCCAGGAGCTGTGGATAACCCCGAGGGAGGACACAAAAAGCAGAGGGATTGTGGAACTCTCTTTATTGTTTTCTGGCAGGAGCACAGTTCATCTGCACCACCCCCAGGGAGCCCCACGGGGACCCTGCAGGTACCACAGGGATCCACACTTGGATTTGGGGTGACCCTCCTGGGCAGATGCTATTCTGGGACACCGACAGCAATCCTGTGGAAACAGCCAAGCCCCACACGCTCCAAGCAAGGTCAGTCTGAAGCACCAGCTGCTCACTGGCTGCATTTTGCCTTCCCAGACATTTACCAGCGTTGGTCCCTACCAGAGCAGCACCCAAAGCCCCTCATCCTGCAAAGGCACACAGGAACCCTCAGGCTGTCTGTGCCACCTGCACAGGACACCACTGAGGGAAGCAAACTCCACCAGAGGCACAGGTGGGGAAGGGTTTGGTGCAGGGACACCAACTGTGCCACACACCGAGGGAAAGGTGCCAGCTGGTGCCCAAATCCAACCCACCACGAGCACAGTGCAAGGGCTGCAAATCCACTCCCTGTCAGCACACAGACAATTACACACCCACACACAGCACCTCCAAACACCTTCTTGCAGGGGATTTCAACAGTTGGACAATTTATGGGCAACCAAAACCTCCTATGAGAAGCTGGGGACAGTGACAGAGCCCTTGAGACAATCCCAAGTGTCCAAGGCCAGGCTGGATGGGGCTTGGAGCAACCTGGTCTAGTGGAGGGTGTTGGAGGCTGGAAAACCATTATCTTTAAGGTCCTTTCCAACCAACCCAAACCATTCTGTGATTCCTTAATTCAGACACTTCTCTCCAGCACTGGCACAGCACAACTTACAAATGCTGCTGCCTTGGAGGCCAGTCCCATCATGCATCCAAACAGGGCCCCACAGCTCCAAGCAGTGCAGTTTCTTCCCGTCAACATCTTCTGCAGGATTAAACCTCAAACTTGGCCTGCAGTTCACATTTGGTTTCTAAATCACGAACCACTCTGGAAAAGTAGCACCGGGAAGGAAAATAACCCAACTTGCTAGAGTGTTCCCCAGCAGCATATCCACAGACTTTAATATAAAAAAGCTGCTGCTAATTTAAAAAACAAATGTTTAAGCAATCAGGCATGTTTATTTAATTTGTCCTTTCTGTGCCAGAGAAGGGCTGGGCTGCTGCCACACGACGGTATCAGGGCTCGTGGTGAGGGCCCTGCCTGGTGGGATGGGGCAGCTGGAGGCTCCAGCAGAGCCCAGAGGCTCTCCTGCAATAATCCAGCCTCACACCCTGAGATGAAGACATCCACAGCCCAGGGATGAGACAGGATCCAGCCCACTGCTGGCATCCAGCATGAACCAGGTCACAGCCACGGCTTGTGTTGGACTGGCCTTTCAGTCACCCAGTTCCACTCCCCTGCTGTGGGCAGGGGCACCTGCCACTAAAGCAGCTTCCTCAGAGGACCACAGGACAGCAACTCTGGGGATAATCCATGTAAGAATTTCTCCTGTAGCCCAAAACACCTGAAAGGACCCAGTTTTCACAGTACAAATGAGTCCCCACAGAGGCTGCAGAGCCCCGTGCTGCTCTTCTCAGTGCTAGAAGGGCTCAGAGCTGGAGAGCAGATCAGAGTCTCCTCTCCCACCACGGCACTGACAGCAACAGTGATGGTTTAGAGACGTGCAGGATCAGGAGGGAACCCACCACAAGCAAGACCTCAACATGCCCACCATCATCACTGGCTTTAACAAGTCACTCCTGGGGCTGCCAGGTACTTTATTAATTTTCCCATCATGCAGCATCGAGGATGACTGAGGAAATCCAGTGGCCTGTTGATTTGTTTGCCTCCCTGGCCCAAATTAACTCATGGTTTATTTTTAAGCAGCAGGATGCACCAAGTCCTCACCCCGAGGTGACAGAGCTGGGAGGAGATGCCACACATCCATGGCACCAGCACCTGGACAGAAGGTTTCCACCTCATTCTCTGCACTGGGAAAAAGCTGGGTCCAAGTCCTCCACCTGCCCTCCAGAGAGGGGAAAAGTGAACTAAGGGATTTCTCCTGATGGATTCACTGTGGGCTGTGCCCGAGCTCTGGTCTGCTGGAAGTGCAGGGAGGTTTTGGGAGCCTCGGCCTCAAACACAGCCTGGGACTCCCCTGTGCATCCCTCTGGGGCTGGCAGCAAGCTGGGGCCAGATCAGGTGCCCAGGTCCCTGCAGGAGCTGCAGCTGCTCTGCTGTCCCAGCGCTGTGGTGGGCCAGTGGCAGGATCCAGGGATTCAGGATTCAGTGTGTGCCCTCCCATGGGATTGCCCCAAGCAGCCACAGCTGCTCATGGACTCGTGGCCAAAACCCCAGGAAAAGGCCACTGAGGGTGTTTGGGTGCTGCTGTCCTGGGGGCTGCACGTGTGAGGGGGGCAGAGGGAGAGCCAAGGGCATGCACAGGACAGGACCTGGCTGCACAGCTCTGCCCCAGGCCCCACAGGAAGGGGCTGCTCACAACCCCAGCAGACACCAGGCGAGCAGCTTCGCCGTCTCCAGCCCGTGAGGCCCCACTGACGACCTTTATTTGTGTTTTTTTAAGCGCCATCTCCATGCTTTGTGGTTGCTGAGAGTGTTTTCCATATGAGCAGCACTGGAGTCTTCCCGAGCCTGCAGCCATCCCACACTGGAGCCTGCTGAGCAGCCAAGCGAGACCTGCAGAACCCCAGCAGAGGCTGGAAGCTGCCACGAGCTCCACGTGGGCAGAAATGGATCTGCTGAGGACACAGGACAAAGCACTGCCGGGGAAAGGCTCAGGAGCACGGCGCAGACACGAGGAGCTGCAGAGCAGCTGAGGGGACACAGCCAGAGTGCAGCAGCACTGCTGGGCTGCTGCAGGTCCCCAGAGCCTCCAGGCAGGGCTGTGGCAGCCCCTGGGCAGGCACCTGCCTCTCCCCACGCACACTCCTCCACCCACAGCCTCCTTTGTTCTCTTCCTTTGCAAAAAGGGAAAAGGCAACAGGAGAGTCACCTGTCACTGAGCAGCAGCCTGGGCACTGCCCTGGCACCGTCCTGCAGGGCAGGGGCACAGGCTGGCTCCTGCCCCTCCTGAGAGGGCCCAGCTCTGTGCAGACACACCCAGCCCAGCCCTGCACTGGGCTCTGGGCTCTGCAGGGGGATTTGAGAACCTGGCAGTACCTAAGAGGGCTGCACGAGAGCTGGGAGGGACTTTGCAGGACAAGGGGCAGGGCTGGCTGGGATCTTGGGCAGGA